>JAUPFV010000005.1:127731571-129059860 GCA_036936605.1 Limnanthes douglasii subsp. nivea | reverse complement strand
CTGATGACATACCTAATTAGCACTTCCCAGAGTATAATTATCCGGATTACATACCCAAGGACGAGCACCTTACTGTTCCCGGGTTTATTGGAGATATGTGTATAATGAAAACCACTCAAGGAAGAGCCTGCTTTGAAAAGTCAAGAGGTTGATTACACTGATATATTGTCGTCGTCTGCGAGCAATGATGATTACTCGAGAGAAGACTATGACTGGATAAAAGTTAAGAAAATAGACGATGATAATGAAGAAAATTACAACCGAATAAAAGGTATCATAACATTTACTAGAGGAGTTAGTAGATGAAGAAACACAATCGGAGGTAGTACCGGAGGAGGACTTACCTGAACCGATGACATACCCGATCAGCATTTCCTAGAACACCACTACCCCGATTATATTCTTGAAGATGAGCACCCTATTGTAACCAGGTCCTCTACCAGTGTGTATCTGGAAAACCATTAGGAGGAAGAGCCTCATTCAGAAAGTCAAGAGGTTGACTACGCTGATACGGCCCCGCCGTATGGGAGCAAGGATGACTACCCTAATACGCCGCTACCATCTGGGAGCGAGGATAAAAATGAAGACGAGTATAACCGAAGAAAAGGTAGCATAATATTTACTAGAGGAGGTATTAGAATAAGAAAACACTCGGAGGTAGTACTGGATGAGGTAGTACAAGAGGGGGTGGTAGAGGAGGTGGCAGTGCTTCTCGGAGTACCACTACCTGGACTACATACCCAACGACGAGCACGGGTTCGTTGCCAATGTGTATCCGGAAAACCACTAGGGGAAAGAGCCGAATCCTAAAAATCAAGAGGTTTATTACACTAATATGCTGCCAACGTCTGAGGATGAGGATGACTACCTAAATACGCCGCTTCCCTCTAGGAGGCAGGATGGCTAGCCTAATACGTTACCGCCCCCTAGGAGCGAGGATAACTACCCTGGAGAAGACTATGATTGAAGAAACAATAACAGGAGCAGCGATGAAAATAAAGAAGATTATGACCGAAGAAAAGGTAACATATAATTACTATAGGAGGTAGTAGAACAAGAAACACAATTGGATGTAGTACTAGAGAAGGTAATACCGGAGCAGGACTTACCCGATCAGCACTTCCAGGAGCACCACTACTCGAATTCCATACCCAAAAAGGCGCACCCTATTGAACCCGGGTTCACTGCCAATGTGTATCCGGAAAGCAACTAAAGGTCTTGATCTGAAGAGTCAAGAGGTTAACTACACTAATACGCTGCCACTGTATGGGAGTGAGGATGATATCCTAATATGCTGCCGTTTGGGAGGTATGATGATTACTCTAATACGTTGCCGTCGCTTGAGAGCGAGGATAACCATGGAGAATATTATAATCGAAGAAAATGTAACATGAGAGAGCATGAAAACGAAGAAGAGTATGACCGAAGAAAATGTAACACAATATTTACTAGCCGGTAGTAGAAGAAGAAACACAGTCAGAGGTAGTACAAGGCGAGGACTTACCCGAACCCGATGACATACTCGATCACCACTTCTCGGAGCACCACTACCTGAATTACATACCGGAGATGAGCACCCTATCTTACTCGGGTTTGTTGCCAATGGATTATACGAGTAGAGAAGAATCATAGTCGGAGGAGGAGATAATATCAGAGGAGATTGAAGAAAATAAAGCACAGTCGTCGGTAGTAGCGGAGGAGGACTTAACCGAACCCAATGACATATCCGATCAACATTTCTAGAGCACCACTACCCAAATTACATACCCAAAGACGAGAATTCTACCGTACCCGGGTTCGCTACCAATGTGGGCCTGCAAACCCACTAGGGAGAAGTGCCTGATCCGGAAAGTTAAGAGGTTGACTACAATAATACGCCGCCACCGTCAGGGAGCGAAAATGACTACGCTAATACGATGCTGCCGTCTAGAAGTGAAGATGATTACCCTAATACGCTAAGATACTCGTTCAGCATTTACCAGAGCATGACTATTCGAATTACATAGCCGAAGACGAGCATCATATCGTACTCGGGTTCAATGCAAACGTGTATCTGGAAAACCACGAAGAGGGAGAGCATGATACGGAAAGTCAAGAGGTTGACAACGTTAATACAACGACACCATCTTGGAGCGAGGATGACTACCCTAATACGTCGTTTCCGTCTGGGAGCAAGGATGACTACCCTAATACGTTGCCACCTCTTGGGAGTGAGGATGACTACCATAGAGAAGACTATTACCAAATAAAATGTAGCATGAGCGACGATGAAAATGAAGAAGACTATGACCGAAAAAGGTAATAGAATATTTTCAGGTTTGAAGGTAATACTGGAGGAAATAGTACTCGATGAGGTAGTACCAAAGAGGGTAGTATAGGAGGATATAATAACGTAGGAGATAGTACCAGATGGGTAAGAACCTGATCTAGAAAGTCAATAGGTTGACTACATTAATATGCCGCCACCATCTGGGAGCGAGAATGACTACCCTAATATGCCGCGGCCATCTGGGAACGAGGATGATTACCCTAATACGCTACCACCGCATGGGAGCGAGGATGGCTACCCTAAAGAAGACTATGACAGAAAAAACAGTAATATGAGACATGTTAAAAATGAAGAGGACTATGACCAAATAAAATGTACCATAATATTTACTAGAGGAGGTAGTGCAAGAGGAAACATAGTCAAAGGTAGTACAGAGGAGGAGTTACCCAAACCAGATAAAATACATGATTAACACTTCCTAGAGAATCAATACCTGGATTACATACCGAATACGAGCACCCTATCGTACCCGGGTTCGCTACCAATGCGTATCCAGAAAACCACTCGACTGAAGAGCCTCATCCGAAAATTCAAGAAGTTTACTACGCTAATACGACGCCACCGTCTAGGAGAGAGGATGACTAAGCTAGTACACCGCTGCCGTCTAGGAGCGAGAATGACTACCGTAATAAGCTACCGCCTCCTAGGAGCGAGGATGACAACTTTGGAGAAGACTATGATTGAATAAAATGCATCAGGAGCGGCAATGATAATGAAGAAGACTATGAGTAACGAAAAAGTAACATAATAATTATTATAGGAGGTAGTAGAAGAAGAAACACAGTCGGAGGTAACACTGGAAGAGGTAGTACTAGAGGAAGACTTACCCGAACATGATAACATGCCTAATCAGCAACAACAATTTTCTTATAGTGAACCATCTCATTTGCCATATGTTGTACTTCACTTCGAGAAGATTTGATTTCTTGGGTTAATTTTTGTGGTGCAGTACCAAGATCGGCAAAAGGTTGAAGAGCAAGTGCAAGTTCTTCAGATGGCTCAACAGTAATAAAAAACCATAGGGCTGGGAACACGTGTAAGAGCGCTGGAGGATGGAGGCAAAGAGACCTCTAGTGAATTTGCTTCAGGAGGGAATGAAACAGACCTTTTACCAAAATTGTGCAGTTGGTCATGAAGTTCATGAATGATAGGATCTCCATCTCTGACGAGCTCTTAAGATTCATCAAAGTTGATGAAGCTATTAAGATCAAAGTCATCATCACATATGTTGTTTTCTAGTAGAAGTTTCTTCTTGTTGAGTGCCTCCTTCTTCAACACCAAATTCATTTTCTTTTTGCGGATCTTCCATAACTACAATTTCGTCAGCATCAGAAGATACCTCTTCAATGGTTTGCACAACTTTCTTTTTCTCTCTCTCTTTTAAGGAGTCGTTTTAGTTGTGCTCTTCGTTTTTATCGGGGCAGTTTTTTTCTTCCTTTTTGGAGAAGGCTCACGTTGTACTCCCCCTTCGATAGTGGGGAGTTTATTTTCTATTGTTTTTCTCTTTGAAGTCTTAGACATCGGATCTTCTGAAGGGCTAACACCATATGTACTAGCTACCTTTTTATTTTTTTTCCGTTCTTCTGGGGAAGGTGGCTATCAAATCTATTTCGAACAATCAGAAATACTTTGCAGTCAAGGGCCACTTACCTTTTGACAACATACAAAGGGTTGGGTGGATCCATTAGATTTTCAGAGAGAGGAGCTCCCAAATTGATTCTCCACGGATAGTTGTTGAGAAAGTTGATAGGTTGGAAGGCTGTGTGAAATGCATTGCCCCATTATTTTTCGTCCCAGGTTGCAAGCTTGATAAAAGTCTCTTTGGCATCTTTTCGACGAAGCTTATAACGCCTCGAAATTTCTACACAAAATACCATATTTGATAAAAGATAGGAAGAAAATCAGTTGGAGGTACAATTCAAGGTAATAAAATAAAAAAGACTTACGATTACTCCTCCATATGAGGTTCAACTTTGATGGGTTGGATTCAGAAATGTCTTTACCATTCTCCCACGATCATGAGACGAAGACAAATTTTTGTTTTCAAAATTTTTTCAACTCCAACAAGTCATCGATGATCTTCAAATCGTCATTCAGTGTTAGATAGGAAAATGGAAGTAACAGTCACGTCGACAATTTGGTCAAGGAAATGAATTCCTGGATGAAGAGGGGAATTTGGTCCAATCGAGAAGCCATGATCACAGAGAGCAAAATAAACCATTGATTTAGTGTCACCTGAGTTTGGCACAGATCCAGAATCTTGAAGTACTCAACTATCATGGAGTTTAGTGAAAATCGAAGACCCCAATTGATGATCTCTAGGAAGACCACCAGTTCATCATTTTTGTGATCCAAAGGGGTTTCCCCTTCTTTGGGTAGACAAAGTATAATGTTGTTTTCCATTCCTCATTTTCTTTTTAGATCATCTACTTGACTCTCTTGGTAATATATGTAAGCAATCTTTTTTAAAAGCCAAGATATAGTGCGCTTCGAGAGCCTTTAAATTTTCACCAACTAATGCAGCCAACTCTTCGAATATCATCACAGGAGATTTCTTTCTTCTTGTTTTATGAGATTTTTCCTTTTAAACATTTTTCACTATTTCACTCTCTGATTCTTTCGAAGCTTCTTCTTCTGTTTCAGCCTCGTTATTTGAATGTGTGGCTTCAAAATGTATGCCCTCATCGGATGCCTCATCCACCAATCGAGGCGGGTTACTTGAGGGATTTTGTTGAGACGTTGTTGATGTCTCAAAAATCTCCCTCAAGGGAGGAGAATAGGTTGATGGATTTGAAACGACATCAACATCGTCACCCATGGCTACGAAAGTTCTTCTTTTTAGGGTTTGAGGAGTTTGAATTTTGTTTCCATACGCGATGAACCGGGAGGCTCAGGATTGACTGGAGAAGGAGTCTTTTCGGATTTCTTTGAAAACATTTGGTTACCTTGCGATTGATTCGAGGTGATGATTCAGTCAGAGAAGGTGAGATTCAAGGTGTTCTTGGTGTTTGAGTTTTTGATGACTGACTTTCTTCTGGAAGAGGAGAAGGTGAAAAGACAGGAGGTTTGTTGGGATCAAAGTTACTGTAATGAATTGTCTCTGTAAAAAATCGAGGAGCGTTCCTTATCAACCCAGCTACTCTATATTCATCTGCCCTTTCACTTATGTAGAATTAATCGTATGCTCCGAAGACAGGTTGTTTTGCAGATGATGAATTTATGGGTTTTCTAGCTCTTGTTTTTTTTAGTTTTGGATAATTTCTCATAAACAGATTTAAGGATTGGCTGGTGGATTGGTATTTTGCTGCAAAAATAGCATAAAGATGAAGATTCATATGAAAGTAGGCAGTGATCTCTCTATTTGTCTCTCTAAAAACATAATGTGAAGCAAAATGAGATAGAAAATAAATATTTATAAGGAAAGTTGGAAGAGAGGAAAGTGGAAGAGGTGGAGGAGGCAATCGGTTAGAATTTTAAACAGTTGACTAAAGAGGAATCATGAAACCTGCCATGCGATAGGCCTAGTGCCTATGATATCATTACCTATCCAATTTGTACTTCGAACAATTATGACCGTTGGAGGGAAATGACTTCGTATACAAACATTTGAAGCGTTAAGAGAACATGGATAAGATTTTGCAAAATATATGAAGATAACAAGTTTGGAGCAATTGATGATGTAGATAGAGTGGATTTTCTTCACCATCAATAATTTCTAAAGCTAGTTAGTTCTTATTCTTTAACTATGATAAGAACTAAGGGGGTTATTGATAAGTAAATACAACTTTGAGGACTAAAATGCAAAGGAATAAAACCTACTGTGACGGATTCTATAATCATAGGAGAGAATTAAGCTTTATGTTTAGATGAGGCACTAATATGCAATTACACCATTTTTGTAACCGTTTCAGTTAAAGCTAAGTCTTTGCACCTTTATATAAAGGGCAAGGATGATCTAATAAAGCGCTCTGACTTTTGAGATTAACTACTCTTATTACTTGACTTTCTCTCTAGAAAATATACTTCACTTACATTCTTTCACTTCTCTCAATCTTACATAATGAAACTAGATAAATACTTATAAATAATAATAATAATAATAATTAAAATAATAATCTGCTGCCAATGTGTATCCAAAAATCCACTAGGAGGAAGAGCCTGCTCTAGAGAGTCAAGAGGTTGACTACGCTAATATGCCGCCACTGTCTCTGAGCAAGATGACTACCGCAATACACTGCTGCCGCCTAGGAGCGAGGATGACTACCCAACAGAAGACTATGACCGAAGAAAAAGTAGCCGAAGCGACAAAGAAAATGAAGAAGACTGTGACCGAAGAAAAGGTACATAATATTAATTAGACGAGTAGAGCTAATAACGGAGGAGGTAGCACCGGAGGAGGACTTACCCGAACCCGATGACATGCACGATCACCACTTTCCTGAGCACCACTACACGGATTAGTTACCCGAGGATGAGCACCCTATCGGACCCGGGTGATAAGGGGGGATTCCCCCAAACAAGTACGAGCACAAGTAGGAGGACCGCCGATTTGGATTATGGAAAGCAATGAAGAAAATGACGAGCCCTACAGCATTGATGAGCTCAAAGGCAGATCGACCTCGAAGGCAGATCGACCTCAAAGACATTAGGAGAGATGAGTTGGTCGACCAGATTACGGACGTGATGAACGCGTGATCAAGACTGAGTGCAAACTCAAAGAAGATAAGTTGACCATATGATCAGTGAGCTCGAGCTCTGCACACCAGAACATGTTTGATCGCGCTTGAGGAATGGCCCAGCTCGATTTAAAGTGCAGATCAGACAAGACGTATCCTTATTTATTGTATAACACACGTTTTGACTCTTAAGTCAAACCATTTTAAGTACTTCTTCCGAAATTATAGGAATAGTGACGTTAGTGAGTTAGTGGAGCATTAAGTGTAAACATGCGTAACTGCACACTAACTGAGAGTATTATAAATAGGGAGAACCTATCGATGAATACGAGGATCCTTTTTACCTTATCTCTTTCTTAACTAAAATCATAAAGACTTAACTGCGGTAAAACTTATTATTCTCGTAACACCGGGTTCGCTGCCAATATGTATCCGGAAAACCATTTGGGGGAAGAGTCTGATCCCGAAAGTCAAGATGTGGACTACTCTAATATGTCACCACTGTTTGGAAGCAAGGATGAAGACACAAATATGCCGATGACGTCTACAAGCAAGGATAAATATCATAATACACTGCCGCCGTCTGGGAGCGAGGATGACTATCCTAGAGAAGATTATGACCAAAAAAAAGATAACGGGAGCAATGATGAAAATAATGAAGACTATAATCGAAGAAAATGTAACATAATATTTATTAGAGGAGTTAGCAGAAGAGGAAACACAGTTGGAGGTAGTATCGAAGGGAAGTAGTACTAGAGGAGGACTTACCCGAAGCCGATGACATACCTGATAAGCATTTCCCAGAGCACTGCTACCCAGATTACATATTCAGAGATGAGCACCCTGTCATACCCGGGTTAGGTGCCAATGTGTATGCGATAAACCATTAGGGGGAAAAGCCTAATCCATAATTTTAAGAGGTTGAGTACACTAATATACCCAAAGATGACCACCCTATCAGACCCGGGTTCGCTGCCAATTTGAATCCGAGAAACCACTAAGGGGAAGAGCCTGTTCTGGAAAGTTAAGAGGTTGACCACACTAATATGCCGCCACCGTTTAGGATCGAGGATGACCTAATATGTCGTTTTCGTCTGGGAGCAAGGATGACTACAAAAATACGCTTTCGCCACTTGGGAATGAGGATGACGACCCTGTAGAAGACTATGACCGAAGAAAAGGTAACATCAGACACAATGAAAATGAGGAAAAATATGACAAAAAAAAAGGTAACATAATATTTACTATATAACGAAACTGAAGAAGAAACACAGTTGGAGGTAGTACCAAATGAGGTAGCACCGGACGAGGTAGTATTGGAGGAAGACTTATACAGAACAATGATATAACCGATTAGAAATTCCTGGAGCATCACTACCCAGATTACATACCCTAAGATGAGCACCCTATCATACTCGGGTTTGTTGCCAATGTGTATCTTGAAAACCACTAGGGGAAGAGCGTGATCTGGAAAGTCAAGAGATTGACTACACTAATACGCCCGCACCATCTGGAAGCGCAGGTGACTACCATAATACGTCGTTGCGGGCTAGGATCGAGGATAAATACCCTAATACATTGTTTCCCCCTCGAAGCGAGGATGACTACCCTATAGAAGACTACTACTGAAGAAAATATAACAGGAGAGACGATGAAAATGACATACGCGAAGTACCAGATGAGGACTTACCCGAACCTAATGACATACGCGACCAACACTTCGTAAAGCACCACTACTTAGATTACATGCCCGAAGGCGAGCACCACATCGTACCCGGGTTCGCAGCCAATTTGTATCCGGAAAACCATTGGGAGAAAGAGCAACATCTGGAAAGTTAAGAGGTTGACTACGCTAACATACCACAAACATCTTTGAGCGAGGATGACTACCCTAATATATCATGTCGCCTGGAGCGAAGATGAAAATGAAGAAGACTATGACCGAAGAAAAGGTAATAGAATATTTACTAGTGGAGGTAGTAGTAGAAGAAACATAGTTGGAGCCAGTACCTGAGGACGACTTACCGGAACCCGATGACATAGCCGGTCAGCAATCTCAGAGGACCACTACCCGAATTACATATCGGAAGACGAGTACCCTATCTTACCCGGATTCGCTACCAATGTGTACCCAAAAAACTAGTAAGGGGAAGAGCCTGATGCGAAAAGTCAAGAGGTTGACTACGCTAATACAGCGCCACCGTCTGGGAGCGAGGATTACTACCATAATACGTCGTTGTCATCTAGGAGCGGGGATGCCTACCCTAATATGTTGTCATCGCCTGGGAGCGAGGATGACTATACTAGAGAAGACTAAACAATAGGGAATAAGTAAATGAAAAAGACTATGATCGAAGAAAATGTAATATAATATTTACTATAGGAGGTAGTAAAAGAAAAAACACAGTCGGAGGTAGTACCGTCGGAGGTAGTACCAGAGGAGCTAGTACCGGATGAGGACTCACCTGAACTCGATGACATATCCGATCAGCATTTGTTGCAGCACCATAGCCCGGATTACATACCCGAAGACAAGCACCGTTTATGAGCGTGGATGATTACCCTCATACGCCGCGGTCGTCTAAAAGCGAGGATGACTACCCTGGAGAAGACAACGACCGTAGACATGGTAATAAGAACGACGATGAAAATAAAGAAAACTATGATCGAAAAAGGTAATAGGAGCACCGCTTACAAATCATATTTCATAAATTAATAAAAATTTCTTTTATCTAATTAGAAAACTGCAAATTCTAATATTTACTATGCATTTCAAAAATACATCAAAGGTACGACATTAACAAAAATATCTTAATTTAAATATGGGTTCACATTTATTTATTTTTATTTAAAAAAAAAACTCGTGTTACGTTTTTTTTTAAATGTACTAATATAAATAAATTGTAATTTAAATATGTTTGATAAATTTATTAATGAATAATAAAATATACTACTTTAAATGCATTTTACGGTACTATATTAGTTTTTCCTGTCATTAGTACAATATTTATGAACACTCTCTATTTACTTTTTTATTTTCTTTGTTTTTCCTTTTCATAGTCTCATTCAATATAATCAAAATCAAGTCCTTTGTTTGGTGTACTATCTGTGAGGTATATGTTCATACTCGCCCCAGAAAATATTACAACCAATAACACCCACACATAGATTATACCGGGGCATAAGAAACATAGTGAGAGGAGGAGGTAGTAGAAAATGAAACACAATCAGAGGTATTACCACTGGAGGACTTACATAAACCCAATGACATACCCCATCAACACTTCCATGAGCACCACTACCTGAATTACATACCCGAAGACGAGCACATTGTCGTACCTAGGTTCGCTGACAATGTGGACTCGGAAAACAACTAGGGGGAAGAGCCTTATATAGGAAGTCAAAAAGTTGACAACGCTAATACTCCGCCATCGTCTCAGAGACAGGATGACTACCCTAATACTCCAATGATGTCTGGGAGGAAGGATGACTACCCTAATAAGGTGCCACCAGTTGGGAGTGAAGATGACTACCTTGGAGAAGACTATAAAAGAAGAAAATGTAACTGGAACGAACATGAAAATGACGAAGACTATGACTGGAAAAAATGTGCATAATATTTACTAGAGGAGGTAGTAGAATAAGAAATACAATCGGTGGTAGTACCAGAGGAGGACTTACCCGATCTGCACTTCTTGGAGCACCACTAACCAGATTACATATCCGAAGACGGGCACTTTATCATACTCGGGTTTACTACCAATGTGTATCCAGAACACCACTGGGAGAACAAGCATGATCCGGAAAGTCAAGAGGTTGACTCGCTAATACACCACCACCGTCTGACAGCGATGATGACTACCTTAATACGTCGCTGCCGTATGAGAGCAAGGATGACTATTTTAATATGTATTTTAGAAAATATAACAAGAATGACGATGAAAATGAAGAAGACTATAACAAAAAAGGTAACATAATATTTACTAGACGAGGTGGTAGAAGAAGAAACACGCTGAGAGGTAGAACCGCATGAGGTAGTACCGGAGGAGGACTTACTCGAACCGATGGCATACTAGTTTATCACTTCCTGGAGAACCACTACCCGGATTACATAACCAAAAACGAGCACGCTATCGTACCGGGGTTCGCTGCCAAGGGGGAAGAATTTTATCCAGAAAGCCAAGAGGTTGACTATGCTAATACGGTGACACCGTCTGGGAGCGAGGATGACTACCTTAATACATCACTGCAATCTAGGAGCGAAGATGGCTACTCTAATACACTGCCACTACCTGGGAGGGAGGATGACTACCCTTGACAAGACTATAAACAAAGCAAATATAATAGGAGTGACGTTGAAAATGAAGAATACTATGACTGAAGAAAATGTAACATAATATATACTATTGGAGGGAGTAGAACAAGAAACATAGTCAGTGATAGTACCGGAGGAGGTAGTATGTGAGGAAGACTTATCTGAACCCGATGACATACCCGATCTAAACTTCGTGGAGCACCACTACCCGGATTACATACCCGAAGATGAGCACCGTATCGTACCAGGGTTTGCTACCAATGTGTATCCGGAAAACCACTAGAGAGAAGATCAAGATCCAAAAAGTCAAGAGGTTGACTATACTAATATATCGTCACTGTCTTGGAGCAAGGATGACTAGCGTCATATGCCGGTACCGTTTGGGAGCGAGGATCACTACCCTAATACGCTGCCGCCGTCTGAGAGCGAGAATGAATACCCTTCAAAAGACTATGAATGAAGAAAAAGTAAGAGGAACGACGATGAAAATGAATAAAACTATGACTAAAGCAAAATGTAACATAATATTTACTATAGGAGGTAGTAGAAGAACAAACACAGTTGGAGGTAGTACCAGAGGAGAACTAACCAGAACCAAATTATAAGAGGAGGTAGTAGAAGAAGAAACACCGTCGGAGGTAGTACCGGAGGACGTAGTACCGGAGGAGAACTTACCCAATCAACACTTCCAGGACCACCGTTACCTAGATTCCATACCCAAAACACGCACACTATCGTTCCCGAATCAGATTACCTACCCGATCAGAACTTTTTGGAGTACCACTATCCGGATTACATACCTAAATATAAGCACCCTATCGTAACCGGGTTGGCTACCAATGTGTATCCGAAAAACCACTAGGAGGAAGAGACTGATCCAGAAATTCAAGAGGTTGACTATGCTAATATGCCGCCACCGTCTGGGAGCGAGTATGACTACCCTAATACGCCACTGTCGTCTGGGAGCGAGGATGACTACCCTAATACGCTACAGCCGCTGGAGAGCGAGGATGACTACCCTTGATAAGACTATGACCAAAGAAAAGGTAATAGGAGCGACGGTGCAAATGAAAAATACTGTGACTCAAGAAATTGTAACATAATATTACGAGATGAGGTAGTAGAAGACGAAATGCAGTCAGAGGTAGTATTGGAGGAGATACTACCAAATGAGCATCTTCCTGAACCCGATGATAGACTCGATTAGCACTTCTCAGAGAACCACTATCCGAAGTACAAACCTAAAGACGAGCAACCTATCGTACCCGGGTTGGCTACCAATGTTCATCTGGAAAACCACTAAAGGGAAGAGCCTGATCTAGAGAGTCAAGAGGTTGACTACCCTAATACGCCACTACCGTATGGGAGTGATAATGACAACCCTAATACATTCCCGCCGCTTGAGAGCGAGGATGACTACCCTGCAACAGACTACGACTAAGGAAAAGGTAATAGGAGCGACAATGAAATTGAAGAAAACTATGGAAAAAGAAAATGTTACATAATATTTACTAGATGAGGTGGTGGAAGAAGAAACACATTCGAAGGTAGTACCATACGAGGACTTACCCGAACCAATGACATACCCAATCAACACTTCTCGTAGCACCACTACCCAGATTACATACCCGAAGACCAGCACACTATCGTACCCAGGTTCACTGACAATGTGTATCCAGAAAACCACTACGGAAAAGAGCCAGATCTAGAAAGTCAAAAGGTTAACTACGCTAAAACGCCTCCACCGTTTGGGAGCAAGGATGACTATCCTAATATGGCGTTGCCGTATGGGAGCGAGGATGACTACTTTAATACAATGTCATCCTCTGGGAGTGAGGATGACTACCCTAGAGAAAACTATGACCAAAGAAAAGGTAACACCAGCGATGACGCAAATGAGGAAAACTATGAAAGAAGAAAATTAACATAACATTTACTATCAGAGGTAGTAGAAGAAGAAACACAATCGGAGGTAGTATCGGAGGAGGACCTACTCGAACCCGATGACATACTCGATCAACACTTCGCAATATAGCAATATTCAGATTACATACCTAAAGACGAGCACCCTATCGTACCCAGGTTGACTACCAATGTATATTCGGAAAACCACTACAAGGAAGAGCCTGATGCAAAAACTCAAGAGGTTGACTATACTAATATGCCGCCACCGACTAGGAGGGAATGACTACCCTAATACGCACTGCCGTCTGAGAGCGAGGATGAATGCCGTAATACGTTGCCACTGCCTGGGAGTGAGGATGGCTACTCTGTATAATATTACTACCGAACAAAAGGTAATATGAGCGACGATGAAAATGAAGAAAACTATGACCAAAGAAAAGGTAACATATTATTTACTAGATGAGGTAGTAGAGGAAAATATACAGTCGAAAGTAGTACTAGAGGAGGACATACCCGAACCTATGACATACCCGATGAGCACTTCCCGGAGCACCACTACCGGGATTACATACCCGAAGACGAGCACCCTATCGTACCCGGGTTCGCTGTCAATGTGTATGCGGAAACCATTGGGGGAAAGAGACAGATCCAGAAATTCAAGAAGTTGACTACGCTAATACGCCACCACCGTCTGGAAGCAAGGATGATTATTCCAATACGGCGCTGCCATATGGGAGCGAGGATGATTACTCTAATACGATATCGTCCTCTAGGAGCGAATATGACTACCATATAGAAGACTTTGACCGAAGAAAAGGTAACAGGAGCGACAACGCAAATGAAAAAGACTATGACTGAAGAAAACGTAATATAATATTTACTAGAGGAGGTAGTAGAAGAGGATACACAGTTGGAGGTAGTACCGGAGGAGATAGTATTGGTAGAGGACCTAACCGAACCCGATGACATACCTGATCAACACTTCACGCAGTACCACTATCCGGATTCCATACCTAAAGACGAGTTCCCTATCGTACCCAGGTTAATTACCAATGTGTATCATAAAAACCACTAGGCGGAAGAGCCTGATCTAGAAAGTTAAGAGGTTAACTACGTTAATATACCGCTACCGTCTCGCAGCGAGGATGACTATCCTAATACACCACTGTCATATGGGAGCGATGATGACTACCCTAATATGTTGCCACCTCCTAAGAGTGAGGAAGACTACCCTACAAAAGACTATGATCAAAGAAAAGATTACATGGGCGATGATGAAATTGAAGAAGACTATGAAGAAAACATAACATAATATTTACTATATGAGGTAGCAGAAGAAGAAACACAAGCAGATGTAGTACTGGAGGACGAGTTACCCGAACCGATGACATACCCGATCAACACTTCCCGGAGCACCACTACCTGGATTATATATCCGAAGATGAGCACCCTATCGTACATGGGTTCGCTGCCAATGTGTACCCGGAAACCCAAGGGGCGAAATAGCCTTATTTAGAAAGATAAGAGTTTGACTACACTAATACGTCGCCACAGTCTACGAACGATGATGAAGTACCCTTATATGTCACTATCGTATGAGAGTAAGGATGACTACGTTAATACACTTCCAACACCTGAAACAATGATGACTACCCTAGAGAAGACTATGACCGAAGAAACGGTATGATGAGCGATGATGAAAATGAAGAAGACTATGAACGCAAAAAAATTCACATGATATTTAATAGAGGAGGTAGTAGAAGAAGAAATACAGTCGGAGGTAGTATCAGAGGAGGACTTACCCAAAATCGATGACATACCCGATCAGCACTTCCCGGAGTACCATTACTAGGATTACATACCCGAAGACGAGCAGCCTATCAAACCCGGGTTCGCTGCAAATGTGTATCTGGAAAACCACTAGGAGCAAGAGCTTGATCCGGAAAGTGAGGAGGTTGACTACGCTAATATGTCGTCACGATCTGGGTACGAGGATGACTACCCTAATTAGCTGATGCTTTCAGAGAGCAAGGATGACTTCCCTAATATGCGTTCGTCGCCTGGTAGCGAGGATGACTACCCTATAGAAGACCATGACCAAAGAAAAGTTAACAGGAATGACGATGAAAATAAAAAAGACTATGACCAAGGAAAATGTAACATAATTTTTGCTAGAGGAGGTAGTGGATGAAGAAACAAAGTTGGAGGTAGTTCTGGAGGAGGTTGTATCGGAGGAGGTAGGACCAGAGGAGGACTTACCCGAACTGATGACATACCCGATCAGCATTTCTCGGAGCACCACTACCCGGATTATATACTCGAAGATGACCACCCTATCGTAACCATGTTCGTTGCCAATGTGTATCTAAAAAACTGTTAGGAGGAAGAGCCTCATCTAGAAAGTCAAAAGGTTGACTATGTTAATACACCACCACTGCCTGGGAGCGAAGACCCTAATACGGTGTCACCGCCTAAGAGCAAGGATGATTACCCTAGAGAAGACTATGCTCGTAGAAAAGGTAACATGAACAACAATGCAAATGATGAAGACTATGACTGAAGAAAACGTAATATAATATTTTGTAGAGGTAGTAGAAGAAGAAACACAGACGGTGGTAGTACCGGAAGAGGTAATATCGGAGTAGGACTTACTCGAGCCTTATGACATATACGATCAACACTTCCCGGAACACCACTATCTGGATTACATATCTGAAGATAAGCACCCTAAAACGCCATTACCATTTGGGAGCGAGGAGAACTAAGCTAATACGCTGCTGTCGCCTTGGAGTGAGGATAACCAACCTGGAGAAGACTATGATCGAAGAAAAGGTAACCAGAACGATGATGAAAACAAAGAAGAGTATAACCGAAGAAAAGGTAGCATAATATTTACTATAGGAGGTAGTAGAAGAATTAATACTGTTAGAGATAGTACTAGATTAGGTAGTACCGAAGGGGGTGGTACCGGAGGAGGTAGTATCAGAGGAGGACTTACCCGAATAATTCTAGAAGTACCACGACCCATATTGCATACCTGAAGACGAGCACCCTATCATACCCGGGTTTGCTGCCAATGTGCATCCGGACAACCAATAGGTTTGTTACAATAATATGCCGCCACCGTCTAGGAGCGAGGATGAATACCCTAATACGTCGTTGCCGTCTGGGAGTAAGGATGATTACCCTAATACGCTTTCGCCCGCTAGGAGCAAGGATAACTACCCTAGAGAAGACTATTACCTTGGAAAAGGTAACATGAGCGATGATGAAAATGAAATAAATTAAGACCGAAGAAAAGGTAACATAATATTTACCACAGGAGGTAATAAAAAAAGAAACACAGTCTGAGGTAGTACCGGAGGAGAACTTACCCAAACTAAATTACATACCCGAAGACGAGCACCCTATCGTATCCAGGTTCGCTGCCAATTTGTATCAAGAAAACCACTAAGGAAAGTGCATGATCTAGAAAATCAATGGGCTGACTATTCTAATACGCCACCATCGTCTGATAGCAAAGACGACTATCCTAATATGTTGTTGTCGTCTCGGAGCGAGTATGACTAACATAATATGATGCCGTCCTCTAAGAGAGAGGATAACTATCCTAGAGAAGAATATGACCGAAGAAAAGTTAATATGAGCGATGCTGCAAATGAGGAAGACTATGACTCAAGAAAAATATCTTAATTTATATATGGTTTCACATTTATTTATTTTTATGAATTAAATATATTTGATAAATATATTAATAAATACTAAAATTTACTACTTTAAATATATTTGGAAAATGTTATATATTAGTTTTTCTTTTCATTAGTACAATATTTCTAAACCTAATGATTATACCGGAGAAGAAAAAACACAGTCGGAGAAGGAGGTAGTAACAGAGGAGGACTTACCCGAACCTAATGACATACCCAATCATCACTTTCAGGAGCACCACTACCTCAATTACATACCCCGACACCGTCTGGGAGCGAGGATGACGAGCCTAATACACCACTGTCGTCTATGAGGAAAGATGACTACCCTAATACGTTCCCGCCACTTGGGATCGATGATGACTACCTTGGAGAAGACTATGACCGAAGAAAAGTTAAGAGAAATGACGATGAAAATGAAAAGACTATGACCGAAGAAAAGGTACCATACTATTTACTAGAGGAGGTAATAGAAGAAGAAACACAATCAAAGGTAGTACCGGAAGAGTTACCAGAACTCGATAAGATATCCCATCAGCACTTCTAGGAGCACCACTACCCGGATTACATACCCGAAGACGAGCACCTATCGTATTCGGGTTCCCTGCCAATATGTACGCGGAAAACCACTAACTGGAAGAGCCTCATCCAGAAAGTCAAGAGGTTAACTACAGTAGTATGGTGCTACAGTCTAGAAGCGATGATGACTACCCTAGTACACCGGTGCCATTTGGGAGCGAGAATGACTACCCTAATACGCTACCGCCGCCTGGGAGCAAGGATGATAACCTTCCAGAATACTATGACCAAATAAAATATAATATGAGCAACGATAAAAATGAATAAGACTATGATCGAAGAAAAAGTAACATAATATTAGTAGAGGATGTAGTAGAAGAATAAACACAGTCGAAGATAGTACCAGAGGGGCTAGTATTAAAGGAGGACTTACTCGAACATGATGACATAGATGATCAACACTTTCTTGAGTATTAGTACACGGATTACATACCTAAAAACGAGTACCGATCATACCAGGGTTCGTTGTCATTGTTTATCTGGAAATCACTAGGGGGAAGAGCCTGGTCCATAAATTCAAGAAGTTTACTATTCTAATACGTCGATGTAGTCTGGGAGCGAGGCTGACTACCCTAATATGCTACTATAGTCTGAGACCGAGGATGACTACCCTAATACGTTGCAGCTGCCTAGGAGCGATGATGATTACTCTTGAGAGGACTATGTCCGAATAAAAGGTAACAGGAGCACCGATGAAAATAAAGCAGACTATGACAAAAAAAAATGTAATATAATATTTACAAGAGGAGGTAGTAGAAGAAGAAACATAGTCGGAGGTAGTATCGGAGGAGGTAGTACTGGAGGAAGAGTAACCTGAACCCGTTGACATACTTGATCTGCACTTCCCGGAGCACCACTACCCTGATTACATATCCGAATTCGAGCACCTTATCGTACCCGGTTTGCTGCCAATGTGTATCTGGAGAACAATTTGGAGGAACAGTGTGATCTAAAAAGTCAAGAGGTTGATAACGTTAATACGCCGACACCATCTTGGAGTGAGGATGATACTCGGTTCGATACCCAAAAATGCGCACCCTATCTTACCTGGGTTCGTTGCCAATGTGTATCCGAAAAACCACTAGGGGGAAGATCCTGATCCGGTATGTCAAGAGGTTGACTATGCTAATATGCCGCCACGGTCTGGGAGCGAGGATGACTACCCTAATACACCACTACCGTCTGAGAGCAAGAATTACTACCGTACTATGACCAAAAAAGGTAAGAAAAGCGATAATGATAATAAAGAAGACTATGACAGAAGAAAAGGTAACATAATATTTACCAAAGGAGTTAGTCGAAGAAGAAACACAGTTTGAGGTAGTATCGGAGGAGTTATCTGAACTCGTTGATATACTTGATCAGCACTTCCCGGAGCACCACTACCCGGATTAAATATCCAAAGTTAAGCACCGTATCGTACTCGGGTTCGCTGCCAATGTGTATCCATTAAACCATTGGGTGGAAGAGCCTGGTCCAAAAAGTCAAGAGGTTGACTATGCTACTACACCGCCATCGTGTGGGAGCGCGGATGACTACCCTAATATGCTTCCGTCTGGTAGCGATGATGACGACCCTAATACAATGTCGCCGCCTTAGAGCAAGGATGACTACCCTTAACAAGATTGTGACCGAAGAAAAGATAATAGGAGTGACGATGAAAATGAAGACGAGTATAACCGAAGAAAAGATAATAGGAGTGACGATGAAAATGAAGACGAGTATAACCGAAGAAAATATAAGATAATATTTACTAGAGGAGGTAGTAGAAGAAACACAGTCGGTGGTAGTACTAGATGAGGTATACATGAGGGGTTGGTACCGGAGGAGGTAGTACAGGAGGAGGACTTTTCTAAACATGACGATATACCTGATCACTACTTCTCGAAGTTCCATTACCTGGATTACATACCGGAAAACGAGCACCCTATCATACGCGGATCGTTGCCAATGTTTATCTAGAAAATCACAAGAGGGAAGAGCCGAAGTTACGGACTTGCAAAGGTGATGGTAACAAAAACAAATCTAGAGTACCGTTTAATCTCCATAATTTATATTTTTCAACGTTAGTTAAAAAATACCAAAAAATTATTATCACGTAGATATCGAAAAATCTCATATGATTCTGAAATCTGAGGCCAAAGTTACAGACTTGCAAAAGTGATGGTAACAAAAACAAATCGTGAGTATCCGTTCATTTCCAAAAGTCATATTTTTCGACATTAGTTAAAAACAGAAACTTTACCATCACCTAGATATCAAAAAAGATAATGGTATTAAAAAAATCATATCATTCCGACATCTGAGATCAAAGTTACGGACTTGCAAAGCTAAAGGTAACAAAAGAAATCATGAGTTCATCTCCAGGATTCCTCTTTTTCGAGTTTAGTTAAAAATAACGAACCTTTACCATCACGTAGATATCGAATAATAACGTGGAATTAAGAAAATCAGATTATTTCGGCATCCAAAGCCAAAGCAACAGACTTGCAAAGCTGATCGCAAAAAAATAATATTTAGTACCAGTTCATGTCCAAAATTCTTATTTTTCGACATTATTAAAAAAATTAAGACTTTAACATCGAGTAGATAACAAGAAATACTATGAAATTAAAAACAAATAATATAATTCTGACATCTGAAGCCAAAGTTACGGACTTGGAAAGGCAATAGTAACAGAAACAAATCGTGAGTACCGATTCATCTCGAGAATTCCTGTTTTCCAATGTTTAATAAAACATATTAAAACTTTTTCATCCAAAAAAATAATACGAAATTAATAAAAAAAATCATATGATTCTGACATCTGACGCCAAAGTTACGTTCATCTCCAAAAGTCTTATTTTTCAAAATTAGTTTAAAAATCTAAAACTTTAGCATCACGTGGATATCGATCAATAATTTTGATTTAAAAAAATCCGATGATGTCGACATCTGAAACCGAAGTTAGAGATTTGCAATGGTGATGGCAAAAAAATCGTGAGTACCAGTTCATCTCCAGAATTCCTACATTAGTGAAAAAATATTGAAACTTTAACATTAAGTAGATATCAAAATATATTGTGGAATGAAAAATAAATCATATGATTCCGACATCTGAGGCAAAAGTTACGGACTTGCAAAGGTGATGGTTACAATAACAAATCGTGAGTACCGATTCATCTCCAGAATTCCTATTTTTCAACATTAGTTAAAAATACAAAAACTTTACCATCACGTAGATATCGAAAAATTATGTAGAATTTTAAAAACTATATGATTGTGACATCTGAAGCCAAAGTTACAGAATTGCAAAAGTGATGGTAACAAAAACAAATCGTGAGTATCGAATCGGTTCATCTCCAAGATTTCCTATTTTTCAACATTATTTAAAAATAACAAGAAAAATTCATCATTTAGATATCGAAAAATAATGTAGAATTAATAAAAAAAATCGTTAGTAGGTGTTCTTCTCTAAAAGTCCTATTTTTCGAAATTAGTTAAAAACCCCAAAATTTTACCATTACGTAGATATCGATAACTAATGTTGATTTAAAAAAAATCTAATGATTCCGACATCCATTGTCAAAGTTTGGGACTTGCAAAGGTGATGGTAACAAAAACAAGTGTATCGGTTCATTTCCAAAAGTCATGTTTTTTTTCATTAATTAAAAATCTTGAAACTTTACCTTCACATCGATATAAAAAATAATAAGGAATAAATAAATATCACATGATTCCGACATCCGAGATTAAAGTTTCGGACTTGTAATGGTGATGGTTCATCTCTAGAATTTCTATTTTTCGACATTAGTTAAAAAATACCAAATTTTTACTATTAGGTAGATATCGAAAAATATTATAGAATTAAAAAAAATCATATGATTGCTGGTGTGGTTTATTTTTGTCGGAGGGTAAGTTTGTAATTTTTGTTTAGAATTTTGTAGAGTTTTATGAGTATTTAATGTTTGGGTAGAATGTAGAGGGAGAATTAAGCTGCCTGGTTGTATTTAATTTTCATTACCCTCATTTAATGTTGGTGATTGTGTATTTATACCCTTATATTTGGGCCACATGGGCTTTCGGGTCGTGTTTAATGGACTCGGGTCGAGTTTGAGGACCCATTAGTTCTAAGTAGGGGAATATGCAACTTAGTCAAAAAGTGATTAGGTTTTAAGGACTTTAGTTCTGTTCGAACAGTTCAATGGATGATGGTGTCCGAACTGCTCCTGTCTGGTTAGGTGGACATTGTCTGAACTGACCCTGTCCGAGGTGGTGACTGAATCCGGACTCATCAATTGCAACAACTGAAGCCAAACTTATGGACTTACAAATTTGATGGTAAAAACAATCGTGAGTACCGTTCATCTCCAGAGTTCCTATTTTTTGACACTAGTTAAGAAAACCTGAATCTTTACCATTACGTAGATATCGAAAAATAATGTAGAGTTAAAACAAATCATATGATTCCATAATATGAAGCAAAACTTACGGACTTGCAAAACTGATGGTAACAAAAACAACTTGTGAATATCGGATCATCTCCAGAATTCCTATTTTTCAATATTAGTTAAAAATACGGAAACTTTTTTTATATATCAAAAAATAATGTTGAATTGATAAAATATCATATGATTATAGCATCTGAATCCAAAGTGATGGAGTTGGGAGAGTGATGGTAACAATTAAATATATATATATATATATATATATATATATATATCTAAAATTAATGTAGAATTAGAAAAAAAATTCATATGATTCCAACATCTAAAGCCAAACTTACGGACTTGCCAAAGTGATGGTAACAAAAACAAATCGTGAGTACATGTTCATTTCCAAAAGTCATATTTTTCGATATTAGTTAAAAAAAAACCCAAAACTTTAGGATCCTGTAGATATCGAAAAATATTGAGGAATAAAAAAAATCATATGTTCCGACATCCGAGATAAAAGTTATAGACTTGTAAAGGTCATGGTTCATCTCCAAAATTCCTATTTTTCGATATTAGTTAAAAAAATACCGAAACTTTACCATTAGGTAGATATTAAAAAATAATGATGATTTAAAAAAATCATATGATTCCAACATCGGAGGCCAAACTTATGGACTTGCAAAGGTGATGGTAAAATAAATCGTGAGTACCGGTTTAATTCTAGAATTCCTATTTTTTACACTAGTTAAAAAACATGAAACTTTACCATTATGTAGATATCGAAAAATAATGAAGAATTAAAAAAATCATATGATTCCAACATTTGAAGCCAAACTTACGTACTTGCAAAAGTGATGGTAACAAAAATAAATCGTGAATACCGGTTCATCTCCAGAATTCCTATTTTTTACATTAGTTCAAAAATACCGAAACTTACTATCACGTAGATACCAAAAAATAATGTCAAATTAAAAGAAATAAGATTATTCCCAAATCCGAAGCCAAAGTTACGAACTTGCAAAGGTGACGGTAAAAAAAACAAATCATGAGTACCGGTTCATATCCAAAATTTCTATTTTTCGACATTAATTAAAAAATATCGAAATTATACCATCAAGTAGATATAAAAAAATAGTGTTGAATGAAAACAATAAGATTATTCCGACATCTGAAGCCAAAGTTACGGACTTTCAAAGGTGATGATAACAATAACAAATCATTAGTAGGTGTGTTCATCTCCAAAAGTCCTGTTGAAATTAGTTACAAAATACCAAAACTTTACCATCATGTAGATATCCAACATTAATGCGGAATTAAAAAAAAGATATTATTCTGCCATTTGAAGCCAAAGTTACTTACTTGCAGGGGATAGTAACAAAAAAATCGTGAGTACCGGATCAACTCCAGAATTCTAAATTTTTTGCAATAGTTAAAAAATACCGAAATTTTACCATCACATTTGCAAGAGGAGAAATGAGGAAAGGAAAAAGGTAAATATAAAGGATTGAGAAAACTAATATAGCATCGTTAAAAATATATTTAAACTAGCAAATTTTATTATTCATTAATAATTTTTAAAACATATTTTATTATATTTTATTTATCTTAGTAAAATTCTAAAAAGACATAACACATGTTTTTTATTTGATCTTTTATAATAAAAATAAATAAATGTGAATTCATATTAAAAATATTAAATCTTTATATTATTGTTTTTTTAAAGGTAGGTTTACTACTGCAATACTAATTTTAATACATAACAAAATTAAGGGTTCAAAAAGTAAATAAATTAAATATATTTTTGTTAATGTTGCGGTTTAAATGTATTTTTGAAATGCACGATGTTTTCTAATTAGAAAAAAATAGTTTTTATTAATTTATAAAATATAATTTGTAATAAGTAATTAATTTTAAATTTATTTAGTATAAATTTAAAATTACATTTTTAATAGTTCAATAACCATTATTTAAACAAAACATTATCGAATAAATTTTATTTTTTCAATTTTTAAAAAGAGATTTTACGAACTAAGTTTTTATATATAAAAAAAATTAGAGATACAAAACAAAATTTAATTTTTTTAATATAAATTTTAACTATAAATATCATATGGATCCATAGAAGATTATTATTATTATCTATTTTTTATACTATAAGTTATAACTACAAAAATATTAATTATATTTCTAATTTATATTAATATTTCTATTTTTTTAAATATTAGATGATCCTTCTAGAAGAGGGAGTTACATCAATTTTTTACTTTCTTTTGTCGAACAATATAATCGGACGGAATGAAAGTAGGATCATAAAAAAATAAACACACATTAATATAAGTTATACCAACATTCATAAACCTCACATCCAAATGCCAACGGCGTATTAAGGTAGTCATCTTTGATCCCAGACGGTGGCAGAGTATTAGTATAGTCAGTATCATGACTTTCAAGATCAGACGATACACATTGTTGAGAACCCAGGTACGATAGGGTGTTCGTTTTCAGGTATGTAATCCAAGTAGTCAGTCTCGCTCCCAAGCGGCGGCAACGTATTAGGGTAGTCATCCTCGCTCTCAAACGACAGTGGCATATTACGGTAATCATCCTCGCTCCCAATAGGTAGCGGCGTATTAGCATAGTCCTCTTGACTTTCCACATCAAGCTCTACCTCCTATTGGTTTTCCAGATTCACATTTGTAGTGAACCCGTGAAGGATAGGGTGCTCGTCTCTAGGTTTGTAATCCGGGTAGTGGTGATCGGGTATGTCATCGGGTTAGGGTAACTCCTCATCCGGTACTACCTCTAACTATGTTTCTTCTTCTACTAGTTACTCTAGTAAATATTATGTTGTTTTTTATTTATTCATAGTCTTCTTTATTTGCATTTCCGCTCCTGTTATATTTTATTTGGTCATAGTCTTTTCCATGGTAGTCATCCTCGCACCCATGTGGCGACAACATATAATGATAGTTATCCTCGTCCCCAAACGGCAACCACGTCCTACAAGTAGTCATCCTCGCTCCCCATCGGTGGCGGCGTATTAGCGTAGTCAACCGCTTGAGTTTCTGAATCAGGCTCTTCCCCATAGTGGTTTGACGGATACACATTGCCAGCAAACCCGGGTACGATAAGGTGGTCGTCTTCGGGTATGTAATCTGGTTAGTGGTGCTCTGAGAATTCGTGATCCGGTATGTCATCGGGTTCGGGTAAGTCCTCCTCCAGTACTACCTCCTCTGGTACTACCTGCAACTGTGTTTCTTCTTCTACTACCTCCTCTATTAAATGTTATGTTACATATTTTTTGGTCATAGTCTTCTCCAGGGTAGTCATCCTCACTCTCAAGCGGCGGTAGTATATTAGGGTAGTCATCCTTGCTCCCAAACGGTAGCAGCGTATTAGGGTACTCATCCTCGCTCATAGACGTTGGTAGTGTATTAGCGTAGTTAACCGCTTAGCTTTCCGGATGAAGCTCTTTCTCCAAATGGTTTCCCGGATACAAATTGACAGCGAACTAGGGTAAGATTGGGTGCTCGGCTTCAGGTACGTAATCCGGGTAATGGTGCTCTGGCAAGTGTTGATCGGGTATATCATTGGGTTCGGGTAAGTCCTCCTCTGGTACTACCTCCTCGGGTACTACTTCTGACTGGGTTTCAGCTTCTACTACCCTCTATAGTAAATATTATGTTACCTTTTCTTCGGTCATAGTCTTCTTTATTTGCATCGTCGCTCATGTTACCTTTTCTTTGGTCATAGTCTTCTTCAAATTAGTCATCCTCGCTCCCATGCGCTGACATCGTATTAGTGTAATCATCCTCGCTCCCAGATGGCAGCGTCGTATTATTTAGTAATCCTCGCTGCCAGATGGTGGCGGTGTATTAGCGTAGTCAACCTCTTTATATTTCTGATACACATTACCAGTGAACCCAGGTACAATAGGGTGCTCATATTCAAGTATGTAATACAGATAGTGGTGCTGCAGGAAGTGTTGATTGGGTATGTCATCGAATTGTGTTTCTTCTTCTACTACCTCCTCTAGTAGATATTATGTTACCTTTTCTTCGTTCATAGTCTTCTTTATTATTATCGTCCCTTATGTTACCTTTTTCGGTTATAGTCTTCTCTAGGATAGTCATCCTCGCTCCCAGGCTACAACAGCGTATTAGGGTAGTCATCCTCGCTCCCAAATAGAAGTAGCGTATTAAGGTAGTCATCCTCGTTCCTAGACGGTGGCGGTGTATAGCGTAGTTAACCTCTTTACTTTCTGGATTAGGCTCTTCTTCGTGGTGGTTTTCCGGATACACATTGGCAGCGAACCCATGTACGATAAGGTGCTCATCTTCGGATATGTAATCCGGGTAGTGGTTTTTTTGGAAGTGTAATACCGAATTTGGCAGATTTCTGGCATTTGATTCTAGTAAATCGAGCTATATAGTAGCTTTTATCACAATCACAAGAGAATCAGTGGAATCTGATTCCGAAGATGATAAAACTAGAAAATCAAGCATCCGAAGATGTTTGTTGTTAATGACTATAATATGGGATCTTCGGAACGTTTGTCGACTTTTTTTTGTTGGCAATATGTTTTTAATTGTATGTGCTTAAACATATATCACTTTTGTTTGTTAAAAAATGCTAAGTATCACTTTACTTTCTTGCAAATTGTCATAGAAAAATTAATCTACTTTCAAAATTTAAACCTTGTATAATGTTTTAAAAGATGTAAATTATCTTCTTTATTGACACATCGAACAATGCTTTGATAAATGTTTATACCTCGAATTATATCACCATTCAAATTGACACTTCGAACAATTCTTTAATAGTCACACTTCGAATTATATCACCAGTCAAATTGTCACTTCAAACAATGTTGTAATAAACGTTAGTACTTCGAATTATATCACAACTCCAATTGGCACTTCGAACAATGCTCTAATAAATGTTAGCACTTCGAATTATATCACCATTCAAATTGGTACTTCGAACAAGTTTTTAATAATACCTGATTAGTACGCTCCAGAGCACCAGTACCTGGATTACGTACCCAAAAATGAGCACCCTATCGTACCTGGGTTTGCTGCCAATATGTATCCATAAAATTACTAGTGGGAAGAGCCTGATCTGGAAAATCAAGAGGTTGACTATGCTAATACATCGACACCGTCGAGGAGCGAGGATGACTACCCTAATACGCTAGTGCGGTCTGGGAGCGATGATGACTACCCTAATACGCTGCCGGAGCTTAGGATTAGAGAAAACTATAACCGAAGTAAAGGTAACTAGAACGACAATAAAAATGAAGATTATGAATATTATGTTACATTTTCTTTGCCTATAGTCGTTTTCATTTTATTCGTCACTTATGTTAGCTTTTCTTCGGTCATAGTCTTCTCTAGGGTAGTCATACTCCCTCCCAAACGGGAGCGGCATACTAGGGTAGCCATCTTCTCTCCTAAACAGAGGCGGTGTATTAGCGTAGTCAACCTCTTGATTTTTCAGACCATGCTCTTCCCCTAGTGGTTTTTCGGATACATATTGGCAGGGAACATGGGTAAGATAGGGTGTGGGTATGGAATCCTGGTAGTGGTGCTTCGGGAAGTGCTGATCAGGTATGTCATCAGTTCAGATAAGTCCTCCTCCGTTACTACCTGGATACACATTGGCAGCAAACTGGGTTACGATAGGATGCTTATTATCTAGTATGTAATCCGGGTAGTGGTGTTCTAGGAAATGTTGAACGGGTATGTCATCGGTTTGGGTAAGTCCTCCTCTGGTACTACCTTCGATTGTGTTTCTTCATCTACTACCTTCTTTAGTAAATATTATGTTACCTTTTCTTCGGCCGTAGTTTTCTTCATTATCATTGTCGCTATTCTTACCTTCTTATCGGTCATAGTCTTCTCTAGGGTAGTCATTATCGCTCCCAGACGGCGGCAACGTATTAGGGTAGTCATCTTTGCTCCCAGACGGCTGCAGCGTATGAGGGTAGTTATCCTCGCTCCCAGATGTTGGTGACGTATGATCGTAGTCAACCTCTTAACTTTGCGGATCAGGATCTTCCCCTTACTTGTTTTCTGGGCCCATATTGGCAGCGAACCCGGGTAGAAAAGGATGCTCGTCTTCAGGTATGTAATTCGAGTAGTAGTGCTCTAGGAAGTGCTGATCGTGTATGTCATTGGGTTCGGGTAAGTTATCTCTGACTTTGTTTCATCTTCTATTATCTCCTCTGATACTACCTCCTCCTCGGATTGTACTTTTCTTCTACCCTGATATAATTTATGTCCGGGTGGTATTGGTCTTAATGTTTTATGTGGCGAATAGGAGGCAAAACTTTAATCCCATCAGGTAATTCGAAGGTGATCCATTCGAAGGTAACAAAATTTTAATCTATCATGCTATTCGAAGGTAATCCATTCAGAGGCAAGAAAACTTTAATCCATCATGTCATTCGAAGGTAATCCATTCGAAGACAACAAAAGTTTAATCGATCATGCCATTCAAAGGTAATTTGTTCGAAGGCAACAAAACTTTAATCCATCAGGCCATTCTAAGTAACCCATTTGAAGCCAGCAAAACTTTCATCCATTAGGCCATTCGAAGGTAATCCATTCGAAGGTAGCGAAACATTAATTATATTATGAATAACAAAAACACTTTTAAAGGAAAAGAGTAATAGATTAAATAAGATTGAAACACCTCATTAAAGCTACGCTGAGCCACCAAGGTAGGAAAGAGTACACTCCCTAATATTTACATTGAGTTACAACAAAGTAATTATTTACAAAATAAGTTTATCCTAAGTATAACCTTAGATGTTCAATATTCCAAGGGTGCGTAAAAAGGTTTCATTTTGTCTAAAATCTTGTATGTTCCTTCTCTAACCGTCTCATGCACGATGTATGGTCCTTTCCAGTTCAGAAATAACTTTCTGAACTTCTTTTCTTTGGTATATAAGATCACTTTTCTTAGAACTTTAGCTCCCAATTTATAATTTCTTCTTCTTACGTTAGATGCAAATTTGCTACTCATCAAGACTTGATAATATAGATTTCTTATATGAGCTTTTAGTCTCCTTTCTTCAATCAAATCTAATTGAGCCCTTACTACCATCTCATTGTTTTCTTTGGAATAATTTTGGATTCTGAAAGAAGGAAGATCAACTTCTATGTGTGTAATAGCATCCATTCCATAGACTAAAGAAAACATAAACTCTTGTATGGCTATGTGGGGAGTAGTTTGGTAAGCCAATAGTACTTCTTGTAAATAAGTTGCCAGCTTCTCCCTCTAAATTCGTTTTTAAACCCATTAAAATAGTTTGGTTCACTACCTCAACTTGTCCATTAACTTGAGAATGCAAAAGAGAAAAGAAACAATGTTGCACCCCTTTTGATGCACAAAATACTTCCATGTCTTTGTTGTCAAATTGAGGATAATTATTTGTAGTGATACGTCGGGGAATGCCAAATCTGCAACATATGGTGGAGAGAATAAGAGGGGACCATTAGATGTTATCACAGATAAGGCTGCAACTTCTACCCTCTTGGAAAAGTAGTCTATTGCTAAAATTATAGTGCGGAAAACCCCATAAGTCATTAGAAGAGGTCCGACTAGATCAAGCCCCCATATATCGAATGACGCTACTTCAGATATATATTCCATAGGGATTGCTGGTACACGGATTTCATTTCCATACCTTTAATAAGGGTCGCATCTCTTTACTAAGTCTTAGGCATCTGCTATAATAAAAGGCCAATAATATCTTGCTAACAAAACTCTTCTTATTAAAGCTTTATAGCCATAATGTGCTCATCCTTCCCCATCATGTAGTTTCAATATGACATTTTGAGATTCATTGGATCTGAGGCAACACAACAAATGGTATTATAGAGTGGCCGTCTTTGGGTATGTAATCCAGTTAGTGGTGCTCTAGGAAGTGCAGATCGGGTATGTCATCTGGTTTGGGTAAGTCTTCCTCCGGTACTACCACCGACCGTGTTTTTTCTTCTACTATCTCCTCTTGTAAATATTATGTTACATTTTCTTTGGTCATAGTCTTTTTCATATTCATTAGTGCTCTTGTTACTTTTTCTTCGGTCATAGTCTTCTCAAGGGTAGTCATCCTCGCACCTAGGCGGCTAAAATGTATTAGGGTACTCATTCTCGCTCTAAGACGGCAACGATGTATTAGGGTACTCATCCTCACTCTAAAACGGCAACGACGTATTAGGGTAGTCATCCTCGCTGCTAGACGATGGCGGCCTATTAGTGTTGTCAACCTATTGTCATTCCAGATCAGGCTCCTGCCCCTAGTGGTTTTTCAGTTAGTCATTAGCAGTGAAGCCGGTACGATAGGGTGCTTGGTTTTGGGTATGTAATACGGGTAGTGGTGCTCTGGAAAATGATGACCGGGTTTGTCATCGATTTACGCAAGTCCTCCTCCGGTGCTACTTTCGAGTATGTTTATTCTTCTACTACCTCCTCTAGTAAATGTTATGTTACCGTTTCTTTGGTTATAGTCTTTTTCACTATAGTCATCCACATTTCCAGGTGGCTTCAGCGTAGAAGGGTAGTCATCATTGCTTCTAGACGGGATCAACGTATTAGAGTTATAAACCTCATGACTTCCCCGATTAGTCTTTTCCCCTAGTGGTTTTCCGGATACACATTGGCACCGGGTATGATAGAGTACTCGTCTTTGGGTATGGATTCCGGGTAGTGATGCTCCTAAAAGTGCTGATTAGGTATGTCATCAGGTTCGGGTAAGTCCTGCTCTAGTACTACCCCCTCTAGTACTACCTCCGATTGTGTTTCTTCTTCTACTACTTCTTATAATAATTATTATGTTACTTTTTCTTTAGTCATAGGCTTCTTCATTATCATCGTCGCTCTTGTTACATTTTATTCAATCATAGTATTCTCCAAGGTTGTCATCCTCGCTCTTAGAAGGTGGTAACGTATTAGGGTAGTCATTCTCGCTCCCAGACGACAGCGACATACTAGGTTAGCCATCCTCCCTCTTAGATTGTGGCGCCGTATTAGCATAGTAAACATCTTAACTTTCCGGATGAGGCTCTTCCTTCGAGTGGTTTTCTGGATACACATTGGCAGCGAACCCGGGTACGAGTCTTCTTTTACTACCTCCTCTAGTAAATATTATGGTATGTTTTCTTCGGTCATAGTCTTCTTAATTTTAACATGTCTCATATTACCGTTTCTTCCGTCATAGCCTTCTTTAGGGTAGCCATCCTTGCTCCCATGCGACTGTAGTATATTGGGGTAAGCATCCTCGTTCCCAGATGGTCGCGGCATAGTAGTGTAATCATTCGGGCTCCTAGACGGTGGCAGCATATTAACGTAGTCAACCTATTGACTTTTTACCCCTCCGGTACTATCTCCTCCGTTATTATATCTTCCTCTACTCCCTTCGGTACTACCTCCTCCAGTACTACCTCCTCTAGTAGTACCTTCATACCTGAAAATATTCTATTACCTTTTTTCGGTCATAGTCTTCTTCATTTTGATCGTCGCTTATGCTACATTTTCTTCAGTCATAGCCTTCTCTAGGGTAGTCATCCTCACTCCCAAGAGGTGGCAGCGTATTAGGGTAGTCATCCTTTCTACCAGACAACAACGACGTATTAGGGTAGTCATCCTCCCTCCAAGATGGTGTCACCGTATTAACGTTGTCAACATACGTTCCCTTATTCTTCCGCCCAAACTCAACATCCTCTAGAAATTTGGTCGTTCATGTCTCAAATATTGTACCAGTGAGAGAATCATAAAACTTAAACCCTCTGGAACGTTCAGAATAACCTATGAAGAAACAACTAATTGTTTTTGGGTCAAGTTTCTTTTCTTGAGGTTTGTAAGGCCTCGCCTCAGCTGGACAACCCCACATATGCATATGCTTTAAATTAGGTTTATGCCCGTTCCAAAGCTCATATGGAGTCCTAACAGTATCCTTTGTGGGTACTTGATTGAGTATATAAGCGGCACATTTGATGGCTTCCCCCCAGAGAGATAATGGTAGAGATGAGTGACTTATCATGCTTCTAACCATATCTTTTAGTGTTCGGTTCCGTCTCGCAGATACACCATTCATGCGAGGTGAACTGGGTATAGTGTATTGAGGGACTATTCCACACTTCTCTAGGTACTGTGCAAAATTTCATGGACGTTGTTCACCCGATCCGCATATCTACCTTAGTATTCACCACCACAGTGCTTTTACCAAGTTGTTTCTCGACCTCGGTCTTAAAAGCTATGAACTTGTCCAATGCCTCATACTTTTCATGAAGAAGATAGAGGTAACCGAAACGAGAGTAGTCGTCGATGAATATAAATTACCGATGCCCGTTCCACGATTCATGTGGAAACGGTCCACAGATGTCGGTATGTATCAACTCTATGACTTCTTTTGCTCTATTTTCTCCTAACCTTTTAAATTTGGTTCGTTCCCTTTGATACACTCGACACATATACCAAAGTCCGAGTAATCAAGGCGACCTAATAAACCTTCAACAACAAGCTTGTCCATCCTAACTTTGGATATGTGACCTAACCGCTTGTGCCACAGTTTAGAAGATTTTTCACATTTAGTAATGTTGTTTGGTGTACGTTATGTATTCATAGAAATATTGTGATTACTAATATGTATTGAACAAATACAAATTATCCTCTTTAATTAAATTTCCATTTCCAACAATCATATTATTTAGAGAGAGTGTAAAACAATTGTTTCCCATCAGACAAGAGTAACCTTGCAAGTCTAAAACTGGAAAAGAAATTAAGTTCCTCCGTAAAGTGGGAACGTACATTACATCCGCTAAAAATAATACAGTTCCAGTGGAAAGTTTGAAAGAAAAAATCACGAATAGCTAAAACATCACACGAGCTCCTGTCTGCCGTGAAAATGGATCTTTCATCCTCACTTAGCATCCTACTCTTTGACGTACCCTGCAAAGAAACACAAACATGAGTTGTTGCAGCCGAATCGACCCACCAAGTATTTTTTTTCACATAAACTATATTACTTTCTGAAACAACCGAAGATGTGGGAGTACCTTTGCTTATCATATAAGTCCGACGTTTCTCACAATCCTTCTTCAGATGTCCTTTCTCTTTGCCGAAAAAGCATCGACCTACAGTCGATTCGTCAGGCTTTTTCTTCTTTACCGGACCATGACCTGGTCCTTTGCCATCTGCTTTCCGCTTAGGTCCTGCCTTATTTGCTGATGTAATCACATTAGCCTCAGGCGTTGTGCCTTTAAGTTTTTCCTCCTCTTGTGCAACGTGGGAAATCAACTCATTGATATTCCACTTTTCTCGCACGCAGTTATAGGTGGACTAGAAATAGTTATCCGGTCTGGTAGCGAATGAAATGTGAATCCCACTATGCATTCCTCAGGTAAGTCTAAACCGATTTCCTTTAACTTTTGGCCAATGATCGACATTCCCAGAATGTGCTCCCGGATTTTACCTTTGCCATTATACTTTTTGGTAGCTAGCTCGATGAGAAAACGTTGCATCTCTACCTTCTCATTTTTGGAAAAGGCTTTCTTAATCTCCGTGAGGAAGACCGAGGCAATGGTAACACCTTTAGGGAGAGCCCCACACAATGCTACTAGTATCCTCTATAACAAGAGTGTCATGCATAAATTATTTGACCTCTCCCACTTTTCATCAGCCTTAGTTTCATCCGGTGTACTTTCCGGACTAAGCGGGGATGGTTTGGGAGTTGACAATGCATAGTCGTAATCATGTATAGATAAAAACAACAACATTTCTTCCTTCCACAATTGGAAGTTCGAACAATCCAACGTCGGTGGACGATTCCCCAATAAATTGTAACAAATGATTACTATAATAAGAGCAAACAACACAAAGCAAATTTAGCATCTTGACATATAACTGGAAACATATGCATGAACATGACAAATACATGTAAAACATAAAATTCATTGATAATAGATATCAGAGGGCAAATCATACTATCGTGCAATTTTATGAGTTTGAGAAAAAAATAGCATGATCATTATTTTAATTTTATAAGTACCAATGAGACCTTCCGGAGGGCCGATAACATTAAAATCAACACAACGACTATTTAGTAATTTTCTCCCGTTCATTATTAATTTAAACCCAAACATGAACCTTCCGGAGGGCCGATAATATTTGAATTTAAATTAATCCCCAAACCTTTTGAAGCCTAGGATCCATAAGAAAATTTATTTTTGACCTTTTGGAGGGCTGATTAAATTAATTTCTTAGTTTCACCTACCGATCTACGAAACCTTAGTCCTGCATAGTCATTTAATCATTCACGCACATACAATTTACTTCACAAATAAACATTCAACTAAACACATCGTAGTTATGAAATAATATACTTCAAATATTCTAAATTAATAGTACAATTAATTAAAAATTTAAAATTTAAAAACAATTTTTTTTCGACCTCCCGCAGTTCTACACCTATTGCTACACATTGAAGTAGTGTTGCAGGTCCTGAGCGGGCCCAACCTACAGGACTAATGATATTACTATCGTTTGGGTATGTTTATTGTCCCTATTTTTGCGCAGGTTACGGTGTTCATCACGGAACAACCTTCGATAAGCGTTAACATTAGGGGTTAAGTCGTCGATGAGCCACTGTCCCAATAGCTCTGACTTTATTCGTTATTTTAGGGTTCATTTGATACTAATTTTGGGAGAAAAAATTCCATACATCAATAAACCCTAATTTAACAGAAAAAAAATCCTCAAACTATCAAAATTGCAATTTACACATAATAAAACATGTTTATCAATACGAATAAATCACATAACATGCTTTTCATACAATCCTTAAATTCATGCCCTAACCAGTTCAATTCACATGTAATCCCAATGGCATAGATTCTTTACGATGAAGAAAAACATGAATTTTTATCTATCAATACATAATTCAATTATTCTACTGAAGCTAAAAATGGTTAAATTGGCTCTGATACCAAATGTTATATATTATTAGAAACTGCATCAAATAATATATAGCAAATCACAGAAAAATAATTAAACCCTTTTCTAGATTCACCTATAGAATAAAGAGAAAACCAAGAACACTTACGAGTTTGTCTGCTGCTATCCATCTAGTATTCTCTTCTGTTCCTCTACGTTCTTCAGCGATTCCACGTTCTTCAGCGATTCCGTTTATGAAATTGAGAAACCTGCATAATCAAATTAGAGAAGAAGAAAAAAGTTTCCAAACACTCAAGGAAGCGGCCGTATTTCTGATTAGGGTTTTAGGATAATGAAATACATAAACCTAGCTCTTTATTTATAGACTTTACAATGTGAAGCCCAACATTGTAAAGCCCATCCTTTATTACTTCCTTGTGTCCGGGACCATAACCCGATAAATTGATAATTTAATTTATATCCCTGATCAATTAATTCAGGCTTAAGTGTTGAGATTTGAGACCTCTACATCAAAGTGCCCAAATTCAACCCGGTTACCACACTTGAGCCCATAACGCCATTTCACCCATAGGTCCAATTTAGTTCATTAAATAATTAACTTGATTACTTCTAATTTGGATTTCTTTAAGACAATAGCCGAATATGTTTATTTAGCATGTCGGTCCAAATTATTGTCAGTCCATAAATATATTAAATAAATATATTCCAACAAGTAATTCGTGTAGTGCTGCTATGGGAAGTGCTGATCGGGTATGTCATCGTTTCAGATACGTTCTCCTCCAATATTACCTTCTCCGGTACTACCTCGGACTGTGTTTCTTCTTTCACTACTTCCTTTAGTAAATATTATGTTACCTTTTTACTCGTCTTCATTTTTATGGTCGCTCCTGTTACATTTTCTTCCATCATAGTCTTCTTCAGGGTAGTCATCCTCGCTCCAAGGCGGCGTTGACGTATTAGGGTAGTCAATCTTGCTCCCACACGTTGGCGGCGTATTAGCATAGTCAACCTCTTAACTTTCTGAATGAGGCTCTTCTTCCTAATGGTTTTCCGGATACACATTGGGAGCGAACCTGGTTACAATAGGGTGTTCTCATCTTTGAGCATGTAATTCGGATAGTGGTGTTCTAGAAAATACTGATTGGGTATGTCATCGGTTCGAGTAAGTCCTCATCCGATACTACCTCATCGGGTACTACCTTCGGCTATGTTTCTTCATCTACTACCTCCTCTAGTAAATATTATTTTATCTTTCTTCGGACGTAAATTTCGTCATTATTATCGTCGCTTTTCTTACCTTTGCTTCGCTCATAGTCTTCTCCAGGGTAGTCATCCTCGCTCCCAGGCGACGAAAGCGTATTAGGGTAGTCATCCTCGTTTACAGGAGAAATCTACATATTAGAGTAGCCATGCTCGTTCCGGATCAAGCTTTTTCTCATAGTGGTTTTTTAGATATATATTGGTAGTGAACCCATGTACGATAGGGTGCTCTTCTTCGGGTATGTAATCTGGGTAGTGGTGCTCCGAGAAGTGCAGATTGGGTTCGTGTAAGTCCTCATGCGCTACTACCTCCGATTGTGTTTCTTCTTCTACTACCTTTTCCAGTAAATATTATGTTACAATTTCTTTGGTTATACTCTACTTCATTTTCATCCTCACTCCTCTTACTTTTTCTTCGGTCATAGTCTTCTCAAGAAGTATCATCCTCCCTCCCAAAAGGCAGTGGCCAATTAAGGTAGTTATCTTCACTCCCAATGGCGACGTATTAGTGTAGTCAACCTCTTGACTAATACACATTGGCAGCGAAACTGTGCAAGATAAGGTGCACGTTTTGCGGTAGAGAAGCCGGGTAGTGGTGCTCCGGTATATGCTAATCAGGTTTGTCATCGGTTTGGTTAATTCCTCATCTGGTACTACCCAGATAAACATTGGCAGCGAAGCTGGTTGTGATAGGGTGTTCATCTTCGAGTATGAAATTCGGGTAGTACTGCTCTAGGAAGTAATGATCGTGTATGTCATTGGGTTCGGGTAAGTTACCTCCGACTTTGTTTCATCTTCTATTATCTCCTCTGATTGTACTTTTCTTCTTCCCTTGTATAATTTATGTACGGGTGGTATTGGTCATAATGTTTTATGTGGCGAGTAGGAGGCAAAACTTTAATCCCATCAGGCAATTTGAAGGTGATCCATTCGAAGGTAACAAAATTTTAATCCATCAGGCTATTTGAAGGTAATCTATTCGGAAGCAAGAAAACTTTACTCCACCATGTCATTCGAAGGTAATCCATTCGAAGGAAAAAAAAGTTTAATTGATCAGGCCATTCAAAGCTAATCCGTTCGAAGGAAACAAAACTTTAATCCATCAGGCCATTCAAAGTTAATCCCTTCGAAGCTATCAAAACTTTCATCCATTAGGTCATTCGAAGGTAATCCATTCGAAGGTAGCGAAACTTTAATTACATTATGAATAACAAAAACACTTTTAAAAGCAAAGAGTAGTAGATATAATAAGTTCAAACACCTCATTAAAGCTGCGCTGAGCTACCAAGGTAGGAAAGAGTATGCCCCATAATATTTACATTGAGTTACAACAAAATAATTATTTACAAAATAAGTTTATCCTAAATATAACCTTAGAGGTTCAACATTTCAAGGGTGCATAAAAAGGTTTCCTTTTGTCTAAAAGCTTGTATATTCCTTGTCTAACCGTTTCATATACGATGTAGGGTCCTTCCCAGTTCGGAACCAGCTTTCTGAACTTCTTTTCTTTGGTGTAGGGTCCTTCCCAGTTCGGAACCAGCTTTCTGAACTTCTTATGTAAGATCACTTTCCTTGTACGAGCTTTTAGTCTCCTTTCTTCAATCAAATACAACTGAGCCCTTACTACCATCTCATTATTTTCTTTGTAATAATTTTGGACTCTAAAAGAAGGAAGAACATATTATATGAGCTTTTAATGTCGGGAACAAAACTCAGAACCGTTTTCGGTGAACTAGTAAGTCCAACAAGCATCACTAGAAGTTTGTCTGCAAACGCGGGACCTGTGTATGCCTGTATGACTAATTAATAGTGTCCTGTCCTGTATGCTTTGCGGAGCTAGACATGGCAGTCATACTGGCGGAGCGGACGGTGGTGCTGGAGATTAGGCTTGCACTTGAGATAGAGATAAGACCAACTGAGGAGAGGGCTTTACAAGCTTCACTTGTTGGTTAAGTTTCGGTTTTGCGGTACACCACCCCTCGTTTCCGTAACAGTGGCGGGTCTGCATTTGGATTCTCATGGCGTGTCTTTTCACTTTCCTTTGCCAATGCATCACGACACACCTCATGTGATATTGCTATCCCTTCTCGAAATGGGTGGTAGAAAGTCGCTGATGGAGCTGTCGCTGAGAACGTTGGGTTCGACTGCGGCGGTGGCCTTGTCATCATTGGCAGAAGCCACTATATTCGTTCATTAGTTATCGTGGGTGATTCGAAGGCGAAGCCAGGGGAATCTGCATCAAAATCTGTAGCTAAAACTATGATAGCTGATTCATTTCTGATTTAGGAGAAGTTGTTGGTGATTGGCGGTAAGTATGGGTGTCTCTACTCCGGATATTCCGCGTCAAGGAAGCGTTCGTGGTGCCATGTTCTACTGATGATAGTCTCCATTCCACGGATCCGGTGTAGCATCAGTAGTTACGTACTTTTGCACCCAAGCTTATATGAACGCTTTTGTTGCTTTAACATACATTCAACAAAAAGTAATCACAGTTTTTACAGTTCAACACCACAACTTGGGAGTTATTTTGCTCGAAACATTACCTAAAGATGCTCTTTAAATTTACAGCAAGTAGTAATACACTTTAGTATACACGCGATCCCACAATAATTAATTATTCGTGCGCTAACTGCATAGCAGTTTCTAATCAATGATGTCTAACACAACCACCTGTGAATTATCAACGATTACTACAATTTTTTACTTATTCACAAACTTTTAGATGTAGAAACCACGCATACCAACTACGCTACTAGTATCTAACATAGTTTATATAAAAGCAGACATAAATTCACATAAAGGTATCTAATTAGCACAAGAAGTGTCGCACATAGCATTTACGTATCTTCATTAGCAACATCATATCATTACTGCTCTTAAACTATACATGTCCTACTTAGTTGCTCAGTAATACAATTATTTCACATAGTCCAATAATTTACTTCATTTACCTTATATTTTCATTTTACACTCACAAATTCATCAATTGCGTTCGCTAGTCAGTTGCATACTACTACATCTTTGAATCAGATAGAAAATATACACAATATAGACTACAAATTATGAATACAAATTATGATGAAAGCTAAACATACAAGTGATTTACACAAATTAGAAAACTTAGTTTTGTTGATGGGGATTCAAAGGCGAAGCCGGGAGAAAACCATATCAAAATTTGGGGCCAAAACTATCGTAGCTCATCCATCTTCGAGTGGAGATCGAGTGGAGAAAGACCGTTAGTCCGAGTACCTTGAACACATCTACAAAAATATCGCACGAACCTTGGTGGATGGTGGCATAGCTGGAATTGTGCTGCTCACTTTTTCTTCTAGTCTCAAAGCTAAAATTCTAGAGATCTAATTTCCCAGGAAGCACAGATCGAAGACCATCTACTGACAAAACCTGACGCTAGTGTATGGCGATGGGGTTGCAATATGGACTTCGACATGAAAAGCATTCCGTTATCTCTTGTGCAAAGCCACTCTTCTTGTAAATGGTGTGGTGGGGAAAGAGAATGCCAGCATTCCGCCATTGCCAACGTTTCTAGCATAAATCAGGACCGAACGGAGATACAGAAACGACGAGGACGATGTTGAGATACCCATTTGTATTAAACCCGAGTAGGATATGGTGCTCGTCCTTGGGTATGTAATCCGGATAGTGGTTCTCTAGGAAGTGATGATCGGCTGTCTTATCGGGTTCAGGTAACTCCTCCTCCGGTACTACCTCCGATTGTGTTTCTTCTTCTAGTACCTCCTCTAGTAAATATTATGGTATCTTTTCTTCGTTCATAATCATTTTCATTTTTATCATGTCTCATGTTACCGTCTTTTCGGTTATAGTCTTTTCCAGGGTAGTTAACCTCACTCCCATGCTACAGCAACATATTAGGGTAATCATCTTCACTCCCAGACGGCAGCGGTGTATTAGGGTAGTCATCCTCGCTCCCAGACGGTGCAACGTATTATTGTAGTCAACCTCTAAACTTTCGGAATCAGACACTTCTCCCTAGTGGGTTTTCAGGCCCACATTGGTAGCGAACCCGTGTACGGTAGGGTTCTCGTCTTTAGGATTGTAATTTGGGTAGTGGTGTTCAGGATATGTTGATCAGCTATGTCATTGGGTTTGGTTAAGTCCTCCTCCGCTACTACTCACGAATGTGTTTTATCTTCTTCAATCTCCTCCGATACTACTTCTTCCTCCGACTATGATTTTTCTTCTCTCGTATAATCTATTGGTAACAAACCCGAGTAAGATAGGGTGCTCATCTTCTGGTATGTAATTCAGGTAGTGGTGCTCCGAGAAATGGTGATCGAATATGTCATCGGGTTTGGGCAAGTCCTCGCCTGGTACTACCTCCGACTGTGTTTCTTATTCTATTACCTGCTAGTAAATATTATGTTACATTTTCTTCGGCCATACTCTTTTTCATTTTCATCCTCTCTCCTGTTACATTTTCTTCGATTATAATATTCTCAAGGGTAGTCATCCGTGCTCTCAAGCGACGACAAAGTATTAGAGTAATCATTCTACCTCCCAAATGGTAGTGTATTAGGATATCATCCTCACTCCCAGACAGTGGCGGCGTGTTAGCGTAGTCAACCTCTTGACTTTTCAGATCATGCTCTTCCCCTAGTGGTTTTCCGGATACACATTGGCAGCGAACCCGGGTAGAATAGGGTGCGCCTTTTTGGGTATGGAATCCGGGTAGTGGTGCTCTTGGAAGTTCTGATCAGGTAAGTCCTGCTCTGATATTACCTCGTCTAGTAATACATCCGATTGTGTTTCTTGTTCTACTACTTCCTATAGTAATTACATGTTACCTTTTCTTCGGTCATAATCTTCTTTATTTTCATCGCCGCTCCTGTTACTTTTTCTTCAATCATAGTCTTCTCCAAGGTAGTTATCCTCGCTCCCAGGGGGCGGAAACGTATTAGGCTAGTCATCCCGCCTCCTAGAGGGCAGCGACGTATTTAGGTAGTCATCCTCGCCGTGCTCGTCGTCGGGTATGTAATCCAGGTAGTGGTACTCCGAGAAGTACTGCCACCTCATCTACCAACCCCTCCTGTATTACCTCATCCAGTACTACCTCCGAGTGTTTTCTTTTTCTACTACCTCCTATAGTAAATATTATGTTACCTTTTTCGGTCTTACTCGTCTTCATTTTCATCCTCGCTCCTAGATGGTAGCGGCGTATTAGAGTAGTCATCCTTGCTCCCACACAGCGGCAGCGTATTAGCGTAGTCAACCTCTTGACTTTCTGAATGAGGCTCTTCCTCTTAATGGTTTTCCAGATACACACTCGCAGAGGACCTGGTTACAATAGGGTGCTCATCTTCAAGTATGTAATCCGGATGGTGGTGTTCCAGGAAATGTTGATTGGGTATGTCATCGGTTCGGGTAAGTCCTCCTCTGTTACTACCTCTGATTGTGTTTCTTCTTCTACTAACTCCTCTAGTAAATATTATGTTACCTTTTATTCGGTCGTAGTTTTTTTCATTATCATTGTCTCTTTTCTTAACTTTTATCCAGTCATAGTCTTCTCTAGAGTAATCATCATTGCTCGCAGACGGCGGCAATGTATTAGTGTAATCAACCTTTTAACTTTCCAAAGCAGGCTCTTCCTTGAGTGGTTTTCAGGATACATATATTTCCAATAAACCCGGGAACAGTGGGGTGCTCGTCCTTAGGTATGTAATCCGGATAATGATACTCCGGGAAGTGCTAATTAGGTATGTTATCGGGCTCGGGTAAGTCTTCCTCCGATACCACCTCCGACTGTGTTTCTTCTTCTACTACCTCCTCTAGTAAAGATTTCGTTACCTTGTCTTCGTTCATAGGTCTTCTTCATATTCATCGTCGCTCATGATACCTTTTCTTTGGTTATAGTCTTCTATAAGGTAGACATTCTCACTCCTAGGCGGCGGAAGCAACATAAAAGGTAATCATCCTTGCTCGTAGACGGTGGCGACATATGAGCATAATCAACCTCTTGACTTTCCAGATCAAGCTTTTTCCCCGGTGGTTATCCGGATAGACATTGGCAGCAAACTCGGGTACGATAGGGTGCTCGTTTTTGAGTATGTACTCTGGATAGTACTCCTCCGGTACTACCTCCTGCATTACTACCTACGACTATGTTTCTTCTTCTACTACCGCCTCTAATAAATATTATGTTACATTTTCTTTGATAAGACAATATTTTATACATAATATCCAGATAAATATAAAGCGTAAAATATAAATTTATATATAATTAAATATAATTTATTGTACGTTACTAATAAATATTATTCTGCATTTATTACGTCAAACATATAACAAACAATAATAAATGCCGAGCTTATTTATAATTATAAATGCTGAGCTTATTTATAATTAGTATAAGTAGAGGTCAAAAGCGTAAGGGGATTTTTTTTGGAATACAATTTTTTTTGTTATCTCTTATTTTTCTCGCATCATCGACTGTAGTATTTGATTAGGATTTCGACCCTATAAAATTGGCTTCCCGTCTATTGGAAACAACTAGGGGTGGCAAACGGTTCGAACCGCGAAACCTCGGAACCGTTTAACAGAGAACCGCGGTTTGCAGTCCTGGCGGTTTGTGGTCCTCGCGGTTTGCGATCCTTGCGGTTTGCAGTCCTAATGGGCTAGTTTCGCAGTTAAACCACCAGTTTAACCACCAGAAAAACCATTTAGGAACCGTTTATCAAAATATTTTATAATATTATTTAAAATTAATTTGTAAGTGTTAATTGAATCTAATTTCACTAATTGAGATATGTACAATATAAACGAGTTAATTATGCTATTTAATCGAAATTCTATAATCAAGCAATTACATTCTAAAAAAATAATTGTAATATGATTTCGATATGTTTGATTATATTTATGTATTTAAGATATTTTATTTAATATTAGGTAGATATTAAATAAAATATATACATAAAACTGTATTTTGATTACAACTTTCAATATTATTGAAAATATTTTTTCGACTATAAAAATAATAATTTCATATCGTAAACCTATATGATTGTAAAATGATTTGTATATTGTTTGAACATACTAGATACTTAAGATGTTTTATTTAATTTTAGGTACATATTAAAAATATATACCTATTATACATATAATTGTATTCTGATTTTAAATTATTAGGTGATTATTTAGATCTTTCAAGTTTGAAGTGTTTATAATTAGATGATTTAAATAGTTTATTGTATTTTCAAACTATTCAATATTTGAAGTTTAAATTTAAAATTTTTAGAATCGTATAAGTATATGCATAAACATAAATTACTTATAAATAACAAAATAAAAATTGAAATTGAAATAGATTTAAATAACGTTTAATAAAAAAAGAAGTAAAACAAACACTTCAAGCTTGAAACATAGTTGTTAAAAAAAATTCTAAAAATTCTATAAAAAAAAAGTCTAGGCCATCCGGACATTTGTCCGGATGGCCCGAATTTGCAGTCCGGGCATTCACAAATTACGTCCGGACCATCCGGAGATATGTCCGGATGGTCCGGACAATTGTTTTTTTGTTTTTTTAAATTTTTTATGGGTCTCCTTTATAAATAGAGGAGACCCTAAATCCAAACTCGCAAACTCATATACTCCCTATATCTCTCTAAATCTCTCTACTTGTTCTAAATATTCTAAAAAACGCAAATTTCTTATTTTACATATTGTAGTTCTACTTTCGGAATTGTTGGATTTTTTTTTCCGCAAATTGTTTCTATTTGATAAAAACACTTAAATAACGTTGGGATAACATTATAATAGCTCAATTAAGAGCTTCGTATAATTTATCAAGTTATTTACTTGTTATAGTTATTTAAATTAGTTCTTTTAATTCTAATTTTATTCGTTGTTATTGCTTGTTATTAGTTGGTATTAGTCTAAATTTAGTTTTTATTATTTGCGATATTAATTAGTTTCGATTAGTATTTTATTGCATATTTAAAAAAAAACGTTGTTTTAAGTTTTAAAATGTCTCTAAAACGTAGACTTACTAATGCTCATTCACCCGCTAATTTTCACTTGTTATGAATGATGTTTGTGATAACCAAAACAAATTAATACTAACCAAAATGTAATAATAATTTTATAATCATTATTAAAACTACAATAATAAAATTCAAAATGTAATATTAAAATTATAACAATATAACTTGTAATCTTTTACCATGATAAATTATGATTTTGGTTTAAAAAATAATAAATAACACTTGTAATATTTAAAACCAAATCACAATAATAAAATTCAAAATGTAATATTAAAATTATAACAATATAACTTAAAAATAATAAATAACACTTGTAATATTTAAAACCAAATCACAATAATAAAATTCAAAATGTAATATTAAAATTATAACAATATAACTTAAAAATAATAAATAACACTTGTAATATTTAAATCCAAATCACATTAATAAAATTCAAAATGTAATATTAAAATTATAACAATATAACTTAAAAATAATAAATAACACTTGTAATATTTAAAACCAAATCACGATAATAAAATTCAAAATGTAATATTAAAATTATAACCATAAAATTTGTAATATTTTAACATGATAAGATATAGTTTTGGTTTGTAACATAATATCAACACTATTATTATTGGATCCCAAAACATAATAATAATAATAATAATAATAATAATAATAATAATAATAATATTCAAAATATAATAATAACATAAATAATATTTAAAATTTTGGATTATATAATAATTACAACACTTAAAATATTAATAACCAAAACAAATTAATACTAACCAAAATGTAATAATAATTTTATAATCATATACAATATATCAATAATTTTTTAAATATAACTTAACATATGATTATGGTTATAAAATAATTAAAACGCTTATAATATTTACAAATAAACCGCGGTTTTGCGGTCCTAACGGTTTGCGGTCCAAATGGTTTGCAGTCCTGGCGGTTTGCGGTTCTAATAGTTTGAGGTTCTAACGGGTTGCGGTGCTTGCGGTTTGCAGTTCTGCCAGTTGAAAAGTTTAACCGTCGATTTATAAAAAGTTCTCCAACTTTGAACCGTCTTTGCGGAACCATTTGCCCCTCTAGAAACAACAAAAGTTTCTTGCTTTTCGAAAAAAAAAATCAAAAATCATTTTGAGGAAGAAAACTTCTCCATAAATCCAGTTTACCTTTGCTTTCGCCTGAGAGTTGTGGCCGAACCGTCCGAAGATGAACACCATGCCGTCGCCGTTAATTTTAAGAATCACCTCCACTTCCGGGAACGCCATCTGTCGAAGCAAACTCTCCAGCCATGACCCCGATCTCCGGTCCAGAGAAAGAACATATCAAATCCATGGTCGTCTCTCTCGTGCTTTCTGCATCTCGATGTATAAGAGTCAGAGTGCAGCCCTAGTTGTTGTTGGCAAGCACGATTTTTCCAAGTCGTGGCCTGCTTTACTCCCCAAACCCGTCTCCAGACTCTAAAAGCTTCTGTGATTACGGCTCCGTGAATGGTATTCTCGACACTGCTAACTCTATTTTCGAATGAGAGGTTGATTGAATTTGTCGTTCCCCGATCTCCTCCGTAGCTATTTAAGGAACACTCCACCGCTTCTCAAACTCCTCCATGTCTATTTACGGTTTCTTCGATTTACTTTTGGTTTTTAGAGAAAAAAACCCTAACCGAAGGCCGTCCGCAAGCCTAGCCAAGGGGTCTCTCGTATCAAAACGGAGCGCCTCCAACATGTCATCTATCTCCTGACTTTAAGCTCCGCGATGAAGGTCTCTCCCGTTATACCTGTCCAGAAGCATGACAAACCAGAGGCAGTTGTAACCGTAAAAAAACCCTAACGTCTACATCTTTATCGCGTGTTCATCCTCTCCTGGACCTGTTCGGTCCGAATTTATGCTAGGAACGTTGGCAATGGCGGAGTGTTACAGAGATCCTATTAGTCTCCTACTCCTACCGTTACTTTTCATTCATTCACTACCGTTACTTTTCATTCATTTAAGCCCTAATTGATGTCTGTTTGGTTCTCTTTATTTATGACTCTAAATCTATATGTAAGAGAGATAGGAACTCCGAAAAGGCATAATCCTAATTTCAAGTTATTTTATCTTTCTCTCTATTGTCTATTCATATAATCATTGAAGAGAATTTGTGTTCTTAGAGGTAATCTTCTTACTTACAGCATTATCTCCTAGTCCTTATTCTACCATTCTTCGAACCTTTCGTTGGGTTTCTAGTTTGGGTTTATCGTTCCTAACGAGTCCTGTAACATTTGTATCAGAGCCATCGATCTTCCGGACCCGGATTTTTTTTCTACTTCAAAATAAGCAGTCATGGAAACTAGGGCACAAACTTTGATCGAGGTTAACAAGCAACTTGAGGAGATGAAGCAAGTTCAGGCCGATCAAGCCAAGCAAAATGAAGCAAATCGTGTGGCTCAACTCAAACAAAACGATCTATTGAGGAATGAGATGACTGCTCGATTCAACGATATTAAGAACATGTTTGCGGAGCTACGCCCTATTACACAGAACCCTGAAAAGCGTCCGCTGGTTGACGACGATCCTTCACATTCTGGCGTTTTCACGACGCTTCCCCGAACATTCTCTCCGGAACCACCTGATTCGCTGAACCTTGTCCCCGGTTCGAATCGTGGAACTAATCAGGAGCCTCGTACGACACCAACAAACGGTTTGCTCACCTGCCTTACTAAGGTTGGGTTTCCTATTTTTGATGGATCCGACCTACGCGATTGGGTTTTTAAATGCGAACAATTCTTTGCGCTTGACGGAACGCTAGATGAATCGAAGGTAAGACTCGCTACTATCCATATGACAGGAAAGGCATTGCAATGGCACCACAACTATATTGCAGAACGTTACAATCGATACCCACCCTGGACAGAATATGTTATTGCAATTTCTACTCGCTTTGGAGGTTTGTATGTCGATCCATTATCGGAGTTGGTTAGCTTACAACAAGAGACCGATTCGGTCGAGGTGTTTCATGATAAATTTGAGTGTAAACTCACACGGTTATCCCTACCACGCGCCCATGCGTTAAGTATTTTCTTAACTAATCTAAATCCACATTTGCAGCTTCATGTGAGACAGTTTTAGAATGTGGAATCCGTTGCCGAAGAAGCAAAAATAGCTATGATGCATGAATCATATTTACGCCTAGTCCCTTACAAACCACAACGACCCTCTTTCAAACCCAACACCTATTCTTCTCCAAACGCCTATCAAACACCGAAATATCCGAATCAAAACACCAAGCCACCGCTTTTACCCACTGCCCATAACAACACACAAACACATCAGACGCCAAATTTTATCTCAAGAAACAACAACCAAACACCCCGAAAATTTACTTGGCAAGAGATGCAAGATCGCAAACAAAAAGGTCTGTGCATGTATTGCGATGAAATCTTCACTCCCGGCCATCAACAAACCCATCGCAAGGCTTATATATATGTCATGGAAGGTGATGCAGAATCTGAACTTTCCGATGTAGATGAGGTTCATGACGTCGTCAACACGACGGCTGTTGAGTCAGAGCAAACACAACCGCCTATGATATCGCTACACGCACTGACGGGCAACACAACCTTCAATTGTATGCGTTTGACAGGACAAAGTGGTAAGCGAAAGATCCACATTTTGATTGATCCCGGGAATACACACAACTTCTTGGACGTAAAGGTTGCCAATGAAATCGGTTGCCCTCTCGAAGCGACTAAACCGATTGTGGTTTCTGCCACCCTGGGAAGCACAATTGTTACAAAATACAAGTGTAGCAATTTTTCTTGGAAAGTACAAGGCTATGATCTCACCACCGAGGTAAGAACTTTAAACCTTGACTGTTGTGATTTTGTGCTAGGTATTCAATGGTTGCACACCCTTGGTCTAATTTTATGGGATTTTCTCAACCTCCGAATGGAATTCAACCTTAATGGTTTGAAGCATGTGCTGCGTGGGAACAAGTTAATGCTTCAAGAACCTCAGATCGCATTGTTGTTTGGCCATGAGATAATAGATGACGTTTTAGACGACTTAAACCCAAACGCTCTTTTGTCTCATATTTCGGCGACCAAAACAGAATTTTCTACGGACTCTACGCTGCGTGAGTTGATCAGTTCGTACTCTGGAATTTTCATCGAACCCAGAACTTTACCGCCTTTTCGTGAAGGGTTTAATCACAAAATTCCTGTGGTAAGCGGTTCTAATCCCGTTAATCTCTGACCCTATCGCTACTCATCCCTTCAAAAGGATGAAATAGACAAGATGATAAAAGATATGTTAAACCAAGGAATAATCGAACATAGTTCTAGTCCGTATGCTTCCCCAATTGTTTTAGTAAAGAAGAAAGATGGTACTTGGAGGTTGTGCGTTGATTATCGCGGGTTAAACAAACAAACCATCAAAGACAAATATCCTATTCCACTGTTAGAAGAACTGTTAGATGAATTGGGTGGGGCTGTATACTTTTCAAAATTGGACCTCCGTGCGGGTTTTCACCAACTACGAATGTCACCCGAAGATATCTATAAAACAGCATTCAAGACTCACTCCGGACACTATGAATATGTTGTTATGCCGTTTGGTCTCACAAATGCCCCTTGTACTTTTCAGAGCCTCATGAATCATATTTTTAGTGAAGTTACGCGAAAGTTTGTACTCGTTTTTTTCGACGATATCTTGGTGTATAGCTCTACTTGGGAAGCACATCTCACCCACCTACAAACCGTTTTCGAGATCCTCCGCCAACAACAACTTTACCTCAAAGAAAGCAAATGCATTTTTGGAGCAACCATAATTGAGTATTTGGGACACTTCATTTCGGCAAAGGGAGTTGAAACCGATCCGGGTAAAGTTGACAGTATTACGCAATGGCCTACACCGACCACGCAAAAACAGTTACGCAGTTTTTTGGGACTTGCTAATTACTATCGGAGGTTCATCAAAGGATATAGCATGATCGCTAGGCCCATGGCCAACTTGTTAAAAAGAGATGGTTTCGAATCGAATAATGAAGCAAACGCGGCTTTTACAGCTTTAAAAAGAGCTTTATCGTCTACTCCTGTTTTAGCCTTACCAGATTTTGCCAAAACTTTTATCGTCGAAACCGATGCTTCTAACGTCGGAATCGGAGCAGTTCTTATGAAGAGAATCATCCGATATGCTATATTAGTCGAGCTTTGGGACCTCGACACCAACGACTTTCGGTTTATGAAAAGGAGTTACTTGCGGTTGTGTATGCAGTTCAACAATGGCATGCTTACCTTGCTCATGGCTTATTCATCATCAAAACCGATCAAAAGAGTATCAAATATATGATGGAGCAAAAAGTCACTACTCATTTTCAACACATGTGGCTTTCTAAGTTGATGGGTTACAATTTTGTTATTGAGTACAAACACGGAAAAGAAAACCATGCTGCCGATGCTCTATCACGGGTTTCCGGTTCACAACTCCTTAGTCTTACGTTGTCTACGGTTCATTCGGGTTTTTTTGATTCCATCCGGCTTCTTTGGCAATCTGATCCTTCCCTCAAACAAATCATCGACGATATTGTTGCTGGTACGAATGTTCATCCGCACTATACGTACACCAATAACGAACTGCGCAGGAAAGGAAAGCTAGTTATCGGAAACCACAAAGACACCAAATTATCAATTCTTCAGTGGTTACATGATTCAGCGGTTGGAGGTCACTCGGGTCGTGACTCTACTCTTCATCGTGCTAAAACTCTATTTTATTGGCCGAAAATGAGTACGGAAATACAAAATTATGTACGGAACTGTGCGATATGTCAACGAAACAAATACGACAGGACAAAACGACAGGGTTTGTTACAGCCACTGCCTATACCGGACGGACTTTGGGAATCAGTTAGCCTTGACTTTATCGAAGGACTTCCAAAATCAGCCGGGAAGCATTGTATACTTGTCGTTATCGATCGGTTAAGCAAACATGCGCACTTCATCGCCATCTCGCATCCATATACCGCTTTTGATATTGCTCACATTTATCTTGATAATGTCTTCAAACACCATGGTATGCCGAAGGAGCTTATTAGCGATCGCGACCCTACTTTTCTAAGCGAAATTTGGCAAGAACTTTTTCGAGTACATGGAGTGGATCTTCGCCATTCTTCCGGCCACCGCAGCCATTCACGACGTTTTTCATGTGAGCCAACTGAAGTTTTGCCCTAACCCACCGTCAACAATCTCTGCTCTGCCTCCATACCTCGTCGACTTGGGAAATTCTAAAGAACCCGAAGCAATTTTGGAACGCAAAACAGTCAAGCACCGCAACGCCGCTGTCACCAAAGTTCTCGTTCAATGGAAGGGTTATCCGTCATCGGCTGCTACTTGGGAGTTTTACCAAAACTTCGCCGCCAAGTATCCAAATTTCAATCCTTGAGGACAAGGATGTTCCGAAGAAGGGGGCTATGTTACAGAGATCCTATTGGTCTCCTACTCCTACCGTTACTTTTCATTCATTTAAGCCCTAATTGATGTTTGTTTGGTTCTCTTTATTTATGACTCTAAATCTATATGTAAGAGAGATAGGAACTCCGAAAAGGCATAATCCTAATTTCAAGTTATTTTATCTTTCTCTCTATTGTCTATTCATATAATCATTGAAGAGAATTTGTGTTTTTAGAGGTAATCTTCTTACTTACAGCATTATCTCCTAGTCCTTATTCTACCATTCTTCGAACCTTTCGTTGGGTTTCTAGTTTGGGTTTATCGTTCCTAACGAGTCCTGTAACATGGAGTGCTGGCATTTTCTTTCCCCACGACACCATTTATAAGAAGAGTGGCTTTGCACAAGAGATAATGGAATTCATTTCATGTCAAAGTCCATATTGCAACCCCATCGCCATACACTAGCGTCAGGTTTTGTCAGTAGAGGGTCTTCGATCTGTGCTTCCTGGGAAATTAGATCTCTAGAATTCCAGCTTTGAGACTAGAAGAAAAAGTGAGCAGCACAATTCCAGGTATGCACCATCCACCAAGGTTCATGCGGTACTCTTGTAGATGTATTCAAGGTACTCGGACTAACTGTCTTTCTCCACTGGGAGATGGATAAGCTACGATAGTTTTGGCCACAAATTTTTGACAAAGCTAAGTTTTCTAATTTGTGTAAATCAATTGTATGTTTAGCTTTCATCATAATTTGTAGTCTATATTGTGTATATTTTCTATCTGATTCGAAGATGTAGTAGTATGCAACTGACTGGCGAACGCAATTGTTGAATATGAGAGTGTAAAATGAAAATATAAGGTAAATGAAGTAAATTATAAAACTACGTGAAATAATTGTATTACTGAGCAACTAAGTAGGACATGTATAGTTTAAGAGCAGTAATGATATGTGTGGAAAAGGATGTGACGTTGCTAATGAAGATACGTAATGCTACGTGCGACACTTCTTGTGCTAATTAGATGCATTTATGTGAATTTATGTCTGCTTTTATATAATTATATGCATTTATGTCTGCTTTTATATAAACTATGTTAGATACTAGTAGCGTAGTTGGTATGCGTGGTTTCTACATCTAAAAGTTTTTGAATAAGTAAAAAATTGTAGTAATCGTTGATAATTCATAGGTGGTTCTACATCATTGATTAGAAACTGCTATGTAGTAAGCGCACGAATAATTAATTATCGTGGGAGCGCGTGCATACTAAAGTGTATTACTACTAACTTGCTGCGAATTTAAAGAGCATCTTTGGGTAATGTTTCCAGCAAAATAACTCCCAAGTTGTGGTGTTGAACTGTAAAAAATGTGATTACTTTGTGTTGAATGTATGTTAAAGCAACAAAAGCGTTCAGATAAGTTCTAAGTATGCTTGGATGCAAAAGTACATAACTACTGATTCTACACCGGATCCGTGGAATGGAGACTATCATCAGTAGAACATGGCACCGCGAACGCTTCCTTGACGCGGAATATCCGGAGTAGAGACACCCATAACCACTGCCAATCAACAACAACTTCTCCAAATCGGAAATAAATTAGCTATAATAGTTTTTAGCTACAGATTTTGATGCAGATTCCGTTTGGCTTCGCCTTCAAATCACCCGCATTAACCAATAAACGAATATAGTGGCTTCCGCCAATGATGACAAGGCCACCGCCGCAGTCGAACCATCGGCGACAGCTCCATAAGCGACTTTCTACCGCCCATTTCGAGAAGGGATAGCATTATCACACGAGGCGTGTTGTGATGCATTGGCACATGAAAGTTAGAAGACATGCCCTGAGAATCCAAATGTCGATCCGCCATGCGGAAACGAGGGATGGTGAACCGCAAAACCGAGACTTAACCGACAAGTGAAAATTGTAAAGCCCTCTCCTCAGTTGGTCTTATCTCTATCTCAAGTGCAAGCTCTATCTCCAGCGCCACAGCCCGCTCCGCCAGTATGACTGCCATGTCCAGCTCCGCAAAGCATACAGGACAAGACACTATTAATTAGTAATACATGCACATACACAGGTTCTGCGTTTGCAGGCAAACTTCTACGGATGCTTGTTGGACTCACTAGTTCACCAAAAACCGTTCTGAGTTTTGTTTCCAACATTAAAAGCTATGGTGCAACCATCTAGTACATCAATTTGGTTACCATTACATAGCAGACAACCTCATTTTAGTCGCCATCTATTTCTCCACTTCCTCCGTATTATCTCAACAGCGCTGCTATTTCACGACCAAATACGAGATAACTGAACATCTGCCTCCAACCGCTCCTATGGTTGCGCCCCTGTTGTATTGTGCAAAGCATATATATACAACAACACTTGAAATACATCCGCAAAAAGAACCGCACAACATGGTTTTCCAAAGAGGAATGTGATAAGGGGGATTCCCCAAACAAGTACGAGCACGAGCAGGAGGATCGTCAATTTAGATTAGAGCAAGCAATGGAGAAAAGGAAGAGCTCTACAGCGTTGATCAGCTCAAAGGTAGATCGAGGTCGAAGATATTAGATGAAATGAGTTGATCAACCAGATTAGGAACGCGATGAACGCGTGATCAAGACTGAGTGCGAACTCAAAGAAGATAAGTTGACCACGTGATCAGTGAGCTCTAGCTCTGTACACCAAGTCTGATTGCGCTTGAGGAATGCCCATCTCGATTTAAAGTGCAGATCAGACAAGGTGTTTCCTTATTTATTGTATAACGCACGTTTTGACTATTAAGTCAAACCGTTTTAAGTACTTGTTTCAAAATTATAGAATTATTGACGTTAGTGAGTTAGTGGAGCATTAAGTGTAAACATGTGTAACCGCCCATTAACTCACATCATTATATATAGGAGAACATATTGATGAATAAGAGGATCCATTTTTGCCTTATCTCTTTCTTGACTGAAATCATAAAGAGTTAACCGTGGTAAAACTTGTTATACCCGTAATAAATTTGGTGCCGTCTGTGGGAATTTCCTAACCAATCACAATGGTTGTCATAAGGTTAGGAATCGAGAGAGACAACCAGGAAACTAGCGAAGCAACGATGCCCCGGAGGGGAGCGACGAACCAACCAACTGGGCAAGGCGTCCTAAACTCCAGTCTTGTAGCTTCTCAAGGGGCAATCCCATGGCACCCCAAGGGGCAGTGGTGGCGGAGGAACGATTGATCCAACCCACAGTCGTCCCCCGGGCAGAAGTGCATCTCCATCAACTGGCGGATGCAACGGGGGCTCACGAAACTATGGAAGCCATCCCAGCAGATGATTCGGCGGTCCTCCAACTAGAGCAGAGAATTTAGAATCTCTAAGAGTAGCAATTGAAATTATCATTTGAACGAGATGCAAGGGAACAAGCCATGCACGCCACTATAGCTGGAATGAATGAGGCTATTCATGCCCTCATCGCTAAGATCCAGGGAACGAGCAGGGTGCATCAACCGTCTGGTACGGAGGCAAGTAAAGTTAACAGATCGGATCGGTCGTCAAAGCGAGATGACAAGCAGGAAGGTGAAAGCGAGAGCGGGAATAAGAATCGTAGCAAGGGTCCGCGGGACGAGGCAAAGCAGACGTCAACCAAGCGGGCTCGGGAAAATGAAGATCTCCGTTACAATCAGGTCCGCCTGAGACTGTCACCCTACATACTAAAAGAATCACTATTCTCGGAGAAGATTCTCGAACCTCAGCTCCCGAGGAAGTTCGATCCTTTCAGGATGGAAGCATATGATGGAACATGAGACCCATAAAGGCATTTGGAGCAGTTTAGAAACATGATGATGGCCTTCAACCTCGACGATGCAATGTTGTGTCGAGCACTGTCAATGATCCTCAAAGGCAACGTCCATGGATTGGTTCAGCAGCTTGACGAAAGGATCCATCTATGACTTTACAAGACTGTGGAAGGCGTTCATGGAAAGGTTTGTTGTTCATGCTATGAATGTTTTACCATGTTTGGAGAACAGATATGTTAGGATCTCATCAATTTCCCAACTGAGAACATGGGAGACCTGCTCGCTATGGCAGATACTTTTATTAGGGTCGACGATGCCAGAAGGGGAGGGTCCCCCAAGTGGCACGGATCAGATTTCAAAGAAGGAGGAACATAATGGAAAAGGATTGAGGAGCAACCTAGGGGGATGCTACACCAGGAACACTGGATCTCACCTCGCCCGACCCATTGGACGACCCACGAGAAAAATGATGATTAAACTGCCACAGATACTACAACCGTGGACATATTCATAGCTGACAATAGAGTGCTTCGATTAGGAAAGGAGTTTTCTCAAGACTCAAAGGTACGTTTAATAGCTTTATTAGCAAAACAATTAGATGTCTTTACTTGAGAGGCAGCTGACCTCTCAGGGGTAAGCCCTTCAATCATAATTCATGAATTAACTATCAACCTGTGTGCCAAACCGGTACGACAAAAGCGCAGGTCTTTTCGGAAGAAAAACAGGCACATATACTAGCTTAGATGACCAAATTAAGTCGCTTGGGGCACATCTGAAAAGCAAGATATCCAGTTTGGATAGCCAATCCGGTTTTGGTAAAAACGAAGAGCAGTCAATGAAGAATGTACATGGATTTCACCGATTTAAATGAAGCATGCCCTAAGGATGCTTTCCCATTACCATGAATCGATCAGTTGGTCGATTCAGCCTCGGGCTGCGACTTCTTGTCCTTTATGAATGCATATTCTCGGTATAATCAAATCCGCCTACATCCATTCGACCAAGAGCACACAACATTTCGAACCGAGAGGGGTCTCTATTGCTAGTCATGCTTGTTGGATTGAAGAATGCAGGCTCGACATATCAACGATTGATATATCACATATTCCAAGATCATTTGGGGCAACATCTAGAGGCATACATAGACGATATGATCATTAAAACCCATGAAGAGGCGCAACACTTGGACACATTACAGGTTTTTTTGACTTATTACGAAGGTTTAACCTCAAACTTAACCCGGGTTAGTGCTCTTTTGGTGTTGCTAAGGGTAAGTTTTTGGGCTGTGTGGTAAGTCAACAGGGTATTGAGGCAGACCCTGTCCAACTAAATGCGATTTTGCAAATGGAAACACCAAAGAATATTAGGGAAGTGCAATGTATTACAGGAAGGTTAGCAGCCCTCTCAACATTTATCTCCCGCGCATCGGACAAAAGTCATCACTTTTTTGAAGTATTACGAGGTGCTAAGAAGTCTACCTGGACATAAGAGTGTAATGGAGCTTTTTTTGAGCTAAAGCAATATCTCACCTCCGCCGAGATTCTGTATGCTCCCACCCCCGAGGAGCCCTTATGTATTTACCTAGCGGTATCGTCATTTGCTGTAAGATCGGCGCTCATATGTGATCAGAATGGGGTACAACACCTGATATATTACACGAGAAAAACGCTAACAGATGCGGAGATAAGGTATCTTAACTTAAAAAAACTTGCTTTGAATTTGGTTATTGCAGCTTGGCGGATGAGGCTATATTTTTAAGGACATGTAAATACGGTGCAAACAACATTCCCTCTGCAAACGGTGTTGGGGTAGGCTCACTAAATGGAGCATCGAGCTCGGCGAGTACGATATTCGGTTCGAGCAGCGCTTAGCTATCAAGGGACAAGTAGTCTCAGATTTCTTGGCCAAATTCACGTCCTCTAGAGATCAACGGATTGACACAGACAGTCAGCAAGCGATCGAATTAGACCAATGGATCGTTGAGGTTGATGGTGCATCTTCTACGTCGGGCAGAGGAGCAGGAGTTATACTACGGTCCCCAAATGGTGAGGAGATCAAACGTCGCGGAGTATGAGGCTACCCTCTGTGACATAAAGCTGGCTTTGATATGTGTAGCTCAAAACATCATGATTAAATCTGACTTTGAATTGGTGGTTAATAAGGCACAAGGTACTTATGATGTGAGCCAGGAAGGAATCAAGGAGTATGAATCTAAATTCGCCCGTGTGTTATATGAGCAGATCCCACGAAAGGATAACTCGGCAGCTAACATTCTAGCCAAGACTGGGGCTTCGAGAGAGCATCCCACAGTTTTACTCCAACAGCTCCTCATGACAGAGCTCGTACCAACAATAGTGACCATCAATTCAATTGCTAACGACATCGACTGGACAACTTCATACTTATAGTACTTGAGTCATGATACATTGCCAACAAGTAAGAATGAAGCTCGAGCGCTGCAAATCAAGGGAGCTAAGTTTTATGTCCTCGACAACATCTTGTATAGGAAGAGTTCAACCCGAAGTTTTCTCTGGTGCCTTGATCGCGCGGAAGCTAGGTTTATACTGGTTGATTTAAATTCAGGAGAAGCAGAGGCTCATTGTGGTCATAGAACATTGATTCATCGTTTTCTCCTCGCTGGGTATTATTGGCCTGAGCTAGCAAGTGACGCAGAGAATCGTGTATTACAATGTCACAAGTGTTAAGAGTATTCGAATACACAGCATAGACCCAACAAACCTATGCAGAACGTCCCCGTTGCCTGTCCATTTGATAAATGAGGAATAGATCTGGTGGGTCCTTTGCCAATGGCCACATGCAAGAGACGGTTCTTTATTGTCGAGGTAGATTAATTTTCCAAATGGGTCGAGGCTAAAGCCATATTCTGAACACGTGCGCAAGAGGTATGTGATTTCATCGACAATCAAATTCTAACCCGATATAGAATTCTACGGATTTGATGACTGATAACGGCCCACAATTCTAAAATTCAATACTTACCAAATTCTGCAAACGAATGGGATTCTCCAGCACTTCTCCACCCTCTACTATCCTTAAGAAAATGGTCAGGTCGAAGTAACTAACAAGACACTACTAGAAGGGGCTAAAGGCAAATGGCCGGACAAATTGGCAGAAGTGTTACCGGCGTATCGAACCACTCCACACTCCAGAACAAAAGATACACCATTTGCATTGGTATACGGTGCAGAAGCAATCATTCCAGCAGAGATCATATTACTAATCCATTGAATCAAGCACTATGAAGAAGAGGCTTGATAGCTAGGTCAACCTGTCTGGACCTCGTAGATGAGCGACAAGACCAAGCAATGGTACGAGCAAAACATTATAGAAGCCTGATGAGGGGACGCTTTAAGGCTCGTTTGAAGCCGCGCTCTTTTAAGGAGGGAGATTTATTCTTAAAGAAAATGTTTCAAGGCTCGAGTAGTGGAACATGTGGAAAACTAGGACCAAATTGGGAAGGACCGTACACAATTATTTCAGCCGGGCACCATGGCGCGTACACATTGGCTGATCAAGATGGCCACGCACTCAAGCATCCCTGGAATATCAATCACCTAAAGTTGTATCGCCATAATGTTTAAGTTGTATTGATGAGCTCTTTTTCCTCCCTGATGGCGCAGGGAGGTTTTTTAATGACGCATCTAAGAACAATGTTTTGATTTTTCAATATAATTTATGCGTTCGCCACTGTGTGTTTATTGCAAGTTTCATCCTTACAATCAACGAATGGGTTAATGACGACGCCATTTTTGGCTACGCAACAGACCATACTGAGTCCAGACTAAGTGTCTATAAACACAAACGGGCTAATTGGTCACGCCCACGGGCTTCGTAATGGCCATACTGTGCCTATACTTTGTACTGGGTATATTCGCGAACTGGTTAAAGACCAAGTCTAGAACAGACTACGCAATAGGTTCTACGAGACCTCGCCGCAAATACCCTATTATGGTAAAAAATGTTTAAGCTACGCAATGAGCCCTACTGAGCTCGGGATTGTAAGGGTCTTCATGAAATACAGCAAACACATACTCGACATTTACTCCACAAACATTTATAGCGTCAATCAACTGACAAGAGGTAAATCACATCTAAATTCAATGCATTGTTAAAACAAAAAGAGTACTACGGATGGTATAAAGGCTTAGTATGCATAACATACAACAAGGAAATCCATACAACAAAAACGAACATGTGTTTTCATTACTTAGCGCTCGGGGAAGGTGGTAGCTTTGCAGGTTCAAAAGGAGTATCGTCAGTTGTTACAATAGTATTAGCTTCTGTGGTTGGTTGAGGTGTTAAGCTCGAGTTTGGTGGTAGTGTATGGGCTTCGACTAGAGAGGCCAAAGATCCAAGATTTATTCTAGGATTCAACGCTACCAGCTTTGCTTTAGCTTTCCTATTTTCCTTGGCTATCATCTCCGTAGCCACGGTAAACACTTGAGTCTCCCTTTCTACCATAGCTGCTTCTACTTTCATCTGCCACTACTGTCGCTCTCGCTCGAGCTGTGCACGTTCCTTCTCCAGCTGACTAGTCAACTTGCTAACATCAGCAGTTAGAGCTGCAATCCGCTCCGCTTGTTCCTCCACCCTCTTCGCTTGGTTAATAGTTTTGTCCAGCAAGTTTGAGCTCTGAGCATGCAGCTCATCATTCCTCTTCAGCAGGTTCTCGTTTTGGCTCAACACCAGTTTATGATTGTCGGATGCAGTTTTCCACCTCTCGTCACTACATTTCAAAGCTTCCTGCAAGGTGCCAACTGTTTTCTCAAGTTTTGCGTTGGCGTCAACAGCTTCATGCTTGGTGGTTTTGGCTGAGGTGTAAGCATGCTTCAAACGAATGACCTCTGCAGCGCTGGTTTTAGCTAAGCAAAAAACCATGGCTTCTGCTCTACACTTCTCCATAGTCACTACTTCAGTAGGGGACATGTTTCGATAGCCCAGCACGAAGGAGTTGTGATGAAGCTGCATACCAATAGAAAGTTAGAATTTTGTTCTTCATATTTAGTTGAACACTATCAGATCACAAGATTCTTACCTCGATCGCCAGCTCTACTTGTCGTTGTAAGATCTCATGAATTGACATCTTATCATAATATGTCAAGTCGGGAATCCTGTGGAGTTGCTCGAACATGTATGAGGAAGGGCGTGTAATGATGATCTGTTTGGCCAACCATTCTTATGTAGGCGCCCTCTGTTGGCTAGGCCCAGCTCATTTGTCCTCCCTCACCCTTGCCTTTCTCATTGGTTTCCAATTATGGTGGCAGATCCTCCATGTTGGAGCTATGCACCCGTTGTTTTGTCTTTTTGGCAAGAGCTGGGGGAACAAATGTTTTTCTCTGAGGCTCATTCCTATCTTCTGCATCATCCCCCACCAGATCAATTAGCTCCTCTACAGCCTATGGATTCTGCTCCTCGCCATCTTTCGGCGACGATTGCGTCGGGGGACAAGTTTCTTCCCCAGATGTAGCTCCCGTGCTATCGCCCTCTTCATCTCTAAGCTGTAATCTCCTCATGTTCAAGGGAACAACGTCTTCAATCACCTTTTTTTTTGTTCCAACGCTTAATTAGCGAGCCAGAATTTGTATCTTCTTCATCTTCTTCTCTTTCTGCTCGAACTCTACTGGGCTGAGCAGTTTCTGCCAACTTGTGTGCTTTTTTTTCAGCCTGCTCGACAACTTTCCCTTTGTCTTTTGTGGCATCGTTTCCCTGCTCGCAAGTTAGAGCTGGAGCGGAATGCAAGTCCCCTGCTTCACCATCCTTTTGAGCCACGTGTGGCACTGCCATCCAGACGCCGGCGTTGTTTTTCTCCTGGTACTTCTGTTCCAAAAGCACCCTAATGTAATCCATGGTAGCTTCTGAACCGTCTGCCATACTAACCTCACCGTCTTCTGTGATCTTCAGTTCACAATCGACCACAAACCTGACTTCAGATAGTTGTATCGTGTAAACAACTGCTTGGGATCCTGTTGCCACGCTTCACAAGCCAATTTGCCAACTCTGATTAGGGGTTTACGTAATCTTTCGGTCTCCCTTCCTTCCACCAGCTTTGATTCGACAATTCACTTGCGCAAATAAAGATTTGTTAGTTATTGATTGACAAGGATTCGAGCAGTTTTTTGTCTCACACAATCTTGTTAGCACTTACAAGTTTTCTTTCACTTCCTTTCTAGTTGAAGGTTTAAGGTAAGGGGTCTATGTTCCCAATTTCCAGACATAAAGACGAAGGAATTTTTCCAATTCCTATCAGATTAAGGGAGCTCCATAATTTTCTTTATCCCTTTAAAGTGGGTATAAAAGAAAATGGGTTTTGGACATTTTAGTATCATCAATGGAAGATAGCAAGTCAGTGAGGCATACTCATGTTTTAAGTAAGCACGGGCTGAGCACTACGCTAAGTAATAGCCTCCAACTATTGGCTGACATTTGAGTCGGGCAAAGGCTAAGCACATTAAAGTAGTCACGAATTAGTTCGGGCAGTGGCAATCTTAGCCCCCAATCGAATAGGGTAGTAAAAAGACATGTCTCCGTTTCTTGAGTATGGTAAGGGTGCTCGCCTATACTAGGAGCACTAATAATCACATCCTCAAGGATACCACATCCGTCCCTGAGGGTGGCAACTCCATCATCATCTAAATTCGTGTATTTAGGGGAAATTTGGGAGAAGTAGCTTTCTAAAGTGCTGGTTTCTTTGTATATGGGCTCCGTAATTTTGTCAGCTTTAGCCTTCGTCGCCCTTTTTGGTGCCATAGTTTTTATAGAAACTACAATGAGGCAAGGATACGAATCAGAATGTTTATAGCATGCAAGGGTGATCGATTCAACTTAGGAAGATGATGTGATCCTAGATGACACAAGGAGCTTAGAACATGGAAATGTACAAGAACTAGATGAACAACTTGAAAAAGAAGATGAGCTTGAAGTTGAAGATATTCTTATTTTACCGGTTGGTCCAACAACTCGATCAAGAGCAAAACAATTTAGCAAAGCTGTTGGAGGATTGCTTAATCAACTAGAGAATCCACGTGATCAAAACAGCAAGTATGCTGGAAAAGCTTGTCAAACCACTTTGGTCTTGGTTCAAGCTAATTGATTTCAACAAATGAGAAAGTGTCTCGATTGTACTCTTTTTCGTTTGTTCAAGTTTTGTCCCAATGGGTTTTCTTGACAAGGTTTTTAATGAGGCAATTGTTTCACTTCACCATTGCCCATTTGTTGAAATAAAAGCCCAAGGCCCATCTACACCAAAAGCCACGTCCTTGGAGGAGGGAAGGGTCTGATTTCCAGCTTATATCATTAATACTTTTTATTTTCAATATTAAAGCATTTTGTTTCCAAGAAAAGCCTTAATTGTTTTAGAAGCATGCATTATGTTTCCAAGAACAACCTTTATTGTGTTCAAAAGGCTAGTTCTTTCTCCTATAAAAACTATGTACTCAGAATTCTTTGATTCTGAAAAAACTTCTTAAGATTTACTCTTCTCTTGTTGGTGTGTAATATCCACAAGAAAACCTGTTCTTTATTTGGTGCGTCATATCCAAAGGAAGATCAGTTGGAATATCAAAGGCCTTTCCACAACCTTTGTGTGACCTATCGATCCACATCCTTTGATCTTTGAATCCTTTTGGGTTCCTGGTTGCAAACTTATCCATATCCCATTTCAGAGTGCCGATTCTAGGAGGAGTTCATCAAGTGGTATCAGAGCAACATTCTGAAAGTTGGGTATTCTCTTTCTCATTAATTTTTCTTCATCTATTTTATATTATCAGTTTGTTTGTGAAGATTTGAGTGTTAGTGTGATGATTTCATTTTGAATCACGAAATTCTGATCCGTTTCACCCTAGTTATAGTTGTTTGAGATTTAAAATCGTAGAAAATCGTTTTTAGGTGTTGTTGTGAAACTTATCTCTTATTATTCTTAGGAAAACAGATTTTGATATGTTTTATGGTTTTAAATAAATTGAAGAACTTTCCAAGGACTTGTTGCTGGTGATTTGTTTTTGTTTTGTTTTGTAGAAAAGGATGTCTAATTCAAATGATGCAGAAAACAATAATTTCAATAACAACAAGCTTCTAATTGAAGCTATGACAAAGTTGATAGACACCAAGATAGATGCTTTTCGCAAAGAGCTTCAATCAAACACTGACCACGAGCGAAACCGTTCACGACAAACCAATCCAAGAAGAAACCATGAACTACCTGAACAATTCAGAAATGAAGCCGCTGATGAATATTATGAACACATGAGCAATTCGTCTCGAAACAGCCATAGAAGGCACCATAGACGTACAAGAGAGGGCAACGAACGTATGCGTGACAATCTTGGAGGTCTCAAGATTAAGATTCCACCATTCCATGGAAAAACGATCCAGATGCCTATTTGGAATGGGAAAAGAAGATTGAACTCGTTTTCAACGTTCAACACTACACGGAGACCAATCGAGTAAGAATTGCTGCTACTGAATTTTATGATTATGCTCTTAGTTGGTGGGATCAACTAGTTACCTCAAGAAGGCGTAATAGGGAACATCCTATAGGATCATGGGCAGAAATGAAAGCCATTATGCGGAAGAGGTTTGTTCCTAGTCATTACCACCGTGAGCTGCATCTAAAGCTGAGGAGATTAACACAAGGTAGCCGATCTGTTGAAGAGTATTATCAACAAATGGAGACCTTAATGTTGCGAGCTGATATTTCAGAAGATGGAGAGGCAACAATGTCAAGGTTTGTTGGGGGTTTAAATAGAGAAATTCAAGACAGATTGGAAACTCAGTATTATGTTGAACTAGAAGAGATGCTACACAAATCGTTGCTATTTGAACAACAAGTTAAAAGAAAGAACTCTTCAAGATCAAGTTATGGTTCAGGGGCAGTAACAATTAAGCCAAGTTATTCAAAAGATGAGAAGACCAATTATCAGAAAGGAAGCTATGTAGAGGTGAACCAAAAATCTGGAACACCATTGTCTATTGATAACAAGGGAAAACCTAAAGAGGTTGCAATCAGAACTCGTGATGTTAAGTGTTTCAAGTGCAAAGGGATGGGACATTATGCTAATGAGTATTCTAATAAGAAGATTATGACAATTCTAGATAATTGAAAAATAATTTCAGAGGAAGAAGAAATTGTCTCTAATTCTTCCGAAGAACACTTAGAGCGACCTGCTAAAGGAGATTTATTGGTAGCCAGAAGGTCATTAAGCGTTCAAACAAAAGAAGAAGAACAAGAGCAAAGGGAGAATCTGTTTCACACTAGGTGTCTTGTTCAAGGGAAAGTTTGTAGCCTTATTATCGATGGAGGCAGTTGTACCAATGTGGCCAGTGAATCTATGGTAAAGAAGCTTGGTTTAAAAACGAAAAAGCATCCAACACCTTACAAGCTTCAATGGATTAACGACAATGAGAAATGAAAGTTAGCCACCAAGGTAGAAGTTCCCTTAGCCATTGGTAAGTACGAAGATGAAGTTTTATGTGATGTTCTACCAATGGAGGCTAGTCACATGCTGTTAGGAAGGCCATGGCAATCTGATCGAAATGTTATCCATGATGGATTCACTAATCGCCATACATTTGAGTTTCAAGGAAGGAAAACCACTCTAGTTCCCATGACTCCACGAGAAGTTTACCAAGATCAAAAGCATATGCAGAACAAGGAAAGTCGGGTAACTAAACATTCGAATTTCTATGCAAAATCTGGCGAGGTTAAGAAAGCATTATTCTCTAAGCAACCCATGTTACTTTTTGTGTTTAAGGAAACTCTTATGAGTTTAACTAACTTGACACCGGTGTTGCCTAGTGAGATGACTTCTCTCTTGCAGGAATTTGAAGATGTATTCCCTGAAGACAATCCAAAAGGGCTTCCACCAATTAGAGGCATCGAACACCAAATAGATTTTGTACCTGGAGCCTCCCTTCCTAACAGACCTGATTATAGAACTAATCCAGTGGAGACAAAAGAATTGCAAAGGCAAATCAGTGAACTGATGGAAAAAGGACATATCCGTGAAAGCATGAGTCCTTGTCCGGTACCAGTTCTACTTGTGCCCAAGAAAGATAGAAGCTGGAGAATGTGTGTTGATTGCAGAGCCATCAACAACATAACAGTAAAGTATCGCCATCCTATACCTAGATTAGATGATATGTTAGATGAATTGCATGGTTCCAGCATTTTTTCTAAGATTGGTCTTAAAAGTGGTTATCACCAAATTATGATGAAAGAAGGGGATGAGTGGAAAACTGCATTTAAAACTAAGCATGGACTATATGAATGGTTAGTAATGCCATTTGGGCTGACTAATGCACCTAGTACATTCATGCGGTTAATGAATCATGTTCTAAGGGCTCATATAGGAGTTTTTGTTGTAGTATATTTCGATGACATCTTAATTTACAGCAAGTGCTTAGAAGAACATGTTCACCATCTGAAATTGATTTTAAGTGTACTTAGGAAGGAAAATGTTTATGCTAATCTTAAGAAATGCACTTTTTGTACCGATAATCTTGTCTTTTTAAGTTTTGTTATAAGTACAGATGGTATTAAGGTGGATGAGGAAAAGGTTAAGGCAATCCGCGAATGGCCAAGTCCAAAAACAGTTGGAGAACTGAGAAGCTTCCACGGCCTTGTAGGATTGTATAAGCATTTTGTCAAAGATTTCAGCACCTTAGCTGCACTACTCACTGAAATAATAAAGAAGGACGTTGGTTTCAAGTGGGAACAAGCTCAAGAAGAAGCATTTCAATCCTTAAAAGAGAAGCTTACTCATGCTCTTGTCTTGACATTACTTGATTTTCTTAAAAATTTTGAGATTGAATGTGACGCTTCTAGAATTGGGATTGGAGCTGTTTTGATGCAAGATAAAAAGCCCATAGCTTATTTCAATGAAAAGCTTGGAGGAGCTACTCAAAACTATCATACTTATGACAAGGAGTTGTATGCCTTAGTTCGAGCTTTGCAAACATGGCAGCATTACTTGTGGCCAAAGGAGTTTGTCATACACACTGACCATGAATCTCTCAAACACCTAAAAGGTCAGCAAAAACTTAACAAAAGACATGCAAGGTGGATAGAATTTATTGAGACATTTCCATATGTCATCAAATACAAACAAGGTAAAAAACTATTGTTGCTGATGCATTGTCCCGAAGGTATGCCTTAATCACTACTTTTGAAGCTAAAATTTTAGGATTTGATCATCTTAAGAGTTTATATGAAAATGATTCTGATTTTGGAAAGATGTATCAAGCATGTGAAAAGTTTGCTTCAGGGCGGTTGTATAGGCATGAAGGATTCTTATTCTTTGATCAACGTTTATGTGTGCCTAATTGTTCCATGAGAGATTTACTTGTTAGAGAAGCCCATGGAGGAGGCTTAATGGGACATTTTGGAATAGCTAAAACTCTCAAGGTAATGCTGGATCACTTCCATTGGCCACATATGAGGAGGGATGTTGAAAGAATCTGTGACAGATGTGCTACTTGCAAGCAAGCCAAATCTAAGGTTCAATCCCACGGTTTGTATACTCCTTTACCTATTCCTACGCATCCTTGGAATGATATATCTATGGACTTTGTAGTTGGATTGCCTAGGACTAGAACTGGTAAGGATTCCATTTTTGTGGTTGTTGACCGATTCTCTAAAATGGCACACTTTGTTGCTTGTCACAAAACTGATGATGCGTTGCACATTGCTAATCTGTTCTTTAAAAAGATAGTTCGTTTGCATGGCATGCCTAAGACGATAGTTTCAGATAGGGACACTAAGTTTCTAAGTTACTTTTGGAAAACTTTGTGGTTTAACTTAGGGACTAAGCTTTTATTTTCTACTACCTGTCACCCACAAACTGATGGACAAACAGAAGTAGTAAATAGGACTTTGTCCACTCTTCTACGTGCATTAATTAAAAAGAACTTTAAAACTTGGGAAGAATGTTTGTCGCATGTTGAATTTGCATACAATCATTCTATGCATTCTGCTTCTAAGTACTCTCTTTTTCAAATTGTTTATGGATTTAACCCAATATCTCCTTTGGATCTAATTCCTTTGCCTTTGAGTGAAAGAACTAGCATAGATGGGAAAAAGAAAGCTAAACTTGTAAAACAGATCCATGATGATGCAAGGAAAAACATAGAAAAGAAAACTGAGCAATATGTCACACAAGCAAACAAGGGAAGACGTGAGAAAGTTTTTGAGGTTGGAGATCAAGTATGGGTGCACTTAAGAAAGGAAAGATTTCCAGAAGAGAGGAAGTCAAAATTGATTCCTAGAATTGATGGACCATTAGAAGTAACAAAAAACATCAACAATAATGCGTATCAACTTGACCTACGAGGTAAGTATAAAGTGAGTCCTACCTTTAATGTTTCTGATTTGGTTCCTTTTATCGCAGATGAAATGGATTTGAGGTCAAATCCTTTTCAAGTGGGAGAGGATGATGTAATCCTAGATGACACAAGGAGCTTAGAACATGGAAATGTGCAAGAACCAGATGAACAACTTGAAAAAGAAGATGAGCTTGAAGTTGAAGATATTCTTATTTTACCGGCTGGTCCAAAAACTCGATCAAGAGAAAAACAATTTAACAAAGTTGTTGGAGGATTGCTTAATCAACTAGAGAATCCACGTGATCAAAACAACAAGTATGGTGGAAAAGCTTGTCAAACCACTTTGATCTTGATTCAAGCTAATTGATTTCAACAAATGAGAAAGTGTCTCGATTGTACTCTTTTTCCCTTGTTCAAGTTTTGTCCCAATGAGTTTTTTTGACAAGGTTTTTAATGAGGCAATTGTTTCACTTCACCATTGCCCATTTGTTGAAATAAAAGCCCAAGGCCCATCTACACCAAAAGCCACGTTCTTGGAGGAGGGAAGGGTCTGATTTCCAGCTTATATCATTAATACTTTGTATTTTCAATATTAAAGCATTATGTTTCCAAGAAAAGCCTTAATTGTTTTAGAGGCATGCATTATGTTTCCAAGAACAGCCTTAATTGTGTTCAAGGCTAGTTCTTTCTCCTATAAAAACTATGTACTCAGAATTCTAATGGTTAGACTATCTTTGATTCTAAAAGAACTTCTTAAGTTTTACTCTTCTCTTGTTGGTGTGTAATATCCACAAGAAAATCTGTTCTTCATTTGGTGCGTCATATCCAAAGGAAGATCAGTTGGAATATCAAAGGCCTTTCCATAACCTTTAGGTGACCTATCGATCCACATCCTTTGATCCTTGAATCCTTTTTGGTTCTTGGTTGCAAAGTTATCCCTATCTCATTTCAGAGTGCCGATTCTAGGAGGAGTTTATCAGAGGATATGTTCATTTGGGGAATAACCTACTGACAAAAGTTGCAAACCTAAAATCTAGGGTTCTACCAAGTGTTTAGTTAGAAGTACTTATCTATTAAAATTCATTTACCTGATTAGTGTTGAAGAATGTGATAGCAGATGGCTGGGTTGCAGATTATGAGTATTCTTCCAGCAAGAATGAAACGAGACGATTACAGAGTTGTTAATTTTCTTTCAAATAAGTAAACGCAGTAAAAGTTTGAATGAATATACACCCTTGCAAATGAGCGTGTGACGTCATTAATTAATTAAAGGATGTGCCAAAACTGAAGCACCAGACATTGTCTCCAAGAAACGGCGGTGTAAGAATTGTCACAGTTACATCAATGACACGGGTTGACAAAAGAAGCAGTAAGACGTTTCGAATCACCACGCGGCTATTTGTGGGTTTCAATTTAATAATATATTTTATTTTTATTTTACAAGTTTAATAATATTTTTATAAAAAATTAATAAAGCTATAAACTAGGGGAGCCCTGATAAGGGGATTCCCCAAACAAGTACGAGCACGAGCATGAGAACCGTCGATTTAGATTAGGGCAAGCAATGAAGGAAATGACGAGCTCTACAGCGTTGATGAGCTCAAAGGCAGATCGAGCTCGAAGACATTAAAGGAGATGAGTTGATCGACCAGATTAGGGACGCGATGAACGTGTGATCAAAACTGAGTGAGAACTCAAAGAAGATAAGTTGACCACGTGATCAGTGAGCTCGAGCTCTAAACACCAGAACAATATGCCATACACTCCCGATCGTCTGGTCTCTCTCTCCGCTATATTCGACGCCTCTCCAGAGAATCTTCCGAGATATTCATCTCGGAGCCAAATACCAAACTCTGAACAGAACACACGACCCTAACAAAGCCCTCGATGTCTAATCGTCCATCTCTAAAAGTTACCCTTCTCCTGCACCCTCCCCTTGCGCTCAGAAGATCACTGTCAAGCGCCTCGCCACATCACGCCATTTAGACGATATTGAATCGATCATCAGATCGCACCCCATTTTCTGTCGAATATTTTACTTTGTTAGCATAAGAGCCTCCATTCGAAATTGCACTATCGTATGCAGCTGCTTTTGCAGAGCTGGGGTTAAAGAATGGGACTTGTTTGGAAGGAAAATGGGTTCAATCTACTATGTGATGAACTCGGATTACGGTTAGACGGAGATCAGCAAACCAAACATGGCTCCTCCGAAACTCCAACCCCTGCGTTATTTCTCCGCATCTCCTTCTCCAACCATTGCAAGTTCAGAGCTAACGCATATCCTCTCTGCTTCCGATCTCCGCCTTCAACCTAAGGAGAAGCTACCTCATATTCTCTCAGACTTTAGTCTATCTTCTTCTCCAAGTAGCGAGGCCTCAGAGGTCTACAAATAATCTCTATTCCACGTCTCACTGGCTACGATTACCTGTTTGTGCATCCTCGTAAAGCTTGTCAGCTACATGCCCGTTAACCACCGATGTATCTCCATGCGCTCCTTCATCCGTTGCTTCGTGCGCACCTCCACTAGCTCAGTTGTTGCTTCTACTCGTTCGAACACGTCAAGTGCAATCGTTTTTGCAAATGACTATTTACTAAAGACCTGCCATACATATTCAAAGGTGCTAAACGTTCAAAACTGGGCTAGAATCGCTTTCGGCAAAGCTCAGTCTTCCAAGAACCGCTCACAAAGATAACTTTTTATTTAAAGCGTTATCTTTTATAATATCATTATAACACACTTTGGTTATATGTTCTTAATTTAAATAAAATAGGCAGTACTGAGCGTTGTATTAGCCTAGTATTAGCCCTACATCATTGTGTTTATGTTTCCTATGTGTGTATATTGTATGTGTCGTGCGTTCTTCTATTTGTGTGCACTTTACTTGTATATATATTTCCATTTCTAAGTGTATCGTACTGTGCACACTACGTATCATATTGTTTATATTCGATTTGTACGTTGTGCATGTAGTTTAATTTGTAATACCATGTAAATAATATATGTAGCGTTCTATTCATTGTTTTTGTATGTTGTTTAGTGTACAGACAATAGTAACATACATTATTATTTTACATATACATCGTGCGTAGGCCCTGCATGTTGTGTCTGTCTCTGTGGTGTGAATTGCCTCACCATTAATTTAGTTTTATGTGTGTTGCATGTTAGACTGTTCTTTACTTACGCATTTTGCATTTGTGCATGCTTTGAATAAATGACTGATGACACTCACACAACGTGTATTTACGAAACATTATATGCATAGCACTCTACTACACAATTTCTCACACATGAGCACAGATAGACACAAGTGAGCACAAGTACATACACAATAGAATACCGGGGGATTTCCAAATCAAACGTGAAATTATCTCCATCACCATAATATGCGCCAACAGATCTTCATAATATAAGCCACACCATCTCTATGATATATAAGGCTATACGTTAAATAATCTCCATCTTTATGCTTGAAAAGGCTATAGGCCGAGTAATCTCCATCTCCGCGATCGAAATGGCTATAAGCCGAATGATCTCCATCTCCATGACACAAAAGATTTAAGTCAAGTCATCTCCATCTCCATCTCCTGTTTATGTGTTTGTTGCATACTTTCTCTCCATCATTACAATTAGTGAAAGGGTCACTGACCACGCATACGGGCTGCACAAGGGTCCACACTGAGTCCAGACTAAGTGTCTATAAACACGATTGGGCTAATTGGTCACGTCTACGGGCTACGTAAAGGCCATACTGTGTCTCATACCTTGTACTGGGTATATTGGCGAACTGGTTACAAACCAAGGCTATAGCAGACTACGCAATAGGGTATTCATGACCTCGCCGCAAAACAGCTAAAAAGACACTATTCGTCTTAAGCTACGCAATGAGCCCTACTGAGCTCAATCTTGTAAGGATATGCTTTGACATCTCAAAAGTTGAACAAGCACATAAATCTCCACTCATATCTACTCATTACGCCAATTGCTACCAGACATATTATCGTCCAAACACCACTATGTTGCTTACCATCTACGCCATATCGTCGTTGAAATTCGATAATTTCTTCATCCCAAGGTCCACAACATCTACAACATACTTACGTAAAGCAATTACATCCATATACAGTATTTACTTTATCCTTCACCAAAGACTAGGGAGGGGGGTTACACATCCATATCAACTTTATCCAACCAAAAAGCAAAACATGTCGAGGAAGCAGGTAACATCCTAGCAGCCTACTAATTGTTAGTTGTACTCTTTTCCTTTGGAAAAATAGAGCTTTTTATCCTCAATGGAGGTTTCGGCCGGCAAAGGTTTTTAACGAACAATTTAGTACGAACCAAGTTGGTGACGTCTCCAACAATAGTTCGGCTAGGAAAATTAATATAACCAAGCCTTATGATTTTTCGGAGTCTAACCGACATGGCTGGTATAGTTTCTTCGACATGATCAGTGGTGCCTTAGCAAAAAAAGTTGAATAAAGACATAGCCATGACAACTGACAATATAAAATAAAGACCAGTTTCATCAAATGCAAAGAAGAGCAAGAAGATTACACTTATCCGGATATTATATTCGACCATTATATAGTCCTTAAGTTTCACTACGCTCCAACTCAAGGACTAGAGGGGACTCCTGATAAGGCTATATTTAGACATAATATCAGGATAATTATAAAGCCTACAATATAGATTCATATATAATTAAATGTAATTTATTGTATGTTACTAATAAATATTATTCCTCATTTATTACGTCAAACATGTAACAAACGATAATAAATACGGAGCTCATTTGTAATTAGTACAAGTAGGGGTCAAAACCCTAATTGTAAGGGGATCATTTTTTGGAATACCGAAACTTTTTGTTCTCTTTTATTTTTCTCTCTTTCTCCCTCATCGATTGTGGTGTTTGATTAGGATTTCAACCCTATCATTCTTCGTTCATAGTCTTATGCAGGATAATCATCCTCGCTCTCAGGCGGTGGCAGAGTATTAGGATAGTCATCCTTGCTCCCAGACGGTAGCCGCGTATTAGGGTAGTCATCCTCGCTCCTAGACGGTGGCGGTGTATTAACGTAGTCAACCTCTTGACTTTCCGGAACAGGGTCTTCCCCATAGTGGTTTTCCGAATACACATTGGTAGCGAACCTGGGTACAATATGGTTCTCGTGTTTGGGTATGTACTCCGGATAGTGCTACTCCAAGAAGTACTGATCGGGTATGTCATCGGGTTCGGGTAGGTCTTCCCCGTGTACTACCTCCGGTTACTACCACCGACTAGGTTTCTTGTTTTACTGCCTCCTCTAGTAAATATTATGTTACCTTTTCTTCGGTCATATTCTTCTTTATTTTCATCGTCGCTCCTGTTACATTTTATTCTATAGTAGTCTTCTTAAGGGTAGTCATCCTCGCTCCCAGGCGGTGGCAGCGTATTAGGGTAGTCATCCTCGCTTCCATACGGCAACGGCGTATCAGGTGATGTAATCCTAGATGACACAAAGAGCTTAGAACGTGAAAATGTGCAAGAACCTGACGAGAAACTTGAACAAGCGGATTAGCTTGAAGTTAATGATGTTCTTACTTTACCAGTTGGTCCAATAACTTGATTAAGTTCAAAACAACTTAAAAAAGTTGTTTGAGGATTACTTAATCAAATAGAGAATCCATGTGATCATAACAAATATTATGGAAAATCTTGTCAAACCATTTCGGTCTTGATTCAAGCTAATTGATTTGAACAAATGAGAAAGTGTCTCGGTTGTACTGTTTTTCCCTTGTTCAAGGTTTGTCCCAATAGGTTTTCTTGACAAGGTTTTTAAATGAGGCAATTATTTCACTTCACCATTGCCCATTTTTTGAAAGAAAAGCCCAAGGTCGATCTACAACAAAAGCCACATTCTTTAACCAAAACAAGCTTCTAATTGAAGTTAGGACAAAGTTAATAGAAACCAAGTTAGATGCCTTTCGCCAAGAGTATCAATCAACAACTAATCACAAGCAAAATCGTTCACGACAAAGCAATCCAAGAAGAAACCATGAACAACCTGAACAATTCATAGATATAGCAGCTGATGAATATTATGAACACGTGAGTAATTCATCTCGAAACAGCCAAAGAAGACACCATAGACGTGCAAGAGAGGGCAACGAACGTATGCGTGATAATCTTGGAGGTCTCAAGATTAAGATCCCACCATTACATGGGAAAAATTATCCACGTGCCTATTTGGAATGGGAAAAGAAGATTGAACTCGTTTTCAATGTTCAGCACTACACGGAGATCAATCGAGTAAGAGTTGCTGCTACTGAATTTTATGATTATGCTCTTAGTTGGTGGGATCAACTAGTTACCTCAAGAAGGTTTAATGGAGAACATCCTATGGAATGGTGGACCGAAATGAAAGCCATTATACGGAAGAGATTTGTTCTTAGTCATTACCATTGTGCTGTATGTAAAGCTGAGGAGATTAGCACAAGGAAACTGATCTGTTGAAGAGTATTATCAGGAAACTGAGACCTTAATGTTACGAGCTAATATTTCAGAAGATAGAGAGGAAACAATGTCAAGGTTTCTTGGGGTTTAAATAGAGAAATTCAAGAAAAATTGGAAACGCAACATTATGTTGAACTAGAAGAGATGGTACACAAGGCTTTATTATTCGAGCAACAAGTTAAAAGAAATAAATCTTCAAGATCAAGTTATGGTTCAGGGACCGTAACAACTAAGCTCAGTTATTCGAAAGAGGAGAATACCAGTTATAAAAAAGGAACCTATCTAGAGGTGAACAAAAAAACTGGAACACCATTGTCTATTGATAACAAGGGAAAAGTTAAAGAGGTTGCAACCAGAACTTGTGATGTTAAGAGTTTCAAGTCCAAAGGGATGAGACATTATGCTAATGAGTGTTCTAATAAGAGATTATGACAATTCTGGATAATGGAGAAATAATTTCAGAGGAAGAAGAAATTGTTTCTCATTCTTCCGAAGAAAACCTAGAGCAACCTGCTAAAGGATATTTATTAGTAGCCAGAACGCCCTTGAGTGTTCAAACAAAAGAAGACGAAGAGTAAGAACAAAAAGAGAATCTGTTTCATACTAGGTGTCTTGTTCAAGGAAACGTTTGTAGCCTTATTATTGATGGAGGCAGTTGTACCAACGTGGCAAGTGCATCCATGTTAAAGAAGTTTGGTTTGCAAACGAAGAAGCTTCCAGCACCTAATTTTAGGAAGGCCATGACAATCTGATCGACATATTATGCATGATGGATTCACCAATCGCCATACATTTGCGTTCCAAGGGAGGAAAACCAATCTGGTTCCCATGACTCCAAAAGAAGTTTACCAATGTAAAAAACATATGGAGAACAAGGAAAGTCTGGTAACTAAACATTCAAATTTCTATGCAAAATCTAGTGAGGTTAAGAAAGCATTATTCTCTAAGCAACCTATGTTATTGTTTGTGTTTAGGGGAAAATCTTATGAGTTTAACTAACTTGACATTGATGTTGCCGAGTACGATGAATTCTCTTTTCCAGGAATTTGAAGATGTATTCCCTGATGACAATCCAAACGGGCTTCCACCAATTAGAGGCATTTAACACCAAATAGATTTTGTGTATGAGCCTCACTTCCTAATAGACTTTCTTATAGAACTAATCATGTGGAGACAAAAGAATTGAAAAGTCAAATCAGTGAACTGATGAAGCAAGGACATATCCATGAAAGCATGAGTCCTTTTAATGAACCAATTCGACTTGTGCCCAAGAAAGATGGAAGATTGAGAATGTGTGTTGATTGCAGAGCCATCAATAATATAACAATGAAGTATCGCCATCCTATACCTATATTAGGTGATATGTTTGATGAATTGCATGGTTCTAGCATTTCTTCTAAGATTGATCTTAAAAGTGGTTATCATCAAATGAGGATGAAAGAAGGGGATGAGTGGAAAACAGCATTTAAAACTAAGCATGTACTATATGAATTGTTAGTAATTCCATTTGGGTTGACTAATGAACCTTGTACATTCACGAGGTTAATGAATCACGTTCTAAGGGCTTATATAGGAGTTTTTGTTGTAGTATATTTTAATGACATCTTAAATTACAACAAATGCTTAAAAGAACATGTTCACCATTCGAGTGTGCTTAGGAAGGAAATGAGAAGCTTCCGTGGCCTTGCAGGATTTTATAGGCGTTTTGTCAAGGATTTCAGCAGCTAACCTACACCACTCACTAAAATAATTAAAAGGCCGTTAGGTTCAAGTGGGAAAAAGCTCATGAAGAAGCATTTCAATCCTTAAATGAGAAGCTTACTTATGCTCTGGTCTTAACATTACCTGATTTTCTTTAAACTTTTGAAATTGAATGGGATGCTTCTAGAATTGGGGTCGGAGCTATTTTGATGCACGATAAAAAGCCCATAGCTTATTTCAGTGAAAAGCTTGGGGGAACAACCCAAAACTATCATACTTATGACAAGGAGTTGTATTCCTTAGTTTGAACGTTGCAAACATGGCAACATTACTTGTGGCCAAGGAGTTTGTCATACACACCCACCATGAATCTCTCAAACATCTAAAAGACCAGCGGAAACTAAAAAAAACGACATGCCAATGTTATGGATTTGCAAAGGTGATGGTAACAAAGAAAATGGTCAACTCTAGACAGTTAAAAAATACTGAAACTTTACCATCAATTATATATAAAAAATTAGTGTAGAATTGAAAAAACATTTATACGATTCCGACATTCAAAGCCAAATTACGGACTTACAAATTTGATGGTAACGAAAACAAATTGTGAGTACTGGTTCATCTCCAACATTCATATTTATCGACATTAGTTAAAAAATACCAACATTTTACCATCATGTAAATATCCAACACTAATGTGGAATTAAAAAAAATCAAATTATTCCGTCATCCGATGCCAAAGTTCCTTACTTGCAAAGGTGATGGTAACAAAAAAAATGATGAGTCCCGGGTCATTTCCAAAAGTCCAATTTTTCGACATTGGTAAAAAATTACTTAAACTTTACAATCACGTATATATAAAAAATAATGTAAAACTAAAAAATAAATCATATGATTCCGACATCCGAAGCCGAAGTTACGGACTTGCAAAGGTGATGATAACGAAAACAAATCGTAAGTAGGAGTTCATCTGTATAATTCCTGTTTTTCGACATTAGTTAAAAAATACTGAAACTTTACCAACATGTTGATATCTAAAATTAATGTGGAATTAAAAAAAATCATATTATTCTGACATCCGAAGCCAAGGTTACGGACTTGAAAATGTGATGGTTACAATAAAAAAATCGTTATTAGGTGTGCATCTCCAAAAGTCCTATTTTTTTACATTAGTTAAAAAATATATCGAAACTTTACAATCACGTAGATATCCAAAATTAATGTAGAATTAGAAAGAATAATATTATACCACCATTTGAAGCCAAAATTACAGACTTGCAAAGGTGATGGTAACAACAAAAATCGTGAGTACCGGGTTATCCCCATAATTCCAACTTCTTGACATTAGTTAAAAAATACTGAAACTATACCATCACGTAGATTTTTGAAAACAATGTAGAACTAAAAAAAATTATATGATTCCAACATCTGAATCCAAAGTTACGGACTTGCAAAGGTGATGGTAACAAAAAAAATGGTGAGTAAAGGGTCAACTCCAGAATTTCATTTTCGATATGAGTTAAAAAATACTGAAACTCTACCATCAATTAGATATAGGAAAATAATGTAGAATTGAAAAAAAAAACCATATGATTCCGACATTCAAAGCCAAATTACGGACTTGCAAAGGTGATGGTAACGAAAACAAATTGTGAGTACCGGTTCATCTCCAAAATTCATATTTATCGACATTGGTTAAATAAAAACAACACTTTACCATCATGTAAATATCCAAAACAAGTGTGGAATTAAAAAAAAAATCAAATTATTCTCCCATCCGAAGCCAAAGTTACTTACTTGCAAAGGTGATGGTAACAAAACAATGATGAGTACCGGGTCATCTCCAAAAGTCCAATTTTTCGACATTAGTTAAAAAATACTTAAACTTTACAATCACGTAGATATAAAAAATAATGTAAAAGTAAAAAAATCATATGATTCTGAAATCCAAAACCGAAGTTACGGACTTGCAAATGTGATGGTAACGAAAACAAATCGTAAGTACCGGTTCATCTGTATAATTCTTATTTTTCGACATTAGTTAAAAAATACTGAAACTTTACCAACATGTAGATATATAAAATTAATGTGGAATTAAAAAAATCATATTATTCTGACCTCCGAAGCCAAAGTTACGGACTTGCAAATGTGATGGTTACAATAAACAATCGTTAGTAGGTGTTCATCCCCAAAAGTCCCGTTTTTGACATTAGTAAAAAAATATCCAAACTTTTCAATCACGTAGATAACCAAAATTGATTGATGTAGAATTAGAAAAAAATAAGATTATACCGTCATTTGAAGCGAAAATTACAGACTTGCAAATGTGATGGTAACGACAAAAATCGTGAGTACCAGGTTATCCCCATTATTCCAACTTCTTGACATTATTTAAAAAATAATTAAACTTTACTGTCACGTGGATTTTTGAAAAACAAATGTAGAACTAAAAAAATCATATGATTTCGACATCTGAAGCCAAAGTTACGGACTTGCAAAGGTGATGGTAACAAAAAAATGGTGAGTAAAGGGTCATCTCCAGAATTCCATTTTTGATATCAGTTAAAAAAAACTTAAACTTTACCATAATTTTAAAATAGGAAAATAATATAGAATTGAAAAAAAAATCATATGATTCTGACATTCAAAGTCAAATTACGAACTTGCAAACTTGATGGTAACGAAAACAAATTTTGAGTACCGGTTCATCTCCAAAATTCATATTTATCGACATTAGTTAAAAAATAACAAGACTTTACCATCATGTAAATATCAAACATTAATGTGGAATTAAAAAAAATCAGATTATTCTGCTATCTGAAGCCAAAGTTACTTACTTGCAAAGGTAATGGTAATAAAAAAATGATGAGCACCGGGTGATCTCCAAAAGTCCAATTTTTCGACATTAGTTAAAAAATACTTAAACTTTACCATCACGTAGATATAAAAAAATGTAAAATTTAAAAAAATCATACGATTTCGACATCTGAAGCCAAAGTTACTGACTTGCAAAGGTGATGTGCAAAAAAATCGTAAGTACCGGTTCATCTGCATAATTTCTATTTTTCGACATTATTTAAAAAATACTAAAACTTCACCAACATGTAGATATCCAAAATTAATAAGGAATTAAAAATTCAGATTATTCCTACATTTGAAGCCAAAGTTACGGAGTTGCAAATATAATGGTTACAATAAAAAAATCGTTAGTATGTGTTCATCTCCAAAAGTCTCATTTTTCGACATTAGTTAAAAACTATTGAAACTTTACAATCACGTAGATATCCAAAATTAATACAGAACTAAAAAAAAGATTATACCGACATCTGAAGGCAAAGTTACAGACTTGCAAAGGTGATGGTAACAACAAAAATCGTGAGTATTCAAGAATTCCAACTTTTTGACATTAGTTAAAAAGTAATAAAACTTTACCATCACGTAAATATCCAAAATTAATGTGGACTTAAAAAATAAGATTAATCCGATATCTGAATTCAAAGTTACGGACTTGGAAAGGTGATGGTAACAAAAAAAAATGGTGAGTATGGGTTCAACTCGAGAATTCCAATTTTTCGACATTACTTGAAAAATACCAAAATTTTACCATCACGTAGATATCAAATTTTATGTAGAACGAAAAAAATCATATGATTCCGACATCCAAGCCAAAGTTACGGGCTTGAAAAGGTGATGGTAACGAAAACAAATCATAAGTACTCGTTCATCTGCATAATTCCTATATTTTGCTATTAGTTAAAAATATCGAAACTTTACCAAAATGTAGATATCCAAAATTAATGTGGAATTAAAAAAATTAGATTATTCCGGCACCCGAAGCCAAAGTTATGGATTTGCAAATGTGATGGTTACAATAAAAAATCATTAGTAGGTGTTCATCTTTAAAATCCCTTTTTTCAACATTAGTTAAAAAAATATCGATACTTTACAATCACGTAAATATCCAAAATTAATGTAGAATTAAAAAAAAATTATACCGACATCTAAAGCCAAAGTTACAGACTTGCAAAGGTGATGGTAACAACAAAAATCGTGAGTATCGGGGGTATTTCCAGTATTCCAACTTTTTCACATTAATTAAAAAATACTGAAACTTTACCATCAGGTTGATATCCAAAATTAATGTGGAATTAAAATTATCAGATTATTCCGATATCTGAAGCTAAAGGTACGGACTTGGAAAGGTGATGGTAACAAAAACAAATCGTGAGTACGGGTTCATCTCAAGAATTCTAATTTTCAACATTAGTTGAAAAATACATAAATTTTATCATCACGTAGATATCAAAAATTTCAAAGAGCGAAAAAAGTCAAATGATTCTGATATTCTAAGCCAAAGTTACGGACTTGCAAAAGTGATGGTAACGAAAACAAATCATAAGTACCGTTTCATCTGCATAATTCCTATTTCTCGACATTAGTTAAAAATATTGAAACTTTAACAACATGTTGATATCCAAAATTAATGTGGAATTTAAAAAAAAAATCAGATTATTCCGACATCCGAAGCCAAAGTTACGGACTTGCAAATGTGATGGTTACAATAAAAAATTGTTAGTAGGTGTTCATCTCCAAAAGTCCCATTTTTTGACATTGGTTAAAAAATATCGACACTTTACAATAACGAAGATATCCAAAATGAATGTGGAATTAAAAATAATCATATGATTCCGACATTCAAAGCCAAAGTTACGGACTTGCAAAGGTGATGGTAACAAAAAGAAATCGTTAGTACATGTTCATCTCAAGAATTCTATTTTTAGACATTAGTTAAAAAATACCAAAAATTTACCATTACGTGGATATCCAAAATTAATGTGGAATAAAAAAAATCAGATTTTTCCGACATTTGAAGCCAGAGTTACAGACTTGCAAAGCTGACGGTAAACAAAAACAATTCGTTAGTAATTCATCTCCACAATTTCTATTTTTCGAAATTAGTTACAAAATACCCAAACTTTAGCATCATGTAGATATCGTACATTATTTTGAAATTAAAAAAATCAGAATATTCTGTCATCCGAAGCCAAAGTTACCTACTTGCAAAGGTGATGGTATCAAACAAATGGTGAAGTACCGGGTCATCTGTAGAAGTCTAATTTTCCGACATTAGTTACAAAATACCGAAACTTTACCATCATGTAGATATTCAAAAATAATATAAAATTAAAAAATCAGATGATTACGACATCTGAAGCCGAAGTTACATACTTGCAAAGGTGATGGTAACGAAAAAACATTGTCAGTACCAGTTCATCTCCATAATGCATACTTTTCGACATTAGTTAAAAAAATAAGGAAACTTTACCATCATGTAGATATCCAAAACTAATGTGAAAATAAAAAAATCAGATAATTCCGACATCTGAAGCCAAAGTTACGGACTTGCATATGTGATGGTTACAATAAAAAAATGTTACTATATGTTCAGCTCCAAAAGTCCTATTTTCGACATTAGTAAAAAAATATCTAAACTTTACCATCACGTGGATATCCAAAATTAATGTGGATTTAAAAAAATATCATATTATACCTAATAAAGAAGTAAAAGTTCAGGGACTAAAATGTAAATTATAGAATTTGAATGGAACAATTCTGTATGTATTTATATTAAGGACTAAGGGTAATTTATCCTTTTATGTAACCGTTTTTTAGTTTTTGGGCTAAGTCTCATCGCCTCTATATAAAGGCAAGGGCTGAACTAATAAAGAGGTTGAACACCGTTTGACCTAACTCATGTGTGCTCTGACTTTCTCTCTCTAAAACTCTTTCTCTTACTAAAACGCACGTATTATATTTTCATAAGACAACTGCTAACAATTAAACTCACTAAATTGGCGACTCCACTGTGGACAAACTAAAAATCAGTGTCGTACATGTTCAAATTCTATTTGATCTTGTTATTTTCTCATTTGAATTCTTACAATGAATCCTGAAAACAATCTATCAATTCAGTCAGCGATGGAAATGCTAAGAGACGAGACAAAGAAATGAAAATAGACCAGACGGATGTGTTCCGATCCAAATGCAATCAAATATTGAAATGCGCATGAACCAACTCCTAGATAAAATAAACACATTGAACGAAAAGTACAAACGAAGAGACCAAGAAATTCACTCGGCGAAGCTTAAATCCGAGGTGAGGCAAGTAAACGAGAAAACTAAGATGGGAAATCAGTCTGATTGATCTTGTATTGATCGGCACGTTAGGAATGAGCTATAGAAAGCACGTTTCAAAGCTCCAAAATAGGGGTATTCTTCACAAAAAGGGAAAAAAGACAAACATAAATATGTAGCCTCTAGTGACAAAGAGGTTGAAAATTCTCCTTCAGGCTTTAAGAGGTACAGGAATCCTTCGAAGGAGGAACCAAATAGGGAACAACCAAGAAAGCATAAAAAGGAACATAAATCTAAAAGGGACAACATTCCTCGTTGTTTGAGGGAATTTACTTGGTGTGAGGGGAACACATCGAATCAATATGCTGAGACTCATCGAAATTTGTATGTCGTCATGGGGAATGAGGATCAGTATGTGCAAGGTTTGGTTTGGAGGAACACTTCATTGACAAGTGAAATTCGATCTTCCGAAGCGTTTTGATATTGCTAAGGTTGAAAAGTTCGATGAGGTGCAAGATCTGGATGACCACATCGAACAGTTCAAGAATTACATGATGAATTTCAAAGATGATGGCCAGCTGGTGTGTTGTGCTTTTTCATAAACTTTCAAAAGAACAACATTAAAATGGTACAACCGGATTCCAAGGGGATGCATTTCAAATTTCAGGGATTTTTACACTGCTTTTCAAAGACAGTTTCTTGGAAGTAAGGAGATGAGAGCGAACGAATATACGATTATTTAGTAAAAACAAGCGGTTGGAGAAAAATTAAAGGATTACACAAAGAGGTTTGTTCTGACTAAGGCAAGTTTGGATGATTGCGGAGAAAATGTGGCAATGGCAGCTTTTCGCCAAGGTTTACTGCCAGGGGATCTGGTTAATGAAACGGTGAAGAGGAGAGCTCTAACCTTTGGAGCATTGATAGCTCTGGTAGAAGACCACGTCAAGGTTGAAGAATCAAACTGGATCCGAGGAGGACTAGTTAATATTCCAAAGAATTCGAGTCAGGTGGCTAATAACCAAGGACAACCATCGAATGCCAATCATCACTCACGTTCGAAGAATAATAATTTTCTACCTAGAACTGATGGATATTCATATCATACTCCATCCTACAATTACAACGGACCGAGGCCGAATCAGTGGATTAGGCCAGAGTACTTTGCGGACTTGACAAAAAGCGTGGCTGCAATTTTCGACAAGAACAAGAGTTTCGTGAATTTTAGGAAGCCAGCTCCAATAAATAGGCCAAGGGAGGAGCGGAATAACAATTGTTGCAGGTATCACGAGGACATCGGACATTATACTAATGATTGCATCGCATTGAAAAAAGAATTTCAAATATTGATTGAAAATGGGAAGCTCTTGACTTAGGTGAAGTCACAAGGGAGCGGGTCGAAAACTTCGGCATCAATTTCACGGCTTACTATCCCAAATGCACTAGCTGAGAATTTAATGATTTTAGATTTAAAGGTTGAAGAATTAGATGCCTCTTCTGAATATTTGGATAAGGATCCGAACAGTTTAATCTTGATGGCTGTTGAAGAGCCGATAAAGAAAGGGTGGGTGCGAGACTTGTGTAAATTTTTTGAATCATTAACTATTTTGGGATGTGATTCAATGGCTGGCAACACTGATAGTTCAAGGAAGAGGCATGTTGTCAATTTTACGACTCAAATTGAAGGGAAAATGTCTACTCACTTATACGGAAAAAAGGCCATTCCTTACATCTTATTCGATGATGATGATTTGTGGAGCACAGCGGGGCCGCATGCAGATGCAGTAGTTATCGGTGCAGAAGTGGTTGGTATTGAAATTTGACGTATGCTTATAAACACAGACAGTTTTGCAAACGTCATCTTCAAAACGACATGACAAAATGGGAAATCCTCCTCGAATTTCTCAATCAGAGCGTACAATCATAGAGTTTACTGGTGTAACAGCTCGGGTGATTGGAGAATTTGAAGGGCAAGTGAGCTTGGGAAAAGGACCTTTCAAGAATAAGGTCCAAGTGCTTTTTATGGTGGTGGACTGTCCCACGACCTACAACGATATGTTTGGAAGGTCTTGGCTTTCTAAAATGTATATTGTTGTGTCGAGGGTACACCAATGTTTTAAATATGTGGTAGGGGGTCGTATTAAGGTCGTTCGAAGTGACCAGAAAGTAGCAAGAGAATGTTATCGCATTGCGCTTCGGATCCGGCGATCCAGCAGTGGAGACTTGATGAATGAATAGCAGTCAGAGGGGTTAACCTTGGATTTAGAAGAAAGAGTTGGCGATCTGATGGAAACCCTAGGGTCTTTAAAAGTAAGTGAAAAAATAGAGGATTATACTTTTTTCAAAAGGAAGAGTGCTTCGAATCGGAACTTTATTGACCCGAATTTTATGTTCACAACTGCTAGAATTTTTGTCTTAACTTGGATGTTTTCTCTTGGAAAACGGAGGATGTGACAAGAGTACCGATCGAGGTAATTCATCATAGTTTAGCTATTGATCTGAAGGTAAAACTAGTAATTCAGAAAAGAAGGGCATTCTCTTCAGAGAAAGCAGAAGCAATTGTTTCTGAGGTGGATCGGTTATCCAAGGTCAGACATATAAGGGAGTCACAATATCCTTTATGGACGACAAATCCAATAGTGGTAAAAAAAGAATGGCAAGTGGAGAATGTGTGTGGATTTTATAGACTTGAATCGAGCTTGTCCTAAAGATCCATTTCATGTTCCTCGAATATATCAAGTGATTGAGTCCACCTTGGGAAATAAAATATTAAACTTCATGGATGCTTTTGCAGGATACAATCAGATTCAGATGGATCTAATGGACCAAGAATGTACGACCTTCATAACTGATAGAGGGTTGCATTACTATAAGGTTATGCCCTTTGGATTGAAAAACACTGGAGCCACTTATTTTGGTTGATGAATAAATCTTTTGCCACTCAGATTGGAAGAAATATGGAGGCATATATTGATGATATGGTGGTAAAACATTTAAAGGATGATGCGCATCTTGAGGATTTAAAGGAAACATTTTTGAATTTAAGGGCTTCAAACTAAAGCTTAATCCTAAAAAATGCACCTTCGGAGTTCGATCAGGGAAGTTCTTGGGTTATGTTATCAGTGAAAGAAGAATAGAAGCTTACCCGGAACAGTTGAAAGCTCTAATAGCAATGAATTTGCCTCGATATGTTAAAGAAGTGCAAATTTTGACACAAAGGTTAGCAGCACTTAACCGATTTAATTTCTAGAATTTCTGACAAATGCTTTCCTTTCTTTCAAGTTTTGCGAGGACCAAATAGATTTGAATGGACATTAGATTGTGAGGCAACATTTACAAGCATAAAAAACTTGTTATCATCACCAGAGATTTTTCAAACCTCGAAATGGAGAAAAGCTCTATTTGTACATTGCGGTATCACATTTTTTACTAAGTGCGGTGCTAATCAGTTAAAATTCAGGTATCCCGAAGCCAGTGTACTATATCAGCAAAATTCTAGTGGCAGTAGAGAAGAGGTATTTGTAGTTGGAGAAATTAGCATTAACATTGGCGATTGCTTCTAGGAAAATGCGCCCCTATTTCCAAGCTCATACTATCGAAGTCCGAACTTCATTCCTTTTAAAAAATGTGTTGCAACGACCTCATATTTCGGGGAGGATGACCAAGTGGTCACTGGAGTTAGGAGATTATGATATTTTGGTCACACCTCGAACTGCAATTAAAGCTCAAGCATTGGCAGACTTTTTTGTTGAATTTCATTCGAAGAGATCGGATATAGAAGAACGTAAAGATGTTGCAACAGTGAATTCGAGGTGGATTGTTCGAACAGATAGAGGGTCTAGTATTTCAGGATGCAGTGTTGGAGTTCAATTAATTGCTCCAACTGGAGAAACAATGCTTCAATCCATCAAATTTGGTTTTCACGCTTCGAATAAGGAAGCTGAATACGAAGCTACTTTGGCGGGTTTGAGGTTGGCAAAAATATGTGGAGCAACTTCAGTGCGCTTAAAAACGGATTCTCAATTAGTAGCAAATCAAGTATCTGAATATTCCGAGGCAAGAAATGATCGCTTAATTTTATATCTTCGGGAGCTTCGAACTTAATGTTACTATTTTTTCATGTTTTTGTTGAATATATTAGTCGAGGAAGTAATATGGTGGCTGATTCTTTAAAAAATGTTGCTTACAAGAAGGAATATCCTTGGATTTTATTACAAGAAAATCCATCAATTTTGACTCACTCAGATCAGTGTGAATGTATAGACGAACTCTTTATAACCTCCGATACAGTCCGAGGAGATTGTTGAGCGGATATTCATAATTTTTTTACTCAAGGAACATTGCCAGATGATACGAAGTTGGCCAATAAATTGAGAGGTAAAGCATTCGGCTACATAGTTTTAGATGGAATTTTGTATAAGAATGGATTAAGCGGGTCAATACTATGATGCCTAAATAAGAAAGAATCACAGGAGGTATTATCAGAGTTGCGTGATGGAGAGGTTTCAGCTCATTGCGGGTTTAAAGCTTTATCTCGTCGATTTTTACTTGCAGGATTTTATTGGCCTACAATCATGAACGATGCAAAAAATTTGGTTCGAAGCTGTGATACTTGTCAAAGGTTTTCTAATTCTATACATATGCCGACAGTTCCACTTATGTATATAAACGAGGCCATACCATTCGTTATATGGGGGATTTATTTGGTGGGGCCTTTGCTGATGGCATCTGGAGGACGACAAATGATAAATTTAGCGGTGGATTATTTTACAAAATGGGCTAAGGCAGAACCACTATCCGGAACAAAAGCAAAAGATGTAATCAAATTTATTGTGAACAATACGTTTTGTCGCTTCAGAGTACCTCGGAGAATTACTACGGATAATAGCCCTCAGTTTAATAATAAAGAAATGACCTCGTTTTGTGCATCGAAGGGAATTCAACAATGTTTTTCGACACATTTTCCTCCTCAAGACAATGGTTTCAAGAAAAATTTGACAGGGGTAGCAGGGAAATGGCCGAACTATTTACAAGAGGTACTTTAGGCTTATCGGACAAGAAACTCCTTTTGACTTAGCATATGGAATGCATGGTGTTAGCCCTATGGAATCTAAGATGTCATCTTTTAGAATAACTCAATATTATGAAAGATCTAATGGTGAAGCTAAAAGGGAAAATTTAGATTTGAATGAGGAGAAACGAGTTTGAGCTCATTTAAACGTAATCCATTACTAAACTCTTATGAGGAACAGATACGATTCGAAGGTAAAAAGAAGAGAATTTAAAGAGGGTGACTAAGTGTTGAGGAAAGTATTTTTGCATACAAAGGAGAATAACCTCATAAAAATAATCCCGAATTGAGAAGGACCTTATATGGTTATTAAAAGGATAAAACTAGGGTCTTATTGCCTTTGTGATATTCAAGGGAGGATGCTTCAACACCCGTGGAATATACAACATTTGAAGTTATATTGGGAATAGATCTATTGTATTTTGAATTTGTTACTATTGATTGAATGGTGCACTCTTTCCTCCCCTGTTGGCCTAGAAAGGTTTTAATGAGGTGTTTTGTACATATTCAATATTATTAATAAAATTCATTTTTGACCAATGGTTGTTTATAAGTGTTTATTTAAAACTATCTTAACAACTTATCAAAGACTCATCATCTTTGAAGTTGGTCAAGAGTAAAATATTTCGAAGTTTTTATTACACTTTTCGAATAAACAACCATATTCGAATATCTACGTTTAAAAAATGCATTGTGATTTTTGAAGTGCTACGTTCAATTAATGCACTGTGTTATTCGAAGTGCTACGTTCAAAAAATGCACTGTTATTCGAAATGCTACATTCAAGACGCGTTGTTATTCGAAGTGCTACGGTGATGGTTATCTCTTCTTTACCATTGTTAATAGCAGCCAACATGTCCTTAGAACATTCAGTTTCTGCGGCAGTAACAACAACTTGTTTTTCCTTCTCAAAATTAGCCTTCAGCGTGGCTATCCCATTAGTTAACTTTTTCTTTTCTGCTTCGCCTGTAGTAAGAGAAGCTTGAAGACCCTCTCATTTCACCTTTTCAGCAGTCAAGTCTTCATCGTGTTTAGTTTTGAGTTTGTTTATCTCCTCTTGATGCGAGGCAATCAGTTTTTCTTTATCAACATAATGTTGCTCTCGTAAATGGCCTTTGACAAAAAGCAGTCCTCGAATAAGCTCAGATCTTGCCACTTCGAAGGTGTTGAACTGATTGATTACGTGATTTTGAAACTTTTCCCTCAGTTGTTAGTCAGCATCGGTAATTCCCTTATAGCGAACCATATCTTTGGCTAATTGTTTCAAGTGACAATGGGCAGCTTTAATTTGTTGAGAAAGTGACTTTGCTGCAGCATCGAGATCGGAAAATGGTTAGAGTGCAGCAAGGATAGTTGGGTTGGGTAGAATAGAAGGAAAAACCGTTGGGCTAGGACGAGGAATTATATCCAGAGATGTAGTTGGAAGAGAAGGACAAATAATTTCTGGAGACGCTTCGAGGGTAGGCCTAATCCTAGAATTGTGTATACGAGTCTGAATCTCTTGGATAACAAGATCTTCTTCCCAAGCAAGTTCATGTGACTCGTTGAAATTAATGAAGCTATTGGGATCGAAGTGGTCGTCGTCTTGATTGTCAACATCTGCATTGTCCTCAATTATGATTGTAGCATCTTCATTTGTTGCTTCCTTTTCGTGAGGAATACTTTGTTAATGACCTCATCCTCATCGAACAATGTGTATTCGATAGTCTTTGATTTTTTTATTTTTCTTCCCATGAGGACTGATGGAACTTTTGCTTTTCGAAGGCATAGAAGTTTTCTTTTTCTTTAAAGAAGGTTCTTCTTCTTCCCCTTCTTTGATGGTTGAAAGAGTTTTTTCTGCTGCTTTTCTTTTCAGGTGTTTGGACTTCGGTTGTATTGAAGGGCTAGCACCAGATGTACTAGTTGTCATTTTATCTTTTTTCTCTTTTTTTCCATTTTCTTTTGAGGCAAGTGATTGTCTAACCTGTTACGGATGGGGAGGAATACCTTAGAGTCGGGTTGAACTAATCTTTTGCAAGCGTAATGGGATTAGGCTGCTCCATCAAATTTGGAGGAGGAAAGGCTTTAGGTGTGATGAGAAAGAGATGATTATTGAGGAAGTTGATTGGTTGGAAGGCGGTGTGAAAAGGGTTGTTCCGCTCTCTTTTGGCCCAAGCGGCAAGCTTTTTGAATATGTCTTTGGCCTTTGTCTGACGAATAGCGTAATGCCTCAGAATTTCTGAAATGATCATACAAATAATTAATGAATAAGGGAAACAGCAGATCGTCGATGATTTTTAAATCATCCTGATAAGAGCATTTCATGTCACTTATAACGCTTCCATTATTCTTAAAATCGTCGCCGGTTAACAAGTTTTCGTTGTGTTTCAACGTGTTTTTCATTCATTCTCGAAGGTTTAACAATATGCATACAGTATAAACTTTTTGGGAATAAAATGCTCATAATGTTCTTAATAATTTATAATTTTGTATGTTTTATTTCCCCTTAACATTTTTATGGCTAGATTGACTATTGTTATGCTTGTAACCTTTATTTTATTTCAGTTTAAAGGCATGCATATAAGTGACAGTGGTCCTGAGAGATTTCGATAAGAACTGTTCATTATTTCGATTACGATCCAATGATTTTAATATATTTATTTTATTTGGCAGCGCAAGAAAATATTGGTTCATTTACCTGCACCACTAGGCCTTCTGTTCCAAAGAAAATTTGTAGTAAAGGGCTGGAGTGGTGCCGCGGGTAAATTGTGATAATATTAATAAATTTGGGGTTGAAATTGAAGAAACTAGAAAGTTAATGTACTTGAGGACAATTTTGGAATAAGTTTTGGGTCTGTTGATCTAAAGTCGCATGGGCTTCATTGGGCTCATGAATCGGAAGAAACAAAAAAAAGGAAACAGAAGGAAGGAAGAAAAAAGTAATTTGGTCTCTTTTATGGTTTTGACCGGATTATAAAAGGAGGAGGAAACAACGCAATTGTGCACGGACTCGATTTACGACACTGTCTTGGTTTACGGCAGAATACAAAACAAAGAAGAAAAATTACAATTGGCTACTTACTTTGGTTTTGCAGAATATAGAAACGAAAAGGAAGAGAAAACGCAACTTACTACTTACTGTTTTCTGATTGGCAACCGACCACAAGAAAGAGAAAATGGCAGGTGACGCTGCTTTTGGGTTTCCTTTCGGCAGCGGCAACATACAACCAGTCGGCAGGAGGCAAGCAGTTGTTTCGTTGGTTTTCGAGAGGCAGCATGTGACAGTTACTGTCGTTTTCGATCGGCAGTTGAGGTAACGTCTACGGTGTTTTCGATCGGTAGTTTATATATTGCTCGAGACATGTGACGGCTACTTCTTTTTCTTTGTTTTTCGATCGGTAGTTTACAGATTGTTTCTGTCAGGCGATACTTGGTGGTTATTGTTCGGTTTGACATTCTCTAAATGCTTATTCATCTATTTACATTCGTCTTAGAGCTATGTTAACTTTTGAGCCCATGATAATGATTCGTTCGATTATGAACTAATCGTTGTCATGGAACTTTAGCGAATTTTTTTGGATAACACTTATGGTTTGATTGCTTGATTGATTTGTGAGATATATTTATCGGTTACCTAGTATGGTTGTGCTTATCGTTAGATGCGTCGCGAACATCTAGTTTGTTAATCTTTAATGAATGCGAAAGTGGATTTAAGGGTTTAGAACTTGCCATGCTAGCATAGGTTCTTGAATGATTCGTATTGCGATTGTTTATGATTCATAATATGTCACTGATCATATCATATTACCCTATGTAATCGAAATAGATAACTTGTGTTTAAAACAAATTGTACCTCAATTCGTATAGACCTATAGGATTGTCATGCAAGCGGTGTCGACTTAGCTGCTATCTCTTTTGTGGTTGTTTAAGTGGTTTGGTTTACGTGTACTGAAAGGTAGTGTATACTGATTTCATGTTATCTGATTAGTAATCGTTGTTATCATACATATTGATTAAGTATATTAATACTCTGAGTAAAATAAACAATGAAGTTAGGGTTCCATGTTTTCTCTCACATAAGTAAACTCGTTAGTTAATTTGCTTAGTTATATTCATTCACACATACTTTATTACTCGTTCAAGCATTAGTCTAATAATCATACGATGTTGTATAAGTGAATTCTTGTCATATACACCTGGTCTTCGTGGGAACGATCTTACTTACTTATTACTTGCTACTATTTGACCGCGTATACTTGCGTGAGAAAAGGACTAACACATCCACTAGAGTAAGGTAGTAAAATGGAAGCTTCGGTCCCTTTGATAATTTTGTCAAAGATATGAAATCCTTGATGTTGACCGGACACAAACATAAGAGTGAACCATTTATTCGGTGTCATTTGAGTTAGACACAGGTTTAGAAGTTCAAAGTACTCCACGATCATAGGATCTAATGGGAACTGAAGACCCCAATTGATGATTTTGGGATAGATCACTAGTTCTTCATCTTTACAGTCTAAGGGTGTTTCCCCTTTCTTAGGTAGTCGAACGGTGATGTTGTCTCTCATTCCCCGTTGTCTTTTTAAATCTGATGATTGATTTTCTTGATAGTATATATATGGAACTGTCTTCAGCTCGACAATATAATCAGCATCGAGATCTCTCCAGTTTTTGCCAACTTCTGCTCTTTCCTCGTCGGAAATAGTAATCAACGCCTTCTTTTTTTAGGCTTACGAATTGGATTCTCTGTAGGATTCTCCGAGTCTCCTTCATTGGAGTCAGATTCATTGTCAGATCGGGTAGCTTCAGAATCTTCATCGGCTTTTGATATATCATCCCTTAGTTAGGAAAGATTCTTTGAGTGATTTGGTTGAGGTAATTAGGCTTCCTCAACAATCTCCCTCAGAGGAGGAGACTTAGTAGGTGGATTTGACGAAGGGGAATTTGGAGCGGCATCATAATCACCTCTCATGGCTATGAAATTTTTTCTTCTACGAGTTTGTGGAGGATAAGTTGAAGAAGGAGTTGCTTCGATTTGTTTCGAAGAGGATTACTTGATTCCCCACTAATCTGTGGTGATGCTTTGATGCGGGAAGAATCATTTTGAGGTGTTTTAGGTATTTTAACTCTAGAGGAGCGATCCTCTTCAGTAATATGAGCAGATGAAAAAGCGAGAATTTTAGATGGATCAAAGTTACCTTAATAGATGGTTTCGGTTGATGTTCTGAGGGGAGCGTTGCTGATTAATCCAACAGCTTTATACTCGGCTGTTCTTTCAGTTGTGGAAAAATAATCTTATGCTCCGAAGACTAGGTTATCGTTAGGTTTTTTGGGTAGCCTAGCTATAGATCTTCTGGATCTTGGATATTTTCTCATAAACATGATGAAGGTTGATCGGAAAGTATGAGTTTTCCGGCGAAGGTAACTGGGAAGTTTGAGGAAAATCTTTAAGGTAGCCAAGGGTTTGCTGCTTCTCTCTTAATAATTTTGGGTTGTGGAGCAGAGAATGAAATTACTAATGAATTTATTGGAAGAAGAGGCTTAAATCATTAGATAGTATCGATTTAAGCCTTTGTGGTGATTGGGCCGAATACGAAACTGTAATAGTCTTATGAGTTCGACAGATGTCAAAACTAGTTGTAAGCCTGGTAGCTAGGTATTCATGACGAATCTAAACGGTTAGATTTTATAGATCCACATTAAAAACAACCTCGCGAATTGGTTATTTTCTTGAGATTTCCGATGTTCAGTCACGTTCAATAAAATTCGTTGATTACGATGTTAAATTTTAGAGGCTTAAATCATGAGATAGTCTCGACTATCCCGTTTTCTTTCATTTAGTCCCTCAACTTTAAAATTACCGGTGAGGGTCCCTTGACTTGTCAAAAAATTAGGGATTACATTTATAGATTTTGCATGGTTGAGGGACTAAATTTAATTTTTTTATCACTCAGAGACTAAATTTATAGATTTTGACAAGTCTAGGGACCTTCACTGGTGATTTTAAAGTCGAGGGACTAAATAAAAAAGAACGGGATAGTCGAGGGACTATCTCCTTATTTAAGCCAATTTTAGATAATCAAACTTCCATATGAAAAGATTCAAGGAGAAAGAAAGGTGTTTTTTACTTTAAACTGTTAGTTTCTGGTATGGCTAATGGCGGGATTCGAAGACAGTTAGTTCTCATTCATTTACTAACATGAGAACTATGAGGCTACTGATAAGCAAGTAGAAGTGCAGAGACTAAAGTGTAAATAATAGAAGTTTAATGGAACAATTCTGATTATGTATTTCTATTGAGGACTAAGGGTAATTTATCCCTTTATGTGACCGTTTTGAGTTTTTGGGCTAACTCCCAGCGCCTCTATATAAAGGTTGGGGCTGAACTAATAAAAGGGTTGAACACTTTTTGATCTAACTCATTTGTGCTCTGACTTTCTCTCTCTAAAATTCTTTCTCTCACTAAAACGCACGTATTATATTTTCATAAGATAACTGCTAACAATTAAACTCACCAACACCGACATCTGAATCCAAAGTTACACACTTGCATAGGTGATTGTACCAACAAAAATCGTGTGTACCGGGTCATCTCCAGAATTCTAACTTTTCGACATTAGTTATAAAAAACTGAAACTTTACCATCACGTAAATATCCGAAATTAATGTGGAATTAAAAAATCAGATTATTCCAACATCTGAAGCCAAAGTTACTCATTTGGAAAGGCGATTGTAACAAAAAAAATCGTGAGTACCGGGTCATCTTTAGAATTCCATTTTTTTACATTAGTTTAAAAATACCTAAACTTTACCATCACGAAGTTAATGAAAAATAATGTAGAACTAAAAAAATCATATAATTTTGACAGTCGAAACCAAAGTTATGGACATGCAAAGGTTATTGAAACCAAAACAAATCGTGTGTACCGGTTATTCTCCGGAAGTCTTATTTTTTGATATAGTTAAAAAATACCGAAACTTTACCATCACGTAGATATCCTAAGTTAACGTGGAATTAAAAATCATATTTTTCAGACATTTGAAGCCAAAGTTAGGGACTTGCAAAGGTGATGTGAACAAAAAATTGTGAGTACCAAGTCATCTCCAGAATTCTAATTTTTCAACATTAGTAAAAAAATACTGAAAATTTACCATTATGTAAATATCCAAAATCAATGTGGAATTACAAAAATCAGATTATTCCGACCTCCAAAGCCAAAGTTAGAAACTTGCGAAGGTGATAGCAACAAAAAAATTGTGAGTTTCCAATGTTTTGAAATTAGTTTTAAAATACTTTAGCATCACGTAAATATAAAAAAAATAGCATAGAATAAAAAAATCATATGATTCTGACATCCAAAGCCAAAGTTACGGACTTGCAAATATAATGGTAATAAAAACACATCGTGAGTACCGACCGATTCATTTCCAGAATTGCTATTTTTTTACATTAGTTAATAAATTTCGAAATTTAACCATCAGGTAGATATCCAAAGTTAATGTGGAATTAAACAAACCTGATTTTTCCGACATTTAAAGTCAAAGTTACATACTTGCAAAGGTGATGGTAACAATAACAAATCGTTAGAAGGTTTTCATCTCCAAAATTTATGTTTTTCAATATTAGTTAAAACATACCAAAACTTTACCATCACAGAGATATCTTAAATAATGTGGAATTAAAAAAATTGAGATTATAACGACAGCCAAATCCAAAATTACGGACTTACGAAGGTGATGGTAACTAAAACAAATTGTGAGTATGGGTTATCTCTAGAATTCTTATTTTCGACATTAGTTAAAAACTACCGAAACTTTACCATCACATAGATATCCAAAATGAATGTGGAATTAAAAAATAGATTATTCTGACAACCAAAGCCAAAGTTATGGACTTGCAAATGTGGTGGTAACAATAAAAAATCGTTAGTAATTGTTCATTTCCAAAAGTCCAATTTTTTTTAAGATTAGTTAAAAAATACCGAAACTTTACCATCACGTAGATATCCAAAATTAATGTGGAATTAAAAAAATCAGATTATACCGACATCTGAAGCCGAAATTGCGGACTTGCAATGGTGATGGTAACAACAACAATCGTGAGTAACGGGTCATCTCCAGAATTCCAATTTTTTGACATTAATTAAAAAATACCGAAACTTTACTATCACGTAGATTTCGAATTTTTTGTAGTTATAAAAAAAATATATGATTCAGCTACAGACTTGCAAAGGTGATGGTAACAAAAACAAATCGCGAGTATCAGCTCATCTCCAGAATTTTTATTTTTCGACATTAGTTAAAAAATACCGAAATTTTACAATCACGTAAATATCCAAAATTAATGTGGAATTAAAAAAATCAAATTATTCTAACATACGAAGCAAAATTTACAAACTTGCAAAGGTGATGTAACAATAAAAATTGTGAGCAGATGTTCATCTCAAAAGTCCTATTTTCGACATTAAATAAAAAAATTCCAATCTTTACCATCACGTAGATATCCAAAATTAATGTGGAATTAAAAAAAATCATATTATACCGGCATCTGAAGCCAAACTTACAGATTTGCAAAGGTGATGGTAACAACAAAAAATTGTTAGTAGGTGACATCCGCAAAAGTCTTATTTTCGATAGTAGTTAAAAAAATACTGTAACTTTACTAACCACGTAGATATAAAAAATTAATGTGGAATTCAAAAAACTAGATCATATTGCCATCTGAAGGCACAGTTATGGACTTGCAAAGGTGATGGTAACAACAAAATCGTCAGTACCGGGTCATGTCCTAAATTCTAATTATTTTACAGTAGTCAAAAATACCGAAATTTTACTATCACGTAAATATCGAAAAATATTGTAGAATTAAAAAAAACTATGATTCTGATATCCGAAGCCAAAGTTTTAGACTTGCAAAGGTGATGGTAATAACAAAATTTGTGAGTACCTAGTCATATCCAAAATTCAAATTATCTATAGTTGTTAAATTTTTTGAGACTTTCCCATCACGTAGATATCAAAAAATATTTTACAATTAACAAAATCATATGATTCCGACATCCGAAGCCCAAAGTTAAGGTCTTGAAAAGGTGATGGTAACAATAAAAATCGTGTGTACCGGGTCGTTTCTAGAATTCTAATTTTTTACATTAGTTAAAAAATCGAAACTTTACCATCGCGTAGATATAAAAAAAAATAATGTATAATTAAAAAAGTCATATTATTCCGACATCTGAAACCAAAATTACGGACTTGCAAAGATGACGGTAACAAAGAAAATCGCGAGTACCGAGTCATCTCTAAAATTCCAAATTTTCTGCATTAGTTAAAAAATAATAAAATCTTTACCATCACCTAGATATCCAAAGTTAATGTGTAATTAAAAAATTATATTCTTCTTACATTTGAAGCCAAAGTGACGGACTTGGAAAGGTAATGGTAATAAAAACAAATCGTGAGTATCGGGTCATCTCAAGAATTCTAATTTTTCAATATTAGTTAAAAAATGCTGAAACTTTACCGTCACGTAGATATTGAAAAAAAAATGTAGAACTAAAAAAATCATATGATTCCAACAACCGAAGCGAAAATTACAGACTTGCGAAGGTGATCGTAACAAAAAAAAATGGTGAGTAAATGGTCATCTCCAGAATTCTAATTTTTCGACATCAGTCAAAAAAATACCAAAACTTTACCATCAATTAGATATATAAAAATAATGTAGAATTAAAAAAATCATATGATTACGACATTCAAGTCAAAGTTATTGGACTTGCAAAGGTGATGGTAATAATAACAAAACGTTAGTAGTTGTTAATCTCCAAAAGTCCTATTTTTCGAAACTAGTTAAAAAATATTCAACTAGTTGCAAAAATTAGTTATTTTTCACTTACACAAGTTTACCATCTTGTAGATATTCAACATTAATGTGGAATTAAAAAACAAAAAATCAAAATATTCTGCCATCCAAAGCCAAGGTTACATAGTTGCAATGACAGTTGGTGGAGACATTTCTTTATGGTAACGAAAACAAATCGTGAGTGTTCATCTCCAGAATTCATATTTTTCGACATTTGTTAAAAAAATACCAACACTTTAACATTATGTACATATCCAACATTAATGTGGAATTAACAAAAAATGAGTTTATTCCGCTATCCGAAGCCGAAGTTACTTACTTGCAAAGGTGATGGTAACAAAAAAAATGTTGAGTACCGAGTAATCTCCAAAAGTCCAATATTTCGACATTAGTTAAAAAATACTGAAACTTTACCATCACGTAGATATCAAAAAATATTGTAGAAATAAAAAAACATATGATCCCGACATCCAAAGGCGAAGTTAAAGATTTGCAAAGGTGATGGTAACAAAAACAAATCGTGAGCACCGGTTCATCTGCATAATTCCTATTTTTCGACATTAGTTAAAAAATACCAAAACTTTACCAACGTGTAGATATCCAAAATTAATGTAGAATTAAAAAAATCATATTATACCGACATCTGAAGCCAAAGTTACAGACTTGCATAGGTGATTGTAACAACAAAAAATTGTGAGTACCGGGTCATCTCTGAAATTCAAACTTCTCGACATTAGTTAGAAAATACTGAAACTTTACCATCACTTAGATATCTAAAATTCATGTGGAATTAAAAAAAATCAAATTATTACGACATCTGAAGCCAAAGTTACGCATTTGGAAATGTGATGGAAAAAAAAGAAATATCGTGAGTACGAGATCATATCTAGAGTTTCTATTTTTTGACATTAGTTAAAAGAAATCGAAACTTTGCCATCATGTAGATATACGAAAATAATGTCAAATTAAAAGAAATAAGATTATTCGAAATCTGAAGCCAAAGTTATGGACTTGCAAAGGTGATGGTAACAAAAAAATGGTGAATATCGGATCTCAAGAATTCCAATTTGTCGACATTTGTTAAAAAAATACCGAAACTTTACCTTCACATAGATATTTAAAAATAATGTAGAATTAAAAAATAATCATATGATTCGAATATCCAAAGCCAATGTTACGGATTTGTAAAGGTGATGGTAACGAAAACAAATCGTGTGTAGCGGTTCATTTCCAGAATTTTTATTTTTCGACATTAGTTAAAATATACCAAAACTTTACCATCATGTAGATATCGAACATTAATGTGGAATTAAAAAAAAATCAGATTATTCCCCCATCTGAAGCCCAAGTTACCTACTTGCACATGTGATGGTATAAATAAATGGTAAGTACCGAGTCGTCTCAAATTGTCTAATTTTTCGGCATTAGTTACAAAATACTGAAACTTCACCATCAGGTAGATATCCAAAATTACGTGGAATTAAAAAAATGAGATTATTCCGACATCCAAAGCCAAAGTTACGGACTTTCAAATGTGATGGTTAGAATAAAAAAAATCGTTTGTAGGTGTTCGTCTCCAAAAGTCTTACTTTTCGACATTAGTTAAAAAATATCGAAACCTTACTATCACGTACATATCCAAAATTAATGTGGAATTCTAAAAAAAATCAGATTATATCGATATCTGAAGCCAAAGTTACGGACTTGCAATGGTGATGGTAACAAAAAAAATCGTGAGTATCGGGTCATCTCCAGAATTGTAATTTTTTGACATTAAATAAAAAATACCGAAACTTTACCATCACGTAGATTTCGATTTTTTTTGTAAATCTTTTTTAAAAAATCATATGATTCCGACATCTGAAGTCAAAGTTGCGGACTGGCAATGGTGATGGTAACAAAAAAATGGTGAGTAGCTCATCTATAGAATTCTTATTTTATCGACATTAGTTAAAAAATACTAAAACTTTACCTTCATGTAGATATCAAAAATTAAGGTGGAATTAAAAAGAATTAGATTATATTGACATCGGAAGCCAAAGTTATGGACTTGTAGAAATGATGGTAACAACAAAATCGTGAGTACTAGATCATCTCGAGAATTCTAATTTTTTAATATTAGTTAAAAAATACCTAAAATTTACCATTACGTAAATATTCTAAAATAATTTCAAATTGAAAGAAATAAAATTATCCAGAAATCCAAAGCCATGGTTAGAAACTAGCAAAGGTGATTGTAACAAAAACAAATTTTGAGTAACAGTTCATCTTCAAAATTCTTATTTTTTGACATTAGTTAAAAAACATCAAAATTTTACCATGACATAGATATAAAAAACTAATTTCGAATTAAAAAACTTATATTATTCCCATATCCGAATCCAAAGTTACGGACTTTCGAAGGTGATCGTAACAAAAACAAATTGTGAGTATCAGTTCATCTCTAAAATTCTTATTTTCCACATTAGTTAAAAAATACCAAAACTTTACCATCACTTAGATATCTAAAATTAATGTGGAATTAAAAAAAATTATTCCGACATCAGAAGCCAAAGTTACGGACTTGCAAAGCTTGTGGTAACAATAAAAAATCGTTCGTAGGTGTTCATCTGTAAAAGTCCTATTTTTCGATAGTAGTTAAAAAATACCGTAACTTTACTAATCACGTAGATATCAAAAATTAATTTGGGATTAAAAAAAATCAGATTATACGTCCATCCTAAGCCAAAGTAACGGACTTACAAAAGTAATGATAACAAAGAAAACCGGGAGTATCGGTTCATCTTTAGAATTCCAATTTTTTTACATTAGTTTTAAAATACCAAAACTACCATCAATTAGATTTTGAAATAAAATATAGAACTAAAAAAATCATATAATTCTGACATCCGAATCCAAAGTTACAGACTTGCAAAGGTGATGGTAACAAGAACAAATCGTGAGTTGCAGCTCATCCCCAGAATTATTATCTTTTGACATTAAATACTGAAACTTTACTTTCACGTAGATATAAAAAATTAGTGTAGAACTAAAAAAAATCAGATTATATTGACATCTGAAGCCAAAGTTATGGACTTGCAAAAGTGACGGTAACAACAAAAATTGTGAGTATTGGGTCATCTCCAGAATTCTATTTTTTTACATTAGTTAAAAAATACCTAAACTTTACTTTAATGTAGATATAAAAAAAATAATGTAAAGTTAAAAGAAAAATCATATGTTACCGACATCCGATGCCAAAGTTACAGACTTGCAAAGGTGGTGTTAAACAAAACAAATCGTGAGTATAAGATCATCTCCAAGATTCTTTTTTTTACATTAGATTAAAAATAAAGAAACTTTCCCATCACGTAGATATTAAAAAAATAATGTTGAATTAAAATAAATAAGATTATTCCAAAATCAGATGCCAAAGTTACGGAGTTGCAAGTGTGATGGTATCAAAAAAAATGTTAGTAACTATTCATCTTCAAAAGTCCTATTTTTCGGCAGTAGTATTATTTTCCCAATGGAAACATTCTTTGAATATGGACATTACAGTCACCAACTTTGAGTCATCAATTGTTACAATTTATGTTTGCTAATTTTGATGTTTTCACTTAGAAACAGAGACTGTAGTGGGGGTTCCATATGATGTGATATGTCATAGTTTGGCTATAAATCTAAGGATCAAGCTAGTTGTGCAAAAAACACGTGCCTTTTTTATTAAAAAATCAGAGGTTATTGTTGTATAAGTGAATTGTTTGTCTATGGTCGGACATATTAGGGAAGCACAATATCCTTTAAGGACAGTAAACCCAATGTTGGTAAAAAAGAAGAATAAAAAATGGAGAATGTGTGTTGACTTCACATATTTGAATTGAGCCTACCCTAAAGATCAGTTGGTTGATCTACTTCATGTTCCTCGAATAGATCAGTTGGTTGATTCTACTTCAGGAAATAAAATTTTATCTTTTATGGATGCTTTGCAGGGTATAACAGATTCAGATGGATCCAAAAGACCAAGAAAGAACTACATTTAACTCTGATCAAGGCTTACATTGTTATAGGTTTATCCCCTTCAGGTTGAAGAATATTGGAGCAACATATCAAAGGTTGGTAAATAAAGCTTTTGCTTCTCAGATTGGGAGAAATATAAAGGTATATATTTATGATATGTTGGTTAAAGTCCAACTGATGATAGGCATTTTGAGGATTTAGAGGAAATACTTTTTAATTTAAGGGTTATTCTATTAAAGCTATCTCCTGAGAAATGTACTTTTGAAGTTCGATCATGGAAACTCTTAAGATATATTATTAGTCAAAAGGGATAGAGGCTGATCCAGAGCTGTTAAAAGCTTTAGTGTCAATGACATCACCTCGAATTATTAAGGATGTGAAAATTTTAACAGGAAGGTTAGCTGCCCTTAATCAATTTATTTCGAGGTCTTTTGACAAATATTTTTCTTTTTTCCAAGTGTTACGAAGACCAAAGGAGTTTGAATGGTCATCGGATTATGAAATGGCATTTTCAAGGATTAAGGAACTTGTGTTATCACCAGAGATATTGTCCAAGCCCCGATCTATTGAACAATTGTTTTTATACAAAGTAGTTTTTGACTTGACTGTGAGTGTTGTTTTAATAAGTGAAGATAATAAAATTTTGAAGCCAGTTTACTATGTTAGTAAAAGTTTGTTGGCATCGGAGAAAAAGTATTTGAGACTTGAAAATTGGCTTTGCTTTCGTGGTGGCTGGTTGGAAAATGCGCCCTTATTTTCAAGATCATATTATTATGGTTCGAACTTCTTTTCCACTAAAGAATGTGTTACAACACCGAAACATTTTTGTAAGGATGACCACGTGGTCAATACAGTTTGGAGATTCCGATAATATTTTTTCTCCTCGAACGACTATAAAGGCTCAAGCTTTTAACTGATTATCTTGTTGAATTTCATTCAAGAAGATTAGATGAGGAGACAGAGTCTTGCCATAAAATTCGATGTGCGAGGTTTGAACTGATGGTGGCTCTAGTATTTAGGATCTAGTGCATGAGTGCATTTGGTTTCTCCTTTTGGGAAGACAATGTACCAAGCTATTAAATTTGGTTTTCATGCATCGAATAATGAGGCAGAGTATGAAGCTTTATTTGTTGGTTTAAGGCTTACAAATATATGTGAGGCAACAATAGTTCGTTTAGAAACAGATTCACAATCAATGGCTTTTCATATAGCAGGTCTTTCCGAGGATAAGAAGGATTATTAATTTTGTATCTTCGTGAGCTTCGAAATTTGGTTCTCCTATTTGATAAAGTGACTATAGAACATATTAATCGAGGGGATAACATAGTTGCTGACTATTTGGCAACAATTGCTTATACATAAGAATATTCTTAGATATTTTTACAGGAGAGTCCCTCCATGTTAATACGGTCAGAGAAATGTAAATATGTTGAGTATGTATTTTTCACTCCATATACAATTCGAGGTGATTAGAGGTATAATATTCATAATTTTTTACTAAGGGGTATATTGCCCCAAAATCCACAGCTGGCTAAAAAATTTAGATATGAAGCTCATTGTCATGTTGTTAGTCTTATAGAAGAAATATTTGAGCAATCCATTGCTACATTGTTTAGGAAAATAAAAGTCTCGAGAGATTTTATCTGAGTTACATGATGGTGAGGGTTCAACACATTGTGGTTTTAAGTCTTTGACACGTCGGGTTTCATTGGCAGGGTATTATTGGCCTTCGATTATGAATGATAGTAAAGTTCTAGTTCGAGGTTGTGATACTTGTTAGTGTTTTGCCCATTCTATTCACAAATCAGTAGTACCACTTATATCTATATCTGAAGCTATCCCTTTTGACAGATGGGCAATAGATTTGGTAGGACCATTGCCTATGGCTTCTGGAAGACGTTAAATCATCATTGTGGTTGTGGATTAATTTTTAAAATGGGCAGAAGTTGATCCATTATTTGGAACAATGACAAAGGATGTTATTAAGTTCACTATGAACAATATTTTTTGTCACTTTGGAATGCCTCAAAAAATCACTAAGGATAATGGTCCTCAATGCAAGAACAGTTAAATGACCCCTTATTGCGCTAGGAAGGAAATAACACGGTGTTTTTCTACTTGAAAAATGATAGCATACGCGGCATCAGAATTTGAATTCGATGACGCTAGGATTGAGATGCACTTGGACTACAAAGAATATCCTTTTCCAATCAAATACACTAAAAAATCATGACTTGAAAAATAAACTGATAAATTCGTTGTTTAGAAAACGAACAAGTTTATGCATTTAGGAAATTGCGCGACTAACTGGTTCAAGATCACGCATCGTAACTTGAAGCGTTACCTACGAACAAAATAACTCAACTTTGAGTTATTTTGGGCGAGGGTGCATTCACTTGTCAAAATCTAACATTTTGCAATTAGATCTTGTTTTGAAAATAGTCATCACATAGTAGAGCATAAATTTAAAGACAAAGTTTTTGACGAAATTTGAGGTCAAATTTCCCACACAGCGTTAGAACTTTTTCTTACTGAATTAGAAAGTGTGCAAGATTGCTTTTGAATTTCTATTGAAGATGGGGTGAATGTTAAACATGATAAAACCGATGACGTTTGCATATATTCGAAAAGATCTACACGTGGTATACCATGTTATCACCAGATTTGTGAGTGGCTTAATAATGGAAACGTTGCACCTTTAGAAGTGTTTCACGACCATTGCAAAAGGTTAGAAATAAAGCCTTGTACGAATGGAACAACGATGAAGATTATCAAAAAAGATATGAATATACTTTTAATTGATGTTATAGAGACAAGAGACGAGATTCGTATAGAACACATGTACAAGAAATTGTTTATCCGGAGACATCCTCGTTATTGGAAGCATTGGACAAGCAAAAACGCTACGGTCGTCCACATATTAAAAGAAAACTAGACGTTGTTGCATCATCCACTAAATGACATAAATTTAATTGGGAACGTGTGGATGCGGCTAATAAAGCAATCAAAGCTTTAGTGCCAAACCTCTTTAAAACTCCAAAAGTTACTGCCCCTAAAGCAGTTTAAATTAAATGTTAAAACAATTTATGCCGATGTACCTAAAGTACTTCGTACTTTTTCGATTGAATCACTTTCTAGCAATAGCATACCAAAATTTATTCTAGGTGGGAAACAACAGATACACGATCCAAAAGGATACTTGGGGTGGTTTTCGACATACTTCATTCCATTTAGAATTGGTATAAACGACATTGGGCCATATAGCATGCGGGTATCATGTAGTTTCATATGGGTTATATGGTCATCAAGATGATTGGATGGTGATTAGAAAGGGTATTTACGATAAACTAATGGATATTTACCATGTATATAGCAAAATATATAATGGTAAAGAAGAATATTTGAAGACGGCTGAAAGTATAAACTATTACGAAACACCGGCTGCCATGTATTATTGGATGACAATATCGGAGATGGGTATAGCGATTGCAACAAGGTTTTAATACCTTGTTCATTTTGTATCACAAATGGGATCTCACAATTGCAGTCAAAAGTTTCTACCATCACGAGGTGACCCTCTCAGATGTCTAAAAGACTTGAAATTGGATTTTGTTTTGTTGATAATAACCATACCATCATAAAAAAATAAATATAACCATAAAAAACACAAATCATTAAACTAATTTAAAAAAAACTCATTTTTAAGTACATATATATTTTAAAATATTTTTTTAAAAATGATAATTTTTGGTTATGCACCGATGAGGTGCCTGGGCGCACCCAATCGGTGTCGGCCATTTTCCGACCGATTCCGGTGAGGAAATTGTTGAATTTCTACCTAAACCCTAAATCTAATCTATCATAACCATATCTAATCTATGAAATTCACTAAATCTCTAATCAAATCATCAAATTCCAACCTGAACAATTTAAAATGCATCAACAAACAAAAATTTAAAGTTTTTAAAATATACCTTGGTGGTGATGGAGGAAGGCGTTAAGCTCTTTTCTTCACCATGATAAAAAAAAGAGGTGGAAAAGGAGGAGGAAGAACACGCGGAAATTTGATTTCCCTAGAGTTGTGGAAAGAAAGTATAGAGATATTAAAAAGAAGTGAGAGTGAAGTAGAAATGCTAAAAAGAAATGAGAGTTGAAATAGAAATGCTAAAAAGAAATGAGATTGAAGGAGGTTAGTAAAAAAAATTAAATTAAATACTTTAAAAGTTATTTTCGTCCAAAACTACCAGGCTAAACTCAAAATTGAACTTAAACCAATCTTTAATTTTGGTATATAATCTTACCTTTTTAAAAAAAATTACTAAAGACTCTAGCTTTTGGTTTGTGTATTTTGGATGGTTAATGGTGTCCCACTATTTACGGGACTGGTACACAGATTGAGTATGAGATCTGTGATGATCTGTGCATTTTGGATAGCAAAGGGCGTTTCGCTAACTGCGGGACTAGTTAATATATTAAATATGGTTTTAGCAACGGGGTAGGTAAAAGTAAGAGATGTGCTAAAATCAAAATACTATTAATTAATATTTTTAATAGTAGTGAACGTTTACCCATTCGGAATGGGTCAAAAAATCTTATTTATAGTATTTATTTTGGGGTATTTTTTTAATTTAATATCCAATTGATCCGTTCAGGGTTTGTTACATAAAAGTGTTAAATACAAGGTATTATGTTAGGCCGAAGTAAACATGCTTTAAAGTTGATTGTAATTGGCAAATGGAAGGCGTTTGAACCTTGGAACCACCGTAGGATCTGTCTAGCACCGTCGGATCTGTCCATTTTGCGTCCTCTAGCTATCTAATACCCGCTTTAAACACTTCGACCATGTGGTCAAATCCAATTTCTAGTTTGGTCCCTACTTTCTTATCGGGTACACTCTTCTAATATATGTTCTATAATATATTGATGGGTGTCAACAGATATGAATCCATAAAAAAAGAATCGAGAATAAATGATGTATCATTTGAGATCGAGAATGAGGAGGGCTCGTCGCATTCCCTCCCAACCCTTAAAGACTCAATGGTGGTACAACTCGTATTAGAAGATTGGATCTCTTCCAACAATGTTGCTTTCCCACTAAGGAGTGTTTCTCATGATGATTTGGTGGCCCTTATTGGGAAGGGAAAACACTCGATTTAGAGTCTTCTGGAGCTCCACCGTAAATGTAAATGATATCATACAATAGTAAAACCCTCATGTAGTTGTCCGGCGAAATTAAGGTTTCGGTTAAATTCGAGAAGATTTAAAAACCCGAGCTTCTTACCTTATACAAAGTTCCATATTTGTACGACGATCCGAAGGAGTTTTCAACATGCACAACAAGTTGGAAATTCCTTCAAACCTCGTCATCCGTTGACCTAACACTGAAGAACCCTCTTTCGGTGTCGAAGATGAATATCTAGTAGTCTTTCGTGAGTGGTACGACTAGGCTTCGATTCCTTATTTGTTGCCATAATAAAATTCCTCGAACTCCATGACATGTTTCCTAGCCATGGTATTCTTAATACATTGCGCACCTTAATGTATGTATTATTACTCTGAAGTTGTCATGGATTGAGTCCAAAATAAATGACCTGATATCATTATGCACTGTAACCTCTATTGGAATTTGAAAGAGAATGAAAGCACCAATTTTTATTTGTTAGTTGTGCATGAGAAAATGGTGAGCTGACTCTGAAAACAATACATGAGCCACATGAAGGAGGAGTTCTTGGAAAAGAGACAACAATGATTCACCACTCGCTATCCACCCAAAGGCTCTAGCTAACTACATGACATGATGTTATCTTTTACTTTTTTCTTCAATACTAGCCGAACTACTTTCTCACGTGCATGGTACATCAAGCTCTTTGCCTCCTCCGTACTCATCAGCAAAATCTTCTTTCCAGAACTTCACACTTGGCCAAAGACAGATTGGGATATAAGGTTTCATCGTTGTTTCACCGCATCATTCTTTCCGGAACTCCCAACTTGGCCAAAGACAGATTGGGATATAAGGTTTCATCGTTGTTTCACCGCATCATTCTTTCCAGAACTCCCAACTTGGCCAAAGACAAATTAGGATATAAGGTTTCATCGTTGTTTCACCGCAACAACTGCGGTACAACTAAACTGTACATTATGGCTGAATAGGTGCACAATGCTAACATCAAAGCATTCACGACCGATCGGGAAATGGTTGTTGGACTCTTCCTATGTGGGAGTCTAACTATTATATTGGCTTAGGTCATATAAGGGTAACACATAGGATTTTGATTTTGAGAGAAAAGCAATTCGAGGCAGAACTTTGTGCTTTCAATCGGACTGTCTTCCGTGGTCCGATCGACTTCAATTTTGGTTAGCGGGATCGTCTGTGTATCTTCTACAATCTGACCAGATGGATTTTGATTTAGAGTCTTCTAAGTCCCTTTTTTATCAACTTCTTCTAACTGCATTTTTTGGGATATTTCAGTGAGTTTTCTGATTTCGGTTTACCATCATGTGTATTGCGGTTGTGTATGAAGTTGTCATACTTTATGTGGTGTATGCTCTAGTTTTATCTAGAGAATAGTTTTGTAACCCGTCTTCTTATAGTGAATATTTGGTTCGACTCCGAAATCAGTCCCGTGGTTTTTACTTCCTCAACTAGGAAGGTTTTCCACATAAAACAATTTATGTGTTATTTGTGTTGATTTTATTCATACTTGGTATTTTGTTTGGGATTATTATCTCTAGTCATATTTGATACAATGAGGAAGATTTCGTTTGTTCGTCTATTTCTTGGCAAAGTGGTATCAGAGCGAATGGTTGTGTATTTGTCTTATATCAAATATGGAGTTGAATACAAGCAAAAAGAAAACGATGAATGGTTCGAATTATAATATATGAAAATTGAAGATGGAAGATCTTCTTTATGCTAAATTTTTTCGTTTACGAGTGTTTGGTGCTGAAAAACGTAAAGATAAGTCTGATGCAAAATGGATAAATTATTCATCGACACGTTTTTGGCTTTATTCGGCAATGGGTTGATGATAATGTGTTAAATCACGTTGTAGACGAAAAATATGCAAGAACTTTGTGGAGTAAACTTGAGGATTTATATGCTCGGAAGACAGGAAATAGTCAGTTATTTTTGTTCAAACAGTTGATGTATTTGAGGTATCAAGATGGATCGCCTCTTACATATCACTTGAATACCTTTTTGGGCTTAATTAATTAGTTGGCTGCTATGGTATCAAATTTGGTGATGAGGTTTTGGCATTATGGTTGCTTGGTTCGCTGCCACACTCATGGGATACTTTCAGAATGTCTCTTTCTAATTCAACTCCTGAAGATAATATTTCTAATTCATCTTTATGGTTGCTTGGTTGGCTGCCAGAATCATGGCTAAAAGTAGTGTGTTGAATGAAAATATGAGATGAAAAATAGTTGGCTTCTCTTCGCATTCAGAAACTCTAGTCGTTGAGAAACGTGGTAGAAATGAAAATTGCGGTTGGAAAACTAGAGGTATAGTAGAAGCAAAAGTCGAAACAAGTCTAATAAATTTGTAGATTGGGAGTGCTACTACTGTTATGAGATCGGGCACACTAAGAAATTTTGTCCTAAGTTGAGAAACAAGAATAATTTGGGGAAATCCAACAATTGTAAGGTATAAAATAAAAATTATGATGAAAGTGGTGATGAGAAAAATGTTGTTACGGTTTCAGAAAGTTACTTCATTGTTATTGATGATGTTGTTGTCAATTCTGTGTCTGATATGGTTGGGTAGTTGACAGCGGTGCTACAATTCATGCCACTTCTCGTAGAGAATTTTTCTCATCTTACACCTTTGGTGAATTTGGTTTCGTAAAGATGGGAAATAATGATTTGTCTAAAGTGGTTGGTATTGGTGATGTTTATCTAGAAACAAGCATGGGTGCAAGATTGATTTTGAATGGTGTTAAATATATACCCGATCTTTGATTGAATTTGATTAGTACCAGGAAGCTAGATGATGAAGGCTATTGTAGTATTTTTGTGAATGGGCAGTGGAAACTTACTAAGGGCTCGTTCGTTGAGGCAAGAAGATATAATTGTTCAGCCCTCTACATCATGTCTACAAGGGTGCCTGCTGAGAAAATCAATGTTGTTAATGATGAAGCAATGGTTGATTTGTGGCATAAAAGACTTAGTCACATTAGCAAAAGGGATTAGATATTCTGAGGAAGAAACAATATATTTGTGGGATACATAAAGCTCATTTGAAAGAAATGCGTACATTGTTTGGCTGGAAAGTAGAATAAAGTGTCTTTCAAAAGCTCGTCTCCTTCAAGAAACCAAGTTTGCTTGATTTGATACATACTGATTTTTGTGGTTCTTTCAAAACCAGAACACTTAATGGTTGTTTGTACTTTGTTACTTTTATTGATGATCATTCCAGGAAAGTTTGGGCCTACACTTTGAAAACAAAAGATCAAGTGTTAGATGTCTTCAAGAAGTTTCAAGCTTCAGTTGAGAGACAGACTGGGAAACAATTGAAGTGTGTTAGAAGTGATAATGGGGGAGAATATATTGGTTCTTTTGTTGATTAGTTTAGGCAACAAGGTATTCGACATCAAAAGAGACCTCCCAAGACCCCTCAGTTGAATGTCGTAGCTGAGAGACTAAACCGAAAATTAATTGAAAGGATGATATGTCTTATTTCACAGTCACAACTCCCTATATGCGTTTGGGGTGAAGCTTTGAATACAATGGTACATATCTTGAATCTTAGTCCTTCTGTACCTTTAGATGGAGATATCCTAAAATAGTGTTTGGACAGGTAAAGATGTCTCTGATGATCATTTACGTGTCTTTGGGTGCAAAGCTTATGTGCATATTCCTAAAGATGAGAGGTATAAACTTAATTCAAAGACAAGACAGTGTGTATTCATTGGTTATGGCCTTGATGAGTTCGGTTGCAGATTTTATTATCCAATTAATAAGAACATTATTTGGAGCATAGATGTTGTGTTTATGGAAGATCATATAGTTCATGATATTGATAAGAGTCAGAGTTTCGTGCCTCTGTCTGAGAATGACTTGGTAGATTTGGAGCATATTCCGCTTGCACATACTCCTACAGAAGTTGAAGAAAATTCAGATGGTGACTCATCTGCTTCAAGAGGTTCGCATATTTTTATACTGGTGATCATGATAATGATTTCTTGGATGAACAAGAGAATGAATAAGAGGTTGAACAACCTGAAGTTCCAACTTGGAGATCTACTAAAGATAGACAACCCTATACTAGATTTCCTTATGACCAATAAATTTTGTTAACCGATACAGGTGAGCCTGAGTGTTATGATGAGGTTGTTAGTGGTCTGTGTAAAAATCAGCGGATCGAAGCAATGAATGAGAGATGCAATCACTTCATGCGAATCAAACATTTGAGTTAGTGAAACCCCCTGAAGTGAGAAAAGCCTTGAGTAACAAGTGGGTGTATAGGTTGAACCAAGATGACAGGTCTCTGCAACCAAGGTACAAAGTAAGATTGGTAGTCAAAGGCTTTGGTTAGAGAAAAAAGATTGATTTTGATGAAATATTTTCGCCAGTTGTAAAAATGTTGTCTATTCGTGTGGTTCTAGGCATTGCAGCTAGTCTAGACTTGGAAATTAAGAAAATGGATGTAAAAACAACATTCTTGCATGATGACTTGGAAGAAGAGATTTTTATGAAACAACCTGAAGGTTTTGTGGTTGAAGGAAAAGACAATTATGTGTGCAGACTGAAGAAGAGTCTATATGGTTTGAAGCAAGCTCTGAGAAAATGATATAAGAAGTTCATGTCATTTATGGGGAGAAATACTACAAGAAGATTTTAGTCTGATAATTGTGTATTTGTAAAGAAATTTGTCGAAGTTGATTTTATTGTTCTCTTACTTTACGTGGATGATATGCTTATTGTTCGGAAGAATACTTCGCGGATTGATTCTTTGAAGAAACAGTTAAGTAAGTCTTTCGCAATGAAAGATTTAGGCCCAGCAAAGCAGATTCTTGGCATTCGAATTACTAGAGACAGAGATTAAAAGAATTTGTTCTTGTCACAAGAAAAATACATTGAGAAAATTCTTCAGAATTTTAAGATGGACAAAGCTAAAGTGGTTAGCTCACCACTTTCCAGTCATTTCAAGTTAAGCAAGAAACAATGTCCTTCAACTAATGAAGAAAGGAGAGATATGGCTAATATTCCATATGCATCTGCAGTTGGAAGTCTCATGTATGTCATGGTATGTACTTGTCCTGACTTAGCCCATAGTGTTTGTGTTGTGAGCAAATTTTTGTCAAATCCCGGTAGAGAGCATTAGGAAGCCGTGAAATGGATTATGAGGTATCTGCGAGAAACCACTAATTAATGCTCAGTTTTGGGATGGAGAAACTTGATTTGTTGGCTTATTCTTATCCAGACTTGGCTGGAGATGTTGACACTCGCAAGTCTACTTCTGGATATTTGATTAACTTTTGTGGTGGCACTGTTTCATGGAAATCAAGACTACAAAAGTGTGTTACCCTTTCAACTATAGAAGCTGAATTATTGCAGTGACAGAAGCGAGTAAAGAGATACTATGGATGAAGAATTTCTTGAAAGAATTTGGATTTGAGCAACACAAGTATGTATTGTTATGTGATAATCAGAGTGTTATTTATCTCGTGAAGAATTCTTCGTTTCACTTAAAGTCAAACATATTGATGTGAGGTATCATCGGATTTGAGATATTTTTTATGCTAAACTAATGGAGCTTGATAAAGTTCATACAGATGATAATGGGTCTGACATGATGACAAAAGCATTGCCTAAGGGAAAGCTTGAACATCGTAGATTGATCGCTGGGATGACGAATCCTCCCACATAGTCGTGAGGGGGAGATTTGTTGGGCTCTTCTCATGTGGGAGTCTAACTATTATATGAGATTAGGCCATATAAGGGTAACACATACGATTTTGGTTTCTGTATAAATATTATTCTCTTGTCCCATGCTTTCTGTTGTCGCAATTGTATGTGCAGTGCAGTTTTGAGAGAAAATCAATTCGAGGTAGAACTTTGTGCTTTCAATCGAACTGTCTTCCATAGTCCGATCGACTTCAATTTTGGCAAGCAGACTCACCTATGTGTCCTCTATAATTTGACCAGAGGGATTTTGATTTGGAGTCTTCTAAGTCTATTTTCGATCAGCTTCTTCTAACTTCGTTTTTGGGGATATATTAGTGAGTTTTCTGATTTCGGTTTAATATCTTGTGTATTAGGGTTGTGTATGAAGTTGTCATACTTTGTGTGGTGTATGCTCTAGTTTTATCTAGAGAATAGTTTTGTAACCCGTCTTCTGATAGTGAATATTTGGTTGGACTTCGAAATCAGTTCTGTGGTTTTTACTTCTTACATTGGAAATGTTTTCCACATAAAACATGTTCTGTGTTATTTGTGTTGATTTTATTCATACTTGATACTTTGTTTGGGATCATTATCTCTAATCATATTTGATACAAGAAGGAAAATTTTGTTTGTTCTTCTATTTCCTAGCAATGGTGGCGGTCGTGGCCCTTCATTTTGCTAATATATTTATTCGCTTTTTGAGACGATCCATAAGAAAACAGGTGAAGACTAAACCAAATGAGCCCTCAAAGCAGAAAAGGAAATTCTATATATGTGTAATTTTTTTACTTACTTACCCCTAATACGAGCCTTACATATCTTGTGGTATCTTTGGCTAGTTGTATCTGGTACTAGAGCTTACGTAGTTGCAGTAGGTGGCCTTCGATACCTTATTTATTTGGTTTATATATATGTTTTGTATCTTATTTTCACGTATGTTATATGTTTCAGATTATAGTGATGTATTTTTTATTATACGCAAAATCTATTATGTGACTGGATTAACAAAACTAGGAAAAAATGGGTTGTTATTATATTAATACGTCGGAATAATATGAAAAGAAGAAATAATTGTTGGATGCGTCTAGATGGTATAAAAGATCGTTAGACCCAGAAGATCTTAAGAGACATTCGAACAGATAAAAAAATATGGATGTAGTTATAGATGTTTTTAAAAGTTCCAATAATGGCTATCACCTACAACATAATCAGGTACGGGATGTTGTTGTTTGAGATCGTAAAAAAACCTCAATTAGTTTGACTTTTTACCCCAGATATGTGTTTATCTCTCAAGAGAAAGTTTACAATTGTAATGGATATTAGATTGTTAACAATCGTTGATGGTAACTAACTCTATCAAAGAAACGATCATAGTTTTGATGGATAGAGACTTAGTGTTCATGAATTCTCTTGAAAAAATGATCTTGAGAACAACACATATGTTATGTCAATGGCACGTTAATAGGAAAATCCTAGTGAATAAGAAACAAACATGAAGTAGAGAAATAGTTGCAATGGAGTTATGGTTTTATGGAATCAAATAATACACTCGAAAATAGATCATGAATTCAGTCAGAACTAATCGCCTCAGAGATTTCTGAAGGGTGTTGTTGTAATACAAGAATCAAATTATAACTTTTGGATAGAGGGTAGAGCGATAATTAAGTTGTCTTGTAGTTAAGTAATAGAAAGATAAGCTCTGACAAGAGTTACTTTAAAAGTAAATGTCGCATTGATTTCCCTTAAAAGCTTAGAAAAGGCTATTTATATACTTTTGGGTCCAAGGGGCGTACATGGTCCATGGCCTCAATTTAGGTAACCCAAGCCCATATAACCCATGCCCATTATTCACATAAAACATATTTAATCATTACACATAATTACATCAGCATCGTAAAGTAAACTCTGGTTTTGTAACTTAATGATCCGACACTTGGAGCTACTCTGGATTAAACCATGCATACACTTCGCACAAATTAAGCCATACAAATACTCAACATTTTTCCTCGGTTCTGGTTGATCTGAACACGCCTTGGAAAGATAATGTTGAGTGACTTTTGAATTTTTCGAGATATAATTATGTATGTTGTTCGAAGATGATTATCTGGAACCTGACTCTTGTACAAGTGTCATGAAAACATTCAACCCACAACATTCCCTCTGAATAGTGAAGTGTGATAACATTTATGAAATGATTCCACTTCTCTAAGAAAATAACCGTTAGGGGAGACTTTTCCACTTCCCGAGGCTTATACCTGCTAGGCTTGTAAAAAAGGTTGTTGAGCTCTCAGAAATTTCTCTATAAATACTTATCCCCTTATTAGTATTAGTTTACTCTTTAATAATTTCTAGAGAGAGAGAGTCTTTATGAAATTCTACCACCATAATTGTTAGGGTTGAAACCCTAATCAAATACAACAATAATTTGACATGAAAAAAGAAAAGAAAAAATAATATATTATGAAGTGTTTCTATAATGAAGGAAGGGTTCGATTACAATTAGGATGAATACCCTTATACTAGTACAAATGAGCTCCACATTTATCTTCATCCGCTATATGTTTGACGTAATAAATGCGGGGTAATAACTATTAGTAACATATAATAAATTGCGTTTAATTAAATATAAAGCTATATTATAAGCTTTATAAGTATTCAGATATTATGTATAAAATATAAGCTAATCATGAGTCCCCACTAGTCCTTGGAGTATAGTGAAACTTTAAGACTATATAATGATCGCATATAATATCAAGATATTGTAATATTCTTGCGTTTATTCGCATTTGAGGGAGCTTGTTTGTTTTATTTGGTCAATTTTCGTAGCTCTGTCTTTGATCATGCCGAACAAACTATGCATGCCATATCGGCTAGACTTTAAAAAGTCTTAGAGCTTGGTTATATTGATTTTTCTAGACAAACTGTTATCGGAGATGCCTTCAACCTCGTTTGTACTTATTTATTCATATCTTGTTAAAAACCTTTGTCGGCCAAAACCTCCATTGATGATACATATATCTATTTTGCCAAAGGAAAAGAGTGCAGTTAACAATTAGTATGCTGGTACCATGTTACTTGTTTCTTTTTCATACTTTGATTTTTTGTTGGATATGGATGTGTAGTCCCCCTAGTCTTTGGTAAAGGATGAAGTGATGACTATATATAGATGTACTTTCTTTATGTGATTATACTACATTGTAGATGCAGTGGACCTTATGTTGGACAATTTACCAAATGTCGTAGGTGACCTTTTGTAGATGGTAAGCATGTAGGCAACATAGTGGTGTTGGTATGTGAATGTGTACGATATTGCGTAATAAATTATTATAATTTATATGAGTGGAGACATATGTGTTTGTTCGAATTTTGTGGTGTCTTAGTATTTCCTTACAAGATCGAGCACAGTATAGCCCATTGTATAGCCAGAACAAATAGGGAATATCCTTCGGCTAATTTGCGAGAGCGACCGGTTCGACCTATTCCGTAACCTCGTAGGCGTTGAGTAATTTGTATATTACGTATCCTATGTGGGCGCGACCAATTATCTCGTTCATATTATTAAAATTATTTAGTATTAACACAATATAGCCCATATGCGTAGCTCGTAGGCGTGGTCAATGACTCATGCGTAGAGTTGTAAGGATGGAGAGAAGTATGCAACAAACACATAAAAAAGCGAAAACATGAGACGAAGATGAAAATCACTTGGTGTATAGCATGGAGATAACTTGTTTTAAATCTTTTGTATCATGGAGATGGAGATCAATTGGCTCATAGCCTTTCTAATCACGGAGACGGAGATTATTTGGCCTACAACATTTTTTATTATGGAGAGGGAGATCATTTTGACTTATAGCCTTTTCTATCATGGAGATGGATATTATTTGACGTTTTATCTTTGAGATCACCTGGTGTGCTAGCATGGAGAAAGAGAGCGCATTTGACTTATAGACATGTTGTGTTGATTATTTTGTAGTTCACCATGTTGTTTTTTTTAATGATAAAACGTAACACATAACCAAATAGATAGACAATATTCCATGTAGAATAAGATGGGGTGCATATAAAAATTATATGCACAACTATAACTAATAATGTTATACTTTCTTGCATACATGTATGTATGAAGATCAATTTCTATAAATAGCACACATAAAAATGATTTGCAAATTTTAGCGTCATTGTATGTTTATATTATATTTATTATGACATTAATACCGATATCTTCACCACATGTACAACATTTTCATAATATATCCATGCCATTTTTTATAACATAGTAATTCGTGTATTCCTATTAATACATGCACTATGCTCGTCCTTCAATGTGTTTTTGTGGCTAATGTATTTTTTCATTCATGTAAGCTCATAAATACATGTGTCCACTTATATTATTACCATGTGTATAATATAGTATTTTCATCGAACCAAATTTTAGCTAAAAATTCACTATATAATTTTATCACACATTACGTATGCATGTTTATATCTATGAACTTTATAAAGCGCATGTCGATATAGGTTAATCATGTTATTTGCTAACGTGTATTATAATTATAACTACTTTATAATTAAGAACGAAGTTACACTATTCTTCTTTGTCTATCATGTGTGCGAACGCACTAACTGGAACACATCTACTGCTACCAAAAGGGCAGCTAGACAGATAGGTATATTATAAAACTGGGAACTAAACATTATACTTAATAATGTCTTTCAACCATTTGTTGTCAACTGAGTAGGACATATGCCAATGAAACTAAAAAAATCTATAATTAAAGGAGGAAGGGGGAGGTGTAATCTTCAGTCAAAGAAGGTGGTATAAAGATAAGTCTCTTCCTCCTCGGTGGTATAGGGTTGATCTCATGCACGAGGGACTCTAACTATCACATCATCGGGAATCTCATATATAACCTTAAACTCATCAAGGGACCCCTCAGTTAAATACCCATATTTAGGGGTTATTTTAGAGAAATACTCCTCCAGAAATTGGGAGCTTTCGTAATCAGAGTTGCCAACTACACCAGTCTTCTTCTTCATGGTTTTCGTGGGCGTCATTGTTAGACAGACTACAATGACCCAAGAACAGTCATAAAAAATAAGGTATTATTCTATCCTAACTTGGTTCAGTTTCATTATGCAGGAAGCCCTCTGTAGTATCCATCTTAAGATCGTACCCACGTATACATTTCACACACCATAAATGCTAGAGAACAATCGACTCTTAAAAAGACATACGAATAAAATCAATAAATCAAAGTAAAGAAAACGTACCTAGAACGTAAAAACTCCCTGGATCCTCATTCATGAAATAAAAATACGCATGAATACACTCATAAGAATGAAATCCTTTTGGGTTTATATTCAGTAAAAACTCCATGGATCCTCCTTAGCAAATGTTTCTTAAAGATCAACTATGTGCAAATCCTCCTCCAGGCTTTTAGCCATCATATCATCTATGTATACTTCCATATTTCTTCCAATCTGATTGGCAAACATTTTGTTCACCAACCTCTGATAAGTAGCGTCGACATTCTTCAATCTAAAGGGCAATACGTTATAGCAATGAAGAACTCTGTCTGTTATAAAGGAGGTGTGATCTTGATCATTCGGATACACCTATATCTGATTATACCCGGAGAAGGCATCCATGAAGGACAACAACTTGTTTCCAGACGTTGAGTCTACGAACTAATCAATTAGGGGGACAAGATAAAGATCCTTAGGGCAAGCTCTGTTAAGGTCAGTGAAATTAATGCACATACGGCATTCCCATTCTTTTTCTTGACTAACACCGGATTGGCAGCCCATAAAGGATACTAGGATTCCTTTATGTGTCCTATCTTGGTGAGCCGATCAACCTCTTGAACTATCACATATGCTTTTTCCTTGGAAAAAGCTCTTCTTTTCTGTACAACAGGGGCAACATCACTCCGGATGGACAACTTGTGTGAAATAACGCTTGTGGGTACTCCAGTTACATCATTATTGCCCCAAGCAAACACATGCTGATTGTTTAGCAAAAAAGACAACTTCTTTTTTAACTCTGTTGCCATTTTAGAACCAATCTTTATATTCTTACCCTCTGCAAGGGAGTGAGTTTCAACTTCTTCAATGGGTATTATAAAACTAGGAGCCTCTCTTGAGTCATCAAGCCCACTTTCCCCGGTAGAAGGCTCTAGTAACTGTTTATCTTCATTAATCAAAACTTCCCCCAGAGTCTTAGGCACAAGAGATGTTGCATAGCACTCCCTGGCTATCTTCTGACTACTTCGGACAACACCTACTTGTCCTTGAACTACATACTTTAAACATCGATGGACTATTGAGGCCATAACATGCATTCTGGAAAGCTAGGACCTCCCAAAAATTGCATTGTGTGATGTGGGGCAGTAGACTACAACAAATAGTACCCTCACCATCTTCTTAAAAGGCCCATTGCCCAACAACACTTCTTCTTCAAATTCCCCAATTACATCCACAAAGCTCCTTGTAAAGCGCACAATAGTTCTGTTCGAGTGTTGAGTAACAACCGGATTCCTCATCTGTTTGTAGGAGCTTAAGAATAGGATGTTTGCTGAACTGCCTGTATCTATCAAAATTTGGCGTATATCATAGCCCCCAATAGATGCTCCTATAACCACCGCATCCTCATGAAGCCCAGCAATATTCCTCAAATCATCCTCATAAAAAACTATGAATGGGAAAGGGAATTGGCATTGATGAGAAGATATTACCCCTTCCAATTGAGGGGTCAAACTGTGGACATGTGTCTTCCTTGATGAAGGGGTGTGTGTTGTTACAGTATCTCCTCCAAAGATAGTTAGCGATTCAAAGAAACTGATCAGTCTGGACACCGTCCTAGTTTGTTTTGTTATGACTCCCACCTTATTCCGAGTTGGATCAGGATCAAGGTATTCAGAATCCATATAGAATCTTTCAAGAATCACCATTGCCCCATCTTGAGCAAATGTTCTAGGATTGTTTGTAGGGCCCGTCTGAGGAGCATTGTCGGGTCTATTTCCACTTCTTCTTTTAACATATGCTCCTAGTTTGCCTCTTTCAATAAGTTTTTTGAACTTCTTGTTTTAATGCTATGCAGTCTTGAGTGTTATGGCTTATATCATTGTGATACTAGCAAAAACAAGTATTTCGGCTTCCTCTAGGAGATTGCAATGCTGCCGGTTTTTAAAAATGGACTTCCTCCTTAGTCTTATCATAGAGTGTGATTACATTTTCCCTTAACTCTGAAAACCACTCGAGATGAGCCCAATGACCTCTTTTACCTCTTGACTGTTGGCTCTGGGCCTAATTCTGGTTGGATTGAGTTTGTTTAGACCGGTTGGACCCTTGTCCGGTCTCCTTAGCCGTGTAGCCGGACTGGTTAGCGGCTGGAGGAGCTGTTATGGTGGACCTCACTTGACGGTGCACTCTAGTTTTCTTTGTTTCTTCCATATTAATCTGTTTTCCCACTTGATTTAACATGCCACCCCAGATCATAGCTTTTTTCTTGGTTACAGAATCAGCCAGGTTCCTAGGATTCAACCCCTGTCTTAGAGAAGCAATTGCCACCTGCTCGAAGCAATCTGCTAATCCGTTATTTGTATGCACAAATCGACTTATGTAGTCCTTTAAAGACTCGTTTGGTTCTTGGGCACAATGGATAATGGTATCCCCCATTACCCTTCACCTCTTTACTTCCAACGAATTGCCTTCGGAAGGCAACCCAGAATGTATTAAAGTTTCTAATACACCTCTGAGGTAAGCTATTATACCATTTAAGAGCACTTCCCGTAAAAGTTTGGGCAAAGGCTCTGCACAAGAGTTTGTCATCGTCATCATCAAAATTCGTCATGAAATTCTTGAATTTCTCTAGATGGTTGTCCGAATCTCGACTTCCATCATACTTTTCCATTTTGGAGCTGTAAAGTATTTTAGGTAGGTTTCCGGACAGTATTTTTGCAGAGAAAGGTGACTGCCTATAGTTCTTATTACGGCTAAAGACTGTATCTTCATTAGGTGTTGCAAAAATACATGGTTCGGTCTGAAAAGCAAAAGGATCTATCAGCAACTAATCAGCATGCATGTGGGATGACCCTCTGCTCAGATGTCTTTTTAGCCTACCATGTTTATCCTTCTTTCTTGAATACTTTTTGATTAAATTCATTTTTTTTCTAGATCTCCCTTCATCAGTGCTTGATGACAAAGATTTTTCAAGCTCGGCCTCATTCGAAAAGCTACTAGAGGACTAAGATTCTGAACTTTCAACACACTTAGACCGATATGTTTTCTTAGAGCTGAGATTAGTCTTTTTTGAACTAAGATGAGTCTTTAGTGATGGCTCATTCTCCCCAGGATTGTCAATATGGTGAATAGCTGACGCCCCCGATTTCTCCATGATCTCTTTCTCTGCTTGTTTTATGGCCCTTAGCGTTTCCATCTCCGCTCTCAAATGATCTCGCTCCACAACAGTGTATTCCTTATTATTGCTCATTCAGATCCATCCGAACTGTTTTTCTTACTAGTTTTGAATGTAAAATTGAGGCACCTTCGTGCTCCAACTGTAGTCGCCAATTTGGTTTGGTTTATTTTGGGCTGTGGGTAGTTTTGTAAAGTATTTTGGTAACTTTGGGTTATTTTGTGTTTAGTGTGAGGAGTAGTGAAATAATTAAGCAGCCTGCTTTTATTAAATGCTGATCACCCTCATTAATGAGAGTAGTTGGAGTATTTATACTTTTAATTAATGACCCATGGGCTTACCGGGTCAAGTTGTGAAACCGGATCGAGTTTAAGGACCCATTAGTTTTTAAGTAAACTAGCAAATAGCTTATTAGTCAAAAGGTGTTCACATATTTCCTATTCGGATTTATAGTGGAGTGATATGGTCTGAATTACCCCTGTCCGGATTAATTGGTAGGCTATGATCGTAATATCCGAACTCATCAAATATATCTTCGACGTGTTGTTTAATTTCTTTTTTTTTTGGATGATTGGTTTCTTTTCTCATGTTGATTAAGAATATCAAGCTTCATACTCCATCGGATTCTTTTAGTAGAAGATTTTGGAAAGTATCGATTGAATCTTCTTATATCTTAGGAGTTTTAGTTTTAGGATTTATTGTTTTGCAGTTTTAGAAAAAAATAAATATTTGGAGTAAAGGTCGCAATAGGATTTTTTGTGATAAAATGTTATGGAACCTTTTTTCCTAAAATGGGTGAATAGCGTCATAAGGTTTCGTGGGTGAGAATTTTTTAAATTCTAAAAAATCAAACAAATTTTATAATATATATTTAATTTTAATATTTAACAATGGAAAAATAGCAATAGTTAGAGCATACTTCTTGTATATGTCATTTTTTAAAATTGCCAATAAGTTATATAAGTTTAGATTCTGAGATGGTTATACTTTTCGTTTTCTAAGTAATAAAATAATATAAAGGGGAGACTTCTGGTTTTGTCAAACTAACATTCATGCATACCTTTGAATATTCTAAATGATATTTTAAATAATACAGATACAACAAATATATTAGTTAGTGTTTGTTATCTGTTGGGGTGTTAGTCAAAAGAGGATGAAATACTTATGTGAGGTTTGGCTTGAAAATAAAAATGTTAATTGCCTTTTATATTTGTTTGCAGTCCTTAAAAAAATGTAACATAGTTTCATATTTAAATTGATCATTCGGAGTAATTTTGGAAAATATAATGGATTTTTGTCATAATTTAGTTTTGTTTTTAGCTATTTAGATTATATACAGTGGATGGATGATAAAAAACATAAAGATGAATATGATGGGAAAGTGTAAACAAAATCGAAGGATTTAACACAATTTATTTACATTATTTAATCTAAAATATAATTAAGAATAGGATTTGTTACCTATGAAAAGGAATCAAATGGATGGATAGTCAATTGCAAGTAGGGCTGTTAATGGTTCCGTAGAACCGGGAATCGAATCGGAACCGAACCGATAAGGACCGGACCGAGAACCGGACCGAACTTTAACGGTCCGGTTCACGGTTCCATTTTGAAAACCGAAACCGATAAGGAACCGAAATAGTAAAACCGATAAGAAATCAGACCGATAGAACCGATTTGGAACCGACCGATAAAATAAATAAAAATAATATATATATGTAATAGTTACGTTTTTTTGAATTTTTTTATATGAAATTAAAAAAAAATTATTATATTTATATAGATTAACGATTCCATCCGTTCATTTATATCCAAAAACCAACATAATCCATAATGCAATGATTTGGACACGGTAATACATTATTAATAAATCTATTCAAATAAATTTTAATAGTCTAAAACCAAAAAAAAGTACAAGCTTCGCCATATATATCAAATACAAGCAATAATCCCACACTATATTTTTTTTTAGCACTAGTACAGCCATTTAACATTATGGGTAAAAGCACTAGTTAATTTTACAAGCATTCAATAAGGGATGTTTGAGAGTGAGAGTTCAAACATGTATAATGTATTCATTCTCTAATCCTATTTTTCGCTATAATAAAGTTTCAAACAATGGGTTTATGAAACCCATTCCTCCATTCTTGATTTGCAACAAACGCCTAGTTTTCTTGAGGCGTGGTTTGGTGAGTCTCTAAATAGCAACATTGTTGGTCACAGCAAACTGACTGGGGCTCACAACATCTCCACCTTAAGCATAAAACCCAGAAAACATACATGACGCAACAGCAGGTTTCCCCATCACGACAGTAAACAGATATATCACATTCTACAGACCCAATAATGCCAGTATGGTGTTGACTCTTATTATGGTTTAACGATACGAGAGATAAGTAGCGAGCGAATATGAGAACCATGATGAAGAAGAAACACCGACGGTGCATTTTAGATAGATAAAGAGAAACTTTCTTTTTCCTAATGGACTTTCTTGGAGGTGAGGCGAAGAAGAAGATAGGCGGATACTAAAAAAAAATGATGTTATCAGTAAAAAAAATAGTAAAAATGCTTTAAAAATGTCTTTTACTTCGTCCCACATTTGATATATTGAAACAAGGAATCACCCACGAATTCTATATAAGCAAACACAATATACTTCATAAGTTACCTCCTTCAAAAATCCTATTAAAGGAAGTGGAAGCATGGCCCACAAATAAATTGTAAAGTTATATAATTAGTTTAAATTTTTACTAAGAACCTGTTATCGGTTCGGTTAATTGGGTCGGACCGAACCGAACCGATTTTTATCGGTTCCGGTTCGGTTCTGTAAAATGGAACCGAAATGTTACCGGTTCGGTTCGAACCGATAACTTTAGCGGTCCGGTTCGGTTTTGTCAAAACCCGGACCGAACCGGACCGATAACGGCTCTAATTGCAAAAAGTGGAATCTGGCGGTTTAGAGAGAGAAGTTGTAAATGGTGGAAATTAGAAAAGTAAAACTTAAATGATTGTTAGATTTGATATAGAAAAATAAGCAAATGATAACCGTCAGTGTGTGAGAAGTAAAATGTTCGAAATTTATTGGAATATAATACATGTTAATGATGTTATTTATTTATTTGTTTTAAAATATAATTAAAAATTCCATTAAAATTTTTAGAAGATTATAATAGACAATCATATAAATTTAAAAACTCATACCAATTGTACTCGTTCATTATATATTTAATATTTAAAACTATTTAATATTTAATATTATTGGGGTAGTATTTCTTTTGTTAAAATAATGTTAATTTTAGAATTTATCATTAAAATTTGATTAAATAAAAATACAATGCGGCAGATACGAAAAGAGTATCAACAAAATATGTGATGAACGGTTATAAATCCATGATGATGTAATGATATTAGATAATTTATTTTATATACTAATTAAATGGGTAGAGTATTTGAAAAATATAATAAATAACGCTAAAATATGTTAAATATATGAATACTTTTAAGGACTATGAGAGTTCTCATAAGGTTAAATGTTTAAATGTGGTTGGGATATCATTATCATTTTTTAGAAAAAGTTAAAGATTCATATTGCAAAATATAGCGTCCATTGAATAACTTATGAAGGCGTCGGAGTAATATGAGTATTGAACAATTGACGGAAGAAGGCATCATCGAATCTATTAATTAATATTAATATTGGTTTTACACTATTGTTTGCCCATTTAAAAGGTTTGTAGAATAATTTCTAGTATATTGTTAACCTATTTTACCTGTAATTAAAGATGTTAAACCTGATGGTCATTGGTGGTATCATATAATCACTTACGGCTTGTACGACCAACATATAGATGGAAGATTGGTTAGAGCGGGACATTACGATGAGCTTATGCATTCCTTTAAATATTTTATATAGATAACTAATGGTGTGGATGAGTTACTAAAAGTCACTGAAAGTAGACACTACTTTACTACTTTGAAGAAATTATAGATATTGAAAACTAGATGACAATGGTGTTTTTAAGAATCACAACTGTAATAAGGTTCAACAGCACCATTCATTTTGTATTACAATCACGTGATATGATTTTTACTTTTCTACAATTATGAAAGCATCCCCTCTGATGTCTCAAATCGATGTTTATATTTGAACTTTGTTTTTTATTTAAGGTAATATTTGCATTTTAATTTTTTTATATAGATTGTTATCGCGGATGACGCACCCTACGAATGGGTATATCCTTGTTGTATCATATTGTGTATCTCAGAAATGAAAGATTGGAAACGACCAATTATATCTCATTACAAAAGATATTTAGAGATTGATATCTTAAGCCTCGAAAAATCAATCCTGAAAAAGACCATTTTAGACGAATTCATTTAATATTACGTGCAGTATATTTTAGAGCTATTTGTGATTGTAAGGTGTTTATGCTAAAGACTTGTTTGTATAATGTATTCGTTTAATGTATTTGTGTAAAATACTTGTTTGATCTGATTTAATACAAACATCTATTTACACAATAGAACTTAAAGCGATAATATTAAACATCAAACTTAAAGCGATAACATTAAACATGAAACCTAAAGAGATAATATAAAGCATAAAACTTAAAGCAATAACATTAAACGTTATACATAGTTTAAGAACATAAAATAAAAATCTGAAGTACGAAATACAAATTACACAATACTTTATACTAGGTTCAAGTCCAACTCGTATAACATATGTTTTTTAATGGAATTATTAATACGTAAATAAGACACCTTGTACACCTCTTACATAAGATCATGTTGGAGGTCAAAAATTGTTAGCTTGAAACTCATACAAATATTCCAACCCGATAGAAACTTCATCATATTCTCGTACATGGGAGATCATATATAAAGTATGTGTATAATTCAACTGCATGTGTAGTATACTTTGTATACTAGTTTATTTAAAAAATATTGTTGTTCAATCCGCCCTTGTTTCTTTCAACAAATAGTTATATTCCATACCTTCTTTTAGGGTCGAAGCATCCACCTGGGTAAAAAACACCAGAGGTCCTCCATGTTTGTCATTTGTAACACATTAGTCCATATTCTTTGTCTCTGTAATAAACCGGTCCTTTATGTTTTAAAAATGTAACAAACAAATCCTTTTTTTGTAATAAATAGGTCCTTCATGTCTGTAATAAACAGGTCCCTCATGTTTTCAATTTGTAATAAATAGGTCCCTCAAATTTTCAGAAAAAGATCTGTTTGTTACGTTTTTAAAACATAAGGGACCGGTTTATTACAGAGACAAAGAATAGGGACTGATGTGTTACAAGTGACAAACATGGAGGACCTGTGGTGCTTTTAACCCCATCCACCTCCACTTGTTCAAGTCTTTTTTATACTAGGTTCAAGTCCAACTCGTATAACATATGTTTTTTAATGGAATTATTAATACGTAAATTAGACACCTTGTACACCTCTTACATAACATCATGTTGGAGGTTAAAAACTGTTAGCTTGAAACTCATACAAATATTCCAACCCGATAGAAACTTCATCATATTCTCGTACATGGGAGATCATATATAAAGTATGTGTATAATTCAACTGCATGTGTAGTATACTTTGCATACTAGTTTATTTAAAAAATATTTTTGTTCAATCTTCCCTTGTTTCTTTCAACAAGTAGTTATATTCCATACCTTCTTTCCATACCTTCTTTTAGGCTCGAAGCATCCACCTCCACTTGTTCGAGTCTTTTTTATACTAGGTTCAAGTCCAGCTCGTATAGCATATGTTTTTTAATGTAATTATTAATACGTAAATTAGACACCCTGTACACCTCTTACATAACATCATGTTGGAGGTCAAAAACTGTTAGCTTGAAACTCATACAAATATTCCAACCCGATAGAAACTTCATCATATTCTCGTACATGGGAGATCATATATAAAGTATGTGTATAATTCAACCGCATGTGTAGTATACTTTCCATACTAGTGTATTTAAAAAATATTGTTGTTCAATCCGCCCTTGTTTCTTTCAACAAGTAGTTATATTCCTATGTACACCATTCCGTATCATAGGTATGAGATATTTAATTTTTTTTAAACATTAGATAGATATGTAATAGGGGTTTAAATGATTGATGAATAAGGTTGAGTGAAACTTCCAATAAAGTAGGGTCATGTGTATACAAGATATATATTCTAGTTAGGGAGATAGGTTTTGTTCAATATAGATTCAAGGCTTGGTACCATCACCTCGGAGAGCTAGGTGGTGCTGGTACAATAGCTGATTTTTCTAGGAGTTATGTTAGGCAACTCACTCTAGATTTTCTTGTTTTTATACCGACGACTACCTAATCATAGTATGGTCAGTTTTTGGGTAAGACACTATCAGTTGGGTCAGTGGGCTGTCGCCGGAACAACAGTTAAAATTTAAAGGCTAAATTTTGGCAACTCACTGGAAGTTTTTAGGTCTTAGTATCGGTAGTGGTGAGCCTTTGTTCCCTTTGGTACAAGGCAATACATCTAGATGGTATAAAAAATCGTGAGTACTTGTTCATCTCCAGAATTCCTATTTTTGGACAATAGTTTAAAAATCCAAAATTTTACCATCACGTAGATATCGATAAATAATTTAGAATTAAAAAAAAATCATACGATTGTGACATCCGTAGACAAAGTTATGGACTTCCAAAAGTGATGGTAACAAAAATAAATCGTGAGTATCGTTTCATATCCAAAATTCCTATTTTTCAATATTAGTTAAAAAAATACCAAAACTTGTTTATCGCGCGGATATCGAAAAATACTGTATATTTAATAAAAAAATCATATGATTCTCACATCCGAAGCCAAAGTTACAGAATTTCAAGAGTGATGATAAAAATAAAAAAACCCGTTAGTAGGAGTTCATCTCCAAAAGTCCTATTTTTTTAAATTAGTAAAAGAAACCGAAACTTTACCATCACGTAGATATCGATAAATACTGCTCATTTAAAAAAATCTGATGATGTCGACTACCGAAGCCAAAGTTAGGGACTTGCAAAGGTGATGGAAACAAAAAAAATATCGTGAGTACCAGTTCATCTTCATAATTCCTATTTTTCAAAATTAGTTAAATAATATTGAAACTTTAACATGGAGTAGATATGAAAAAACAATGTTGAATTAAAAAAATCATATAATTCTGATATCTGAGGTGAAAGTTACGGACTTGCAAAGGTGATGGTAATAAAAACATTGTAAAAAATAGGAACCCGTACTCAAGATTTGTTTTCGTTACCATCACCTTTCCAAGTCCGTAACTTTGGCTTCGGATGTCGGAATCATATGATTTTTTTAAATTCTACATTATTTTTTTATATTTACTTGATTGTAAAGTTTCACTATTATTTACTTACTAATGCCAGAAATTGGAATTTTGGAGATGACCCGATACTCAACATTTTTTTGTTACCATCACCTTTGCAAGTTCGTAACTTTGGCTTCGGATGTCGGAATCGTATGATTTTTTTTAATTCTACATTACTTTTGGATATCTACGTGATGGTAAAGTTTCTGAAATATTTAACTAATGTCGAAAAATTGGAACTCAATGGCAGTAGTCACGATTTTTGTTCTTACCAATACCTTTGCAAGACATAACTTTAGCTTCAGATGTCAATATAATCTGATTTTTTTACCACATTAATTTTTTTATATCTACATGATTGTATTAGGTCTTTTTTAACTGATATCCAAAAATAAGAATTCTGGAGATGAGCTGGTACTTATGATTTGTTTGTGTTACCATCACCTTTGCAAGTCCGTAACTTTGGCTTCAGATGTTAGAATCATATGATTTTTTTTTATTTACAATATTTTTTTATTTCTATGTGATGGTAAGGTTTCGGTATTTTTTAACTAATGTCGCAAAATTGGTATTCCGGAGATGACTCGGTACTCACGATATTCTTTGTTACCATCACTTTTGCAAGTTCATAACTTTGGCTTTGAATGTCGGTATAATCTGCTTTTTTTAATTCCACGTTAATTTAAGATATCTACATGATGGTAAAGTTTAAGTATTTTTTACTATGTCGAAAATAGAAATTATGGAAATGAACCGGTATTCACGATTTGTTTTGGTTACAATAACCTTTGCAAGTCCGTAACTTTGGTTTCGGATGTAGGAATCATATGATTTTTTTAGCTCTGCATTGTTTTTCAATATCTACATGATGGTAAAGTTTCGGTATTTTTTAACTAGTGTCAAAAAATTGAAATTTTGGAGATGACCTGGTACTCACGTTTTTCTTTGTTACCATCAAGTTTGCAAGTGCGTAACTTTGGCTTCTGATGACAGAATAATCTGATTTTTTTAAATTCCACATTAATTGAAGATATCTTCCTGATGGTAAAGTTTCGGTATTTTTTTTAACTCATATCGAAAAAGAGGATTTTTGGAGATGAACACCTACTAATGATTTTTTTTATTGTTACCATCATCTTTGCAAGTCCGTAACTTTTGCTTCAAATGTCGGAAAAATCTAATATTTTTAGTTCGACATTAATTTTGGATATCTACGTGCTGGTAAAGTTTCAGTTTTTTCACTAATCTCGAAAAATTAGAATTCTGGAGATGAACCTGTACACACGATTTGTTTTTGTTACCATCACATTTCCAAGTTCGTCACTTGTGCTTCTGATGTCAGAATAATACGATTTTTTAATTACACATTAATTTTGGATATCTACATGATGGTAAAGTTTCAGTATATTTTAACTAATGTCGAACAATTTAAATTCAGATTATACCGACATCCAAAGTCACAGTTACGGACTTGCAAAGGTGATGGTAGCAAAGAAAATGGTGAGTACCGGGTCATCTCTAGAATTTAAATTGTTCGACATTAGTTAAAATATACTGAAACATTACCATCATGTAGATATCCAAAATTAATGTGGAATTAAAAAATCATATTATTCTGACATTGGAAGTACAAGTGACGAACTTGGAAAGAATGGTAACAAAAATAAATTGTGAGTACGGGTTAATCCCAAAATTCTTATTTTCGATATTAGTTAAAATATATCGAAACTTTTCTATCACTTAGATATCTAAAATTAATAAGGAATTACAAAAATCAGATTATTCCAAAATCTGAAGCCAAAGTTACGGACTTGTAAAAGTCCTATTCTTCGATATTATCTAAAAAATACCAAACAATTACCATCCAGAAGATATCTTAAATTAATTTGAAATTAAAAAAAAATCAGATTACACCGACATCCAAAGCCACAGTTACGGACTTGCAAAGGTGATTGTAGCAAACAAAATCGTGAGTACCGGGTCATCTCTAGAATTCAACTTGTTCGACATTAGTTAAAATATACCGAAACTTTACCCGTATGTAGATATCCAAAATTAATGTGGAATTAAAAAATCATATTATTCCGACATGGAAGCCAAAGTGACGAACTTGTAAAGGTAATGGTAACAAAAACAAATCGTGAGTACGAGTTAATCACAGAATTCTTATTTTCGATATTAGTTAAAATATTCCAAAACTTTACTATCACTTAGATATTCGAAATTAATAAGAAGTTAAAAAAATCAGATTATTCCGAAATCTGAAACCAAAGTTACGGACTTGCAAAATTCCTATTTTTCGACATTAGTTAAAATATACCGAACATTTACCATCCCAGAGATATCTTAAATTAATGTGAAATTAAAAAAATTTTAGATTATACCGACATCCAAAGCCACAGTTACGGACTTGCAAAGGTGATGGTAGCAAAGAAAAACGTTAGTACCGGGTTATCTCCAGAATTGCAATTGTTCGACATTAGGTAAAATATACCGAAACTTTACCATCATGTAGATATCCAAAATTAATGCTGAATTAAAACAAAATCATATGATTCCGATATCCGAAGCCAAATTTACGGACTTCCGAAGGTGTGACGGTAACAATAAAAAATCGTTAGTAGGTGTTCATATCCAAAAGTCCTATTTGTTTACATTAGTTAAAAATATCAAAACTTTACCATCACTTAGATATCCAAAATTAATGTGGGATTAAAAAAATCAGATTATTCCAACATCTGAAGCCAAAGTTACGGACTTGCGAAGGTGATGGTAACAATAAAAAATCGTTAGTAGGTGTTTATATCCAAAAGTCCTATTTGTTTGCATTAGTTAAAAAATACCAAAAGTTTTCCATCACATAGATATCCAAAATTAATGTGGAATTAAAAAAAATCAGATTATTCCGACATTCGAAGGCAAAGTTACGGAGTTGCAAAACTGACAGTAACAAGAAAAAATCGTTACTAGGTGTTCATTTCCAAAAGTCCTATTTCTTTACATTAGTTTAAAAATACAAAAACTTTCCCATCACGTAGATATAGAAAATTAACGTCGAATTAAAAAAATCTGATTGTTCTCACATCTGAAACCAAAGCTACGAACTTGCATAGGTAATGGTAACAAAAAAAATCGTTAATAGGTGTTCATCTCTAAAAGTCTCATTTTCAACATTAGTTAAAAAATATCAAAACTTTACCATCACGTAGATATCCAAAATTAATGTGGAATTATAAAAAAATCATATGATCCCGACATCTGAAGCCAAGTTTGCGGACTTGCAAAGGTGATGGTAACAAAAATAATTGTGTAGATGTTCATCTCCAAAATTCCTATTTTTGATACTAGATAAAAATACTGAAATTTTACCATCACGTTGATATCCAAAATTAATGTGAAATTGAAAAAATCAGATTATTCTTATATCCGAATCCAAAGTTAAAGACTTGCACATGTGATGGTAACAATAAACAATCATTAGTAGGTGTTAATTTCCGACATTCCAATTTTTCAACATTATTTAAACAATACCAAAACTTTACTATCACGTAGATATCCAAAATTAATGTGGAATTAAAAAAATCAGATTATTCTTGGTTTAGTTTATTTAGGGCTAGGGGTAGTTTTGTAAAATATTTTAGTAACTTTGGGGTGTTTTGTATTTAGTGTAAGGAGTAGTGAGATAATTAGGCAGCATGCTAGTATTAAATTCTAATCCCCCTCGTTAATGAGAGTGGTTGAGGTATTTATACCTTAATTATTGACCCATGGGCTTACCGGGTCGGGTTGTGAAACTGGGTCGAATTCAGAGACCCATTAGTTTTTAAGTAGATTAAGAAATAGCTTAGTCAAAAGTTATTTACAGCTGTCCTGTTCGGATTTATAGTGGTGTGATATGGTCTGAATTATCCATGTTCGGATTAATAGGTTGGCTGTGACTCTAATATCTGAACTCATCAATTCTAACATGCGAAGCCAAAGTTACGGACTTGCAAAAGTGATGGTAACAATAAAAAATTATCACAAGTTGTTCATTTCCAAAAGTCCTATTTTTTACATTAGTTAAAAAATACAAAAACTTTCCCATCACGTAGATATAGAAAATTAACGTGGAATTAAAAAATTAGATTATTCTGACATCCGAAATCAAAATTACAGACTTGCAAAGGTGATTGTAACAAAAACAAATCGTGAGTACCGGTTCATCTCCAGAATTCCAATTTTTCGACATTAGTTAAAAAATATAGAAATATTACCATCACGTAGATTTAAAAAATAATGTGAAATTAAAAGAATAAGATTATTCCGACATCTGAAGTCAAAGTTACGGACTTGCAAAGGTGTTGGTAACAATAAAAAATCGTTAGTAGGTGTTCATCTCCAAAAGTCTTATTTTTTGAAATGAGTTAAATAATACCAAAACATTACGATCATGTAGATATCCAACATTAATGTAGAATTAAAAAATTAGATTATTCCGACATCTGAAGTCAAAGTTATGTACTTCCACAGGTGATGGTAACAAAAAAAATGGTGTGTACCGGGTCATCTCCTGAATTCCTATTTTTTTTACATTAGTTAAAAAATACCAAAACATTTTCCTCACGAATTTGCAACGGTGATGGAAACAAAAATAAATCTGAGTACATGTTCATCTCCAGAATTCCTATTTTCGACATTAAAATTAGTTAAAAAATACAAAAGCTTTACCATCATATAGATATCCAAAATTAATGTGGAATTAAAAAAAATCAAATTATTCCGACATGTGAAGCCAAAGTTACGGACTTGCAAAAGTGATGGTAATAATAAAAAAAATCGTTACGAGGTGTTCATTTCCAAAAGTCCTATTTTTTACATTATTTCAAAAATACCAAAACTTTCCCATGACATAGATATATACAATTAACGTTGACTTAAAAAAAAGATTATTCTAACATCTGAAACTAAACTTACGGACTTGCAAAGGTGATGGTAACAAAAAAATCGTGAGTACCAGATTATCTCCAAAATTCCAATTTTTCAACATTAGTTAAAAAATACCGAAACTTTACCATCACGTTGATATAAAAAAATAATATGAAATTAAAAAAAAATGAGATTATTCCGAAATCCGGAGCCAAATTTAAGGACTTGCAAAAGTCCAATTTTTCGACATTAGTTAATAAATACCGAACATTTACCATCCCAAATATATCTTAAATTAATGTGAAATTAAAAAAATTAGATCATACCGACATCCAAAGCCACAATTACAAACTTGCAAAGGTTGTGGTAGCAAAGAAAATCGTGAGCACAGGGTCATCTCCAGAATTTAAATTGTTTGACATTAGTTAAAATATACCGAAAGTTTACTATCATGTAGATATCCAAAATTAATGTGGAATTAAAAAATCATATTAGTCCGACATCAGAAGCCAAAGTGACGAACTTGGAAATGTAATGGTAACAAAAACAAATCGTGAGTACGGGTTAAGCCCAGAATTCTTATTTTCGATATTAGTTAAAATATACTGAAACTTTACATCACTTAGATATCCAAAATTAATAAGGAATTAAAACAAAATCATACGATTCCGATATCCGAAGCCAAAGTTACAAACTTGCAAAAGTCCTATTTTTCGACATTAGTTACAAAAATACCGAACATTTACCATCCTAAAGATATCTTAAGTTAATGTGAAATTAAAAAAAATCAGATTATACCGACATCCAGAGCCACGGTTATGGACTTGCAAAGGTGATGGTAGCAAAGAAAATCATGAATACCGGGTCATCTCTAGAATTCCAGTTGTTCGACATTAGTTAAAATATACCAAAACTTTACCATCACGTAGATATCCAAAATTAATATGGAATTAAAACAAAATCATACGATTCCGATATCCGAAGCCAAAGTTACGGACTTGCGAAGGTGACGGTAATAATAAAAAATCGTTAGTAGGTGTTCATATCCAAAAGTCCTATTTGTTTACATTAGTTAAAAAATACCAAAACTTTATCAGCACATAGACATCCAAAATTAATGTAGGATTAAAAAAATCAGATTATTCCAACATCCGAAGCCAAAGTTACGGACTTGCGAAGGTTATGGTAACAATAAAAAATCGTTAGTAGGTGTTCATATCCAAAACTCCTATTTGTTTACATTAGTTAAAAAATACCAAAAGTTTGCCATCACATAGATATCCAAAATTAATGTGGAATTAAAAAAAATTAGATTATTCCAACATTCGAAGGCAAAGTTACGGAGTTGCAAAACTAACAGTAACAAGAAAAAATCATTACTAGGTGTTCATTTCCAAAAGTCCTATTTCTTTACATTAGTTTAAAAATACAAAAACTTTCCCATCACGTAGATATAGAAAATTAACGTCGAATTAAAAAAATCTGATTGTTCTCACATTTGAAACCAAAGCTATGAACTTGCATAGGTGATGATAACAAAAAAAATCGTTAATAGGTGTTCATCTCTAAAATTCCCATTTTCGACATTCGTTAAAAAATATCAAAACTTTACCATCACGTAGATATCCAAAATTAATGTGGAATTACAAAAAATTCATATGATTCCGACATTTGAAGCCAAGTTTGCGGACTTGCAAAGGTGATGGTAACAAAAACAAATCGTGCCAGAATTCTTATTTTTCGATATTAGTTAAAAATACCAAAACTTTACCATCGCGTTGATATCCAAAATTAATGTGGAATTGAAAAAATCAGATTATTCTTACATCCGAATCCAAAGTTATAGACTTGTACATGTGATGGTAATAGTAGAAAATCATTAATGGGTGTTAATTTCCGACATTCTAATTTTCCAACATTATTTAAACAATACCAAAACTTTACTATCACGTAGACATCCAAAATTAATGTGGAATTAAAAAAATCAGATTATTCTTGGTTTGGTTTATTTTGGGCTGAGGGTAGTTTTGTAAAATGTTTTAGCAACTTTGGGGTGTTTTGTATTTAGTGTGAGGAATAGTGAGATAATTAAGTAGCCTGCTAGTATTAAATTATGATTACCCTCATTAATGGGAGTGGTTGGGGTATTTATACCTTAATTATTGACCCATGGGCTTACCGGGTCGGGTTGTGAAACCGGGTCGAATTCAAAGACTCATTAGTTTTTAAGTAGATTAGGAAATAGCTTAGTCAAAAGTTATTTACGCTACTGTTCGGAATTACAGTGGTGTGATATGATCTGAATTATCCATGTTCGGATTAATAGGTTGGTAGTGACTGTAAGATCTGAACTCATCAATTCTAACATGCGAAGCCAAAGTTACTGACTTGCAAAAGTGATGGTAACAATAAAAAATCGTTACCGATAAGGGAGTAATTCGCCAGAATTAATAATAAGGAGTTAATTGCAAATAAAAGGAAGTTAATATGTCTATAACAGCATTTGTTGCTTATTAGAGGGTAATTTGTAAACAAAGTATTTAATGAAGGACCAAAAGAGAAATAAAACAAGCCCACCAAGGATATTAATGGGTCCACCCTTCCATACTATAAAAGGAGACCCATTATTCTTGGTAGGTGGGACATTCTGGAATATAATATTCTCTTTCTACTTTCTCTCTCTACATTTGCACTCTAGTCACATCAGGTCCAAGATCCAATATCCTTCTTAGTCATTTATTCTCTCATCATTGGCGCCGTCTGTGGGAATCCGTGATACCAAAAAGGAATCTGTTTCTTTGAAAATCGCGATCTGATCTTAAAGAATGAATGACGAAGTTGTCAGAGAGAGGGTCGGGAGAGAAGTGGCCCGAGCCGTTTCGCTATCTAAAGGCGAAGAAGCCCCGGGTCGGGAGTACTACGCTCAGGGTCGGGACAAGCGTTCGACCTTTATCATGACTAGGAGACAGCTGCTGGAAGACATTGCCAGGTTAAACGCTGAAAAGGAGCGAGCTTTAGACGAAAAAAAGTTCGGGAAGGAAAACGTAAAGAACCACTCATAGATAACTGCGGCGAAGGCAACCCGACTGCGGGACACCGCATCGAGGCTCGACCTGTTAGGTATTATCGGGAGCCCCGCTCGGAGGACATGCAAAATTACAGAGATGGACGATACTCAGAGGTTAACCGCGGCATCTCCGCCGACTACACATCGGACGACTCATCGGGAAGGGAGTACCGACGCAAGGAAAGGCTAAACAAACGCACACAGAGAAACCGCTCCCGACGGGATAGGGCACCCCGTTCAGATTCTCCTAAATACAAGAGGGGTGCACCGAGAAAAGAGGCGCCGTTGTCCCTTGAAAAAGAAGAGATGCAAACAGGCAGCAGAGAAGAACGGGTAGCTCTAATTCAGGTCCAGTGGCAACCTTCGAACAGCCAGAACCAGGGGTACCGAACTAGTAGCCAGTCCATCAATCACGGGGATGAAGGTCACTACAGGATTCAGACCCAAGGGCTCGGAGGCGGAGCGTTCGGATTCAGAATGAACTAGAGAGCTTCACCGTTGTCCGACGAGATATTATCGGGGCATCTTCCGAAGAGGTTTGGCATTTCCAAATCGGAAAAGTATGACTGAAAGAGAGACCCAGATAATCACTTGGAAGCCTTCAAGAACTTTATGTTGAGTTTCGACAACGACGATAAACTTTTATATCGGGAGTTTTCAATGACCTTCAAAGATCGAGCGTCCAAGTGGTACAACCGGTTACCACAAGGTTGTATTAAAAGCTTCGGGATGTTCTGGACGATGTTCCGGCAATACTTCGTCGGAAGCAAGAGTTTCCGAGCTAATGGAGATACCATCATGAATTGTAAGCAGACATTGGGAGAGAGCCTCAGGGATTACACCAGGCGTTTTATTGACGCAAAGACCGACATGGACCATTGCGCGGAGAATGTGGCGCTAACCGCGTATCGCTTGGGTTTGCTCCTAGGACCGATGAAGCAAGCAGTTACTAAAAAACAAGCATTTACCTTTTCAGCTCTTCTGGCCCAAATAGAGAAACAGATATTAATAGAAGAAACCGAGGCGTCCGAGCTGGCGGCGTAAATTCAGCAGAGCGCGCAAGCATCGGTCGTTATAAAACAAGGGGCTCAATTCAGCTATGCTCAGCAAGCCCAGCCGGTCAGCACGATACCACCGACCCAATCCTTGCCTATCAAGCCTTCTGCCCCCCCCCCCCCCCCCCCGAGCCAAAAAGAAAACCAGACGAGTCAAGTGGCTTCGCGAACCATATCTAACAAGTGGATCCGACCCGCTTACTTCGCTGACTTGACGGAGTGCGTATCTTCGATCTACGAAAAAACTAAGAAAAACGGGATGTATTGGAGGCCTTTCCCTATACCAACGCCTCGGGAGCAGAGGAACAACCAGTATTCTCGCTACCACGAAGACGTGGGGCACGACACTAAGGATTCCATTGCCCTCAAAACGGAGATATAGATGCTGATAGAACACGAGAACCTCCTAGAGTGCGTGAAAAAGAAAGCTCAACAGGGTACCACTTCGAAAGAAGTCGTGACGATACCGAAGTCCGAAACCACCATGACCATTTCCGAGGTCACTGACCCGTTTGATGTTTAATCGAATACCTCGACCCGGAGGTGAATCGCAACATCATCGGGATCATCGAAGAAGGAGCTGAGGAAAGCGTTGGGAATGTAAAAAACCTTTGTAACTTTTTCGAATCACTGACTATCTTCGGTGGAGACTCTATGGCAGGTACCACACACTCCTCTCGGAAACGGCATATCGTGAATCTGGCCACCCAGTTGGAAGCTCGGACCTTCCCCCACTCAAAAGGCATCCCTTCACCGATCCTATATTTTGACGACGACGACATGATAGATATAGCGGGCCCTCATGAAGACGCAATCGTTATCGGGACGGCCATCGCGGGGGAAAAGGTCTGACGCATCTTGGTAGACACCGGTAGCTCAGCCAACATAATCTTCGCGTCCACTTTCGCAAAGTTCAGGACACCTCCGGTCATTAAGCGGTCGGACCAGACTATTGTAGGGTTTACAGGGTCAGCAGCCGACGTAGTTGGAGAGTTCGAGGGCATCGTTCAGCTAGGCCGCGAACCATTCAAGAAAGAGGTCACTATTTTATTTGTGGTGGTGGACGCACCGGCTTCTCATAATGCAATTTTTGGTAGATCATGGTTATCGCGAATGCATGCGGTATCATCCACGGTTCATCAATGTTTGAAATACGTGATCGGAAACAATGTGGGTATAGTCCAGAGCAGCCAGAAAGCGGCACGGGAGTGTTACCGAGCGGCTTTGGCACCCAAAAAGGATCAAGAGATGGCACAAGCGCGGGACTAGCAATTAAATGGACTTCCCTTGGGGTCGTTGCCCATCGATGATCCTAGGGAAGCTCCCAGCTTTTAACCACCGATGAAAAGTGTGAAAATCACCCATTTACCGAAGGGAAAGTCCTGCAGGTCGGAGTCCAAATGTCCCCAGCCTTCAAGAAGCAGTTGTTATCTTTACTACAAGAGAATTTAGATTTATTCGCATGGTGTTCGGGGGACGTGACCGGAGTCCCAGAGAATCATGTGATTCACAAGCTAACTATCAACAAAAATGTCAGACCCGTTTCACAAAAGCGATGGGCTTTTTCCCCATAAAAGGCAGAAATCATTGTGCGAGAAGTCGAAAGAATGATCAGCGTCGGACACATCAAGGAGTCGAGTTACCCGCTCTGGACGTCCAATCCCGTCTTGGTAAAAAAGAAAAACAGGGAAGTAGAGGATGTGTGTGGACTTTACTGACCTCAATCGGGCATGCCCGAATGATCCCTTCCCGATGCCGAGGATCGACCAGTTGGTGGACTCAACGTCTGGAAACAGACTGCTGTCGTTTATGGGCACGTACGCAGGCTACAACCAGATCAAGTTGCACCTAGCGGATCGGGAAAGCACGACGTTTATAACAAGCTGAGGCTTGTATTGCTACAAAGTCATGTCGTTCGGGTTAAAAAACGTTGGAGCGACTTATCAGAGGTTGGTTAACAAAACCTTCGATTGTCAGATAGGGAGGAATATGGAAGTCTACATCGATGACATGTTAGTAAAGAGCGGCACGGACGAGGAACATCTGGCCGATTTGAAGGAAACCTTTGACAACCTCAGGGGTATATATCTCAAGCTCAACCCGGAAAAATTCTCATTCGGGGTAAGGTCGGGCAAGTTCCTGGGGTTCTTTGTTAGCGAAAAGGGAATCGAGGCAGACCTGCCCAATTATAAGCTCTTACCGACATGACACCGCCTAAGAATATCAAGGAAGTCCAGATATTAACCGGGCGTCTAGCGGCTTTAAATCGGTTTATCTCTCGTTCATCTGACAAGTGCGCTCCATTTTTTCAGGTCTTGAGAAATGCCAAGAATTTTGTGTGGACACCAGAGTGTAATGCAGCCTTTTTAGGGATTAAGACTTATCTATCATTCCCAAACCTTCTAACGAAGCCTCTGACATGCGAGACTCTTTTCCTTTACATAATAGTTTTGGATTTTGCAGTGAGGGCGGGCTTGATCAGCGAGTCGGGAACGACCCCTAAAGCGGTCTAATTTCGTGAGCAAAAGCTTACGGGATGCAGAAACGTGGTATCTGAGGCTGGAGAAAATGGCCTTAGCATTAGTGACCGCGACACGAAAAATGCGGCCATATTTTCAAGCACAGCCAATTGTCGTCCGCACCTCGTTTCCACTCAAGTACGTCCTTCAGCGCCCAGACAGGTCAGAGAGAATGTCAAAATGGTCGGTTGAGTTGGGCGATTTCGACATCAAGTTTGAGCCGCGGACGGCCGTTAAAGGCCAAGTTCTGGCTGATTTTATAGTATAATTCCATTTCGAACGCCCGGACCAAGACGCACCGTCTGGAGACGTCGAACCAAATGAGTGGATCATCCGCACCGACGGTGGGTCGAACGTAAATGGTTGCGGAGCGGGCGTACAGATGGTCACCCCAACGGGCTTGAGTATGCATTAGGCAATCCGATTTGGTTTCCCCACTTCTAACAATGAAGCCGAGTATGAAGCCGCCCTGGCCGGTTTGCGACTAGCACAGGTATGTGGAGCTAGGCATGTACTCGTCAGTGATTCTCAACTTTTGATAAATCAAGCCTCGGGAGCCTCAGAAGCCAGAAAAGAACATCTGGTTCAGTACTTAGCCGCATTAAGGGTGCTAGCCGCATCATTCGTTAAGATAACGTATGAACATGTCCCGAGAAACGAAAATATGGTAGCCGACTCTCTAGCATCAGCCTCTTGCTCAAGTAATTACCCATGGGTAACCGAACAAGAAAACCCATCAATCATAAAGAGGCAGAAGCTGGATAGTCGACCCGAAATGGCTTGTCAGGTATCTTCGGTAACTGTTTCGGATTGGCGACTGGATATCATTGCTTTCCTAGCCGAAGGTCTACTGTCGGACGATGGCGCATCGGCTCGAAAGGTGCGCAACAAAGCCCGAGGCTACGTTTTATTGGGCGACGTATTATACAAAAAAATCGTTCAGCCGGCCCTTACTGAGGTGTTTGGGGGTAAATGAGTCACAGATCATTGTGTCCGAGCTACATGACGGAGAGGGCGTGGCACATTGTGGTTACAAGGCCATGATAAGGAGAATCTTTCTCGCCGGGTTTTATTGGCCGACGATAACGACGGATGCTCAGCAGATAGTAAAAACCTACGACACTTGTCAAAGATTCGCGAACGCGATAAACGTGCCCACAGCTCCTTTAGAGTCCATATCTGAAGGATTACCCTTCGACCGATGGGGAATCGATCTTGTAGGGCCATTACCAATAGCATCTGGTGGGAGACAAACAATCGTGGTGGTCGTGGATTACTTTTCCAAATGGGTTGAAGCCGAACCATTATCCGCCACTAAGACTAAGGACATCGTTAAATTTATTTGGTCCAATATCTGTTGTCGGTTCGGGGTACCTAAGAAGCTCACCATGGATAACGGACCCCAATTCGACAGCAGAGAGATGAAATCTTTTTGCACAACTCATAGGATTAGGTAATGTTTCTCTGCGCCATTCCATCCTCAAGCGAACGGGCAAGTCGAAGTCACCAACCGAACCATTCTGGACGGACTCAAAAAGAACCTCGAAGGAAAAGCTGGCAAATGGCCGGACTATTTGCAGGAAGTATTGTGGGCTTACCGAACTACACCTCGAACGACGACTAAGGAATCACCTTATGCTCTCGTATATGGTATGGACGCGGTCACTCCGGCAGAGTCCATTTTTCCGTCTTTTAGGATTGGTACCTATGATGAAAACACAAATCAAGGTGACAGACAGTTAGCTCTCGACCTCATAGAAGAAAAACAGAATCGCGCTCAGCTAAATTCTTTACACTATCAGACTCTAATGAGGAGTCGGTATGCGTCTAAAGTACGACAGTGGGAATTCAAAGTCGGTGATAAGGTTTTAATACGCGTTTTTCTGCACACCAAAGATAAAAGCCTCGGTAAGCTCGCCCCAAACTGGAAAGGACTATACGAAGTGATAGAGAAAGTCAAGAGCGGGACATATCGTTTTCAAGACAAGCTCGGGCGTTCGTTAAGGCTACCATGGAACATTGAACATTTGAAATTGTATTTGGAGTGATTTTGCATTTTGTAAACTCTGTGAGCATTATTTGTGTAAGAACCTTTTGGTCGGGGATGCACTCTTTCCTACCTCGGTGGCGCGAGAAGGTTTTAATGACGCATCGTTAGCAACCGACCCTTTTAATCGATTTTTTTTGTCTTCCCATCTTCGAAGTGTTACAAACGACTCCGACAGCTGACAAGCTGATCGACGATTCTTTTTAGTAATCTTGACTGCTTTACAAAACCTTCATAGGTTTTTAGTGTTCAAACTGATCTACATCTAAATTCCCGACCCTAAGGGAAAATTTTCAATTTTACATTGATCAACAGAACCTTCATAGGTTTTTCAGTGTTCAAACTGATCTACATCTTAATTCCCGACCCTAAGGGAAAATTTTCAATTTTACATTGATCAACAGAGCCGTCACAGGTTTTTCAGTATTCAAACTGATCTACATCTTAATTCCCGATCCTAAGGGAAAATTTTCAATTTTACATTAATCTACAGAACCTTCATCGGATTTTTAATTTTTCACAGGATCTTACATTAGCAGGTTTTCCAGTGTTCAAACAGATCCGCACTTTCCGTGGTCTTTTGACAGGCTCAGTGCATAATTGAATTCCCGACCAACCATAGATTTACAAAGCCAGAGTTGGATGTAACATTCGTATAAACAGTACGGGCCATATATTGATCATTCAGGAAGTTTGATTACAAAGAGGGCTTACAGGGGATTCCCCAGTACCCGCACTTACAAATTTTAACAACAAAAAACAAAGGCAACAAAAACACGAGACGTCGGGGATCAAGCATCCTCCTCTTCTGACTCGGTGCCATCAGACTCATCGTCTTCACAAACCACGTCAGATGGGCGGTCGTCTTCCGGAACATCTAGCCACATTAACCCGAGGGGAAAATCAAGGAAGCGGTGATAAAAAGTCAGCACGTAGGCGGCTTTGGCTTCGGCTGTTTCTTTTTCCATCCACTTCTTGTATTTTTCAGCAAAAAGGGTGTTAACCTTCTCCAGGTCAGTGATTTCCTGCCCCAAACCCGTGTCACGATCATCCCCGGCCTTCTTCAGATCAGTGTTAGCCTTCTTCAGGTCAGTGATTTCTTGCGCCAAGGTTTCTTCGGTCGCCTTGAGCCGCTCCTCTGCCAGTCTTTGAGCCTCTTTAGCCTTCCGCACCTCTTCTTCCAGCACGACAACTTTCACTTCTGCGCCCGACAACTTCTGACCCAGTTCCCCTGCCCGACGCTCTTTCATGGCTAAAGGCACAAGAATGTTGTACAAAAAAAGGGCCAGTCCGCCGGTTACCCGCAACCGAAAAGTATGCGGACTCCCGGGGACAGACAGCACCAGAAGCTTCGTACCACTTGACGATGCTGCGGCAGTTTTGGAAGCCTTTTAGAGGCTAGCATCATCGGGAATCACCACCACGGAGTCGGCCGGCGCACCACCCTTAACGCCCCCGAACTGTTCGAAAAGCTCCGGGACGGTAGCATTGTCAGTACCCGCAACACCCGCGGCAGACCCGCTTTCTTTCTTGGAGCATCTAGGCTTTTTAGCTTGAGCCTCCTCTGCATCAGCCTTCCCTTTCCGTTTCTTTGCCAGCTCCTGGGGCTGATGGGTCTCGCCATCCTCAGCGGCAACTTCATGTTGGTGCTCCTCCGCACCGGTCCTTTCAGCCCCGATATTGTCCTGCTCGCCTTCATCGTCTGATTTTGGACACTTGTTGGGCGCCTTGTTGTGCTTCAGGAGAAACAGGTGGGCATCGGGCGCATCCGTCTTTGCAACCAAGTCCTCCATACTGGGGGGTTGACGCAACTGCTTAATAGTGAGCGGTTCCGACGAGCAACGCCAGAGGTTACTCATGATCAAGTTTGTGTTTTTAAAGGCCTGATGAAATGCCCGACCCCAATGCTTCTTGGCATAGTCCTTCAACAGTTGGAAGGTAGCTTTGCTCGGCTTAAAGTAATCCTTCTTCAACCCCTGGACGAATTCCTTCGATACTACACAAAGGATTAGTTCATTAAAAAAAATCTTACCATCAGGAACCCATGTCCGCAGCAGTCGCCTTGGATTATCCTTACTATAAGGGCGGCCATTTTCCCAGCAGCCGCTAAGGAAGACGAAGCTGTGTTTCCAACCTTTGTCGCCCTCAAGAAAAAAGTCATTTACTATCTTCCATGTATTTGCCAAAGAAGAATAGAAGAAAGGGGACTTGGGAGATTTCGATAGCCCGGACATGGCTATGTACTCCTCCATGGGCATGACCCGACCCGAAAGGCGCGAGGCCATTATGCAAGACATCAGCGTGTACCACGCGTTGGGCGTCAGCTGAGAGGGACAGATTTTTAGAGTCCTGAAATATAGAGCAATCTCAGGATCCAGGGGGAACCTGAGGCCCCAGTTATACAGCTCGGTAAAAATCACAATTTCCCGTGACCGAACATGCAGGGGAGTCTCCCCAGGAACAGGAAACCGAACGGTAACGTACTCCGGAATACCCCACCGGATCAAAAGCTCCGCCTGCTCGGCAGCGGGGAAGTAAAGATACTTGCCCTAAAAAAGAGAGATAACATTGCTCCCGGGAAACCAGCGATGATATGTGGTGGTCATGCCCGCCTCTATTTCCTCGGGAAGCGGCTCCCCGGGAGGGGCAGCTGCATTGCTAGCAGCAACAATACCGTCTTCTGCAGGCAGAGCATCCACCTCTTTTACTACCGGGATTTTGTCAGAACTAAGGGAGTTGGCCGCACATGGATCAGAGGATCGAACAAGAAAGTCCGCAGGACCAGAACTGCTGCCAGTTTGGGCCAGGTGAGCTTCTAGTTGTTGTTGACAAGCACGTTCGGGATCCAGTTCTGCAGGTGTCAGTGGCCGTTGATTGAGACCTAAAAAAGTCACAGCAGTGTTAGTACCGGTTCGGTATCCTCGTATGGAGGGAGTAAGCTGAACCATCTCAGGAGAATTACCTCATACGGGAGAAGTTGGAAAGTTGGTTTCTCCCATAGAAAGACATTTAGCCTTGCCGCGACGTCGGGGCGGAAAATGGGACGGAGCTGTGTAAGAATTGACTGATGAAGGCGTCGGGCGGTTGAGTTGGACAGCTGGGGAGTGTGGGGAGCTACTGCTGGAAGGAATGACAATGGCCTCTGGGGTCTGAGCACCGGACGGTTCGGGTAAGGTAAAAGACTCGGCAGGGATCGGATCAGCAAGAACGGGGTCGTGGGGCATCAGTTGGAAGAAAGTGTCCGCGTCTGATCGCTTAATAAGACCTAGAGGGTCGGACATCAGTTGGAAGAAAGTGTCCGCGTCTGATCGCTTAATAAAGACATGAAGGGTCGGACAAACTGGAAAGGAAAGGTCTGGCCCGGGTAAACCAGTCATCAATCCAGAGGGTAAGGGACAATGGCGTTGCGGGATGAATCTTTTACAATTCTTCGTTCCCGTTGCTCTCGAAGACTTGGGGGGGCTACTGATAAGGGAGTAATTCGCCAGAATTAATAATAAGGAGTTAATTGTAAATAAAAGGAAGTTAAAATGTCTGTAACAACATTTGTCGCTTATTAGAGGATAATTTGTAAACAAAGTATTTAATGAAGGACCAAAAGAGAAATAAAACAAGCCCACCAAGGATATTAATGGGTCCACCCTTCCCTACTATAAAAGGAGACCCATTATTCCTTGTAGGTGGGACATTCTGGAATATAATATTCTCTTTCTACTTTCTCTCTCTACATTTGCACTCTAGTCACATCAGGTCCAAAATCCAATATCCTTCTTAGTCATTTATTCTCTCATCAGTTACAAGTCGTTCATTTCCAAAAATCCTATTTTTTACATTAGTTAAAAAATACCAAAACTTTCCCATCACGTAGATATTGAAAATTAACACGGAATTACAAAAATTAGATTATTCTGACATCTGAAACCAAAATTACGGACTTGCAAAGGTGATGGTAACAAAAATAATCGTGAGTACCGGATCATCTCCAGAATTCCAATTTTTCAACATTAGTTAAAAAATACCGAAACTTTACCATCACGTTGATATCATCAAATAATTTATAATAAAAAAAACCAATCGTATGATTCTCACATTCGATGTCAAAGTTACGGACTTGCAAAGGTGATGGTTACAAAAACAAATCGTGAGTACTGGTTCATCTCCATAATTCCAATTTTTCGACATTAGTTAAAAAATATAGAAATATTACCATCACGTATATATAAAAAAATAATGTGAAATTAAAAAAATAAGATTATTCCGACATCTGAAGCCAAAGTTACGGACTTGCAAACATGTTGGTAACAATAAAAAATCGTTAGTAGGTATTCATCTCCAAAAGTCCTTTTTTTGAAATGAGTTAAAAAATACCAAAACTTTACTATCATGTAGATATCCAACATTAATGTAGAATTAAAAAAAAAGCAGATTATTCCGACATCTGAAGTCAAAGTTATGTACTTCCACAGGTGATGATAACAAAAAAATGGTGTGTACCGGGTCATCTCTAGAATTCCTATTTTTTTACATTAGTTAAAAAATACCAAAACTTTCTCCTCATGAATTTGCAATGGTGATGGTAACAAAAATAAATCGTGAGTACATGTTCATCTCCAAAATTCCTATTTTCGACATTAAAATTAGTTAAAAAATATAAAAGCTTTACCATCATTTAGATATCCAAAATTAACGTGGACTTTAAAAATTCAGATTATTCTGACATCGGAAGCCAAAGTTACAGACTTGCAAAGGTGAGGATAAAAAAAAATCATGAGTACCGGGTCATCTCCAGACTTCGTATTTTTCGACATTAGTTAATAAATACTGAAACTTTACAATCACATAGATATCCAAAACTAATATGGTATAAAAAAATCAGATTATTCTGACATCCAAAGTTATTGACTTGCAAAGGTGATGGTAACAATCAACAATTGTTAGTAGGTGTTCATCTCCAAAGGTCCTATTTTTCGACATTAGTTAATAAAATAACGAAAATTTAGCATCACGAAGATATCTTAAATTAATGTAGAGTTAAAAAAATCAGATTATACCGACATCTGAAGCCAAAGTTACGGACTTGCAAAGGTGATGGTAACAAAGAAAATCGTGAGTACCAGGTCATCTCCAAAATTCCATTTTTGGAAATTAGTTAAAAAATACTGAAACTTCCATCCCGTAGATATTGAGAAATAATGTTAAACTAAAACAATCATATGATACTAACATCTGAAACTTTACCATTTTTTGATATAGTAAAAAAATACTGGAACTTTAGCATCACGTAGATATCCAAAGTTAAATTTTAAAAATCAGATTTTTCCGACATTTGAAGCGAAAGTTACGGAAGTGCAAAGGTGATGGTAACAACAAAAATCTTGAGTAGCGGGTCATCTCTAGAATTTCATTTTTTTTACATTAGTTCAAAAATATCAAAACTTTACTATCACATACATATCTAAAAATCACGTAGAATTAAAAAAAATTATATTATTCCGACATTCGAAGCCAAAGTTACAGACTTGCAAAGGTGATAGTAGCAAAAACAAATCGTAAGTACCGGGTCATGTCCACAATTCATATTTTTCGACATTAGTTAAAAACTATCAAAATTATACCATCACGTAGATATTTAAAAATAATGTAGAATGAAAAAATCAATCATATGATTCCGACAATGCCAAATTTAAGGACTTGTAAAGGTGATGGTAACAATAACAAATCGTGATTATCTATCCATCTCCGAAATTCCTATTTTTCGATATTAGTTAAAAATATCAAAATTTTACTATCACGTTGATATCCAAAATTAATGTGAAATTAGAAAAATCATATTATTCGGACATCCGAATCTAAAGTTACGGACTTGCACATGTGATGGCAACAATAAAAAGTTGTTAGTAGGTGTTCATTTCCAAAAGTCCTATTTTTTTACATTAGTTAAAAATACCGAAACTTTACCATCACTTAGATATCCAAGATTAGTGTGGAACTAATACAAATACCGAAACTTTTCCATCACGTACATATTGGAAAATAATGTAGAACTAAAAAAATCATATGATTCCTGATAATTAAGTGGAACTTTAAGGACTAAAATGTTAATAATAAAACTTTATATACTAGGTTGTAAAGTTAGAGGAGGAATTTAGGACTATGTATTTTAGTTAGGGACTAATGTGTAATAAGTCCTCTTATGTAACCATTTTCAGTTGTATTCTAAATCCTTGAGCCTATATATAAGGGCCAAGGCTGATCTAATAAATGGGTTAGATTTTTAAGTTTGAATATTTGAGTACTCTGATTTTCTCTCTCTAATACATTTACTATCATGTAATAAGACTGGCCAAATTGACGACTTCACTGAGGACCGATTAACAACTGGTGCCTATTTTGTTAGTTCAAACTTGAATCGATCTTGAAAATCAATCTTAAAGCTTTGCGATGAATCCTGAAAATGACCAGTTGGTCCGAAGCCAAAGTTACGGGCTTTCAAAGGTGATGGTTGCAAACACAAATCGTGAGTACTGGGTCATCTCCACAATTCCTATTTTTCAACATTAGTTAAAAAGTATCAAACTTTTACCATCTCGTAGATATTAAAATATAATGTATAATTAAAAAAACAATCATATGATTTCGACATCTAATGCCAAATTTACGGACTTGTAAAGGTGATGGTAACAAAAACAAATCGTGAGTATTTGTTAATCTCCAGAATTTCTATTTTTCGATATAAGTTAGAAATATCGAAATTTTCCCATCACGTTGATATCTAAAATTAATGTGGAATAAAAAAAATCATATTATTCTAATGTCTGAAGCCAAAGTTGCGGACTTGCACATGTGATGGTAATAATAAAAAAATTGTTAATATGTGTCCATTTCCAAAAGTCCTATTATTTACATTAGTTAAAAAATAATGGAACTTTACCATCACTTAAATATCCAAAATTAGTGTGGAATTAATAAAAATCAAATTACACCGACATCTGAAGCCAAAGTTACGTACTTAAAAAAATGGTAACAACAAAAATCATGTGTAATGTGTCATATCCAGAATTTCAATTTTTCGATATTAATTCAAAAATACCGAAACTTTACCATCACGTAGATATCCAAAATTAATGTAGAATTAAAAAAAATCATATGATTCCGACATCCGAAGCCAAAGTTACATATTTGTAATGGTGATTGTAACAAAAACAAATCGTGACCTGTTCATCTCAAGAATTCATATTTATCGACATTAGTTAAAAAATATCAAAAATTTACAACCATATAGATATCCAAAATTAATTTAGAATTAAAAAAATTGGTTATTCAGACTTCTAAATCCAAAGTTAGGGATTTGCAAACGTGATGATAACAACAAAAATCAAGAGTAACGGATCATCTCTAGAATGTCAATTTCTCAACTTTACTTAAAACCTATCAATACTTTACTATCACATAGATAACTAAAAATAATATGGAATTAAACAAATCATATTATTCTAACATCCGAAGCCAAAGTTATGGGCTTGCAAAGGTGATGGTAGCAAAAACAAATCGTGAATATCGGGTTATCTCCATAATTCCTATTTTCGACATTAGTTAAAAACAATTGAAATTTTACCATCACATAGATATTAAAAAATAATGTATAATTAAAAAAACAATCATATGATTCTGACATCTAGTGCCAAATTTACGGACTTATAAAGGTGATGGTAACAAGAACCAATCGTGAGTATATGTTTATCTCCAGAATTCTTATTTTTTAAAAATAGTTAAAAATATTGATATTTTCCAATCACGTTGATATCCAAAATTAATGTTGAATTAGAAAGATCATATTATTCTCACGTCCGAAGCCAAAGTTACGGAGTTGTACATGTGATGGTAACCATAAAAAATTGTTAGTAGGTGTTCATTTCCAAAAGTCATATTTTTTTTACATTATTTAAAAAAATAATGAAACTTTACCATCACTTAGATATCCAAAACTAACATGGGATTAAAAAAATCAGATTTTACCGACATCAGAAGCCAAAGTTACGTACTTGCAAAGGTCATAGTAACAACAAACAATCGTGAGTACCGTATCATCTAAAGAATTCCAAATTTTCAAACGTTAGTATAAAAATATCAAAACTTTACCATAATGTAGATATCCAAAATTAATGTGGATTGAGAAGAATCATATTATTCCGATATCCGAAGCTAAACTGACGAACTTGGAAAGGTAATGGTAACAAAAACAATCGTGAGTACGGGTAATCTCCAAAATTCCAATTTTTCGATATTAGTTAAAATATACCAAAAATTAACTAACCATCACGTATATACCCAAAATTAATATGGAAAAAAACCAATCAAATTATTCCGACATCTGAAGCCAAATTTACAAACTTGCAAAAGTCCTATTTTTTCGACATTAGTTGAAAAATACCGAAACTTTACCATCACAAAGATATCTTAAATGAACGTGGAATTAAAAAATTAGATTATACCGATATCCAAACCAAAGTTACGGACTTGCAAAGATGATGGTAACCAAGAAAATCGTGAGTACCAGGTCATCTCCAGAATTCCAATTGTTCGACATTAGTTAAAATATACTGAAACTTTACTATCTAGTAGATATCGAAAAATAATGTAGAATTAAAAAAAACATATGATTCCGACATCCGAAGCCAAAGTTACGAACTTGCAATGGGATGGTAACAAAAATAAATCGTGAGTGTGTTCATCCCCAGAATTCCTATTTTTCGACATTAACATTAGTTACCAAAATACCGAAGCTTTACCATCATGTAGATATCCAAAATTAACGTGGACTTAAAAAATCAGATTATTCTCACATCTGAAGCAAAAGTTACGGACGTGCAAAGGCGATGGTAACAATAAAAAAATTGTTAGTAGGTGTTCATCTCCAAAAGTCCCATTTTTCGGCATTAGTTAAAAAATATAAAAAATTTATCATCACATAGATATCCAAATTAATATGGGATGAAACAAAATCAGATTTTTCTGACATCGGAAGCCAAAGTTACGGACTTGCATGGTGATGGTAACAACAAACAATTGTGAGTACTGAGTCATCTTCAGCATTCCAAATTTTTTACATTGGTGAGTTCATATATTGCCTTAGGAAATTATTATAAGAAAATTCTAGAGAGAGAAAGAGTTAGAGAGTTTTTAGAGAGAGAAATCCTGGTACAAATGAGTTCAGTAGAAAAAATGTTCAACCTGTTTATTAGGTAAGCCTTGCCGTTTATATAGAGGAGCCAAGAGTTAGCCTTAAACTGAAATCGGTTACTAAAGAGGACACATTGCCCTTTACTCCTTAAAAATATTACATAGTCACAAATTTTCTCTAAAACTTACATTATTTATAGTTTAAGGATGAAACTTACCTTATTTATAGTCTAGTCCTTAAGTTTATATTATTTACATTTTAATCCTTAAATTCCTAGTTCCATATCAGTGGTCCCCCTAGTTCTCATGTCAGTAAATGAATGAAAACTAAAATATCTTCGAATTCTTTCATATGTCGTATCAGTTGTTGTGATACAAGCTCGAAGTCCAAAAATCAATCAGAAAATGTAAATTCGAAGCCAAAAACTTTGGTAAATTCGAAGCAGCCAAAAACAAATGTAAATTCGAACCCAATGATTATCCTCGAATCATTATGGAAGTAGAGCTTCAAAACGTAATCATCGACTTTTATCAAAAGTGTACACAAATGTAACCGTTTCATATTATCGTTCAAATCCATCACGACTATCTAACTTCTACCCCTATAACTAGATGCCTAGTCTGACAGATATCGAACTCCTAACTTTCTCACCGCTTTGTATTCTGCCCTATTACCATCAGAACCCTTTCCACTTCGCACGTCTTTCTATCTTTCTATAAATTCAACAGTTGCCTCACTTTTCATTCTCGCAACACAAATCACTTGAGAGAGAATTCAAACATTTGGCTACCTTCATCACGTTCTTCATCTTTTACAGTATCTTCATCAGAAAACCCAAGCTTTCCAATCAATATTCATCTTCTCCGATCAATCTTCATCTTATTTATGAGAAAAAACTTAAAAACAGTCCAAGACTAAGATATCCAAAAACCAAAATCTCCAAAACCTGACAACAACTTAGTCTTCGGATCGTAAGATTACTTTTACATTACCTAACGAGCGGAGGAATATAAAGCTGCAGGATTAATCAACAACACTCTTGTTGGAACAACCACCAAAACAACTTACTACGGTAATTTCAATCCAACCGAAATTCTTGCTTTCTCTCCTTCTCCGATAACATAAGAGCGTCCTTCTTCCAAAGTTCTAGTGCCTAAAACACCTCGAGTCTCTTCTTCTCAAATTCAAGTTTCTCTTTTGATTAGTGAAGAATCTTCTTCAAGAAAAATTTCAAATACTCCTTCTTCGACTCATCCTTCAACAAGTACAAAAAGAAGAAATTTTATAGCCATGGGAGATGATTCGGATATCATTCCAACTCCTCCCCCTTCGAATCCAGATACCCAAGCTTCTCCTTAAAGAAAAATAACCGAGGAGTTTCGTCAAGCAAATAATCCTTCACAAGAAACTGAGGATCCATTGCCTCAACAAAATCCTTCCCAAACTAGAGAAGAAACATCAAGAGCCAATGCAGCTGCTTCTAAAGCTACTAGAACTGATCATAAAGCTGAATCCGATGACATGAACTCTAGAATATACCCGTAAGCCTTGAAAAAGAAAGAACCAGGATTTGTTTCTAAAGAAGATAGAGTTTCAATTGGAAGAAATCTAAGGGATCTCGATGCTAATTACATCATTCAACTGAAAAAACCGTTCGATACATATATTACAAAGAGAGCCAAGCTTCGGATTTAAAAAAGCAATGCAAAATGGGAGATAAAATCATCAATTGGGGTCTTCGGTTTCCACTGGATCCTATGATCGTGGAATACTTCGAACTTCTCAACTTATGCCATACTCAAGTGACACTGAATCAATGGTTCACTCTTATGTCAGTGATAATGGCATCTCAACTATCCAAGATTCCAATCAGCATCAATGATTTCATCTCCTTAACTCAATTATCGAAACGTCTGAAGCTTCCCTTTTATTACCTCACCCTAGTGGATGACCTCAAAATTATCGATGATCTCTTAGAAGCTGATAAATTCTTGAAGCAAAAGTTTATCTTTACCTCAGGAGCATGGGAGAACAACAACCCCTCAAAGCTAAATCTCATGTGGAGAAGCAACCGTAAGTTCTTTGAAAATTATACATTTTGAAATAAATTCTATCTTTTGTCTTTCTCCTTCCTTAATTATCTACTTGCATAATTATTTTAGAAATTTCGAGACGATATTCAGTACACCGACCATCCGCAAAAGAAATTTTCTAGAAACTTACCGCTTGGGCTGAGAAAGAGTGGAATAATGCTTTCCACACCGACTTCCATCCATTTAATTTCCTTAATAGCCACATGTTTCCAACCTTAGATGGAGCCTTACCGTCTCGAAATTTGATGTCAGAGCCCAATCCAAAAATAGCCTGCAAAAGGTTAGTTCATCCTGACTGTAAAGTCTTCCTCCCTATTCGTAATAGGTTAGAAAGTCATCTACCAATAAAGAAAAAAGAAAAGGCTAACAAGGAAAAGTAAAGTAAAAAGACAGCTAGTACATCTGGTGGTAGCCCTTTGACTCCATCAAAGCCAAAGCATGGAAAACGAAAAGCAGGAGAGCACACTCTTTCACCCATCAAAGAAGGAAAAGATCAAGAACCCTCTTCGAAAAAAAAGAAATCTTCTTCCAGTTACCATGGAAATAAAAAGAAACAGGCCAAAATCATTGAGTATACACTGGTTGATGATGAAGAGATCACTACTGTTGAAAATCAACAAACCCTTTCGGTCAAAGAGCAAACAGCCAATGACAACACCTTGACAAGCATCGAAGACAATGCTAATGATGAAAACCAAAATGCTGAAAACTTCGATCCTGACAGTTTCATTAATTTTAACAATACCCAAGAGCTTACTGGAGAAGACGATCCTATTCTCCAAGACATTTAAAATCATATGCTCGAAGCATCTCCATAAATTATATGTCCCTCTCTACCAACCACAACTTTAGATATAATTCATTGTCCAATTTCAACAGAAATTCCTCCTCCTCCTCCAAATCTTGTGATCGCTGCTGAACTTCAACCATTTACCGATCTCGATGTTGCAGGAAAAGTACTTGCTTCCCAAGTCGAAGCTTCTCAAAACCATCTGAAACAATTGGCCAAAGACATTGTCTGCTATAAAGGTCTTGCTGAAGATGAAAAAAAAAACTAAGGGAAGATTTTCAGCTGAAGATGGTCGAGCAATTTCATACGTATGAATTAGCATGGTTTGAGCTTATTTGAGGCACTCTCTTCATGAAAAATCATCTGCGAACAACACATTTTGCTGACAAAGAAGCGATGAAGGCTTCTCATTAAAAAGATATGAATACACTCAAAACTGATCATACTAATGAACTGGCTGCTGAAATATCCAAATCCAAAGGTCTCCAAAACTCTCTTACCCTTTGAGAGGAAACAAATAAAGAGTTCACCGATAAGATAACTAAATTCAAAAAATATTTCGAGGAGGAAAAAGTTGATGTTGTTGCTGCTGCCGAAGTTGAATTTTCAAAAGACACGTTGGCTGCTATTAACAATTGGAAAGAAGAAACAACCATCACTCTTCTTCAAAAACTCCATGCTACTTATCCGAAGATTAACCTCACAAGTTTATGGAACGACTTTCTCATCAAAAAGCGTCCAAGTGAAACTTTCGATCCTATCCCCGACTCATCATCTTCAAAAGAGGAATCATCCGAGGAGGATGAGTCGTCTGAATAATTTTATTACTTTTTTTGTATTTGTCAGATTAGAAATTTGCTTTCTGTACTTCGAAGAATTAATCTAATTGGCAAATGGTTTCCTTACTTGTTACTTTTATTCTCTTAATATATTATCTGATGTTAAAAAATCTAAAATAAATATGATAAGTACTTTGAAACTCACGACATATAATTATAAATTGTAAGCTTACCACTGCAAATACCTTAGTGAAGTTGGTGAACATGGTTGCACTTTGAAACAGTGGTAACACTTCAAAAAAATACAATGCATCATTAAGCGTTGAACTTGGTAAAATATGTAATGTGTTCATGGATACCTCGAAAATGGTTGTTTCTTCGAAAAATATGATAGACACTTCAGAACATTCTACTCTTAACAACCTCAAAGATGATCAGTCTTTGATAAGTTGCAAAGATAGTTTTAAGCAAACATTTGTAAACAACCATTGGCCAAAATATTTTTTTTTTATTGATAATATTGAATATGTACATAACGCCTCTTTAAAACCTTCCTGGGCCAACAGGGTGGGAAAGAGTGCGCCATTCTAAAGTGAAAATTCCAAAATACAAAGACGAATCTATTCCCAATAAAGCTTCAAATGTTGTATATTCCATGGGTGCTGAAGATCCTTCCTTCGGAATCATAAAGACGATAAGACCATGGCTATATCCTCTCAACAACCATATATGGCCCTTCCCAGTTTGGCGCCATTTTTCCAAGGCTTTTCTCCTTTGTATGCAGAAATACTTTTCTCAGTACCTTATCACCTTCTTTGAATTCTTTTCTCTTTACCTTAGAATCATATTATTCCTCATAAGAGTTTGATAATGGATTATATTCAAATGAGCTCGAACTTTTTTCTCCTCAATTAAATCTAAATTTGCCCTTCTAACTTCATCATTAGATCTTTCAGAATATTGATTTATCCTAAAAGATGACATCTTAGTTTCTATGGGGCTAACTACATCCATTCCATATGCCAAAGCAAAAGGAGTCTCTTTTGTAGCCTCTCTAGGAGTTTCCCGATATGCCCAAAACACCTCTTGCAAATAATTTGGCCATTTTCCTACTGCCCCGTCAAATTCTTCTTCAAGCCATCTAAAATTGTTCTGTTTGTTACCTCCACTTGTCCATTAGCTTGAGGATGAAAAACGTCGAAAAATATTGTTGAATTCCTTTCGACATGCAAAATGAAGCTATCTTTTTGTTGTTAAACTAAGGGCCATTATCTGTTGTAATCCTCCGAGGAACTCCAAAACGACAACAAATGCTGTTCACAATAAACTTGATCACATCTTTTTCCTTTGTCCCTGATAGTGGTTCCACCTCGGCCCATTTTGTAAACTAATCCACTGCTACAATTATCATCTGTCTTCCTCCAGAAGCCATTGGCAGAGGACCCACTAAATCAATCCCCCATCTATCAAATGGTACTGCCTCGGTTATAGACATAAGTGGCACCGGCTGGCCTATGAATAACATTAGCAAATCTGACAAGTATCACACCTTCGAACTAAATTCTTAGCATCATTCATGATTGTAGGCCAATATAATCCTGCAAGTAAAACTTGTCGTGATAGAGATTTAAACCAGTAATGAGTTGACCCTTCACCACCATGCAATTCTGATAACACCTCTTGTGATTCTTGCTTTCCTAGACATCGTAATAATGGCATGATCAACGCCTTTTTATACAACATTCCATCTAACACTATATATCCAAAGGCTTTACTTATCAATTTTTTTCCAACCTCAAATCATCTGGTAATGTTCATTGAGTCAAAAAATTGAGAATATCTCCTCGCCAATCACCCGAACTTCACATGTGACAACAAACTCCTCTATGCATTCGAACTGATTCGATTTAGTAACAATTGAAGGATTTTCTTGTAGTACAATCCAAGGATATTCTTCTTAATAAGCGATATTTGCTAGAGAATCAACCATCATGTTACTCCCTCGACCAATATATTCCACAACAATATTATCAAACAGAAGCATTAAATTCTAAGGTTCCAGATACCTGATCTACTAACAACTGAGAATTCGTTTCCCAACCTACCGAAGTTTCCCCACAAATTTTTTCCAATCTTAAACCTGCCAAAGCAGCTTCGTATTCAGCTTCATTGTTTGAAGTGTAAAAACCAAATTTAATAGATTGAATCATTATCTTCCCAGTTGGAGCTATTAACTGAACCCCAATACTACACCCTGAAAGACTAGATCCTCCATCTATTCAGACAACCCACCTCGAATTTACTGGTGAAACATTTTCAGTCTCTTCCACATCCAATCGGCTAAAATGGAATTCAACAAAAAAATCTACTAATGCTTGCGCTTTTATTGCTGTTCGAGGTGTACACAAAATGTCATAGTCCCCCAAATCCACTAACCACTTGGTCATTCTCCCCGAAATATCAGGTCGTTGTAAAACATTTTTCAAAGGGAATGAAGTTTGGAGTTCAATAATGTGAGCTTGAAAATATGGACGCATCTTCCTAACAACAATCACCAGTGCTAATGCCATTTTTCTAACTTCAAATACCTCTTTTCTGCTGCCACTAAACTTTTACTAATGTAGTATACTGGCTTCCGAACTCTTGAATCTTCACTAATTAACATTGCGCTTAGTGCAAAATCTGATACCATAATGTACAAAAAGAGCCTCTTCCCATTTCGAAGCTTTGACAAAAATTTGGTGATGATAACAAATTTTTTATATCTATGAACGCTGTGTCACATTCCGATGTCCATTCAAACCTGCTTGGTCCTCATAAAACTTGAAAAAAAGGAAAGCATTTGTCAGAAAATCAATAAATAAATCGATTAAGTGCTGCTAACCTTCCTGTCAGAATTTGCACTTCTTTGATAGACCGAGGTGAATTCATTGTTATCAAGGCTTTAAACTGTTCTGGGTCAGCTTCTATTCCTTTTTTATTAATGACAAAACCCAAAACCTTCCATGACCGAACTGCGAAGGTACACTTTTCAGGATTTAACTTTAACCAGATTGCCCTTAAATTCAAAAAAGCTTCCTCTAAATCATCAATATGCACTTCATCCTTTGAACTTTTTGCTACAATGTTGTCAATATATACCTCCATATTCTTTCTGATCGAGTTGAATAAGCTTTATTCATCAACCTCTGATAAGTGGCTCCAGCATTTTTCAATCCAAAAGGCATAACCCTATAATAATGCAAGCCCCTATCAGTTATGAAAGTTGTGCGTTCTTGATCTTTTGGATCCATTTGAATTTGATTGTATCCTACAAAAGCGTCCATGAAAGTTAAAATTTTATTGCCTGAGGTATAATCAATCAGCTGATCTATTCGAGGAACAGGAAATGGATCTTTGGGACAAGCTCGATTCAAATCTATGAAATCCACACACATTCTCCATTTCCCATTCTTTTTTTATCACTACCAGATTTACTGTCCACAAAGGATACTGTTACTCCGTTATGCGTACGACCTTAGATAATCAATCCACCTCGACGACAATTGCTTCTGCTTTTTCCGAGGAAAATGCTCTTCTTTTCTGAATTAATGGCTTCACCTTCGGATCAATAGCCAAGTTGTCACGAATTACCTCAATTGGTACTCCTGTTACATCCTTTGTCTTCCAAGCGAAAACATCCAAATTATGAGATAAAAAATCTAGCAGTCGTTGACGTAAGAGCGGGGTCAATAAGGTTCCAATTCGAAGCACCATTCGTTCCGAAAAATTAAACTCCTCAATTTTTTCACTTACTGTTAAAGACCCTAGGGTGTCCCCCAGATCGTCAACCCTTTATTCTAAATCCGAGGGCACCCCTTCTAACTGCTATTCATGGATTAAATCCCAACTGTTGGATCCTCGGATCCGGAGTGCAGTGGCGTAGCATTCCCTATCTACCTTCTGATCTCCTCGAACGGCCCTAATCCAATCTCCAACCACATACTTGAAACATTGATGAACTGTTGATACAACCCCATACATTCTTGAAAGCCATGATCTTCCAAAAATAGCATTCAAACCACTCCTTGCGACTTTACAAAAGTCAGGAGATTCCCATTTTCAATCAAAGTTTGAACCTCTTTCTTCAGATCAATGTAGTCATTGGTATCATGTCCGATATCCTCATGATATCTACAATATTTGTCGTTATTTTCCTCCCTTGGCCTATTAATTGGGGTTGGCTTCCTAAAATTTACGAAGCTCTTGGTCTTATCCCAAATCACAATTACATTCTCTATCGGATCAGTGTAATACTCCAGTTTAACCCATTGATTTGGCCTTGGCTTGTTATAGTTGTTGGATGGAGTGTTATTTTAATATCCACCACTCCGAGGAGGCAAGTTGTTATTCTTTTGTCGTGTCTGCTGATTAGCATTTCCATTCGAGGGCTGCCCTTGGATTGGCCGCCTGACTCAAATTCTTTGGAGTGCTAACGGGTCCTCTTTGGACTCTAGTTGACTCCTCGACTTTAATCTGATCCTCAACGTGAGTCATCAAAGCTCCAAAAGTTAAGGCTCTTCTCTTCGTAGTCTCATTGGCCAAATCCCTTAGCAATAATCCTTGGCGAAAAGCTGCCATCGCCACATTCTCTTCACAATTGTCCAAACTAGCTTTGGTCAAAATGTATCTCTTCGTATAATCCTTCAACTTCTCTCTAGGTGCCTGCTTGCACTGAATAATGGTATCTCCATTTGCTCTGATTTCTTTACTCCCCACAAACGACCTTCGAAAAGCAGTGTCAAAATCCTTAAAATTTGAAATGGACCCCCTCAGAATCTGATTGTACCACTTTAAAGTTGTTCCCTTGAAAGTCTACAAAAATACACGACACACTAGCCGGTCGTCATCTTCAAAGTTCATCATACGGTTTTTAAATTGTTCGATGTTGTCATCGGGATCTTGCATCCCATCGAACGTTTCTACTTTGGAAATTTCAAAACGTTTCAGAAGAGTTATAGAGCGAATTTCACTTGTCAATTTTTCCAGTCGACACCTTGCACAAACTGATCATATGTTCCCATTATTGCATATAGATTTTGATCAGTCTCAGCATCCTGATTCTAAGTGTTTTCTTCACACCACGTGGAATGAGGAACATTGTCCCTTTTAGAGTTTCTTTCATTTTTATGCTTCCTCGACTGCTCTCTGTCCGATTCCTCTTTCGAAGAACCCTTGTATCTTTAAAAACCCGAAGCAGAGCTTTCTACCTCTTCGCCACTAGAGGTTATATACTTTTGCTTGTCTTTTTTCCCTTTGCGAGAGGAATATCTCTCTTTAGGATACGAAGCGCGTTTTTTATGCTCAGTTTTAGCTCGCCGATCAGCATAGGACCGATCAGATTGATCTCCCATATCAGTTTTTCATTTTCTTGTCTAACCTCGGATTTGAGCTTCGCCGAGTGGATTTCTTGTTCTCGTTGTTCATATTTTTCATTTAGCGCATTTATGTTGTTTAAAAGCTAGTTCGTACGCATCTCAATGTCTGATTGAGTTTGGATTGGAGATGATCCATCCAGCCTATTTTTGTCTCTTTGCAAATTATCTTTTAAAGTTTTCAGCGTCGATCGAAGCGAAGGATTGTTTTCGGGATTTATTTTATAAGATTTGAACAAAAACACAACAAGATCGTATCAAATTCGAACAGATAAAGTCACTGATTCTTAATTTTGTCCCGAGTGAAGTCGCCAATTTGGTGAGTTCATATATTGCCTTCGGAAATTGTTATAAGCAAATTCTAGAGAGAGAAAGAGTTAGAGAGTTTTTAGAGAGAGAAAGTCTAAGTACAAATGAGTTCAGTAGAAAAAGTGTTCAACCCCATTATTAGGTAAGCCTTGTCCTTTATATAGATGAGCCAAGACTTAGCCTTAAACTGAAATCAGTTACAAAAGAAGAAAAATCGCCCTTTAGAACTTAACAATATTACATAGTCACAAATGTTCTCTAAAACTTACATTATTTATAGTTTAAGGACGAAACTTACATTATTTACAGTTTAGTCCTTAAATTTACATTAATTACAATTTAATCCTTCAAATCCTACTTCCATATTAGACATTAGTTAAAAAATACCAAAACTTTACCATCACGTAGATATCCAAAATTAATATGGAATTAAAAAAATCATAATATTCTCACATCTGAAGCCAAAGTGACGAACTTGGAAAGGTAATGGTAACAAAAACAAATCGTGAGTACGGGTTAATCTCAAGAATTCTTATTTTTTATATTAGTTAAAATATACCGAAACTTTACCGTCACGTAGATATCGAAAATTAATATGGAATTAAAAAACAGATTATTCCGACATCTGAAGCCAAAGTTACAAACTCGCAAAAGTCCTATTTTTTCGACATTAGTTAAAAAATACCGAAACTTTACCATCACAAAGATATCGTAAATCAATGTGGAATTAAAAACAATAAGATTATACCGACATCCAAACCAAAGTTACGGACTTGCAAATGTGATGGTAACAAAGAAAATCGTGAGTACTGGGTCATCTCCAAAATTCGATTTTTTCGACATTAGTTAATAAATACCGAAACTTTACCATCACGTACATATTGGAAAATAATGTAGAACTAAAAAAATCATATGATTCCTGATAATTAAGTGGAACTTTAAGGACTAAAATGTTAATAATAAAACTTTATATACTAGGTTGTAAAGTTAGAGGAGGAATTTAGGACTATGTATTTTAGTTAGGGACTAATGTGTAATAAGTCCTCTTATGTAACCATTTTCAGTTGTATTCTAAATCCTTGAGCCTATATATAAGGGCCAAGGCTGATCTAATAAAGGGGTTAGATTTTTAAGTTTGAATATTTGAGTACTCTGATTTTCTCTCTCTAATACCTTTACTATCATGTAATAAGACTGGCCAAATTGACGACTTCACTGAGGACCGATTAACAATTGGTGCCTATTTTGTTAGTTCAAACTTGAATCGATCTTGAAAAACAATCTTAAAGCTTTGCGATGAATCCTGAAAATGACCAGTTGGTTCGATAAGCTTTCGAAACGCTAATTATTATTTTTTGCAGAGGACAAATGATAGACAAGAGGGGTCAACTCTGATCCACCAGACTCAATCTGAGATAGAATTACAAATAAATTAGCTCTTGGATAAGATAAACGCTTTGAATGAGAAATACGATCAGAAAGAACATGAGATTCAGTAAGCAAGGCTGAAATTTGAGGTGAGACAAATGAATGAGCAAAATGAATTTGGAAGTCAATTTGTTCGATCTTGCACTGATCGTCGAGCAGAAGAAGACGCATTTCGAAAATCCAAAACAATGTCATTCTTCTCGAAAAGAAAAGAAAGATAAACAAAAGTATGTAACATCTAGTGACGAGGAGGTTGAAGCTCTACATTAGGTTTTAAAAGGTATCGAGGCTCTTCGAAAGAAGAGATGGATCAACCTCAAACGTATAAGAAAGAACACAAAACCAAGAGAGATAGTGTACCTCGATGTTTGAGGGATTCTAACTGGTGTGAAGGAAACACATCGAATCAGTATGATGGGGCTGATCGAAATTTATACACGGTAATGGAAAATATGACCATTATGTTCAGGGTGTTGATTGGAGGAATTCTCCATTGAAAAGTAAACTTAGATCTATTACGCTTCCGAAGTGTTTTGACATCTCAAAAGTTGAAAAGTTTGATGGGATGCAAGATCCAGACAATCACATCAAACAATTCAAAAATTATATGATGAATTTCGAGGATAATGATATGTTGGTATGTCGGGCTTTCTCATAAACTTTTAAGGGAACGACTTTGAAATGGTATAACTGAATTCCAAGGGGATCCATTTTAAATTTTAGAGATTTTTATACTACTTTCCGAAGACAATTCGTTGGGAGTAAGGAGATGAGAGCAAATGGGGACATAATTATCCAATGCAAGCAAGTAGTTGGAGAAAAGTTGAAGGATTACACGAAGCGCTTTGTGTTGACAAAAGCAATTTTAGATAATTGTGAAGAGTCAGTGGCGATAGCTGCTTTCCGTTAAAGAATTTTGCCAGGCGATCTGGCTAATGAAACAACCAAAAGAAGAGCTTTAACAGTACCGTAGCTCTGATGGCTGAGGTTGAAGACCAGATTAAAGTTGAAGAGTCAACTAAGGTTCCAAGGGTAGCAGTTAACATTCCAAATAATTTGGGACAAGCACCACATAATCAACATAACACAGGAAATCTTCAAATGCTCAGTAGGCACATACGAGAAACAACAACCTACCACCTCGAACTGGGGGGTGTTCGAATCAAGCTCCATCTTATCAATTCAATAGGCCGAGGCCGAATCAATGGATAAAACCTGAATATTATGCGGATTTGACTGAAAGTGTAGCTATTATTTTTTTATAAAACTAACGGATACGTAAATTTTAGAAAGCCCGCTCCAATCAGCAGGCCTAGAGAGGAGTTAAATAACAAATTTTATAGTTTCCATAATGACATTGGTCACGACACTATTTATTGCATTGCTCTGAAAAACGAATTCCAAACTTTGATTGAAAATGGAAAGCTAGTGACTTATGTGAAGGCACAAAGCAATGCATCCAAGTGCGCAAGCTGAAAATTTGATGATTTTGGATTCAAAGGTTAATGAATTTGATGTTGCCTCATAATATTTGGATAGAGATCCAGATAGATTAATCCTAATGGTAGTGGAAGAGCCAATAAAGAAGGGAATATAATTTGTGTTAGTATTTGGAGTCATTGCCATTTTTTGGGGTGATTCGATAACTGGTAATATTTATAGCTCAAGGAAAATACATATCTTAAGTTTGGCAACTCATATAGAGAGAAAATGTATACTCATTTGTATGACAAGAGATACATTTCCTTTATCCTTTTGATGGGGATGATTTACGGGGCACTGCAGGGTCACATGAGGATGCGGTGGTCATTGGAGCTGAAGTTGCTGGTGTTGAAATTCGACGTGTGTTGATAGATACTGGAAACTCTGCGAACTTCCCTTTTAAATCAATGTATGATAGGATGCGCAATCCTCCTCATATTTCTCATTCAGAGTGCACAATCATTGGTTCTATTGGGGTAACTGCGCAGATAATAGGAGAATTTGAGGGGGAGGTAAGTTTGGGAAATGGACTTGCAGGTAATAGTGGTAGACTGTCTTGCAAGTTATAATGCCATTTTTGGAAGGTCCTGGTTGTTCGAAGCGACCAAAAAGTTGCAAAGGAATGCTACACCACTGCACTTCAGATTCGAGGATCCAGCAGTGGTGATATGATGAACGAATAGCAGTCAGGGGGGTTGACATAAGGATTTTGATGAAATGGTCGACGATTAGAGGGAAACCCAAGGGTCATTAACAGTAAGTGAAGAGATAGACTAGTATACTTTTTCTAAAGGAAGAGTACTTCGAGTAGGAACCTTACTGACCCTAATTCTACGTCAACAATTGTTACAATTTTTGTCTCTTAATCTGGAGGTTTTCGCTTGGAAAATAGAGGATGTGGTAGGAGTACCGATAGAAGTAATTTTTCATAGCCAAGCGTATCATACATCTTCAAAACAACATTCACAAATATCATCATTAAATTCGTCAGAACGTTTATTGCAGTAGGTTGAACAGCCCAACTGCTCATGAGAAGAACAAATAGAATTAAAATCCCCCAACCCCATTTGTCCCTTAGTAGTTGTAGAGATGTGTCTAAGGATATCCCAAAGCTCAATTATGTTAGCATCTGGAACTTTGCGTAGACAAAAGTGACTGAGAAAACTTTGTCAATGTTTATGTGCTTTATGTCAACATGAATATCTAAATATGATCGAGCATAATGTTAACCACTAGATCATCCTTCTAGAAAATCCAGATTTTATCGGAAGTGTTGGCTTTGTAATGTTTGTAGCCAATCTTAGCAGCAATGTTCTCATGTTGGTTAGAGTTGATAAGGGGCTCCCAAATGATAAGACATTTTATATATTCTTTGAACACAATAGATTTAAGCCTGTGCAAAGAAGCTTTGTTACCAATCCTTCGAATGTTCTAATTATGAACCTTGATCATAATGGACTTTTGAGGGTAGATCTTCTGGGCTCTATAAATTTCAGAGACTTGATCACTAAAGAACCTTTCTTCTTCTTATTTTTAGCTTATTTTTATTTTTTGTTGAGAAGATCGTAAAAGCTTTTATCAAGTTCATTCCTCTTTAGAATTGGTGTAGTTGGTAACCTTCTTATGTTGTCTTGATTGCGAGTATATACACTCTCTCTCTCTCTCTCACACACACACACCACCTTTCATGCATAAAATTTTATCTTGTTATGAATTGCTTCCACAAGTTGGAAAGTTTATCGTGATTCCCAGAACACCCATGAGTCTTTTTAGTGCTCACATGAGTCTTTGAAGACTCATGCTCTCTGGGGTTATTGGTGTGATGAGCAACCGATGCTTTGGACTTTTCTTTCACGCCCATCTTGGCCTTTTCTGCCCTTAGAGCTTCTATTTCACCCTTTAACCTATCACGCTCTTCGATAGTGTACTCATCGGAGGCTCCCACCGATGCAGGAATTTGAAGATGTATTCCATGAACACAATCCAAAGGGGCTTCCACCAATTAGAGGCATCGAACACCAAATAGATTTTGTACCTAAAGCCTCCCTTCCTAACAAACCTGATTATAGAACTAATCCAGTGGAGACAAAAGAATTGCAAAGGCAAATCGGTGAACTGATGGAAAAACGACATATCCGTGAAAGCATGAGTCCTTGTCCGGTACCAGTTCTACTTGTGCCCAAGAAAGATAGAAGCTGGAGAATGTGTGTTGATTGCAGAGCCATCAACAACATAACAGTAAAGTATCTCCATCCTATACCTAGATTAGATGATATGTTAGATGAATTGCATGGTTCTAGCATTTTTTCTAAGATTGATCTTAAAAGTGGTTATCACCAAATTATGATGAAAGAAGGGGATGAGTGGAAAACTGCATTTAAAACTAAGCATGGACTATATGAATGGTTAGTAATGCCATTTGGGCTGACTAATGCACCTAGTACATTCATGCGGTTAATGAATCATGTTCTAAGGGCTTATATAGGATTTTTTGTTGTAGTATATTTCGATGACATCTTAATTTACAGCAAGTTCTTAGAAGAACATGTTCACCATCTGAAATTGATTTTAAGTGTACCTAGGAAGGAACATCTCTATGCTAATCTTAAGAAATGCACTTTTTGTACCGATAATCTTGTCTTTTTAAGTTTTGTTATAAGTACAGATGGTATTAAGGTGGATGAGGAAAAGGTTAAGGCAATCCGTGAATGGCCAAGTCCAAAAATAGTTGGAGAAGTGAGAAGCTTCCACGACCTTGTAGGATTGTATAGGCATTTTGTCAAAGATTCCAGCCCCTTAGCTGCACCACTCACTGAAATAATAAAGAAGGACGTTGGTTTCAAGTGGGAACAAGCTCAAGAAGAAGCATTTCAATCCTTAAAAGAGAAGCTTACTCATGCTCCTGTCTTGACATTACCTGATTTTCTTAAAACTTTTGAGATTGAATGTGACGCTTCTAGAATTGGGATTGGAGCTGTTTTGATGCAGGATAAAAAGCCCATAGCTTATTTCAGTGAAAACCTTTAAGGAGCTACTCAAAACTGTCCTACCTATGACAAGGAGTTGTATGCCTTAGTTCGAGCTTTGCAAACATGGCAGCATTACTTGTGGCCAAAGGAGTTTGTCATACACACTGACCATGAATCTCTCAAACACCTAAAAGGTCAGCAAAAACTTAACAAAAGACATGCAAGGTGGATAGAATTTATTGAGACATTTCCATATGTCATCAAATACAAACAAGGTAAAAAAATATTGTTGCTGATGCATTGTCCCGAAGGTATGCCTTAATCACTACTCTTGAAGCTAAGATTTTAGGATTTGATCATCTTAAGAGTTTATATGAAAATGATTCTGATTTTGGAAAGATGTATCAAGCATGTGAAAAGTTTGCTTCAGGGCGGTTGTATAGGCATGAAGGATTCTTATTCTTTGATCAACGTTTATGTGTGCCTAATTGTTCCATGAGAGATTTACTTGTTAGAGAAGCCCATGGAGGAGGCTTAATGGGACATTTTGGAATAACTAAAACTCTCAAGGTAATGCTGGATCACTTCCATTGGCCACATATGAGGAGGGATGTTGAAAGAATCTGTGACAGATGTGCTACTTGCAAGCAACCCAAATCTAAGGTTCAATCCCACGGTTTGTATACTCCTTTACCTATTCCTACGCATCCTTCGAATGATATATCTATGGATTTTTTAGTTGGATTGCCTAGGACTAGAACTGGTAAGGATTCCATTTTTGTGGTTGTTGATCGATTCTCTAAAATGGCACACTTTGTTGCTTGTCACAAAACTGATGATGCGTTGCACATTGCTAATCTGTTCTTTAAAAAGATAGTTCGTTTGCATGGCATGCCTAGGACGATAGTTTCAGATAGGGACACTAATATTCTAAGTTACTTTTGGAAAACTTTGTGGTTTAAGTTAGGGACTAAGCTTTTATTTTCTACTACCTGTCACCCACAAACTGATGGACAAACAGAAGTAGTAAATAGGACTTTGTCCACTCTTCTACGTGCAATAAATCTAAAAGAACTTTACAACTTGGGAAGAATGTTTGTCGCATGTTGAATTTGCATACAATCATTCTATGCATTCTGCTTCTAAGTACTCTCTTTTTCAAATTGTTTATGGATTTAACCCAATATCTCCTTTGGATCTAATTCCTTTGCCTTTGAGTGAAAGAACTAGCATAGATGGGAAAAAGAAAGCTAAACTTGTAAAACAGATCCATGATGATGCAAGGAAAAACATAGAAAATAAAACTGAGCAATATGTCACACAAGCAAACAAGGGAAGACGTGAGAAAGTTTTTGAGGTTGGAGATCAAGTATGGGTGCACTTAAGAAAGGAAAGATTTCCAGAAGAGAGGAAGTCAAAATTGATTCTTAGAATTGATGGACCATTTGAAGTAACAAAAAAGATCAACAATAATGCGTATCAACTTGACCTACGAGGTAAGTATAAAGTGAGTCCTACCTTTAATGTTTCTGATTTGGTTCCTTTTATCGCAGATGAAATGGATTTGAGGTCAAATCCTTTTCAAGTGGGAGAGGATGATGTGATCCTAGATGACACAAGGAGCTTAGAACATGGAAATGTGCAAGAACCAGATGAACAACTTGAACAAGAAGATGAGCTTGAAGTTGAAGATATTCTTATTTTACCGGTGGTCCAAAAACTCGATCAAGAGAAAAACAATTTAACAAAGTTGTTGGAGGATTGCTTAATCAACTAGAGAATCCACGTGATCAAAACAGCAAGTATGGTGGAAAAGCTTGTCAAACCACTTTGATCTTGATTCAAGCTAATTGATTTCAACAAATGAGAAAGTGTCCAGATTGTATTCTTTTTCCCTTGTTCAAGTTTTGTCCCAATGAGTTTTTTTGACAAGGTTTTTAATGAGGCAATTGTTTCACTTCACCATTGCCCATTTGTTGAAATAAAAGCCCAAGGCCCATCTACACCAAAAGCCACGTCCTTGGAGGAGGGAAGGGTCTGATTTCCAGCTTATATCATTAATACTTTGTATTTTCAATATTAAAGCATTATGTTTCCAAGAAAAGCCTTAATTGTTTTAGAGGCATGCATTATGTTTCCAAGAACAGCCTTAATTCTGTTCAAGGCTAGTTCTTTCTCCTATAAAAACTATGTACTCAGAATTCTAATGGTTAGACTATCTTTGATTCTAAAAGAACTTCTTAAGTTTTACTCTTCTCTTATTGGTGTGTAATATCTACAAGAAAACCTGTTCTTCATTTGGTGCGTCATATCCAAAGGAAGATCAGTTGGAATATCAAAGGCCTTTCCATAACCTTTGTGTGACCTATCGATCCACATCCTTTGATCCTTGAATCCTTTTTGGTTCGTGGTTGCAAAGTTATCCCTATCTCATTTCAGAGTGCCGATTCTAGGAGGAGTTTATCAGAGGATATGTTCATTTGGGGAATAACCTACTGACAGAAGTTGCAAACCTAAAATCTAGGGTTCTACCAAGTGTTTAGTTAGAAGTACTTATCTATTAAAATTCATTTACCTGATTAGTGTTGAAGAATGTGATAGCAGATGGCTGGGTTGCAGATTATGAGTATTCTTCCAGCAAGAATGAAGCGAGATGATTACAGAGTTGTTAATTTTCTTTCAAATAAGTAAACGCAGTAAAAGTTTGAATGAGTATACACCCTTGCAAATGAGCGTGTGACGTCATTAATTAATTAAAGGATGTGCCAAAACTGAAGCACCAGACGTTGTCTCCAAGAAACGGCGGTGTCAGAATTGTCACAGTTACATCAATGACACGTGTTGACAAAAGAAGCAGTAAGACGTTTCGAATCACCACGCGGCTATTTGTGGGTTTCAATTTAATAATATATTTTATTTTTATTTTACAAGTTTAATAATATTTTTATAAAAAATTAATAAACCTATAAACTAGGGGAGCCCTGATAAGGGGATTCCCCAAACAAGTACGAGCACGAGCAGGAGAACCGTCGATTTAGATTAGGGCAAGCAATGAAGGAAATGACGAGCTCTACAGCGTTGATGAGCTCAAAGGCAGATCGAGCTCGAAGACATTAAGGGAGATGAGTTGATCGACCAGATTAGGGACGCGATGAACGTGTGATCAAAACTGAGTGAGAACTCAAAGAAGATAAGTTGACCACGTGATCAGTGAGCTCGAGCTCTAAACACAAGAACAATATGGCATACACTCCCGATCGTCTGGTCTCTCTCTCCGCTATATTCGACGCCTCTCCAGAGAATCTTCCGAGATATTCATCTCGGAAGCCAAATACCAAACTCTGAACAGAACACACGACCCTAACAAAGCCCTCGATGTCTAATTGTCCATCTCTAAAAGTTACCCTTCTCCTGAACCCTCCCCTTGCGCTCAGAAGATCACTGTCAAGCGCCTCGACACATCACGCCATTTAGACGATATTGAATCGATCATCAGATCGCACCCCATTTTCTGTCGAATATTTTACTTTGTTAGCATGAGAGCCTCCATTCGAAATTGCACTATCGTATGCAGCTGCTTTTGCAGAGCTGGGGTTAAAGAATGGGACTTGTTTGGAAGGAAAATGGGTTCAATCTACTATGTGATGAACTCGGATTACGGTTAGACGGAGATCAACAAACCAAACATGGCTCCTCCGAAACTCCAACCCCTGCGTTATTTCTCCGCATCTCCTTCTCCAACCATTGCAAGTTCAGAGCTAACGCATATCCTCTCTGCTTCCGATCTCCGCCTTCAACCTAAGGAGAAGCTACCTCATATTCTCTCAGACTTTAGTCTATCTTCTTCTCCAAGTAGCGAGGCCTCAGAGGTCTACAAATAATCTCTATTCCACGTCTCACTGGCTACGATTACCTATTTGTGCATCCTCGTAAAGCTTGTCAGCTACATGCCCGTTAACCACCGATGTATCTCCATGCGCTCCTTCATCCGTTGCTTCGTGCGCACCTCCACTAGCTCAGTTGTTGCTTCTACTCGTTCGAACACGTCAAGTGCAATCGTTTTTGCAAATGACTATTTACTAAAGACCTGCCATACATATTCAAAGGTGCTAAACGTTCAAAACTGGGCTAGAATCGCTTTCGGCACAGCTCAGTCTTCCAAGAACCGCTCACAAAGATAACTTTTTATTTAAAGCGTTATCTTTTAATATCATTATAACACACTTTGGTTATATGTTCTTAATTTAAATAAAATAGGCAGTACTGAGCGTTGTATTAGCCTAGTATTAGCCCTACATCATTGTGTTTATGTTTCCTATGTGTGTATATTGTATGTGTCGTGCGTTCTTCTATTTGTGTGCACTTTACTTGTATATATATTTCCATTTCTAAGTGTATCGTACTGTGCACACTACGTATCATATTGTTTATATTCGATTTGTACGTTGTGCATGTAGTTTAATTTGTAATACCATGTAAATAATATATGTAGCGTTCTATTCATTGTTTTTGTATGTTGTTTAGTGTACAGACAATAGTAACATACATTATTATTTTACATATACATCGTGCGTAGGTCCTGCATGTTGTGTCTGTCTCTGTGGTGTGAATTGCCTCACCATTAATTTAGTTTTATGTGTGTTGAATGTTAGACTGTTCTTTACTTACGCATTTTGCATTTGTGCATTTGTGCATGCTTTGAATAAATGACTGATGACACTCACACAACGTGTATTTACGAAACATTATATGCATAGCACTCTACTACACAATTTCACACACATGAGCACAGATAGACATAAGTGAGCACAAGTACATGCACAATAGAATACCGGGGGATTTCCAAATCAAACGTGAAATTATCTCCATCACCATAATATGCGCCAACAGATCTTCATAATATAAGCCACACCATCTCTATGATATATAAGGCTATACGTTAAATAATCTCCATCTTTATGCTTGAAAAGGCTATAGGCCGAGTAATCTCCATCTCCGCGATCGAAATGGCTATAAGCCGAATGATCTCCATCTCCATGACACAAAAGATTTAAGTCAAGTCATCTCCATCTCCATCTCCATCTCCTGTTTATGTGTTTGTTGCATACTTTCTCTTCATCATTACAATTAGTGAAAGGGCCACTGACCACGCATACGGGCTTCACAAGGGTCCACACTGAGTCCAGACTAAGTGTCTATAAACACGATTGGGCTAATTGGTCACGTCTACGGGCTACGTAAAGGCCATATTGTGTCTCATACCTTGTACTGGGTATATTGGCGAACTGGTTACAAACCAAGGCTATAGCAGACTACGCAATATGGTATTCATGACCTCGCCGCAAAACAGCTAAAAAGACACTATTTGTCTTAAGCTACGCAATGAGCCCTACTGAGCTCAATCTTGTAAGGATATGCTTTGACATCTCAAAAGTTGAACAAGCACATAAATCTCCACTCATATCTACTCATTACGCCAATTGCTACCAGACATATTATCGTCCAAACACCACTATGTTGCTTACCATCTACGCCATATCGCCGTTGAAATTCGGTAATTTCTTCATCCCAAGGTCCACAACATCTACAACATACTTACGTAAAGCAATTACATCCATATACAGTATTTACTTTATCCTTCACCAAAGACTAGGGGTGCTACACATCCATATTAACTCTATCCAACCAAAAAGCAAAACATGTCGAGGAAGCAGGTAACATCCTAGCAGCCTACTAATTGTTAGTTGTACTCTTTTCCTTTGGAAAAATAGAGCTTTTTATCCTCAATGGAGGTTTCGGCCGACAAAGGTTTTTAACGAACAATTTAGTACGAACCAAGTTGGTGACGTCTCCAACAATAGTTCGGCTAGGAAAATTAATATAACCAAGCCTTATGATTTTTCGGAGTCTAACCGACATGGCTGGTATAGTTTCTTCGACATGATCAGTGGTGCCTTAGCAAAAAAAGTTGAATAAAGACATAGCCATGACAACTGACAATATAAAATAAGGACCAGTTTCATCAAATGCAAAGAAGAGCAAGAAGATTACACTTATCCAGATATTATATTCGACCATTATATAGTCCTTAAGTTTCACTACGCTCCAACTCAAGGACTAGAGAGGACTCCTGATAAGGCTATATTTAGACATAATATCAGGATAATTATAAAGCCTATAATATAGATTCATATATAATTAAATGTAATTTATTGTATGTTACTAATAAATATTATTCCTCATTTATTACGTCAAACATGTAACAAACGATAATAAATACGGAGCTCATTTGTAATTAGTACAAGTAGGGGTCAAAACCCTAATTGTAAGGGGATCCTTTTTTGGAATACCGAAACTTTTTGTTCTCTTTTATTTTTCTCTCTTTCTCCCTCATCGATTGTGGTGTTTGATTAGGATTTCAACCCTATCATTCTTCGTTCATAGTCTTATGCAGGATAATCATCCTCACTCTCAGGCGGTGGCAGCGTATTAGGATGACTATCCTTGCTCCCAGACGGTAGCCGCGTATTAGGGTAGTCATCCTCGCTCCTAGACGGTGGCGGTGTATTAACGTAGTCAACCTCTTGACTTTCTGGAACAGGGTCTTCCCCATAGTGGTTTTCCGGATACACATTGGTAGCGAACCTGGGTACAATATGGTTCTCGTGTTTGGGTATGTACTCCGGATAGTGCTACTCCAAGAAGTATTGATCGGCTATGTCATCGGGTTCGGGTAGGTCTTCCCCGTGTACTACCTCCTCGGTTACTACCACCGACTAGGTTTCTTGTTTTACTGCCTCCTCTAGTAAATATTATGTTACCTTTTCTTTGGTCATATTCTTCTTTATTTTCATCGTCGCTCCTGTTACATTTTATTTGATAGTAGTCTTCTTAAGGGTAGTCATCCTCGCTCCCAGGCGGTGGCAGCGTATTAGGGTAGTCATCCTCGCTTCCATACGGCAACGGCGTATCAGGTGATGTAATCTTAGATGACACAAAGAGCTTAGAACGTGAAAATGTGCAAGAACCTGACGAGAAACTTGAACAAGCGGATTAGCTTGAAGTTAATGATGTTCTTACTTTACCAGCTGGTCCAATAACTTGATTAAGTTCAAAACAACTTAACAAAGTTGTTTGAGGATTACTTAATCAAATAGCGAATCCATGTGATCATAACAAATATTATGGAAAATCTTGTCAAACCATTTCGGTCTTGATTCAAGCTAATTGATTTGAACAAATGAGAAAGTGTCTCGATTGTACTGTTTTTCCCTTGTTCAAGTTTTATCCCAATAGGTTTTCTTGACAAGGTTTTTAAATGAGGCAATTGTTTCACTTCACCATTGCCCATTTTTTGAAAGAAAAGCCCAAGGTCGATCTACAACAAAAGCCACGTCCTTTGAGGAGAGAAAGGTCTGATTTCAAATTTTATCATTAACATTTTGTATTTTATATTTTGTATGCCCAAGAACATCATTAAATGTGTTCAAGCCATGCATTCTGTTTCCAAGAAAAGCCTTAATTGTGTTCAAGGCTTGTTCTTTCTCCTCTAAAAACTATTTACTCAGATGTTGAATGGTTAGACTATCTATGATTCTGAATAACTTCTTAATTTTTACTCTTTTCTTGCTGGTGTGTAATATCCACAAGAAAACTTGTTCTTCATCTGGTGCGTCATATTCAAAGAAAGATTAGTTGGAATATCATAGACTTTTCCACAACCTCTGTGTGACCTATCGATGCACATCCTTTGATCCTTGAATCCTTTTAAATTCCTGGCTGCAAAGTTATCCCTATCCTATTTCAAAGTGTCGATTATTGGAGGTTCTTATCAAGTGGTATAGAGCGACATTCTGAAAGTTGGGTATTTTGTTTTTTAGTATTTTTTCTTCAACTATCTTATATTCTTACTATGTTTGTGATGATTTGAGTGTTTGGTGTAATGATTTCATTTTGAATCCTGAAATTTTGATAGTTCTTATTAATTTTTCGTCATCTATTATGTTTGTGATGATTTGAGTGTTTAGTGTTATGATTTCATTTTGAATCACAAAATTCTGGTATATTTCACCCTAGTTATAGTGGTTTAAACTTTAAATTTGTAGAACTTCGTTTTAGGTACTGCTTTGCCTCTTCATATTCCTAAGAAAATGGATTTAGATATGTTCTTGGGTTTTAAATAGGTTAAAGAACTTTCCAAGGACTTGCTGCTGGTGATTTATTTTTGTTTTGTTTTAAAGAAAACGATGTTTAATTCAAATGATGCAGAAACTAGTAACTTCAATAACAACAAGCTTCTAATTGAAGTTAGGACAAAGTTAATAGAAACCAAGTTAGATGCATTTCGCCAAGAGCATCAATCAACAACTAATCACGAGCAAAATCGTTCACGACAAAGCAATCCAAGAAGAAACCATGAACAACCTGAACAATTCATAGATATAGCAGCTGATGAATATTATGAACATGTGAGTAATTCATCTCGAAACAGCCAAAGAAGACACCATAGACGTGCAAGAGAGGGCAACGAACGTATGCGTGATAATCTTGGAGGTCTCAAGATTAAGATTCCACCATTACATGGGAAAAATTATCCACATGCCTATTTGGAATGGGAAAAGAAGATTGAACTCGTTTTCAATGTTCAACACTACACAGAGATCAATCGAGTAAGAGTTGTTGCTACTGAATTTTATGATTATGCTCTTAGTTGGTGGGATCAACTAGTTACCTCAAGAAGGTTTAATGGAGAACATCCTATGGAATGGTGGACCGAAATGAAAGCCATTATACGGAAGAGATTTGTTCTTAGTCATTACCATTGTGATGTATGTAAAGCTGAGGAGATTAGCACAAGGAAACCGATCTGTTGAAGAGTATTATCAAGAAACTGAGACCTTAATGTTACGAGCTAATATTTCAGAAGATAGAGAGGAAACAATGTCAAGGTTTCTTGGGGTTTAAATAGAGAAATTCAAGAAAAATTGGAAACGCAACATTATGTTGAACTAGAAGAGATGGTACACAAGGCTTTGCTATTCGAGCAACAAGTTAAAAGAAATAAATCTTCAAGATCAAGTTATGGTTCAGGGACCGTAACAACTAAGCTCAGTTATTCGAAAGAGGAGAAGACCAGTTATAAAAAAGGAACCTATCTAGAGGTGAACAAAAAAACTGGAACACCATTGTCTATTGATAACAAGGGAAAAGTTAAAGAGGTTGCAACCAGAACTTGTGATGTTAAGAGTTTCAAGTCCAAAGGGATGAGACATTATGCTAATGAGTGTTCTAATAAGAGATTATGATAATTCTGGATAATGGAGAAATAATTTCAGAGGAAGAAGAAATTGTTTTTCATTCTTCCGAAGAAAACCTAGAGCAACCTGCTAAAGGATATTTATTAGTAGCCAGAACGCCCTTGAGTGTTCAAACAAAAGAAGACGAAGAGTAAGAACAAAAAGAGAATCTGTTACATACTAGGTGTCTTGTTCAAGGAAACGTTTGTAGCCTTATTATTGATGGAGGCAGTTGTACCAACGTGGCAAGTGCATCCATGTTAAAGAAGTTTGGTTTAAAAACGAAGAAGCTTCCAGCACCTAATTTTAGGAAGGCCATGACAATCTGATCGAAATATTATGCATGATGGATTCACCAATCGCCATACATTTGCGTTCCAAGGGAGGAAAACCAATCTGGTTCCCATGACTCCAAAAGAAGTTTACCAATGTAAAAAACATATGGAGAACAAGGAAAGTCTGGTAACTAAACATTCAAATTTCTATGCAAAATCTAGTGAGGTTAAGAAAGCATTATTCTCTAAGCAACCTATGTTATTGTTTGTGTTTAGGAGAAAATCTTATGAGTTTAACAAACTTGACATTGATGTTGCCGAGTACGATGAATTCTCTTTTGCAGGAATTTGAAGATGTATTCCCTGATGACAATCCAAAGGGGCTTCCACCAAATAGATTTTGTGTATGAGCCTCACTTCCTAATAGACTTTCTTATAGAACTAATCATGTGGAGACAAAAGAATTGAAAAGTCAAATCAGTGAACTGATTAAGCAAGGACATATCCATGAAAGCATGAGTCCTTTTAATGAACCAATTCGACTTGTGCCCAAGAAAGATGGAAGATTGAGAATGTGTGTTGATTGCAGAGCCATCAATAACATAACAATGAAGTATCGCCATCCTATACCTATATTAGGTGATATGTTTGATGAATTGCATGGTTCTAGCATTTCTTCTAAGATTGATCTTAAAAGTTGTTATCATCAAATGAGGATGAAAGAAGGGGATGAGTGGAAAACTGCATCTAAAACTAAGCATGTACTATATGAATTGTTAGTAATTCCATTTGGGTTGACTAATGAACCTTGTACATTCACGAGGTTAATGAATCACGTTCTAAGGGCTTATATAGGAGTTTTTGTTGTAGTATATTTTAATGACATCTTAAATTACAACAAATGCTTAAAAGAACATGTTCACCATTCGAGTGTGCTTAGGAAGGAAATGAGAAGCTTCCATGGCCTTGCAGGATTTTATAGGCGTTTTGTCAAGGATTTCAGTAGCTAACCTACACCACTCACTAAAATAATTAAAAGGACGTTAGGTTCAAGTGGGAAAAAGCTCATGAAGAAGCATTTCAATCCTTAAATGAGAAGCTTACTTATGCTCTGGTCTTAACATTACCTGATTTTCTTTAAACTTTTGAGATTAATGGGATGCTTCTAGAATTGGGGTCGGAGCTATTTTGATGCACGATAAAAAGCCCATAGCTTATTTCAGTGAAAAGCTTGGGGGAACAACCCAAAACTATCCTACTTATGACAAGGAGTTGTATTCCTTAGTTTGAACGTTGCAAACATGGCAACATTACTTGTGGCCAAGGAGTTTGTCATACACACTCACCATGAATCTCTCAAACATCTAAAAGATCAGCGGAAACTAAAAAAAACGACATGCCAATGTTATGGATTTGCAAAGGTGATGGTAACAAAACAAATGGTCAACTCTAGATAGTTAAAAAATACTAAAACTTTACCATCAATTATATATAACAAAATAGTGTAGAATTGAAAAAACATTTATACGATTCCGACATTCAAAGCGAAATTACGGACTTACAAATTTGATGGTAACGAAAACAAATTGTGAGTATTGGTTCATCTCCAAAATTCATATTTATCGACATTAGTTAAAAAAATACCAACATTTTACCATCATGTAAATATCCAACACTAATGTGGAATTAAAAAAAAATCAAATTATTCCGTCATCTGATGCCAAAGTTCCTTACTTGCAAAGGTGATGGTAACAAAAAAAATGATGAGTCCCGGGTCATTTCCAAAAGTCCAATTTTTCGACATTGGTAAAAAATTACTTAAACTTTACAATCACGTAGATATAAAAAATAATGTAAAACTAAAAAACAAATCATATGATTCCGACATCCGAAGCCGAAGTTACGGACTTGCAAAGGTGATGGTAACGAAAACAAATCGTTAGCAGTTCATCTGTATAATTCCTGTTTTTCGACATTAGTTAAAAAATACTGAAACTTTACCAACATGTTGATATCTAAAATTAATGTGGAATTAAAAAAATCATATTATTCTGACATCCGAAGCCAAAGTTACGGACTTGAAAATGTGATGGTTACAATAAAAAAATCGTTATTAGATGTGTATCTCCAAAAGTCCTATTTTTTTACATTAGTTAAAAAAAATATCCAAACTTTACAATCACGTAGATAACCAAAATTGATTGATGTAGAATTAGAAAAAAATAAGATTATACCGCCATTTGAAGCGAAAATTACAGACTTGCAAATGTGATGGTAACGACAAAAATCGTGAGTACCGGGTTATCCCCATTATTCTAACTTCTTGACATTAGTTAAAAAATAATTAAACTTTACTGTCACGTGGATTTTTGAAAAACAAATGTAGAACTAAAAAAATCATATGATTTCGACATTTGAAGCCAAAGTTACGGACTTGCAAAGGTGATGGTAACAAAAAAAATGGTGAGTAAAGGGTCAACTCCAGAATTTCATTTTCGATATGAGTTAAAAAATACTGAAATCTACCATCAATTAGATATAGGAAAATAATGTAGAATTGAAAAAAAAAACCATATGATTCCGACATTCAAAGCCAAACTACGGACTTGCAAAGGTGATGGTAACGAAACAAATTGTGAGTACCGGTTCATCTCCAAAATTCATATTTATCGACATTGGTTAAATAAAAACAACACTTTACCATCATGTAAATATCCAAAACAAGTGTGGAATTAAAAAAAATCAAATTATTCTCCCATCCGAAGCCAAAGTTACTTACTTGCAAAGGTGATGGTAACAAAACAATGATAGTACCGGGTCATCCCCAAAAGTCCAATTTTTCGACATTAGTTAAAAAATACTTAAACTTTACAATCACGTAGATATAAAAAATAATGTAAAAGTAAAAAAATCATATGATTCCGAAATCCAAAACCGAAGTTACGGACTTGCAAATGTGATGGTAACGAAAACAAATCGTAAGTACCGGTTCATCTGTATAATTCTTATTTTTCGACATTAGTTAAAAAATACTGAAACTTTACCAACATGTAGATATATAAAATTAATGTGGAATTAATAAAATCATATTATTCTGACCTCCGAAGCCAAAGTTACGGACTTGCAAATGTGATGGTTACAATAAACAATCGTTAGTAGGTGTTCATCCCCAAAAGTCCCATTTTTGACATTAGTAAAAAAATATCCAAACTTTACAATCACGTAGATAACCAAAATTGATTGATGTAGAATTAGAAAAAAATAAGATTATACCACCATTTGAAGCGAAAATTACAGACTTGCAAATGTGATGGTAACGACAAAAATCGTGAGTACCGGGTTATCCCCATTATTCTAACTTCTTGACATTAGTTAAAAAATAATTAAACTTTACTGTCACGTGGATTTTTGAAAAACAAATGTAGAACTAAAAAAATCATATGATTTCGACATTTGAAGCCAAAGTTACGGACTTGCAAAGGTGATGGTAACAAAAAAAATGGTGAGTAAAGGGTCAACTCCAGAATTTCATTTTCGATATGAGTTAAAAAATACTGAAATCTACCATCAATTAGATATAGGAAAATAATGTAGAATTGAAAAAAAAACCATATGATTCCGACATTCAAAGCCAAACTACGGACTTGCAAAGGTGATGGTAACGAAACAAATTGTGATTACCGGTTCATCTCCAAAATTCATATTTATCGACACTGGTTAAATAAAAACAACACTTTACCATCATGTAAATATCCAAAACAAGTGTGGAATTAAAAAAAAATCAAATTATTCTCCCATCCGAAGCCAAAGTTACTTACTTGCAAAGGTGATGGTAACAAAACAATGATAGTACCGGGTCATCTCCAAAAGTCCAATTTTTCGACATTAGTTAAAAAATACTTAAACTTTACAATCACGTAGATATAAAAAATAATGTAAAAGTAAAAAAATCATATGATTCCGAAATCCAAAACCGAAGTTACGGACTTGCAAATGTGATGGTAACGAAAACAAATCGTAAGTACCGGTTCATCTGTATAATTCTTATTTTTCGACATTAGTTAAAAAATACTGAAACTTTACCAACATGTAGATATATAAAATTAATGTGGAATTAATAAAATCATATTATTCTGACCTCCGAAGCCAAAGTTACGGACTTGCAAATTTGATGGTTACAATAAACAATCGTTAGTAGGTGTTCATCCCCAAAAGTCCCATTTTTGACATTAGTAAAAAAATATCCAAACTTTACAATCACGTAGATAACCAAAATTGATTGATGTAGAATTAGAAAAAAATAAGATTATACCGCCATTTGAAGCGAAAATTACAGACTTGCAAATGTGATGGTAACGACAAAAATCGTGAGTACCGGGTTATCCCCATTATTCTAACTTCTTGACATTAGTTAAAAAATAATTAAACTTTACTGTCACGTGGATTTTTGAAAAACAAATGTAGAACTAAAAAAATCATATGATTTCGACATTTGAAGCCAAAGTTACGGACTTGCAAAGGTGATGGTAACAAAAAAAATGGTGAGTAAAGGGTCAACTCCAGAATTTCATTTTCGATATGAGTAAAAAATACTGAAATCTACCATCAATTAGATATAGGAAAATAATGTAGAATTGAAAAAAAAAACCATATGATTCCGACATTCAAAGCCAAACTACGGACTTGCAAAGGTGATGGTAACGAAACAAATTGTGAGTACCGGTTCATCTCCAAAATTCATATTTATCGACATTGGTTAAATAAAAACAACACTTTACCATCATGTAAATATCCAAAACAAGTGTGGAATTAAAAAAAATCAAATTATTCTCCCATCCGAAGCCAAAGTTACTTACTTGCAAAGGTGATGGTAACAAAACAATGATAGTACCGGGTCATCTCCAAAAGTCCAATTTTTCGACATTAGTTAAAAAATACTTAAACTTTACAATCACGTAGATATAAAAAATAATGTAAAAGTAAAAAAATCATATGATTCCGAAATCCAAAACCGAAGTTACGGACTTGCAAATGTGATGGTAACGAAAACAAATCGTAAGTACCGGTTCATCTGTATAATTCTTATTTTTCGACATTAGTTAAAAAATACTGAAACTTTACCAACATGTAGATATATAAAATTAATGTGGAATTAATAAAATCATATTATTCTAACCTCCGAAGCCAAAGTTACGGACTTGCAAATATGATGGTTACAATAAACAATCGTTAGTAGGTGTTCATCCCCAAAAGTCCCATTTTTGACATTAGTAAAAAAATATCCAAACTTTACAATCACGTAGATAACCAAAATTGATTGATGTAGAATTAGAAAAAAATAAGATTATACCGCCATTTGAAGCGAAAATTACAGACTTGCAAATGTGATGGTAACGACAAAAATCGTGAGTACCGGGTTATCCCCATTATTCTAATTTCTTGACATTAGTTAAAAAATAATTAAACTTTACTGTCACGTGGATTTTTGAAAAACAAATGTAGAACTAAAAAAATCATATGATTTCGACATTTGAAGCCAAAGTTACGGACTTGCAAAGGTGATGGTAACAAAAAAAATGGTGAGTAAAGGGTCAACTCCAGAATTTCATTTTCGATATGAGTAAAAAATACTGAAATCTACCATCAATTAGATATAGGAAAATAATGTAGAATTGAAAAAAAAAACCATATGATTCCGACATTCAAAGCCAAACTACGGACTTGCAAAGGTGATGGTAACGAAACAAATTGTGAGTACCGGTTCATCTCCAAAATTCATATTTATCGACATTGGTTAAATAAAAACAACACTTTACCATCATGTAAATATCCAAAACAAGTGTATTATTAAAAAAAATCAAATTATTCTCCCATCCGAAGCCAAAGTTACTTACTTGCAAAGGTGATGGTAACAAAACAATGATAGTACCGGGTCATCTCCAAAAGTCCAATTTTTCGACATTAGTTACAAAATACTTAAACTTTACAATCACGTAGATATAAAAAATAATGTAAAAGTAAAAAAATCATATGATTCAGAAATCCAAAACCGAAGTTACGGACTTGCAAATGTGATGGTAACGAAAACAAATCGTAAGTACCGGTTCATCTGTATAATTCTTATTTTTCGACATTAGTTAAAAAATACTGAAACTTTACCAACATGTAGATATATAAAATTAATGTGGAATTAATAAAATCATATTATTCTGACCTCCGAAGCCAAAGTTACGGACTTGCAAATGTGATGGTTACAATAAACAATCGTTAGTAGGTGTTCATCCCCAAAAGTCCCATTTTTGACATTAGTAAAAAAATATCCAAACTTTACAATCACGTAGATAACCAAAATTGATTGATGTAGAATTAGAAAAAAATAAGATTATACCGCCATTTGAAGCGAAAATTACAGACTTGCAAATGTGATGGTAACGACAAAAATCGTGAGTACCGGGTTATCCCCATTATTCTAACTTCTTGACATTAGTTAAAAAATAATTAAACTTTACTGTCACGTGGATTTTTTAAAAACAAATGTAGAACTAAAAAAATCATATGATTTCGACATTTGAAGCCAAAGTTACGGACTTGCAAAGGTGATGGTAACAAAAAAATGGTGAGTAGAGGGTCATCTCCAGAATTCCATTTTTGATATCTGTTAAAAAAAACTTAAACTTTACCATAATTTAAAAATAGGAAAATAATATAGAATTGAAATAAAAAATCATATGATTCTGACATTCAAAGTCAAATTACGAACTTGCAAACTTGGTGGTAACGAAAACAAATTTTGAGTACCGGTTCATCTCCAAAATTCATATTTATCGACATTAGTTAAAAAATAACAAGACTTTACCATCATGTAAATATCAAACATTAATGTGGAATTAAAAAAAATCAGATTATTCTGCTATCTGAAGCCAAAGTTACTTACTTGCAAAGGTGATGGTAATAAAAAAATGATGAGCACCGGGTGATCTCCAAAAGTCCAATTTTTCGACATTAGTTAAAAAATACTTAAACTTTACCATCACGTAAATATAAAAAAATGTAAAATTTAAAAAATCATACGATTCTGACATCTGAAGCCAAAGTTACTGACTTGCAAAGGTGATGTGCAAAAAAATCGTAAGTACCGGTTCATCTGCATAATTTCTATTTTTCGACATTATTTAAAAAATACTAAAACTTCACCAACATGTAGATATCCAAAATTAATAAGGAATTAAAAAATCAGATTATTCCTACATTTGAAGCCAAAGTTACGGAGTTGCAAATATGATGGTTACAATAAAAAAATTGTTAGTATGTGTTCATCTCCAAAAGTCTCATTTTTCGACATTAGTTAAAAACTATTGAAACTTTACAATCACGTAGATATCCAAAATTAATACAGAACTAAAAAAAGATTATACCGACATCTGAAGGCAAAGTTACAGACTTGCAAAGGTGATGGTAACAACAAAAATCGTGAGTATTCAAGAATTCCAACTTTTTGACATTAGTTAAAAAGTACTGAAACTTTACCATCACGTAAATATCCAAAATTAATGTGGACTTTAAAATATAAGATTAATCCGATATCTGAAGTCAAAGTTACGGACTTGGAAAGGTGATGGTAACAAAAAAAATGGTGAGTATGGGTTCAACTCGAGAATTCCAATTTTTCGACATTACTTGAAAAATACCAAAATTTTACCATCACGTAGATATCAAATTTTATGTAGAACGAAAAAAATCATATGATTCCGACATCCAAGCCAAAGTTACGGGCTTGCAAAGGTGATGGTAACGAAAACAAATTGTAAGTACTGGTTCATATGCATAATTCCTATATTTTGCTATTAGTTAAAAATATCGAAACTTTACCAAAATGTAGATATCCAAAATTAATGTGGAATTAAAAAAACTAGATTATTCCGACACCCGAAGCCAAAGTTATGGATTTGCAAATGTGATGGTTACAATAAAAAATCATTAGTAGGTGTTCATCTTTAAAATCCCTTTTTTCAACATTAGTTAAAAAAATATCGATACTTTACAATCACGTAAATATCCAAAATTAATGTAGAATTAAAAAAAAATTATACCGACATCTAAAGCCAAAGTTACAGTCTTGCAAAGGTGATGGTAACAACAAAAATCGTGAGTATCGGGTATTTCCAGTATTCCAACTTTTTCACATTAATTAAAAAATACTGAAACTTTACCATCAGGTTGATATCCAAAATTAATGTGGAATTAAAATTATCAGATTATTCCGATATCTGAAGCTAAAGGTACGGACTTGGAAAGGTGATGGTAACAAAAACAAATCGTGAGTACGGGTTCATCTCAAGAATTCCAATTTTCAACATTAGTTGAAAAATACATAAATTTTACCATCACGTAGATATCAAAAATTTCAAAGAGCGAAAAAAGTCAAATGATTCTGATATTCTAAGCCAAAGTTATGGACTTGCAAAAGTGATGGTAACGAAAACAAATCATAAGTACCATTTCATCTGCATAATTCCTATTTCTCGACATTAGTTAAAAATATTGAAACTTTACCAACATGTTGATATCCAAAATTAATGTGGAATTTAAAAAAAATCAGATTATTCCGACATCCGAAGCCAAAGTTACGGACTTGCAAATGTGATGGTTACAATAAAAAATTGTTAGTAGGTGTTCATCTCCAAAAGTCCCATTTTTTGACATTGGTTAAAAAATATCGACACTTTACAATAACGAAGATATCCAAAATGAATGTGGAATTAAAAATAATCATATGATTCTGACATTCAAAGCCAAAGTTACGGACTTGCAAAGGTGATGGTAACAAAAAGAAATCGTTAGTACATGTTCATCTCAAGAATTCTATTTTTAGACATTAGTTAAAAAATACCAAAAGTTTACCATTACGTGGATATCCAAAATTAATGTGGAATAAAAAAATCAGATTTTTCCGACATTTGAAGCCAGAGTTACAGACTTGCAAAGCTGACGGTAAACAAAAACAATTCGTGAGTAATTCATCACCATAATTTTTATTTTTCGAAATTAGTTACAAAATACCCAAACTTTAGCATCATGTAGATATCGAACATTATTTTGAAATTAAAAAAATCAAAATATTCTGTCATCCGAAGCCAAAGTTACCTACTTGCAAAGGTGATGGTATCAAACAGATGGTGAGTACCGGGTCATCTGTAGAAGTCTAATTTTCCGAAATTAATTACAAAATACCGAAACTTTACCATCATGTAGATATTCAAAAATAATATAAAATTAAAAAATCAGATGATTACGACATCTGAAGCCGAAGTTACATACTTGCAAAGGTGATGGTAACGAAAAAACATTGTCAGTACCGGTTCATCTCCATAATGCATACTTTTCGACATTAGTTAAAAAATAAGGAAACTTTACCATCATGTAGATATCCAAAACTAATGTGAAAATAAAAAAATCAGATAATTCCGACATCTGAAGCCAAAGTTACGGACTTGCATATGTGATGTTTACAATAAAAAAATGTTACTATGTGTTCAGCTCCAAAAGTCCTATTTTCGACATTAGTAAAAAAATATCTAAACTTTACCATCACGTGGATATCCAAAATTAATGTGGATTTAAAAAAATATCATATTATACCTAATAAAGAAGTAAAAGTTCAGGGACTAAAATGTAAATAATAGAATTTGAATGGAACAATTCTGTATGTATTTACATTAAGGACTAAGGGTAATTTATCCTTTTATGTAACCGTTTTTTAGTTTTTGGGCTATGTCTCATCGCCTCTATATAAAGGCAAGGGCTGAACTAATAAAGAGGTTGAACACCGTTTGACCTAACTCATGTGTGCTCTGACTTTCTCTCTCTAAAACTCTTTCTCTTACTAAAACGCACGTATTATATTTTCATAAGACAACTGCTAACAATTAAACTCACTAAATTGGCGACTCCACTGTGGACAAACTAAAAATCAGTGTCGTACTTGTTCAAATTCTATTTGATCTTGTTATTTTCTCATTTGAATTCTTACAATGAATCCTGAAAACAATCTATCAGTTCAGTCAGCGATGGAAATGCTAAGAGACGAGACAAAGAAATGAAAATAGACCAGACGGATGTGTTCCGATCCAAACGCAATCAAATATTGAAATGCGCATGAACCAACTCCTAGATAAAATAAACACATTGAACGAAAAGTACGAACGAAGAGACCAAGAAATTCACTCGGCGAAGCTTAAATCCGAGGTGAGGCAAGTAAACGAGAAAACTAAGATGGGAAATCAATCTGATTGATCTTGTATTGATCGGCACGTTAGGAATGAGCTATAGAAAGCACGTTTCAAAGCTCCAAAATAGGGGTATTCTTCACAAAAAGGGAAAAAAGACAAACATAAATATGTAGCCTCTAGTGACAAAGAGGTTGAAAATTCTCCTTCAGGCTTTAAGAGGTATATGAATCCTTCGAAGGAGGAACCAAATAGGGAACAACCAAGAAAGCATAAAAAGGAACATAAATCTAAAAGGGACAACATTCCTCGTTGTTTGAGGGAATTTACTTGGTGTGAGAGGAACACATCGAATCAATATGCTGAGACTCATCGAGATTTGTATGCCGTCATGGGGAATGAGGATCAGTATGTGCTAGGTTGGGTTTGGAGGAACACTCCATTGACAAGTGAAATTCGATCTTCCGAAGCGTTTTGATATTGCTAAGGTTGAAAAGTTCGATGAGGTGCAATATCTGGATGACCACATCGAACAGTTCAAGAATTACATGATGAATTTCAAAGATGATGGCCAGCTGGTGTGTTGTGCTTTTTCATAAACTTTCAAAAGAACAACATTAAAATGGTACAACCGGATTCCAAGGGGATGCATTTCAAATTTCAGGGATTTCTACACTGCTTTTCGAAGACAGTTTGTTGGAAGTAAGGAGATGAGAGCGAACGAATATACGATTATTTAGTAAAAACAAGCGGTTGGAGAAAAATTAAAGGATTACACAAAGAGGTTTGTTCTGACTAAGGTAAGTTTGGATGATTGCGAAGAAAATGTGGCAATGGCAGCTTTTCGCCAAGGTTTACTGCTATGGGATCTGGTTAATGAAACGGTGAAGAGGAGAGCTCTAACCTTTGGAGCATTGATAGCTCCGGTAGAAGACCACGTCAAGGTTGAAGAATCAAACTGGATCCGAGGAGGACTAGTTAATATTCCAAAGAATTCGAGTCAGGTGGCTAATAACCAAGGGCAACCATCGAATGCCAATCATCACTCACGTTCGAAGAATAATAATTTTCTACCTAGAACTGATGGATATTCAGATCATACTCCATCCTACAATTACAACGGACCGAGGCCGAATCAGTGGATTAGTCCAGAGTACTTTGCGGACTTGACAAAAAGCGTGGCTGCAATTTTCGACAAGAACAAGAGTTTCGTGAATTTTAGGAAGCCAGCTCCACTAAATAGGCCAAGGGAGGAGCGGAATAACAATTGTTGCAGGTATCACGAGGACATCGGACATTATACTAATGATTGCATCGCATTGAAAAAAGAATTTCAAATATTGATTGAAAATGGGAAGCTCTTGACTTAGGTGAAGTCACAAGGGAGCAGGTCGAAAACTTCGGCATCAACTTCACGGCTTACTATCCCAAATGCACCAGCTGAGAATTTAATGATTTTAGATTCAAAGGTTGTAGAATTCGATGCCTCTTCTAAATATTTGGATAAGGATCCGAACAGTTTAATCTTGATGGCTGTTGAAGAGCCGATAAAGAAAGGGTGGGTGCGAGACTTGTGTAAATTTTTTGAATCATTAACTATTTTGGGATGTGATTCAATGGCTGGCAACACTGATAGTTCGAGGAAGAGGCATGTTGTCAATTTTACGACTCAAATTGAAGGGAAAATGTCTACTCACTTATACGGAAAAAAGGCCACTCCTTACATCTTATTCGATGATGATAATTTGTGGAGCACAGCGGGGCCGCATGAAGATGCAGTAGTTATCGGTGCAGAAGTGGTTAGTATTGAAATTTGACGTATGCTTATAAACACAGACAGTTTTGCAAACGTCATCTTCAAAACGACATGACAAAATGGGAAATCCTCCTCGAATTTCTCAATCGAAGCGTACAATCATAGGGTTTACTGGTGTAACAGCTCGGGTGATTGGAGAATTTGAAGGGCAAGTGAGCTTGGGAAAAGGACCTTTCAAGAATAAGGTCCAAGTGCTTTTTATGGTGGTGGACTGTCCCACGAGCTACAACGATATGTTTGGAAGGTCTTGGCTTTCTAAAATGTATATTGTTGTGTCGAGGGTACACCAATGTTTTAAATATGTGGTAGGGGGTCGTATTAGGGTCGTTCGAAGTGACCAGATAGTAGCAAGAGAATATTATGGCATTGCGCTTCGGATCCAGCGATCCAGCAGTGGAGACTTGATGAATGAATAACAATCAGAGGGGTTAACCTTGGATTTAGAAGAAAGAGTTGGCGATCCGATGGAAACCTTAGGGTCTTTAAAAGTGAGTGAAAAAATAGAGGAGTATACTTTTTTCAAAAGGAAGAGTGCTTCGAATCAGAACTTTATTAACCCCAATTTTATGTTCACAACTGCTAGAATTTTTGTCTTAACTTGGATGTTTTCTCTTGGAAAACGGAGGATGTGACAAGAGTACCGATCGAGGTAATTCATCATAGTTTAGCTATTGATCTGAAGGTAAAACTAGTAATTCAGAAAAGAAGGGCATTCTCTTCGGAAAAAGCAGAAGCAATTGTTTCTGAGGTGGATCGGTTATCCAAGGTCAGACATATAAGGGAGTCACAATATCCTTTATGGATGAAAAATCCAATAGTGGTAAAAAAAGAATGGCAAGTGGAGAATGTGTGTGGATTTTATAGACTTGAATCGAGCCTGTCCTAAAGATCCATTTCATGTTCCTCGAATAGATCAAGTGATTGATTCCACCTTGGGAAATAAAATATTAAACTTCATGGATGCTTTTGCAGGATACAATCAGATTCAGATGGATCTAATGGACCAAGAATGTACGACCTTCATAACTGATAAAGGGTTGCATTACTATAAGGTTATGCCCTTTGGATTGAAAAACACTGGAGCCACTTATTTTGGTTGATGAATAAATCTTTTGCCACTCAGATCGGAAGAAATATGGAGGCATATACTGATGATATGGTGGTAAAACATTTGAAGGATGATGCGCATCTTGAGGATTTAAAGGAAACATTTTTGAATTTAAGGGCTTCAAACTAAAGCTTAATCCTAAAAAATGCACCTTCGGAGTTCGATCAGGGAAGTTCTTGGGTTATGTTATCAGTGAAAGAAGAATAGAAGCTTACCCGTAACAGTTGAAAGCTCTAATAGCAATGAATTCGCCTCGATATGTTAAAGAAGTGCAAATTTTGACACAAAGATTAGCAGCACTTAACCGATTTAATTTCTAGAATTTCTGACAAATGCTTTCCTTTCTTTCAAGTTTTGCGAGGACCAAATAGATTTGAATGGACATCGGATTGTGAGGCAACATTTACAAGCATAAAAAACTTGTTATCATCACCAAAGATTTGTCAAACCTCGAAATGGAGAAAAGCTCTTTTTGTACATTGCGGTATCACATTTTGTACTAAGTGCGGTGCTAATCAGTTAAAATTCAGGTATCCCGAAGCCAGTGTACTATATCAGCAAAATTCTAGTGGCAGTAGAGAAGAGGTATTTGTAGTTGGAGAAATTAGCATTGACATTGGTGATTGCTTCTAGGAAAATGCGCCCCTATTTCCAAGCTCATACTATCGAAGTCCGAAATTTATTCCTTTTAAAAAAATGTGTTGCAACGACCTCATATTTCGGGGAGGATGACCAAGTGGTCACTGGAGTTAGGAGATTATGATATTTTGTTCACACCTCGAACTGCAATTAAAGCTCAAGCATTGGCAGACTTTTTTGTTGAATTTCATTCGAAGAGATCGGATATAGAAGAAAGTAAAGATGTTGCAACAGTGAATTCGAGGTGGATTGTTCGAACAGATAGAGGGTCTAGTATTTCAGGATGCAGTGTTGGAGTTCAATTAATTGCTCCAACTGGAGAAACAATGCTTCAATCCATCAAATTTGGTTTTCACGCTTCGAATAAGGAAGCTGAATACGAAGCTACTTTGGCGGGTTTGAGGTTGGCAAAAATATGTGGAGCAACTTCAATGCGCTTAAAAACGGATTCTCAATTAGTAGCAAATCAAGTATCTGAATATTCCGAGGCAAGAAATGATCGCTTAATTTTATATCTTCGGGAGCTTCGGAACTTAATGTTACTATTTTTTCATGTTTTTGTTGAATATATTAGTCGAGGAAGTAATATGGTGGTTGATTCTTTAAAAAATGTTGCTTACAAGGAGGAATATCCTTGGATTTTATTACAAGAAAATCCATCAATTTCGACTCACTCAGATCAGTGTGAATGTATAGACGAACTCTTTATAACCTCCGATACAGTCCGAGGAGATTGTTGAGCGGATATTCATATTTTTTTTACTCAAGGAACATTGCCAGATGATACGAAGTTGGCCCATAAATTGAGAGGTAAAGCATTCGGCTACATAGTTTTAGATGGAATTTTGTATAAGAAGGGATTAAGCGGGTCAATACTATGATGCCTAAATAAGCAAGAATCACAGGAGGTATTATGAGAGTTGCGTGATGGAGAGGTTTCAGCTCATTGCGGGTTTAAAGCTTTATCTCGTCGATTTTTACTTGCAGGATTTTATTGGCCTACAATCATGAACGATGCAAAAAATTTGGTTCGAAGCTGTGATACTTGTCAAAGGTTTTCTAATTCTATACACATGCCGACAGTTCCACTTATGTATATAAACGAGGCAATACCATTCGATATATGGGGGGTTTATTTGGTGGGGCCTTTGCTGATGGCATCTGGAGGACGACAAATGATAAATTTAGCGGTGGATTATTTTACAAAATGGGCTAAGGCAGAACCACTATATGGAACAAAAGCAAAAGATGTAATCAAATTTATTGTGAACAATACGTTTTGTCGCTTCAGAGTACCTCGGAGAATTACTACGGATAATAGCTCTCAGTTTAATAATAAAGAAATGACCTCGTTTTGTACATCGAAGGGAATTCAACAATGTTTTTCGACACATTTTCCTCCTCAAGACAATGGTTTCAAGAAAAATTTGACAAGAAATGTTTTTCGCAGGGTAATGGCCGAACTATTTACAAGAGGTACTTTAGGCTTATCGGACAAGAAACTCCTTTTGACTTAGCATATGGAATGCATGGTGTTAGCCCTATGGAATCTAAGATGTCATCTTTTAGAATATCTCAATATTAAGAAAGATCTAATGGTGAAGCTAAAAGAGAAAATTTAGATTTGAATGAGGAGAAAAGAGTTTGAGCTCATTTAAACGTAATCCATTACTAAACTCTTATGAGGAACAGATACGATTCGAAGGTAAAAAGAAGAGAATTTAAAGAGGGTGACTAAGTGTTGAGGAAAGTATTTTTGCATACAAAGGAGAATAACCTCATAAAAATGATCCCGAATTGAGAAGGACCTTATATGGTTATTAAAAGGATAAAACTATGGTCTTATTGCCTTTGTGATATTCAAGGGAGGATGCTTCAACACCCGTGGAATATACAACATTTGAAGTTATATTGGGAATAGATCTATTGTATTTTGAATTTGTTACTATTGATTGAATGGCGCACTCTTTCCTCCCCTGTTGGCCCAGAAAGGTTTTAATGAGGTGTTTTGTACATATTCAATATTATCAATAAAATTCATTTTTGACCAATGGTTGTTTATAAGTGTTTATTTAAAACTATCTTAACAACTTATCAAAGACTCATCATCTTTGAAGTTGGTCAAGAGTAAAATGTTTCGAAGTTTTTATTAAACTTTTCGAATGAACAACCATATTCGAATATCTACGTTTTAAAAATGCATTGTAATTTTTGAAGTGTTACGTTCAATTAATGCACTGTGTTATTCGAAGTGCTACGTTCAAAAAATGCACTGTTATTCGAAGTGCTACATTCAAGACGCGTTGTTATTCGAAGTGCTACGGTGATGGTTATCTCTTCTTTACCATTGTTAATAGCAGCCAACATGTCCTTAGAACATTCAGTTTCTGCGGCAGTAACAACAACTTGTTTTTCCTTCTCAAAATTAGCCTTCAGCGTGGCTATCCCATTAGTTAACTTTTTCTTTTCTGCTTCGCATGTAGTAAGAGAAGCTTGAAGACCCTCTCATTTCACCTTTTCAGCAGTCAAGTCTTCATCGTGTTTAGTTTTGAGTTTGTTTATCTCCTCTTTATGCGAGGCAATCAGTTTTTCTTTATCAACATAATGTTGCTCTCGTAAATGGCCTTTGACAAAAAGCAGTCCTCGAATAAGCTCAGATCTTGCCACTTCGAAGGTGTTGAACTGATTACTTACGTGATTTTGAAACTTTTCCCTCAGTTGTTACTCAGCATCGGTAATTCCCTTATAGTGAACCATATCTTTGGCTAATTGTTTCAAGTGACTATGGGGAGCTTTAATTTGTTGAGAAAGTGACTTTGCTGCAGCATCGAGATCGGAAAATGGTTAGAGTGCAGCAAGGATAGTTGGGTTGGGTAGAATAGAAGGAAAAACCATTGGGCTAGGACGATGAATTATGTCCAGAGATGTAGTTGGAAGAGAAGGACAAATAATTTCTGGAGACACTTCGAGGGTAGGCCTAATCCCAGAATTGTGTATACGAGTCTGAATCTCTTGGATAACAAGATCTTCTTCCCCAGCAAGTTCATGTGACTCGTTGAAATTAATGAAGCTATCGGGATCGAAGTGGTCGTCGTCTTGATTGTTTACATCTGCATTGTCCTCGATTATGATTGTAGCATCTTCATTGGTTGCTTCCTTTTCGTGAGGAAGACTTTGTTAATTCCCCACAGTTATGACCTCATCCTCATCGAACAATGTGTATTCGATAGTCTTTGATTTTTTTATTTTTCTTCCCATGAGGACTGATGGAACTTTTGCTTTTCGAAGGCATAGAAGTTTTCTTTTTCTTTGAAGAAGGTTCTTCTTCTTCCCCTTCTTTGATGGTTGAAAGAGTTTTTTCTGCTGCTTTTCTTTTTAGGTGTTTGGACTTCGGTTGTATTGAAGGGCTAGCACCAGATGTACTAGCTGTCATTTTATCTTTTTTCTCTTTTTTTCCATTTTCTTTTGAGGCAAGTGACTGTCTAACTTGTTACGGATGGGGAGGAATACCTTACAGTCGGGTTGAACTAATCTTTTGCAAGTGTAATGGGGATTAGGCTGCTCCATCAAATTTGGAGGAGGAAAGGCTTTAGGTGTGATGAGAAAGAGATGATTATTGAGGAAGTTGATTGGTTGGAAGGTGGTGTGAAAAGGGTTGTTCCGCTCTGTTTCGGCCCAAGCGGCAAGCTTTTTGAATATGTCTTTGGCCTTTGTCTGACGAATAGCGTAATGCCTCGGAATTTCTGAAATGATCATACAAATAATTAATGAATAAGGGAAACAGCAGATCGTCGATGATTTTTAAATCATCCTGATAAGAGCATTTCATGTCACTTATAACGCTTCCATTATTCTTAAAATCGTCGCCGGTTAACAAGTTTTCGTTGTGTTTCAACGTGTTTTTCATTCGTTCTCGAAGGTTTAACAATATGCATATAGTATAAACTTTTTGGGAATAGAATGCTCATAATGTTCTTAATAATTTATAATTTTGTATGTTTTATTTCCCCTTAACATTTTTATGGCTAGATTGACTATTGTTATGCTTGTAACCTTTATTTTATTTCAGTTTAAAGGCATGCATATAAGTGACAGTAGTCCTGAGAGATTTCGATAAGAACTGTTCATTATTTCGATTACGATCCAATGATTTTAATATATTTATTTTATTTGGCAGCGTAAGAAAATATTGTTTCATTTACCTACACCACTAGGCCTTCTGTTCCAAAGAAAATTTGTAGTAAAGGGATGGAGTTGTGCCGCGGGTAAATTGTGATAATATTAATAAATTTGGGGTTGAAATTGAAGAAACTAGAAAGTTAATGTACTTGAGGGAAATTTTGGAATAAGTTTTGGGTCTGTTGATCTAAAGTCGCATGGGCTTCATTGGGCTCATGAATCGGAAGAAAAAAAAAGGAAACATAAGGAAGGAAGAAAAAAATAATTTGGTCTCTTTTAGGGTTTTGACCGGATTATAAAAGGAGGAGGAAACAACGCAATTGTGCACTGACTCGATTTACGACACTGTCTTGGTTTACGGCAGAATACAAAAAAAAAGAAAAATTACAATTGGCTACTTACTTTGGTTTTGCAGAATATAGAAACGAAAAGGAAGAGAAAACGCAACTTACTACTTACTGTTTTTCCGATCGGCAACAGACCACAAGAAAGAGAAAATGGCAGGTGACGCTGCTTTTGGGTTTCCTTTCGGCAGCGGCAACATACAACCAGTCGGCAGGAGGCAGGCAGTTGTTTCGGTTGTTTTCGAGAGGCAACAGGTGACAGTTACTGTCGTTTTCGATCGGCAGTTGAGGTAACGGCTACGGTGTTTTCGATCGGTAGTTTATATATTGCTCGAGACATGTGACAGCTACTTCTTTTTCTTTGTTTTTCAATCAGTAGTTTACGGATTGTTTCTGTCAGGCGATACTTGGTGGTTATTGTTCGGTTTGACATTCTCTAAATGCTTATTCATCTATTTACATTCGTCTTAGAGCTATGTTAACTTTTGAGCCCATGATAATGATTCGTTCGATTATGAACTAATCGTTGTCATGGAACTTTAGCGAATTTTTTTGGATAATACTTATGGTTTAATTGCTTGATTGATTTGTGAGATATATTTATCGGTTACCTAGTATGGTTGTGTTTATCGTTAGATGCATCGCGAACATCTAGTTTGTTAATCTTTAATGAATGCGAAAGTGGATTTAAGGGTTTAGAACTTGCCATGCTAGCATAGGTTCTTGAATGATTCGTATTGTGATTGTTTATGATTCATAATATGTCACTGATCATATCATATTACCCTATGTAATCGAAATAGATAACTTGTTGTTTAAAACAAATTGTACCTCAATTCGTATAGACCTATAGGATTGTCATGCAAGTGGTGTCGACTTAGCTGCTATCTCTTTTGTGGTTGTTTAAGTGGTTTGGTTTACGTGTACTGAAAGGTAGTGTATACTGATTTCATGTTATCTGATTAGTAATCGTTGTTATCATACATATTGATTAAGTATATTAATATTCTGAGTAAAATAAACAATGAAGTTAGGGTTCCATGTTTTCTCTCACATAAGTAAACTCGTTAGTTAATTTGCTTAGTTATATTCATTCACACATACTTTATTACTCGTTCAAGCATTAGTCTAATAATCATACGATGTTGTATAAGTGAATTCTTGTCATATACACCTGGTCTTCGTGGGAACGATCTTACTTACTTATTACTTGCTACTATTTGACCGCGTATACTTGCGTGAGAAAAGGACTAACACATCCACTAGAGTAAGGTAGTAAAATGGAAGCTTCGGTCCCTTTGATAATTTTGTCAAAGATATTAAATCCTTGATGTTGATCGGACACAGACATAAGAGTGAACCATTTATTCGGTGTCATTTGAGTTAGGCACAGGTTTAGAAGTTCAAAGTACTCCACGATCATATGATCTAATGGGAACCGAAGACCCCAATTGATGATTTTGGGATAGATCACTAGTTCTTCATCTTTACAGTCTAAGGGTGTTTCCCCTTTCTTAGGTAGTCGAACGGTGATGTTGTCTCTCATTCCCCGTTGTCTTTTTAAATCTGATGATTGATTTTCTTGATAGTATATATATGGAACTGTCTTCAGCTCGACAATATAATCAGCATCGAGATCTCTCCAGTTTTTGCCAATTTCTGCTCTTTCCTCGTTGGAAATAGTAATCAACGCCTTCTTTTTTAGGCTTACGAATTGGATTCTCTGTAGCATTCTCCGAATCTCCTTCATCGGAGTCAGCTTCATTTTCAGATCGGGTAGCTTCAGAATCTTCATCGGCTTCTGATATATCATCCCTTAGTTAGGAAAGATTCTTTGAGTTATTTGGTTGAGGTAATTACGCTTCCTCAACAATCTCCCACCGAGGAGGAGACTTAGTAGGTGGATTTGACGAAGGGGAATTTGGAGCGGCATCATAATCACCTCTCATGGATATGAAATTTTTTCTTCTACGAGTTTGTGGAGGATAAGTTGAAGAAGGAGTTACTTCGATTTGTTTCGAAGAGGATTTTCTTGATTCCCCACTAATCTGTGGTGATGCTTTGATGCGGGAAGAATCATTTTGAGGTGTTTTAGGTATTTGAACTCTAGAGGAGTGATCCTCTTCAGTAATATGAGCAGATGAAAAAGCGAGAATTTTAGATGGATCGAAGTTACCGTAATAGATGGTTTTGGTTGATGTTCTGAGGGGAGCGTTGCTGATTAATCCAACAGCTTTATACTCAGCTGTTCTTTCAGTTGTGGAAAAATAATCTTATGCTCCGAAGACTAGGTTATCGTTAGGTTTTTTGGGTTTTTTGGGTAGCCTAGCTATAGATCTTCTGGATCTTGGATATTTTCTCATAAACATGATGAAGGTTGATCGGAAAGTATAAACATGATGAAGGTAGATCGGAAAGTATGAGTTTTCCGGCGAAGGTAACTGGGAAGTTTGAGGAAAATCTTTAAGGTAGCCAAGGGTTTGCTGCTTCTCTCTTAATAATTTTGGGTTGTGGAGCAGAGAATGAAATTACTAATGAATTTATTGGAAGAAGAGGCTTAAATCATTAGATAGTATCGATTTAAGCCTTTGTGGTGATTGGGCCGAATACGAAACGGTAATAGTCTTATGAGTTCGACAGATGTCAAAACTAGCTGTAAGCCTGGTAGCTAGGTATTCATGACGAATCTAAACAGTTAGATTTTATAGATCCACATTAAAAACAACCTCGCGAATTGGTTATTTTCTTGAGATTTCCGATGTTCAGTCACGTTCAATAAAATTCGTTGATTACGATGTTAAATTTTAGAGGCTTAAATCATGAGATAGCCTCGACTATCCCGTTTTCTTTCATTTAGTCCCTCAACTTTAAAATTACCGGTGATGGTCCCTTGACTTGTCAAAAATTTAGGGATTACATTAATAGATTTTGCATGGTTGAGGGACTAAATTTAATTTTTTTATAACTCAGAGACTAAATTTATAGATTTTGACAAGTCTAGGGACCTTCACTGATGATTTTAAAGTCGAGGGACTAAATGAAAAAGAACGAGATAGTCGAGGGACTATCTCCTTATTTAAGCCAATTTTAGATAATCAAACTTGCATATGAAAAGATTCAAGGAGAAAGAAAGATGTTTTTTACTTTAAACTGTTAGTTTCTGGTATGGCTAATGGTGGGATTCGAAGACAATTAGTTCTCATTCATTTACTAACATGAGAACTATGAGGCTACTGATAAGCAAGTAGAAGTTCAGGGACTAAAGTGTAAATAATAGAAGTTTAATGGAACAATTCTGATTATGTATTTCTATTGAGGACTAAGGGTAATTTATCCCTTTATGTGACCGTTTTGAGTTTTTGGGCTAAGTCCCAGCGCCTCTATATAAAGGCTGGGGCTGAACTAATAAAAAGGTTGAACACTTTTTGATCTAACTCATTTGTGCTCTGACTTTCTCTCTCTAAAATTCTTTCTCTCACTAAAACGCACGTATTATATTTTCATAAGATAGCTGCTAACAATTAAACTCACCAATACCGACATCTGAATCCAAAGTTACACACTTGCATAGGTGATTGTACCAACAAAAATCGTGTGTACCGGGTCATCTCCAGAATTCTAACTTTTCGACATTAGTTATAAAATACTGAAACTTTACCATCACGTAAATATCCGAAATTAATGTGGAATTAAAAAAAATCAGATTATTCCAACATCTGAAGCCAAAGTTACTCATTTGGAAAGGTGATTGTAACAAAAAAAATCGTGAGTACTGGGTCATCTTTAGAATTCCATTTTTTTTACATTAGTTTAAAAATACCTAAACTTTACCATCACGAAGATAATGAAAAATAATGTAGAACTAAAAAAATCATATAATTTTGACATTCGAAACCAAAGTTATGGACATCCAAAGGTTATTGAAACCAAAACAAATCGTGTGTACCGGTTATTCTCTGGAATTCTTATTTTTCGACATAGTTAAAAAATAACGAAACTTTACAATCACGTAGATATCTTAAGTTAACGTGGAATTAAAAAATCATATTTTCAGACATTTGAAGCCAAAGTTAGGGACTTGCAAAGGTGATGTGAACAAAAAATTGTGAGTACCAAGTCATCTCCAGAATTCCAATTTTTCAACTTTAGTAAAAAAATACTGAAAATTTACCATTATGTAAATATCCAAAATCAATGTGGAATTACAAAAATCAGATTATTCCGACCTCCAAAGCCAAAGTTAGAAACTTGCAAAGGTGATAGCAACAAAAAAATTGTGAGTTTCCAATGTTTCGAAATTAGTTTAAAAATACTTTAGCATCACGTAGATATAAAAATAGCATAAAATAAAAAAATCATATGATTCTGACATCCAAAGCCAAAGTTACGGACTTGCAAATATAATGGTAATAAAAACACATCGTGAGTACCGACCGATTCATTTCCAGAATTGCTATTTTTTTACATTAGTTAATAAATTTCGAAATTTAACCATCAGGTAGATATCCAAAGTTAATATGGAATTAAACAAACCTGATTTTTCTGACATTTAAAGTCAAAGTTACATACTTGCAAAGGTGATGGTAACAATAACAAATCGTTAGAAGGTTTTCATCTCCAAAATTTCTGTTTTCCAATATTAGTTAAAACATACCAAAACTTTACCATCACAGAGATATCTTAAATAATGTGGAATTAAAAAAATTGAGATTATAACGACAGCCAAATCCAAAATTACGGACTTACGAAGGTGATGGTAACTAAAACAAATTGTGAGTACGGGTTCATCTCTAGAATTCTTATTTTCGACATTAGTTAAAAACTACCGAAACTTTACCATCACATAGATATCCAAAATGAATGTGAAATTAAAAAAATAGATTATTCTCACAACCAAAGCCAAAGTTATGGACTTGCAAATGTGGTGGTAACAATAAAAAATCGTTAGTAATTGTTCATTTCCAAAAGTCCAATTTTTTATAAGATTAGTTAAAAAATACCGAAACTTTACCATCACGTAGATATCCAAAATTAATGTGGAATTAAAAAAATCAGATTATACCGACATCTGAAGCCGAAATTGCGGACTTGCAATGGTGATGGTAACAACAACAATCGTGAGTAACAGAATTCCAATTTTTTGACATTAATTTAAAAATACCGAAACTTTACTATCACGTAGATTTTGAATTTTTTGTAGTTATAAAAAAATATATATGATTCTGATATATGAAGCCAAAGCTACAGACTTGCAAAGGTGATGGTAACAAAAACAAATCGCGAGTATCAGCTCATCTCCAAAAATTTTATTTTTCGACATTAGTTAAAAAATACCGAAATTTTACAATCACGTAAATATCCAAAATTAATGTGGAATTAAAAAAATCAAATTATTCTAACATACGAAGCAAAATTTACAGACTTCCAAAGGTGATGGTAACAATAAAAATTGTGAGCAGATGTTCATCTCAAAAGTCCTATTTTCGACATTAAATAAAAAAATTCCAATCTTTACCATCACGTAGATATCCAAAATTAATGTGGAATTAAAAAAAAATCATATTATACCGACATCTGAAGCCAAACTTACAGATTTGCAAAGGTGATGGTAACAACAAAAAATTGTTAGTAGGTGACATCCGCAAAAGTCTTATTTTCGATAGTAGTTAAAAAAATACTGTAACTTTACTAACCACGTAGATATAAAAAATTAATGTGGAATTCAAAAAACTAGATCATATTGCCATCTGAAGGCACAGTTATGGACTTGCAAAGGTGATGGTAACAACAAAATCGTCACTACCGGGTCATGTCCTCAATTCTAATTATTTTACAATAGTCAAAAATACCGAAATTTTACTATCACGTAAATATCGAAAAATATTGTAGAATTAAAAAAAACTATGATTCCGATATCCGAAGCCAAAGTTTTAGACTTGCAAAGGTGATGGTAATAACAAAATTTGTGAGTACCTAGTCATATCCAAAATTCAAATTTTTCTATAGTTGTTAAATTTTTTGAGACTTTCCCATCATGTAGATATCAAAAAATATTGTACAATTAACAAAATCATATGATTCCGACATCCGAAGCCCAAAGTTAAGGTCTTGAAAAGGTGATGGTAACAATAAAAATCGTGTGTACCGGGTCGTTTCTAGAATTCTAATTTTTTACATTAGTTAAAAAAATCGAAACTTTACCATCGCGTAGATATAAAAAAATAATGTATAATTAAAAAAGTCATATTATTCCGACATCTGAAGCCAAAATTACGGACTTGCAAAGATGATGGTAACAAAGAAAATCGCGAGTACCGAGTCATCTCTAAAATTCCAAATTTTCTGCATTAGTTAAAAAATACTAAAATCTTTACCATCACCTAGATATCCAAAGTTAATATGTAATTAAAAAATTATATTCTTCTGACATTTGAAGCCAATGTGACGGACTTGGAAAGGTAATGGTAATAAAAACAAATCGTGAGTATCGGGTCATCTCAAGAATTCTAATTTTTTGATATTAGTTAAAAAAATGGCGAAACTTTACCGCCACGTAGATATTGAAAAAAAAATGTAGAACTAAAAAAATCATATGATTCCAACAACCGAAGCGAAAATTACAGACTTGCGAAGGTGATCGTAACAAAAAAATGGTGAGTAAATGGTCATCTCCAGAATTCTAATTTTTCGACATCAGTCAAAAAAATACCAAAACTTTACCATCAATTAGATATATAAAAATAAGGCTTAAATCAGGAAATAGTCCTTCGACTATCACATTTTCTTTCATTTAGTCCTTCGACTAAAAAATCACCGGTGAAGGTCCCTCAACTATCCCATTTTCTTTCATTTAGTCCTTCGACTTTAAAATCACCAGTGAGGGTCCCTAGACTTTGCAAAAATCTATAAATTTAGTCCCTCATTTGGGGTTTTTTTCTTAGATTCAGGGACTAAATTTATAGATTTTTCAAAGTCCAAGGACCCTCACCAATGATTTTAAAGTCGAAGGACTAAATGAAAGAAAATGGGATAGTCGAGGGACCCTCACCGATGATTTTTTAGTCGAGGGACTAAATGAAAGAAAACGTGATAGTCGAGGGACTAGAAAGCGATTTAAGCCTAAAAATAATGTAGAATTAAAAAAATCATATGATTACGACATTCAAAGTCAAAGTTATTGGACTTGCAAAGGTGATGGTAATAATAACAAAACGTTAGTAGTGGTTAATCTCCAAAAGTCCTATTTTTCGAAACTAGTTAAAAAATATTCAACTAGTTGCAAAAATTAGTTATTTTTCACTTACACAAGTTTACCATCTCGTAGATATTCAACATTAATGTGGAATTAAAAAACAAAAAATCAAAATATTCTGCCATCCAAAGCCAAGGTTACATAGTTGCAATGACAGTTGGTGGAGACATTTCTTTATGGTAACGAAAACAAATCGTGAGTGTTCATCTCCAGAATTCATATTTTTCGACATTTGTTAAAAAAATACCAACACTTTAACATTATGTACATATCCAACATTAATGTGGAATTTAAAAAAGAGAGTTTATTCCGCTATCCGAAGCCGAAGTTACTTACTTGTAAAGGTGATGGTAACAAAAAAATGGTGAGTACCGAGTAATCTCCAAAAGTCCAATATTTCGACATTAGTTAAAAAATACTGAAACTTTACCATCACGTAGATATCAAAAAATATTGTAGAAATAAAAAAACATATAATCCCGACATCCAAAGGCGAAGTTAAAGATTTGCAAAGGTGATGGTAACGAAAACAAATCGTGAGCACCGGTTCATCTGCATAATTCCTATTTTTCGACATTAGTTAAAAAATACCAAAACTTTACCAACGTGTAGATATCCAAAATTAATGTAGAATTAAAAAAATCATATTATACCGACATCTGAAGCCAAAGTTACAGACTTGCATAGGTGATTGTAACAACAAAAATTATGAGTACCGGGTCATCTCCAAAATTCAAACTTCTCGACATTAGTTAGAAAATACTGAAACTTTACCATCACTTAGATATCTAAAATTCACGTGGAATTAAAAAAAATCAAATTATTACGACATCTGAAGCCAAAGTTACGCATTTGGAAATGTGATGGAAAAAAAAGAAATATCGTGAGTACGAGATCATATCTAGAATTTCTATTTTTTGACATTAGTTAAAAGAAATTGAAACTTTTCCATCATGTAGATATACGAAAATAATGTCAAATTAAAAGAAATAAGATTATTCAAAATCTGAAGCAAAAGTTATGGACTTGCAAAGGTGATGGTAACAAAAAAATGGTGAATATCGGATCTCAAGAATTCCAATTTGTCGACATTTGTTAAAAAAAATACCGAAACTTTACCTTCACATAGATATTTAAAAATAATGTAGAATTAAAAAATAATCATATGATTCGAATATCCAAAGCCAAAGTTACGGACTTGCAAAGGTGATGGTAACGAAAACAAATCGTGCGTAGCGGTTCATTTCCAGAATTTTTATTTTTCGACATTAGTTAAAAAATACCAAAACTTTACCATCATGTAGATATCGAACATTAATGTGGAATTAAAAAAAAATCAGATTATTCCCCCATCTGAAGCCCAAGTTACCTACTTGCACAGGTGATGGTATATATAAATGGTAAGTACCGAGTCGTCTCAAATTGTCTAATTTTTCGGCATTAGTTAAAAAATACTGAAACTTCACCATCAGGTTGATATCCAAAATTACGTGGAATTAAAAAAATGAGATTATTCCGACATCCAAAGCCAAAGTTACGGACTTTCAAATGTGATGGTTAGAATAAAAAAATCGTTTGTAGGTGTTCGTCGCCAAAAGTCTCACTTTTCGACATTAGTTAAAAAATATCGAAACCTTACTATCACGTACATATCCAAAATTAATGTGGAATTCTAAAAAAAATCAGATTATATCGATATGTGAAGCTAAAGTTACGGACTTGCAATGGTGATGATAACAAAAAAAATCGTGAGTATCGGGTCATCTCCAGAATTATAATTTTTTGACATTAAATAAAAAATACCGAAACTTTACCATCACGTAGATTTCGATTTTTTTTGTAAAATTTTTAAAAAAATCATATGATTCCGACATCTGAAGTCAAAGTTGCGGACTGGCAATGGTGATGGTAACAAAAAAATGGTGAGTAGCTCATCTATAGAATTCTTATTTTATCGACATTAGTTAAAAAATACTGAAACTTTACCTTCATGTAGATATCAAAAATTAAGGTGGAATTAAAAAGAATTAGATTATATTGACATCGGAAGCCAAAGTTATGGACTTGTAGAAATGATGGTAACAACAAAAATCGTGAGTACTAGATCATCTCGAGAATTCTAATTTTTTAACATTAGTTAAAAAATACCTAAAATTTACCATTACGTAAATATTCTAAATTAATTTCAAATTGAAAGAAATAAAATTATCCAGAAATCCAAAGCCATGGTTAGAAACTAGCAAAGGTCATTGTAACAAAAACAAATTTTGAGTACCAGTTCATCTTCAGAATTCTGATTTTTCGACATTAGTTAAAAAACATCAAAATTTTACCATGACATAGATATAAAAAACTAATTTCGAATTAAAAAACTTATATTATTCCCATATCCGAATCCAAAGTTACGGACTTTCGAAGGTGAACGTGACAAAAACAAATTGTGAGTATCGATTTATCTCTAAAATTCTTATTTTCCACATTAGTTAAAAAATACCGACACTTTACCATCACTTAGATATCTAAAATTAATGTGGAATTAAAAAAAAATATTCCGACATCAGAAGCCAAAGTTACGGACTTGCAAAGCTTGTGGTAACAATAAAAAATCGTTCGTAGGTGTTCATCTCTAAAAGTCCTATTTTTCGATAGTAGTTAAAAAATACCGTAACTTTACTAATCACGTAGATATCAAAAATTAATTTGGGATTAAAAAAAATCAGATTATACGTCCATCCAAAGCCAAAGTTACGGACTTACAAAAGTAATGATAACAAAGAAAACCGCGAGTATCGGTTCATCTTTCGAATTCCAATTTTTTTACATTAGTTTTAAAATACCAAAACTACCATCAATTAGATATTGAAATAAAATATAGAACTAAAAAAATCATATAATTCTCACATCCGAATCCAAAGTTACGGACTTGCAAAGGTGATGGTAACAAGAACAAATCGTGAGTTGCAGCTCATCCCCAGAATTATTATCTTTTGACATTAAATACTGAAAATTTACTTTCACGTAGATATAAAAAATTAATGTAGAACTAAAACAAATCAGATTATATTGACATCTGAAGCCAAAGTTATGGACTTGTAAAAGTGACGGTAACAACAAAAATTGTGAGTATTGGGTCATCTCCAGAATTCTATTTTTTTACATTAGTTAAAAAGTACCTAAACTTTACTTTAATGTAGATATAAAAAAAATAATGTATAGTTAAAAGAAAAATCATATGTTACCGACATCCGAAGCCAAAGTTACAAACTTGCAAAGGTGGTGTTAAACAAAACAAATCGTGAGTATAAGATCATCTCCAAGATTCTTTTTTTTTACATTAGATTAAAAATAAAGAAACTTTCCCATCACGTAGATATTAAAAAAATAATGTTGAATTAAAATAAATAAGATTATTCCAAAATCAGATGCCAAAGTTACGGAGTTGCAAGTGTGATGGTATCAAAAAAAATGTTAGTAACTATTCATCTTCAAAAGTCCTATTTTTCGGCAGTAGTATTATTTTCCCAATGGAAACATTCTTTGAATATGGACATTACAGTCACCAAATTTGAGTCATCAATTGTTACAATTTATGTTTGCTAATTTTGATGTTTTCACTTAGAAACAGAGACTGTAGCGGGGGTTCCATATGATTTGATATGTCATAGTTTGGCTATAAATCTGAGGATCAAGCTAGTTGTGCAAAAAACACGTGCCTTTTTTATTAAAAATCAGAGGTTATTGTTGTATAAGTGAATTGTTTGTCTATGGTCGGACATATTAGGGAAGCACAATATCCTTTAAGGACAGTAAACCCAGTGTTGGTAAAAAAGAAGAATAAAAATGGAGAATGTGTGTTGCCTTCACATATTTGAATTGAGCCTACCCTAAAGATCAGTTGGTTGATCTACTTCATGTTCCTCGAATAGATCAGTTGGTTGATTCTACTTCAGGAAATAAATTTTGTCTTTTATGGATGCTTTGTAGGGTATAACAGATTCAGATGGATCCAAAAGACCAAGAAAGCACTACATTTAACTCTGATCAAGGCTTACATTGTTATAGGTTTATCCCCTTCAGGTTGAAGAATATTGGAGCAACATATCAAAGGTTGGTAAATAAAGCTTTTGCTTCTCAGATTCGGAAAAATATAGAGGTATATATTTATGATATGTTGGTTAAAGTCCAACTAATGATAGGCATTTTGAGGATTTAGAGGAAATACTTTTTAATTTAAGGGTTATTCTATTAAAGCTAACTCCTGAGAAATGTACTTTTGAAGTTCGATCATGGAAACTCTTAAGATATATTATTAGTCAAAAGGGATAGAGGCTGATCCAGAGCTGTTAAAAGCTTTAGTGTCAATGACATCACCTCGAATTATTAAGGATGTGAAAATTTTAACAGGAAGGTTAGCTGCCCTTAATCAATTTATTTCGAGGTCTTTTGACAAATATTTTTCTTTTTTCCAAGTGTTACGAAGACCAAAGGATTTTGAATGGTCATCGGATTATGAAATGACATTTTCAAGGATTAAGGAACTTGTGTTATCACCAGAGATATTGTCCAAGCCTCGATCTATAGAACAATTGTTTTTATACAAAGTAGTTTTTGACTTGACTGTGAGTGTTGTTTTAATAAGTGAAGATAATAAAATTTTGAAGCCAGTTTACTATGTTAGTAAAAGTTTGTTGGCATCGGAGAAAAAGTATTTGAGACTTGGAAATTGGCTTTGCTTTCGTGGTGGCTGGTTGGAAAATGCGCCCTTATTTTCAAGATCATATTATTATGGTTCGAACTTCTTTTCCACTAAAGAATGTGTTACAACACCCAAACATTTTTGTAAGGATGACCAAGTGGTCAATACAGTTTGGAGATTCCGATAATATTTTTTCTCCTCGAACGACTATAAAGGCTCAAGCTTTTAACTGATTATCTTGTTGAATTTCATTCAAGAAGATTAGATGAGGAGACAGAGTCTTGCCATAAAATTCGATGTGCGAGGTTTGAACTGATGGTGGCTCTAGTATTTAGGATCTAGTGCATGAGTGCATTTGGTTGCTCCTTTTGGGAAGACAATGTACCAAGCTATTAAATTTGGTTTTCATGCATCGAATAATGAGGCAGAGTATGAAGCTTTATTTCTTGGTTTAAGGCTTGCAAATATATGTGAGGCAACAATAGTTCGTTTAGAAACAGATGCACAATCAATGGCTTTTCATATAGCAGGTGTTTCCGAGCATAAGAAGGATTATTAATTTTGTATCTTCGTGAGCTTCGAAATTTGGTTCTCCTATTTGATAAAGTGACTATATAACATATTAATCGAGGGGATAACATAGTTGCTGACTATTTGGCAACAATTACTTATACATAAGAATATTCTTAGATATTTTTACAGGAGAGTCCCTCCATGTTAATACGGTCAGAGAAATGTAAATATGTTGAGTATGTATTTTTCACTCCATATACAATTCGAGGTGATTAGAGGTATAATATTCATAATTTTTTACTAAGGGGTATATTGCCCCAAAATCCACAGTTGGCTAAAAAATTTAGATATGAAGCTCATTGTCATGTTGTTAGTCTTATAGAAGAAATATTTGAGCAATCCATTGCTACATTGTTTAGGAAAATAAGAGTCTCGAGAGATTTTATCTGAGTTACATGATGGTGAGGGTTCAACACATTGTGGTTTTAAGTCTTTGACACGTCGGGTTTCATTGGCAGGGTATTATTGGCCTTCGATTATGAATGATACTAAAGTTCTAGTTCGAGGTTGTGATACTTGTTAGTGTTTTGCCCATTCTATTCACAAATCAGTAGTACCACTTATATCTATATCTGAAGCTATCCCTTTTGACAGATGGGCAATAGATTTGGTAGGACCATTGCCTATGGCTTCTGGAAGACGTTAAATCATCATTGTGGCTGTGGATTAATTTTTAAAATGGGCAGAAGTTGATCCATTATTTGGAACAATGACAAAGGATGTTATTAAGTTCACCATGAACAATATTTTTTTTGCCACTTTGGAATGCCTCAAAAAATCACTAAGGATAATGGTCCTCAATGCAAGAACAGTTAAATGACCCCTTATTGCGCTAGGAAGGAAATAACACAGTGTTTTTCTACTTGAAAAACGATAGCATACGCGGCATCAGAATTTGAATTCGATGACGCTAGGATTGAGATGCACTTGGACTACAAAGAATATCCTTTTCCAATCAAATACACTAAAAAATCATGACTTGAAAAATAAACTGATAAATTCGTTGTTTAGAAAACGAACAAGTTTATGCATTTAGGAAATTGCGCGACTAACTGGTTCAAGATCGCGCATCGTAACTTGAAGTGTTACCTACGAACAAAATAACTCAACTTTGAGTTATTTTGGGCGAGGGTGCATTCACTTGTCAAAATCTAACATTTTGCAATTAGATCTTGTTTTGAAAATAGTCATCACATAGTAGAGCATAAATTTAAAGACAAAGTTTTTGACGAAATTTGAGGTCAAATTTCCCACACAACGTTAGAACTTTATCTTACTGAATTAGAAAGTGTGCAAGATTGCTTTTGAATTTCTATTGAAGATGAGGTGAATGTTAAACATGATAAAACCGATGACGTTTGCATATATTCGAAAAGATCTACACATGGTATACCATGTTATCACCAGATTTGCGAGTGGCTTAATAATGGAAACGTTGCACCTTTAGAAGTGTTTCACGACCATTACAGAAGGTTAGAAATAAAGCCTTGTACGAATGGAACAACGATGGAGATTATCAAAAAAGATATGAATATACTTTTAATTGATGTTATGGAGACAAGAGACGAGATTCGTATAGAACACATGTACAAGAAATTGTTTATCCGGAGACATCCTCGTTATTGGAAGCATTGGACAAGCAAAAACGCTACGGTCGTCCACATATTAAAAGAAAACTAGACGTTGTTGCATCATCCACTAAATGACATAAATTTAATTGGGAACGTGTGGATGCAGCTAATAAAGCAATCAAAGCTTTAGTGCCAAACCTCTTTAAAACTCCAAAAGTTACTGCCCCTAAAGCAGTTTAAATTAAATGCTAATACAATTTATGCCGATGTACCTAAAGTACTTCGTACTTTTTCGATTGAATCACTTTCTAGCAATAGCATACCAAGATTTATTCTAGGTGGGAAACAACAGATACACGACCCAAAAGGATACTTGGGGTGGTTTTCGACATACTTCATTCCATTTAGAATTGGTATAAACGACATTGGGCCATATAGCATGCGGGTATCATGTAGTTTCATATGGGTTATATGGTCATCAAGATGATTGGATGGTGATTAGAAAGGGTATTTACGATAAACTAATGGATATTTACCATGTATATAGCAAAATATATAATGGTAAAGAAGAATATTTGAAGACGCCTGAAAGTATAAACTATTACGAAACACCGGCTGCCATGTATTATTGGATGACAATATCGGAGATGGGTATAGCGATTGCAACAAGGTTTTAATACCTTGTTCATTTTGTATCACAAATGGGATCTCACAATTGCAGTCAAAAGTTTCTACCATCACGAGGTGACCCCTCTCAGATGTCCAAAAGACTTGAAATTGGATTTTGTTTTGTTGATAATAACCATACCATCATAAAAAAATAAATATAACCATAAAAAACACAAATCCTTAAACTAATTTTAAAAAAAACTCATTTTTAAGTACATATATTTTAAAATATTTTTTTAAAAATAATAATTTTTGGTTGTGCACCGACCTGCACCCATCGGGCAGGTCGAACGCACCGATGAGGTGCCTGGGCGCACCCAATCGGTGTCGGCCATTTTCCGACCGATTCCGGTGAGGAAATTGTTGAATTTCTACCTAAACCCTAAATCTAATCTATCATAACCATATCTAATCTATGAAATTCACTAAATCTCTAATCAAATCATCAAATTCCAACCTGAACAATTTAAAATGCATCAACAAACAAAAATTTAAAGTTTTTAAAATATACCTTGGTGGTGATGGAGGAAGGCGTTAATCTCTTTTCTTCACCATGATAAAAAAAAGAGGTGGAAAAGGAGGAGGAAGAACACGCGGAAATTTGATTTCCCTAGAGTTGTGGAAAGAAAGTATAGAGATATTAAAAAGAAGTGAGAGTGAAGTAGAAATGCTAAAAAGAAATGAGAGTTGAAATAGAAATGCTAAAAAGAAATGAGATTGAAGGAGGTTAGTAAAAAAAATTAAATTAAATACTTTAAAAGTTATTTTCGTCCAAAACTACCAGGCTAAACTCAAAATTGAACTTAAACCAATGTTTAATTTTGGTATATAATCTTACCTTTTTAAAAAAAGTTACTAAAGACTCTAGCTTTTGGTTTGTGTATTTTGGATGGTTAATGGTGTCCCACTATTTACGGGACTGGTACACAGATTGAGTATGAGATCTGTGATGATCTGTGCATTTTGGATAGCAAAGGGCGTTTCGCTAACTGCGGGACTAGTTAATATATTAAATATGGTTTTAGCAACGGGGTAGGTAAAAGTAAGAGATGTGCTAAAATCAAAATACTATTAATTAATATTTTTAATAGTAGTGAACGTTTACCCATTCGGAATGGGTCAAAAAATCTTATTTATAGTATTTATTTTGGGGTATTTTTTTAATTTAATATCCAATTGATCCGTTCAGGGTTTGTTACATAAAAGTGTTAAATACAAGGTATTATGTTAGGCCGAAGTAAACATGCTTTAAAGTTGATTGTAATTGGCAAATGGAAGGCATTTGAACCTTGGAACCACCGTAGGATCTGTCTAGCACCGTCGGATCTGTCCATTTTGCGTCCTCTAGCTATCTAATACCCGCTTTAAACACTTCGACCATGTGGTCAAATCCAATTTCTAGTTTGGTCCCTGCTTTCTTATCGGGTACACTCTTCTAATATATGTTCTATAATATATTGATGGGTGTCAACAGATATGAATCCATAAAAAAAGAATCGAGAATAAATGATGTATCATTTGAGACCGAGAATGAGGAGGGCTCGTCGCATTCCCTCCCAACCCTTAAAGACTCAATGGTGGTACAACTCGTATCTTTACAATGCCGAGTTGTACTCCTAATTGGACCTTTTTCATTAGTCCCCGTACTGCAGTTCCGTCGGCTCAGGTTTTCGCTATCATTTCTTTTTAAGGAAAAACCATTGTTTTAGGGGATTGGATCCCTTCCAACAATGTTGCTTTCCCACTAAGGAGTGTTTCTCATGATGATTTGGTGGCCCTTATTGGGAAGGGAAAACACTCGATTTAGAGTCTTCTGGAGCTCCACCGTAAATGTAAATGATATCATACAATAGTAAAACCCTCATGTAGTTGTCCGGCGAAATTAAGGTTTCGGTTAAATTCGAGAAGATTTAAAAACCCGAGCTTCTTACCTTATACAAAGTTCCATATTTGTACGACAATCCGAAGGAGTTTTCAACATGCACAACAAGTGGGAAATTCCTTCAAACCTCGTCATCCGTTGACCTAACACCGAAGAACCCTCTTTCGGTGTCGAAGATGAACATCTAGTAGTCTTTCGTGAGTGGTACGACTAGGCTTCGATTCCTTATTTGTTGCCATAATAAAATTTCTCGAACTCCATGACATGTTTCCTAGCCATGGTATTCTTAATACATTGCGCACCTTAATGTATGTATTATTACTCTGAAGTTGTCATGGATTGAGTCCAAAATAAATGACCTGATATCATTATGCACTGTAACCTCTATTGGAATTTGAAAGAGAATGAAAGCACCAATTTTTATTTGTCAGTTGTGCATGAGAAAATGGTGAGCTGACTCTGAAAACAATACATGAGCCACATGAAGGAGGAGTTCTTGGAAAAGATACAACAATGATTCACCACTCGCTATCCACCCAAAGGCTCTAGCTAACTACATGACATGATGTTATCTTTTACTTTTTTCTTCAATACTAGCCGAACTACTTTCTCACGTGCATGGTACATCAAGCTCTTTGCCTCCTCCGTACTCATCAGCAAAATCTTCTTTCCAGAACTTCACATTTGGCCAAAGACAGATTGGGATATAAGGTTTCATCGTTGTTTCACCGCATCATTCTTTCCGGAACTCCCAACTTGGCCAAAGACAGATTGGGATATAAGGTTTCATCGTTGTTTCACCGCATCATTCTTTCCAGAACTCCCAACTTGGCCAAAGACAAATTAGGATATAAGGTTTCATCGTTGTTTCACCGCAACAACTGCGGTACAACTAAACTGTACATTATGGCTGAATAGGTGCACGATGCTAACATCAAAGCATTCACGACCGATCGGGAAATGGTTATTGGACTCTTCCTATGTGGGAGTCTAACTATTATATTGGCTTAGGTCATATAAGGGTAACACATAGGATTTTGATTTTGAGAGAAAAGCAATTTGAGGCAGAACTTTGTGCTTTCAATCGGACTGTCTTCCGTGGTCCGATCGGCTTCAATTTTGGTTAGCGGGATCGTCTGTGTATCTTCTACAATCTGACCAGATGGATTTTGATTTAGAGTCTTCTAAGTCCCTTTTTTATCAACTTCTTCTAACTTCATTTTTTGGGATATTTCAGTGAGTTTTCTGATTTCGGTTTACCATCATGTGTATTGCGGTTGTGTATGAAGTTGTCATACTTTATGTGGTGTATGCTCTAGTTTTATCTAGAGAATAGTTTTGTAACCCGTCTTCTTATAGTGAATATTTGGTTTGACTCCGAAATCAGTCCCGTGGTTTTTACTTCCTCCACTAGGAAGGTTTTCCACATAAAAAAATTTATGTGTTATTTGTGTTGATTTTATTCATACTTGGTATTTTGTCTCGGATCATTATCTCTAATCATATTTGATACAATGAGGAAGATTTCGTTTGTTCGTCTATTTCTTGGCAAAGTGGTATCAGAGCGAATGGTTGTGTATTTGTCTTATATCAAATATGGAGTTGAATACAAGCAAAAAGAAAACGATGAATGGTTCGAATTATCATATATGAAATTTGAAGATGGAAGATCTTCTTTATGCTAAATGTTTTCATTTACGAGTGTTTGGTGATGAAAAACCTAAAGATAAGTCTGATGCAAAATGGATAATTATTCATCGACACGTTTTTGGCTTTATTCGGCAATGGGTTGATGATAATGTGTTAAATCACGTTGTAGACGAAAAATATGCATGGGATACTTTCAGAATGTCTCTTTCTAATTCAACTCCTGAAGATAATATTTCTAATTCATCTTTATGGTTGCTTGGTTGGCTGCCAGAATCATGGCTAAAAGTAGTGTGTTAAATGAAAATATGAGATGAAAAATAGTTGGCTTCTCTTCGCATTCAGAAACTCGAGTCGTTGAGAAACGTGGTAGAAATGAAAATTGCGGTTGGAAAACTAGAGGTATAGTAGAAGCAAGAGTCGAAACAAGTCTAATAAATTTGTAGATTGGGAGTGCTACTACTGTTATGAGATCGGGCACACTAAGAAATTTTGTCCTAAGTTGAGAAACAAGAATAATTTGGGGAAATCCAACAATTGTAAGGTATAAAATAAAAATTATGATGAAAGTGGTGATGAGAAAAATGTTGTTGCGATTTCAGAAAGTTACTTCATTATTATTGATGATGTTGTTGTCAATTCTGTGTCTGATATGGTTGGGTAGTTGACAGCGGTGCTACAATTCATGCCACTTCTCGTAGAGAATTTTTCTCATCTTACACCTTTGGTGAATTTGGTTTCGTAAATATGGGAAATAATGATTTGTCTAAAGTGGTTGGTATTGGTGATGTTTATCTAGAAACAAGCATGGGTGCAAGATTGATTTTGAATGGTGTTAAATATATACTCGATCTTTGATTGAATTTGATTAGTACCGGGAAGCTAGATGATGAAGGCTATTGTAGTATTTTTGTGAATGGGCAGTGGAAACTTACTAAGGGCTCATTCGTTGAGGCAAGAAGATATAATTGTTCAGCCCTCTACATCATGTCTACAAGGGTGCCTACTGAGAAAATCAATGTTGTTAATGATGAAGCAATGGTTTATTTGTGGCATAAAAGACTTAGTCACATTAGCAAAAGGGATTAGATATTCTGAGGAAGAAACAATATATTTGTGGGATACATAAAGCTCATTTGAAAGAAATGCGTACATTGTTTGGCTGGAAAGTAGAATAGAGTGTCTTTCAAAAGCTCGTCTCCTTCAAGAAACCAAGTTTGCTTGATTTGATACATACTGATTTTTGTGGTTCTTTCAAAACCAGAACACTTAATGGTTGTCTGTACTTTGTTACTTTTGTTGGTGATCATTCCAGGAAAGTTTGGGCCTACACTTTGAAAACAAAAGATCAAGTGTTAGATGTCTTCAAGAAGTTTCAAGCTTCAGTTGAGAGACAGACTGGGAAACAATTGAAGTGTGTTAGAAGTGATAATGGGGGAGAATGAATTGGTTCTTTTGTTGATTATTTTAGGCAGCAAGGTATTCGACATCAAAAGAGACCTCCCAAGACCCCTCAGTTGAATGCCGTAGCTGAGAGACTAAACCGAAAATTAATTGAAAGGATGAGATGTCTTATTTCACAGTCACAACTCCCTATATACGTTTGGGGTGAAGCTTTGAATACAATGGTACATATCTTGAATCTTAGTCCTTCTGTACCTTTAGATGGAGATATCTTAAAATAGTGTTTGGACAGGTAAAGATGTCTCTGATGATCATTTACGTGTCTTTGGGTGCAAAGCTTATGTGCATATTCCTAAAGATGAGAGGTATAAACTTAATTCAAAGACAAGACAGTGTGTATTCATTGGTTATGGCCTTGATGAGTTCGGTTGCAGATTTTATTATCCAATTAATAAGAACATTATTTGGAGCATAGATGTTGTGTTTATGGAAGATCATATAGTTCATGATATTGATAAGAGTCGGAGTTTCGTGCCTCTGTCTGAGAATGACTTGGTAGATTTTGAGCATATTCCGCCTGCACATACTCCAACAGAAGTTGAAGAAAATTCAGATGGTGACTCATCTGCTTCAAGAGGTTCGCATATTTTTTATACTGGTGATCATGATAATGATTTCTTGGATGAACAAGAGAATGAATAAGAGGTTGAACAACCTGAAGTTCCAACTTGGAGATCTACTAAAGATAGACAACCCTATACTAGATTTCCTTATGACCAATAAATTTTGTTAACCGATACAGGTGAGCCTGAGTGTTATGATGAGGCTGTTAGTGGTCTGTGTAAAAATCAGCGGATTGAAGCAATGAATGAGAGATGCAATCACTTCATGCGAATCAAACATTTGAGTTAGTGAAACCACCTGAAGGGAGAAAAACCTTGAGTAACAAGTGGGTGTATAGGTTGAACCAAGATGACAGGTCTCTGCAACCAAGGTACAAAGTAAGATTGGTAGTCAAAGGCTTTGGTTAGAGAAAAAAGATTGATTTTGATGAAATATTTTCGCCAGTTGTAAAAATGTTGTCTATTCGCGTGGTTCTAGGCATTGCAGCTAGTCTAGACTTGGAAATTAAGAAAATGGATGTAAAAACAACATTCTTGCATGATGACTTGGAAGAAGAGATTTTTATGAAACAACCTGAAGGTTTTGTGGTTGAAGGAAAAGACAATTATGTGTGCAGACTGAAGAAGAGTCTATATGGTTTGAAGCAAGCTCTGAGAAAATGATATAAGAAGTTCATGTCATTTATGGGGGAGAAATACTACAAGAAGATTTTAGTCTGATAATTGTGTATTTGTAAAGAAATTTGTCGATGTTGATTTTATTGTTCTCTTACTTTACGTGGATGATATGCTTATTGTTCGGAAGAATACTTCGCGGATTGATTCTTTGAAGAAACAGTTAAGTAAGTCTTTCGCAATGAAAGATTTAGGCCCAGCAAAGCAGATTCTTGGCATTCGAATTACTAGAGACAGAGATTAAAAGAATTTGTTCTTGTCACACGAAAAATACATTGAGAAAATTCTTCAGAATTTTAAGATGGACAAAGCTAAAGTGGTTAGCTCACCACTTTCCAGTCATTTCAAGTTAAGCAAGAAACAATGTCCTTCAACTAATGAAGAAATGAGAGATATGGCTAATATTCCATATGCATCTGCAGTTGGAAGTCTCATGTATGTCATGGTATGTACTTGTCCTGACTTAGCCCATAGTGTTTGTGTTGTGAGCAGATTTTTGTCAAACCCCGGTAGAGAGCATTAGGAAGCCGTGAAATGGATTATGAGGTATCTGCGAGAAACCACTAATTAATGCTCAGTTTTGGGATGGAGAAACTTGATTTGTTGGCTTATTCTTATCCAGACTTGGCTGGAGATGTTGACACTCGCAAGTCTACTTCTGGATATTTGATTAATTTTTGTGGTGGCACTGTTTCATGGAAATCAAGACTACAAAAGTGTGTTACCCTTTCAACTATAGAAGCTGAATTATTGCAGTGACAGAAGCGAGTAAAGAGATACTATGGATGAAGAATTTCTTGAAAGAATTTGGATTTGAGCAACACAAGTATATACTGTTATGTGATAATCAGAGTGTTATTTATCTCATGAAGAATTCGTCGTTTCACTCAAAGTCAAACATATTGATGTGAGATATCATCGGATTTGAGATATTTTTTATGCTAAACTAATGGAGCTTGATAAATTTCATACAGATGATAATGGGTCTGACATGATGACAAAAGCATTGCCTAAGGGAAAGCTTGAACATCGTAGATTGATCGCTGGGATGACGAATCCTCCCACATAGTCGTGAGGGGGAGATTTGTTGGGCTCTTCTCATGTGGGAGTCTAACTATTATATGAGATTAGGCCATATAAGGGTAACACATACGATTTTGGTTTCTGTTTAAATATTATTCTCTTGTCCCATGCTTTCTGTTGTCACAATTGTATGTGCAGTGCAGTTTTGAGAGAAAATCAATTCGAGGTAGAACTTTGTGCTTTCAATCGAACTGTCTTCCATAGTCCGATCGACTTCAATTTTGGCGAGCAGACTCACCTATGTGTCCTCTATAATTTGACCAGAGGGATTTTGATTTGGAGTCTTCTAAGTCTGTTTTCGATCAGCTTCTTCTAACTTCGTTTTTGGGGATATTTTAGTGAGTTTTCTGATTTCGGTTTAATATCTTGTGTATTAGGTTTGTGTATGAAGTTGTCATACTTTGTGTGGTGTATGCTCTAGTTTCATCTAGAGAATAGTTTTGTAACCCGTCTTCTGATAGTGAATATTTGGTTGGACTTCGAAATCAGTTCTGTGGTTTTTACTTCTTACATTGGAAATGTTTTCCACATAAAACATGTTCTGTGTTATTTGTGTTGATTTTATTCATACTTGATACTTTGTTTGGGATCATTATCTATAATCATATTTGATACAAGAAGGAAGATTTTGTTTGTTCTTCTATTTCCTAGCAATGGTGGCGGTCGTGGCCCTTCATTTCGCTAATATATTTATTCACTTTTTGAGACGATCCATAAGAAAACAGGTGAAGACTAAACCAAATGAGCCCTCAAAGCAGAAAAGGAAATTCTATATATGTGTAATTTTTTTACTTACTTACCCCTGATACGAGCCTTACATATCTTGTGGTATCTTTGGCTAGTTGTATCTGGTACTAGAGCTTACGTAGTTGCAGTAGGTGGCCTTCGATACCTTATTTATTTGGTATATATATATATGTTTTGTATCTTATTTTCACGTATATTATATGTTTCAGATTATAGTGATGTATTTTTTATTATACGCAAAATCTATTATGTGACTGGATTAACAAAACTAGGAAAAAAATGGGTTGTTATTATATTAATACGTCGGAATAATATGAAAAGAAGAAATAATTGTTGGATGCGATACATCTAGATGGTATAAAAGATCGTTAGACCCAGAAGATCTTAAGAGACATTCGAACAGATCAAAAAATATGGATGTAATCATAGATGTTTTTAAAAGTTCCAATAATGGATATCACCTACAACATAATCAGGTACGGGATGTTGTTGTTTGAGATCGTAAAAAAACCTCAATTAGTTTGACTTTTTACCCCAGATATGTGTTTATCTCTCAAGAGAAAGTTTACATTTGTAATGGATATTAGATTGTTAACAATCGTTGATGGTAACTAACTCTATCAAAGAAACGATCATAGTTTTGATGGATAGAGACTTAGTGTTCATGAATTCTCTTGAAAAAATGATCTTGAGAACAACACATATGTTATGTCAATGGCACGTTAACAGGAAAATCCTAGTGAATAAGAAACAAACATGAAGTAGAGAAATAGTTGCAATGGAGTTATGGTTTTATGGAATCAAATAATACACTCGAAAATAGATCATGAATTCAGTCAGAACTAATCGCCTCAGAGATTTCTGAAGGGTGTTGTTGTAATACAAGAATCAAATTATAACTTTTGGATAGAGGGTAGAGCGATAATTAAGTTGTCTTGTAGTTAAGTAATAGAGAGATAAGCTCTGACAAGAGTTACTTTAAAAGTAAATGTCGCATTGATTTCCCTTAAAAGCTTAGAAAAGGCTATCTATATACTTTTGGGTCCAAGGGGCTTACATGGTCCATGGCCTCAATTTAGGTAACCCAAGCCCATATAACCCATGCCCATTATTCACATAAAACATATTTAATCATTACACATAATTACATCAGCATCGTAAAGTAAACTCTGGTTTTGTAACTTAATGATCCGACACTTGGAGCTACTCTGGATTAAACCATGCATACACTTCGCACAAATTAAGCTATACAAATACTCAACATTTTTCCTCGGTTCTGGTTGATCTGAACACGCCTTGGAAAGATAATGTTGAGTGACTTTTGAATTTTTCGAGATATAGTTATGTATGTTGTTCGAAGATGATTATCTGGAACCTGACTCTTGTACAAGTGTCATGAAAAATTTCAACCCACAACATTCCCTCTGAATAGTGAAGTGTGATAAAATTTATGAAATGATTCCACTTCTCTAAGAAAATAACCGTTAGGGAAGACTTTTCCACTTCCCGAGGCTTATACCTGCTAGGCTTGTAAAAAAGGTTGTTGAGCTCTCAGAAATTTCTCTATAAATACTTATCCCCTTATTAGTATTAGTTTACTCTTTAACAATTTCTAGAGAGAGAGAGAGTCTTTATAAAATTCTACCACCACAATTGTTAGGGTTGAAACCCTAATCAAATACAACAATAATTTGACATGAAAAAAGAAAAGAAAAATAATATATTATGAAGTGTTTCTATAATGAAGGAAGGGTTCGATTACAATTAGGATGAATACCCTTATACTAGTACAAATGAGCTCCACATTTATCTTCATCCACTATATGTTTGACGTAATAAATGCGGGGAGGAATAGAGGATGTGTGTCGGACACATCAAGGAGTCGAGTTACCCGCTCTGGACATCAAATCCCGTCTTGGTAAAAAAGAAAAACAGGGAAGTAGAGGATGTGTGTGGACTTTACCGACCTCAATCGGGCATGCCCGAATGATCCCTTCCCGATGCCGAGGATCGACCAGTTGGTGGACTCAACGTCTGGAAACAGACTGCTGTCGTTTATGGGCACGTACGCATGCTACAACCAGATCAAGTTGCACCTAGCGGATCGAGAAAGCACGACGTTTATAACAAGCCGAGGCTTGTATTGCTACAAAGTCATGTCGTTCGGGTTAAAAACGCTGGAGCGACTTATCAGAGGTTGGTTAACAAAACCTTCGATTGTCAGATAGGGAGGAATATGGAAGTCTACATCGATGACATGTTAGTAAAGAGCGGTACGGACGAGGAACATCTGGCCGATTTGAAGGAAACCTTTGACAACCTCAGGGGTATATATCTCAAGCTCAACCCGGAAAAATGCTCATTCGGGGTAAGGTCGGGCAAGTTCCTGGGGTTCTTTGTTAGCGAAAAGGGAATCGAGGCAGACCTGACCCAATTATAAGCTCTTACCGACATGACACCGCCTAAGAATATCAAGGAATTGCAGATATTAACCGGGCGTCTAGCGGCTTTAAATCGGTTTATCTCTCGTTCATCTGACAAGTGCGCTCCATTTTTTCAGGTCTTGAGAAATGCCAAGAATTTTGTGTGGACACCAGAGTGTAATGCAGCCTTTTTAGGGATTAAGACTTTTCTATCGTTCCCAAACCTTCTAACGAAGCCTCTGACATGCGAGACTCTTTTCCTTTACATAGTAGTTTCGGATTTTGCAGTGAGTGCGGGCTTGATCAGCGAGTCGGGATCGACCCCTAAAGCGGTCTAATTCGTGAGCAAAAGCTTACGGGATGCAGAAACGTGGTATCTGAGGCTGGAGAAAATGGCCTTAGCATTAGTGACCGCGGCACGAAAAATGCGGCCATATTTTCAAGCACAGCCAATTGTCGTCCGCACCTCGTTTCCACTCAAGTACGTCCTTCAGCGCCCAGACATGTCAGAGAGAATGTCAAAATGGTCGGTTGAGTTGGGCGATTTCGACATCAAGTTTGAGCCGCGGACGGCCGTTAAAGGCCAAGTTCTGGCTGATTTTATAGTATAATTCCATTCCGACCGCCCGGACCAAGACGCACCGTCTGGAGACACCGAACCAAATGAGTGGATCATCCGCACCGACGGTGGGTCGAACGTAAATGGTTGCGGAGCGGGCGTACAGATAGTCACCCCAACGGGCTTGAGTATGCATCAGGCAATCCGATTTGGTTTCCCCACTTCTAACAACGAAGCCGAGTATGAAGCCGCCCTGGCCGGTTTGCGACTAGCACAGGTATGTGGAGCTTGGCATGTACTCGTCAGTGATTCTCAACTTTTGATAAATCAAGCCTCGGGAGCCTCAGAAGCCAGAAAAGAACATCTGGTTCAGTACTTAGCCGCATTAAGGGTGCTAGCCGCATCATTCGTTAAGATAACGTATGAACATGTCCTGAGAAACGAAAATATGGTAGCCGACTCTCTAGCATCAGCCTCTTGCTCAAGTAATTACCCATGGGTAACCGAACAAGAAAACCCATCAATCATAAAGAGGCAGAAGCTGGATAGTCGACCCGAAATGGCTTGTCATGTATCTTCGGTAACTGTTTCGGATTGGCGACTGGATATCATTGCTTTCCTAGCCGAAGGTCTACTGCCGGACGATGTCGCATCGGCTCGAAAGGTGCGCAACAAAGCCCGAGGCTACGTTTTATTGGGCGACGTATTATACAAAAAATCGTTCAGCCGGCCCTTACTGAGGTGTGTGGGGGTAAATGAGTCACAGATCATTGTGTCCGAGCTACATGACGGAGAGGGCGCGGCACATTGTGGTTACAAGGCCATGATAAGGAGAATCTTTCTCGCCGGGTTTTATTGGCCGACGATAACGACGGATGCTCAGCAGATAGTAAAAACCTACGACACTTGTCAAAGATTCGCGAACGCGATAAACGTGCCCGCAACTCCTTTAGAGTCCATATCTGAAGGATTACCCTTCGACCGATGGGGAATCGATCTTGTAGGGCCATTACCAATGGCATCTGGTGGGAGACAAACAATCGTGGTGGTCGTGGATTACTTTTCCAAATGGGTTGAAGCCGAACCATTATCCGCCACTAAGACTAAGGACATCGTCAAATTTATTTGGTCCAATATCTGTTGTCGGTTCGGGGTACCCCAGAAGCTCACCATGGATAACGGACCCCAATTCGACAGCAAAGAGATGAAATCTTTTTGCACAACTCATAGGATTAGGCAATGTTTCTCTGCGCCATTCCATCCTCAAGCGAACGGGCAAGTCGAAGTCACCAACCGAACCATTCTGGACGGACTAAAAAAGAACCTCGAAGGAAAAGCTGGCAAATGGCCGGACTATTTGCAGGAAGTAATGTGGGCTTACCGAACTACACCTCGAACGGCGACTAAGGAATCATCTTATGCTCTCGTATATGGTATGGACGCGGTCACTCCGGCAGAGTCCATTTTTCCGTCTTTTAGGATCGGTACCTATGATGAAAACACAAATCAAGGTGACAGACATTTAGCTCTCGACCTCATAGAAGAAAAATGGAATCGCGCTCAGCTAAATTCTTTACACTATCAGACTCTAATGAGGAGTCGGTATGCGTCTAAAGTACGACGGTGGGAATTCAAAGTCGGTGATAAGGTTTTAACACGCGTTTTTCTGCACACCAAAGATAAAAGCCTCGGTAAGCTCGCCCCAAACTGGGAAGGACCATACGAAGTGATAGAGAAAGTCAAGAGCGGGACATATCGTTTTCAAGACAAGCTCGGGCGTTCGTTAAGGCTACCATGGAACATTGAACATTTGAAATTGTATTTGGAGTGATTTTGCATTTTGTAAACTCTGTGAGCATTATTTGTGTAAGAACCTTTTGGTCGGGGATGCACTCTTTCCTACCTCGGTGGCGCGAGAAGGTTTTAATGAGGCATCGTTAGCAACCGACCCTTTTAATCGAAAATTTTTGCCTTCCCATCTTCGAAGTGTTACAAACGACTCCGACAACTGACAAGCTGATCGACGATTCTTTTTAGTAATCTTGACTGCTTTACAGAACCTTCATAGGTTTTTCGGTGTTCAAACTGATCTACATCTAAATTCCCGACCCTAAGGGAAAATTTTTAATTTTACATTGATCAACAGAACCTTCATAGGTTTTTCAGTGTTCAAACTGATCTACATCTTAATTCCCGACCCTAAGGGAAAATTTTCAATTTTACATTGATCAACAGAGCCGTCACAGGTTTTTCAGTATTCAAACTGATCTACATCTTAATTCCCGATCCTAAGGGAAAATTTTCAATTTTACATTAATCTACAGACCCTTCATCGGATTTTTAATTTTTCACAGGATCTTACATTAGCAGGTTTTCCAGTGTTCGAACAGATCCGCACTTTCCGTGGTCTTTTGACAGGCTCAGTGCATAATTGAATTCCCGACCAACCATAGATTTACAAAGCCAGAGTTGGATGTAACATTCATATAAACATCAGTACGGGCCATATATTGATCATTCAGGAAGTTTGATTACAAAGAGGGCTTACAGGGGACTCCCCAGTACCCGCACTTACAAATTTTAACGTCGGGGATCAAGCATCCTCCTCTTCTGACTCGGTGCCATCAGACTCATCGTCTTCACAAACCACGTCACAAGGGCGGTCATCTTCCGGAACATCTAGCCACATTGACCCGAGGGGAAGATCAGGGAAGCGGTGATGAAAAGTCAGCACGTAGGCGGCTTTGGCTTCGGCCGTTTCTTTTTCCATCCACTTCTTGCATTTTTCAGCAAAAAGGGTGTTAACCTTCTTCAGGTCAGTGATTTCCTGCCCCAAACCCGCGGCACGATCATCCCCGGCCTTCTTCAGATCAGTGTTAGCCTTCTTCAGGTCAGTGATTTCTTGCACCAAGGTTTCTTCGGTCGCCTTGAGCCGCTCCTCTGCCAGTCTTTGAGCCTCTTTAGCCTTCCGCACCTCTTCTTCCAACACGACAACTTTCACTTTTGCGCCCGACAACTTCTGACCCAGTTCCCCTACCCGACGCTCTTTCATGGCTAAAGGCACAAGAATGTTGTACAAAAAAAGGGCCAGTCCGTCGGTTACCCGCAACCGAAAAGTATGCGGACTCCCGGGCACAAACAGCACCGGAAGCTTCGTACCACTTGACGATGTCGCGACAGTTTTGGAAGCCTTTTAGAGGCTAGCATCATCGGGAATCACCACCACGGAGTCGGCCGGCGCACCACCCTTAACGCCCCCGAACTGTTCGAAAAGCTCCGGGACGGTAGCATTGTTAGTACCCGCAACACCCGCGGCAGACCCGCTTTCTTTCTTGGAGCATCTAGGCTTTTTAGCTTGAGCCTCCTCTGCATCAGCCTTCCCTTTCCGTTTCTTTGCCAGCTCCTGGGGCTGATGGGTCTCGCCATCCTCAGCGGCAACTTCATGTTGGTGCTCCTCCGCACCGGTCCTTTCAGCCCCGGCATTGTCCTGCTCGCCTTCATCGTCTGATTTTGGACGCTTGTTGGGCGCCTTGTTGTGCTTCAGGAGAAACAGGTGGGCATCGGGCGCATCCGTCTTTGCAACCAAGTCCTCCATACTGGGGGGTTGACGCAACTGCTCAATAGTGAGCGGTTCCGACGAGCAACGCCAGAGGTTACTCATGATCAAGTTTGTGTTTTTAAAGGCCTGATGAAATGCCCGACCCCAATGCTTCTTGGCATAGTCCTTCAACAGTTGGAAGGTAGCTTTGCCCGGCTTGAAGTAATCCTTCTTCAGCACCTGGACGAATTCCTTCGATACTACACAAAGGATCAGTTCATTAAAAAAAATCTTACCATCACGAACCCATGTCCGCAGCAGTCGCCTCGGATTCTCCTTACTATAAGGGCGGCCATTTTCCCAGCAGCCGCTAAGGAAGACGAAGCTGTGTTTCCAACCTTTGTCGCCCTCAAGAAAGTCATTTACTATCTTCTATGTATTTGCCAAAGAAGAATAGAAGAAAGGGGACTTGGGAGATTTCGATAGCCCGGACATGGCTATGTACTCCTCCATGGGCATGACCCGACCCGAAAGGCGCGATGCCATTATACAAGACATCAGCGTGTACCACGCGTTGGGCGTCAGCTGAGAGGGACAGATTTTTAGAGTCCTAAAATATAGAGCAATCTCAGGATCCAGGGGGAACCTGAGGCCCCAATTATACAGCTCGGTAAGAATCACAATTTCCCGTGACCGAACATGCAAGGGAGTCTCCCCAGGAACAGGAAACCGAACGGTAACGTACTCCGGAATACCCCACCGGATCAAAAGCTCCGCCTGCTCGGCAGCGGGGAAGTAAAGATACTTGCCCTCAAAAAGAGAGATAACATTGCTCCCGGGAAACCAGCGATGATATGTGGTGTTCATGCCCGCCTCTATTTCCTCGGGAAGCGGCTCCTCGGGAGGGGCAGCGGCATTGCCAGCAGCAGCAATACCGTCTTCTGCAGGCAGAGCATCCACCTCTTTTACTACCGGGATTTTGTCAGAACTAAGGGAGTTGGCCGCACATGGATCAGAGGATCGAACAAGAAGGTCCGCAAGACCAGAACTGCTGCCAGTTTGGGCCAGATGAGCTTCTTGTTGTTGTTGACAAGCACGTTCGGGATCCAGTTCTGCAGGTGTCAGTGGCCGTTGATTGAGACCTAAAAAAGTCACAGCAGTGTTAGTACCGGTTCGGTATCCTCGTATGGAGGGAGTAAGCTGAACCATCTCAGGAGAATTACCTCCTACGGGAGAAGTTGGAAAGCTGGTTTCTCCCATAGAAAGACATTTAGCCTTGCCGCGACGTCGGGGCGGAAAAGGGGACGCAGCTGTGTAAGAATTGACTGATGAAGGCGTCGAGCGGTTGAGTTGGGCAGCTGGGGAGTGTGGGGAGCTACTGCTGGAAGGAATAACAATGGCCTCTGGGGTCCGAGCACCGGACGGTTCGGGTAAGGTAAAAGACTCGGCAGGGATCGGATCAGCAAGAACGGGGTCGTGGGGCTGCGGTACAAGCGTTAATGGCTTGGTGTCAGAACTCCAAATTAATCCCGCACGGCGGTATTCCTCAGCGCGGTCACCAATGCTAGCCCAATCTACAAATCCGAACACCGGTTCTTTCTTCTTTTTAGGTTTTGGTTTCTACTTCGGGTACTTTTGTCTCATAAAACAAGCTCTCTCTCTAGAAAAATCTGGACATCACTTTCTCTCTTTAGAAAGCCTCTGAGAGTAATTTGTGTTTGTGAGGTATTTATAGGCAACCCCACCTAGCCGTTACATGTACGGGGAAGTCCAAGCGACGAAAAGCAGCGGGAAGTCGAAATGACTCCTTAAGAGACTGTGCTGACAAGCACGCTTCGAGTAATCGGGCAACACGTGTCGCTTTTCTTCCGACAAGCATGTTAAGCTTGTACTAGCTAGCTCAGACGGAGACATTAGATGGGCCACATTAACCCGATTCACTTTTCAATACCGGATTACCGGTATAGGCCAATGGAAAAGTCGCTAAGAAGGATCGGAAGCAGACCCAAGATGACTCATGGACAGTGTCGGGGCTAAACACGGATGGAAGAAAGTATCCACGCCCGATCGCTTAATAAAACCTAGAGGGTCTTGCATCAGTTGGAAGAAAGTGTCCGCGTCTGATCGCTTAATAAGACCTAGAGGGTCGGACATCAGTTGGAAGAAAGTGTCCGCGTCTGATCGCTTAATAAAGACATGAAGGGTCGGACAAACTGGAAAGGAAAGGTCTGGCCCGGGTAAACAAAGTATTTAATGAAGGACCAAAAGAGAAATAAAACAAGCCCACCAAGGATATTAATGGGTCCACCCTTCCCTACTATAAAAGGAGACCCATTATTCTTGGTAGGTAGGACATTCTAGAATACAATATTCTCTTTCTACTTTCTCTCTCTACATTTGCACTCTAGTCACATCAGGTCCAAAATCCAATATCCTTCTTAGTCAATTATTCTCTCATCAGTTACAAGTCGTTCATTTCCAAAAATCCTATTTTTTACATTAGTTAAAAAATACCAAAACTTTCCCATCACGTAGATATTGAAAATTAACATGAAATTACAAAAATTAGATTATTCTGACATCTGAAACCAAAATTACGGACTTGCAAAGGTGATGGTAACAAAAATAATCGTGAGTACCGGATCATCTCCAGAATTCCAATTTTTCAACATTAGTTAAAAAATACCAAAACTTTACTATCACGTTGATATCATCAAATAATTTATAATACAAAAAACCAATCGTATGATTCTCACATTCGATGTCAAAGTTACGGACTTGCAAAGGTGATGGTTACAAAAACAAATCGTGAGTACTGGTTCATCTCCAGAATTCCAATTTTTCGACATTAGTTAAAAAATATAGAAATATTACCATCACGTATATATAAAAAAATAATGTGAAAATAAAAAAATAAGATTATTCCCACATCCGAAGCCAAAGTTACGGACTTGCAAAGATGTTGGTAACAATAAAAAATCGTTAGTAGGTATTCACCTCCAAAGTCCTTTTTTGAAATGAGTTAAAAAATACCAAAACTTTACTATCATGTAGATATCCAACATTAATGTAGAATTAAAAAAAACAGATTATTTCGACATCTGAAGTCAAAGTTATGTACTTCCATAGGTGATGGTAACAAAAAAATGGTGTGTACCGTGTCATCTCTAGAATTCCTATTTTTTTACATTAGTTAAAAAATACCAAAAATTTCTCCTCACGAATTTGCAATGGTGATGGTAACAAAAATAAATCGTGAGTACATGTTCATCTCCAAAATTCCTATTTTTCGACATTAAAATTAGTTAAAAAATATAAAAGCTTTACCATCATTTAGATATCCAAAATTAACGTGGACTTTAAAAATTCAGATTATTCTGACATCGGAAGCCAAAGTTACAGACTTGCAAAGGTGAGGATAAAAATAAAAATCATGAGTACCGGGTCATCTCCAGAATTCGTATTTTTCGACATTAGTTAATAAATACCGAAACTTTACCATCACATAGATATCCAAAACTAATATGGTATAAAAAAAAAATCAGATTATTCTGACATCCGAAGCCAAAGTTATTGACTTGCAAAGGTGATGGTAACAATCAATAATCGTTAGTAGGTGTTCATCTCCAAAGGTCCTATTTTTCGACACTAGTTAAAAAAATAACGAAAATTTAGCATCACGAAGATATCTTAAATTAATGTAGAGTTAAAAAATCAGATTATACCGACATCTGAAGCCAAAGTTACGGACTTGCAAAGGTGATGGTAACAAAGAAAATCGTGAGTACCAGGTCATCTCCAAAATTCCATTTTTTCGAAATGAGTTAAAAAATACTGAAACTTCCATCCCGTAGATATTGAAAAATAATGTTAAACTAAAACAATCATATGATACTAACATCTGAAGCCAAACTTATGGACTTGCAAAGGTTATTGTAACCAAAACAAATCGTGAGTACCAGTTCATCTCCAGAATTCCTATTTTTTGATATAGTAAAAAAATACTGGAACTTTACCATCACGTAGATATCCAAAGTTAAATTTTAAAAATCAGATTTTTCCGACATTTGAAGCGAAAGTTACAGAAGTGCAAAGGTGATGGTAACAACAAAAATCTTGAGTAGCGGGTCATCTCTAGAATTTCATTTTTTTTGACATTAGTTCAAAAATATCAAAACTTTACTATCATATACATATCTAAAAATCACGTAGAATTAAAAAAATCATATTATTCCGACATCCGAAGTCAAAGTTACAGACTTGCAAAGGTGATAGTAGCAAAAACAAATAGTAAGTACCGGGTCATGTCCACAATTCATATTTTTCGACATTAGTTAAAAACTATCAAAATTATACCATCACGTAGATATTTAAAAATAATGTAGAATAAAAAAATCAATCATATGATTCCGACAATGCCAAATTTGCCAAATTTAAGGACTTGTAAAGGTGATGATAACAATAACAAATCGTGATTATCTATCCATCTCCAAAATTCCTATTTTTCGATATTATTTAAAAATATCAAAATTTTACTATCACGTTGATATCCAAAATTAATGTGAAATTAGAAAAATCATATTATTCGGACATCCGAATCTAAAGTTACGGACTTGCACATGTGATGGTAACAATAAAAAGTTGTTAGTAGGTGTTCATTTCCAAAAGTCCTATTTTTTTACATTAGTTAAAAATACCAAAACTTTACCATCACTTAGATATCCAAGATTAGTGTGGAACTAATAAAAATCAGATTATACCGACATCTTAAGCCAAAGTTACGGACTTGCAAAGGGAACAACAAAAATCGTGAGTACCGTGTCATATCCAGAATTCCGATTTTTCGATATTAGTTAAAAAAACACTGAAACTTCACCATCGCGTGTATATCCAAAATAAATGTAGAATTAAAAAAATCATATGATTCCGACATCTGAAACCAAAGTTACAGACTTGCAATGGTGATTGTAACAAAAACAAATCGTGAGAACCGGTTCATTTCAAGAATTCCTATTTTTCGACATTAGTTAAAAAATACCGAAAATTTACAATCACGTAGATATTCAAATTTAATTTGGAAATAATTTTTTTTTGGTTATTCCGACATCTAAAGCGAAAGTTGAGGATTTGCAAAGATGATGGTAACAACAAAAATCGTGAGTAGCGGGTCATCTCTAGAATTTCAGATTTTCGACATTAGTTAAAAAATATCAAAACTTTACTATCACGTAGATATCTAACAATAATGTGGAATTAAAAAAATCATATCATTTCGACATCCGAAGCCAAAGTTACGGGCTTTCAAAGGTGATGGTTACAAACACAAATCGTGAGTACTGGGTCATCTCCACAATTCCTATTTTTCAACATTAGTTAAAAAGTATCAAACTTTTACCATCTCGTAGATATTAAAATATAATGTATAATTAAAAAAACAATCATATGATTCCGACATCTAATGCCAAATTTACGGACTTGTAAAGGTGATGGTAACAAAAACAAATCGTGAGTATTTGTTAATCTCCAGAATTTCTATTTTTCGATATAAGTTAGAAATATCAAAATTTTCCCATCACGTTGATATCTAAAATTAATGTGGAATAAAAAAAATCATATTATTCTAATGTCTGAAGCCAAAGTTGCGGACTTGCACATGTGATGGTAATAATAAAAAATTGTTAATATGTGTCCATTTCCAAAAGTCCTATTTTTTACATTAGTTAAAAAATAATGGAACTTTACCATCACTTAAATATCCAAAATTAGTGTGGAATTAATAAAAATCAAATTACACCGACATCTGAAGCCAAAGTTACGTACTTAAAAAGGTAATGGTAACAACAAAAATCATGAGTAACGTGGCATATCCAGAATTTCAATTTTTCGATATTAATTCAAAAATACCGAAACTTTACCATCACGTAGATATCCAAAATTAATGTAGAATTAAAAAAAATCATATGATTCCGACATCCGAAGCCAAAGTTACATACTTGTAATGGTGATTGTAACAAAAACAAATCGTGACCTGTTCATCTCAAGAATTCATATTTATCGACATTAGTTAAAAAATATCGAAAATTTACAACCATATAGATATCCAAAATTAATTTAGAATTAAAAAAATTGGTTATTCAGACTTCTAAATCCAAAGTTAGGGATTTGCAAACGTGATGATAACAACAAAAATCAAGAGTAACGGATCATCTCTAGAATGTCAATTTCTCAACTTTACTTAAAACCTATCAATACTTTACTATCATGTAGATATCTAAAAATAATATGGAATTAAACAAATCATATTATTGTAACATCCGAAGCCAAAGTTATGGGCTTGCAAAGGTGATGGTAGCAAAAACAAATCGTGAATATCAGGTTATCTCCATAATTCTTATTTTCGACATTAGTTAAAAACAATTGAAATTTTACCATCACATAGATATTAAAAACTAATGTATAATTAAAAAAACAATCATATGATTCTGACATCTAGTGCCAAATTTACGGACTTATAAAGGTGATGGTAACAATAACCAATCGTGAGTATATGTTTATCTCCAGAATTCTTATTTTTTAAAAATAGTTAAAAATATTGATATTTTCCCATCACGTTGATATCCAAAATTAATGTTGAATTAGAAAGATCAGATTATTCTGACGTCCGAAGCCAAAGTTACGGAGTTGTACATGTGATGGTAACAATAAAAAATTGTTAGTAGCTGTTCATTTCCAAAAGTCATATTTTTTTTACATTATTTAAAAAAATAATGAAACTTTACCATCACTTAGATATCCAAAACTAACGTGGGATTAAAAAAAATCAGATTTTACCGACATCAGAAGCCAAAGTTACGTACTTGCAAAGGTCATAGTAACAACAAACAATCGTGAGTACCGTATCATCTAAAGAATTCCAAATTTTCAAACATTAGTTTAAAAATATCGAAACTTTACCATACTGTATATATCCAAAATTAATGTGGAATGAGAAGAATCATATTATTCCGATATCCGAAGCTAAACTGACGAACTTGGAAAGGTAATGGTAACAAAAACAATCGTGAGTACGGGTAATCTCCAAAATTCCAATTTTTCGATATATTGAGGAACTATTTGTCAACCGAGATATAGTTAGAGGCGACTGGAGAACTGATTTTTTGATTTTTTTTATTAGAGGAGAGTTGCCAGAAGATGCAAAATTGGCCAAAAAATTGCGAGGCAAAGCTTTTGTCTACATAGTTTTGGATGGAGCTTTGTACAAGAAAGAATTGAGTAGGCCCTTACTACGATGTTTAATAAACAGGAGTCACATGAAGTTTTACCAGAGCTGCATGATGGAGAAGGAACAGTGCATTGTGGCTTTAAGGCATTAACTCGTCGAGTTTTGCTTGCGGGGTTTTATTGGCCTTCAATCATAAACAATGCAAAGAATTTGGTACGAAGCTGTGATACTTGTCAAAGATTTTCTAATTCTATTAATAAGCCAGCAGTTCCACTTATGTCCATTACCGAACCCATTCTGTTTGATACATGAGGAATAGATTTAGTGGGACCTTTGCCAATGGCTTCTGGAGGGCGACAACTGATAATTGTTGCAGTAAACTATTTTACAAAGTGGGCCGAAGCAGAACAGTTGTCTAGTACAAAGGTATATGATGTGACTAAATTCATCAGAAACAACATTTGATGTTGTTTTGGAGTGCCTCGAAGGCTTACCATAGACAATGATCCTCGGTTTGATAATAAGGAAATGGATTCATTTTGTGATCCGAAGGGAATTAAACAGTGTTTTCAACACCATTTCATTAACAAGAAAATAGATAAGTGAAGGTGACAAATAGATCTATTTTGGAAGGGTTGAAGAAGAATTTAAAAAGAGTCGCATGAAAATGGCCTAATTATTTGCAAGAAGTACTTTGGGCTTATCTAACAACTCCTACGGAAGCTACTAAAGAAACTCGTTTTGCTTTAGCATATGGAATGGATGTTGTTAGCCCTGTCGAATCTACTCTGTCATCTTTTAGGATAACTCAATATTCTGAAATGTTGACGAAGCCAAAAGAGCAAGTTTGGATTTGATTAATGAGAAAAGAGTTCAAGCTCATTTAAATATAATTCATTATCAAACTCTTATGAGGAATATGTATAATTCGAGGTTGAAAATGAGGGAGTTTAAGGTAGGTGATAAAGTGTTGAGAAAAGTATTTCTACAACAAGGAGAATAGCCTCTGAAAGATGGCCCTGAATTAGGAAGGACCCTATATGGTTGTTGAAAAGATAAAGCGAAGCTCCTTTCGCCTATGTGATAATCAAGGGAGGATGCTTCAACACGTGTGGAATATACATCATCTGAAGTTATACTGGGAATAACTATATTTGGATTTTGAAATCGTTTTCTTTGATTGATTGATTAGCGCACTATTTCCTATCTTGTTAGCCCAAGAAGGTTTTAATGCGACGCTATGTACATATTCAAAATTATCAATAGAATGCATTTTTTGGGCAATGGTTGTTTACAATTGTTTATTTAAACTATTTTGGTGACTTATCAAAGACTGGTCATCTTTGAGGTTGACCAAGAGTAGAATATTCTGGAGTGTTGTATACACTTTTCGAAGAAAAAAAAATGTTCGAAGTGCTACGCTCATTAAACGCACTATGATGTCTGGAGTGTTACGTTCATTAAACACTTTATGATGTTCGAAGTGTTACCTTCATTAAACACTTTATGATGTTCAAAGTGTTACGTTCATTAAAAATTTATGATGTTTGAAGTGTTATAGTCATTGAACACTTTGCTGTGTTCAAAGTGCTTCATTCATTAAACGCACTGTAAATTTCAAGGTGTTGTGAATTGTCATATTATGTTTTTCTCTCAAATAATTGATATAAATAACAATTGAATGTGAGAATAACTTGAAATGTAAAATGAATCATAAACAAAGACCTTTGGCATTCAAATTAATTCGATGAGCAAAAAAATTTCAGTAATGATATGACAAATAAAAAGCTAAAAGATAGTAAAATTACTCATCCTCGGAGCTCTTTTCGGATTCTTCCTGTCCAGGTGATGAACCTGGAATAGGATCAAACACTTCGCTAGGACGCCTTTAGAGGAGAATTTCACTCCAAAAGTTAAAAAGATCCATCTTAGGATACGTGGCACGAATTTCTCAAAGGAGTGTGATGAGTTTTTGCTCTTTGCCATGGTTGATAGATGCCAACATGTCTTTTGTGCATTCATCTTCATCAGCAGTGATAACAAGTTTTTTTTATTTTTCGAATTGAGTGTTGAGGGTTGTTATCTCATCGGTCAGTTTTTTCTTTTCGCTTCACTATTGACAAGAGATGTTTGAAGCTCATCCAATTTTTTCTTCTCAGCACCTAACTCTTCATGATGTTTGGTTTTGAGTTGATCAATTTCTTCCTCGTGCAAGGTGTTGAGACTTTCTTTCTCGATTCGATGTTCTTCTCGAAGATACTTTTTGATATACATAAGCCCTATGAGAAATTCAGATCTTTCCATTTGGAATCCATGAAATTGATCTTTTATATGATCACCAAAGTTTTCCCTCAACTTTTTCTCAGTGTCAACATCACCTTTATAGTAAACCATATCTTTAGCCATACGTTTCAGCTGATTTTGAGAGGCTTCGATTTCTTGAGTAAGCTTTTTCGCTGCAGTGTTAAGATCAGAAAAATGTTAAAGTGCAGCGAGAACATCTGGGTTTGGTTCGGCAATAGGAAATACTACTGGACTAGGTCCAGGGATAAGATCTAAGGAAATTGTAGGAACAATAACCTTAGAAGATGCGGCTTCGGAGGTAGCAGGTGCGAGTCTCATACCAAGATTATGCAAATGAGTTTGAATCTCTTGAATGATGGGATCTTAATCTCCAGCAAGATCTTGTGATTCGTTAAAGTTAATGAAACTGTTAGGATCAAAGTAATCATCACCTTGGTTATCTTCCGCAGCAACAATTTCCTTTTACTGGTTGGTAGTGTCTTCAGCATTGTCTTCAATTTCCTTTTGATGACTTTGCTGATTTTCTGCAGCTACAACTTCGTTGTCATCTGATAATATTTCTTCGATGGTTTCCACTATTTTCTTTTTGCCTTTCTTCCGAGGGCTGATTCTAATGGTACTTTTCTTTTTTGAAGGAGCTATAGTTTTCTTCTTTTTTGGAGAAGGTCCCTCTTATATTCCTTCTTTGATTGTGAAAAGTGTGTTTTCCTTTGTTTTTTACTTTGAACCTTTTGGCTTCAGATCGGTTGAAGGGCTAGCACCAGATGTGTAACCTATCTTTTTATTCTTATTTGACTTCTTCTTTTGAGGAAGGTGGTTGTCTGATCTATTGCGAATGGGTAAGAACACTTTGCAGTCGAGATGGAGCAATCTTTTGACAGCTTGTCGAGGGTTGGGTGGCTCCATCAAATTTTCAGGAGGAAAGGCTGTGGAAAGCATTATTCCACTCCTTTTTAGCCCAAACAGCAAGCTTAATGAAGGTTTCTTTGGCTTTTTTTCGACGAATGGCATAACGCCTCAGAATTTCTATTTGGAACATGGAAGTTGATAACGAATGAGGGTAACAATAGTTGAAAATTTAATTTAGAAAAACAATGTTAAGAGACTTATTACTACTTCTCTAGACGAGGTTCAATCTTGATGGGTTGGCTTCGGATATAACTTTAGCACTTTCCCATGCTCCTGAAATGAAGATGAATTTTTTCTTCCAAAATTTGTCTACTTCTAGGAGATCATCGATGATTTTAAGGTCATCATCCAATGTAAGATAGTAAAACGGAAGCATTGGTCCCTTGGACAATTTAGTTAAAGATATAAAATCCTTGATACTTATCGAAATTTTGGACAAGTTTGAGGCCATGATTACAAAAAGAAGCGTGAACCATTGATTTGGTGTCACTTGGGTTGGACACAAATTTAATAGTTCGAAGTAATCAACTATCAAGGGGTATTGCGGGAATCGAAGACCCTAGTTTATGATTTATTTTCTTTTTTTTTAGGGGGAACCTGCAGCCGCTATTCAATGAGTGCATACAGGGTAAACCCTTAGTCTGATGCAATAGCTTACAAACCAACGCCATAAGGTAAACCACACAAGCTGACAGGCTCAACCAAGAAATTGTATGTAGAGGGACTCGAACTCATGGCCTTTGGTCACACGCATGCCTTACTCAACCAACTCGCCTACCCCATTGGGGGCCCCAATTTATGATTTCTGGTTAGACTACCAGTTCGTCTTTTTTGCAGTGTAAGGGTGTTTCTCCTTTTTTGGAAAGACGAAGTGTAATATTATCTCCCATTCCCCACTGCTTCTTCAAATCATTTTCTTGGCTCTCTTCATAATATATGTATGAAACATATTTTAGAGCTACAACATAATTCGTATCAAGAGACCTCGAATTCTCACAAATTAATGCCCTTTCCTCCTGATAAACTCCTTCTAGAATCGGCACTCTGAAATGGGATAGGGATAACTTTGCAACCAGGAACCCAAAATGATTCAAGGATCAAAGGATGTGGATCGATAGGTCACACAAAGGTTGTGGAAAGGCCTTTGATATTCCAACTGATCTTCCTTTGGATATGACGCACCAAATGAAGAACGGGTTTTCTTGTGGATAGTACACACCAACAAGAGAAGAGTAAAACTTAAGAAGTTTTTTAAGAATCAAAGATAGTCTAACCATTAAAATTCTGAGTACATAGTTTTTATAGGAGAAAGAACTAGCCTTGAACACAATTAAGGCTGTTCTTGGAAACATAATGCATGCCTCTAAAACAATTTAGGCTTTTCTTGGAAACAAAATGCTTTAATATTGAAAATAAAAGTATTAATGATATAAGCTCGGGTCAGACCCTTCTTTCCTCCAAGGACGTGGCTTTTGGTGTAGAGGGGCCTTAGGCTTTTATTTCAACAAATGGGAAATTGTGAAGTGAAACAATTGCCTCATTAAAAACCTTGTCAAGAAAACCCATTAGGATAAAACTTGAACAAGGGAAAAAGAGTACAATCGAGACACTTTCTCATTTGTTGAAATCAATTAGCTTGAATCAAGACCAAAGTGGTTTAACAAGCTTTTCCACCATACTTGCTGTTTTGATCACGTAGATTCTCTAGTATATTAAGCAATCCTCCAACAACTTTGTTAAATTATTTTGCTCTTGATTGAGTTGTTGGACCAGCCGTTAAATAAAAATATCTTCAACTTCAAGCTCATCTTCTTTTTCAAGTTGTTCATCTAGTTCTTGCACATTTCCATGTTCTAAGCTCCTTGTGTCATCTAGGATCACATCATCCTCTCCCACTTGAAAAAGATTTGACCTCAAATCCATTTCATCTGCGATAAAAGGAACCAAATCAGAAACATTAAAGGTTGGACTCACTTTATACTTACCTCGTAGGTCAAGTTGATACGCATTGAGTAGGGCATAGACCTATAACGCTAAAGAAATCTCGTATCAGTAGTGGCAAGTGTAGTCTTAAACCCCAATCAAATAATATCGTATAGAGGCAAGTCTCATTTTCTTTTGCTTGGTGTGGATGTTCACCAACCTCTGGAACCCTAATCGTTAGGTGGCTTGGAATACCGTATCTATCCCTAAAACTCAACAATCTTGGTTCATCCAAATACCTATATTTGGTGTTAGTCGATCAAAATAACTTTTTAAAACCAAATAATCTTCAAACTTTTTTTCCATGGCCTTCACAGAATTCTCAGGGCTCTTTGCAACCTTTTTATGGGAGCCAAATGAAGTGGTATATAATTCAAGTACAAACATGATAGCCAACCCAATTGTGTATCTCTACGGAAATAACTTAGGGTTCAATGCCTCGCAACTACGCAACTAGGGTTATCATTGATAGTGTTACGAAAGAAGATAAAGAGGAAGCAAAAATATAAGGGCAACTCGAATTGCGTTTTGGACAAAAAACACAGATTTAACAAATGAGTGAGAGCCTAATTCTTTCATTAGAAGATGATTCTTCAAGCCAAAATGGGTATGGTATTCTCTTTCGAGTAACTATTCTTTGTTTAAACACTCGTTTGGAAATTTAGTTTCACTTTTCAAAGATAAATATGCCTCACGCGTGATGGGATAACAGTTATCGCTTTTAAGTATATAAATCGACACGTTCTCTATGTACCCAAGTGTCATTTCGAAAGATTAAACGGCTTCGTTGTCAAAATAAATTGCTAAGCAACACACACGTGTCCAACGACAACTGATGCGTTAATGCAATCATAATTACACATGTTTCATCACACCATTATTTACTTTTACAAACCTCTCTGTTACGATATCTTTTTTCAGTCGCAATCTTTTGTTTTAATTCATGTATTCTGTGTATTTTTACACATAATCCCTGAACTATGAGGGTGCCTTGCCGAGGGAATCCTCATCGCCTCATATGGTCGAACAGAGAGTAAATGGAAGAAGATAGGTATAAACCTAAACTAGGTAAGTGACGAGGTAAAGAACGTCTTGAAGTATTGTGAAGTTTCCAGACCGAGTAGAGCTCTCGCTCCGAAGGCCAACTAACAAACACAGAGATATCGGGCAGAGCAGAGCCCCATGACCAATGGTCGACCGCGACGATCAAAATAGCAAGGCTCCTGATGAAGGAGAGCTCCATCATCAAAAACCCGCTATGAGGATCAGGACACCAAGGTCTCCTTAAAAACTTCAAACAGAGCAGAGCTCCACCTATAAGGACCTGTTAAAGGATTCAGAGCTCCTTTGCCGAGTAGAGCTCCATTACAGTGCCCCATTAGAAAGGAAAATAGTATGGAACGATGTAGCTCGGTTTAGAGTCAAGCAGAAGACGATCGGAACAGACCAAACCGAGTTGAGGCGACAGTAACGGAAGAGGCAATCAAGGAGGTCGATTTAAACTCCAAGGATTTAATAAGTCAACGAGCATTAATGATAGGAGACTGAATTTATGATCGCAAATTTAGGGCTTTCTTTATAAATATTTGTGTGACCTTTGAATAAAGGGAATGAGCGTTAATTAAGAGAAGATAATGTATAAAAGGGGTACTAGACCCAAAGGATTGTATATCTTTCGACATAATACAAACAAACTCTCTTTTTTGCCATAAGTTGTTAGATATTTGCATAACACAAGTAACCGTCAAATTTAAGTTGTCAAAAATATTTAAACAATTATCATGTAATATTTCCGATATATATGGTACCACAAGATCTATAAATAAAAGTCTAACAATCACTTATAAAGTAAAGTATTGATGAACCTTAACAAAGCTAACACCAATTATCTTCTTCTATTGGCAAGGGAAGAACCTTATGAGCAAAAGAGTAACCTTAATTGGATTAAGAATGGTGATAAAAGCATCTATCTCTTTCACAATTTTGTGAGGGAAAACAAAGAAATAACAGAATCAATGGTATATACCATGATGGTATATGGCTAAATGATCAGTGTAAAATTAGAGATTGTTGTTAATTATTTCAAAGAGTTATTAACTAACAATCATAATCATATTCTCTTATTATATCATTTCCAATGCATTCCCAAGTTAATATCTAATGAAGATAATTTTAACCTGCTAAAAAATCCAACTAAAGAGGAAATTTACAATGATGATCTTGTCAATGCTATCATTGATAATTGCAATGATAAGCCTACCTTTAAAAGCATATTAACTACTTTAATTTGTCTTATTCATAAATCTGACCATCATAAACACTTCAAATATTTTAGGCCAATTAACTTGTGTTTCGTTTTCAACATAATTCTTTCTAGACTTATAAATGATAGATTAGCCTTGCTTTTTCCTAAAATTATATCCCATGAGTATGGAGGATTTGTTAATGGAAGAACATCCATGAACATATTCTTCTCTCTCAAGAAATTATACAAGATTTGAACAAAAAACTAGAGGTGATAATGTCCTATTAAAAATAGATATGACTAAGGCCTTTGACAAGATGGCCTTTAGCTTTCACTAATATCATAAAATACTTTGGGTTTTATGATAAATTCACCAACCTCGTTAGAAAATGTATTAAAAATGTGGTTTTCTATAAAACTTACTTCAGATTAAAGATAAAACTGATAATTTTATTATGTTGAAAATTGGTAAAAGAGACAGAGAATTTTAGTTAGATAAATGGTTTGGAGATAAACCTTTAATAGATTTAATTGGTCAGCTAAATTGTGATTGGTATAACATTGATAAAGCGAATTGTTTTTGGCTCAATGGTTGTTGGGGTCTTGATAAAATGAAACATATCATGATCCCTTCCAATATCAAATTAATCACTAATCAATCTATTTGTAATAATAATGAGGATAAAATTATTTGGTCTTTAGTCAAATTAGGAAACTTCAACAGTAAACAAACTTAGGAAATGTTAGAAACCATTATAGTCTTTTTAGTTTTATTTTTTAAATATGGAATAATTCAATCCCAACCAAATTCTCAGTTATTCTTTGGAAGATTATGAAAGACTCGATTTCAATTGATCATAACCTTAAAAAAGAAGCTTTTCATTTGCATCCAAATGTCAATTCTGCCCCAATACGGAATATGTAAACCATTGTTTCGTTAACTATCAATCTTTTTGGCCCATACAGTTTAAGCTTGCTAGTCTTTTTCAAACTGATATTAGAATATATATATATATATATATATATATATATATATATATATGACAATTCAACACCTAGTAAGATGTTGGTTTTGGTCCACGAATAAAAAGGTCCATATTAAAACTATAATTCCTTCTATTGTGTGTTGGACTATCTCGCAATCTAGAAATAAAGCGAAATTTAACAATAAAAATATAGCTACTAGATAAATTTTATTCAAAATCAAATTCATTCTTTCTAGATTAGATAGTGCAAATATCTTAAGCAGAAATATGTGGTTTGGTGATCACAATATAGCTAAAAATCTGGATTGCTTCCTACATCTAACTGACAATAAGAAGATTTATGTTTTTAAATTGATCCATAAAGTAGATAGACTAAAACTAAATGACTAAATGTGGAAGCCACCTCGTATCAGTCCGACATGGTCTACCTTGTGCCCTTCATCAGATTGGTGACATCACTAATTAAATTGCAGGCTTAATAATTATATATAGTGTCCTTTGTTTCAAATCCAAATGTCAATCAATCTCTGACACTTACACGCATGCCTTTCAAAATGATTCATGAGTAGTTTGATGTGTCAGAAAGCTCTTGCACTTCTGAATACGCATGCTTCTCAAATCATTAGTGGGAAAGTTATAGAACTTTTGATCTTCTCTAGGGATTCATCATTTAAGAAAATGTTTCATCTTTTTGGGTCCTTATGACCATTGGAATCCCAAACATATACCGATAAATACTCAACACTCTTCACAATTTGGAGTTGTTTGCTTTCATAACTTTCGAAAGAGAAAGACACATTGTAGAGAGAAAGAGATTTTCCTGCAACTTCTTGAAAATATCCCTCTAAAGGTTTTCTTCCATCACTTTCACTCTTCACGGGTATCTTGTTCATGTCTAAAACAATTACCGAAACTAGGTTAGACGAGAAGCCAAAAATGCCGCAAATTCTTTAGACCACGTATTACGGCCTCTGGCCTCCAATCAAGAAGCAATCTGAGGCGGCGAAAAAATGCCAACATTGGTATTCAATCAATCTTTACTACCCCTCAGCCCCCCGATCAAACTTATACGATAGACAACAAGTGTGACCTTTGCACTTAAAAGAAGTCGATTCCTGAATCATCATTCATTTCGATCGATGGTAAATCGAAAGATGTTGAGAAATCAAAGAGCGATGTTTCGAAGAGAAAGCGGTCCATTAAACCTCTACTGAAAAGGTACATAAAATTTAAGAATAAATGAATTACCCCCACTCCTCAAAATACTCTGCAAGTAGTCTTTTAATCACACTTGGAGAAGATGTTGTGCCTACTGTACGCCTGCAGCTAATGCGGTCCTCGAACTGGTTAGGAAAATAAGGTAAGAACACTTGTGTATAAGCCTGAAGAAACCCAGAATCAGACTACTGTTGAAGCTAGTCAAAACAAAAACCCAACTAATACTTTGTTCTCCCAGACAGGAACTACCATGCAAATCGAGGTTCCAACCACCCAGGGCAAAGTTAATGTGGGTTCTCCCGCACAAAAGAAAACATCAAACTCGAAAACGAAAAAGTACCACACCAAACAACCCTTGAATGTCGAGTCTATCCTCGGGAATAACCTCCGGGATATTGAAATCAAACATCTAGTAGCCTTGTACAAGGTAAAGTACCTGTAATACCACACCTCCGAGGAGGTAAAGATTCGAGACCCATAAGGAATCCCAAGCTTAGTAACGATTCAAGGCTCCGGGACAATAAACTAATCGTCAATCCATACATTCTTAACAGGGGTCTTTAGTTACTACTTGATCCCACTTTGGTTAGATACTTCGAATTTATTTATCTTTTCCCTACTCAAGCCGGTCATAACATGTGATTTACTCTAATAGCCTTCATAATGGCGGCAATGATAGGGATCATTTTTTTTAGTAAATCAATTCGTCGAATTAACTGGTGTTGTGAAGAATCATGATTTCTTTATTTATTCCCTAACTATATGGAATAAATTTAAGATAGTGACGATTCCATAAACAACATTCCGAACAAGATAATTCACCAACGTCTACAAAAAAGAAAAGTAAAATAGTCTTACAAATACAAATTACAAGATTAAAAGTCTGCCAACGTGTCATAATGTTTAAACATAAGAATCATCCTTCAATTAGGTATCCTGTATCAAGTTTGGGTTTTCAGTCAGCGCATCTTTCGCGCGCTCTGCTCCTACATCTGATGCATCAGTCACCATCCCCGTAGTTAGCGTATTGGCTACTAATTCCCCTTCTGGCTGCTCGAGGCGGATAGATGCGATTCCGACCCCTAGCCACTGCCTTTCCCCAATCACCAATTTCCCTAATAAGCCTAAATTCATCCATGGGTTCAAAGACACAAGCGACTTTACGACCTTCTTCACTTTCTGCGCCACCATTGTCATGGCTACCTCCATGACCTGGGCTTCTATTTCGTTTAAGTCAGCCACATCCTTCTTTTGCAGCTGCTCGCTCTTGCTTTATTTTTGCCTTTAGCTCTCCCAATGCAGATATTTAGACCTCCCATTCTCCAAAATCATAGCAATAATGCGCTCCGCCTGATCTTTCACTCTCTTTGACTGAGCCACACTATGAGCTAGCAATGTGTTGCTCTGCGTCATTACCGCAACATTCATTTTGATTAACTCATTGTTATGTGCTAGCACTGCGGCATTCCCCGTTGTCAATTCCCTACATGACGACTCGCAGGCCCTCACAAAACCCTGGACTACGGTCAACTTTTGGTGCAAGCCTTCATTCTCTTCAATTGTTTTATCCTTCTTCGCCTTGGAAATCCCGTAGGCATTCTTGAACTGAGCTAGCTCAGTCATTACCCTCTTCACAAAACTGAAAAACATGGGCTCTGGTCTCCACTTCTCCATCACCAGATCATCTGCTTTTAACATCCTCCGATAAGACAATACCACTGAGTTATGATGCATCTATGTAGCCAGGCACAAAAAGCAGGAGATGGGTTAATCATCTAACCAATCTGATATAAGGAGAGACTTATTTGAAGAAACATACCTCAGTAGCCAGCTCTACTTGCCTCTACAGAATTTCACTCATATGTAAGTGGTCGTAGAACGACAGCTCTGGAATGTGTTTCACGCAGATCAATTTTTCAGATTGCACGACAATAGACATAAGACACACTTTTGGCTCCTTATGTCAAACATAGCTTGTCTGACACTAAAGTTACAAGACTATCATACATGTTGATAGAATCAAAGATACCTACAAATGAACCAATTGTTATCAAAATTATCATCTAACTTAATTTGAGGAGGATGGCCAAACCAATTATCCAAACAGAAATCCATGTTGTCTTTACCCAACTTCCACAAGATATTGCCTTCTACAAAGTTCTTGATTTTAGCTAGAATTTTCCATGTTTGAGAGCCATACTTATAGTAGTTAGACTTGAGAGCATGCTTCCCTTTTCATTAGATACTATGTAAAAACTTAGCCCAAACTGGATTGTTCTCTATAAATATGATCTAAAGCTTACAAATAAAATATATCTTGAATGTCATTTAATTTCCTAATGTTGAGACCACCTTGACTGAATTTCTTACAAATATTGGACCAGTTCGACGAGTGAATTTTACTAAGATCACTAGAGGAGCCCCATAGGAATTTATTTAACATTCTTTCAATCTTAACAATGATGATCTTAGGAAGATAACAACTTTGCATCTAGTAGATAGGAATAGACATTAAGAGTCAGTTGATGAGAGTAAGTCTTTTTATTTCTCTCCCAATTATTGATCTTATTCCTGATCTTGTCTAGAAGAGTGACAAAGTTGTTGGTTTAGTTGTTTGAGTTGAGAGTGATGCTAAGATATAAGTAGTAGGAATGAAACTAGTACTAAAGCTAGTCTAATTGGCTAACCCACTAATTCTATCTTGAGATAAGTTGTTAGACATGATGATCTTTGTTTTTTCTTTGTTGATAGCTTGACCTGAAATGTCTTGGTATTTTTGTAAAAAATGTACCAAGAGTATTCATAGTTGAACTAAGACCATTTAGTAAAGATAAGTAAATCATCAGTGAAGGCAAGACATCGTATAATAATGCTACTTCTACAGGAATAAATCATGGTGTTGTTAGATTCAAAAAGCATCTTAAGATGCTTTATTAATACTTCTTCTTCAATGATAAAAAGACTAGGGGACAAGGGGCCCTTTGTAAATGCCTTTGTTAGTCTTAAAGAAGCCAAATTCCTTGTAATTAATGAGTATATATACATAAACAGATCTAATCAGCCAATTAATTAAGTTGATAAACTATAATTGAAACCAAAAGCTCGAAAAACTATAATAATAAAAAAGTGAGATAGTTTATCGAATACGTTAGCCATATTAACGTTTATTACTATGTTGCATGCTTTTGTTTTCCTACTCAAGTCATGAATTAGCTCATTGGCAAGAAGAATATTATCTTGAATAGACATGTCCATCACATAACCACCCTGCACATCAAAAATAAACTTGGGAAGAAGATTGGTTAGTCTATTATTTAGTATCTTAGACATAATTCTATTTAATATGAATACACAAACTAATTGGTTTAAAATCTCTCCATGTTGTTGGATTGCAAGACTTGTGAATAAGATAAATGTCAGTTTCCATGATTTCTTTGGAGATATCTTGACCAAGGATGAAGGAAGTCATTTCCTTACAAAAATCTTGCTTGATTATTTTCCAGCAGGTGAGGATGAAACAACTGTTGAATCTGTACATTCCTGTTGCACTCGTTGAATTAAGGCTTTAGATGATGTTGAAAGTCTCTTCTTCAATAAGAATTACAAAGAGTAAGTTGTTATCTGTATTAATAATGATCGTCAACATAATTTTAAATATATTATCATTCATACTAGTAGTTTCATCTGCATAATTAAGATAAGGGGAAGCAATAAAAATATATTAGAAGTAGGATTCAACAGATGAACTTAGGAGGTCTTCATCAGTTATCAAGTTATTGTCTTCTTTGATACATGAGATTCTACTCTTTATTCTTTTTTCTTGACATAATTGTGGTAGACATTTGTGTTCATATCCCCATCCTTGATCCAAGTGGAGTAGAATTTTTGGAACCAATAAGCTTCTTCAATTGTAAGAACCTTAAGATGATCAGCAATAACTTTAGATAGATTAATTATATCATCCATGTTGTTGGATATCTGAAACTTAGTTTCACATACTTTTACAGATTCCTTAGTCTCAAAACTTATAAAAAATATTACCCAATTCGTTCTTATTCAATTTTTTAAGAGCAACCTTAAGTCTTTTGGGTTTATTCTAAAAAACAAACATAAGGAAGTCATTCATGTTTTGATTCCAATTAGTCTCCAAAAAACTAAGGAAATCCTTATCCAAAGTCCACATATTCAAAAACTATCATCAATTCTTGTATTTAATCCTGTCTTTGGCTATATTAATGCATAAATGAGTGCGATCGGAGAAACTACTAGCCATATAAATCACTTTAGTTTTATAGAAATGATCAGACCAATCTTTATTATAAAGAACTCGATCCAAATTCTTCCAGTCAGTTTTGTTAGATCAAGTTAATTCAGCCCGAGCGTATCATACATCTTCAAAACAACATTCACAAATATCATCATTAAATTCGTCAGAACGTTTATTGCAGTAGGTTGAACAGCCCAACTGCTCATGAGAAGAACAAATAGAATTAAAATCCCCCAACCCCATTTGTGCCTTAGTAGTTGTAGAGATGTGTCTAAGGATATCCCAAAGCTCAATTATGTTAGCATCTGGAACTTTGCGTAGACAAAAGTGACTGAGAAAACTTTGTCAATGTTTATGTGCTTTATGTCAACATGAATATACTAAATATGATCGAGCATAATGTTAACCACTAGATCATCCTTCTAGAAAATCCAGATTTTATCGGAAGTGTTGGCTTTGTAATGTTTGTAGCCAATCTTAGCAGCAATGTTCTCATGTTGGTTAGAGTTGATAAGGGGCTCCCAAATGATGAGAAATTTTATATATTCTTTGAACACAAGATTTAAGCCTGTGCAAAGAAGCTTTGTTACCAATCCTTCGAATGTTCTAATTATGAACCTTGATCATAATGGACTTTTGAGGGTAGATCTTCTGGGCTCTATAAATTTCAGAGACTTGATCAATAAAGAACCTTTCTTCTTCTTATTTTTAGCTTATTTTATTTTTTGTTGAGAAGATCGTAAAAGCTTTTATCAAGTTCCTTCCTCTTTAGAATTGGTGTAGTTGGTAACCTTCTTATGTTGTCTTGATTGCGAGTATGGATGCGTTATATGAGATTTTCATAATCTAGGGAGGGAGACAGGTTATAATCATAGTCAAGAGACTTGATGGCCTCTACTACCTTTGTTTCATTGGTGACAATATCATTCTGTTTACAGGTAATATAGATTTCTTTATTTTTTTTCTTTGTTTTGCATATCTTTAGCAAGGATTTGGGATGAGTTTTTGGCTGATTTACATTTTTTTATCATTAGAGAGTATATTAGAATCTCTACATATCTGTTCATTGCATTCTTCTGCATCAAGTTGTTATAATCACCATGATTGCTAGAATCTTTAGGAGGCTTGATAACTATTGACTTAACTTTGGGGAGCTTAATTACCAGAGTTTCAGGTTCTTTAGATTCTTGATTTATAGGTATCTTTTATGTCTCCAATTCGTTGGTTTTAGTTTGAGATTTCTTTCAGGTGTCATGTTTATGCCCTAAGTGATGACATGACTGGAGATATTGAGGGAGATCCTTGTAACTTATCTCAAGCAAACATCCCTTATTATCACTAAATGTAACCCAAATATGATGATATAACTTCTTTGTTAGGTCCAGTTCAATCTAGGTGTAGCATGCATTTTAAATTGCCCTGTTTTTATCTGGAACCCAAGTCTATAATGGTTGACCAATGGTGGCTGCAACCGTCTGAATCATACAATAATTGTATAGAAATTAGGGACATTAACTATCCTGATCTACACTGGAATTGGATTTTGGCAAGAAACAGTTTTCGCCTACCATGATTTTTTATGATTGCTAGTTTTTATTCACTGTCCTTCATAAGAACTAGGGGGATACTCATAAGGATATAAAATATTGAGGGCCTAAATGTAATAGAACTACAGTCATAAATAATAAATTGTATACTTATTAGATGACGTTTAGACTATTTGTAAATATAGGAGGCTGTAACGCAATTAACCCCTTTGTATAACTAAATATGTTATACTAATCTAATGCGCCTATAAATAAAAGTTGATGCCAATGAATAAAGGGTGAAGCTTTTTTATTATACAAAGCTTATTCTCTATTTTATTTTCTCTCTCTACAACTAAAAACTTTATTTACTTTCTCTTCTCAACAAAACAGATTCATACTTAACACTATTGAAATTGAAGGATTCGATATTCTCGAGGATGACCATTCCACCATCAAACATTCTCAAGTTTTCAAACCAATAATTATTGGAATTAATGTGGAATAATGCAACTGAATCAAGCACCAACGTATCGTCATACATGCAAGAATAAGAAGTCATTAACCCATTTGCGTACTCACAATCATCACACACCATTGCAGCATCTCTAGCTTCCGTCATCTGGTAGTTTTTGTTATTCCCCTTCTGCGAACAGTTCTGAATAATATCCATTTTTCTTTTGCATGTCCAACTGATTATATTTGAATCTGTCTAAACTTCTCTAAGTTTTGATTGAGAATTTTCTTTTATATAACTTATATTTATTTTCCTCATAGACCCATCACATTCTGTTTGTGCCCTCCATAGTCACATTTCAGAACACTTTTTCCTTGAAGATATTTGGAGTTTAATGTGCTCTTGACTTTGACCATCGTACGATAATCTTTCCCATAGAACATGATGTCCACGAAGTGTTCATACTCCTTTGGAAAAGAGCATAAGATGATGATTTTTTTATCATCCCCATTAACCCGCACACCAACTAAATTAAAGTCAAGTCTGATTCGATTGTAATCATTTAAATATCTTCAGATCTCTATCTTACTATCCATAGACAATGTAAAAAGGTGTATCTTCAGATACAATCTATTCCTCAAAGACTTCTTCATATAAATCGCCTCAAACCGATTGAATATCCCCGACGATGTAGGCTCTTCAAAAACCTCTCACAGTAGTGTATATATCAAGCTCATTATGATGGCACTATGAGCTTTAGACAGTACCACGGTATCAACTTGTGTAAATTTATCCTCAAAAACTGTAGTTAATCTCTTTTGTACTACATAAGCCTTAACTTTAGTTCTTCAAAGCTTAAATTCATTTGATCCGTTAATTGTTTTGCTAGGCTAAGATTCATAGAACTTATATTCCGTACCTTTAGATTTCCATGCAAGTTCTAGTTCTCTAGCCTACAGGTCAGTGACAATCTACTTTTATTACAGTTGCTCAACACTCATATACCGCTTATTGGGGAAACCATCATTCGTCCAATACAAGAATGAATGTGCGATTAGCAAACCTTCAGAATTTTACCATGTTCAAGATTAGTAACAAATAGAATATATTGTAATTAAACCAAAGACACAAGACATATTTAACGTGATTTGTATTGTGAAGATATCTTACATTCATGGGTAATGAACACTCTTTTAAAAACAAGTAAACTATAGAAAGACTCTGAATCAGAAAAGCCGCAATCACTCTTTGTTATAAAAGATGATATGATTCATAAATCCCTCTCACATGTGTTTATCTTATACCTCACTTATCTCTAAAAAGACCTAGAGTAATTTTTCTCACTTATGAAGTATTCTGGTCCCGTAATCATACCTCTAAAATTATAGTCAAATAATTTTTAGTAATTGCATATCCCTTTCTATATATAAGTTTTGGAAAAATCCTAAGTATGAATCAAATATTTGAGATTAAAGGTTATTAATCAACGACTGAAATAGATCATAATCCATTAATATAAAAAAATCATAAAGAAACCTAATTATTATCCAATACTCAATTAATAAAAAATCTAATATATAAAGGAAGACCAAAATAAGAGTCCAAATTAATATAGATGACTCACCAAATAGAAGAATCTGTTTTGGTCCAACTCTGGTGTTACGATCCAGTTCACTTAAGATCAGATTGCTACATTCCCGCTCGCTTCGGATCATCATGCTTCAGACCAGTGTGACTGTCTCAACGTATATCTTTTTTTTGCTCAATAAAGCACCATTCTCGACAGCTTTCTTAGGCTTTAAGAACCAGCAGACGTCTCTTCCATAATCATGATGAAGTTCTCCTCTATATTATGTTTGAATAATATAAGTTTATTATAATCGACAAAAATAAAAATAATAAAAGTTCAATCAAAATCTTGGTGGTAAAAAGAACCAAAAATAGTTAAACTCGTGTAATTAATAAAAAAAACTTGATAGAAACTTAAACTCAAAACTTAATTTGATTCCTTAGATAGATTATATAAATATCCATAATATATATAAGGTTTTTTTCCATAAAATCAACTTGCTTTATTTCATGATCCAATTGAGAAAATACACAAGTTAGCCCACAGAGGCCTTACACAATCCAAAATAAACAAAACCCAACATGCTTTCGACAAAAAAAACAAAGAAAGAACAACCACACTCCCTAACCCTAGAGACCCAAACTTCTTCTTTCATAACTCTTCAACTAGCAGCCACAATCCCTAGCCCTAAAGACGAACTCTTCTTTCTCAACTCTACAACCATAAGCCACATTTCATCAACCCACCAAGCCTTCCAACACACAAAACCAAAGCTTAAAATTGACTCCATTTGAGAATCAGCAACAAGGAAATCATTGCATGCAATCGACAAAAGCACCAAGAAAACCACTGCATGCAATTGATAGAAGCACCAGGGAACTGCAGCTTGAAATCGACAAGTACTACAACATGCAATTGAATTTTATTACAGAAATTAAGAGTTGTTATCTGATCTTAGATAACCAACTCCCAGACTTTCGAGAAAGATGATGGCTTTAAGGTGACTTGGAGCCTGATTCTAATCAAAATCCACACTTTTTTTTAATTTAAGCACCATTTTTGCTATCCAGTTTGCAGCTTCATTTTGCTTTCTAAAAACATTATTCGAATTCATGTTTGAGGAGATCAAATTTCTGCAACATTGGATAGTAGACCTTGGAAACCAGGGGATTTTCCCATGAATAAACATCTCAGTTAGAATTTGAGAGTCTGACTCGATGTCCGGATGATAAATTCCTTTAGAAAAACAAATTTGTAGCCCGTCCAAAAGAGCCCTGCATTCAGCAACAATAGGGATACCCTTACCACAAAGTCGACCATAACCAAAAACCAAATTCCCTTCATTGTCTCTGACCACACCTCTTCCACTAGATTCACCGGTAAGATTACAAGCGTCATCTGAATTTAGTTTATACCTGTCAAGCTTTGTACTCACCCATTTTAGGGATATATGAATCATAGGTTTATCAACATGAGCAATACACCCAATCGTAGGGCTAATCTTCCCGTCAATTCCCGAGTACTTTCTTTTTTATAACTTTGCTCTATCCAGATTAGTCAGAATCTGAATAACTTGGTGAATCATATCCTGAGAACTTAGGATAACATTCTCATGTTTTTTTTTTGTTTCTAGCATACAAAATTACTCATGTTATAATAGGAGGTATAATTGATCTCATATGAATATTTTTATTTACAGACCAATACCATGACCTTATAAGATGAGGGAAGGTCATGTTATTGGTTATGTAAATGTTGAATAAAAGTAAGAAGAAAGATCAAACCTCCCAAGATTTCTAACAACTCACAAATACATGATTCACAATTATGCAGAATTCTCCACGGGATAAAAGAGCATTTTGTGGGGGTTGCAGAATTTCAGGATTTCTTATAAAGGTTAGATTGATTACCTTTACTTCTAATAACATTCCAGGTTTCTTTAGTATCATAGTAGCCCTCAGTACTAGTTGTCCAAACTATTGAGTCATCCTCAATTCCCGTAAGCTTAACTTTGAGAATGTTTTGAATAATATCAGGATTCACAACATTCTCAAGTTTTCTGAGATTCCAAGAACCATTCTCCCAAAAGTCTTTAACTTTACACCCATTGTATCTAATTCCATCTTCAACATCAGTTATCTTAGCAAATGGTAGAGGAGTACACCATTTATCAAGAAAGAAGTTTATATCCCCGGCTTTAGGAATCCATCTGTCAAAATTCTCAACATTTTCTCTGACTTTACAAATTCTGAGCCAAGCTTTAGAGTATTTAGCATATTTAGGAGCAATTAATGGACGATATTTATTGTAGTAGGTAGCGTAGATTAGCTTTGCCCAAATAGACTTCTGCATTCTGAGTTTAAACCATAGCTTGTAAGAAAACACCTCATCCATATCTTTTATTCTTCTAACATTGAGCCCCCCTTCCTCATAGGGCTTACATATCCTGGACCATTTGGACCAAGAAATATCAATTTTATTCTTCTTGTAGCCCCATAGAAATTTGTTGTAGATAGATTTAATTCTCAGAACCACAGTTTTAAGGGTAGTTGAGTTCTAAATAGAGAAGATATGGTAAGCTAAAAGAACAGACTGAATAAGTGTTAATCTTCCACCAAAAGAAAGCACTGATGAATCCCATTCTGCAACCTTGTTTCTGACTTTATCAATGATTTCTTCATAATTACTCACATTTTTTCTGTCTATTGTAGTCCCCAAGTATCTGAAAGGCGTCTTGCTATGATTGAAACCAAGGATGGACTCCATAAGGCGAAACCTGTGAGGTAACATGTTATTTGATATAATTATTTTAGATTTTCTTTTATTAATTTTCTGACCTGACTTTTCTTCGTAATGTTGCAGCATATTGAGGACTTCAGTAACAGATTTAGAAGAACCATTGCAAAAGATAAGGAGATCATATGCAAACCCCAAGCAAGGTATGTGCATATTACTTCTATTTTTATACTTAGTAGATTCATCAGTTTGAGAAAGATACTTCAATCCCCTTAAAAACAGACTGGGTGACAGTGGGTCACCCCCTTAAAACTGTGGTTCAGAGAAAAGTATTGTCTAGCCTATAAAAGGCTTTGTCCATATCAACTTTTAGGATTATATTTCTCCCCCTAGTCTTGATATTTAGGTCATAAGAAAGCTCATGAGCATTCATAATACTATCATGAATGCATCTCCCTTTGATAAAAGCCCCTGCTCCTCAGAAATTAGAATAGGCAGAATAGTAGCCAATCTGAAGTTTATAATTTTGGAGATAATTCTGTTAAAGAGGGTAGTGAGGCTGATAGGCCTCAATTCCTTCCAGGTTTTAGAAGAAGAGTTCTTAGGGATAAGGCACAAGATAGTAGAAAAGACTCCCTTTGGAATATAGTTGTCATTAAAAATATCATATGTAGCTTCACAAAGATCTGATTTTATGATAGGCCAACAAACATTGTATAATTTTCCATTAAAACCATCCGGACCAGCAGCAATATTAGGATTTAAGCCTTTAACTATAGCATAGATTTCAGCTTCAGCAGGGAGAGTCCTCAACTTAGCATTATCCTCATCTTTAACCAGTCTAGGAATGAAGTCAAAGAGAGTATTTGAGCTCCAAAGGTTAGGTAAATCAGCCAATAAGGTCTTAAAAAAATCCACAGCAGAGTTTCCAATATCAATAGGATCTTCAAGCCATTCTAAGCCATTATAAATTGTAGATACTTTATTCCTTTTATATATTTTCTTAACCATATTGTGAAAAAACAGTATTTTTTTCACTATCTTTAACCCAATTGGTATGAGTTTTTTGCTCCAAAAATTGTTCCTCTCTATCCAGCAACTTTAGATGAGTTTCCTTAGCATTCTCAAGAAGTTATCTGTCTTCTGTAGTTTTAGTGGTTTGGTAATTAATCTCCTTACAGTTGATTTCTTCCTCAATAAGTTTTATTGAGTCAAAAATATTACCAAAAACCCTTCTATTCCAACCCTAAGGTCTGACTTTAACCTTCTTAACTTAAACCAGAACTTAGAAATAGTAGAACCATAAGCACTAGCAGCCAAGCTTGACTCCACAAACTCATAGAAGTCTTCATTAAGAATCCACATATTTAGAAACTTGAAAGTAGACCATAATTTAGCAGTATTGGTAGCAATAGAAACAATAATAAGGGCATGATCGAAACAAGTCTTAGATTGATGAATGACTTTAATTGTATCAAAGTTATTTAGCCACTTGTTATTGTAAAGAACCATGTCCAACCTCCTCCACTGCCTGCCATTAGTTCAGGTAAACTTATTGCTAGAAAAATCTACATCATTCAAATTACAGTCTAGAATAAAGTTGTTAAGATCATCCATACTGGCAATACAGTTTGTATTGCAATGGAGCTGCTCATCAGAACTAGCTATAGTTTTAGATCTCCCATAATAAACTAGTTTTGGTTTTTTTTAACCTAGTGCATAACTCGATATTACATAAGTTTTTCCTTCATAATGCTAGGGAAAATAGTAATGACACTTATAGCAACAATTTGATAAATAATATTGATGACCTCTTTTTTTTTAAAAATCTAAAGGACTTTTATTTAAATAGACCAGTTTTGGCCCAAGACTTACATAGATCAAGACTGGCCCAAGACCATTACTTATCTTTGGCCTTATCTTAGAGTGAATGATAGAAAGGGGAAAAACTATAGTTTCAGATATCACTCTATCTCACTCATCTCGTCACTCATCTCACAGACAATTACACAGACCGCCTCTCACTCTCAGCTCAATCTTCTTCTGCTTTTCTAAATTCGAAGATAGATCCAAAATAAAGCGCTTGATGCGTGCAACAATTTCCTTCACGACAAGTCCGGAGATTGAAGGATCAAATGGATGATAATCTAACTAAAGATGAGCAACTATCTCGTGAAACCACTGATAAATCAGCCTCCTGGAACATCACTCAGAGCTAGTACTACCCTTCAAAGGTAGAAATCCACAAGATTTTTACTAGCAAAACATCGCTTTCATGTAGTACTTATCCTATTAGATGAGTCGTCATTTAAAAGGGTGTGAAAATTCGTGAAGAACTATATATTTGCTGATTGATGTATAAATTTTCCTAAGGTCAAGCCTTTTGCTTCTCTGATGTCAAGTTGAAGCTGTCTTCACGGATGCAAAATGGCTAAGCTTATAGATCCATAGATGGGAAAGACATAATGAAAATGTTCTACTATCTTACAATAGGGAGAACTATAACCACATTAGAATCGACCCTTGGAGAAAGGAGATTATCTGGGCTCAGTTGCCTCCTAATTGTTTATGTAGAGAATCATTTAAATTTAAATTCGTCGTGTACTTAATCCTCAAGATGCAACATGGTTTCAGATTAGTGTAAATGTTTCTTACTAAGGCTTGCAATAATTCTTGAGAAAGTTTCATTAGTTGAGATTCATTAAACTAGTACTGCATTCAATATTAGGTTCTTCTGGAAGACAAGCCTGAACAACTAGCAATTCCTTCCAGCCTCTCTCTTGCTTTCACCATCATGTTTTTGCTCTTAATCTACTGGCAGTTCCTTTAAGTCCCTTCCAAGAAGAAACCATGAACTACCTGAACAATTCAGAAATGAAGCCGCTGATGAATATTATGAACGCGTGAGCAATTCGTCTCGAAACAGCCATAGAAGGCACCATAGACGTACAAGAGAGGGCAACGAACGTATGCGTGACAATCTTGGAGGTCTCAAGATTAAGATTCCACCATTCCATGGAAAAAACGATCCAGATGCCTATTTGGAATGGGAAAAGAAGATTGAACTCGTTTTCAACGTTCAACCCTACACGGAGACCAATCGAGTAAGAATTGCTGCTACTGAATTTTATGATTATGCTCTTAGTTGGTGGGATGAACTAGTTACCTCAAGAAGGCGTAATGGGGAACATCCTATAGAATCATGGGCAGAAATGAAAGCCATTATGCGGAAGCCGATCTGTTGAAGAGTATTATCAAGAAATGGAGACCTTAATGTTGCGAGCTGATATTTTAGAAGATAGAGAGGCAACAATGTCAAGGTTTCTTAGGGGTTTAAATAGAGAAATTCAAGACATATTGGAAACTCAGTATTATGTTGAACTAGAAGAGATGCTACACAAAGCTTTGATATTTGAACAACAAGTTAAAAGAAAGAACTCCTCAAGATCATGTTACGGTTCAGGGGCAGTAACAATTAAGCCAAGTTATTCAAAAGATGAGAAGACCAATTATCAGAAAGGAAGCTATGTAGAGGTGAACCAAAAATCTGGAACACCATTGTCTATTGATAACAAGGGCAAACCTAAAGAGGTTGCAATCAGAACTCGTGATGTTAAGTGTTTCAAGTGCAAAGGGATGGGACATTATGCTAATGAGTGTTCTAATAAGAAGATTATAACAATTCTAGATAATGGAGAAATAATTTCAGAGGAAGAAGAAATTGTCTCTGATTCTTCCGAAGAACACTTAGAGCGACCTGCTAAAGAAGATTTATTGGTAGCCAAAAGGTCTTTAAGCGTTCAAACAAAAGAAGAAGAACAAGAGCAAATGGAGAATCTGTTTCGCACTAGGTGTCTTGTTCAAGGGAAAGTTTGTAGCCTTATTATCGATGGAGGCAGTTGTACCAATGTGGCAAGTAAATCTATGGTAAAGAAGCTTGGTTTAAAAACGAAAAAGCATCCAGCACCTTACAAGCTTCAATGGCTTAACGACAATGAAGAAATGAAAGTTAGCCACCAAGTAGAAGTTCCCTTAGCCATTGGTAAGTACGAAGATGAATTTTTATGTGATGTTCTACCAATGGAGGCTAGTCACATACTGTTAGAAAGGCCATGGCAATCTGATCAAAATAGGGGCTAGTCACATACTGTTAGAAACGCCATGGCAATCTGATCGAAAGGTTATCCATGATGGATTCACTAATCGCCATACATTTGAGTTTCAAGGTAAAGAAAATATTGTTGTTGATGCATTGTCCCGAAGGTATGCCTGAATCACTACTCTTGAAGCTAAGATTTTAGGATTTGATCATCTTAAGAGTTTATATGAAAATGATTCTGATTTTGGAAAGATGTATCAAGCATGTGAAAAGTTTGCTTCAGGGCGGTTCTATAGGCATGAAGGATTCTTATTCTTTGATAAACGTTTATGTGTGCCTAATTGTTCCATGAGAGATTTACTTGTTAGAGAAGCCCATGGAGGAGGCTTAATGGGACATTTTGGAATAGCTAAAACTCATAAGGTAATGCTGGATCACTTCCATTGGCCACATATGAGGAGGGATGTTGAAAGAATCTGTGACAGATGTGCTACTTGCAAACAAGCCAAATCTAAGGGAGAAAGTTGTCACACCAAACAAAATGAAAACGATAAAAACTAAACAATTATTGCCATCACACTTAAACTTAAAACAGATATAAAATCATAATTTATGTTGATTAGATCGTTAAATATTATAAACCCGGTTTGATTTTTTTTTATTACTGATAACAAAATCTTATAGTTATATCCAAATAAACAAATATTATATACATGATCAATCAAAGTTAAACAAACAAATATTAGGTTTTAAATAGTAAATCATACATGACTATCGAATTTAGCAACATAGAGTCTTTGAACTTTCAAAAGTCTGTTGGTAGTCTTTGGACTATCTAATTTGGATAAAGTTAGTCCCCCTGTGTGTGTTGATTATCAATTTTTGTGACAGATAGTCCATAAACTATTCATTTTCGATAAAGTTAGTCATTTGATTTTCTGATAAACTCCTCCTAGAATCGGCACTCTGAAATGGGATAGGGATAACTTTGCAACCAGGAACCCAAAAGGATTCAAGGATCAAAGGATGTGGATCGATAGGTCACACAAAGGTTGTGGAAAGGCCTTTGATATTCCAACTGATCTTCCTTTAGATATGACGCACCAAATGAAGAACAGGTTTTCCTGTGGATATTACACACCAACAAGAGAAGAGTAAAGCTTAAGAAGTTTTTTTAGAATCAAAGATAGTCTAACCATTAGAATTCTGAGTACATAGTTTTTATAGAAGAAAGAACTAGCCTTGAACACAATTAAGGTTGTTCTTAGAAACATAATGCATGCCTCTAAAACAATTAAGGCTTTTCTTGGAAACAAAATGCTTTAATATTGAAAATACAAAGTATTAATGATATAAGCTGGAAATCAGACCCTTCCCTCCTCCAAGGACGTGGCTTTTGGTGTAGATGGGCCTTGGGCTTTTATTTCAACAAATGGGCAATGGTGAAGTGAAACAATTGCCTCATTAAAAACCTTGTCAAGAAAACCCATTGGGACAAAACTTGAACAAGGGAAAAAGAGTACAATCGAGACACTTTCTCATTTGTTGAAATCAATTAGCTTGAATCAAGACCAAAGTGGTTTGACAAGCTTTTCCACCATACTTGCTGTTTTGATCACGCGGATTCTCTAGTTGATTAAGCAATCCTCCAACAGCTTTGTTAAATTGTTTTGCTCTTGATCGAGTTGCTGGACCAGCCGGTAAAATAAGAATATCTTCAACTTCAAGCTCATCTTCTTTTTCAAGTTGTTCATCTGGTTCTTGCATATTTCCATGTTCTAAGCTCCTTGTGTCATCTAGGATCACATCAAAAAGCCTAGACACCAAGGCATAGACCTCAAAGTCAAAATAATCTTTAGACTCCCGATTTTATTATTATTATATTTGAGTTTAACAAGGTGCTAAAACTAATATAAGAGGTGTTAAAACAAAATACATAGTAAAATTTGAATTTTTCATCTGAAGCTCCAAATCAAAATCGAAGATTGAATGGCCAAACGAAGAGCATCCTAGGGCCAGCTTGACTTTATCTTATGTCAAAAATTATTCTTGACTAAGAGAGAATTGAGAAGGATGAACCAATATCTCGACTTATGAAGAGCCACAATAAGCCATCAAATCTTCATATCCATTGCAATGATACAACTTTAGGTTAGAAAGGTCAGAATCTATCTAATTTTCTTATCCATGTATAGCTAGGCAGAGCGAGAGAGGCAGATTGAAGACAACAAAGGCTCCACAAAAGAGCATCAATGACAAAGCTCGACATCAAAGAAATTCAGTGACACAACTTGGAACAGGTGAGAAACGATTCTATGAATCTGCAATTCTTATCTATCTGTTAGGAACTATATAACTGAAACCAAGACTTTTTAATATAAGAATTGATTTAAGGGAAACAAGGATATCATTCATTGTGAGCACTTGTTTCATTTTGACTTCAGAGTCCAGCGAGCAAGCCAATCGGTTGCTTTGTTCTGGTCTCTGAAGATATGAGTAAGAGTTATAGAGGGAGAGATTAATCTCCTAGTACAATCGAGAACAGAGGCTAGATCCCAAGGAGAGTTACCGTAAGGAAGCAAATTAACTAACGGAAGAGAGTCAGTTTCAAGGTTAACCTGAGACGAGCCTTTGGCTTTACAAACAAGAAGACCATCGAGCAAAGCTCTGACTTCAGCCATAAGGGAAGTAAGCTTACCACAGAGATTTCCAGCACCATAAATAAGATTACCATTACTATCTCTGAATACCACTGAGCCACTAGATTCTCCATTAGTCGAACAGAAAGCATCTGCATTTAGCTTGATACTACCATCAATGGGATAAACCCATTTAAGATAACTCGGCCTTATCTTGTTGTTCTTTTGGTAATTGAAAAAATCTAAATTTTTAGCTGCAGAAAAATCCTTGCTCAAATGCTTAGAATTAAAGTTATGTTGATAGTTAATGCTAAATAAGATGTAGGTAATTTCAACAATAACATTACTATAAGTAACAAAAGTGTTATTCTTTTTGTCAGTAGACCAAATCCAAGTTCTAATTATATGGGTAATGGTCATAAAACAAAATATTTGGAGTCTAAAAATCTCAGCAAAATAAGTCCAGATGTGTCAAGCAAAATCGCAAGTAACAAATAGATGGTTAGGAGATTAGATGTTATTACAAAATTGGCACTTGGATGCAAGGGAGATGTGTCTCCTTTGCAAGATGGTGTCTATTGGGATGTAGTTACGAATGAGCTTCCAATGAAATAAAGAGTATTTCTTAGGAGTAAGGGAGTTCCAGATTTTCATATAGATATTAGACTCATTATGATGAATTCTGATATGCTCCCAAGTGTCATTGAGATTAAACTTACCATTATTGGACAGATTCCATATCAAACAGTCCTCAACATTAGGCTTAACAATACAAGTTTTAATTCTGTCTAAATCAGAAGGAGCAATTAAGGTAGATAAACCATCTAAAGCTAAGAACTGTTAAGTCAATAGTTGCATACCTTTTCAGCTTTGAACCAGATATTATCAACATTGTCATCCAAAGTTAAAAGAGGCTGGCCATTGGCCCATTTATCTAGTCAAAAGTCCATCCTTCTATTTCCCAGTTTCTAGCGTATGTGAGGCTCATCAAAGTTTTTGATATTGGCCAGTATTTTTTATACCATTGATCCAGGCCTAGAGTAGGAAACCTGGAATGGATGTAAATCTTTGCAGTATATGTTATGAATTAAAGTTGACTATTAGGTGCTATTACTTCTGTAATTGGCCCAAAGACTGCAAGAGATGGAGTCCTGAACATCAGTCAACTTTCTTATGTTCAAGCCACCTTCCTTGAAGGTTTTGCAAACCTCACTCCACTTGCACTAATGAATCTTATGATCAGTACTAGCAGAGCCCCAAAGAAGGTGATTGAAAATGCTTTCAATTTTGTTAAGAACTCCCTTAGGAATAGTACTACTTTGCTTCCAGTATTGAGTGAGGCTTGTAAAGACAGTATTTATAAGAGAAAACCTTCCAATAAATGAAAGATGCACTGATTCCCAATTCTTAATCTTGTTGTTAATTTTGCGAATAAGGTTATTGAAGTTCCTGCTAAGATTGTTAGTACTAATCATAATGCCCAGATATTCAGTAGGAAGAAAGCTTGAAGAGAAACCAGTTTTGTTAGTCATGATGTTGAGCTTTATAGAGTTCATCTCGGAGGCAACAATGATTTTTGTTTTTTCTTTGTTGATGATCTGACCAGAAATGTCTTGATATTTTTGTAAGAAACTACTAAGAATATCTAAAGAAGAGTTCTTACTATTAGTGAATAACATGATATCATCAGCAAAAGCAAGGCTATTTATATGCATAGAGCTTTTATTTTTGTAGTACATGGATTTATGTTCATGAAACAGAGCTTTCAGGCCCCTTAATCAAACTTCCTTAGAAATGATAAATAGGCTAAGAGAGATGGGATCCCCTTGCCTAAGACATTTCATTGTTTTAAAGTATCCCAAAGTCTCACCATTGATGAGGATGGAAACATTATCAGAGATGATATGAAAGTATGAATTTAAGGACTAAAATGTGAATAATGTAAGTTTAAGAGAACAATTGTAACTATGTAATATTATTGAGAACTAAGGGTAATTTATCCTCTTTTGTAACCGATTTCAATTTAAGGCTAAGTCTCGACACCTTTATATAAAGGGCAAGGTAAACCTAATAAAGGGGTTGAACACATTTCTATTTTACTCAATTGTACTTAGACTTTCTTTCTCTAAAAACTCTTTATCTTTTTCTCTCTCTAAAATTCACATATAACATCTTCCTAAGCCAACATTCTTAACATCTGAACTCACCAAATTGTCGCTCCACTAGGGACAGAATTAAAAACCAGTGACTTGTCAGTTCGAATTTTAATACAATCTTCTTGTTTTTTTCGTTTGAATCTCATATAATGAATCCCGAGAACAATCCATCACTTCGATCAGCGATGGAAACTTTAAAAGATGACTTGCAAAGAAATGAAAATAGGCTGGATGGATCAACTCTGATCTAAACTCAGTCAGACATTGAGATGCGTATGAATCAACTTCTAAACAAAATAAATGTGCTAAATGAAAAATATAATAAAAACGAGAACAAGAAATCCACTCGTATCTCCTAAAGAGCGTTATATGACAAGATAATGAAAAGACAAATATGAGAGATCAATCTGATCGGTCATGTGCTGATCGATGAGCTAAAAGTGAACATAAAAAAACGCGTTTCGTATCTCCTAAAGAGCGTTATTCCTCTCACAAAGGGAAAAAAGACAAGCAAAAGTATATAACCTCTAGTGATGAAGAGGTAAAAAGTTATACTTCATATTTTAAAATATATAGGGGTTCTTCGAAAGAGGAATCAGACATAGAGCAGTCGAGGAAGCATAAAAATGAATACAAATCTAAAATGGACAATGTTCCTCGTTCTACGTGGTATGAAGGGAACAGTTCAAATCAGTATGTTGAGACTGATCGAAATCTATATGCAGTAATGGGAGCTGATGATTAATTTGTGCAAGGTGTTGACTGGAGAAACTCTCTGTTGACAAGTGAAATTCGTTCTATAACGCTTCCGAAACGTTTTGACATTACTAAAGTGGAAAAGTTCGATAGGATGCAAGATCCTGATGACTACATCGAACAATTTAAGAGCTACATGATGAACTTTGAAGATGACGATCGGCTGGTGTGTCCTGCATTTTTGCAGACCTTCAAGGGAACGGCTTTAAAGTGGTACAATCGGATTCTGAGGGGATCCATTTCAAATTTTAGGGATTTTTACACTACTTTTCGAAGGCAGTTTGTGGGGAATAAAGAAATGAGAGCAAATAGAGATATCATTATCCAGTGCAAGCAGACAATTGGGGAGAAATTGAAAGATTGTACGAAGAGGTTCGTTTTGACAAAAGCAAGTTAACAGTTTTTTTCCAAGCACTATTGCCAGGTGATCTGGCTAATGAAACTACAAAAAAAAAGAGCTTTAACTTTTGGAGCCTTGATGGCTCAAGTTGAGGATCATATTAAGATCGAGGAGTTAACTAGAGTCCGAGGAGGACCGGTTAGCACTCCAAAGAATTCGAGTCAGGTGGCCAATAACCAAGGGCAACCCTCGAATGGAAACGGTAATCAATAGACACGACAAAAGAACAACAACTTGGCACCTCGAACTAGTGGATATTCAAATCACGCTCCATCTTATAACTATAACAGAACAAGGCCAAATCAATGGGAGATCAAGGAAAATATGATGAGAATGAACTCGAGGTGAGGCCAAAGAATGAAAAGACAAATATGAGAGATCAATCTGATCGGTCATGTGTTGATCGATGAGCTAAAAGTGAACATAAAAAAATGGGTTAGGCCATAATATTATGTTGATTTGACAGAGAATGTGGTTATGATCTTTGATAAGAACAAGAGCTTTGTAAATTTTAGGATGCCAGCTCCAATAAGTAGACCAAGGGAGGAACAAAACAACAAATACTACAGGTATCATGAAGAATATCGGGCACGATACCAATGATTGCATTGCTCTAAAAAAAAGAGGTTCAGACTTTGATCGAAAATGAGAAGCTCTTGACTTAGTGAAGTCACAGGGGAGCATTTCGAAAAACGCACCGTTAACTTCGAAGGCTAATCCAGCTATGCTAACTGAGAATTTGATGATTTTAGATTTGAAGGTTGAAACATTTGATGCTTCTTCGGAATATGTGGAGAAGGATCCAAAAAGGTTGCTTTTGATGGCAGTTGAAGAGCCAATAGAAAAGGGGCATGTGCAAGATTTATGCAAATTTTATGAATCTCTAGCCATTTTCGGAGGCGATTCGATGACAGGAATTTCTGATAGCTCCAGGAAGAGACATGTTGTCAATTTGATAACTCAAATTGAAGGGAAAACGTCCACACATTTGTATGGAAAAAAGGTTATTCCTTTTATTCTATTCGATGAAGACGATTTGCGAGGAACAGCATGGCCACATGAAGATGCAATGGTTATTGGAGCAGAGGTGGTTAGCGTCGAACTTCGACGTATGCTTATTGACACTGGCAGTTCTGCCAATGCCCTGTTTAAGTCAACCTATGATAGAATGACAAATCTACCTAAGATTTCTCAATCAGATCGGACAATTATAGGATTTACGGGTGTAACAACTCGTGTGATTGGGGAATTCGAGGATGAAGTAAGCTTAGAAAATGATCGTTCAAGAAGAAGGTCCAGGTGCTTTTGGTGGTGGTGGACTTCCTCACGAGTTACAATGTTATTTTGGAAGGTCATGGCATTCTAGAATGTATGGGGTTGTATCAACAGTTCACCAATACTTCAAGTATGTGGTTGGAGATCGGATTAGGGTCGTTCAAGGCGACCAGAAAGTGGCTAGAGAATGTTATACCACTGGATTTGGGATCCGGGGATCCAGTAGTGGATCTGGGGATCCAGTATAGGGGTTAACCATAGATTTAGAAGGAAGACTTGACGATCCGAGGGACCAGGGTCTTTAACGGTAAGTGAAGAAATTGAGGAGTTTACTTTTTCGGAAGGAAGAGTGCTTCGAATCGGAACCTTATTGACCCCACTCTTACGTCGGATGAGCCCGAATTCTGCCTCCTCTCCGGACAAGGACAAATCAGACCAAACTCACCGGACCGGACAGGACACTTCGAACACTCAGCCCATTGAGCTGTTCGAACTAGGCATGGGCATTCGGTTCTTCGGTTTGGTTCGGTTCGGTTCTTTCGGTTCTCGGTTCTTTCGGTTCTTCAGAACTAGTACCCATTTAGGAACCGAAAAAATTTCGGTTCGGTTCGGTTCTTCTTAATTCGGTTCGGTATGGGTACTTAACTCGGTTCCAATCGGGTAGTTTTGGATACTTTAAATGCTTTGTAATATCAACATATATAAAACTCTTTTTACACTTTAAAACAATAAAACTATGTTAGATGGTAAGGAAAAAATACTAAATATAAGAAATATTCAAAACTAATATATTAAAGAATAATATTAGTAATATAAAGAAAATGGAGAGATGATATCAAGTTTATTAAATTATATAAAACTTGATATTTTGTTATTTTGTTTATACGCATAATAGTTTGTAAATATGTCGCCACTTTAAATAAAGAAAGTTGTCATTTATTAAAGAGAACATAATTACACATCAATGATAAAAGACAAATTTAAGGGAATCTAACTTTTAAAAAGAAAATATATTTTCAAAACAATCTAAAATTAAGGGTTAATACATAGATTCGGTTCCTAACGGGTACCCACGGTTCTTCGGTTCGGTACGGTTCGGTTCCGAGAACCGTGGGTAATTGAAAACTGGAACCATTCGGGGATTATGGAAAAACCAAATCTACTTCGGTTCGGTTCTTTCGGTTCGGTTCGGTTCGGTTCTTTCGGTTCCGGTTAAAATGCCCATGCCTAGTTTGAACTATGACATAAGTACTAAAAAACCTAAACACTTCTTGACTAAGCTACTTGCTCCCCTACTTAGAACTCATGGGTCTTTAAACATGACCCGGGTCCATTAAACATGACCCATAAAGCCCAAATGTAAGGATATAAATACCCAACCACCTGCATTAACTATGGGTAATGGAAATTAACTGCAACTAGGCAGCTTAATTCTCCCTCTACTCTCTACTCAAAATAATAAATACCTACAAAACTTCCACAAAACTCTGAACAAATTACCCAATTACCCTCAAACATAAATTAACCTCACCAAATTGGCGACCACAGTGGGATAAGAAGGTGCCTGAATCAAGCATTCGAAACCAGCAAGAAAAGTTACTCTGAATGAATCCGGACGTCCCGGAAGTACCACCAGCTTTGCTCGAAGTGGTGGGAGAAAACGATGAGTACACTATCGAAGAGCGCGATAGGTCAAAAGGTGAAATAGAAGGTCTGAGGGCAGAAAAGGCTAAGATGGGCATGAAAGAAAAGTCAAAAGCGTCGGTTGCTCATCACACCGATAACCCCAGAGAGAATGAGCCTTCAAAGACTCATGTGAGTACCAAAAAGACTCATGCCAGCTCCAAAAAGTCTCACCGGTCTAAGCTAGTGGAGAGTTCTGACTCAAGCTCAGAATCTTCTAATAGCTCTTCGGATGATGAGGGAGTTGAAGAATCCTTATCCTCTAGCAGTGATGAGGGTCGAACTAAAAAGAAGCAAAAACAGATCAAAAAGTACTCAAGGAAAAGGGATAGACATGGAAAGATGAAGAAGAATATTGGTAAAGGGTCATCTCATAGCCGGAGGCATGTGGACCGGATGCTGATGGATCCTTTCGCTTTTCACGATGAACCAGGTATCTTTGCAACTCCCAATGAGGATACTGTGTTCAGTCGTGGCAGAAATTGGAGGCAATCTCCATTATCTTCCAAAATTCTGTCCGAAAACCTCCCTAAGAGGTTTGACAGCACCAAAATGGAAAAGTACGATGGCAGTACTGATCCGGACAACCATTTGGAACAATTTCAAAACTTCATGATGAACTTTGACGACGATGATAAGCTACTTTGCAGAGCATTCTCTCAATCATTTACGGGGAGTGCTCTAAAATGGTATAATAGCCTACCACAAGGTTGTATCAAGAATTTCGATACTTTTTTGGTGGCGTTTCGAAGACAGTTCGTAAGGAGTAAAGAGCTAAAGGGAAATGGAGACACAATAATCCATTGTGCCCAGGAACCAAATGAATCCTTAAAAGAATATATAAGTCGTTTTGTGAACACCAAAAATGGGTTGGCTGATTGCTTCGAGCAAGTGGCAATAGCATCCTTAAGACAGGGCTTGAACCCTTGCAATTTGGCTGATTCAGTGACCAGAAAGAAGGCCATGACCTAGGGAGGGTTGCTGAATCATGTTGGAAAACAGATTAACGTTGATGAAACGAAGAAAACCAGGGTGCAAAGGCAGGTGAGGTCTACCCCGGTGGCACCGAATCCCAACCAGAATCAGTCCGGGAATAAGGCAAAGAAGACCGGACAGGGGCATGGTAGGGCCAAACCTCAGTCTCAGCCAGCTTCTCTTGCTCAGAGTCAGCAATCCAGAAACAAGAGAGGGCATGGGTCCAACCGGAATGGTTCGCAGAATTGAAAGAAAGTGTGGCCACCATTTATGATAAAACAAAGGAAGAGGTGCACTATAGAAGACCAGCCACACTGCAATCTCCTAGAGAGCATCGCAATAACTCTTTTTGCCAATATCATAATGATATTGGCCATACCACTGATGATTGTATAGCTTTGAAACAAGAGGTTCAGAACTTGATCGAAAGGGGAAAGCTGGGGGCTTATGTCAAAAGAAGAGGAGGTAATATGCCTGACAATACTCACCGGGTTGGTCCAAGTAATGCTGCTCCGGAGGGAGCCATGGTTATAATCGAGAGGTTTGACGTGGAATCTGAATACTTGGATCCTGATCCAACTCGAAATAGAGTGGGTGCAATTGAGGAGTGTTATAGAACAGTCTCTGGCCTCATTGAGTTTTTTGAGTCCTTTACAATTTTCGGAGGGGATACTATGGCAGCTCCTACTGCTTCTTCGAGGAAGAGGCACGTTCATACTTTGGCCACCCAGCTAGAGGGAGGCATGACTTCCTATCAGTCGCAAGTTCCTTTCCCCTTCATTGTTTTTGATAAAGATGATTTGAGAGATATAGCTGGCCCTCATGAAGATGATGTTGTCATAGGAGCATCGATTGGGGGCAATGGCATAAGACGAATTCTGGTGGATACTGGAAGCTCAGCCAATATCCTTTTCTTAACCACATATAAGAGAATGAAAAATCCAGCTGTAATTCAGAGTTCGGACAGATCAATTGTGGGCTTTACTGGCAGCTCGGCAGATGTGATCGGAGAGTTCGAAGAAGAAGTTTTGTTGGGCAAGGGCCCGTTCAAGAAGATGGTCAGGATACTTTTTATTGTGGTTGATTGTCCCACTAGCTATAATGCTATTTTAGGGAGGTCTTGGCTCTCTAGGATGCATGCAGTGGCTTCAACAGTCCACCAATGTTTGAAATATGTTGTTCAGGGACGTGTGGGAGTTGTCCGGAGCAGTCAAAAGGTTGCAAGAGAATGTTATGCTACAGCCCTAGCTCCCCGGACGTTGGGGGCAGTTCGTATCAACGACCAATAGCAGTTTGAGGGGCTTTCTGGGGGTGAGGGTGAAATTGATGACCCCAGAGAGACCCCTGGAGTGTTAATACCGGTCGAAGAGGTAGAGACACATTGTTTAGAAGAAGGAAAAAGCGTCAAGATAGGGTCTAAAATGCCACATGGTCTGAAAAGTGAGATGCTAAAGTTTTTGAAAAGTCATCAGCACGTTTTTGCTTGGTGCAATACTGATGTTACTGGGGTTCCAGCAGATGTGATATCACATCAATTATCTGTCCGGAAAGACATAGCACCAGTGGTTCAAAAGAGAAGGGCTTTTTCCAAAGAAAACGTTGATGTTATTGTACAATAGGTTGACAGGCTCACAAAGATGGGGCATATCAAGGAGTCTCAATATCCTTTGTGGACTGCCAATCCGGTCTTGGTAAAAAAGAAAAATGGCAAGTGGCGCATGTGCATTGACTTCACAGACCTCAATAGAGCTTGCCCAAAAGATTTGTATCCAGTTCCCCGGATTGACCAACTAGTAGACTCGACCTATGGGAACAAAGTACTATCCTTTATGGATGCTTTCTCCGGATACAATCAGATCCAAGTAGATCCAAAGGATCAGGAGCATACCACATTTGTCACTGACAGGGGTCTTCATTGCTATAAGGTAATGCCTTTTTGGGTTGAAAAATGCTGGGGTTACTTATCAGAGATTGGTAAACAAATCCTTTGCTGATCAGATTGGAAGGAATATGGAAGTATACATCGATGACATGATGGTGAAGAGTGTGGATGAGCAATTGCACTTGGCTGACCTGCAAGAAACTTTTACCAATCTGATGAAAGTGAATTTAAAGTTAAATCCAGAAAAATATGTGTTCAGAGTACAATCTGCGAAGTTTCTAGGCTATATTATAAGTGAGCATGGGATACAGCCCGATCCGGACTAGCTTAATGCTCTATTCCAAATGGAGCCTCCTCGAAATATTAAAGAAGTACAACGGCTAACGGGGAGGTTAGCTGCTTTAAACAGATTCATCTCAAGGTCTTCGGACAGGTGCGCCCCATTTTTTCAAACCTTGAAGGGTGCAAAGGGATTTAATTGGACCTCACAGTGTGATGAGGCCTTCGATGAGATCAAGAAACATCTGTCCTCCCCTAAAACCTTTTTTAAACCAATTGATGGGGAGACACTCTTCGTATATCTGGTAGTTTCAAGTTCTGCCATCAGTGCTGTGTTGGTGAGAGAAGTGGATAATTACCCCCATCCAGTATACTACATCAGCAAGAGTTTGATAGATGCAGAAAGACGTTATCTGAAACTTGAGAAGTTAGCATTAGCCCTGGTAATAGCTGCAAGAAAAATGAGGCCTTATTTCCAGGCTCATCCTATCATCGTCCAGACATCTTTTCCCTTGAAGAATGTCCTCCAAAAGGCAGATGTTTCAAGTAGGATGACAAAATGGTCAGTAGAATTGGGGGATTTCGACATAGATTTTACTCCTCGAACAGCAGTTAAGGCCCAAGCTGTGGCTGATTTTTTGGTTAAATTTCACTCCGACAGAGATTCAGAGCAGGCTACTGACATGAAAGATAAAAAGGTCTGGATCGTTCGGACGGATGGTGGATCCAGCACTATGGGATATGGTGCACGTGTGTGTTTGACTTCCCCATATGGTGACAAAATGTACCAAGCTATATGTTTTGCTTTCAGGGCTTCCAATAATGAGTCTGAGTACGAAGCGGCTATAGCTGGTTTAAAGTTAGCCTATATTTGTGGGGCTAAGAGGGTCAAGCTACTAGGTGACTCCCAGCTTCTTATCCACCATGCCCAAGGTCAATCTGAGGCTAGAAAGGAGCAGCTAGTGAAATATTTACTTCTTAAAAATGAAGCACTCAAGTTTAAAAGCGTTGTTTATGAACATATACCCCGGACATAAAATGAGTTGGCAGATTCATTGGCAACCATAGCATACACGGAGTCGTATCCATGGATCCATGTGCTGGAGAGCCCCTCCATTCAACTTATTATGAGTAAAGAAGAAGAAATTTTTGAAGTACAAATGAAACAACCTCAGGATTGGAGATTTCCTCTCCTGCAATACCTCTCTGACGGCGTCGTGCCTCCGGATAAATCACTAGCAAGAAAATTGAAACACAAGGCTCGTGGTTTTATCATACTGAGAGACATTCTATATAAAAATTCTTACAGTAAACCTCTTCTGCGCTGTTTGGGGGATGATGAGTCTCAGGTAGTCCTCTCCGAATTGCATGATGGTGAGGGATCAGCTCATTGTGGATTCAGGGCATTAACGAGGAGATTTTACTGGTCGGCTACTATTGGTCATCTATCATTAAAGATGCTAAGGAGCTGGTAAGAAGATGTGACCCATGCCAAAGGTACAGCAATGAAATTCATGTCCCAGCTATTCCTTTAGAATCAATTTCTGAGCCTATACCTTTTGCTCGATGGGGGTTGGATTTAGTGGGACCTCTCCCTATGGCATCCGGAGGGCACAGAACTATAATTGTTGCTATAAACTACTTCTCGAAGTGGATTGAAGCAGCCCCTCTAGCAGGAACAACATCAAAAGCTGTCATAAAATTCATTCTATCCAACATCTGTTGCAGATTTAGTGTCCCACGAAAGATAACAACAGACAATGGGCCACAGTTCGACAATAGGGAAATGGAGAGTTTCTGTGCCTCAAGGGGTATACAACATTGTTTCTCTTCACCTTTCCACCCACAAGCAAATGGCCAGGTTGAAGTGGCTAACAGAACTATTTTGTCCGGTTTAAAGAAGAATTTGGAAGGGGCCGCTGGGAAGTGGCCTAGTTATTTACAAGAGGTCTTGTGGGCCTACCGGACGACACCTGGGGCTGCAACTCAGGAGTCACCCTTTGCTTTGGTCTATGGGATGGATGCAGTAGATCTCATAGAAGCAACTCTTCCATCATTTCGTGTTCACCACTTCTCCGAATGTGCTAACAAAGTGGCAATCAGAGGTCAGCTCGATCTAGTGGAAGAAAGTCGAGTTACGGCTCACCTTAGAGTCGCGCACTATCAAGGTTTGATGAGGAGCAGATTTGCTTCTAAAGTTAAAAGAAGAGATTTACAGCCGGGGGACAAAGTATTGAGGAAAGTCTTCTTACACACCAAAGAAAAGTTGCTCGGAAAATTGGCCCCAACTTGGGAAGGACCTTATGTGGTTGTTGAAAGTCTCAAACCTGGAACATATTGGCTGGAAGACAAGGATGGAAGAGTCCTGACCCACCCTTGGTATATCGAACATCTCCGGATGTACTTGGAGTAACATCTGTGTAAATATTTACTTGTTTAAACATCCATGTAAATATTTGGGGGCATACTCTTTCCTACCCTGGTGGCGCGGGGAGGTTTTAATGAGGTGTCCGGGGTTTTAATAAATTTTGATGCCTTCTTAAAAAAATTCGAAGTGTTCTTACTTTGTCTTTTGTCACACCATCCAGACTGAAATAAAAGAGTGATGACCATTTAAACATTCGTCATCGGAGAATTTAAACACTCTCACTATGAAATAATTAAGGGCTATTTAAACACTAGCCATTAAAACTGGAACAGACTATGAAAGAAGGTGGGAATTGTGCAAAACAAAGATATTCATTAAATATAACTTAAGTGCCTTGGTCTTCCAAGGACTTTCAAATTGTCAAAACAGAGTAAAGGATCCATCCGGTCAGATACCAGACACACTTACAAAAAGAATGCCTTGGCCTTCCAAGGACTTTGGTTCAGATAACATGAAAAGTAAAAAGTAATTCGTAAATTAAGGTTGAACCTTTGAAGATGGCTCAGCTTCATCTACCTTCTTCTTCCCCTTAGGATCATCTTCCTCTTCGTTTGGGCTCTCCCCGGTGTTTTCTTCATCATCGGATGAAGATGCACTAGAGAAGCCAATTCAGTCGCCTTCGGCCATTGTGTGATATGGGAGGTCTTCAACCTCTACATGAAGCCATAAATCCCCTAGGTTCCTCTTCGAAAATTTCTCATGGAAGAGCAAGACCATGTCTGATCTTACCTTGGCATACATTTTCTCTTGAGTGTCGATCACATTGTTGGCATAAGCATCGATCTTGGCTTGGATTTTGGCCTCTTGCTCCCTTAGCAAACTAGCTTTCTCCTCGGCAGCTTTGGACACTGTATTATCGAGTGCAATTTTGTCATTAATTAGGTTGGTGATGATTTGGTCTTTGGCCTTGGTCTCCCCTTTTGAGGTGGCAAGATCTTTCTCCAGTCCGGACAGCTTCTCCCGGAGCTCTGTGATAGTGTTCTCTAGTGTGGTGACTTTTGTGGTACTCACTTCTTGGTTCCTCTTCAACTCTTCGTTTTCTTCCTTTAGAATGGCAGCATTCGAAGTGGCAGTAAGAAGGTCGTGGGACAGCCTCTCTTTGTCAGACTTAAGATCTTTGATAATGTCTGCCTGATTTCGAACTTGTTTCTCCAACACAAGTACAGGCTGAACATTGCTTAATAAAGAGTGGGCTATGACATCCCTTTCACTTGAAACGATAAAGGTCTTACCATTGAAAGTGACTGTGTTTGAGGTGCTCGGAGGGAGGTAAGGCCCAGCAAAATCGTCTCTGGGAAGATTGATGAAGTACTCACCAAGCCCACCAAGACCAGTGATGTCTACCCCATCAATGTTAAGATCTCCCCCTTCGACCTCATCGGTTTGGAAGTCACCAGGTATCTCCTCCGCTTGTGTTGGGTCAGTGGGATCAGCTTGGGAAGGAGGCTCCAGAGCCCGGAGAGAAAGCTCGTCACCCTTAGAGGTCTTTTTCTTCTTGGCCTCCCTTTCTTTGCTTTCACCTCCTCGTTTACGATTTCTTTTGGAAGCCCTTGGAGGTTTTGGGGAGTGCACTTCTTGCCTTTCAGTCTCCTGCTCCACCACTTCCAAGAGAGCAGCATCAATTTGACTGGGGACTGGCCCCTCCGGATTTATTGGAGCATCCTCCTCCACCTCAGCAGGGTTAGCTCCACCCACCACCTTCTTTCCTTTCTTTTTACCTTTCATCTTGCTCGGGGCCTTGGCCCGGCCTGGCAAGTAGAGTGTCCCATCTGGGTCATGCGTTCTTTTGAGCACTACGTCCGGAGGAGGCTGGGTGGTGAGCTCTTCCCAGGTTAGGTCTCTCCGACCTGTGGTGTTCCAAAGGTGAGACCTTGCTAGGTTACCCCCTGTGAAGGCAGCATGGAACCGGTTCCCCCACTTCTCAGCGGCCCAAGCGTTGATCTTGGTGCAAGTGGTTTGCCCGGTTTTCAAATGATCAATAAAGTCCTTGGGCAATTCTGCTAAGGCAAAAGTAAGACCAATTAGTTTAAACTAACTTTTTTTTAAAAAAAGAGGAGAGACAAGAATGTAAAGTAGAAGACTTACGATCGCTCCTCCATCTGCTTGTGAGAAGGCTTGGGTTGACTCCAGACTTGATCTTCTTCCCATTCTCCCAAGCGCCACTAACAAACAGGAACTGGGTCTTCCAATTCCTCTCCGACTCTAGCAAGTCATCCACAGCTTTGAAGTTATCCCCCATGTTGAAATGGTAGAAGGGGATATGGTGGTTTCTGCAGAGACTGGCCACAGCAGCAAACTCCTCCATTGGTAGAAGAAACCCGGAGAGCCTTGAAGCCATAATGTTGGCCATGAGGGTGTACCAGGCATTGGGGCTCAGCTGATTCGGACAGAGCTTTATCAGATGGAAGTATCTGACAATTTCTGGGTCCAAGGGAAATCTGAGCCCCCAATTGAATAGCTCCGTGAAGATGACAATTTCGCTTAATTTGCAGTCCATGGGAGTCTCTGGGTGTATAGGGATCCTGATCTTCACGTTCTCCGGTATTCCCCACTTCGTACGCATCCGGCCCAGTTCAGCTGTGTGGATGAATGCGTAGTTAATCTTTTGCAGGGCGAGGAGGTACTTGACATTAACCTTGTGAAAACAAGGCCCCACCCTTCCTTCGAGACTCTCCGGCAGATCCGGATGCCTAAAGCACAACTTCTCTTTGCCTTTGTCTTTTTTGGCAACAACAGCACTACTGGTCTGACCGGAGGGCTCAGACTCAAATGGAGCCTCTTCGACAGAGTCTTCCATTACTTCCTCCATAATAGATGAAGGGTTTTCAGTAGCAGTAGCAAGGGGAGGGTTCAGATCTGGCTCAGCCTGGTCTCCGGACTACTAGGATTCAGTGTTCCCTTGGCTTCTGGCCTCCGACTGGGGCTCTGATGCAGAGGTTTCTCTTCGAAGACCTGGGCTACTACCCTCCGGACCAGACAGTCTGTCCTTGGGAGCTCTGATGGGCACTTCTGCCCAGTGCTGTTGTCTTTGGCACCCGATTTTGAAGGAGTTCTCTTAGAGGCCTAACCCTTGACCAGCCGACCTTTTCTCCGGTCGACTAACTTTTGAGGGGAGGTTTCAGTGTCTGACCCCATAGTTGAGAAGGGGGGGGGCTTTTTGAAGCTGGTAACTGTTACTCCTGGCTCAACAACAGGTTCCGATTCCTGAACCGAGGAACCAGAGATAATGGGAGAGAGATTAGTTTGAAATAGCTTTTTCGGCTTGATGCCTTTTGAGGAAGAAGAACCTTGATCTGATTATGTGGCTGAAGTCACTGGCTTGTCAATGGGCGAAACGGGTAATCCTGCTGCAATGCGTCTTTCCCTTTCGACCTTTTGCGCCTTTTCTAATTCAGAAAGGTTGAGTCACCCACCCTTGATCAGAGCGTTCCTCGCTGTAAACATAAACAACCTGGGTAAAAGTTTGTTTTGGAGAGAAAAAGCTTTAAGAAGTTGCAGAGTAAAAATGAGAGTGATGGTAAAACAGTAGAAAGTGTTTTAATTTATAGTGAATCTGAGAAAGGAGTTTGATTCCTATGAGAATTCGAAAAGATTGGTAATGATTAAAGACGACGCTGATGTCACCACCTTTAATTAAGAGGTAGCTTTTCGAAGAAGGTGGGTTCGAAATTCAAGGTGAAAAAACGGCTGAAGCAACCAACCAAAAAGCGACACGTGTCCCATGAACTCTAGCACAAAACCGTTTGGATTCATGAAGCTTTATCAGTCCGGATAAAACCATAAGACAAACAGACCTGTCCGGATTAAAACCACCCCTGACATCGGACAGTTTTTCAGGTTTTTGACAAAGGTATTTGAACAAACACCTAAAAAAGGGGCTCTTGAGGAGTCCGAATTCTGCCTCCTCTACGGACAAGAACAAATCAGACCAAACTCACCGGACCGGACAGGACACTTCGAACACTCAGCCCATTGAGCTGTTCGAACTATGACAAAAGTACTAAAAAACCTAAACACTACTTGACTAAGCTACTTGCTCCCCTACTTAGAACTCATGGGTCTTTAAACATGACCCGGGTCCATTAAACATGACCCATAAAGCCCAAATGTAAGGGTATAAATACCCAACCACCTGCATTAACTATGGGTAATGGAAATTAACTGCAACTAGGCAGCTTAATTCTCCCTTTACTCTCTACTCAAAATAATAAATACCTACAAAACTTCCACAAAACTCTGAACAAATTACCCAATTACCCTCAAACATAAATTAACCTCACCAACGTCAACAACTGCTAGAGTTTTTATCTATTAATTTGGATTTTTTCGTTTGGAAGACAGAGGATGTAACAGGAGTACCAATCGAGGTGATTCGCCATAGTTTGGCTATTGATCCGTAGGTGAAGCTAGTGATTGAGAAAAGAATGGCATTTTCATCAAAAAATGTAGAAGCGATTTTGTTGAGGTAGACCGATTATATAAGGTCGAACACATAAGGGAGTCACGATATTCTTTGCGGACAGTAAATCCGGTAGTGGTAAAAAAGAAGAATGGGAAATGGAGAATGTGTGTGGATTTTACAGACTTGAATCGAACCCTACCTAAAGATCCGTTTGATGTTTCTCGAATAGATAGGCTGATTGATTCTACCTCGGGAAATAAAATACTAATGTTCATGGACGCTTTTGCGTTTTACAATCAGATTCAAATTGATCCAAAAGATCAAGAATGTACAACTTTCATAACTGATAGGGGGTTGCACTACTATAGGGTTATGCCCTTCCGATTGAAAAATGTTGGAGCCACTTATCAAAGGTTGATGAATAAAGCCTTTTCCACTCAGATCAAAAGAAATATGGAAGTATATATATACGATATAGTGGTAAAAAGTTCAAAAGATGATGTGTATCTCGATGATTTAGAGAAAGCGTTTTTTTTTTAATTTAAGGGCAATCAGGTTAAAACTGAATCTTGAAAAATGTACCTTCGGAGTTCGGTCAGGGAAGTTTTTGGCATATGCCATAAGTGAAAAAAGGAATAGAAGCTGACCCGTAACAGTTGAAAACCTTGATAACAATGAATTCACATCGATCTATTAAAAAGTGCAAATTCTGACATGAAGGTTAGTAGCACTTAACCGATTTATTTCTAGATTTTCAGATAAATGCTTCCCTTTCTTTCAAGTTTTACGAGGACCAAGCAGATTTGAATGGACATCGGAATGTGAGACAGCATTCACAAATATAAATAATTTGTTATTATCACCAGAGATGTTGTCAAAACCTCGAAGTGGAGAAAAACTCTTTTTGTACATTGTAGTATCAGATTTTGCACTAAGCGCGGTGTTGATCAGTGAATATTCAGTTATTCCGAAGCAGGTGTACAACATCAATACAAGTTTAGTGGCAGCAGAAAAGATGTATTTGAAGTTGGAAAACTTGGCATTAGCATTGGTGATTCCTGCTAGGAAAATGCACCCCTATTTGCAAGCTCACACTATTGAAATCTGAAATTCATTCCCTTCAAAAAATGTTTCACAACGACCTGACATTTCGTGGAGAATGACCAAGTGGTTAGTGGAGTTGAGAGATTATGACATTTTATTCACACCTCGAACTGCAATAAAAGCGCAAGCATTGGCATATTTTTTTTGTTGAATTCCCTTTGAGCGGATCGGATGTGGAAGAAAGTAAAGAAAACGCACCGGTAAATTCGAGGTGGATTGTTCGAACAGATGGAGGATCTAGTGATTCAGGGTGCATTGTTGGGGTTCAGTTAATATCCCCAACTAGAGAGACGATGATTCAATCTATTAACTTTGATTTTCACGCTTCGAACAATAAGGCTGAATATGAAGCTGTATTGGCAGGTTTAAGATTGACAAAAAATTTGGAGCAACTTCAATACACTTAGCTAATTAGGTATCTGGATTTTCTGAAGCAAGAAAGGATCGTCTGATTTTAAATCTTCGGGAACTTCGTAATTTAATGTTGTTGTTCGATAATGTTGTTGTTAAATATATTGGTCAAGAAAGTAATATGATGGCTGATTTTTTAGCAAATATGAATTATAAGGAGGAATATCCTTGGATTTTGCTACAAGAAAATCCAATTGTTACTCAATCTAGTCAGTGCGAATATGTATATGAGTTCTTTGTCACGTCTGAGGCTATCTGAGGCGATTGCCGAGTAGATATTCTTAATTTTTTTACTAAAGGGACATTACCAGATAATACGAGGTTGGCAAAAAAATTGAGGGGTAAGCCTTCAGATATATAGTGTTAGATGGCATATTGTATAAAAGGCCATTAATCAGGCCATTATTACGATGTCTAGACAAGCAAAAATCACAATAAGTGTTATCAGAATTCCATGATGGTGAAGGGTCAACTCATTGCGGGTTTAAAGCTTTATCACGACGAATTTTACTTGCGGGATTCTATTGGCCTACAATCATGAATGATGTTAAGAATTTAGTTTGAAGTTGTGATACTTGTCAAATATTTGCTAATGTTATTCATAGGCTAGCGATGCCACTTATGTCTATAACCCAGGCTATACCATTTGATAGATGGGGGATTGATCTAGTGGGGCCTTTGCGAATGGCTTCTAGAGGAAAGCAAATGATAATTGTAGCAGTGGATTATTTTACAAAATGGGCCGAGACAGAACCACTATCAGGAACAAAGGCAAAAAAATGTGATCAAGTTTATTGCGAATAACATTTGTTGTCGTTTTGGAGTTTCTCGGAGAATTACGACAGATAATGGCCCTTAGTTTAATAATAAAGAGATGGCTTCATTTGGCACGCCGAAATGAATTCAACAATGTTTTTCGACGCTTTTTCATCCTCAAGCTAATGGACAAATCGAGGTGACAAACAAAACAATTTTAGATGACTTGAAGAAAACCTTGACAGGACAGCAGGAAAATGGCCAAATTATTTACAAGAGGTGTTTTGGGCTTATCAGACAACTCATAGGGAGGCTACAAAAGAAACTCCCTTTGTTTTAGCATATGGAATAGATACAGTCAACCCCATAGAATTTGCGATGTCATCTTTTAGGATAAATCAATATTCTGAAAGATCCAATAATGAAGTTAAAAGGGCGAACTTAAATTTGATTGACAAGAAAAGAGTTCAAGATCATTTGAATGTAATCCATTGTCAAACTCTTACGAGGAATATATATGATTCGAAGGTAAAAAGAAGAGAATTCAAAGAAGGTGATAAAGTGTTGAGAAAAGTGTTCCTACACACAAAGGAGAAAAAACTTGGAAAAATGGCTTCAAATTGGGAAGGGCCTTATGTGGTTGTTGAAAGGATAAAGTCATAGTCTTATCGTCTTTGTGATTTTGAAGGGAGGATGCTTTAGCACCCATGAAATATAAAACATTTGAAGCTTTATTGGGAATAGATTTGTCTTTGGAATTTGGATTTTATGTTACTCAACGGCGCACTCTTTCCTACCCTATTGGCCCAGGAAGGTTTTAACGAGGCACTATGTACATATTCAATATTATCAATAAAGTTCAGTTTTTGCTAATGTTTGTTTACAACTGCTAATTAAAAAATATCTTAACAACTTATCAAAGACTGATCATATTTGAGGTTGATTAAGAGTAGAATGCTCTGAAGTGTTTATTACACTTTTCAAATAAACAACTATTTTTGAGATACCATGTTCAGTGAATACATTATGATTTTTTCGAAGTGCAACGCTTAATAATGCATTGTATTTTTTCAAAGTGCAACGTTCACTATATACGCTATGATTTTTTCGAAGTGCAACCATTTTCGCTAACTAGATTGAGGTATTTGAAATGGTATACTTACAATTTGTAGTTATAGATTGTATGAATTTCGAAGTGCATTATCATATTTAAGGAGTTATATTTTAAAAAAAATCATTCCTATTTTAGGATTGCTAGCATCGAACAATTTATGAAGATGATAAAAATGAAAATAAGAAAAACATTTGTCAATTAGATTAATTCTTCGAAGTACAATAAGCAAATTTATAATTTGACAAGTAAAAAAAAGGTATATTTAAAGAGCAATAAAGTTATTTAGATGACTCATCCTCCTCGGATGATTCCTCCTCCTCGGATGATTCCTCCTCCTCGGATGATTCCTCCTCTGATGATGATGAGTAAGGGATAGGATTGAAGGCTTCACTTGGACGCTTTTCGATGGGAATGTCATTCCAGAAACTTGAGAGGTTAATTCTTGGATAAGTTACATGAAGTTCTCGAAGAAGAGTGATGGTTATTTCTTCTTTGCCATTGTTAATGGCAGCCAACATGTCTTTCGAATATTCAGCTTCTACAGCACTAACAACAGCTTCTTTTTCCTTCTCAAAATCCCTCTTCAATTTGGTTATGTCATCGGTCAAATCTTTATTTTTTGCCTCACTGGAAGTAAAAGAGGTTTGGGGGTAAAAAACACCATAGGTCCTCCATGTTTGTTATTTATAACATATTAGTCCCTATTCTTTGTCTCTGTAATAAACCAGTCCCCTATGTTTTAAAAATGTAACAAACAAATCTTTTTTTAATAAATAGGTCCTTCATGTCTGTAATAAACAGGTCCCTCACGTTTTCAATTTGTAATAAACAGGTCCTTCAAATTTTCAGAAAAGGATCTGTATGTTACGTTTCTAAAACATAGGGGACCGGTTTATTACAGAGACGAAGAACAAGGACTGATGTGTTATAAGTGACAAACCTGGAGGACCTGTGGTGTTTTTAACCCGAGGTTTGGAGACCTTCAGATTTGGACTTTTCAGCAGTTAGCTCATCAGCATGTTCAACTTTGAGCTTATCTATCTTATCTTGATGAAAAGCAATCAGTTTTTCTTTTTCAGCAAAATGTGTTGTTCGCAGATGACTTTTCATGAAGAGAGCGCCTCGAATAAGCTTAGACCTTGCTAATTCGAACATATGGAATTGCTCGACCACCTTGCTTTGAAAATTTTCCCTTACTTGTTTTTCATTTTCAGCAAGTCCTTTGTAGCGGACCATGTCTTTGGACAATTGCTTCAAATGATCTAGAGAAGCTTCAACTTGGGAAGCAAGTGCGTTTGCTACAACGTTGAGATCGGTAAATGGTTGAAGTGCGCAAAAATTTCAGGATTAGGTGGAGGAGGATGAATATTTTTTGAACTAGGACAAGAAATCATATCCAAAGTTGTAGTTGGAACAGAGGGACATATAATTTTTGGATATGTTTCGACGGTTGTTGTTCTCCCAAAGTGATGTATACGAGTCTGAATATCCGGGAGGACGGGATTGTCTTCTCCAGCGAGTTCTTGTGACTCGTCGAAATTAATAAAGTTGCCGGGGTCGAAGTGTTCAGTGTTTTTGTTCCCATCATCAACATTGTCTTTGATGATAATCAAAACGTCATTATTGGTTGCTTGCTATTCGAGATGAGGGTTTTGTTGATTTTTAACAGTTGTGGTTTCTTCCTCATCGGCCAATGTATACTCAGTAATTTATGATTGTTTCTTTTTCTCTCCATGAGAACTGGAGGAAGCTTTCTTTTTATTCGACGAAGGTTCATTTTTTTTCCTTCTTCGATGGGTGAAAGGGTCTGCTTTCCGACCTGCTGCGGATAGGGAGGAATGCTTTGCAATCAGGTTGAACTAACCTTTTGCATGTGAGATGAAGATTGGGTTCTTCCATCAAATTTCGAGGAGGCAAGGCTTTCTCCATGATCGGAAAAAGATGACTGTTAAGAAAGTTGATCGGTTGGAAGGTAGTGTGGAAAACGTTATTCCACACTTTCTCGGCCCAGGCGGTAAGTTTTTTGAAAATATCCTTCGCTGCCAATCAACGTATAGCATATCGCCTCGGAATTTCTGGAATAATCATACAAGTAAATAATTAATGAGGAAGACAATGGTTAAAATTTATTTTAAATTGTAGAATTTTCAAAGTACTTACGATTGCTTCTCTAGATGAGATTTAACTTTGATGGGTTGGCATCAGATATCTCTTTGCCATTTTCCCATTCTCATGAGATGAAGATAAAACTTTTGCTTCCAAGAGATCATCGACGATTTTTAGGTCATCTACTAGAGTGAGGTAATAGAAAGGGAGCTTCAGACCTTTTGATAATTGGGTTAAGGAGATGAAATCCTTGATGTTGATTGAAATCTTGGATAACTGAGATGCCGTTATCACAGACATAAGAGTGAACCATTGATTCAGTGTCACTTGAGTAGGTTATTGGTTGAGAATTTCGAAGTATCACATGATCATAAGATCCAGTGCGAACCAAAGACCCCAATTGATTATTTCGGGGTAGACCACCAACTCATCGTTTTGCAGTTTAAGGAAGTTTCCTCTTTCTAAGGCAGTCGAACTGTGATTTTCTCTCCCATTCCCCATTGTTTTTTTAAGTCTGAAGCTTGGTTATCTTGGTAATATATGTATGGAACCTTTTTTCAGCTGAATAATATAATTAACATCGAGATCCCTTAAATTTATGCAAATAGCATCATTTTCTTCATCGGGAACAAATCCTGGCTTTTTCTTTTTTCAAGGCTTACGAGTATTCTTACCCGTGGTAGTTTCTGAATTCCTTTCATCGGACTCAGCTTCATTATCAGTTCTGGTAGCCTTAGAATTAGCTTCATCAACTCTTAATATTTCATCTCTAGTTTGAGGATGATTTTGTTGAGGCAATGAAACTTCAGCTTCCGGTGAAGGATCCTTTGTTTGGGGAGGATTTTTGGATAAATTTTGTTAGGATAATAGAGCCTCCTCGATTATCTCTCTGAGGAGGATACTGAGTAGTTGGATTCGAGGAGGGAGGAGTTGAATAACATCTGAATCGTCTCCCATAACTATAAAAGTTTTTCTTTTTCTGATAGATAGAGAATGAGTCGATGAGGTAGTATTTGAAATTTGTTTTGAGGAAGACTTGTTTGATTTTTCAATAATCAGAGGTGAAACTTTGGTTTGAGAAGAAGAGGCTCGAGGCATTTTAGATGTTTTAACTTTAGAAGAAGAGCACTCTTCGGTTGAAGGAGAAGGTGAAAAAGTAGGTATTTTAGTTGGATCAACCGGTCGTCTTGTATTCTTCTGCTCTTTCAGTAATGAAAAATTAGTCGTATGATCCGAAGACTAGATTATCGTCAGGTTTCGGAGATTTAGGTTTTTTGGGTATGTTAGCATTGGATCTTCTGGTTTTTGGATTTTTTCTCATAAACTGGATGAAGATTGACCGAAGAATATAGGTTTTGATCGGAAAGTTTGAGTTTTCTGATGAAGATACTGAGAAAGATGAAGAACATGTTGAAGGTAGCCACAGGTTTGAGTTTTCTCTCAAGTGATTTGTATTGTAAGAATGAAAAATGAGGATACTTACGAATTTATAGAAAGATAGGAAGACGTGTAAGGTGGAAATGACTCTATGGTAATAGGGAAGAATTCAGAACGGTGAAAAATTTAGGGTTTCAACATCTGTCAGACTAGCTAGCTAGATAATCATGATGGATCTGAATGGTCATTTGAAACGGTTACAGTTGTGCACACTTTTGATGAAATTCGAAGCTTGCCATTCTTCATCTCGAAGTACTTCCATAATGATTCGAGGAGAAAGAAAAGAAAATTATTGTGTTTTAGTATGATTCAATGATTGTTTTTTACTTCGAATCTGCATTTTCTCTTGAGTTTTGGACTTTAAGTTTTATATGGAGTATTTGACCTCGAGTTTAAGTTTTAAACTGATGCGGTATATGGAATAATTCGAAGAAATTTTAGTTTTCATTCATTTACTAACATGAGAACTAGGAGGGCCACTGATATGGAAGTAGGAATTTAAGGATTAAAATGTGAATAATGTAAGTTTAAGTGAACAATTGTAACTATCTAATATTATTGAGGACTAAGGGTAATTTACCCTATTTTGTAACCGATTTCAGTTTAAGGCTAAGTCTTGGCACCTCTATATAAATGGCAAGGTAAACCTAATAAATGGGTTGAACACATTTCTATTTTACTCAATTGTACTTAGACTTCCTTTCTCTAAAAAATCTCTATCTCTTTCTCTCTTTAAAATTGACATATAACATCTTCATATAAAAACATTCTTAATATTTGAACTCACCAAAAGGTAATGATATTTTTGATGAGTCTGATGAAGTTGTTAGAGAAACCAAACCTGTTAAGAACCTTGATAATAAAGCAATGAGTCATCTTGTCAAAAGTTTTTGACATATCAAGTTGAATAAGAATGTTTTTATATTTAACATTCCTATTAAGATCATGCAGGAGTTCCTTAGCAATTAAGATATGATCTTGAATGCCATAACCAATAACAAATCCACATTGGTTATTATAAATAATTTTAGGGAGGAACTTGACCAGACTGTTGTTAAGAACTTTAGACATGTTCTATTCAAAAGGGTACATAGACTGATTGGTCTAAAGTCCATCCACCTGATAGGATTGCTAGTTTTCGAGATCAAACATATCCTAGTAGCTAATATTCCTTTAAGGATATATTTGCCTCGAAGGATATATTTGCCTTTAAGGAAAATATGCATAGCTTTGATAAGATCAGGTTTTATTATACACCAACAAGATTTAAAAAAACATTGATTATATCCATCAATACCTACACAACATGATGGTTTTAAGTTGTTCATGATGTTCCAAATTTCTTTTTCAGATGGCTCAACTAACAAATCTTTGTTATCTTCATTGGTGATAATTGCAGGGATATTGTTGAAGATGTAATCCAACATTTAAACCTGCTCATCTTCCTTATTAATGTAAGGGTAATCAGTTAACATTTCTTTAAAGTAATTAACAACAGAAAGACCAATTAGGTTATTGTCAGTGACCCATGTATTGCCTTCCTTAATGTTATTAATGTTATTCTTTTTTCCTTCTTCTTTTGACGTAGTTGTGGAATAACTTAGTGTTTCTGTCTCCCTATATTGCCCAACTTGAATAACATTTTTGCATCCAATAAGCTTCTTTCATTATTTGAGCCTGAATCAAGAGAGCATTGGCTTTAGAGAGATGGAATTTAGTAATAGCACTGTTATGATCTTGATGTTGTTGTTCACATGATTGAACTTCATTTTCAAGAGCCTGCACCTTATTAAAAATGTTACCAATATGAGTAATATTCCAGTTGATAAGACCTTGTTTAAGTCTTTTCAATTTATTCCAAAATTTAAACAAATGATCTTCTTCCATGTCCTGACTCCAATTGCTTTCAAAAAAGGGAAGAAAGTCAGTATCAAGAAACCACATGTCTAAAAATTTAAAGATTTTCCTAGTGCTAGTGCTATTAGAAGAGATAGTAATAATTAAAGGCATGTGATCAGAATATGTCCTAGCTTTATGGATAACTTTAGTTTCCCTAAACAGATCAACCCACTTGTTGTTGATGAAAACTTTGTCCAAGCGCTTCCATTTCGATTTATTGGACCAAGTTTACTTGGAACCAACAAAACTAGCATCTTTAGTTTTGCAAGAACTTATCATCTCATTGAAATCGTTAGTACTATTTTGACAGAAAGATGTGCAACCAAGTTGATCTTCTATTGACGTTACAACATTAAAGTCTCCACAAACCATCCATTCTAAGTTGGTATTAGATATAGCCTTAAGTGTATTCCAGAGATCAATTCTATTGATTCTCTGACACTTAGCATAAACCACAGTGAATAAAATTCTCTTATTAAATGTTAAATAAATGATTTGAGTATGAATGCATTGGCTATGGTCAATTATAACTTTGACAATTAAATCACCATGCTAAAAAAACCAGATCTTATTGGATAAGTTGAACATGTATTTGTTGAAACCAATTTTCTTAGCAGTATAAGCAATGTTATCACAACTGGTTAAAGGCTCTTGTATAGCAAAAAGTTTGATATTGTTTTTCTTAATCAAGAAATTGAGTCTTCTAGTTAAAGACTTATTCTTAATACCACGTATATTCCAGTTAAGTATGTTAATCAATATCAATAAATGAGGGTTTAATTTTACTTGATCCTGTAAATTGTAGAGCTGTAATGATCTTGTTTTTAGTATTATTCTTTCCTTTAAGCTACTTTGATCTTTTTGTCAAAAATCTCTCTGAAACTATTGTCTTTTTCATCTCTGTTGAACTTTGGTGATGTGACCAAGGGAGCTGTGATATTTCTGCATTTTGTAGAAGTACTCTACTTGCTGCTGATGAGTTAATATTTCATCTTAGTAAATTGTTAAGAGAGAATTTTAGAGAGAGAAAGAGTTAGAGAGTTTTTAGAGAGAGAAAGTTCAAGTACAAATGAGTTCAAGAGAAAAAATGTTCAACCCCTTTATTTGGTTAGTTTTACCCTTTATATATAGGAGCCAAGACTTAACCTCAAAAGTGAAATTTGTTACAAAAGAGGACAAATAGCTCTTTAGTCCTTAACAATTATTCATAATTACAAATGTTCTCTAAAACTTACAATATATATATAATTTAAGGACCGAACTTATATTATTTACAGTTTAATCCTTAAATTTACATTATTCACAATTTAATTTTCAAAATCATACTTCCATATCAGTTGCCAATGTTGAATTGTTTTGGTGATGAAATTCTTGGTGCAAGGTTTTCATAGTCCAAGGCTGTAGCAATATTGTAGTCATAATCTAAGTTCTGTATAGCTTCTATAATCTCACATTGGTCAGGGGTAATGAATCCTTCTTTATCTATAGTATTTACTTCATGGTCCTTCATGTTGGCTTCACCCTCTTCCGACATCAGTTGTTCAAGATTGTTATTGCCAATCAATGGATTGATTATCACTGATTTGATTTGATTGATGTTCTCTTCTTTGGTACAATACGTAAAATTTTTATCAGTGGTACAACCCTTCTGAGTATTTTTAGTGTTAACAGATAATTGGTTCTTCTTGCAGTCTTGAATGTTGTGGCCCAAGTGACTGTAGTGTTTACAATAATGAGGCATATTCAGGTAACTTATTCTAACACATCAACCATTATTAGCACAAATACCAATCCAAACATCATGCTGAACTTTATTGGTCACATCCAATTCTATTTACGCAGAGCAAGAAGAATAGAATGCTCTGTTATCCTCTGGACATTTATGGTGAGTGGTTCTCCAATAGAAGCAACTATAGTGTTGATTATAGTCTTGTTATAAAGATGCTCATACAATTTCTCTATCTTGATCCATACAAGTGTTATTGGACTTTCATAGTTCGCACCGAAGTCGTTTGTCCATTTCAAAAGACGCATGATAGAAAAGCCTATGGTCCAAACCGTTTTTTTCCACATTTTACAAAGATCTACTTTCAGATCAAACTCAAAGAAAATGTGTCTTGAGTCCATATTTTATATCTTTAGTCAGCATTGAATTTCATTGATTGTTAGAATTGGAGGAGAAGACTTCTCTTTGGCAGGCCTTGAGCAAATTTCCCGATCATCGTATATTTAGTTTATTGTTTCAATTGTTTTTTAATTTCATTGCTATATTGAATTGAAATATGATCTTGTTTCTCTGTAATACTTTATGGTTCAACGTCTTAGATTTCATGATTCTGAATACCTTTTTGCAGAACTTGTTTAAATGACAATTTCTTATTGTAAGCATGTTTTGTTTTTTCATTATGAATCTTCATCTTCAAAGAACCTGTTGATTCTTGTAACGTTGGAAAATCCATAGTTTGAACTGCAATAATAAAAAAGGAAATCACTGAGACATTGAGCAGAAGAGAATAAGAAGATAGAATGATTTAGTAAAAACTTTGTTAAAGTTTAAGAAAGAATCCATCTTCTTAACTGAAATCTTGAAGCCATCCAACATGGACAACTTATGGAGCCACACTCTCTCACTAAATTATCTTAAAGAAATAAAGTTAGTATTCATTAGTTATTACCCGCCGGACCAAGTGAGAATTAGAGAGTTAGGTTTGTACTTTGGTGAAAATAACTCTAATAATAATTAATTATCCGAATTTGATAATATAGCCTTAACTCAACAAAATTGGTGTGGGTTTTAGCCGTTTCTTAGAGTTAACAGAGAACACACTTTACTCTTGACTCTTGTCTTCTGCTTCATAAACCTAAACGGCTTAAACCCTTCTACCCTTTTCCTTCTCCGCCAAAAAAACCTACGGAAAAACCCTTACCCCTTTCTATCTGCCCCTGTCAACTCTTCATCCTCAGCTGGTAGAATGGGTGTCGTTGAGGACATGCGACTCAATAAACAACGCACGGCGGCGGACTTCATGGAATTGCACGAGCTGGTGAGGCACCACATCGAGTCATTCGATTACATGACTGAAAAAGGGCTGGCTGTTATGTTCAAACATATCAAACCCGTTTCTGTTTATGACCCATCCTCAGACACAAAGCTAAGAAATATCCTTTTACTTTTATATTTTGATCATGCGAATCTTAATCTGTTACTTAGATAGACCCCTGCTAGTAACTAGCATTGTTACTGTTATTGAGGTTTCCCTTAACTCCTATATTACTCTGGTTCGATAATCCGGAATTGTTCAAACCTCAAAAGGAAGGCTTATCAAGATCAACAATGAAAGGGTCTTTACTTCCGTTCGAGGTATAAACGTTTCTACTCTTCCTTTGATTTTCTGGGCCGCTTCTCATCTTTGTGCTAATATATTGTTTTTCTTCGTCAAACAGTGTCGACAGTCTAAAAGTTCGTACACCGGAACGTTCTTCGTGGATGTTTGCTTTCAATGGGGTAATAAGGTTGTTATAAGAGAGAGATACGATTTTGGTCAGTTCCCGGTGATGTTAATGGTGAGCGCTATGTACTTGATATTCTTTATTCGGTCCTTCATCTTGCATATGAGAGTCTTTATTTCTTATACATGTTTATGCAAGTTGATTTTTGTGCTCCTTATGCAGTCAAAGCTTTGTAATCTAAGGGGCGCGGATCCTAAAAAACTTATTTCCAAGAAGAGTCATCAGAAATGGGTGGGTAAGTATCTCGTATCCACATCAGTTTTATGAGGTACAACTGTACATCTTAGTAATCTAGGATTGGAGTATTGTTATGTATGTCTGTATGTATGTTTGATTTTACTTTTCAATTAATGTAGATATTTCATTATGAATGGGATTGAAAGAGTTTTCCGGTGTGTAATATTACCAAAGAGAAATTATGTAAGTGACTCTCTTCGATTGTGTCTACTGAGATAGATTGTTGGTTTTATCTTTTCAATAAGTGTTGTCCTTTTAAATATACACATTACATCCCTCATCTAATGCTATTTACAACCTACGAGTATGGTACGAAATTCATTTCGTGATCGGCGCGAAGGATATACTGATAGCGCTGTCTATATAAGGTGCAGAATCTATATACCTGTTTTAATAACTTCTCTGTATACTAATTGATGATATAAAACCTGTGCTATAGCTTTTGGGAAGTGGGATAATTGGTGATGCAGGATAGAAAGATCAGAAGTGACGTAGGACAGGGTTAGATAGGATAGAATTGGAATCACTCCAACAGCGAGCTTCGCGCTCAAGGCTTCACACCTAGGTTAAGAGCTTCACGCTCAAGGCTTACGTCTGGTTTTTCCTTTCGCAGGATAGAGTAAGACTCATTTTGTTTATTCAATTTCAACTGTTGATACAAATCAACTCTAGACCCTTTATATAGGAGATATATAGAATCTCTAGGGTCTGCTATAACTCCCAAAAACATATAATAAATACGCATAATGACTCTTTAAAGTTTCAAGTCTATTAGTATTCTTTAGGACTATTCATCTTTCTATCCTGCATCAATTCTCCTCGGCTGAGAAGAACTCGACTCCGACGAGATAAAACTGAAGTACCGCGCGAGGATGTCCGGGTCGATACGTTGTAGCTCTTCCTTTGTAACCCATGTGATGTCTGTACTCGGCCTGCCCTTCCATTTTATCAGAAATTTATGGTATTTTCCTCGCCTGGTCGAAACGACCTGCTCATCCACAATATCTTCCACAATGTCAGTTTTCGGAATTTCAGGTGGTGGATGTGGTACTGGTGCCACAAATTCAAAAGTAGAAAAGGGGTGTGGTGGATCTGCCGAGGCATCCTCTACAGGATTCGAAGTAGTTCCCTTAAACTGGATCAGATCCTCAATGTTAAAAGTTGAGCTGATTCCCATATCCGGAGGAAGTTCCAGCACGTATGCATTAGGACCTGTGCGTGCTAGAATTTTAAATGGACCAATGCTACGGGCTTGCAGGTTTTTTGCCTCTCCTTGGGGAAACCGCTGAGGTTTTACTCTAACCATGACATAGTCACCAACCGAGAATTCTCGAAATCTACGGTGAACATTGGCAGTGGCTTTATACTTTTCATTGCTTTGATTGATCTGCTGATAGATCTCAGTGTGCAAACCGTGAAGATGTGCAAACTCCTGAGCTGATTCAGACGGCCTTTGCGAAACTGACATAGGAATAAGATCTATAGGAGCCTTGAGTTTAGTTCCATACACGACTTCAAATGGGCTGATGCCTATAGATCGATTGACTGAATTATTGTAAGCGAACTCAGCAATAGGTAGAATAGCATGCCACGACCTGATATTTTCGCCAACTAGGCAGCGTAGTAGATTACCTAAACTCCGATTAACAGCTTCTGTCTGGCCATCTGTTTGCGGATGATAGGCTGTGGAAAATTTCAGCTTAGTTCCCATAATATGCCAAAGAGTTTTCCAGAAATAGCTCGTAAACCGAACGTCTCTATCGGATACAATAGTCTTAGGCAGTCCGTGCAGCATAACAATCTCGGCCATGAAAATCTTTGCCACTTTAGACGCGTCAAATGTTTTAGAACATGGGATGAAGTGAGCCATTTTTGAGAATCTGTCCACGACGACAAAAATTGAATCATGATTTCCCACGGTTTTAGGGAGTCCAAGGACAAAGTCCATGCTGATGTCTTGCCAAGGAGCATGCGGAACAGGAAGTGGGGTATACAGCCCCGTGTTCTGTTTCTGCTGTTTAGCTAACCGACAAGTCTGACAATGTTCCACGATTTTTGCAACATCCCTTTTTAGACTCGGCCAATAAAATCTATCTTCTACTTGGGCGATTGTTTTGTGTCTCCCGAAATGACCAGCAACACCTCCTGCGTGCATTTCCATTATAACAAATTCTCTTACGGATGTTCGAGGGATGCAAAGCTTAGAATTTCTAAAGAGGAAACCTCCGCGCAACATAAACTCACGATTACGCGACCCATCTACTAAGAGACCAGCATATATCTCACGAAAATCTGGACAGTGTTGATACTCTTCCTTCAACTTTTCGAACCCGATAATCTCAACATTCATGGTTTGAAGAGCACAAATTCTACGGCTGAGAGCATCTGCGGCCCTGTTTTCGATACCAGATTTGTGAGTGAGCACAAAAGTATACTCTTGAAGAAACTGGACCCATTGTGCGTGACGTGGATTTAATTTCTTTTGTGAGCTTAGATATCTCAGAGCTTGATGATCCGAATATAAAACGAACTCGTGCGACATTAGGTAGTGCCTCCAATACCTCAAGGCTTGCACCACCGCGTAGAATTCTTTATCATACGTTGAATATTTCTGTTTTGCTTCATTTAGTTTCTCACTGAAGTAGGCAATCAGATGCCCTTCTTGGCTCAAAACTCCTCCGATTCCTATGCCGGAAGCATCACATGATACTTCAAATACCTTTGAAAAATCTGGAAGCCGCATCACCGGAGCCTCAACCATTCTTGTCTTTATATCTTTGAATGCTTCTGCGGCTGATTTACGCCATGTAAATTCTGATTTTTTTAAGCAATTTGTGATGGGCGCCATTATAGAACTGAACCCTCGAATGAAACGCCGATAAAATGTGGCCAGCCCGTGAAAACTTCGAACTTCGTGAATATTTTTAGGTTCTGGCCAGGTAACTATCGCCTTTACTTTCTCCGGATCGGCTTTCATCCCTTTCGAGGATATAACAAATCCTAAGAACACAACATGCTCACTCATAAATGAACATTTCTTTAGGTTCGCATAAAATTTCTCGGCCTGAAGGACCATAAATACCTGTCGCAGGTGGGCAGTGTGCTGTTCCTTAGACTTGCTATAAATTAAAATGTCATCGAAGTAAACAACCAAGAATTTACCGATGAATGGTCGAAGGGTTTGCGTCATTACCCTCATGAAGGTGCTTGGTGCGTTTGATGGACCAAAAGGCATGACTAACCATTCATACAGCCCATCTTTTGTTTTAAAGGCGGTTTTCCATTCGTCTCCGGGGCGAATTCTGACTTGGTGATACCCACTTTTAAGATCAATCTTGGAGAATACTGTAGCTCCAGCCATCATGTCTAATAAATCGTCAAGTCGAGGGATTGGGAATCGATATTTGACTGTGATTTTGTTGATAGCTCTACTGTCAACACACATTCGCCACGTTTTGTCTTTCTTAGGCGTTAATAAGGCTGGTACAACACAGGGGCTGAGGCTTTCTCGGATAAACCCTTTTGTCAGCAGCTCATCTACTTGTCTTTTTAACTCTAAGTGCTCCCTGGATTCATACGAAAGTGTGGCAGATTCGGTAATGTTGCTCCCGGAACGAGATCAATAGCATGCTGAATATTTCGAAGCGGAGGAAGATCTTGGGGAAGGTCTTCAGGGAACAATTCACCGTATTCTTCTATGAGAGGTTTTACTTCTAGCGGTACATCATTTAGCACAATTGAAATTTCTTTTACCATTAGGAGGAACGTTGATATGGCTGTCTTTGGTCTGCTGCAGAAACTCTCTCGAATCAACCACATGAAGAGGTTTTTGTAACACGTTCTGGTTCGCTTCATCTATAGTTGGCACTTTTTTTGCTTTCGGTTGGAGATGGTTTAACGTGATCTTTTTACCGTTGTGAACGAATGAGCATGAATTGGATCTGCCTGAAATTGTTACGTCCTGATCATATATCCACGGTCTGCCTAATAGGATGTGACCTGCGTTCATAGATTCCACATCGCAACAAACATCATCCTTCTAGGATAAGAATTCGATAGGTACCTTGCAGCGATGGGTAACAAAGATAGATGAATTGTCGATCCATGCCACCTGATACGGTTGAGGGTGGACAATCGGGATTAGACCAAGACGAGATACTGTCTGAGCTGATACAACGTTAGTGCAACTCCCATTATCAATAATCAGTTTGCAATTGTAGTCACCAATTTTAACAGAAGTAAAGAAAATCGATGATCTGCGCCAATCATTAGTAGTTATAGGCTGAACCAACGAGCACCTTACCACTCCCAAATTAGGGTACGAATTCACATCTTTGTTGATCTCTGGATCGCTCAAATCCACATCTGGTTCATAGACTTCCTCTTCGTAATTATCAGCATTCTGTGCTCCACCGATGGTGGTCGCTAGTACCTTTCGAGACGCTTCTTTTGTTGGACAGTGGGCAGCAAAATGACCGTAGCCTCGACACTTGAAGCACTGTTGTGTTGTTTCGGAGTTATTTTCATTCGTTTCTCCTTTTCCTCGATTCCTAGAGGTGTATGCAGCATTAACAGCTTTAGGTGTGAGTTTTACCTCTGATGACAATGCTCGGGAACCCCCGGATGGGATAACAGACTTGCTAGCACTTGTTGTCTTCAAATTGAGGTATCGTTCTAACTCTTGTACCAATTGATAAGCTCGGTCTAGTGTCTCAACAGTATGAGTTATTAATTCTTTTCAGATTTCTTGACGGAGCCCTGTTCTGAAACGCGAAAGAGTAACCGAGTCATCCTCCGTAACGTTGCACCTTAACATGAACTCTTCGAATTGGGAAACATACTCTGCAACCGGCAAGCTACCCTGACGAAGCATATGCCATTGATCAAGCAGTTGCTGTTGATAGGACAAAGGAACGTATTTTTCCCTAAGTTTGTCCTTCATATCGGTCCATAGAAGGATCTCGGGTTCCCGTGCTCTTTGTATTTGTCTTTCAAGGTTTGTCCAAAACAATTTTGCTTGTCCCACCAATTTCATTTTCGCAAATCTGACCTGTCGAGCTTGAGACATGTCATACCATTCAAAAAAATGATCCATATCGGACAACCAATCGAGAAAAGCTTTGGGATTCAGCTGTCCGTCAAAGCAAGGGGCGTCTACCCTTACTGACTTTAGGACTTTGTCCTCCATATCTTGGATATTGTTTCGTGAGTTATCCCTTAGAATATTTCTCACAGCATGCAGCCCTTTTGTGCCTCCCGCACTGCTTTCCTCATCTCCATTTTGGATTTCCAGCGCTGCGAATCGCGCATCGAATGCATCGAATGTCGTACGCATTTGGGCTGACTCTTCTTACACTAGTGTGATCTGGTTGCTTAACTTCTCGAACATTTGAGTAAATTGAGCCAGATCCATTTTTTTTTTGTATTTTTGTAATGTAAAGGAAAATAAAGGCCTTTCGGCTCTGATACCAAAACTGACGTAGGACAGGGGTAGATAGGATAGAGTTGGAATCACTCCAACAGCGAGCTTCGCGCTCAAGGCTTCACACCTAGGTTAAGAGCTTCACGTTCAAGGCTTTTACGCCTGATTTTTCCTTTCGCAGGATAGAGTAAGACTCATTTTGTTTATTCAATTTCAACTGCTGATATAAAACAACTCTAGACCCTTTATATAGGAGATATATAGAATTTCTAAGGTCTGCTATAACTCCCAAAAACATATAATAAATACGCCTAATGACTCTTTAAAGTTTCAAGTCTATTAGTATTCTTTAGGACTATTCATCTTTCTATACTGCATCAAGAAGTCCTAAAAACTACTCTAAAGAATCGTAATAGATTTGAAATTTTAAAGAGTCACAATTAAGTGGAGCTCTTAGAATGCGTCTTTTGGGAGTTATAGTAGACCTTATAGATTATATATATCTCATATATAAAGGGTCTAGAGTCGTTTTGTATCAGCAGTTGAATTTGAATTAAAAAAAATGAGTTTTACTCTATCCTGCGAAAGGAAACCTAGGTGTAGAAACCTTGAGCGTGAAGTTCTAAATTAGGCGCGAAGCCTTGAGCATGAAGCTCGTTGTTGGAGTGATTCCAACTCTATCAGTTTATTTCTGTCCTACGTCAGTTTTGGTATCAGAGCCAAAAGGCCTTTGTTTTCTTTACATAGCAAAAATACAAAAAAAATAATAAATAAATATGAATCTGGCTCAATTTACTCAAATGTTCGAGAAGTTAAGCAACCAGATCACACTAGTGCAAGAAGAGTCAGCCTAAATGCGTACGACATTTGATGCTCGATTCGCAGCGCTGGAAATCCAAAATGGAGATGAGGAAAGCAGCGCGGGAGGTACAAGAGTTAGAACGATACCTCAATTTGAAGACATAGGGAAAATAGTAAAGAGAGCCACCTGATTTTTACGGACACCTTATACCCGAGGCCTTTCTTGATTGGTTATTGGAAATGGATCAATATTTTGAATGACATGGAATGAGCAATGATCGTCGTGCCCGATTTGCTAAATGATAGATGGCTGGACAAACGGGAAGGTTTTGGAGCAGTGTTGAAACACAATTACAGAGAGAAAGAGAAAAGCCAATCATTTCATGGAGAGAAATGAAGAGAAAACTTCGGGAAAAATATGTTCCTCTGTCTTATCAACAACAACTGCTTGACAAGTGGAACATGCTTCGTCAAGGCAACATGACTGTTGCAGATTATGTATTTCAATTTGAGGTTAATGGTGAGGTGCGATGTAACTGAAGATGCTTCGATTACTCTCTCTCGATTTAGAACAGAGCTTTGTCAGGACATCCGGAAAGAGCTAATAACTTATGGTGTCGATACATTGGAGCAAGCTTACCAAGTGATACAAGAAGTAGAATGCTGCCTACACTTAAAGACAACGAGCATCATCACAGAAGACACTTCATATGCCACGACATCCCAACCCTCGTCATTTAAGACAAAGGTCATTTCTGTACCTAATACTCTTGATATTGTCTATCCCTCTACGAACAAAGAAGAAGTGGATCCTGAAGCAACAAATTGGTGCTGCAGAGGCTTTGACCATTTTGCAGTTCAATTCTCTACAAAAGAGGTTTCTCGAGAAGTGTTGAAGCCTACTATGAACGAAGTAGAACTGGATCAACCTAAAGACACTGAATATTCGTCAACAAATGCAAAAGAGAATGAGGAAACTCTTCTAAAGAAGACTTTACACACCGGTTGTGGGAGAAACTTTCTTCAATTGAATAAAGATAACTCTAGTGCAAAAAGATTACCTATAACTTTAGGAAATCATTATTCTGCGTTTGTGGATCATTTGTTTGAAAGCATTTATGTTCTATGGAATCCGCTGCATCTAAGGTGGCAAAGGTTTCCTTGGCAAAGATTGTTAAATTGCATGGGTTAAAGTGCACTCTGCGATGAAAATTTGGTATTCGGGAACTGTTTTCGGAAGACCCTTTCACACATGATGAGCAGTAAACTAACCTTCTTTTTTGCCTACCATTCTGAAACGAATAGCCGAGCGAAAGTGGTAAATTGGAATTGGGCTTATTTGTTTTGGTCTTTAGGTGACATTTTGAACAACATGTTGTTCCAAAGGGACAAACTGGATATCAAAAGTTTTTGATTATATGGAGGAATATACCCGATCGAGAGAATGAATGTGTTACAAAAGAAGAGCTACAATGTATCGAACTTGAAATCCTCGCCCGGTACTTCAGTTTTATCTCGCCGGAGTCGAGTTCTTCTCAGCCGCCGAGGAGGATTGATGCAGGATAGAAAGATCAGAAGTCCTAAAAACTACTCTAAAGAATCCTAATAGATTTGAAATTTTAAAGAGTCACAATTAAGTGGAGCTCTTAGTATGCGTCTTTATTATGTGTCTTTTGGGAGTTATAGTAGACATATCTCCTATATAAAAGGTCTAGAGTCGTTTTGTATCAGCAGTTGAATTTGAATAAAAAAAATGAGTTTTACTTTATCCTGCGAAAGGAAACCTAAGTGTAGTAACCTTGAGCGTGAAGCTCTAAATTAGGCGCGAAGCCTTGAGCGCGAAGCTCGTTGTCCTACGTCAATTGGCTAATATTTTTTCTGTTCATTGCTTGAAAAAACATATTTGCATATGGTTGATGCAGCGACACAATTAGTATGAACAGTATACTTGTAAGCAAATTCTCTTTGTGTTACTTTGAACACCATTACGATCCTTTTTGGCAATAGTGCTTCCTGTTTCTCGGTCCCATTAAGTTACAAATGTTAATACAGCTGTCAGTTTCAGCTCCTTGGATGGCCTATATTGAATATTCTTTAAACATTCTTCTGGCTTATATAGGTGTGTAAGGGAAGACTTATCGTCAGTATCAGTTAAATTATATTATATTCGTAATGGAAGTGCAAGAGTCGGAGTTTGGTAAGTTACATCAATTTAAGCTATAAATTATGGCATGTTTCTCTTATTATAGTTTAAATTTAAAACGTGGCTCAAAATACTTTTGCAGGATACAAGGAAGGGAGTACCTGCTTCCCGTTGGGGTTGTTCTAAAGGTGATTCCTTGCTACTGCTTGTTTATGTACTTCCCATTGGTCTCCATTTACTCATCGAGTGCACAAATATCTAAAGTTTTTCTTATGCATCAATTTTTTTAGAGTTGCATTACATAAGGTCTGTGTGAATACAATAAACATCAGGATGGGTGTCCATAATTTTGTTGCATGTTCAGGTCAGTTTGGTATAAGTAAAATAGTTCAGTTTTATTTTTCCTTTTTCTAGTGTCATGAGTTCAGTTTGGCTTCTCATTGTTTCTCTAAATGTGGCTATACACCTTTCTCATGTCATGGAAGGACATTAAGAGTTGATTGTATGGCATCTGTGAAGAATGACTGTCTGCAACACAACATTCTCTTTTGTGGCAATTGGTTCTATATGACCATATATGGATTTGAGTTTGTGCCCTTGTCCCTAAAGTGTATATTATTAACAATTTAATAGTCTAAATGTATTACGTTGTCTCCCTATCATCAGATAGCAGCCCTCCTCTATGATAGCAGTTTCCTTTGATTCAGTTATTATCGATCAAGTTTCTCGTATTAAAAGTTAGGAAATGGGATTTTGTTTTTGGGCTTTTAAGAAAACATAGTATCGTCTATCCAGTTTCTATTGAATTTGTGCTGACTAGATACAGAGTAAATTTGTGCTCTCTTTACAAGTTAATCCATGTGCTTATTTTATTTATTCTGATTGTTATGCCCAGGCTCTAGTCGGAACCAATGATGATGAAATTTATGAAAATTTGAAATGCTGCTACAATGAGAAGTATGAGAGAGGAGAGGGAGCTCTTGGCACTCAGCTTGTACGAGAAAGAGCCAAAATTATACTCGATGAAGTTCGGGACTTGGGTCTGTTCACTCAGGAACAATGTTGGAAGCACATTGGTAAATTCATACTCTTAGTTTTACTTTTAAAATCTTCGCCTTAACTAATTCCTCTATTTCCCTTCTATATTTCACTGCAGGTAAGCATTTCCAACCTGTGATGAATGACCTAGAAAGTGAAAGTTATTCTGTTGTAAGTGACTTCTCTTGATTATTACTTGTCTTTTGTTTACTTATGAATTGTTTGTGTCAACCTTAATTTTTCGCAGTCTATGATCATTATTGTTATATTTATGCTTTTATATTATTCAGGTTGCAGAAGTCTTCCTCAGGGATTATATATTTGTCCACCTTGACAATTATAATGACAAATTCAATCTACTCATGTACGTTGCAGAGACTCTTAAATTAGAGAAAGGCTTACACTATTTCAGTATTGGATATTTTTACTGAATCAACATTACCTTTCTTTTCTTTAGCTTCATGGTGCAGAAACTGTTCTCATTGATTGATCAAACTTCTGTGCCAGACAATCCGGACTCTTTGCAAAATCAGGAAATATTACTTCCCGGTCACCTTGTTACCATTTATCTTAAGGTAGAAATATGAAATAGTAACTCCTGAAAGGATTTTTTTTTTGTTTTTAGAAGCCACTTACTTTTCTGCAATAGAATTACTTTGAACTGTTTGTTTGTTTATTCATGCTTTTGTGCCTTATTAGTTCTGTTTGAGACTTCACATGGAGTACTCATAAAAACAACTTTATAACAGATGTAATATGTTGATATGTATGTCAGTTCCTTTCTAGATGCTTACAGCCAAAGTGCCCATGTTATTACTTGGAACTTGAGGCTCATTACAAATGCAGCATACACTTAAAATCAGACAGTGTTTAGGTAATTTGTTTCCAAATGTGTTTTGTTTTTAAGCAACTTTATTGTTACATTTTTTGTATTTCGCTCTAGGAAAAACTTGAGGAGTGGCTGCAGAAGGTGAAAAGGGTTCTCCAGGATGAGATAAATGACAAGAGCAAGAAATTTTCATTTCAAATCTGTATGTTAAGTTCTTCATAGCTCAACTATTGTTTAATTTCTCCCTGATCACATTTTATCACCGAAATTAATTCTTTTGATTGCTTAATTGGTATAAACCCCCCTAAAGTAATCTGACATTGCTGTTATATCATTTTTGAAAAGTTTTTATAATAATTTATTTTTAAAGGGTCTCGATTTTATGCCTCTGTAGCATGGTATCAATAGAGTACTTGTAAACGCATTCTCTCGCAAAGATGGATACAGGATTTGTAAACATGTTCTCTCATTAAGACGTGTTGGATTGACATTCTTATCTTGTTAATAGGCAGGTCTTAGTTAATATGTTTGTCCTATTAGTATTAGTGCTAAGAGTGAATGCCTTGTCATAATTCACTTCAAACTTTACATAGTTGTTGAGCAACTCAATGGTCAATGTTTTTGTACTATCTGGATCCTATTTTCTAAGATAACATTTGAGTTGTCACACACTCACACTTAGATTAGATGTTCTTACCTCGTTTTCTATGGATATTCTTTAATTAATTTTTTCTTTTCCTTTTGTGTGTGTTACTGAATGGGAACCCCTTTTTGACATTCTTGCTTCGTTTATGAGCGAATACAGTAGCTGATGTGAAGAAGTTGATTACTAAAGTTCCTTCTAAGAGCATTGGTCAATCGATCGAGACAATGTTGAAAACTGGAAGGCTTGCTACGCAGTCCGGTCTGGATTTACAACAGGTGCTATTCTTTTAGTTATCTTAGTATTCGTAGGAAAGCTCAACTGCATAGAACGGTAGTATACAAGGTCATAAGCAATGCTGAAGAATCAATAGTTCTATAAAATTTATAATTAAGGACTCAAATAGGTTTATCCATAATATTATAAATTTATAATAGGTTCTTGCAGGTACACGGTAGGTCCATTTAATTGACCTTATGCCTCTGCTTCTATAAACTTCAACATTAACTACGTTTTTTTCATACATTATTTTCACAACTCTCTTGACTCACTGTACATTTTTGAATATTTATTTGTTTCCTTCACAAGATCAAACCGTCAATTTCTAAAAGAGATGCAATCTTGTTGTCCTATGCTTTAACATCAGTTTCTGTCATTTGTTGTTTCTCATTAGTTTCAAGTGTCAGTAGAAGGTAAAGGTTTGACAATAAATTGCAGTAGCAATGAAAATGGAGTTCTGACTATAGTTACGAGAATGTTTTATTGACTATGAATAGTCTCACATTCCTGTTTGAGTTAGGGTTTCTAATGGTACCTTTGCTCTCCTTTTATTGTTTGCTTACCAGCATTTTTTAATTGGAGCCACTAATAATTTGTAGATGTGCAACTCTTTCAGAGGGCTGGCTACACAGTTCAGGCAGAAAGGCTGAACTTTCTAAGATTTCTTTCATTCTTCCGGGCTGTTCACAGAGGAGCTTCTTTTGCTGGACTTCGTACAACATGTGTGCGGAAGCTGCTTCCTGAGTATGCTTTGCTTGCTTGTTGACATAATTATGTTCTGCATGCACAGTTCTTGTCTCAACCATTTTTGTCCTCTATTTATAGATCTTGGGGTTTTCTTTGTCCTGTCCACACTCCAGATGGGGAGCCATGCGGGTTGCTCAACCATATGACTCGTACATCCAGTGAGTTGCTCATGCACTGATTTATAGTAGTAGAAAATATATATGTGCTATTATTAACTTTAATTAGAAATTATCCGTCAAGAAGAGAAGAATTTTATAGTATCAAAAAATGTTTTGCTATTAGAGCATTGGAGTTTAGGCCAATACGTTAAATCTTTGACAGTCGAAGCAAGAAATTCTAAGCAATCATTGGTTTGATTGACCAAAATTTGCCATAAATAGAACACTAATGTGAGATTTTCCTGAATTTGTTTTGGTGGACACTTTTTATGAAGAGATAGTAATCATGCAGGTGAACTCCAATTATAAATGCTGGGGGATTAATGCTCTACTAATCTTCAGCAGACTCCTTTACCTAATATGTCTTGCAAGACAAGCTGTGGTTTTAAAATGAAGATTGCTTGTTGTCTCCATTTTTCCGCCATCTTTCTACACAATATGTTAGAACTAATCTTTTTTATTCTTTGAAACTGTATTTCAGGAGTTACATCTTACTTTAATGCGCAAGGGGATGTTAGGGACTTCATAGACATCAGAAAGTCTATTCTTGATGTACTGATTGGGAATGGAATGGTGCCTTCTGTGCCAAAGCTTGTACGGGCTGGGCCTCCTGATGTTCTTCCTGTTCTTTTAGATGGTCAAATTGTTGGTTCGTTATCTTCTGGTTTAGCTATAAAAGCTGTCTCTTATTTACGGGAATTAAAAGTGTTAGCCGCTTCGCCGGTATGTCTTATAAGAATTTCCAACCCAAGATAAGGGATACTCTTAGAAGTGCAACTTGGAAATATATTAAGAAATGAGTGAATGCTCTATGTCATGCAGGTTCCAGATGACCTTGAAGTTGGTTATGTTCCTCTAAGCATTGGTGGAACATATCCCGGGCTGTACTTGTCAACATGTCCTTCTAGGTTCATAAGGCCTGTGAAAAATATATCTACCTCTAATGAGGGAGATCAAAATTTTGAACTTATTGGGCCATTTGAACAGGTAAATTGTATAATCTTGTTACAAGATTCATGATACGAATCTCTTCTCGTGTTCAAAAGTCAAAAGGCACACCAAATTCTACTTCTTTACTGCCTTTTCGTTTTGTATAGGTATATATGGAAATAAGATGCCCTGATGGTGGAAGTGGTGGAAGAAGTAGTTCGTCTCCTGCAACTCATGAAGAAATTCATCCAACAGGAATGCTTAGCGTGGTTGCTAATCTTACACCTTGGTCAGATCATAATCAAAGTCCACGAAATATGTACCAGTGCCAGGTTTCTGCCTCATCTTTGTTTGAAAGCTATCTTGGTACCTACTTGCTTTATGATTTGTTTATATTTGTTTTTTAAACCGTTCAGATGGCTAAACAAACCATGGCTTTCTCTATCCAAGCACTTCAGTTCCGTGCTGATCAAAAGCTCTACCATCTTCAGGTTCTTTATTTATTTCTATCATTACTTATTTTAAGGGGGAGGGGGATCTTGTGAATCCTTAACTGACTGTATCTTTCCACCCTAGGGTTGTGCAACTTTTATTTTATTTTATTTTATGATTAAGTATTGTTTACTACATGAAGAGTTGGCAATTTGTTATCTACATGCTAACACGTAGAATTTTTTATGATATGATCCATGATCATCCATTTAATAATTTGTTAATGTATTGATTCAATTTGTCCTTAGCTTTCTCTATTTTCCATTGTCTTTATATGCTGTGAATTTATGATTAAAAAATTCTCTCTTACAGACATCTATATACACACATGTATATACATATTGAATCTAGGTCTGTGCATTTTTTTCTTTTCTTTTCTTATATATGGTCAAAGTGGTTTGCTATTGAATCTAGGCAATTAGTTATCCCGGTCTCTACATGCTAACTTGTTAAGATCTTTAATGTGATTTACGATACAATTTCCTATGTTAGAATTGTTAATATGTTTATTTTAATTTTTCTCTGTTGTGATGGATTTTTTTTTCCTTTGCTGTCGCAGACTCCTCAAAGTCCTATTGTAAGAACAAACACTTACATGAAATACAATGTCGACGAGCATCCAACTGGGACAAATGCGATTGTTGCAGTCCTGTCCTATACAGGGTTAGAATTCATAAGCACAACTGAGCAAATTAAATGGCACACTTATTCTTTTGTATTTATTGAGTATCAATATATTTAATCACTATTTTATATATTTATAGATTTGACATGGAGGATGCCATGATTCTGAATAAGTCATCAGTTGAGCGTGGGATGTGTCATGGGCAAATATATCAGGTTTGTTATTATTATTTATTTCATTCTTTCAACATATGCTTTCTTAATTGGTACCAGTGTTTCAGATCGGTATGTGTCCAGGCGTGTGCTCACTATTTATGTTTGACACTTAGTAGTCATTGTACAATTCTGAACATTGTTAAACTATGAAAGGCCTTTCATAGGCTTACAAAAAGATTGGTTAAGTGTGGGGGATTTGGTAATTTTATTCTAAAAGCAGTGAACACTTTTAGAACTTAGAAAAGGTTTTTGGCATTCAAATGTAATTGTAGGTACAAAATGAAGACACATATTGTATAGGTTACGAGCTAAACATGGTGACATGGATTCTGCAGTGCAATTAGTTTTTGTGTGAGTTTGACCATTTTTACGGAATAATAACGTGGTTGTTTATCTACTGCGTTAATTTGTATATTGTTTTTGTATTTCCGCTTTTATTTATGGAACTGCTAAGAGATTATGCCTTGCTGAATTGATAGGGTTGACTAGTTGAGTCTATTATTTTAACTTAATTTGTATGAGGTTCCCTCTTTCTCTTAGTTTCGTGTAGAAATGCTGCCCTTTTACCTTGTTTGAACAATGTATATCACTATAATGTTTTTTTGTTCCACAGACAGAAACTATCGTATGTTGGACAGGTTAGAACATGCTGCCCTTTTACCTTTTACCGTGTCAAAAAATGTTCAAAAGAGATAGGTACGATAAACATGTGCGTTCTTTCATTGATGCTGATGGGCTTCCGTATGTTGGACAGGTTAGAACCTTCAAATATTCATGGTTTAAATTGTGTTTGCATTTTATTTAATTTTGGTTAATTTCCTAGTCTTTTTTCTTCATTGGTATTTGACCAATTGTTTTTATTGTTTTAGATGATACATCCAAATGACCCCTATTGTAGCGTTCATAATGGGATATCAAATTCAACAAGAACCGTTAAACGAAAAGGCTCAGATCCTGTCATCATTGACTATGTTTCTCTAGATATGAAAATGACAAAGGGAAGTGTTCAGAAGGTGATCTGACTTCTTTTACTAGGCTAAGATATCGTATATGATGTTGCTGAAGTATATGACTGTATTTTATGCAACTATTTATTTACCATATACACATCTTTTGTTTCTTTTTGTATATAAAACTTTTCCAATGAAGCCTCTACTATTCTTTTGTACTTCTCTTGCTGTGGAATAGTGTATGAATTATGTTTGTTGTCGTGTACAGGTGAATATCCGCTTTCGACATACGAGAAATCCCATTATTGGTGACAAATTTAGCAGCAGACATGGGCAGAAAGGTGTCTGCTCCCAATTGTGGCCTGATATTGATATGCCTTTTTCTGGAGTAACTGGGATGCGGCCTGATTTGATTATCAATCCGCACGCATTTCCTTCTAGAATGACAATTGCGATGCTTTTGGAATCTGTTGCTGCTAAGGTATCTCGGAGCAAAAAAATAACTTCTAAATTTCAAGCAGGCTTATTATGTTGACTTGCCTTTTCTGTTGGTACTTGGTACCTGCTATTCATCTTTTTTTCTTGTTTTACGAGTCTTGCCTCGTGGCATTGTCTACTTTCTTATTTTTGTAGATACATGTATCTAGAAATGCTTCAATCTTATTAACTCATTGCAAACTACGGTCATCTCATGAATGAGTGAAAATGTTGTAAGTTGAGTGTTATCTTGACAGGGGGGTAGTCTTCATGGTGAGTTTGTGGAGGCAACACCATTTCCTGATGCTGTTAAAAAAGTTGATGGAGTGGCTGAAACAAAATCCAGTTCACTCGTCGATGATCTTGGTTCCATGCTGAGGCAAAAGGGGTTTAATTTCCATGGCACGGAGGTATTGTACAGTGGAGTTTATGGATCAGAGCTCACTTGCGAAATATTTATTGGGCCTGTTTATTATCAACGACTGCGGCATATGGTCTCAGACAAATTTCAGGTAGGAAAGTTGTCCTACATATTTTTTGGTAATAGTTTTACTTGGTCTGTCGTACGGAAAACATAAGTTTCTCATTAGTTGTAGTTTGGGAAAGATAAAAAGACGATGGTACTTGGTATAAAAAACAATGTTATTTTTTGGTAACAGTAATGTTGTTGGTGGTTTAGGTTCGGTCAACAGGACAAGTGGACCAGATCACCCGTCAGCCAATAAAGGGAAGAAAGCGGGGCGGAGGTATTCGTTTTGGGGAAATGGAGAGAGATTCCATGCTTGCACATGGAGCAGCCTATTTATTACATGATAGGCTCCACACATGTTCTGATCATCACATTGCCGATGTGTGCTCACTGTGTGGAAGTCTACTAGGAACATCAGTCTTCCAAGCACCACAAAAGCCCTTAGTACGTGAGATTGCAGGGCTACCCCCAGGCAGGGCTCCCAAAAAGGTAACCTGCCATACTTGCAAGACAAGCAAAGGGATGGAGACTGTTGCAATGCCATACGTTTTCAGATATTTGGCTGCCGAGTTAGCAGCTATAAATATTGGGTTAAACCTCAAGCTTAGCAATGGAGTTGCTATTCCTTGATATGGTCTCTATTTTCCTTTTGAGTATGAAATTTTCGGCGTTATTTAATACTTTAAGAAGTGTCATTTGTTGTTTCATTGATCAGCTGATATCTTGTAGAAATAGAATTTTGGTTATCGGCTGGTTCATTGATGTATAACTAGAAATTGTGGCAATTTTAGTAATAATATTAGTTTTAGAAGCATGCAAATAGCGAGTTTGTTTATTTTTTAACTTATCCAGCAGTAGTAGTCTATAATGATTGGCTATATATACCCAAAGCTGGTTTAAGCTTACCCAAAAAATACAGTCGACTTTAGTTTGATTTTTTTATAACAAAAATATCCTCGAATATCCATTTAATTACGGATTTAAAAAAAACACTAAGTATATCCTAAATATACTTAAATCACAAAATAGCATATTTTACTATTTTTACCCAAAAAAACACTTTGATTTAGTAGATCATACCCATGTTACTACAATTTTGTGAAGTTTTTTCAAATTGTTTTTGAACATTCAAAGTTGCCTCAAGAACATTCAAACTCACAACCTTTTTTATTAAAAACACGAAATCAAACACGAATGAACTCGAACTAAGATAAAAAAAAAAAAAAATCCGTTCTGGTGCGAAGGCGCTGTACCATTGGTTCACATGCCCAACCCCACCGGTTCTGGGCCTGTGCACCGGTGGTACTGGTGGTCATGTATCTGAACCGGTGGTTCATGGCCATAAAAAAAATCTTCTTATTTAGTTTGATTTTTTAAAAATAAATTGATATTGCCCGAATGATACAATATGCTCAAAATCCCATGCTCGAATGGAAATATAATAAAACTTTATTAATTGATCTTAATATTTATTGTTTTTATTCATTGAATAAAACTTTATTAATTGATCTTAATATTTATTGTTTGTATTCATTGATTTTTTATTCGATTTAAAAAATATACTAACATAATTAAATAGTGATTTATATATATACCAATATATAAAATTTAAATATAATTATATTTTAGATATTGTTAATATATACAATATTTGTTACGTTACTATATACATTTATTGAATTTTCATCAAATTTTATTAATTAAAGTTTAAATATAGTTATATTTTAGATATTATATATACCCAAAACTCGTAAGTTACTATTAATAATTTAATAATTAATTTATATGAGATTTTATTAATTAAAGTTTAAATATAATTATATTTTAGATATTATACATATACAAAATTTTGCATCTTCCTATATATATTTATTAAATTTATATGAGATTTTATTTATAAAAGTTTAAATATAATTATATGTTAGATACTTTTAATATATATAGGTGACTATATATATTTATAAAAAAAAAGTTATGATGTTTTATTCATTAGTGTTTAATTTTTTTAAACTTATCCCATTATTATTGAGTGTATTTATTCATTTTTAATATACGAGATACATAAATAATTAAGTTAAAATTCAATTTAAAAAACACATTAATTAATTTTTAAATACATAAACTGTTAATAAATAATTAAATTAAAATTATAAATTATATTAATAAATATTTAGAAACAAAAACTGAAAAATGGTCTTCGAATGCGGAGGAGACTGTTTGATTAAATACCTAAAATAAACAAAAAATTTAAAGTTAGTCACAGAAATTATAAAAACAATTAACATAAATTATTATAACCATTAAATATATAAAAACTAAAACAACTTTTTTGAAAAAAATTAATAAATTTAGGGACGTTAGTTTTTTTAAAAAAATTTAAAGACTTAATTATAAAAAAATTATTAAGAATAAAAAAAATTGGCATGCACCATCGGTACACAAGACCTGCACCCATGGGGCAGACCCAACGCACCGGTGGGCTGCACGAGGCGCCCCATCAGTGCCTGCCATTTTCGGGCTGGAAAATGGCAAAAAAAAAATGATTTTTTTCTAATCCAATCTTAAATCTAATTTTGAAATTAAACCTAATTCTAATCTATGATTTTCACTAAAAAAAGACTTAACAAAATCATAGAAATTAAGTCTAAACAATAAAAAATCTTTAATCAAACAAAAAATTAAATCTAAAAAATATTTACTTTGCGGAAAAATTAGAGAGAAATAAGATATATGTTAGAGAGGAGTAAGAGTAAATATGGATTGCTAGAGAAAAAATGAAGTGGAAGGATTTAGTAAAAAAAGAGAAGGGCTTATATACCTCTAAAAGGGTATTTTTGTCAAAAATTGGGTATACTTATACCAACTTTGGGTAAATTCAAAATTGGGTATACTTAAACCACATTTGGGTATATATAGCTTGACTCTTATTTTTATCCTCTACGGTTACTTTCACTTTTGGCTCTCCCAAACTTGTTATCATGATTCATCATATGATGTTTGGGTTTTTTAACGAATTTGCGCCTCCATTTTGTATTGATATATTGAATATTTATTATCCTAGATTGCGAAAAAGAAGCTAATTTTTCTGATACAGATTTGTTTTACAAAACATTATTTATTTGAGTTTGAATTTTTATAAAGATTTGCCATTTTAATTTTACCTTTTAATTTGTTACGAATACATCATACTTAAACATTGAGTTTTATCGTAGAAATATTATTTTTCAAATTATGCAAGTCTAGTAAGCATTTTTTAGAATTTTGATTAAACTCCATAGTTTATTCTAAATGAAAGTTAAGTAGTAAATTTTGAGACTTTTCGTATACTTGGTTTGTTTTCATAAAATAGTTTTAAAATTTTGGTTAGTTTTTTTTTGGGTTTTATAATTCGGTGTCTATATAGTTATCTCGGTTTCTGGTATCAATACAAATACAATTAGTTCTATAATAATGCAAATACAATAAGTTCTATAGTTGTATCTATTATCATGTTATTTAACATTTGATTATATTTGCTAAAATAATATCGACGATGATTAAATGCATGGATAAAGTTTGTGACGACAATCATAACATCAATTTTTTAACAATCTCCCACTTAATGCATTGTATGTTATTATAGAACGCATTCACCAAATGAACGTTATCATATTTTACCGTCACAAATGAACGCATCGATAATCACAATATTACAACAATCAGCTAATGAATCTATCATGGTGCATATCATAACAATCATATGTATGTAATCATACATACATATTCTTAACAAATCCCGTTTAAATAGAGATCTACTAATAGAATATGAGAAGTCACGTAAAATTTAGAGTATACAATATATATATATATATATATATATATATATATATATATATATATATATATATTAAAGTATTAAGTGTACAACATCTAATATAAACATATTTACAACTGAATACAAACTCTTTCTAAAACTAATAATCCCTTAAATAAACAACACCCATCCATTAATATAGTTTGCCCGATGTGCTCTATACTGACGTAACGACTCTGAACTCTCTCTTAGAAAAACATAAACTTGACATCTACATGCGTGAACATAACCTCACTCATGTTATTATTTGAATATTGAACAATTGAATTGTTTTTTAATATAATCTAAGAGGTTTTTACATCCCTTCCACGATTCATAGTTTCGTGACAAAGTTTCGCACCCAAAGTACCTGATTGAATGCTTCAAAGCAAGCAACCAATTTCTTGTTAGAATGGAATATGCAATTAGTGTTTGCTTTACATTTCCCATGATATTGTACCTACCAATAAACCGAATATGATGTCTAAAGTTGAGCGATGATAATTCTCAAATCCGGAAAAATCTGAAGTCGAAATATCCTATGATCTCCAGCTTATCTGACTTCCAATTCGTCAATCTATTGTTTTTTTGTTGTTGCTAATAACATGGAAATATTTTGACTACCCTAACACATCGAAAACATTAGCATACATGCATACATAAGATTTCCAAATACCGAGGAATATGAAATATCATGTAATTTCTCAATTTCCAGTTTTGTATTGGGACATTGGACGAGAGTGATCATTTCAACTTTTAAAATAAGGGTTTTATTTTTTGTTTGTCATCCCATAACATTATAGAATGCTCTAAATACTTTTTTTGTGATAAATCCAAATTTCCATAGGACCCCGATGGATTTAGTTCTTAACAGAAAATATGTATCACTAATATATGTCATATTAAAATTGTCCAAAATAAATTTCTTGGTAGTATGCCAACAATATTTATCGTTTGTAGCCAGTAATATGTCATCGACATACAATACCAAAAATATACATTTACTTCCACTGAACTTTTGAGACACATAATTCTGTATTTAATTTATTTATAAACCAAATGAGATGATGACTCTGAGAACTTTGTGGTACAATTGGTGAAACACTTGTATTAGCCCATAAATAGATTTCTTTAATTTGCACACCATTAATTTTGGATCACCGGAGACAAAGTTTTGAGGATGCACCATATAAATTGTTTCCTCATTGTCTACATTAAGAAATACGATGTCTACATCCATTTGAAGGAGATTAAATTAAAAGTACGCTACTAGTGTCATTATTAAAAAACTAGAGAGAAGGTTTCTTTAAAGTCACCCATTCACTTGATCAAACCCTTCGTCACAAGTCTTACTCTATATATTTCCACATTAACTTTAAACTTGAGTTTGGTTTTAAAGATCCTTTTACAATTAATCGGTTTCTTTTCTTTAGATAATAAGACAAGCTCCCACATAGTGTTTTCTTGCATTGATTTATCCTTTTTTATTCATTGTGTTAATCTATAACTGAGAGTCTTAAATTTTCATGGCTTCACGAAAACTTAATGGGTCTTTTTCTATTACACCATAAAATTCCTCATGTTCTTTAAGATACATTGTATAATATGAAGATACGTTTTTTTTCTCTCTAGCATATCTTCGAAAATACATAATTTCTTCAATTTGCATTTATTGAGAATGTAAAGTTTGTTCTTCTTAAACAACTTCATTTTGGTTCACTAGAATCATCATATTTTGTTCATATTGGACAATTTCCACAAGTGGAAGACAAACATCATTTTGAGTATTTATATGTTCTAATGGTTCTAAAATGATTGACTTAAATACACAATCGTTCAATAACCGAGTATCTTTGATTGAAATATTCATGAATTATATATATTATTCCTCAAATGATTGTTCGTTACCAAATATTCTCCCTTATGCTAAACTTTGTTTGGAATTTTATTTTTTCTAAATAGTTTCATTAATTCGGTGTTTGATTTTGATTTTTGAGCCAATGACATTCAACTAAGAAACACCATTCAGGTTTCCTATTGTTGGAGGAAGATTTAATAAGTTGAAGCATAAAATCATGCTTCTCTTTGGACCAAATGACATAAACCACTGGATTAAAAAGGAAAACCTTATTCCTTTTACATATAAAAGAAATCTTGATGAGATCATGCACTTTGAGAGGTGAGAGTGTTCCAATCGTCTGAGTTCCTACGTGATATAACCCCATACATGATGTAACCTCATAATGTGAACAATTAGATGAAAGAGTAATCAAATTTTCACCACCAATCAATTATATGGATTAATTATAATCACACAAGTCTATTCTTAATTATTCACCTTAGTAGAGATCTAATTAATGAGTTACAAAATTCAAATAAATTCGAGGAGACTTCTTCTTCAACCAATCCCGAGCGCCCTCGTCCATTGCATAGGGAAATAAAAACTCAATCTTCTCAAACTCCAAAAACAAAAACCTTCATAGCTATGGGTGATGATGTCGATGCCGCCTCGAATGTTGACGTTGCTTCAAATCTATCAACCACTTCTCCTCCCTTGAGGGAGATTGTTGAGACAACAACAACATCTCAACAAAATCCCTCAAGTAACACGCCTCAACTGATGAACGAGGCATCTGAAGGAGAAATCAATTGTGAAGCTACACATTCACATAATAAAGCTGAAACAGAAGAAGAAGCTTCGGAGGAATCCGAGAGTGAAGTGAAAAAAATTGCTTCAAAGGGAAAAACTCGTACGACAAGAAAAAAAACTGTTGTCACAATATTCGACGAACTGCGCGCATCAATTGGTGAAAATTTAAAGCCTCTCGAAGCACATTATATCTTGTTTTTGAAAAATATTCCTTATACATATTACGAAGAGAGCCAAACAACTGATCTGAAAAAGCAATAGGGAATGAGAGACAATATTATACTTCGTCTTCCCAAAGAAGGGGAAACTCTGGATTACAAAAAAAGATGAATTGGTGGTCTACCCAGAAATCATCAGCTGGGGTCTTCAATTTCCACTGGCCCCATGATAGTTGAGTACTTCGAAATTTTGGATCTTTGTCCAACCCAAGTGAAACCAAATCAATGGTTCACTTTGCTTTCTATGATCATGGCTTCTCATCTGTCCTAAATTCCACTATGCATCGAAGACTTCATTTCCTTGACTAAACTGTGAAAGGGACCAATGCTTTCATTTTACTATCTTACACTGGATAATGATTTGAATATCATCGATGACTTGCTGGAGGCAGAAAAATTTTGGAAACAAAAATTTGTCTTCGTTTTAGGAGCTTGGGAAAATGGTAAAGAAAGATCTTGAAGCCAACCCATCTAAATTGAACCTCGTTTGGAGGAGTAATAGTAAGTCCTTCAATTCTATATCATTTAATTATATATTCAACTGATGTTATCCTTATTTCTTATCAAATTCTATCTATGTATAGAAATTTTGAGGCGCTACGCACTCCGTTGAGAAAATGCAAAAAATACATTTATCAAGCTTGTTGCCTGGGTTGAAAAAGAATGGAACAATGCTTTCCACACAACCTTCCAACCTATCAACTTTCTCAGCAACCATCTGTTGAGAATCAGCTTGGGAGCTCCTCTCTCTGAAAATCTAATGAAGCCTTCCAACCTATTTCATGCTGTGAGAAGGCTAGTACATCCTGATTGCAAAGTATTTTTACCGATTCAAAATAGATCGCATAGACACCTTCCCCAGAAAAAGAAGGCGAATAATAATAAAAAAGCAGTTAACACATCTGGTGCTAGCCCTTCAGAAGATCCGATGCCAAAGACTTCGAAAAGAAAATTAGTAGAAAGTAGTATCCCCACTATTGAGGAAGGAGCAGAAGAAGGAGTAGAAGGTGAGCCTCATTCAAAAAGAAAGAAAACATCCGGCCCGTCAAAAAAGAAGAGCACAACAAAAACACCTCCTCAAAAGAAAAGGAAAAAGAAAGTTGTGGAAACCGTCAAAGAGGTGTTGTCCGATGGTGATGAAATTGTGGTCATGGACAATCAGCAAAAATAAAATGAGGCAGGGGCGAAGACGTTGGTACTCAGCAAGGGATAACGGCTTCAGATAATGATCAAGGTGATGATCATTTTGATCCTGATAGCTTTATCAACTTCGATCAATCGCAAGAATTCGCTGGAGATGAAGATCCAGTCGTCCAAGAACTTCAAGATCAACTGCATAATCCTGGTAAAAGACCTACCCGTGCTGTTCTCGAAGAACTATCTCTTAAAGTTCCTTTTCCTACAACCTCCCTTGCTCTCATATCTCGTCCTAGCCCAATGGTCATCCCTCTTGAGGAGCCATCCAAGGAAGTTGTAGCGGCTCTTCAAATTTTTGCCGATCTTGATGCTACCGCACAAATAATTAACTCAAGAAATCGAATCCTCTCGAAGGCAGTTAAAATACATGGCAAAAGAAATGGTTCGCCACAAGAAAGTTGTTGCTGTTGCTGAAAAAAGTATGAGAAACATCTTTGGTGGCCTCATGAAAAAGCAGTTTTATGGATTTCAAATGGCCAGATCTGAATTTCTTAAAGGACTCACATTTCTCAAGAATCATCTTAGAGAGGTGCATCGAAAAAAAGGATCTTAACACTTCTCATCAAAATGAAATAGATGACTCAAGTCCAAGTATTCTTGAAGAGTTGTTTATAGAGAAGCATAAATTCTTGATCTTCAAGTTTCATTTAAGAAGATTGAGGAAGAAAAGAAGAAACTGACAGAAGATAGGACTGTTCTCAAAGCTCAATTCGATGAAGAAAAGAAGCTTGCTGTCATCGCTGCTGAGAATGAATGCTCCAAAGACATGCTAGAAGCTATTGCAAATGCCGAAGAGCAAAACTCCATTAACCTTCTTCGCGAGATCCATGCTACATTTCCTAAAGTTAACCTTTCCAGCTTTTGGGAGCGAATTCCCATCAAAGGGAAACTTCTGAAGAGGACTCCGAAGACGAGTAACTTTACCATCTCCTTTTTGTGCATGTCATTCGATCATTGTAATCTTTTTTTGTTTTAAACTATGCCTTTTTATTTGGCATTTAAGAAATTACTCTGTTCTCATCAAATCAAATTGAATGTAGAAATACTTTCTTTATACTTCATTTTCATAAGTCATGTTTGCCCCGAAATATTACTTATATAATTTATATTACTTATTCAGAGCGAAAATTTAATGTGACATTTTGAATATTATTGTGCATAACACCTCGAATATTACATCATGTTTAGAGAATGTAGCACTTTGAATATTGTAGTGCGTTTAGAAGACGTAGCATTTCAAATATTATAGTGCGTTTAGAGAACGTAGGACCTCGCATATTATTGTGCGTTTAAAGAATGTAACACTTCGAATATGGTTGTTTCTTCGAAAAGTGTAATCAACACTTCAGAATCTCTTGGTCAACCTCAAAGATGATCAGTCTTTGATCATTTACCAAAATAGTTTCTCATAAACAACCATTGGCCAAAAAATGAATTTTTATTGATAGCTTCAAATATGTACATAGTACGTCATTAAAACTCCCTAGGCCAACATGATAGGAAAGAGTGTGCTAATTAGTCAAAGAAAGTTTTTTCAAAATACAACACAATTACTCCCAATACAATTTTAGATGCTATATATTCCAAGGGTGTTGAAGCATCCTCCCCTGATTGTCACAAATGTGATAAGAACCTGACTTTTCCTTTTCAACAACCATATAAGGACCCTCCCAATTCGGGGTCATTTTACCGAGGATCGTTTCCTTTGTATGTAGAAAATACCTCTCTTAAGACTTCATCACCCACTTTGAGATCCCTTCTTTTAACCCTCGAATTATATCTACTCTTCATAATAGTTTGATAATTGATCATATTTAGATGAGCTAAAACTATTTTTTCTTCAATCAAATCCAAATTTTCTCTTTTTGCTTCATCATTTAGGTACTCAGAGTATTGAGCTACTCTTAAAAATGCAATGTGGATGCTGCAGGACTAACAACATCCATCCCATATGCTAAACAAAAGGATTTTATTTAGTAGCTTCCATAGGAGTTTTTAGATAAGCCCATTTTCACGCAGTCCCTGATAAATTCTTTTTCAAACCTTCTAAAATAGATCTATTTGTCACCTCTACCTGACCATTTTCTTAGGGATGAAATGGTGTAGATAAAAATTGCTTTATTCCCTTCGAAGCACAAAAAGAGACCATTTCTTTATATTAAATTGAGGACCGTTGTCTGTAGTAATGTTTTGAGGTACTCCAAAACGACAACAAATACTGTTCACAATGAACTTACTCACATCATTGGCTTTTGTTCCAGATAATGGTTCAGCTTCCGCCCACTTCGTAAAATAATCCATTGTAACAATTATCATTTGTCATACTCCAGAAGCTATCGGCAAAGGTCCCACCAAATATATTTTCCATCTATCAAATGGGGCGACCTAGGTAATAGACATAAGTAGAAATGCTGGTTTATGAATAGAGTTGACAAAGCTTTGACAAGTATCACATCTTTGAACTAGATTCTTGGCATCGTTCATAATCGAGGGCCAATAAAATTTGATGAGTCAACGTCTTGCTGAACCTTCTCCATCATGTAATTCTGACAAGACTTCATGTGATTCCCTCTTGCTTAAACATCGCAATAATGGAATACTCAATGCTTTTTTATACAAAATCTCATCTAGCACTATATAGCCAAATGCTTTGCCTTACAATTTCTTAGCCAATTTCACAGTTTCAAGAAGCGATCCCTTAATAAAAAAATTCAAAATGTCAGTTCTCCAATCTCCTCGGTATGTATCTGGAGTGACGAATACCTCTTCAATATGCTCACATTGCTCTGAATAGGTTAAAATTGTTGGACTCTCTTGTAATAAAATCAAAGGATATTCTTCTTTGTATGCAACAATTGCAAAAGAATCAACAACTGTATTATTTCCTCGACTTATATGGTCTACAATAACACAATCAAATAGAAGAGCCATATTTCGAAACACTCGAAGATACAAAATTACATGGTCTTTTTTCACTTCAAAAACTTCAGCAACTTGATTTTCTACTAATTGAGAATCTATCTCTAATCGTACTGAAGTTGCGCCACATATATTTGCAAGCCTTAAACCAACCAACGCAGCCTCATACTCAGCTTTATTATTCAAAGTGTGAAAGGAAAACTTAATAAATTGAAGCATCGTTTCTCCAGATTGAGCAATCAGTTGAACCCCAACAATGTATCCCAAAATACTAGATCCTCCATCAATTCGAACTATTCATATTGAGGTGGTTGGCAAAACATCCATGTTAATCTCTTCATCCGATCCACTTGAATGAAAATCAACAAGAAAATCTGCTAAGGCTTATGCTTTAATTTTTGTCCGACATGTAAAGGTGATGTCAAAATCTCCTAATTCAACTGACACTTAGTCATCCTCCCAGAAATATCAGGGTCTTGTAAAACAATCTTCAATAGAAATGAAGTTCGAACCTCAATGATATGAGCTAAAATTAGAAGCGCATTTTCCTTGTTGCCACTACCAATGCCAACACCAATTTTTCAAGCTTCAAATACCTCTTTTTTGCCGCTACCAAACTATTGATGACATAGTACACTAGCTTCGAAACTCTTGTATCTTCACTTATCAATCCTGCACTTACCACATAATCAGATACCTCAATGTACAGAAAGAGTTGTTCTCCACTTCGAGGTTTGGACAATATTTCTGGCGATGACAATAAATCTTTGATACTTGAAAACGTTGCTTCACACTCCGAAGTCCATTCAAATTCTATTGGTCTTCGTAACACTTGAAAGAAAGGAAAACATTGGTAAGAAAATCTAGAAATGAATCTATTACGAGCAGCTAACCTTCGTCTCAAGATTTGCACTTATTTGATAGTTCAAGGCGATTTCATTGATACTAAAACTTTTAGCTGTTCTTATTCAGCTTCTATTCCATTTTCACTGATAACATAGCCCAAAATTTTCCATGATCAAACTCCAAAGGTGCACTTTTATGGATTCAACCTTAGCCTTATTGCTCTTAAATAAAAACAGGTCTCCTCTAAATCTTCCAAGTGAGCATCGTATGTTAATATTTTGACCACCGTGTCATCAATATACACCTCTATGTTTCTTCCGATGTATAAGGAGAATGCCTTATTCATCAATCTCTGATATGTAGGCCCATCATTCTTTAATCCCAAGGGTATAATCCTATAACAATACAAACCTCAGTCCATGATGAAGGTAGTACTTTCTTGATCCTTTGGATCCATCGGAATTTGATTATATCCTACAAAAGAATCCATAAAGGTCAATATTTTATTTCCCGAAGTGGAATCAATCAATTGGTCTATCTGAGGAACGTGGAATGGGTCTTTAGGACAAGCTTGATTCAAATCTGTGAGATCGATGCACATTCTCCATTTCCCATTCTTCTTCTTGACTACTACAGGGTTTGTTGTCCATAAAGGATATTCCGACTCTCTTATATGTCCGACTTTCGATAAATGATCCACTTCGGAAACAATCGCTTCTGTTATTTCAAAAGAAAATGCCCGACTTTTTTGTATAACGGGTTTTACCTTCGAATTAATTGCTAGGCTATGAAAATCACTTAGATTGGCACTCCTATTACATCTTCTGTTTTCCAAGCGAAAACATCCAAATTGTGAGATAAAAACTACAATAGTTTTTGACGTAAAATTGGGGTCAGTAAGGTTCCAATCCGAAGTACTCTTCCATCAGGAGAAACATATTCCTCTATATCTTCACTTACTGTCAATGACCCTAAAGTTTCCCTCGGACCGTCAACCGTCTCCTCAAGGTCCGAGGTCAACCCCCTTGACTGTTATTCATCCATTTTATCACCACTGCTAGATTCTCGGATCCGAAAAGTAGTGGCATAACATTCTCTGGCAACCTTTTAGTCACTTTGGATGACCCCCACTCGGTCTCCGACGACGTACATAAAACATTGATGGACTGTTGACACAACTTCATACATCTTTGATAACCAAGATCTTCCAGAAATAGCATTGTAGCTTGTTTGACAGTCTACTACCATAAAAAGCACATGAACCTTCTTCTTGAAAGGTCCATTTCCCAGACTCACTTCTCCCTCGAATTCCTCAATTACTTGCGCAGTAAATCCAGTAAAACCAATGATAGTATGCTCTGATTGGGAAATCCGAGGAGGGTTGCGCATCCTATCATAAGTTGTTTTGAAAAAAACGTTCGTAGAGCTCCCTGTGCCTATCAACACGCATCAGATTTCGACGCCAACAACCTCTGCTCCAATAACCACTGCATCCTCATGTGGCCTTGCAATACCCTGTAAATCATCTTCATAAAAAACAATAAATGGAATGTCTCTCTTACCATACAAATGGGTAGACAACTTTCCTTCTATCTAAGTAGTTAGACTCACTATGTGCTTTTTACTTGAACTGTCAGTATTACCAGTCATAGTATCACCCTCAAATATTACCAATGACTCAAAATATTCGCAAAGACTTCGAACGTGTCCTCGCTTTACTGTTTCATCTAGTGCCATTAAGATTACCGATCTGGATCCGCATCTAAATATTCTAATGCTGCATCAAAATTATCAACCTTTGAAGTCGATGCTATAGCATTCTTCAATGCACTGATCTGCGCTTTCACATAAGTCAACAATTTCCCATTTTCAATCAAAGTCTGTACCTCATTTTTCAACGCAATACAATCTGAGGTATCATGTCCGATGCCATTGTGATATTTGCAAAACCTATTGTTTCGCTCCTCCATTGGCCTATTAATTGGGGCAGGATTCCCGAAATTCAAATACCATTTAGCTTTTTAAAAAATTGTGGCCACACTCTCGGTCAGATCGACATAATACTCAGACCTTATCCATTGATTGGGCCTTGGCCTGTAAAATTGATACCCTGATGCATGGTGTGAATAACCCACAGTTTGAGGAGGTATGTTATTGGTCTTCCTCAGATTTGCCGGTTGGGTTGAATTCAAAGATTACCCCTGGTTCTTTGGCACCTGCCCAGAATTATTTTGACCAGTTCCAACTACTCCTCGAACTCTAGTCGACTCTTTCACCTTGATTTGGTCCTCCACTTGAGCCATCAAAGCTCCAAAATTTAAAACTCTTCGTTTTGTTGTTTCGTTTTCCAGATCTCCTAGTAGCAATCCTTGTCGAAAGGCTGTCATTGCTACCAGCTCCTCACAGTTATTTAAACCTACTTTAGTTAAAACAAACCGCTTAGTGTAATGTTTTGAAATTTTCTCCGATTTCCTGCTTGCATTGGATTATTCTATCCCCGTTTTCTCTCATTTCCTTACTCCCAACAAATTGTCTTCGAAAAGAATTATCTCTAAAATTTGAAATTGACCCCCTTGGAATTATGTTATACCACTTCAAAGTTATTCCCTTAAAAGTTTGAGAGAAAGCCCGACACACCAGCCTGTCGTCATCATCGAAATTCATCATGCAATTTTTGAATTGCTCAATGTGATCATCCGGGTCTTGCATCCCATTAAATTTCTCAACCTTTGAAATATCAAAGCGCTTTGGAAGAGTGATGGATATTATTTCAGTTATCAACGGAGAATTTCTCCAATCAACACCTTGAACATATTGATTGTCATCTCCAGCTCCCATCACAGCGTACAAATTTTGATTATCCACTGTATGTTTAGTAGGTTCAAACCACATTTTTTTCTTCTGTTCACTTCTAATCTGGCGAGCTGTGCAAGACCGATCAGATTGATCGCCATCATTATTTTTGTCGTTTACTTGTCTTATCTTGGATTTCAGCCTAGCTGACTGAATCTCCTGCTCTCTCTGGTCGATTTTTCGTTCAGAGTTGTAATTTTGTCGAATAGTTGGTTCATTCGTACCTTTATATCTGATTGAGTATGACGAACCAGAATAGATTCTTCTTTCCTATTATCAACGAGTTGCAAATCGTTTTTCAATGTTTAAACAGCCGATCAAACTAGTAGATCGTTCTATGGATTCATCGTCAAGTTTGAAGTTGTTTTCAAAGATTCGAAAGGGAGAATAGAGAAAATTCGAACAAGTAATGTAGGCACCAATCAGTGATCTGATCCCCAGTGAAGTTTCCGATTTGGTGAGTTCATATTTTGAATTGACTAAGTAAAATTGAGAGAAATAACAGCGTAAAGAGAGAAATTTAGAGAGCGAAAGTTAAGTCATGAGAATGGTATATCTCAAAAAGTCAGACCATTTTATTAGATCAACCTTGGCCTTTATATAGAGGCGCAAAGACTTAGCTTCAACTGAAACAATTACAAAAAGGGTTTAATTACACGTTAGTCCATAACTAAAATATAAAGTTTTAATTCTCTCCTCTGATTATACAATCTGTCATAACAAATTTTATTCTTTTACATTTCAGTCCTCGAAGTTCTATTTCCTTATCAATATGGATTTCTTAAGTTTGTATACCATAAACTTTGAGTTACATATTTCAAAGTGTTCAGGGTGCACCATATAAATTGTTTCTTCAATATCACCACTAAGAAAAATGGTATTTACATCCATTTGGTGAAGCTCTTGATAAAGTATAATATTACCCTACAAAGCATGCTTTATGCCTTTCCACATCACCTAGAGATTTTGTTTGTTTTTTAATTCCACTTAAAACAAATCATATTTTCCCTTCAAATTATGAGACAAACTCCCATACCACATTTTCTTGCATCGATTTATACTCTTCCTTTATATCACCAATCCACATCTAAGATTTAGAACTTCAATGGTTCTTTATAAGACGATGGATCATTTACAGTTCCAATACATGAATCTTCATGTTCTTAATGATATATTATATAGTCGAAAGGTTTTTGTCTCCTGGACCTTCTTTGGGGACTATTAATTATTATTTCACTTCCTCAAGAGGTAGATTTTGATCCAAATAAATAATGTAATTTTATTCTAGTCGTAGAAGATTGATATTATCTTGATTGTCTTCATGCTCTAATTGAACCACATCTGTATCCTGGTTAAAACCCGCAAGTTGAACATCCATTTGATTTTGAGTCTTATATTGCTTTAACGAGGTCAAAATGATTGGCATTAAAACATAATATTCTAATACTTGATTATCTATGTTAGAAACTTCATGAATCTCTATAGATTCTTCCTCAAAATGAACATTTGTTCTTGAATTCTTCTCCCTAAACTCAACATCCTCGAGAAAATTTGATGTTTCCATCTAAAAAATACTACTAGTGGAAGGATCATAAAACTCATAACCCCTTGAGTACTCGGAATAAACCAATGAAGAAGCAACTAACCTTTTTTTAGTCCAATTTTATTTCTTGAGGCCTAAAATCATTTGCTTCAAGTGGTATATGCAAAATATTTAAAGTATGTTTATGCGCAATTCATAGCTTATATGGGTTCTTAACAGTTTCCTTAGTGGGAGCTCGATTGAGTATATATGATGCATATTTGATGGCTTCATTTTAAAGTCATAGTGGTAAAATTTAGTTATTTATCATACTTTTAACCATATCTTTTAGTGTACGATTTTGCTTCTGATATACAACATTCATGCTAGGTGATCCTGGTATTGTACAATGTAGGACTATTCCATACAATTTTAAGTATCTTGCATATTATCATTGACGTTGTTTACCTGATTCGGCGTATATGCCATAGTATGGCTAAGAATCTTGGTTAGTCACCAGACTTCATCATGTGTATCAAATATGCCATTGATGTTTTTTTGTTACATTCGTGGTCACTCACGCGTGACCACATATGCAAATCAAGACAAACAAAAGTGACCACATATGCAAAATGAAACCAACAAAAATGACTCTTTTGATACAAAAAAGACATCAGTGGCATTTTTGATACACATGTTAAAGTCCGGTGACTAACCAAGGTTCTTAGCCGCCATAGTATTCACCACCACGGTCATATCTAACACACTTAATGCTCTAACCTAGTTGTTTTTAAGCATTGGTCTTAAAAATTATGAACTTGTCCATGGTTTCCAATTTATCATAGAGAAGGTACATGTACCCCAAAAGATAGAAATCATTTATGAATTATATGAAGCACCGCTGCCCGTTCCATAATTTGTTTGCAAAATGATTCACAAATATCAGTATGAAGCAATTCCAAAAATGATGTAGTTCTGGTTTTTTCCCTTGATACATTCGATACAAGTACCAAACTCTGAATAATATAGGAGACCTAATAAACCTTCAACAACGAGTTTCTTCATCCAAACTTAGGATATATTACCTAAGCCATTACACAATAGTTTAGCTAATATTTTTTTGTTTTAACAATCTTATTGTTTACTTCTTGTGTGTTTATGGATATGTTTTGATGCTCAAGAGAATGTAATAAGTAACAATCTATCATTCATTATTAAACTACCAGTACCAACAATCATATCATTAAATAAAAAAGTTAATTGATTTTTTCCAAACACACAAGAATAACCAACATTTTCCAAAATAAAGAAATAAATCAAATTCTTACTAAAAAAGGTACAAACATAACATCATTTAATAATAATATGTGTCATGTAGAAAGTTTTAAAAAGAAATCATAAAAAATCAGAACTTGGCACGAATTCCATTTAGCCGTGTAAATGGAACTTTCATCTTAACTTAAGTTGAGAATCATTTTCATACCTTAGAAAAATAATACATAAATCAGTGGTTACAACGAAATAAACCCATCAAGTATTTTTTACAACCGAAATAAGATTAATTTCCGAATATACCAAAGTTGTAAGATTACCTTTGACTTTCAAACAAGCCCGGTGTTTCTCACAATTCCTCTTGACGTGCCCTTTATCTTTGCAAAAGAAACATCGTCCGTTTATTAAATCCTTTTTTTATTCTTCTTATTCTGACTAGATTCATATCTCTTATCATCAAAATCGTTTGTGCCCTTCCCTCTAATTGGATCTTACCACGTTCACCTCGGTCTATTTCATTTTTAATCTCTCATCCTCATGTACAACATGTGAAATCCTCACATAGATTGTTCATTTTCTCACATGCAATTATAAGTGCATTAAAATATGCAAACTTAGCAGGAATCAACTAAAAGATGAATCATATCACAGACTCTTAAGCGAGGTCTACTTTGATCGCCCTTAACTTTGTAGTGATCATATATATTCTAAGAATTTGTTTTCTAATATCTTATTTTTCATTGTACTTTTTAGTGGAAATGTCATTCATCAAATGTTGCATTTCCACTTCCTCATTCTTGGTAAATCTTTTCGCAGCCTCCGTGATGAATTCATAGGCAATAGTAATATCTTTTGGGGCAACCTCAAATAAAGCATATAGAATCCTTTAACGCATGAGGGTCAAACACAACCAGTTGGATCTTTCCTAGTTCCTTAACTTATTAGTTTCCTCGTATGTACTTTCATCATTAAGGGGTTGGTTTAGGCACCATCAATGCTCGGTTATAGAAATGATATTTTAGGAACAACTCTTTTTCTTTTTTTTCACTGACTGAAATCTGACCCTTCAACATAGAGGGCTTATTTCCTGTCTGATTATAACCAACAATGCCAATTGTAGAACATTTAAAATATAACACATAAGACATAAGACACTGACATATAATACTCAATTACACATGTTTAAACGTGGTATGTATATGTAAACCATAACATACAATGATAATAAGGTACATTTGGACAAACATACTAATATGTATCTACGAGTTTGGAAAAATAATCATTAATCTAATATTTTAATTTTTAAGTACCGATGAAACCCTCTTTTGGGATGATTTCACCTAATTTAATTAAAAACTAATAATTATTTTTAGTATATTTTCTCAAGTTCATGATTAACCATTTCAAGCATTGACCTTTCTTTGGGCCGAAGACACTTGAAATATATTAATGCTTGAACCTTTCAGAGCTTAGGATCTTCAATCCAACAAATAATCTTCCTTTGGACTGATTAATTTTATTCATGATTCACCTACCAGAATTAGAAATTTTTAGTCATGAATATCCACATAAATATATAAACACATAACTTATTTCAACTATATATAGTCCGACACGTCAAAATACAAATAATGTGATAAAATGTTATATACTTGAAGGAATATCTCAAAGTCTTAGAACATTTAAAATTTAAAATCTCTTAATATACTCAAGGTATGTTGCTGTAGTGATGAGATGTTTGCCGCTTAGGTTGTTGGTAGCGTGTTGCTGGCCACGACGAACATCTTTGGACAACCCCTGGTTGGTAATAATCTCAAAGTTTAGTATGTCAATTAGTATTGTCCAATTAGGTTTGATTCATCCCTTTAATTCGGTGTTTATTTGATGAAAAAATTGGGAGTGTAACAACAAATAAACCGAGAATTAAAATAAAAAATTGAAACTTTTATTCCATTATATATATATATATATAAAACCGAGAATTAAAATAAAAAATAAACCGAGAACTTATTTTTCATAAAAACTTAAATTCTTACCCTAACCAAGTGAATTAATCACTTAAACCCAATTGTGTGGATTTTGTTAGAATAAAAAATCCGACTTTGAATTGATTTATAAATATTAGTAAACATATAATTCTAAGATAATGGGTTTCATACTAATTGGTAGAACCCATTGAATTGCTTAATAATTTTATAACCTATACAAAAAAAATCTACCTTTTTGTGTTAGTTCTATTAGAATAAAACAATAAATCACTTCTTTGTAAGGTTAGTCATCTTAATAATTGTTGATTTTAGCATATTAGCAAATCTGGACTTCTTATGCACTTTCTGAATTTCATTTTTTTTACAAGTTTCTTCAATATTAATAGAAATATGATATTCATGTAAAAGATATTGTGTCTACAAGAACACATATACAAAAAAGTACACGGGATGAACTGAACATTGACACAAGAAAATAAAGATATGTAAGGTTTTGTTTAGTGGTCATTCCGACCAACATAGTGGCAGACTTTTTGTATACGAGTGGTGAATGAATCCAAACCTACCTATAAATAATACGATTAGGTTTAAAGCCACACATAATTCTATTAAATTCAATATTATGCTTTGTGATCATAGACCACACCCTCAACTTATTAGTTTAGTCTCAAGTATTGATATTTGGGTTCAATCCTTCACATGGCCCAAATTTAACCTGGTTTATACATGAATCCCTTCATAATGAGTTTTCTAGTTTTTATAGGTTTGCCTTATAAGGTAAACTGGACGAAACTTATCTTTATCCATAAGTTCTTTTTCTCTCATTGGGTGTGACAGACGTGTAAGGTCACGACGAGATTCACAATATCATATCACTGTTATGACATTGTCACGAAAACGATAAAGCACAATGGGTTTAGACACACTGAGTTTTTTTTATCTTGTCCCTTCATGGTAAGATCACCATCTTGTCTTGTTACAATCATGGTAAAACAAGAAAGGATTCAGGTTACGTCATAATTAGAGTAATGATAAAATCATGACAATATGAAAAATTGATATATTTTTGTGTACTCATTCAAAACTCATAATATTTTCATTTTACAATTCTTATAAGATAGTGGATTTTTAAGAATCGATTTTGTAAATTAAATTACTTTGGTAACATATATAGTACAAATGTTCTTATTGTTTGATAAACATATTGTTATAGATTTTATAGTTTGATTATATAGTTTGTATATTATATAATTTAAAAGTAGTATTAGGTTATTATAGTTTTATTATTATACTTTGATTATTATGGTTTTTTATAAGTACAACAAGTGTAGTTATATTTTTTATTAGTGATAAAATAATTGTTATAGTCTGATTATAGTATAAGTTGTTATAGTTTGATTATTTTATAACTGGTAAAAAGAATGTGATAAGTATTGATTTACCATATAGCTTCATTATAGTATGAGTATATATAAATAAGTGTTGTTATATTTTGAGATCTAAGGATAAAATATAAATTTTATTGATTCAAATCTTTCACATATTATACTCTTGCGAATCATGAGTTGTAAAAATGTCTTCAATTTGAACTACCTTATTACAAATTCACTAATAATATTTTATTAAAAATAGTCTTCATTCGAGATTTCATCTTCTGATTCAAGCGATTCTTCATCCTCAAAGACCTCTGCAGCTTCATCCTCAAGATTCCGCTCAATTTCACTTAGTTAATTGAAGATGTCTTTTTTATTATCTTTTATTTCATATTCACTGTCTTTCATCATATGATCAGTTTAAACCAATACGAGGATAAAATGGATTAAAGTTATTATAAAGCAATACAATCTCTTGTCTAAACGTATAAGCATGTGCAAGATTATATGTAGACTAACACCTAGTTTCGGTATTTAAAATTAATTTTTTCAATTTTCTCCAATAGCCTTAACAATGTTAAATTCACGTCGTTTAGGAACCAAGGTCAAGACTAGTAGAATCGTTTTAATAGGTTCGATATAATCTATGGATATCATATTTAATGTGAATTAAACATCTAATGTGAATTCCATATTTTGCAACCAATTGAAGTATACGACATAAACATCTATTGTGAATTATTTTTTAAAGATTCGGGTTGCAATCATATTTAAGTCATTCAATAGTTGAAACATTCTCAAATGTATTATCAAAATAAATTGACATAATTTTATTTTTAGCTTTAAAGTCATTCATACATCCTAAAAGATCTTCTTTAATTTCAAGAGAATTGTAATTTCTAATAGAACAAAAATATAGAATTATTTTTTGGAGTATACAATTATGATCCATCTAATGTAAAGTAACACAGAAAACATCAGATTCAACACATGTTGTTATATCACTAGCCAAATAAGCTTTTCATGGCAAACTAAAAGTTGTATCCTTAGTGATTTTTTTTTGTTTATAAAATATTTCATAGCTCGTAATCTCATAAAACTATGTGGAATGCTCTTGGATTTTAGGTTGATCCCTTATCCATCCAATTTGAGTATCTCAAAGAGTCGACAAAAAAAACATAATGTGCACTAAATGTAAATATTATGGTTTCATCCATATATGTATTATTATTGAAAACAAATATATTATCGGTATTCGGTTTATAGTTTGATTCTCATATTCAAGAACTTTATGATAATCTTCAATTTGTTTTCGTCTTCCAAGTGTCTAATGATATTATCCATGCCGCAATTTTGGAAATTTTCTATCTTTATAGGACAATTTTTTCACATGTTTTCCAAATAGTGGTATTATTTTTAAGTCTCTCTATGAAATAGTCTCATACCTACGTTATCATCTTTCTAGACTTCGAACTAATGCTAGTTTTAGCTCTAACATGTGAAGAATCTGTTTTGAGGGTGGAATTTGTAGGCTAATATCTAAAGGGATAATTTGGTCAATAGGTAGAAAAATTTGGATAATAATATTATATCATTTTTTTACCTTTAAAAAAGTTAAAATTTAAATATAAAAGTGAAACAAATTAAAAGAAAATAGAGTACACCAAATATTTAGACCATCCAACCATTTGTCGGTAGTTGTTTTTTTTAATCTTTTTTTAGTTCTTTTACTTCTTGTAAGATGGTTAGATCATAGATCATTCTGATATATAGTAATTGTGGTTCATCACGATAACCATCCTAACATAACGTATAATGCTAAAGCTATTTGATCGTCCACCCAAGTTAAGGGTGCTGGTTGCAAAAGTGCAAATCTCCACCCAGAAAACCACGTTTGGAAGGAGAGGATTCTAAGAAATTTTGGTTCCCCTCCTGCCATCGCCTCTATGGTGTCTCATCGGAGGTTCTCAGACTTTGGGTTTGATTTCAAGGCACCAAGACTGGATGACTTTTCTAACTTATTATTTATTACTTCTCTTTTATTTGCTAGTATTGATACTTGAGTGGTTGAATATTTGAACCAAGTTTGGTATCCTACTTAGATCAACGAGAAGTTTGGTATCCATTGGGACAAAACTTGAACAACGGAAAAAGAGTACAATCGAGACACTTTCTCATTTGTTGAAATCAATTAGCTTGAATCAAGACCAAAGTGGTTTGACAAGATTTTCCACCATACTTGTTGTTTTGATCAGGTGGATTCTCTAGTTGATTAAGCAATCCTCCAACAGCTTTGTTAAATTGTTTTGCTCTTAACCGAGTTGTTGGACCAGCCTGTAAAATAAGAATATCTTCAACTTCAAGCTCATCTTCTTTTTCAAGTTGTTCATCTGATTCTTGCACATTTCCATGTTCTAAGATCCTTGTGTCATCTAGGATCACATCACATTCCCATCCAAAAAATGTGTAAATTAACATATTCAACCGGAATGACTGAACTATGAGTCTCTTTTCGATGGCAATAATAGTAACATAGCATTCTCTAGCCACATTTTGGCTACTTTGAAAAAATCCCACCTAGCGTTCGACCACATATTTTAAGTATTAGGGAACTATTAAATCGACATCACACATTCTTGATATCCAGGATCTACCAAATATGGTATTGTAAGGAGTCGAATCATCAAACACTATAAAAATCACTCTCACAAGCGGGTTTTTCATCAATTTGTAAGTGGATAAAAACAAAACATTAGTTGAGCTTCCAGTTTAAATCAAAATCCTTCAGATTTCTATTCCCTAAATTATAGCCCAATCACCACATCATCCTCATGTAGCCTAGTAACATCTCTAAAATAATCCTCGTCGAATACAATAAACAGAGCTGGATTCTGATATAGACGAGTATATTTTTTTCCTTCTTATTGTTTAGTCAGGCTAACCCCGTGACTTTTTCGAGAATAACTTAAGGGAGTTGTTATCGTATCCCCTCAAAAAATGGTCAATGATTCAAATAATTAACATAATTCAAAGACTCTTCCCTTCTTTTTATATAAAATCATAAGCCGATCATGATCCAGATCAGGATCCAAATATCACAAATATTCATCAAACTTATTATATTGTTCGAACAATATCAAAGGAAGATCAGTTGGATACCTGATCCAAATCTTGGATGCTTCTTGAGGCAGCTCACCTTTCAAGCGTTGGTCATCACAATAAAATGAATTGTTGTGTTCACATGCTTTGAAAATTTTCAATATTTTAAGTATATATACATTTCTAATCATTATATCTTAAGATGATGGACTAAAAATTATGAGAAAATATGTTTATGACAAATGTGGTGGAAGTAAAAACAATTAGTGAGATTGAATCAAATTTGAGCACTAAATATAGCATAGAACAAACATAATAAAAATATGAAAGTTTACAATAATTGGTTTCACATAATTGAGATAAAATAAAATAAATCTTTAAAAAAGACTTTAGTCGAATAATTGAAAATAAGCTTTTGAATTTATATATCTGTCTTCTCCTTACGCACATCTAATTTCACCCTTCCAACATTGAACTTATTTCTCAATGCATAGTTATTTTAAAATTATATTCACGTTATTCATTGAAAATATTTTTTTAAAAATAAATCATCCATCAAATTCCCACCACTGTTTCAAAAAATATATGAAAATAAATATTTAAGCCCATGATATAAAATTATTTAATATAATATTTTTCTAAATTTATTCGAAAATTTCAAATAAAAAAATTGAGTTAAGCTTTTAAACAAAAAAATATATAAAAACCATTACAAAAGAATAAATCTAAAACACCTTTAAATAAATCTATACGTTTTATGTTCCCAAGAATATCCTAAAATAATACATTATAATCTTACTTTATTATTTACATTTTATTGATTTGAATACATATGCAATATCAACATGTAAAACTGATAAAAATATAAATTGTAAGAGCTTAACGAGATTAGTATAAACTTATGAGCATAAACTTATGAGAAATGTTTTTATTTAAAAGTAAATTCAAGTCGGATAATTGTAAGCACAATTCAAAGCGCTCGATATACATTTATATTTCCTATAAATACAAACAACACCTCACTTTAGAGGGAAACACCTTTTCCAAACATATGTTATGATATTATTCTCTAATTTCTCACGTTCTAGAAACCATCCACTTCTCAACTTCCCCACTTGTCCATTAAGAATTACCATATTTCTACTACTAGCTCATACTTAGAGATCTGACTCTAATTATCTTACCTTGATAAGATAATAAAAAACATATAAATAAAACACAGTATCTAAACGCATACATGTTTATTCACCAATAACATATCGATATCCAGTACGCAAGAATCGTATTGTTTATAATGTTGATAGGGAGCAGTAGTTAGATGACCAACGATGCTCCCACTTAGAGGAGCTCATTACAATCCACACTTTGTTAACGCATTTACGACCAAAATTGTAGGGTAGGGCTGATAAACTCCTCCTAGAATCGGCACTCTGAAATGGGATAGGGATAACTTTACAACCAGGAACCCAAAAGGATTCAAGGATCAAAGGATGTGGATCGATAGGTCACACAAAGGTTGTGGAAAGGCCTTTGATATTCTAACTGATCTTCCATTGGATATGACGCACCAAATGAAGAACAGGTTTTCTTGTGGATATTACACACCAACAAGAGAAGAGTAAAACTTAAGAAGTTTTTTCAGAATCAAAGATAGTCTAACCATTAGAATTCTGAGTACATAGTTTTTATAGGAGAAAGAACTAGCCTTGAACACAATTAAGGCTGTTCTTGGAAACATAATGCATGCCTCTAAAACAATTAAGGCTTTTCTTGGAAACAAAATGCTTTAATATTGAAAATACAAAGTATTAATGATATAAGCTGGAAATCAGACCCTTCCCTCCTCCAACGACGTGGATTTTGGTGTAGATGGGCCCTGGGCTTTTATTTCAACAAATGGGCAATGGTGAAGTGAAACAATTGCCTCATTAAAAACCTTGTCAAGAAAACCCATTGGGACAAAACTTGAACAAGGAAAAAAGAGTACAATCGAGACACTTTCTCATTTGTTGAAATCAATTAGCTTGAATCAAGACCAAAGTGGTTTGACAAGCTTTTCCACCATACTTGCTGTTTTGATCACGTGGATTCTCTAGTTGATTAAGCAATCCTCCAACAGCTTTGTTAAATTATTTTTCTCTTGATCGAGTTGTTGGTCCAGCCGGTAAAATAAGAATATCTTCAACTTCAAGCTCATCTTCTTTTTCAAGTTGTTCATTTGATTCTTGCACATTTCCATGTTCTAAGATCCTTGTGTCATCTAGGATCACATCACATTCCCATCTAAAAAATGTGTAAATTAACATATTCAACAGGAATGACTGAACTATGAGTCTCTTTTCGATGGCAATAATAGTAACATAGCATTCTCTAGCCACATTTTGGCTACTTTGAAAAAATCCCACCTTGCCTTCGACCACATATTTTAAGTATTAGGGAACTATTTAATCGACATCACACATTCTTGATATCCAGGATCTACCAAATATGGTATTGTAAGGAGTCAAACCATCAAACACTATAGAAATCACTCTCACAATCTTTTTAAAAGGTCATTTTTTGTGGACAGTTTCACCTTCGAATAAATCCCACATTGTTCTATTTGATCGGAGACTGACAGGCGGGTTTTTCATCAATTTGTAAATGGATAAAAACAAAACATTAGTTGAGCTTCCAGTTTAAATCAAAATCCTTCAGATTTCTATTCCCTCAATTATAGCCCAATCACCACATCATCCTCATGTAGCCTAGTAACATCTCTCAAATAATCCTCGTCGAATACAATAAACAGAGCTGGATTCTGATATAGACGAGTATATTTTTTTCCTTCTTATTGTTTAGTCAAGCTAACCCCGTGACTTTTTCGAGAATAACTTAAGGGAGTTGTTATCGTATCCCCTCAAAAATGGTCAATGATTCAAATAATTAACATAATTCAAAGACTCTTCCCTTCTTTTTATATAAAATCATAAGCCGATCATGATCCAGATCAGGATCCAAATATCACAAATATTCATCAAACTTATTATATTGTTCGAACAATATCAAAGGAAGATCAGTTGGATACCTGATCCAAATCTTGGATGCTTCTTGAAGCAGCTCACCTTTCAAGCGTTGGTCATCACAATAAAATGATTTGTTGTGTTCACATGCTTTGAAAATTTTCAATATTTTAAGTATATATACATTTCTAATCATTATATCTTAAGAGGATGGACTAAAAATTATGAGAAAATATGTTTATGGCAAATGTGGTGGAAGTAAAAACAATTAGTGAGATTGAATCAAATTTGAGCACTAAATATAGCATAGAACAAACATAATAAAAATATGAAATTTTACAATAATTGGTTTCACATAATTGAGATAAAATAAAATAAATCTTTAAAAAAGACTTTAGTCGAATAATTGAAAATAAGCTTTTGAATTTATATATCTGTCTTCTCCTTACGCACATCTAATTTCACCCTTCCCAACATTGAACTTATTTCTCAATGCATAGTTATTTTAAAATTATATTCACGTTATTCATTGAAAATATTTTTTTAAAAATAAATCATCCATCAAATTCCCACCACTGTTTCAAAAAATATATGAAAATAAATATTTAAGCCCATAATATAAAATTATTTAATATAATATTTTTCTAAAGTTATTCGAAAATTTCAAATAAAAAAATTGAGTTAAGCTTGTAAACAAAAAAAATATAAAAACCATTACAAAAGAATAAATCTAAAACACCTTTAAATAAATCTATACGTTTTATGTTCCCAAGAATATCCTAAAATAATACATTATAATCTTACTTTATTATTTACATTTTAGTGATTTGAATACATATGTAATATTAGCATGTAAAACTGATAAAAATATAAATTGTAAGAGCTTAACCAGATTAGTATAAACTTATGAGCATAAACTTATGAGAAATGTTTTTATTTAAAAGTAAATACAAGTCGGATAATTGTAAGCACAATTCAAAGCGCTCGATATACATTTATATTTCCTATAAATACAAACAACACCTCACTTTAGAGGGAAACACCTTTTCCAAACATATGTTATGATATTATTCTCTAATTTCTCACATTCTAGCAACAATCCACTTCTCAACTTCCCCACTTATACATTAAGAATTACCATATTTCTACTACTAGCTCATACTTAGAGATCTGACTCTAATTATCTTACCTCGATAAGATGATAAAAAACATATAAATAAAACACAGTATCTAAACGCATACATGTTTATTCACCAATAACATATCGATATCCAGTACGCAAGAATCGTATTGTTTATAATGTTTATATGGAGCAGTAGTTAGATGACCAACGATGCTCCCACTTAGAGGAGCTCATGACAATCCACACTTTGTTAACGCATTTACGACCAAAATTGTAGGGTAGGGCTGATAAACTCCTCCTAGAATCGACACTCTGAAATGGGATAGGGATAACTTTACAATCAGGAACCCAAAAATATTCAAGGATCAAAGGATGTGGATCGATAGGTCACACAAAGGTTGTGGAAAGGCCTTTGATATTCCAACTGATCTTCCTTAGGATATGACGCACCAAATGAAGAACAGGTTTTCTTGTGGATATTACACACCAACAAGAGAAGAGTAAAACTTAAGAAGTTTTTTCAGAATCAAAGATAGTCTAACCATTAGAATTCTGAGTACATAGTTTTTATAGGAGAAAGAACTAGCCTTGAACACAATTAAGGCTGTTCTTGGAAACATAATGCATGCCTCTAAAACAATTAAGGCTTTTCTTGGAAACAAAATGCTTTAATATTGAAAATACAAAGTATTAATGATATAAGCTGGAAATCAGACCCTTCCCTCCTCCAAGGACGTGGATTTTGGTGTAGATGGGCCCTGGGCTTTTATTTGAACAAATGGGCAATGGTGAAGTGAAACAATTCCCTCATTAAAAACCTTGTCAAGAAAACCCATTGGGACAAAACTTGAACAAGGGAAAAAGAGTACAATCGAGACACTTTCTCATTTGTTGAAATCAATTAGCTTGAATCAAGACCAAAGTGGTTTGACAAGCTTTTCCACCATACTTGCTGTTTTGATCACGTGGATTCTCTAGTTGATTAAGCAATCCTCCAACAGCTTTGTTAAATTGTTTTGCTCTTGATCGAGTTGTTGGACCAGCCGGTAAAATAAGAATATCTTCAACTTCAAGCTCATCTTCTTTTTCAAGTTGTTCATCTGGTTCTTGCACATTTCCATCTTCTAAGATCCTTGTGTCATCTAGGATCACATCACATTTCCCATCCAAAAAATGTGTAAATTAACATATTCAACTGGAATGACTGAAGTATGAGTCTCTTTTCGATGGCAATAATAATAACATAGCATTCTCTAGCCACATTTTGGCTACGTTGAAAAAATCCCACCTAGCCTTCGACCACATATTTTAAGTATTAGGGAACTATTAAATCGACACCACGCATTCTTGATATCCAGGATCTACCAAATATGGTATTATAAGGAGTCAAACCATCAAACACTATAAAAATCACTCTCATAATCTTTTTAAAAGGTCATTTTTTTGTGGACAGTTTCACCTTCGAATAAATCCCACATTGTTCTATTTGATCGGAGACTGACTGGCGGGTTTTTCATCAATTTGTAAGTGGATAAAAACAAAACATTAGTTGAGCTTCCAGTTTAAATCAAAATCCTTCAGATTTCTATTCCCTCAATTATAGCCCAATCACCACATCATCCTCATGTAGCCTAGTAACATCTCTAAAATAATCCTCATCGAATACAATAAACAGAGCTGGATTCTGATATAGACTAGTATATTTTTTTCCTTCTTATTGTTTAGTCAGGCTAACCCCGTGACTTTTTGAGAATAATTTAAGGGAGTTGTTATCGTATCCCCTCAAAAAATGGTCAATGATTCAAATAATTAACATAATTCAAAGACTCTTCCCTTCTTTTTATATAAAATCATAAGCCGATCATGATCCAGATCAGGATCCAAATATCACAAATATTCATCTAACTTATTATATTGTTTGAACAATATCAAAGGAAGATCAGTTGGATATCACAAATATCCTAAAAACTACTCTAAAGAATCCTAATAGATTTAAAAATTTAAAGAGTCGCAATTAAGTGGAGTTATTATTATGCGTCTTTATTATCACTGAAATCCTTTAGCGTTTAAGCAAAAACATTCCATTTGAGGACGTGGACAATCAGAATACTCATCAATAGGCCAAAAATGTATATGGTACTTATATCACTAAAAGGTGCGCCCATCGAAGCGAACACACTCGCGATAGAAAAAACAAAAAGCAAAAGAAAAATAGGGTATCATACTTTAAAGAGGACGACTTATTAAGAAACGAGAATTTTTACGAAGACAAGGGGCTCGAAGTAGTGGAGTACGACCAGGTAATGTCAATTATGGCTGCGTAAAATTTTCATAAGTCCTCGTTCATCAAAAAAATCCTGGAAGGAAAGCTGCCTCGAAGGTTTGATCCACATAAGATTAACTTATATGATGGATCTGGAGACGAGGAGTACGACCTATGCCAATTAAGAAACATGACGATGGCTTTTAACCCGTACGACGTCTTACTATGCAGATCTTTCTCTATGATAGTCAAAGAGAACAACCTTTAATAGAGGTCGACAAAGATTTGGAAGGACTTTGGGTCTTTTAGGAGTTATAGTAGACCATATAGATTCTATATATCTCCTATATTATGGGTCTAGAGTCGTTTTGTATCGGCAGTTGAATTTGAATAAAAAATGAGTTTTACTCTATCATGCGAAAGAAAAATTCAGACGTAAGCCTTGAGAGTGAAGCTCTAAACCTAGGTGCGAAGCCTTGAGCGTGAAGCTCGTAGGAGCGATTCCAACTCTATCAATCTGTTTATTTCTGTCTTACGTCAGTTTTGGTATCAGAGCCGAAAGACCTCTCTGTTTCTTTTATATAGAAAAAAAAGATGGATCTTACCCAAGTTACTCAACTGTTGGAGAAGTTAAGCAACCAGATCACACTAGTGCAAGAAGAGTCAACCCAAATGCGTACGACATTCGATACTTGATTCGCAACGCTGGAAACCCAAAATGGTGATGAGGAAAGCAGCGCGGGAAGCACAAGAGGGCTGCAAGCTGTGAGAAATATTTGAAGGGATAACTCACGATACAATGTCCAAGATATGTAGGACAAAGTCCTAAAGTCAATAAGGGTAGACGCCCCTTGCTTTGCTGGACAGCTGAATCCCAAAGCTTTTCTTGACTAACTGTCCGACATGGATAATTTTTTTGAATGGTATGACATGTCCCAAGCTCGACCGGTCAGATTTGCAAAGATGAAGTTGGTGGGACAAGAAAATTTGTTTTGGACAAACCTTGAAAGACAAATACAAAGAGCACGGGAACCCGAGATCCTTCTATAGACCGATATGAAGGACAGACTTAGGGAAAAATCGTTCTCATGTCCTATCAACAACAACTGCTTGATCAATGGCATATGTTTCGTCAGGGTAGCTTGCCGGTTGCAGAGTATATTTCCCAATTTGAAGACTTCATGTTGAGGTGCAACGTTATGGAAGATGACTCAGTTACTCTTTCTCGTTTCGGAACAGGGCTCCGTTAAGAAATCCAAAAAGAACTAATAACTCATACTGATGAGACACTAGACTGAGCTTATCAATTGGTATAAGAGTTAGAACGATACCTCAATTTGTAGACAACAAGTGCTAGTGAGTCTGTTATCCCGTCCGAGGGTTCCCGAGCATTGTCATTCAAGGTAAAATTCACACTTAAAGCTGTTAATACTGCATACACCCCTAGGAATCGAGGAAAAGGAGGAACAAATGAAAATAACTCTGAAACAACACAACAGTGTTCTAAGTGTCAAGGCTACGACCAATTTGCTGCCCACTGCCCTACGAAAGAAGTGTCTCGAAAGGTACTAGCGACCACCATCAGTGGAGCATAAGATGCTTATAATTGGGAAGAGGAAGTCTATGAACCAGATGTGGATTTGAGCGATTCAGAGCTCAACGAATATTTGAATTCGTACCCTAGTTTGGGAGTGATAAGGTGCTCGTTGGTTCAGCCTATAACTACTAATGTTTGGCACAGATCATCGATTTTCTTTACTTCTGTTAGAATTGGTGATTACAATTGCAAGCTGATTATCGATAATGGGAGTTGCACTTGATGAGTTCGGATATCACAGTCACAGCCTACTACTTAATCCGGACAAGGCTAATTCGAACCATATCACTCTACTATAAAACCTGAACAAGACAAAAGTAAACACCTTTTAACTAAGTTATTTGCTAATCTACTTAAAAACTAATGAGTCCTTAAACTTGATCCGATTTCACAATTTGACCCCGTAAGCCCACATGTCATTAATTAAGAGTATAAATACCCTAACCACTGTCATTAATGAGGGTGATCAACATTTAATACAAGCAGGCTGGTCACTTCTCACACTAAACACAAAATACCCCAAACTTACTAAAATACTTTACCAAACTACCCCAACCCAAAATAAACCAAACCAAATTAGCTACCACCGCGGGACTGATGAATATTGAACCGATACGTAATCCTCATGCTCCTCCTGTATGACTTCTTTGTGAATTAAGCCCTTCCTTGACGCTTTAGCTCCAACCACGTCTGCATGTGTCCTTCATTTTGCTCATTCTTCTTTCTTTGATAGTGAATCTTCAAAGACTGGGTTTGAAATCATATGAGGCAGGTTCTTTGTCGTGGTATTCGTCTTGAGTGGAGAAAAGTCTTCATTTTTGTGGTTTGAGTGCTCTGTTGATTCCATAGCTTTGTTTTTACTGGTTTTTGTAGTCCTTTTTTATCAGATTGAAGAGATTCAATCTGATCGAACAAGGAATGAAACTGTGATTAAAGCTTTTGTTCTAGGTTTACGCTATCGATTTGGGGGTTCTCAGGGAGAGAGAGTGAGAGAAAGAGTTACGCTATCGAGAAAGTAAGTTTCGATATGTCCTCGAGATGAGGAGAGACATGAGAGAGAGTTAGTGCGCAGAATCTGATGGGCTTATTGGATACCCGATCGACTTCTTGGAGTCTTTCTTGCAGCAGCTCCCTCTATTAATAAATGATATCAGACACTCTATTTTCTTCATTTTGTGGCTTAGAATTTTATCACGTGCCAAGTATAAATTTAAAACCAATAATTTCACATATAATAAGAAATAATACAAGGAAAGTGAAATAAAATTTTCATTTGTCTCGTATGAATTTTAAACTAATAATTTCACCTACCATAAGAAATTCATACAAATATTGTGATAAAAAATATTACACCTACGAAATATAAATTCTAAAAAAATTATTTTGAAAATTTACATACCATGTTGAAATAAAAAATTTACATACCATTTTCAAAATCCAAAACAAATAATCTCACAACATAGCATGAACTTGAATCAACTAATTTCACTCATCATAAGTAAGTAATATAAATAAGATAAAATAAAATTTAAACCAACAAAATTTAAATCCAACACAAATTATCTACTTATCATGAGAAAGTACTACAAGAAAGGTGAAATAAAATTTTAGCCTATCAAGTTTAAATTAAACAAATAATTTTCCTACCATAATTTTTCACATACCATAACTAAGTAATACAATGAAAATACATTGCGTCAAATACTTTCACCTATCATAAGAAAATTATACGATGAAGGTAATAGAAGAAAGGTGAAATAACAAACACTCACAATAGAACACGACGTGAAATAACAAACACTCACGAGAGAGCACCACGTGATTCATGTTACATTACATCAAATACTTTCACCTATCATAAGAAAGTAATACAAAGAAGGTAGAATAACGAATTTACCTATCATGTTGAAATCTAAAATAAATACTTTACCTATCATAAGAAAGTAATATAAGAAATGTCACATAAATGTTTTACGTGCTAAGTATAAATTCAAGATAAATAATTCTACTTACCATAATAAAGTAATAAATTGAAGGTAAAATAAAAGTTTCACCTACAAAGCATAAATTCTGAACAAATAATTTCATCTACCATGTATAAACAATTCACATGCCGAGTTGAAATCCAAAATAAATAATTTTACCCTCAATTAAAAAGTAATCCAAGAATGTTGACATAAAAATTGCACCTACTAAGTATAAAGTTTTAACAAATAATTTCACCTACTATAAGAAAGTACGAGGAATGTTAAATATAAATTTGACATACCAAGTTAAAATCCTAAACAAATAATCTCACATATCATAAGAAATATTACAAGGATGGAGAAATAAAATTTCCACCTTTCTAGTGTAAATTGTAAACAAATAGTTTCACCTACCATTATAAGTAATACAAGAAAGGTGAAATAAAATTTCCACCTGTCAAACATAATTTTTTCTAAAAAAAATCACTTACCATAAGTTGTATTGTTATCCATGTTGTTTTAGGATGAATAACCATGTTGTTTATGTCACTTTAGCATGATTATCTTGTTGTAAATGTATATTTAACATAAAATATCTTGTTATTCATATATGTTTGGCGTATATAATCATGTTATCTATGTTAGTTTAACAAGATTAATTTTGCAATCCATGTTAGCTTAACATAAATAATTCTATTATTCATCTTTATGCAACATAAAAATATATTAATGTTATTTATGATTGTATAAAATATAAATATTGTTAGTTAATCATTATTATAACCAAAGCAATAGTATTATTCATAGTTGTATAACAAGGTTCAAACTCATGATGTAATAATTTTTATTTTTATTATTTTACATAATATCCGACCATCTAAATGGTATCGTCCGATTTTTTTTAACATATTCATAAATCGTGAAAAATTCTTCATGCGTTAACATATTTCACTAGAATATCGCGTAAAAAATTCTCATGTGATAATATATTGCAATCAAATAACACAAATAACATTTTCTTCCAGCGTAATAGTTTACCATAAATTACATGTTTTTATTGTCATACACATTTAAACATATTAAATAATTACAAACCCAAACCAAATAAAACAATATCTTTGACTTGCATGTTAATGAGATTTTAGTAGTATTATCATTATAGTTGCTATCATGATTCCTTTCTTATTTATCGGAACGCACTAAAAATATCGATCACAGTACCAATTTTTGGAATATCTATTCATATCATTCTAAAAATTGAAGTAAATTTATACTATTTATAAACTTGTATGTACTTTTAACCATCAGAATTATTGCTAACTATTAAATTTCTAGTTTAAAGATCAAATAATATGAGTAATACGAGAAAAATAAAATGAATTATTTTAATTCTAGAGAGAGAAACAGTTTGAGAATCGTGAATTCAAGAATATAATGTCCATCATATTTCATTCCATCGTACCTTATATTTATAGGACTGAAGGACAAGTAACAGATTCAGTTACATACTTGGTTAAATTGCACTCTAACCCTTACAATCTACATCCAATATTAAATTCATATTTTTAACTTTACAAAGCTATTAACAATAACATTTTTCTCTAATTGCTTTAGCTCATTGATAATTCATATCCTTATGAAGATTACTAATTAAGGACTAAATCTTCTTTGGGCTGCCTCAAATCAAAGCTGTTAATCATCTTCGATAGTTTACATGTATTCTTTATATCTTCCTTAAAGTCTCTGCGATGGTTGCTCAAAATATTTTCTATGTTTATTACAAAAACTCGCTTCGAAACGTTGTATAATCTTTATGTGTCTACTTCGAATATACACGTGACCTTTTTAATCATTTATCTAGTGGCGGCTAGAAACTCATGGAGTGCCCCTAATATGAGTGCAGCATGCTATTAACTCTGACAACTTTACACATGTTACTCTATTTTAGAGTAGGCAACCGTTTGCCGATTCGTATTTCAACCTATAGTAGTTGTCAATCTTTCACCTTCTCTTATCACTTTCCTCTTCACTAATTCCTCTATAAATATTCTCTTTATACTCGTTTTTGTATCACATAAAATCCTAGTGATAGAAAGAGAAAGATTTCTAAAATATTTTACTCCACCACCACCTTCATCTGAAACCGTCAACTTCTCTTTATCATATTCATCCTGTTCTTGTCTAATTTGAAGATCTTTCTTCATTTTAGTTTATAAAAAAAACCAAACCCAAGTAAAATACCCATTTTTGCAATCTACGATTACTCTAATATTATCGAGATGGCTGTTGAATATCGAACTACAAGCGTGATAGATAATTCACAAAGCTTTCAATTGATACCACTGTATACATAACCTTAAATCCTAACCAAAGCGCTTATGGGTACCAAAATCCTTCAAACCTAATAGCTGAAACTTGCTCACAAGAATCCCTTTAACAATAAAAAACCAAATCACCTCAAAATCCCATACAAGCATACTTAGTCAATGCTTCAACAACTCATCGAGTTAATCACAAAGAGACACAAAATAAATCTTCTCAAAACTACCATAAGAATCTTTTGCTAACACTACAACCCCTTCCCGAATCAACCGCAAAGAAACGAGTTAAATTCATTCAAAAGCTTATTATCACAAGAACCAATTTCCTCGAAAAAGGGCCTTTGTAGTTATGGGAGATTATAAGGACATCAAAACTTCACAAGATCATGCATCTTCTCCTCCCTCGAAAAAGTTGATTGTTGTTAAGTGTAATAGATTTCTAACATGAAAGATGAATTGAATATTTAATTCTAGAGAGAGAATGAGAATAATTGAATTGTAGTGAGAGAAGCAAAAAGTAAGAGTCAGTTGAAGAAGCTAAAGTTGGATCCGTTTATTCATAGTCTCCAACCCTATTTATAGGAACACAAATAGATTAACTGAAGCAGTTATACAAATGGACATATTTTATTTTAGTCCCTTATATTTACAACTAATATAAATTCCTTTTGATAACTTTATAAAACTATTTATTACAACTTTTCTCTAATTGTATTAAGTCCTTAATAATTTGTATGCTTATGAGTAGCCCCCTAATCCTTATGAAGAATGATGAATAAGGACTAAAAATTTCAAAGCCACTTCGGACCAACACTACCAATTTCCATACTTTAAGTTGCTTCGAATACAAACCACCCATAATTACTTATTAAACCATATTACACCAAGATTGCTTATTTATATACTTATCAACCTTGAACCAGACTATATTTAAGATTACCTCGAATAAAGAATATTCGTTATTATACTTATGGTCGTCTCGAATCTTTATTCCATTTTTTGAGGTTTACTTTGAATGTACACGTGGTTTTTCAATCATTTCTCTAATGATAACTAGAAACGCATTGAGTGCCCTAGTGTGCGTGCAACATTATATTAACTCTGAAAATTGACATGTGTCACTCTATTTCAGAGTAGGCAACCGTTTGCAAGTTCACATTCAACTAATAGCCGTTGTCAACCTTTCATCATCTCTTCCCACTTTCTTTTTTATTTACTCTTCTATAAATATTCTTCCATTAGTCATTTTTACTTGACACACAATTCTTATAGAGAGAAAGAGAAAACAACCTGAAAACTATATTCCACCGCAACGTTCATCTGAAAATTCATCTTCTCTGATTCACCTTCAACTTTCTGTAGTGTAATTTGAAAAGTTCTCTTTATTATATTTTATGAAAAAATCACAATCTACTAAAAAATCCATTTTGGGTATTTACGATTATTTGTGTATCAGTGAAAAAGCTGTTGAATATCGTGCTACAAAAGTAATAGATAACTAACCAAATCTTTCAACTCATACCACAGTATACGATAATTTCATCCCTCGTCAAAGTTATTCTGGGTATCAAAACCTTTCAACCCAATTCTTAACCCTAACTCCCCACAATCCCCTTAACAATCAAAAGGATACCGCTTTAAAATCCTTCACAAACATCTTCTGGGACCGCGTCTACTCCTCCTCGAGTTAATCGCAAAGAAACACAAGGTAAATATTCTCAAATAACTTCAGGAACATTTCATGTAGAGACCTTTAATCCTCCTCGAATTACTCGGAAAGAAACGCCTCGAATTCAATTAGAAAATCAGTCTTGCCAAAACCAACATCCACGGAACACTGCATTCGTGGCCATGGGAGATTCTGAGGACATCAATGCTTCAAAGGATCCTAAATCTTATCCTCCTCAGTAGGAAATGGTTGTAACCCATAAAAACTCACAAGCAACTCCTTCAGAGACCCAACAATAAAACATAACAACTATACCCTCCAGTTCACGAGGTACTACTAGCGACAAAGCCCCACCTTAACTCCAAGATGAAGCCTCTAACAAAGATGTTGAATCATAATCGAGGACATAAATTGATTTTAATATTGAAAAGACAGGAATTACTACTGCTTTAGAATTCGAGGACAATGTTTCTAGGAAACCGACTATAGAGAAAAAAAAAAGCAAAGAAAAATAAAGAGCCAGTCGAATTACTCGAGGACATTACGACAACCTTAAGCGTGAGCCCAAAAAAAATACTCCCCAAATTCCTTATTGTATTGACAAATGTACAATATGAATACTACAGTCAATCACATGCAAAATATTTGAAAAAAATAATGGGGACTTCCAGATAACGTTGTACTTCGTTTACCAGAAGTAGGAGAGATTTCACTCTCTTGTGGAGCAAAATAACTTGTGATATACCCTGGAATCATAAACTGGGGACTTCGATTCCCGTTGGACCCAATGATAGTTGAATATTTTAAACTCATCGACTCATGTCGCAAGCGAGCCCAAACTTATGGCTAACCCGCTTATCCACCAGTATGGCTTCTAGACTTGGCAAAATTCCCGTCTCCATCAAAGATTTCATTACAACCACTTACCTTTCCAAAACTCTAGTGCTACCATTCTACTACCTCACCCTTAGAGATTCCTTCAAGCTAATTGACGATCTCCTCGAAGCTGATAAGTTGTGGAAAAAAAGGTTTTTCTTTATCTTTGGAGCCTAGTAAAATGGCAAGGGAATTTTGGAAAAAAAATCCATCGCAGATCAATCTTGAAGAAAAGTACCCATTAAGTTAGTCAATTCTTCTTTGTTTTTCTTATTTTATAATTCAGTTTATTTTATATAATATTGTTATATGTAGAAATTCTGAGGCGGTATAAATCCCTTCGAAAAACGGCCACAAATATCTTTGCCAAACTGTCTACATTGGCAAAAAATGCATGACGTAACAAATTTCATGTTGCCTTTCAACCTTTGAATTTTATCAACAACCATCTATGGAGGATCTCTTCGGATTCTGTTGTCCCAAAAGAAGAACTATTAGAGCCCCCAAACCCAGATGATGTTATGAAAAGATTGGTAGATACTAACGGACGAGTCATACTTCCAGTTCGAAATAGATTGCAAAGCCACTTACTCGCGAAGAAGAAAGGAAAAAAAAAAAGACCAGCTCTTCCACAAACCTGAAGCCAAAGAAAAGACAGAGGAAGCCCAAAAGGAAAGCGATCGAAACTAATCTTCTAACAACTGAAGAAGGAACTGAGGCTGATCTTTCAAAGGAAAGAAAAAAGAGTGTTGTTCCGAAGAAAAAGAAAAGTTCTTCGAAAAATCTCAAACAGAAAGGCTACAGAATAACGTCGAAGTTCCTCCCCCAAATCTGACGGCAGATATCGAAGAGATAAATAAAATACAAGAATTTGTTGAAGCAGACCATCAAATAGATGATAACTTAATGGACCGGTGAAGACAAAATTCAAGATCTTTACAAGGACATGGATCCTGAAGTTTAACACATCAAGGAGTTAATTCCATAACTCAAAAATCAAATTATCACGACCAATTTTCCGTAAGTTGTAAGTTCGAATCCTTCACAAGCTTCCTCATCTGCTGCTTTTGCTATTTATGAAAATTCTCCTTCTCTCCATGTTGGGGATCCCTCTGAAGAAGTATTACATGTTCTCCAACCATTTTCTAACCTAGAAGATGCACCAAACCATTTATGCACATAAGTTAAATCCGCTCAAATTAAACTGGAGGATATGGCTGAAGATGTGCTCTGATGGAGAAAAAAGTCTGATGGTGATAAAAAGATGAGAGACATTTTCGTTAGACATATCCTCGAAAAATTCCAAGTCTTCCAAGTTGATAGATCAGAGTTCCTATCAACGTGAGTTGGATGAACTAAAAAAACATAAAAGGGAGATGGGCGAAGAACAAAAACGAAGTACTCCTCTTGAAAAGAGTCACTTAACAAAAGTGAGAGTTGAACACCTCCCATCAACGTTGTGTGAGAGAAATTAATGAACAAGAAAAAATAGAGTTCAACACCTCCCATCAACGTGAGTTGGATGAACTAAAAAACATGAAAGGGAGATGGGCGAAGAACAAAAACGAAGTACTCCTCTTGAAAAGAGTCACTTAACAAAAGTGAGGAGGAGAAGAAGAAGACGGTTGACGAGATGGAATCACTCATGGAAAAATTCAAAGAAGAGAAACGTCTTTTTGTAAAAGCTGCTAAAACCCAATGCGGGGTAGATAGCCTTGAGGTTATAAAAACTATTGAAGAACAAAGAACAATTAATTTACTCCGCGAATTATATGTGATGTTTCCAGAAGCAAATTTATCAGGCTTTTGGAAATCAATTCCCATAGAAAAAGGCCCGAACGAAGCTTTTGAGCCCATACTCACTAAATCCTCTAAGGGAACTAAATCAAAGGAAGATGAAGAGGCCTCTGATCAATGAAGAAGCTCATCGAAAGGAAGCTTTTGTGTTGTTTATTGTTATGTCTGTACTATCCATTGTAAGTACTTAAACGTTTGGCACTTGAACTTCACTTTTTGCATGGCTTACAACTGCCTTTTATTTGTCTAAGGAACAACGTCTTTTTTTATTGCATATCTTATCTCACATTACATAATTTATCTTTTATGAACAAGACATTAGTACTTCGAACAATAACTCCACTCTAATTAATGATTTTTATGAGCATTCATACCTTCAATATTATCATTACTTGAAATAGTGCTTTTCAATGAGCGTTAGAACGTCGAATACTACTACCTCTTCAAATAGCGCGTTTAACGAACATTAGCACCTCGAATATTAACATCACATGCAATGATGCTTTCAATGAATGTTTAGCACTTCAAATATTATCATTACGTGAAATATTCCATTTAATGATTGTTAGCACCTCGAATATTAACACCACTTGCAATATTCTGATTACGTGAAATAGTGTGTTTAACGAACATTATATTTTCGAACGATGCTTTAAATGGACATGTAGCACTTTGAATATTACTATATCTTCGAATAGTGCTTTAAATGGTCTGTACCACTTCGAATATTACTATCTCTTAAATTATTTTTTGTTAACTACTTCAAAGATGATCAATCTTTGCTTAATTCTAAAAATAACTTAAGTCTTTTAGTCTAAAATAATCATTGGCCAAGAAAAATAATTTTATTGATACTTATGAATGTAAATGTGGCACCTCGTTAAAATATTTCCGGGCCAATAGGAGAGGATCAATGTTCTAGGGGTATTTATAGAAGTCTGTCTCCCCTCTCTATCATGGAGGCGATATGTATCTTGCTTGACTCGTTATATCACCACATAAGGACCTTCCCAATTTGGAGTCATCTTTCCAAGCCGCTTATCCTTTATATGTAGAAATATTTTCCTCAAAGTTTATCACTCACCTTAAAATCTCTTTGTCTTACCTTCGAATTATAATGACTCATCATCAAAGTTTGGTAATGAGTCGACTTCAGATGTGCTATAACCCTTTTCTCTTTGATGAAGGCAAGGTCTGTCCTCTTTGCTTCCATTTGAGTCCTACGAATAATGAAGTAATCTATAAGAATGTAAAGTTGATTCCGAAAGGCTTATAACATCCATTCCATACACTAATACAAAATAAGTCTACTGAGTAGCTTCCTTAGGAGTTGTTCAATAAGCCCATAACACCTCTTGAAAATAATTTGGCCATTTTCCAGCAGCACATGTCAAATTTTTCTCCAACCCTTCTAAAATAGACCTATTAGTTACTTCCAATCGACCGTTTTCTTGATGATGAAAATGTGTAGAAAAAAACTATACAATACCCCTCGAATTACATAGAGAATCCATTTTTCTATTGTTAAATTTAGGACCATTATTCGTACTAATCTTTCAAGGAACTCCAAAATCACAACAAATATTATTCACAATAAACTTGATATCATCATTGGTTCTTATACCAGATAGTGATTCAGCTTCAGCCCACATCAAAAAATCTACAATAATCATTTGCAGTCCTTCCGAAACCATATGATATGGCCATCAACTATGAATCTGTCTCTAATGAAACTGAAATTTCCCCACAAATACTTGCAAGCCTTAAACCAACCAATGCAGCCTCGTATTCAGCCTTGTTATTCGACGCATGAAACCCAAATCGAATAGCCTGGTACATAGCTTCTCCAGATGGAGCAATCAATTGAACCAGCGCTCGATCCTAATATTCTAGAACCACCATCAGTTCGAACCACCCATGTTGCAACTTCTGGCCGTAATTCTCTAACTGTCCCCTCATCCGATCAACTTGAATGAAACTGGACCAAAAAATCTGTTAAAGCTTGAACCTTAATTGATGTTCGAGGATTTAAATTCATATCAAAATCCCTCAACTCCACTTACCATTTAGTCATTCTACCAAGGGGTATTTGTGGAATGTATTAGATTTGTTATAGAGGGTATATAGAGAAAAGAAATGTTATATTTAATGTATTTAAGAGAGATAATTTTGTTATCCCATTCACTGTTGTTCTTGACCCTATTTATAATATTTATAAAACCCATGGGCTAACCGAGTCAGGTCATATATTCGGGTTAGGTAGGTGGGCTTGGAGGCCCAAGATGAGATGAAGCAAGCACTTAGCTTACTTTGCTAGGCACACAAGTTATTCATCAATATTTTAATTAATAGTTCGAACTGTCATTCCAAAGAAATTTGAAATGCTCTCCAAACCTACTTTTAATATATTCTGATCTTATCATCTAGCCTTCTTAGCTCTCTCAGAAATACTTTGGGAGAGTTAACATGATAAACGAATTTGATTGGCTTCCGAAGTGAATCCTGAGGGCTAATGTGTAAACCCAAAGGTCACAACTTTATAATTAACTTTCCAATACACGTGTCAAGTGGTAACTGGACCTACTGACCGTTTTTACCTTTGGTAATTATATCTAAACTTAAAATATAAAGTAGCTACATTTAATAACCCCTTTTAATCATTGTTGTTGGTTAATCTTCCTAAGGTAAAACACTAAAGTATATATTTAACAATATATGGGTGATTTTTCATTGTTTCTATTTCTTAGAGTGATAAAATATTTCAATCTTCTAGATAGAGAAAGGAAATCTAATCTTTCAAAATTAGTCTTCTCTTCAATCATTCTTCTATTATTATCTAAAGTTTGTATGTTTACAACGAGGACTGCATTAATCAAAGGAGGTTGACTCAATCTATCGAAATTGAAGGAAGAGAAAAGGAAGGCCCGTATCGCTGTCGGATTACATGCTTCACCCGGTGGATTAGTTGTAAATCAGATTCCAAAACCAGACATAAGTTTTTTTTATCTAATAGACAATCATTCGTTTCCAATCCTAGCCCTCTTTCTCAATCTCTTACAACCCATGACCCATCCATTCAGTTAGTTAAGAAACCCTCTAGCAGTCGCAAACCACCCTAAACTTTTATTGCCATGGGGTCGGACATTGAGGAAAGTACTCCTCAAAGAAGTACAAACATTATCCGGTGCCTACTGATGCTAGAAATTCCTCTAGGCCTGTTATAACCTTGAGAGATGGTTTAGAAATAGAGCTTCCTTCGCGACTTGCTTCAAAGATAAATTGCACCACTTCATCTGTTGAGCCTCTTCAAACGGAGGAAGAAAATCTTGTTATAAAACCTAATGAACGTTCAGAACAAATACCATAGGTTATGGAAGAGAAGATGTACGATAGTGGGGAAGATACACTTGTGGAGACGTCTGGACACACAAGAGAGACTCAGAATGTGGTTTAAGAGAAAAAGGAAAAATATGTCTTGGTAGAGTCCGAACCATTTCCGGAGTGTCTTATGGGGTGAGTTGGGCCCAATTATTCTAAGGTCAGTGTCAAATATTTGCTCTCCCTTCAAAAGATATCCTATATGTATCCTCATACTGCCGATCTGGATATGATCCTGAAAAATAGGGCTTTCCGTAATAAAACAAAGTGAGGATTCCTATTCCTGATGAAACTCCAATGGATTCCAAGGCAGGAGAACTGGTGGTGTATAACAAAGTACTTAATTGGGGTCCTAGGTTTCATTTGGACCCAAACATAGTGAGGTATTTTCAGTTAGTGAAGTTATTCCCAAGCAAATTAAGCCCCAACGCGTAGTACACTGTTAACCATCATCATGACCTCAAGGCTATTGAAACTTCCGATACCCATGGAAGAGTTTACTACTGTAGCAGGTTTATGCCACAATCGTCATATCCCCTTTTATTACTTCAACATGGGGAATGACTATAAAGTGTTAATAATTTTCTAGAGGCTAAAAAGCCCTAAAGGACTCAGTTCCTATTTATTAGCGGCACTTGGGAAAATGGCAAGAAGATTACGTCCAAAGGAAATTCGAGTATGCTCACTATATACTCGAAAAGATCATGTAAGTATTTTAAAAGATTTCTTTTGTTATATTTTGATATTGGTTTTCACATTGGATTTTTTTTACAGTGTTTTCAAAGTTGTTCTCACAGCATCTAGAAGAGTGAAAAACAACTTTTACAAAATTGAACCAGCGGGGCATTGAGAAATGGTCGAATGCTTTTCACAATTGCTTTACCTCAGGGAACATGGTGAAGGCTTATCTACGGAGAACGAATCCAGTTCGGGAGCTTTCATGGGAAACATTTACCGCACCTTCTCGATTCTCTACTATCTACAAAAAGACTTAAGGAAGCTAATGGTAAAAAACTTTTGCCAGCCAGGAATAGAGCCCATAGCCATCTTGATAGGATCAAGAAGAAGAAAAAGAAGAAGGGAGATAATTCATCTCAATTTTTCCCGAACTAGGGAGTTCAGGGCCTCCAAATGAAATTAATGTCGCTTTGTTGGAGGCAGTCGTAGTTACTGTTGGTGAGGCTAAAGAGCCACCAAAATCTTCAACAGTGAAGAAAATAAAGGGCGAAAAGAGGGTAATGATAAAAGATCAGGAAAGAAGAAGAAAACTTCCATTGGTTCGGAAATCACACTTCGATCGGAAGTCCTTCCCTCCAACATTTCTACAGATGTTCATCCTCAAGAAGAAGCACCTATTGATCCTTCTTCCCCGATGTTTCCTACCGCTAACCGAGCTGTTTTCGAAGGTGATGTTCATTTGGATGACATAGGAAACTTATACTTTCACGACTTCGACAATGCTGATTTTGACAAGGCTTTCCTTCAATCTGCCACTAATGCAAATGTTGTAACATATGATTGAGAGTCCTTCAAATTTTATAAGGAACATGATGAGCTAGAGTATGCGGTCTTAGGCTATGTAAAGCCAATAGTTGACTTGGAGAGGCAGGTCAGATCTCAAGTTAAGGATATTCCCTCACTTACAAGAGAAAAAATCAAATTCTGAAGGGGTCTATCAAGGTCGAGCAAGACAAGGTTGAGACTTTGGGTAAAAAAAATAAAAACCTTAATGATAAGCTAGTTCAAACCAAGTCCGATCATGAGAAGTTGCACACCTGCTATATCGGTTTACAATAAGCCACCTCCAAAGAGAACAACTCCTTAGAAGATCAACAGACTTAGGATAAATGTACCATCAACGATTTATCCGAGGAGAAGAAAATTTTAGAAGATCTTCTTTAGAAGAAAGAAGAAGACATGGCTTATATTCTTAAGAATAACGAAGAAGAAATTGCTTCTCTTAAGGAGAAAACTGCTCAGGATATAGCCACTATCGTGGATGCATAATCCTATACAGTATTGGATTCCGTGGAACAGAGGGAGGAATCAATCAAATCCGATATGGTAATATTGTTCCATTAAACCTTTCCTAGGCGGTCTCTTGGGCCTTTGTGGAGGTTTGTGCCTTATGAGCAAATCCTTTTTCATACAATATCAGCGGGTGATAAACTATGTGTTTCTTCAGATGAATCCGACCCTAATGATGAAGCGGAAGAATATTCAGTTGAAGATAATTCAAAGAAAGGAGAAGAAGCAGGAGAGAATAAAACCGAAGGATAACAATTTTTATGTGTTTATGTGTTTGTGTTTTAAATTAAAGTCCTTGAAGTGTGCAAGACATTTTGTTGTTTTTGGATCGAATTACCTGGCAAGTCTGTTTGCATAAGTCATTGTCGTATACAATGTATTTTATCATGTGGATCGGATTTTTATTATCACTCAAAGGCATATTATGTCATCTTCACTCTTATTTACTTTATGTCTATATATATATATATATATATATATATATATATATATATATATATATATATATATATATATATATATATATATATATATATATATATATATATATATATATATATATATATATATATATATATATATATATATATATATATTGCTTCCATTGATATCCAATCCATATTAAGTATTTTATTAAAAATGATCTAAATTTAAAAACCTTTATCCGAAGAAATAAACTAAATCCGATCAATCTATTCGAAGGTAATCCATTCGAAGGAAACATAACTTTAATTTAACCAAGCCATTCGAAGGTAATCTATTCGAAGACAACATAACTTTAATCCAACCAAGCCATTTGAAGTTAATCCATTCGAAGGCAACATAACTTTAATCCAACCAAGATATTTAAAGATAATCCATTCGAAGGCAACATAACTTTAATCTAACTAAACCATTCGAAGGTAATCCATTCGAAGGAAACATAACTTTAATCCAACCAAACCATTCGAAGGTAATCCATTCGAAGGCAACATAACTTTAATCTAACAAAGTCATTCGAAGGTTCATTCAAAGGCAACATAACTTTAATCCAACCAAGCCATTCGAAGGCAACATAACTTTAATCCACAAAAGCCATTAGAAGGCAATCCATTCGAATGCAACATATCGTTAATCCAACCGAATATACCAAAAACATTTTTAAGGGCAAGTAATGATATATTGATTGAAATTCGGACATCTCATTAAAACATCCCCGCGACACCAGGATAGGAAATAGTATGCCCTAATATTTACATTGAAGTAAAGAAAAATAAATATTTGCAATATAATTTTAATTCTAAGTATAACCTTAGGTGTACAACATTCTAAAGGTGCTTCAAAAGGTTGTCTTCTTTGTCTACAAGCTTGTACGTTCCTTGCTTGATCCTTTCATATACGATGTATGGTCCTTCCCAATTTGGAGCCAACTTTCCTAACTTCTTTTCTATAGTGTGTAAATTACTTTTCTTAACACTTTGTATCCGACTTGAAAATTACTTCTTCTTATTTTAGATGCAAACCTGCTCCTCACCAGGCTTTGGTAATGCACAGTTCTTAGATGAGCTTTCACTCTTCTTGCCATAATTAAATCCAGTTGAGCCCTTACTGCTCTCTCATTATTTTGTTTGGAATAATTTTGAACTCTGAAAGAAGGAAGGGTAGCTTCTATAGGTGTAATTCCATCTGTTCCAGAAACTAGAGCGAATGGAAACTCCTGAGTGGCTCTGTAGGGAGTAGTTCGGTATGCCCATAGTATTTCTTGTAAGTAACTTGGCCATTTTCCAGCCGCTCCCTCCAAATTCATTTTCAAACCTGTTAAAATTGTTCAGTTTGCTACCTTAACTTGTCCATTGGTTTGAGGATAAAAATGAGAAGAGAAACAATGTTGACTTCTTCTTGAAATACAAAATATTTCCATATCTTTATTATCAAATTGAGGACCACTATCTGTAGTGATGCGCTTAGGAATACCAAATTGGCAACATATGTTAGAAAAGATAAACTTTATCACTACTTTAGATGTTATCCTAGACAAGGGTGCAACTTTTACCCATAATTATAGTACGACATCCCCAAGAAGCAATCAGAAGAGGTTCGACTAGATCAAGTCCCCATCTGTCAAATGTTATTTATTCGAAGACATATTCCATGGGTACTGCTGGCATATGGATCTCATTTCTATAACCTTGACAAGGGTCACATCTTCTCACTAAGTCTTTAGCATCTGCCATAATATAAGGCCAATAATACCTTACCAACAAGACCCTTATAGCTAAAGATATATACCCACAATGTGCTGACCGTTTTCCATCATGTAGCTCAGATAGAACACTTTGAGATTCATGGATCCGAGGCAGCGTAGCAAAGGCATGCTGAAGGATTTTTATTATAAAGAACCTCCATTAGAATCAGAAATCCACCAGCTTTGTACTTTAACTTCTTGGCAGAAGCCTTATCTTGAGGTAAAACTCCATTAATGATAAACTCTTGGATCTCATTTCTCCAATATTTAGAAACCATGATGGATACATGTCCGCTTTCTCCCATTTCCCCTTTATTTATGTGGTTGTGACTATGAAGGACATTATTGTATAATGATCCAATGATACACTTTAGAATAAGCTATAGTGGCTAAAGAGTTAGCCATTGAACTTTCTGATCTTATGACATGCTCATATTCGATGTGTTTAACCTGATTTTGATCTCTTTGAATACTTCTAGATATTTTATGAAGTAATCTTTCCTGGTTTGATGAATGAGTAGTTGTGAATCACTTATTAATCAGACTCTTTTGGCTCCACATATGTGAGCTAATCTCAATCTGGCTATAGCTGCTTCATATTATGACTCATTATTGGATGCTTTGAAGCTAAAATGTATAGCCTGGTACATAAAATCACCATAGAGAGAAATTAGGCAAATACCAGCTCCATACCCATTGTATTGGATCCACCATCAGTTTAGATTACCCATTCCTTCTTAAGTTTACTGGTTAGAGCTTCGTCACATGGCCTCTCAGAGTGAAATGAAACTAAAAAATCATCTAGAGCTTGAGCTTTGATTGCAGTTCGAGATGCAAAGTGAATATTATAATCTTCAAGCCAATTGACCACTTGGTCATCCGTCCCGATATATCAGCTTTCTGTAACAAATTATTCAACAGAAAATAAGTTTGAACTAAAGTGTACTTGAAAGTAAGGCCTCATTTTTCTAGCTGCTATCACCAATGCTAAGGCTAATTTCTCCAATTTTAAGTATTTTTTCAGCTTTCAACAAACTGCTACTTATATAATAAACAAGGCGTGGATAGTTATCAACTTCTTGTACCAATACCGCACTTACAACATGCTCTGATATTGCTATATACATATAAATCGTTTCCTTATCTATAGGTTTGAATAATGTGTTGGATGAAGATATGTGTCTCTTGATTTCAAAGAAAGCTTGATCACATGTAGGGGACCAATTGAAATATATAGCATTTCTTAAAACTTGTAAAAACTAAGCACACTTGTTTGATGATCTTGAAATAAACCGGTTTAATGCTGCCAATCTTCCAGTCAATAATTTGTATTTCTTTAGTATTCTGAGGTGGATCCATGGCCAACAAAGTATTCAGATGACATGGGTGAGCTTGAATCCCTTTCTCACTTATAATGTAACCCATGAATTTTCCAGATCGTACTCCAAAGGTGCATTTTCAGAGTTTAATTTCAAATCCATGGCTTCCAAGTTAGAGAAAATCTATTGAAGGTCGGATATGGGGTCCTCCTCTTTAGGACTTTTAACCATCATATCATCAATGTACACTTCTATATTTCTTCCGATCTGGTTAGCAAATGCCTTATTTACTAGTCGCTGATAAATGACTCCAGCATTCTTCAATCCAAAAGAATTACTTTATAACAATGAAGCCTCATGTGGGTCATAAAAGTAGTTGATTATATCGGGAAAAAGCGTCCATAAATGATAACAACTTGTTTCCAGATGTGTAATCTACTAGTTGATCTATCCAAGGTACTCGAAACGGCTCCTTGCGGCTTCAAATTTTTCTGTGGAAAAAAGCTCTTCTTCTGTGCACCACCGGCATGTGACTGATCACGCTTGTTGGTACTCCAGTTACATCCTCGTTACACCAAGCAAACACATATAGATTATTAGATAAAAATGATAATAATTTTTCCTTCAATTTTAATGGAACCTTTAGTGAACAGTAAAAGCTGCTGCATGCATCCTAGATAGCCAAGACCTACCAAATATGGCATTCTAAGACGTTGAACAATCAACTACTACAAACAAAACTCTTACCAACTTCTTGAACGGTCCTTTTCCCAGCAAGACCTCTTATTCAAACTCTCCAATTATATCGGTTGAGTTACTAGTAAATCCTAGTATGGTCCTAATCGAATGTTTTACGATTGAGGGATTATTCATTTACTTATAAGTTGATAAAAACATGATATTTCTGAACTTCCTATATCAATCAGGATTTGACATACATCATTTCCTTCAATAGATGCTCCTATCACTATAACATCTCCTGCAATATTTCTTAAGTCATCTTCATCAAAGACAATGAATGGACCAGGGCTCTAATAGAGATGTGGAGACAGTTTTCCTTCTAACTAAGTAGTTAATTTCTTTACATGTCTTTTTCTTGAGCAGCTTGAGGGTGCAGTCATAGTATCTCCTCCAAAAATAGTCAAAGATTCAAAGAAGCTGTACATGTTGGATACTGTCGCTATTTTTTCAGCTATCACCCCAACCTGGTTCCAATCCGGATCAAGATCTAAGTATTCCAGGTCTACATCAAATCTTTCCATAATCAGCATAGCATCATCTTGTCTAGATGCCTTCATACTCTGTCATGGAACATTTAGTGACGTTGTTTGTGTTGTGCTTGCACTGAGCTATGAGTGAATGTTGACCTTCCTATTGCCTCCTTGTTTTTTTAACAAAAGTAGACAACTTTTCTTTTTCAATCAAGGTTTGTACTTATTGCTTTAAGGAAATTCAATATTCGCTATCATGACCCACATTGTTATGGTATTTACAAAAACGGGTGTCCCGATTTTCTCTTGGGGATTGAATTTGTGCCAGCCTTTGGAAATGCACAACATTCTTAGTTCTATCATAAATGGTGGCCATATTTTCACTTAATTTGGCAAACCATTCATGTTGGACCAACTAACTCCTTCTTGGTTTAGACGATTAACCCTAATTTTACTGACTTTGCCTAGGTCGATGTGAACCTTGTCCAGAGTTTTTAGGCAGATAATTGACCGTGGCTTAGGATTGAGTACTAGCTTGTGGGATTGAAGTTGTTAGAGCATACCTATTCTGGTGCAGTAGTCTAGACTTTTTGGTTTCCTCCATTATGATTTGGTTTCCGACCTGATTTAATAATCCTCCCCAGGTCATAGCTTTCTTCCGAGTTACTGAATCAACCAACTCACCCGAAATTAAACCTTTTGCTTAAAGAAGCGATGGCTTCTTCGTATTTAAAGAATCAATGATTCATTCGTTTCGTTTGCATAATGAATGATAGTATCGACATTCCCTTTAAGCTCTTTAATTCCCATAAACTGCCTCCTGAAAGCCATCGACAACATATCGAAGTTTTTAATAGATCCTTGTTGTAAACTGTTATACCATTTTAATGCACTCCACTTAAAAGTCTACGAGAAGGCCCGACATAATAGCTTATCATCATCAAAGTCATCATGATTTTTTGAACTGTTCAAGGTGATTATCAAAATATATGCTTACACCGTATTTCTCTATCTTAGAGCTATCAAACCGCATTGGAAAATGTCGAAAGAGAATCTTTGAAGATAAAGGTGATTGTCTCAAGTTATGGCTACAGTTAAACATATGGTCTTCTATAGAAGTGGTAAAAATACCCGGTTTGGATTGGATAGCAAACGGATCACTTAACAAATGATCAATTTCGTTGTCTGCCGATCCCTTTAATTTCCATTGATATTTATTTTTTTCCCTTTTACCCTTCATATCTACTTTCTTAGAATGTTTCTTGGTTAACCTTTCTTTATTTTTATGACGGCCATAGTCACTATTAGATGAAGAAGTAGATATATCCCAATGAGATTATGTGGGAGAATTTTCAACAGAATCCGATGTGTTCATCAACTGCTTATCCCGATGTTCCTTCTTTGAACCTATGTGAGCCTTTGGAGATTGATCACTTTCCTCTTGTTTGTGATTGTTGTGTGACTCATCTATAACAACACATCCCGTAACAAACTTCCCTTTTAATTTTATTTTAGTTTGCCTTTGGGCCCTTAAAGCATCAATTGTATACCTCACCTGATCACGATCGTCTTGCATGATATGTTTTTCCTCGGTGGGTCTAGCATCACAATCGTGGGTGTTGTAGAAGTCTCGCCTCTTTATCCTAGAGGCAGTGCATACCTGGTTTAACTCACTCTATCACTGAATAAGGACTTTCCCAATTTTGAGCCATTTTTCCTAGGCTTTTATCCTTTGTGTGCAAGAATACCTTCAGTAATACCTTGTCTCCCACATTAAAATCTCTTCATCTTACCCTCGAATAACGACTCCTCATTAAAGTTTGATAGTGAGTCGAATTCAGATGCGCTCTAACCCTCTCTTCTTCAATTAAATCAAGGTCTGCTCTTCTTGCTTTTTCCATGCCTCAAAAAATTCCAAAGGAGAATCCACTACCAAGGTACGATCCACAACTATGGTTTTGAATAAAGCTATTCATGTAACTCATGTTCCAACTATGGTCACCAATCTGATGAAGGTAAAAACTGATCGAGGGGTATTTTTGGAATGTATTAGATTTGTTATGGAATGTAGAGAGAGAAAATATGTGCTATATTTAATGTATTTAAGAAGGAGAATTTTGTCATCCCATTAAATGTTATTCTTGATCATATTTATAAGATTTAGAAAGCCTATAGGCTAATAGGGTCGGTTCATATATTCAGGTCAGGTAGGTGGGATCGGAGGCCCAAAATTAGATTTGTTATGGAATGTAGAGAGAGAAAATATGTGTTATATTTAATGTATTCAAGAAAGAGAATTTTGTCATCCCATTAAACGTTATTCTTGATCATATTTATAAGATTTAGAAAACCTATAGGCTAATTGGGTCGGTTCATATATTCAGGTCAGGTAGGTGGGATTGGAGGCCCAAAATAAATGTTTCCATTGATATTTATTTTTTTTCCTTTTACCCTTCATATCTATTTTCTTAGAATGTTTCTTGGTTAACCTTTCTTTATTTTTATGACGGCCATAGTCACTATTAGATGAAGAAGTAGATATATCCCAATCAGATTATGTGGGAGAATTTTCAACAGAATCCGATGTGTTCATCAACTACTTATCCCGATGTTCCTTCTTTGAACCTATGTGAGCCTTTGGAGATTGATCACTTTCCTCTTGTTTGTGATTGTTGTGTGACTCATCTATAACAACACATCCCGTAACAAACTTCCCTTTTAATTTTATTTTAGTTTGCCTTTGGGCCCTTAAAACATCAATTGTATACCTCAGCTGATCACGATCGTCTTGCATGATATGTTTTTCCTCAGTGGGTCTTGAATCACAATCGTGGGTGTTGTAGAAGTCTCGCCTCTTTATCCTAGAGGCAGTGCATACCTGGTTTAACTCACTCTATCACTGAATAAGGACTTTCCCAGTTTGTATCCATTTTTCCTAGGCTTTTATCCTTTGTGTGCAAGAATACCTTCAGTAATACCTTGTCCCCCACATTAAAATCTCTTCATCTTACCCTCGAATAACGACTCCTCATTAAAGTTTGATAGTGAGTCGAATTCAGATGCGCTCTAACCCTCTCTTCTTCAATTAAATCAAGGTCAACTCTTTTTGCTTTTTCCATGCCTCAAAAAATTCCAAAGGGGAATCCACTACCAAGGTACGATCCACAACTATGGTTTTGAATAAAGCTATTCATGTAACTCATGTTCCCACTATGGTCACCAATCTGATGAAGGTAAAAACTGATCGAGGGGTATTTTTAGAATGTATTAGATTTGTTATGGAATGTAGAGAGAGAGAAAATATGTGTTATATTTAATGTATTTAAGAAAGAGAATTTTTTCATCCCATTAAATGTTATTCTTGATCATATTTATAAGATTTAGAAAGCCTATAGGCTAATGGGGTCGGTTCATATATCCAGGTCAGGTAGGTGGGATCGAAGGCCCAAAATTAGATTTGTTATGGAATGTAGAGAGAAAAAATATGTGTTATATTTAATGTATTTAAGAAAGAGAATTTTGTCATCCCATTAAATGTTATTCTTGATCATATTTATAAGATTTAGAAAACCTATAGGCTAATTGGGTCGGTTTATATATTCAGGTCAGGTAGGTGGGATTGGGGGCCCCAAAATAAATGTTTCCATTGATATTTATTTTTTTTCCTTTTACCCTTCATATCTATTTTCTTAGAATGTTTCTTGGTTAACCTTTCTTTATTTTATGACGGCCATAATCACTATTAGATGAAGAAGTAGATATATCCCAATCAGATTATGTGGGAGAATTTTTAACAGAATCCGATGTGTTCATCAACTGCTTATCCCGATGTTCCTTCTTTGAACCTATGTGAGCCTTTGGAGATTGATCACTTTCCTCTTGTTTGTGAATGTTGTGTGACTCATCTATAACAACACATCCCGTAACAAACTTCCCTTTTAATTTTATTTTAGTTTGCCTTTGGGCTCTTAGAGCATCAATTGTATACCTCAGCTGATCACGATCGTCTTGCATGATATGTTTTTCCTCAGTGGGTCTTGCATCACAATCGTGGGTGTTGTAGAAGTCTCGCCTCTTTATCCTAGAGGCAGTGCATACCTGGTTTAACTCACTCTATCACTGAATAAGGACTTTCCCAGTTTTGAGCCATTTTTCCTAGGCTTTTATCCTTTGTGTGCAAGAATACCTTCAGTAATACCTTGTCTCCCACATTAAAATCTCTTCATCTTACCCTCGAATAACGACTCCTCATTAAAGTTTGATAGTGAGTCGAATTCAGATGCGCTCTAACCCTCTCTTCTTCAATTAAATCAAGGTCTGCTCTTCTTGCTTTTTCCATGCCTCAAAAAATTCCAAAGGGGAATCCACTACCAAGGTACGATCCACAACTATGGTTTTGAGTAAAGCTATTCATGTAACTCATGTTCCAACTATGGTCACCAATCTGATGAAGGTAAAAACTGATCGAGGGGTATTTTTGGAATGTATTACATTTGTTATGGAATGTAGAGAGAGAAAATATGTGCTATATTTAATGTATTTAAGAAAGAGAATTTTGTCATCCCATTAAATGTTATTCTTGATCATATTTATAAGATTTAGAAAGCCTATAGGCTAATAGGGTCGATTCATATATTCAGGTCAGGTAGGTGGGATCGGAGGCCCAAAATTAGATTTGTTATGGAATGTAGAGAGAGAAAATATGTGTTATATTTAATGTATTTAAGAAAGAGAATTTTGTCATCCCATTAAATGTTATTCTTGATCATATTTATAAGATTAAGAAAACCTATAGGCTAATTGGGACGGTTTATATATTCAGGTCAGGTAGGTGGGATTGGAGGCCCAAAATAAATGTTTCCATTGATATTTATTTTTTTTCCTTTTACCCTTCATATCTATTTTCTTAGAATGTTTCTTGGTTAACCTTTCTTTATTTTTATGACGGCCATAGTCACTATTAGATGAAGAAGTAGATATATCCCAATCAGATTATGTGGGAGAATTTTCAACAGAATCCGATGTGTTCATCAACTGCTTATCCCGATGTTCCTTCTTTGAACCTATGTGAGCCTTTGGAGATTGATCACTTTCCTCTTGTTTGTGATTGTTGTGTGACTCATCTATAACAACACATCCTGTAACAAACTTCCCTTTTAATTTTATTTTAGTTTGCCTTTGGGCCCTTAAAGCATCAATTGTATACCTCAGCTGATCACGATCGTCTTGCATGATATGTTTTTCCTCAGTGGGTCTTGCATCACAATCGTGGGTGTTATAGAAGTCTCGCCTCTTTATCCTAGAGGCAGTGCATACCTGGTTTAACTCACTCTATCACTGAATAAGGACTTTCCCAGTTTTGAGCCATTTTTCCTAGGCTTTTATCCTTTGTGTGCAAGAATACCTTCAGTAATACCTTGTCTCCCACATTAAAATCTCTTCATCTTACCCTCGAATAACGACTCCTCATTAAAGTTTGATAGTGAGTCGAATTCAGATGCGCTCTAACCCTCTCTTCTTCAATTAAATCAAGGTCTGCTCTTCTTGCTTTTTCCATGCCTCAAAAAATTCCAAAGGGGAATCCACTACCAAGGTACGATCCACAACTATGGTTTTGAATAAAGCTATTCATGTAACTCATGTTCCCACTATGGTCACCAATCTCATGAAGGTAAAAACTGATCGAGGGGTATTTTTGGAATGTATTAGATTTGTTATGGAATGTAGAGAGAGAAAATATGTGCTATATTTAATGTATTTATGAAAGAGAATTTTGTCATCCCATTAAATGTTATTCTTGATCATATTTATAAGATTTAGAAAGCATATAGGCTATTGGGGTCGGTTCATATATTCAGGTCAGGTAGGTGGGATCGAAGGCCCAAAATTAGATTTGTTATGGAATGTAGAGAGAGAAAATATGTGTTATATTTAATGTATTTAAGAAAGAGAATTTTGTCATCCCATTAAATGTTATTCTTGATCATATTTATAAGATTTAGAAAACCTATAGGCTAATTGGGTCGGTTCATATATTCAGGTTAGGTAGGTGGGATTGGAGGCCCAAAATAAATGTTTCCATTGATATTTATTTTTTTTCCTTTTACCCTTCATATCTATTTTCTTAGAATGTTTCTTGGTTAACCTTTCTTTATTTTTATGACGGCCATAGTCACTATTAGATGAAGAAGTAGATATATCCCAATCAGATTATGTGGGAGAATTTTCAACAGAATCCGATGTGTTCATCAACTGCTTATCCTGATGTTCCTTCTTTGAACCTATGTGAGCCTTTGGAGATTGATCACTTTCCTCTTGTTTGTGATTGTTGTGTGACTCATCTATAACAACACATCCCGTAACAAACTTCCCTTTTAATTTTATTTTAGTTTGCCTTTGGGCCCTTAAAGCATCAATTGTATACCTCAGCTGATCACGATCGTCTTGCATGATATGTTTTTCCTCAGTGGGTCTTGCATCACAATCTTGGGTGTTGTAGAAGTCTCGCCTCTTTATCCTAGAGGCAGTGCATACCTGGTTTAACTCACTCTATCACTGAATAAGGACTTTCCCAGTTTTGAGCCATTTTTCCTAGGCTTTTATCCTTTGTGTGCAAGAATACCTTCAGTAATACCTTGTCTCCCACATTAAAATCTCTTCATCTTACCCTCGAATAACGACTCCTCATTAAAGTTTGATAGTGAGTCGAATTCAGATGCGCTCTAACCCTCTCTTCTTCAATTAAATCAAGGTCTGCTCTTCTTGCTTTTTCCATGCCTCAAAAAATTCCAAAGGGGAATCCACTACCAAGGTACGATCCACAACTATGGTTTTGAATAAAGCTATTCATGTAACTCATGTTCCCACTATGGTCACCAATCTCATGAAGGTAAAAACTGATCGAGGGGTATTTTTGGAATGTATTAGATTTGTTATGGAATGTAGAGAGAGAAAATATGTGCTATATTTAATGTATTTATGAAAGAGAATTTTGTCATCCCATTAAATGTTATTCTTGATCATATTTATAAGATTTAGAAAGCATATAGGCTATTGGGGTCGGTTCATATATTCAGGTCAGGTAGGTGGGATCGGAGGCCCAAAATTAGATTTGTTATGGAATGTAGAGAGAGAAAATATGTGTTATATTTAATGTATTTAAGAAAGAGAATTTTGTCATCCCATTAAATGTTATTCTTGATCATATTTATAAGATTTAGAAAACCTATAGGCTAATTGGGTCGGTTCATATATTCAGGTCAGGTAGGTGGGATTGGAGGCCCAAAATAAATGTTTCCATTGATATTTATTTTTTTTCCTTTTACCCTTCATATCTATTTTCTTAAAATGTTTCTTGGTTAACCTTTCTTTATTTTTATGACGGCCATAGTCACTATTAGATGAAGAAGTAGATATATCCCAATCAGATTATGTGGGAGAATTTTCAACAGAATCCGATGTGTTCATCAACTGCTTATCCTGATGTTCCTTCTTTGAACCTATGTGAGCCTTTGGAGATTGATCACTTTCCTCTTGTTTGTGATTGTTGTGTGACTCATCTATAACAACACATCCCGTAACAAACTTCCCTTTTAATTTTATTTTAGTTTGCCTTTGGGCCCTTAAAGCATCAACTGTATACCTCAGCTGATCACGATCGTCTTGCATGATATGTTTTTCCTCAGTGGGTCTTGCATCACAATCGTGGGTGTTGTAGAAGTTTCGCCTCTTTATCCTAGAGGCAGTGCATACCTGGTTTAACTCACTCTATCACTGAATAAGGACTTTCCCAGTTTGGAGCCATTTTTTCTAGGCTTTTATCCTTTGTGTGCAAGAATACCTTCAGTAATACCTTGTCTCCCACATTAAAATCTCTTTATCTTACCCTCGAATAACGACTCCTCATTAAAGTTTGATAGTGAGTCGAATTCAGATGCGCTCTAACCCTCTCTTCTTAAATTAAATCAAGGTCTGCTCTTCTTGCTTTTTCCATGCCTCAAAAAATTCCAAAGGGGAATCCACTACCAAGGTACGATCCACAACTATGGTTTTGAATAAAGCTATTCATGTAACTCATGTTCCCACTATGGTCACCAATCTCATGAAGGTAAAAACTGATCGAGGGGTATTTTTGGAATGTATTAGATTTGTTATGGAATGTAGAGAGAGAAAATATGTGCTATATTTAATGTATTTATGAAAGAGAATTTTGTCATCCCATTAAATGTTATTCTTGATCATATTTATAAGATTTAGAAAGCCTATAGGCTAATGGGGTCGGTTCATATATTCAGGTCAGGTAGGTGGGATCGGAGGCCCAAAATTAGATTTGTTATGGAATGTAGAGAGAGAAAATATGTGTTATATTTAATGTATTTAAGAAAGAGAATTTTGTCATCCCATTAAATGTTATTCTTGATCATATTTATAAGATTTAGAAAACCTATAGGCTAATTGGGTCGGTTTATATATTCAGGTCAGGTAGGTGGGATTGGAGGCCCAAAATAAATGTTTCCATTGATATTTATTTTTTTTCCTTTTACCCTTCATATCTATTTTCTTAGAATGTTTCTTGGTTAACCTTTCTTTATTTTATGACGGCCATAATCACTATTAGATGAAGAAGTAGATATATCCCAATCAGATTATGTGGGAGAATTTTCAACAGAATCCGATGTGTTCATCAACTACTTATCCCGATGTTCCTTCTTTGAACCTATGTGAGCCTTTGGAGATTGATCACTTTCCTCTTGTTTGTGATTGTTGTGTGACTCATCTATAACAACACATCCCGTAACAAACTTCCCTTTTAATTTTATTTTAGTTTGCCTTTGGGCCCTTAAAACATCAATTGTATACCTCAGCTGATCACGATCGTCTTGCATGATATGTTTTTCCTCAGTGGGTCTTGAATCACAATCGTGGGTGTTGTAGAAGTCTCGCCTCTTTATCCTAGAGGCAGTGCATACCTGGTTTAACTCACTCTATCACTGAATAAGGACTTTCCCAGTTTGTATCCATTTTTCCTAGGCTTTTATCCTTTGTGTGCAAGAATACCTTCAGTAATACCTTGTCCCCCACATTAAAATCTCTTCATCTTACCCTCGAATAACGACTCCTCATTAAAGTTTGATAGTGAGTCGAATTCAGATGCGCTCTAACCCTCTCTTCTTCAATTAAATCAAGGTCAACTCTTTTTGCTTTTTCCATGCCTCAAAAAATTCCAAAGGGGAATCCACTACCAAGGTACGATCCACAACTATGGTTTTGAATAAAGCTATTCATGTAACTCATGTTCCCACTATGGTCACCAATCTGATGAAGGTAAAAACTGATCGAGGGGTATTTTTAGAATGTATTAGATTTGTTATGGAATGTAGAGAGAGAGAAAATATGTGTTATATTTAATGTATTTAAGAAAGAGAATTTTTTCATCCCATTAAATGTTATTCTTGATCATATTTATAAGATTTAGAAAGCCTATAGGCTAATGGGGTCGGTTCATATATCCAGGTCAGGTAGGTGGGATCGAAGGCCCAAAATTAGATTTGTTATGGAATGTAGAGAGAAAAAATATGTGTTATATTTAATGTATTTAAGAAAGAGAATTTTGTCATCCCATTAAATGTTATTCTTGATCATATTTATAAGATTTAGAAAACCTATAGGCTAATTGGGTCGGTTTATATATTCAGGTCAGGTAGGTGGGATTGGGGGCCCCAAAATAAATGTTTCCATTGATATTTATTTTTTTTCCTTTTACCCTTCATATCTATTTTCTTAGAATGTTTCTTGGTTAACCTTTCTTTATTTTATGACGGCCATAATCACTATTAGATGAAGAAGTAGATATATCCCAATCAGATTATGTGGGAGAATTTTTAACAGAATCCGATGTGTTCATCAACTGCTTATCCCGATGTTCCTTCTTTGAACCTATGTGAGCCTTTGGAGATTGATCACTTTCCTCTTGTTTGTGAATGTTGTGTGACTCATCTATAACAACACATCCCGTAACAAACTTCCCTTTTAATTTTATTTTAGTTTGCCTTTGGGCTCTTAGAGCATCAATTGTATACCTCAGCTGATCACGATCGTCTTGCATGATATGTTTTTCCTCAGTGGGTCTTGCATCACAATCGTGGGTGTTGTAGAAGTCTCGCCTCTTTATCCTAGAGGCAGTGCATACCTGGTTTAACTCACTCTATCACTGAATAAGGACTTTCCCAGTTTTGAGCCATTTTTCCTAGGCTTTTATCCTTTGTGTGCAAGAATACCTTCAGTAATACCTTGTCTCCCACATTAAAATCTCTTCATCTTACCCTCGAATAACGACTCCTCATTAAAGTTTGATAGTGAGTCGAATTCAGATGCGCTCTAACCCTCTCTTCTTCAATTAAATCAAGGTCTGCTCTTCTTGCTTTTTCCATGCCTCAAAAAATTCCAAAGGGGAATCCACTACCAAGGTACGATCCACAACTATGGTTTTGAGTAAAGCTATTCATGTAACTCATGTTCCAACTATGGTCACCAATCTGATGAAGGTAAAAACTGATCGAGGGGTATTTTTGGAATGTATTACATTTGTTATGGAATGTAGAGAGAGAAAATATGTGCTATATTTAATGTATTTAAGAAAGAGAATTTTGTCATCCCATTAAATGTTATTCTTGATCATATTTATAAGATTTAGAAAGCCTATAGGCTAATAGGGTCGATTCATATATTCAGGTCAGGTAGGTGGGATCGGAGGCCCAAAATTAGATTTGTTATGGAATGTAGAGAGAGAAAATATGTGTTATATTTAATGTATTTAAGAAAGAGAATTTTGTCATCCCATTAAATGTTATTCTTGATCATATTTATAAGATTAAGAAAACCTATAGGCTAATTGGGACGGTTTATATATTCAGGTCAGGTAGGTGGGATTGGAGGCCCAAAATAAATGTTTCCATTGATATTTATTTTTTTTCCTTTTACCCTTCATATCTATTTTCTTAGAATGTTTCTTGGTTAACCTTTCTTTATTTTTATGACGGCCATAGTCACTATTAGATGAAGAAGTAGATATATCCCAATCAGATTATGTGGGAGAATTTTCAACAGAATCCGATGTGTTCATCAACTGCTTATCCCGATGTTCCTTCTTTGAACCTATGTGAGCCTTTGGAGATTGATCACTTTCCTCTTGTTTGTGATTGTTGTGTGACTCATCTATAACAACACATCCTGTAACAAACTTCCCTTTTAATTTTATTTTAGTTTGCCTTTGGGCCCTTAAAGCATCAATTGTATACCTCAGCTGATCACGATCGTCTTGCATGATATGTTTTTCCTCAGTGGGTCTTGCATCACAATCGTGGGTGTTATAGAAGTCTCGCCTCTTTATCCTAGAGGCAGTGCATACCTGGTTTAACTCACTCTATCACTGAATAAGGACTTTCCCAGTTTTGAGCCATTTTTCCTAGGCTTTTATCCTTTGTGTGCAAGAATACCTTCAGTAATACCTTGTCTCCCACATTAAAATCTCTTCATCTTACCCTCGAATAACGACTCCTCATTAAAGTTTGATAGTGAGTCGAATTCAGATGCGCTCTAACCCTCTCTTCTTCAATTAAATCAAGGTCTGCTCTTCTTGCTTTTTCCATGCCTCAAAAAATTCCAAAGGGGAATCCACTACCAAGGTACGATCCACAACTATGGTTTTGAATAAAGCTATTCATGTAACTCATGTTCCCACTATGGTCACCAATCTCATGAAGGTAAAAACTGATCGAGGGGTATTTTTGGAATGTATTAGATTTGTTATGGAATGTAGAGAGAGAAAATATGTGCTATATTTAATGTATTTATGAAAGAGAATTTTGTCATCCCATTAAATGTTATTCTTGATCATATTTATAAGATTTAGAAAGCATATAGGCTATTGGGGTCGGTTCATATATTCAGGTCAGGTAGGTGGGATCGGAGGCCCAAAATTAGATTTGTTATGGAATGTAGAGAGAGAAAATATGTGTTATATTTAATGTATTTAAGAAAGAGAATTTTGTCATCCCATTAAATGTTATTCTTGATCATATTTATAAGATTTAGAAAACCTATAGGCTAATTGGGTCGGTTCATATATTCAGGTTAGGTAGGTGGGATTGGAGGCCCAAAATAAATGTTTCCATTGATATTTATTTTTTTTCCTTTTACCCTTCATATCTATTTTCTTAGAATGTTTCTTGGTTAACCTTTCTTTATTTTTATGACGGCCATAGTCACTATTAGATGAAGAAGTAGATATATCCCAATCAGATTATGTGGGAGAATTTTCAACAGAATCCGATGTGTTCATCAACTGCTTATCCTGATGTTCCTTCTTTGAACCTATGTGAGCCTTTGGAGATTGATCACTTTCCTCTTGTTTGTGATTGTTGTGTGACTCATCTATAACAACACATCCCGTAACAAACTTCCCTTTTAATTTTATTTTAGTTTGCCTTTGGGCCCTTAAAGCATCAATTGTATACCTCAGCTGATCACGATCGTCTTGCATGATATGTTTTTCCTCAGTGGGTCTTGCATCACAATCTTGGGTGTTGTAGAAGTCTCGCCTCTTTATCCTAGAGGCAGTGCATACCTGGTTTAACTCACTCTATCACTGAATAAGGACTTTCCCAGTTTTGAGCCATTTTTCCTAGGCTTTTATCCTTTGTGTGCAAGAATACCTTCAGTAATACCTTGTCTCCCACATTAAAATCTCTTCATCTTACCCTCGAATAACGACTCCTCATTAAAGTTTGATAGTGAGTCGAATTCAGATGCGCTCTAACCCTCTCTTCTTCAATTAAATCAAGGTCTGCTCTTCTTGCTTTTTCCATGCCTCAAAAAATTCCAAAGGGGAATCCACTACCAAGGTACGATCCACAACTATGGTTTTGAATAAAGCTATTCATGTAACTCATGTTCCCACTATGGTCACCAATCTCATGAAGGTAAAAACTGATCGAGGGGTATTTTTGGAATGTATTAGATTTGTTATGGAATGTAGAGAGAGAAAATATGTGCTATATTTAATGTATTTATGAAAGAGAATTTTGTCATCCCATTAAATGTTATTCTTGATCATATTTATAAGATTTAGAAAGCATATAGGCTATTGGGGTCGGTTCATATATTCAGGTCAGGTAGGTGGGATCGGAGGCCCAAAATTAGATTTGTTATGGAATGTAGAGAGAGAAAATATGTGTTATATTTAATGTATTTAAGAAAGAGAATTTTGTCATCCCATTAAATGTTATTCTTGATCATATTTATAAGATTTAGAAAACCTATAGGCTAATTGGGTCGGTTCATATATTCAGGTCAGGTAGGTGGGATTGGAGGCCCAAAATAAATGTTTCCATTGATATTTATTTTTTTTCCTTTTACCCTTCATATCTATTTTCTTAAAATGTTTCTTGGTTAACCTTTCTTTATTTTTATGACGGCCATAGTCACTATTAGATGAAGAAGTAGATATATCCCAATCAGATTATGTGGGAGAATTTTCAACAGAATCCGATGTGTTCATCAACTGCTTATCCTGATGTTCCTTCTTTGAACCTATGTGAGCCTTTGGAGATTGATCACTTTCCTCTTGTTTGTGATTGTTGTGTGACTCATCTATAACAACACATCCCGTAACAAACTTCCCTTTTAATTTTATTTTAGTTTGCCTTTGGGCCCTTAAAGCATCAACTGTATACCTCAGCTGATCACGATCGTCTTGCATGATATGTTTTTCCTCAGTGGGTCTTGCATCACAATCGTGGGTGTTGTAGAAGTTTCGCCTCTTTATCCTAGAGGCAGTGCATACCTGGTTTAACTCACTCTATCACTGAATAAGGACTTTCCCAGTTTGGAGCCATTTTTTCTAGGCTTTTATCCTTTGTGTGCAAGAATACCTTCAGTAATACCTTGTCTCCCACATTAAAATCTCTTTATCTTACCCTCGAATAACGACTCCTCATTAAAGTTTGATAGTGAGTCGAATTCAGATGCGCTCTAACCCTCTCTTCTTAAATTAAATCAAGGTCTGCTCTTCTTGCTTTTTCCATGCCTCAAAAAATTCCAAAGGGGAATCCACTACCAAGGTACGATCCACAACTATGGTTTTGAATAAAGCTATTCATGTAACTCATGTTCCCACTATGGTCACCAATCTCATGAAGGTAAAAACTGATCGAGGGGTATTTTTGGAATGTATTAGATTTGTTATGGAATGTAGAGAGAGAAAATATGTGCTATATTTAATGTATTTATGAAAGAGAATTTTGTCATCCCATTAAATGTTATTCTTGATCATATTTATAAGATTTAGAAAGCCTATAGGCTAATGGGGTCGGTTCATATATTCAGGTCAGGTAGGTGGGATCGGAGGCCCAAAATTAGATTTGTTATGGAATGTAGAGAGAGAAAATATGTGTTATATTTAATGTATTTAAGAAAGAGAATTTTGTCATCCCATTAAATGTTATTCTTGATCATATTTATAAGATTTAGAAAACCTATAGGCTAATTGGGTCGGTTTATATATTCAGGTCAGGTAGGTGGGATTGGAGGCCCAAAATAAATGTTTCCATTGATATTTATTTTTTTTCCTTTTACCCTTCATATCTATTTTCTTAGAATGTTTCTTGGTTAACCTTTCTTTATTTTATGACGGCCATAATCACTATTAGATGAAGAAGTAGATATATCCCAATCAGATTATGTGGGAGAATTTTCAACAGAATCCGATGTGTTCATCAACTGCTTATCCCGATGTTCCTTCTTTGAACCTATGTGAGCCTTTGGAGATTGATCACTTTCCTCTTGTTTGTGATTGTTGTGTGACTCATCTATAACAACACATCCTGTAACAAACTTCCCTTTTAATTTTATTTTAGTTTGCCTTTGGGCCCTTAGAGCATCAATTGTATACCTCAGCTGATCACGATCGTCTTGCATGATATGTTTTTCCTCAGTATTATAATTAACATGTGATATATTGGTAGTCTCATTTTCAACTATTATCCCCTCATTTTCAAGAAGGGGACTTCTTGCATATCGAGATCCATGCCTCAAAAAATTCCAAAGGGGAATACACTACCAAGGTACGATCCACAACTATGGTTTTGAATAAATCTATTCATGTACCTCATGTTCCCACTATGGTCACCAATCTGATGAAGGTAAAAACTGATCGAGGAGTATTTTTGGAATGTATTAGATTTGTTATGGAATGTAGAGAGAGAAAATATGTGCTATATTTAATGTATTTAAGAAAGAGAATTTTGTCATCCCATTAAATGTTATTCTTGATCATATTTATAAGATTTAGAAAGCCTATAGGCTAATAGGGTCGGTTAATATATTCAGGTCAGGTAGGTGGGATCGGAGGCCCAAAATTAGATTTGTTATGGAATGTAGAGAGAGAAAATATGTGTTATATTTAATGTATTTAAGAAAGAGAATTTTGTCATCCCATTAAATGTTATTCTTGATCATATTTATAAGATTTAGAAAACCTATAGGCTAATTGGGTCGGTTCATATATTCAGGTCAGGTAGGTGGGATTGGAGGCCCAAAATAAATGTTTCCATTGATATTTATTTTTTTTCCTTTTACCCTTCATATCTATTTTCTTAGAATGTTTCTTGGTTAACCTTTCTTTATTTTTATGACGGCCATAGTCACTATTAGATGAAGAAGTAGATATATCCCAATCAGATTATGTGGGAGAATTTTCAACAGAATCCGATGTGTTCATCAACTGCTTATCCCGATGTTCCTTCTTTGAACCTATGTGAGCCTTTGGAGATTGATCACTTTCCTCTTGTTTGTGATTGTTGTGTGACTCATCTATAACAACACATCCCGTAACAAACTTCCCTTTTAATTTTATTTTAGTTTGCCTTTGGGCCCTTAAAGCATCAATTGTATACCTCAGCTGATCACGATCGTCTTGCATGATATGTTTTTCCTCAGTGGGTCTTGCATCACAATCTTGGGTGTTGTAGAAGTCTCGCCTCTTTATCCTAGAGGCAGTGCATACCTGGTTTAACTCACTCTATCACTGAATAAGGACTTTCCCAGTTTTGAGCCATTTTTCCTAGGCTTTTATCCTTTGTGTGCAAGAATACCTTCAGTAATACCTTGTCTCCCACATTAAAATCTCTTCATCTTACCCTCGAATAACGACTCCTCATTAAAGTTTGATAGTGAGTCGAATTCAGATGCGCTCTAACCCTCTCTTCTTCAATTAAATCAAGGTCTGCTCTTCTTGCTTTTTCCATGCCTCAAAAAATTCCAAAGGGGAATCCACTACCAAGGTACGATCCACAACTATGGTTTTGAATAAAGCTATTCATGTAACTCATGTTCCCACTATGGTCACCAATCTCATGAAGGTAAAAACTGATCGAGGGGTATTTTTGGAATGTATTAGATTTGTTATGGAATGTAGAGAGAGAAAATATGTGCTATATTTAATGTATTTATGAAAGAGAATTTTGTCATCCCATTAAATGTTATTCTTGATCATATTTATAAGATTTAGAAAGCATATAGGCTATTGGGGTCGGTTCATATATTCAGGTCAGGTAGGTGGGATCGGAGGCCCAAAATTAGATTTGTTATGGAATGTAGAGAGAGAAAATATGTGTTATATTTAATGTATTTAAGAAAGAGAATTTTGTCATCCCATTAAATGTTATTCTTGATCATATTTATAAGATTTAGAAAACCTATAGGCTAATTGGGTCGGTTCATATATTCAGGTCAGGTAGGTGGGATTGGAGGCCCAAAATAAATGTTTCCATTGATATTTATTTTTTTTCCTTTTACCCTTCATATCTATTTTCTTAAAATGTTTCTTGGTTAACCTTTCTTTATTTTTATGACGGCCATAGTCACTATTAGATGAAGAAGTAGATATATCCCAATCAGATTATGTGGGAGAATTTTCAACAGAATCCGATGTGTTCATCAACTGCTTATCCTGATGTTCCTTCTTTGAACCTATGTGAGCCTTTGGAGATTGATCACTTTCCTCTTGTTTGTGATTGTTGTGTGACTCATCTATAACAACACATCCCGTAACAAACTTCCCTTTTAATTTTATTTTAGTTTGCCTTTGGGCCCTTAAAGCATCAACTGTATACCTCAGCTGATCACGATCGTCTTGCATGATATGTTTTTCCTCAGTGGGTCTTGCATCACAATCGTGGGTGTTGTAGAAGTTTCGCCTCTTTATCCTAGAGGCAGTGCATACCTGGTTTAACTCACTCTATCACTGAATAAGGACTTTCCCAGTTTGGAGCCATTTTTTCTAGGCTTTTATCCTTTGTGTGCAAGAATACCTTCAGTAATACCTTGTCTCCCACATTAAAATCTCTTTATCTTACCCTCGAATAACGACTCCTCATTAAAGTTTGATAGTGAGTCGAATTCAGATGCGCTCTAACCCTCTCTTCTTAAATTAAATCAAGGTCTGCTCTTCTTGCTTTTTCCATGCCTCAAAAAATTCCAAAGGGGAATCCACTACCAAGGTACGATCCACAACTATGGTTTTGAATAAAGCTATTCATGTAACTCATGTTCCCACTATGGTCACCAATCTCATGAAGGTAAAAACTGATCGAGGGGTATTTTTGGAATGTATTAGATTTGTTATGGAATGTAGAGAGAGAAAATATGTGCTATATTTAATGTATTTATGAAAGAGAATTTTGTCATCCCATTAAATGTTATTCTTGATCATATTTATAAGATTTAGAAAGCCTATAGGCTAATGGGGTCGGTTCATATATTCAGGTCAGGTAGGTGGGATCGGAGGCCCAAAATTAGATTTGTTATGGAATGTAGAGAGAGAAAATATGTGTTATATTTAATGTATTTAAGAAAGAGAATTTTGTCATCCCATTAAATGTTATTCTTGATCATATTTATAAGATTTAGAAAACCTATAGGCTAATTGGGTCGGTTTATATATTCAGGTCAGGTAGGTGGGATTGGAGGCCCAAAATAAATGTTTCCATTGATATTTATTTTTTTTCCTTTTACCCTTCATATCTATTTTCTTAGAATGTTTCTTGGTTAACCTTTCTTTATTTTATGACGGCCATAATCACTATTAGATGAAGAAGTAGATATATCCCAATCAGATTATGTGGGAGAATTTTCAACAGAATCCGATGTGTTCATCAACTGCTTATCCCGATGTTCCTTCTTTGAACCTATGTGAGCCTTTGGAGATTGATCACTTTCCTCTTGTTTGTGATTGTTGTGTGACTCATCTATAACAACACATCCTGTAACAAACTTCCCTTTTAATTTTATTTTAGTTTGCCTTTGGGCCCTTAGAGCATCAATTGTATACCTCAGCTGATCACGATCGTCTTGCATGATATGTTTTTCCTTAGTATTATAATTAACATGTGATATATTGGTAGTCTCATTTTCAACTATTATCCCCTCATTTTCAAGAAGGGGACTTCTTGCATATCGAGATCCATGCCTCAAAAAATTCCAAAGGGGAATACACTACCAAGGTACGATCCACAACTATGGTTTTGAATAAATCTATTCATGTACCTCATGTTCCCACTATGGTCACCAATCTGATGAAGGTAAAAACTGATCGAGGAGTATTTTTGGAATGTATTAGATTTGTTATGGAATGTAGAGAGAGAAAATATGTGCTATATTTAATGTATTTAAGAAAGAGAATTTTGTCATCCCATTAAATGTTATTCTTGATCATATTTATAAGATTTAGAAAGCCTATAGGCTAATAGGGTCGGTTAATATATTCAGGTCAGGTAGGTGGGATCGGAGGCCCAAAATTAGATTTGTTATGGAATGTAGAGAGAGAAAATATGTGTTATATTTAATGTATTTAAGAAAGAGAATTTTGTCATCCCATTAAATGTTATTCTTGATCATATTTATAAGATTTAGAAAACCTATAGGCTAATTGGGTCGGTTCATATATTCAGGTCAGGTAGGTGGGATTGGAGGCCCAAAATAAATGTTTCCATTGATATTTATTTTTTTTCCTTTTACCCTTCATATCTATTTTCTTAGAATGTTTCTTGGTTAACCTTTCTTTATTTTTATGACGGCCATAGTCACTATTAGATGAAGAAGTAGATATATCCCAATCAGATTATGTGGGAGAATTTTCAACAGAATCCGATGTGTTCATCAACTGCTTATCCCGATGTTCCTTCTTTGAACCTATGTGAGCCTTTGGAGATTGATCACTTTCCTCTTGTTTGTGATTGTTGTGTGACTCATCTATAACAACACATCCCGTAACAAACTTCCCTTTTAATTTTATTTTAGTTTGCCTTTGGGCCCTTAAAGCATCAATTGTATACCTCAGCTGATCACGATCGTCTTGCATGATATGTTTTTCCTCAGTGGGTCTTGCATCACAATCTTGGGTGTTGTAGAAGTCTCGCCTCTTTATCCTAGAGGCAGTGCATACCTGGTTTAACTCACTCTATCACTGAATAAGGACTTTCCCAGTTTTGAGCCATTTTTCCTAGGCTTTTATCCTTTGTGTGCAAGAATACCTTCAGTAATACCTTGTCTCCCACATTAAAATCTCTTCATCTTACCCTCGAATAACGACTCCTCATTAAAGTTTGATAGTGAGTCGAATTCAGATGCGCTCTAACCCTCTCTTCTTCAATTAAATCAAGGTCTGCTCTTCTTGCTTTTTCCATGCCTCAAAAAATTCCAAAGGGGAATCCACTACCAAGGTACGATCCACAACTATGGTTTTGAATAAAGCTATTCATGTAACTCATGTTCCCACTATGGTCACCAATCTCATGAAGGTAAAAACTGATCGAGGGGTATTTTTGGAATGTATTAGATTTGTTATGGAATGTAGAGAGAGAAAATATGTGCTATATTTAATGTATTTATGAAAGAGAATTTTGTCATCCCATTAAATGTTATTCTTGATCATATTTATAAGATTTAGAAAGCATATAGGCTATTGGGGTCGGTTCATATATTCAGGTCAGGTAGGTGGGATCGGAGGCCCAAAATTAGATTTGTTATGGAATGTAGAGAGAGAAAATATGTGTTATATTTAATGTATTTAAGAAAGAGAATTTTGTCATCCCATTAAATGTTATTCTTGATCATATTTATAAGATTTAGAAAACCTATAGGCTAATTGGGTCGGTTCATATATTCAGGTCAGGTAGGTGGGATTGGAGGCCCAAAATAAATGTTTCCATTGATATTTATTTTTTTTCCTTTTACCCTTCATATCTATTTTCTTAAAATGTTTCTTGGTTAACCTTTCTTTATTTTTATGACGGCCATAGTCACTATTAGATGAAGAAGTAGATATATCCCAATCAGATTATGTGGGAGAATTTTCAACAGAATCCGATGTGTTCATCAACTGCTTATCCTGATGTTCCTTCTTTGAACCTATGTGAGCCTTTGGAGATTGATCACTTTCCTCTTGTTTGTGATTGTTGTGTGACTCATCTATAACAACACATCCCGTAACAAACTTCCCTTTTAATTTTATTTTAGTTTGCCTTTGGGCCCTTAAAGCATCAACTGTATACCTCAGCTGATCACGATCGTCTTGCATGATATGTTTTTCCTCAGTGGGTCTTGCATCACAATCGTGGGTGTTGTAGAAGTTTCGCCTCTTTATCCTAGAGGCAGTGCATACCTGGTTTAACTCACTCTATCACTGAATAAGGACTTTCCCAGTTTGGAGCCATTTTTTCTAGGCTTTTATCCTTTGTGTGCAAGAATACCTTCAGTAATACCTTGTCTCCCACATTAAAATCTCTTTATCTTACCCTCGAATAACGACTCCTCATTAAAGTTTGATAGTGAGTCGAATTCAGATGCGCTCTAACCCTCTCTTCTTAAATTAAATCAAGGTCTGCTCTTCTTGCTTTTTCCATGCCTCAAAAAATTCCAAAGGGGAATCCACTACCAAGGTACGATCCACAACTATGGTTTTGAATAAAGCTATTCATGTAACTCATGTTCCCACTATGGTCACCAATCTCATGAAGGTAAAAACTGATCGAGGGGTATTTTTGGAATGTATTAGATTTGTTATGGAATGTAGAGAGAGAAAATATGTGCTATATTTAATGTATTTATGAAAGAGAATTTTGTCATCCCATTAAATGTTATTCTTGATCATATTTATAAGATTTAGAAAGCCTATAGGCTAATAGGGTCGGTTCATATATTCAGGTCAGGTAGGTGGGATCGGAGGCCCAAAATTAGATTTGTTATGGAATGTAGAGAGAGAAAATATGTGTTATATTTAATGTATTTAAGAAAGAGAATTTTGTCATCCCATTAAATGTTATTCTTGATCATATTTATAAGATTTAGAAAACCTATAGGCTAATTGGGTCGGTTTATATATTCAGGTCAGGTAGGTGGGATTGGAGGCCCAAAATAAATGTTTCCATTGATATTTATTTTTTTTCCTTTTACCCTTCATATCTATTTTCTTAGAATGTTTCTTGGTTAACCTTTCTTTATTTTATGACGGCCATAATCACTATTAGATGAAGAAGTAGATATATCCCAATCAGATTATGTGGGAGAATTTTCAACAGAATCCGATGTGTTCATCAACTGCTTATCCCGATGTTCCTTCTTTGAACCTATGTGAGCCTTTGGAGATTGATCACTTTCCTCTTGTTTGTGATTGTTGTGTGACTCATCTATAACAACACATCCTGTAACAAACTTCCCTTTTAATTTTATTTTAGTTTGCCTTTGGGCCCTTAGAGCATCAATTGTATACCTCAGCTGATCACGATCGTCTTGCATGATATGTTTTTCCTCAGTATTATAATTAACATGTGATATATTGGTAGTCTCATTTTCAACTATTATCCCCTCATTTTCAAGAAGGGGACTTCTTGCATATCGAGATCCATGCCTCAAAAAATTCCAAAGGGGAATACACTACCAAGGTACGATCCACAACTATGGTTTTGAATAAATCTATTCATGTACCTCATGTTCCCACTATGGTCACCAATCTGATGAAGGTAAAAACTGATCGAGGAGTATTTTTGGAATGTATTAGATTTGTTATGGAATGTAGAGAGAGAAAATATGTGCTATATTTAATGTATTTAAGAAAGAGAATTTTGTCATCCCATTAAATGTTATTCTTGATCATATTTATAAGATTTAGAAAGCCTATAGGCTAATAGGGTCGGTTAATATATTCAGGTCAGGTAGGTGGGATCGGAGGCCCAAAATTAGATTTGTTATGGAATGTAGAGAGAGAAAATATGTGTTATATTTAATGTATTTAAGAAAGAGAATTTTGTCATCCCATTAAATGTTATTCTTGATCATATTTATAAGATTTAGAAAACCTATAGGCTAATTGGGTCGGTTCATATATTCAGGTCAGGTAGGTGGGATTGGAGGCCCAAAATAAATGTTTCCATTGATATTTATTTTTTTTCCTTTTACCCTTCATATCTATTTTCTTAGAATGTTTCTTGGTTAACCTTTCTTTATTTTTATGACGGCCATAGTCACTATTAGATGAAGAAGTAGATATATCCCAATCAGATTATGTGGGAGAATTTTCAACAGAATCCGATGTGTTCATCAACTGCTTATCCCGATGTTCCTTCTTTGAACCTATGTGAGCCTTTGGAGATTGATCACTTTCCTCTTGTTTGTGATTGTTGTGTGACTCATCTATAACAACACATCCCGTAACAAACTTCCCTTTTAATTTTATTTTTGTTTGCCTTTGGGCCCTTAAAGCATCAATTGTATACCTCAGCTGATCACGATCGTCTTGCATGATATGTTTTTCCTCAGTGGGTCTTGCATCACAATCGTGGGTGTTGTAGAAGTTTCGCCTCTTTATCCTAGAGGCAGTGCATACCTGGTTTAACTCACTCTATCACTGAATAAGGACTTTCCTAGTTTGGAGCCATTTTTTCTAGGCTTTTATCCTTTGTGTGCAAGAATACCTTCAGTAATACCTTGTCTCCCACATTAAAATCTCTTTATCTTACCCTCGAATAACGACTCCTCATTAAAGTTTGATAGTGAGTCGAATTCAGATGCGCTCTAACCCTCTCTTCTTCAATTAAATCAAGGTCTGCTCTTCTTGCTTTTTCATTGGTGATAAGGAAATGGAACTTCGAGGAGTAAAATGTAAAAAATAGGACTTCTTATGACAGATTGTAAAATTAGAGGAGGGAATTAAAACTTTGTATTTTAGTCAGGGACTAGCGTGTAATTATCCATTTTATGTAATTGTTTCAGTTAAAAGCTCAGTCATTATGCCTCTATATAAAGGCCAAAGCTGATCTAATAAAGGGGTTGATATTTGTAGTTCTACATTATTTTTCAATATCTACAAGATGGTAAAGTTTCCATATTTTTTAACTACTGTCAAAAAATTGAAATTTTGTAGATGAACCGGTACTCACGATTTGTTTTCATTACCATCACCTTTGCAAGTCCGTAACTTTTGCTTCACATGTCAGAATTGGTGTGGTTTATTTTCGTCGGAGGGTAAGTTTGTAATTTCTGTTTAGAATTTTGTAGAGTTTTGTGAGTATTTAATGTTTGGGTAGAATATAGAGGGAGAATAAAGCTGACTGGTTGTATTTAATTTTCATTACCCTCATTTAATGTTGGTGGTTGGGTATTTATACCCTTATATTTGGGCCACATGGGCTTTCGGGTCGAGTTTAAGGACCCATTAGTTCTAAGTAGGGGAACAGACAGCTTAGTCAAAAAGTGATTAGGTTTTAAGTACTTTAGTTCTGTTCGAACAGTTCAATGGATGATGGTGTCTGAACTGCTCCTGTCCGAGGTGGTGACTGAATCCGGACTCATCAAGAATCATATGATTTTTTTATTCTATATTATTTTTGGATATCTTCGTAATGGAAAAGTTTCAGTATTTTTAACTAATGTCGAAAAATTGGAATTTTGGAGATGACCTAATACTAATAATTGTTGTTGTTACTATCACGTTTGCAAGTCTAAAACTTTGGCTTCAGCTGCCAATATAATCTTTTTTTTTTAATTCAACATTAATTTCTGATATGACAAATGTCGAAAAGTTGGAATTCTGGAGATAACCAAATACTCACAATTTTTTGTTGTTACGATCACATTTGCAAGTCTGTAACTTTGGATTCGGATTCGGATGTCGGAATCATATGACTTTTTGTAATTCTACATTATTTTTTGATATCTACGTGATTGTAAAGTTTCAGAATTTTTTAACTCATGTAAAAAAAATCAAAATTTGGATATGACCCGGTACTCACAATTCTTGTTGTTACCATCACCTTTGCAAGTACATACCTTTGGCTTCAGATGCCAATATAATCGTTTTTTTAATTCCACATTAATTTTTGATATCTACGTGATTAGTAAAGTACTAATATTTTTTAACTACTGTCGATAAATAGGACTTTTATACATGAACACCTACTCACGATTTCTTATTGCAAGTCTGTTACTTTTGCTTTGGATGTCGGACTAATCTAAATTTTTTAATTCCACATTAATTTTGGATAACTATATGACGGTAAAGTTTTATTATTTTTTAACTAATGTAAAAAATGGGAATTAGGGAAATGAAATGATACTCACGATTTGTTTTTGTTACCATCACCTTCGCGAGTACGTAACTTTGGCTTCGGATGTCGGAATAACCAAATTGTTTTTTAGTTCCAAATAAATTTTGGATATCTATGTGATGGTAAAGTTTCAGTATTCTTTAACTAATGTCGAAAAATTGGAATTCTTGAGATGACCATGTACTCACGATTTGTTTTTGTTACCATCATGTTTGCACGTCCGTAAATTTTGCTTCGAATGTCCGAATCATAAGTTTTTTTTTACTTCTACATTATTTTTTGATATCTACGTGATGGTAACGTTTTAGTATTCTTTAACTAATGTAGAAAAATTATAATTCTGGATATGACCTGGTTCTCACGATTTTTGTTGTTACCAACACCTTTGCAAGTCCATAACTTTGGCTTCAGATGCCGATATAATCTCTCTCTTTTGAATTCCACATTAATCTTTTATATCTACGTGATTAGTAAAGTACCAGTATTTTTTAACTACTGTCGAAAAATAGGACTTTTGGAGATGAACACCTACTAACGATTTTTAATTGTTACCTTCACCTTTGCAAGTCCGTATATTTTGCTTTGAATGTCGGAATAATTTGATCTTTTAATTCCACATTAAATTTCGATATCAACGTGATTGTAAAGTTTTAGTAGTTTTTAACTAATGTCGAAAAATAGAAATTCTGGAAATGAACCGATGCTCATGTTTTGTTTTTGTTACCATCACCTTTGCAAGTCTGTAACTTTTACTTAGGATGTCGGAATCATATTTTTTTTATTCTACATTATTTTTCGATATCTACGTGATGGAAAAGTTTTTGTATTTTTTACTAAGGTTGAAAAATTGGAATTCTAAAGATGACCCAGTATTAACAATTTTTGTTGTTACTATCACGTTTGCAAGTCCATAACTTTGGCTTCGGATGTCAATATAATATGGTTTTTTTAATTATGCATTAATTTTTTATATGCTTGTGATGGTAAAGTTTCGTTATTTTTTAATTAATGTCGAAAAATAAGAATTCTGGAGATGAGCTGGTACTCATGATTTATTTTTGTTACCATCACCTTTGTAAGTCCGTTACTTTGGCTTCAGATGTCAGAATAATTTTTTTTAATTCTACATTATTTTTCAATATCTACATTAAATCTATATTATTTTGATATCTACGTGTTGGTAAAGTTTCGATATTCTTTAACTAATGTCGAAAAATACAAATTGTGGAGATGAGCTAGTACTCACGATTTGTTTTGTTATCATCACCTTGGCAAGTCCGTAACTTTTGCTTCAGATGTCGGAATCATATGATTTTATTTAATATATAATAAATTTTAATATCTACGTGATGGTAAAGTTTCTTTGTTACCATCACCTTTGCAAGTTCGTAACTTTGGCTTCGGATGTCGGAATAATATGTTTTTTAAAATTCTACATTCATTTTTTATATCTATGCGATGGTAAAGTTATAGTATTATATAACTAATGTTCAATAATTGAAATTCTGGAAATGACCCGACACTCACCATTTTTTATTGTTACCATCACCTTTCCAAGTCCGTAACTTTGGCTTCGGAAGTCGAAATAACCAGATTTTTAATTCCAAATTAATTTTGGATACCGATGTGATCTTAAATTTTTGGTATTTCTTAACTAATTTTGAAAAATAGGAATTCTTGAGATGAACCGGTACTCACGAATTGTTTTTGTTACTATCACTATTGCAAATCTGTACCTTTGGCTTCGGATATCGGAATCATATGATTTTTTTTTCTATTCTACAATTTTTTCGATATCTACGCGATGGTAAAGTTTCGGTATTTTTAGCTATTGTTGAAAAATTGGAATTTTGGATACGACCCGGTAGTCACGATTTTTGTTGTTACCATCAGCTTTGGAAGTCCATAATTTTGGCTTCATATGCCAATATAATCCGTTTTTTAATTCCATGTTAATTTTTGATACATACGTGATTAGTAAAGTTACTGTTTTTTAACTACTGCCGAAAAATAGGACTTTTGGAGATGAACACCTACCAACGATTTTTTATTGTTAGCATCACCTTTGAAGTCGGTTACTTTTGCTACAAATGTCGAAATAATATGATATTTTTCATTCCACATTAATTTTGGATATCTACATTATGGTAAAGTTTTTGGTATTTTTTAACTATGTCGAAAAATAGAAATTCCACGGATGATCTGATACTCACGATTTGTTTTGGTTACAATAACCTTTGCAAGACTTTGGCTTCAGATGTCGTAATCATATGATTTTTTTAGTTCTACATTATTTTTCAATATCTATGTGATGGTAAAGTTTTGGTATTTTTTAATTAATGTAAAAAAATGAAATTTTGGAGATGAACAAGTACTCACATTTTCTTTGTTACCATCACATTTTCAAGTCCGAAACTTTGGCTTCGGTTGGCGGAATAATCTGATTTTTTTTATTGTTACCGTCACCTTCACAAGTCCGTAACTTTTTCTTCGGATATTGGAACAGTCTGATTTTTTTTTAATTCTACATTAATGTTGGATATCTACATGATGGTAAAGTTTGGGTATTTTTTTAACTAGTTTGGAAAAATAGGACTTTTGGAGATGAACACGTACTAACGATTTGTTATTGTTACCATCACCTTTGCAAGTCTGTAACTTTGGTTTCAGATTTCGGACTAATTTTATTTTTTTAATTCGACATTATTTTGTTATATTTACGTGATTTGTAAAGTAATATGATTTTTTAACTATTGTCGAAGAAAAGAACTTTTGCAGATGAACACCTACTAACGATTTTTTATTGTTACCTTCACCTTAGCAAGTTCGTCACTTTGGCTACAAATGTCGGTATAATCTGATTTTTTTAATTCCACATTTTTTTATATCTACGTGATGGTAAAGTTTCGATATTTTTTAACTAAGGTAGAAAAATTAGAATTCTGGATATGACCCGGTACTCTCGATTTTTGTTGTCACTATCACCTTTGCAAGTCCATAACTTTGGCTTCGGATGCCAATATAATCATTTTTTAATTCCACATTAATTATTTATATCTACGTGATTAGTAAAGTTATAGTATTTTTAACCATTGTCGAAAAATAAGACTTTTGCAGATGAACACCTACTAACGATTTTTTACTGTTACCTTCACCTACGCAAGTCCGTAACTTTTTCTTCGGATATTGGAATAATCTGATTTTTTTGTAATTCTACATTAATGTTGGATAACTACATGATGGTAAAGTTTGGGTATTTTTTTTAACTAGTTTGGAAAAAAGGACTTTTGGAGATGAACACCTACTAACGATTTGTTATTATTACCATCACCTTTGCAAGTCTGTAACTTTGGTTTCAGATTTCGGAATAAATTTTTTTTTTTAATTCGAAATAATTTTTTTATATTTACGTGATTTGTAAAGTAATAGTATTTTTTAAATATTGTCGAAAAATGGAACTTTTGCAGATGAACACCTACTAACGATTTTTTATTGTTACCTTCACCTTAGCAAGTCCGTAACTTTGGCTTCAAATGTTTGTATAATCTGATTTTTTTAATTCCACTTTAATTGTTTTATATCTACGTGATGGTAAAGTTTCGGTATTTTTTAACTAATGTAGAAAAATTGGAATTCTGGATATGACCCGGTACTCGCGATTTTTGTTATCACCATCACCTTTGCAAGTCCATAACTTTGGCTTCGAATGCCAATATAATTATATTTTAATTCCACATTAATTTTTGATATCTATGTGATTAGTAAAGTTATAGTATTTTTTAACCATTGTCGAAAAATAAGACTTTTGCAGATGAACACCTACTAACGATTTTTTATTGTTACCTTCACCTTCGTAAGTCCGTAACTTTTTCTTCGGATATTGGAATAATCTGATTTTTTTAATTCTACATTAATGTTGGATATCTACATGATGGTAAAGTTTCGGTATTTTTTTAACTAGTTTGGAAAAAAAGGAGTTTTCGAGATGAACACTACTAATGATTTGTTATTATTACCATCACATTTGCAAGTAACTTTAGTTTCAGATTTCGGAATAATTTTATTTTTTTAATTTAGATATAATTTTTTTTATATTTACGTGATTTGTAAAGTAATAGTATTTTTTAAATATTGTCGAAGAATAGAACTTTTTCATATGAACACCTACTAAAGATTTTTTATGGTTACCTTCACCTTAGCAAGTCCGTAAATTTGGCTTCAAATGTCTGTATAATCTGATTTTTTAATTCCACATTAATTATTTTATATCTAGTAATGTATTAGTATTTTTTAACTAATGTAGAAAAAATGGAATTCTGGATATGACCGGGTACTCGCGATTTTTGTTGTCACCATCAGCTTTGGAAGTCCATAACTTTGGCTTCATATGCCAATATAATCTGTTTTTTAATTCCATATTAATTTTTGATACTTACGTGATTAGTAAAGTTACTGTTTTTTAACTACTGCCGAAAAATAGAATTTTTTGGAGATGAACACCTACCAACGATTTTTTATTGTTAGCATCACCTTTGCAAGTCGGTTACTTTTGCTACAGATGTTGAAATAATATGATATTTTTCATTCCACATTAATTTTAGATATCTACATGATGGTAAAGTTTTTGGTATTTTTTAACTATGTCGAAAAACAGAAATTCCATGGATAATCTGATACTCACGATTTGTTTTGGTTACAATACCCTTTGCAAGTCCGTAATTTTGGCTTCAGATGTCGTCATGATATGATTTTTTTAGTTCTACATTATTTTTCAATATCTATGTGATGGTAAAGTTTTGGTAATTTTTTAATTAATTTTAAAAAAATGAAATTTTGGAGATGAACAGGTACTCACATTTTCTTTGTTACCATCACGTTTTCAAGTCCGCAACTTTGGCTTCGGTTGGCGGAATAATCTGATTTTTTTTAAATTCTACATTAATGTTGGATTTCTACATGATGGTAAAGTTTGAGTATTTTTTTAACTAGTTTGGAAAAATAGGACTTTTGGAGATGAACACGTACTAATGATTTGTTATTGTTACCATCACCTTTGCAAGTCTGTAACTTTGGTTTCCGGTTTCGGAATAATTTTATTTTTTTAATTCGACATTATTTTGTTATATTTACGTGATTTGTAAAGTAATATGATTTTTTAACTATTGTCGAAGAATAGAACTTTTGCAGATGAACACCTACTAACGATTTTTTATTGTTACCTTCACCTTAGCAAGTTCGTCACTTTGGCTTCAAATGTCGGTATAATCTGATTTTTTTAATTCCACATTTTTTATATCTACGTGATGGTAAAGTTTCGATATTTTTTAACTAAGGTAGAAAAATTAGAATTCTGGATATGACCCGGTACTCTCGATTTTTGTTGTCACTATCACCTTTGCAAGTCCATAACTTTGGCTTCGGATGCCAATATAATCATTTTTTAATTCCACATTAATTATTTATATCTACGTGATTAGTAAAGTTATAGTATTTTTAACCATTGTCGAAAAATAAGACTTTTGCAGATGAACACCTACTAACGATTTTTTACTGTTACCTTCACCTACGCAAGTCCGTAACTTTTTCTTCGGATATTGGAATAATCTGATTTTTTGTAATTCTACATTAATGTTGGATAACTACATGATGGTAAAGTTTGGGTATTTTTTTAACTAGTTTGGAAAAAAGGGACTTTTGGAAATGAACACCTACTAACGATTTGTTATTATTACCATCACCTTTGCAAGTCTGTAACTTTGGTTTCAGATTTCGGAATAATTTTATTTTTTTTAATTCGACATAATTTTTTAATATTTACGTGATTTGTAAAGTAATAGTATTTTTTTAAATATTGTCGAAGAATGGAACTTTTGCAGATGAACACCTACTAACGATTTTTTATTGTTACCTTCACCTTAGCAAGTCCGTAACTTTGGCTTCAAATGTTTGTATAATCTGATTTTTTTTAATTCCACTTTAATTGTTTTATATCTAGGTGATGGTAAAGTTTCGGTATTGTTTAACTAATGTAGAAAAATTGGAATTCTGGATATGACACGGTACTCGCGATTTTTGTTGTCACCATCACCTTTGCAAGTCCATAACTTTGGCTTCGAATGCCAATATAATTATATTTTAATTCCACATTAATTTTTGATATCTACGTGATTAGTAAAGTTATAGAATTTTTTAACCACTGTCGAAAAATAAGACTTTTGCAGATGAACACCTACTAACGATTTTTTATTGTTACCTTCATCTTTGTAAGTCTGTAACTTTTTATTCGGATATTGGAATAATCTGATTTTTTTAATTCTACATTAATGTTGGATATCTACATGATGGTAAAATTTCGGAATTTTTTTAACTAGTTTGGAAAAAAAGGACTTTTGGAGATGAACACTACTAATGATTTGTTATTATTACCATCACATTTGCAAGTCTGTAACTTTGGTTTCTGATTTCGGAATAATTTTATTTTTTTAATTCGACATATTTTTTTTATATTTACGTGATTTGTAAAGTAATAGTATTTTTAAATATTGTCGAAGAATAAAACTTTTGCATATGAACACCTACTAAAGATTTTTTTTATCGTTACCTTCACCTTAGCAAGTCCGTAAATTTGGCTTCAAATGTCTGTATAATCTGATTTTTTAATTCCACATTAATTATTTTATATCTAGTAATGTTTCGGTATTTTTTAACTAATGTAGAAAAATTGGAATTCTGGATATGACCGGGTACTCGCGATTTTTGTTGTCACCATCACCTTTGCAAATCCATAACTTTGGCTTCCAATGCTAATATAATTATATTTTAATTCCACATTAATTTTTGATATCTACGTGATTAGTAAAGTTATAGTATATTTTAACCATTGTCGAAAAATAAGACTTTTGTAGATGAACACCTACTAACGATTTTTTATTGTTACCTTCACCTTTGCAAGTCCGTAACTTTTTCTTTGGATATTGGAATAATCTGATTTTTTTAATTCTACAATAATTTTGGATATTTACGTGATGGTAAAGTTTCGTTATTTTTAACTAATGTTAAATTCGAAAAATAGGAATTCTAGAGATGAACAGATACTCAGGATTTGTTTTTGTTACCATCATCGTTGCAACTTCGTAACTTTGGCTTCAGATGTCGAAATAATCTAATATTTTTAATTCCTTATTAATTTTGGATATCAACGTCATACTAAAGTTTTGTTATTTTTTAACTAATGTCGACAAAATAAGAATTCCACAGATGAACCCGTACTCATGATTTGTTTTTAGTACCATCAATTTTCCAAGTCCGTCACTTTGGCTTCAGATGTTGGAATAATATGATTTTTTTAATTCCACATCAATTTTGGATATCTACGTGATGGAAAAGTTTTAGTATTTATTAACTAATGTCAAAAATTTGGAATTCTGGAGATGACCCGATACTCACGATAATTTGTTGTTACCATCACATTTGCAAGTCCGTTACTTTGTCGGTAAAACTCAATTTTGTTTAATTCAACATTAATTTTGGATATCTACGTGATGCTAAAGTTTCGATATTTTTTAACTAATGTCGAAAATTGGGACTTTTGAAGATGAATACCTACTAACCATTTTTTATGGTTACCATCACCTTTGCAAGTCCATTATTTTTACTTCAGATGTGGGAATAATATGATTTTTTAATTCCATATTAATTTTGGATTTTACTTGTAATGTTCGGCATTTTTGCATTTTTTAACTAATGTCGAAACATGAGAATTTTTTAGATGAACTGATACTCACGATTTGTTTTTGTTACCATCACTTAACTCTGTAAGTTTGGCTTCGGATGTCGGAATCATATGTTTTTTTAATTCTAAATTATCTTTCGATATATACGTGATGGAAAAGTTTTGGTATTTTTAACTAATGTCGAAATATTGAAATTCTATAGATGACCCAGTACTCACCATTTTTGTTATTACTATCACGTTTGCAAGTCCATAACTTTGGCTTCAGATGTCAGTATAATCTGGTTTTTTAATTGCACATTAATTTTTGGTAATGTTTCGGTATTTTTAACTAATGTCGAAAAATAAGAATTTTGGAGACGAGTTGGTACTCACGATTTATTTTTGTTACCATCACCTTTGCAAGTCCATAACCTTGCCTTCGGATTTTGGAATAACTAGATTTTGTTTTAACTCCAAATTAATTTTGGATATATATATATATATATATATATATATATATAATGGTAAATTTTCGCTATTTTTTAACTAATGTCGAAAATCGGAATGCTTGAGAAGAACCGGCACTCAAGATGTCTTTTTGTTACCGTCACCTTTGAAAGTCTATAACTTTGGCTTCAGATGTCAGAATCATATGATTATTTTTAATTATACTTTATTTTTCGATATCTACGTGATGGTAAAGTTTTGGTATTTTTTAATTAATGTTAAAAATTGGAATTCTGGATATGCCCCGGTACTCACGATGTTTGTTGTTACCATCACCTTTTGAAGTTCGTAACTTTGGCTTCAGATGTCGGAATTGGTTATGTTTATTTTGGGCTGGAGGTAATTTTGTAAAGTATTTTGAGTATTAAGTGTTTGGTGTATAAAGTAATGAGAGATTTGAGCAGATGGTTGTATTAAATTTTTATTACTCACATTAATGAGAGTGGTTGAGGTATTTAAACCTTTAATTAAAGACCCATGGGCTTACGGGTCGAATTATGAAACCGGGTCGAGTTTAAGGACCCATTAACCTTTTAAGTAGATTAGCACATAACTTAGTCAAAAGGTGTTTAAGTGTTTTTACTTTTGTCATGTTCGGATAATTTAATGGCATGTTATTATCCGAATTGCCCTTATCCGGATTATGCAGTGGGCTGTGACTGAATATTCCGAACTCATCAGTAGCCCTTTTTTAGGCCTTGCTAAATATCTTTGGGAGGACTAAAAAATCGTATCAATCCAGTAATGACTTTGTCTAATCTGCTTGAGCGGTCCGTACTAGGGAGTTTATTTTCATCATTAACCCAGTTCGAAGTCTGTCCGAACTGATTTCTCTTTCCTGAATTCTAAGAGTTTTCTTCTTGGATTGTGGGACATGTGTCAATATCTGGTTCGACCTACGAGCCGTTATTCTTCCTAGATCGGCGCACTCAGTAAGTCTAGAAAGTTACCTAGGCATTTAATCCTTCACACGTTTGCGCCATCTTTAATCATTGCTAAACCATCTTTAACTTCTCCTAGGAACAGTTACTTTTTTCTATTGTTATATAAATCTTTTTTCACTATTTCATTGTCTTTATTACTCAAAGCCTTTATAGAGAGATTTTCACTCTTATCTTCAAACTTGTTCTTGAAGAATCAGAAACACACTTGTTAAAGGCGGTTGGTTAAACTTATCAGAGCTAGAAAGGGCGAAAAAAGTTGAAAGGGAGAATCTCATTGCTGCCGGCCTCTCAGTTTTCCCAAGTGAGAAATCTAGTGAACCGACTCAAGAAGTTGACCAAGGATCATCATCTTCCAAAAACCCCAAGCTTATACAGTTATTCAAACCAACCCTTTCTCCCCTTCCCTCAGGCTCTTCTGTTCAAGAGTCTCAACCTTCTGCTAGTAAAGAAAAAACGGTTTTGATTGTCACAAAACCTTCCCCCTTCATAGCCATGGGTTCTAACGCTGAGAAGTCTCCGGAGAAGTCAATTCCTTGTTGGACGACTCGTCTAACTAAAGCCCAAACTACTGCTTCACTTCTAAAGCCCTCCGGATCGGAGGCATCTAAAGCAACCTCAAGGGATAAGCCCTCCGGATCGGAGGCATCTAAAGTATCCCCAAGGGCCAAGCCCTCCGGATCCCAACCTTAACCGGACATCAGGCCTTCAGAAACAACAGGTGCTCATCCATCCGAACAGCCTTCGGTGCCAGAAGCTGATCCCCATCCATCCAGAGTAATTAATAAACCTTCCACAGTAACATTTTCACCTCCAAGTATAAATTTTAAGCAACTAATTTCATATATCATAACAAAGTAATACAATGAAAATAAAATAAAATTTTAATCTATGAAGTATTAATTCTAAACAAATAATTTCACATACCATAAGAAAGTAATACAAGAAAAGTAAAATAAAAAATTCATATGCTAAGTTGAAGTCCCAAACAAATATTTTGACATATGATAAGGAAGTAATAATATAAGGAATGTGAAATAAAAAACACTAACAAAACAAAGTGGAATGTGACATAAAATAGTTCAAGTGCAATAAATTCAAAACAAATAATTTCACTTACCATAAGAAAGTAATGCAATGAAGGTAAAATAAACTTTTCATCTACAAATTATAAATTCTAAACAAATAATTCCAGCTACCACAAGAAAGTAATACAAGGAAGGTAAAATAAACATTTCATACGTGAAGTTAAAATCTGAAACAAATAATTTTACCTTTAATAAGAAAGTAACACAATAATGGTGACAAAAAAATTCACCTACCGAGTATAAATTCTACACAAATAATTTCACATACTATAGGAAAGTAATACGAGGAAGGTTAAATATAAATATGTCCTACCATGTTGAAATCAAAAGTAAATGTTTCACATACAATAAGAAATAGTACATGGAAGGTAAAATAAAAATTTCACATAAAGCCTAAATTCTAAGCAAATAATGTCACATATTATAAGAAGTTATGGAAGGAAGGTGAAATAAAATTTATACATGCCACATATAGATTCCAAAAAAACTTCACATAGAATAAAACAATTAGAAAATAAAAAGAAAATAAAAATTTCACTTGCCAAATTGAAATCCAAAATAAATAATTTTACTTAGTAATACAAAAAAAAAGTGAAATAAAATATTCATGTGTCAAATATGTATTAAAACATATAATTTACATAAAATAAGAAAGTGAAACAAAGAAAGTGAAATAACAAACACTCATACCAGAACATAACTTGATTCAAGTTACATTACGCTAAATAATTTCACTTATTTTGAAGAAACTAATACAAGGAAGTTAAAATAATAATTTCTCCTACCAAATTTAAATTAAAATCAAATAATTTCACATGTCATTAAAATGTAATACAAGAAATGTATAAACTTTTCACTTGTCAGGTATAAATTACAAATAAATAATTTCACCTACTATAAAAAACAGTAATACAATGAAAATAAAACACAAGTTTCACCCACCAGGTATAAATTCTAAACAAATAATACCATAAAAAAGTAATACAAGTAAGATAAAATAAAAATTTCACATGCCTAAGTTGAAATAAAAAAACATATAATTTTACCTACAATAAGAAAGTAATCTACAAAATTGAAATACAAATTTAACATATCAAGTATAAATTCTAAAAAAACATTTCACGTACTATATGAAAGTATTACAAGGAAGGTAAAATATTAATTTGACCAACCAAGTTAAAATCAAAATCAAATAATTATACCTACTCTAAGAAGTAATACAATAAAGGTGACATAAAATTTTCACCTGAGAAGCATAAATTCTAAACATATAATTTCACATACCATAGAAACGTATTACAAAGAAAGTAAAATAAAAGTTTGACCTACCAAATTTTAATAAATGTTTTTATACCTATTATAAGAAAGTAACACATAAAATATAAAATAAAATTTTCACCAGCCAAGTATAAATTTAAAACAAATAATTTCACATACCATAAGAAATAATACAAGAAAAGTGAAATACAATTTTCACATGTCTAGTATAAATTTTAAACAAATAATTTTACCTACTATACGAAATTAATGCAAGGGAGATAAACCATAAATGTTATTAAAATGAAAAACAAATAAATTCACCTTGAATAATAAGTAATTTTAGAAAAGTGAAATAAAAATTTCACCTGCAAACTCTAAATTCTAAACAAATAATTTCACATACCATTAGAAATTAATAGAAGGAAGGTAAAATATAAATTTTCCCTACAGAGTTGAAATCCAAATCAAATAATTTCACATACCATAAATTGTTTTACAAGGAAGGTAAAATACAATTTCAATTGCCAAATATAAATTCTAAAAAAAAAATAAGCTACCATAAGAAAGTAATACAAGGAAGATAAATTAAAACATTCACATGCCAAATTGAAATCTAAAATAAATTTTTTTACCTACAATAAGAAAGTAATCCAAGAAAGGTGAAATAAAATTTCACCTACTAACTATAAGTTCTAAAAAAATAATTTCACCTATCATAATAAATTAATACAAACAAGGTAAAATATAAATTTGACCTACAAAGTTGAAATCTAAAACAAATAAGTTCACCTACCATAAGAAGTAATACAAGGATGGTGAAATAAAACTTTCACGTGCAAACTAAAAATTATAAACATATAATTTCACCTACCATAAGAAAGTAATACAAGGAAAGTAAAATGAAATTTTCACCTACGAAGTATAAATTCTAACCAAATAAACGAACTTGTGGTCTACCCTAAGATCATAAATTGGGGCCTTCGATTTCTGTTAGACTCAATGATAGTAGAATACTTTGAAATCATTGACTTGTGTCCGATGCAAGGAAGCCCAAACATGTAGATCACTCCCTTGTCCAACATATGGCTTCCAGACTTGGCCAAATTCCCTTATCAATCAAAAAAATCATTGCGCTTACTATCCTTTCCAAAAATCTGGTGCTGCCGTTTTACTATCTGACGCTTGGAGATTCCTTCAAGATAACTGACGATCTCCTTAAAGCTGAAAAATTCTGGAACCATAGATTTTTCTTTATCTCTAGAGCATAGGAAAATGGGAAGGAGATTTCCAATGAGAACCTTTCGGAGCTCAATCTTAAATGGAAAACAACCAGTAAGTAATTTAACATCATTTTCTTTCATACATTATATTTATGTTTCAAGTCATTTATGTATTACTGTATATAGAAATTCCGAGGCGATATAACATCCACCAAACTGCTTCGAAATATACTATCGCCACACTTACAAGTATGGGCAGAAAAAGCGTGTGGTAATGAATTCCACAGTGATTTTTTTTTCCTCTGAATTTTGTCAACAACCATCTATAGAGGATCTCTTCGGATTCTGCCGTCCTAGAGGATGAATTAATAGAGCCACCAATATAGGAGATGTTTTGAAAAGGCTAGCAGACCCTAACACATGTGTCATACTGCCGATTCGGAACAGATTACAGAGCCACTTGCCTCCAAATAAAAAAGAAAAAAGAAAAAAGCACAAGCCAGCTCTTCCACCATTCCAAAGCCAATGAAAACACAATGGAAGCCCAAAACGAAAACCAGTGAAATTACCCCCCAAACGCTGAAGAAGGAGCTCAAGCTGAACCTTCAAGAAAAAGAAAAAAGACTATCGCTTTGAAGAAGAAGAAGAAGAAAAGTTCTTCAAAAACCCCTCAGACAATAAGGTCAGAAATTAGTAGTGATGTGCCTCCTCCAAATCTGACTTCGGATATTGAGGAGACAGAGGAAAGAAAATAAGTTGTTGAAACAGACAACCAAAGAAATGAGAATGTGGTTGGCAAAAACGTCATTGGTGAAGATGAGATTCAAGATATATATATGGACAAAGACCCTGAAATTCAAAACCCAAGACTATATAGCACAAATTGGCAATCAAATTACATCAAACAATTTTCCTCAAAGTCTAAGTTTGAATCCTCCACAGACTTCCTTGTCAGCTTCTCTTTATCTTTATGAAAACTATCCTCCTCATCTGTAGGAGAATCCTCCAAAGACACGTTAAATACGCTTCGACCATTCTCTAGGCTTGAAGATGAAGCAAAGCACTTATGTGAGAAAGTCGAGTATGCTTGAAGCAAATTGGAGGATCGTGCAAAAGATGTCATCTGGTGAAAGAAAAAAGGTGATTATACTAATATATTGAGAGATATTTGTTGTCAAAATCTCCTCGAACAATTCCAAGCCTTCCAAGCTGACAGATCAGAAGAGTCATCCATATCAAATATTGTTTGAATACAATCAATGATCAAGAAAAAAAGAAATTGAAATCTACGCATCAAACTGATCTGGATGAACTTAAGGAAAAAAATGAAGCGAATATAATCGAGGAATGCACGATTTACTCGTTTCTAAAAGAGTTGTTTGACAAAAGTGGGGAGGAGAAGAAGATATAAGTTTAGGATTTGGAATCACTCAAGACAAAGTTCGAAGAAGAAAAATTCCTAGCTGTGAAAGTCGCAAAGGACCAAAGCAGACTAGATATCCTTGCTTCTATCAAAACAACTGAAGAGTAGGTCATGATCTCTTTTTATTATGAATTCCACGGAGCATTTCCAAGGGAAAAATATCAGAATTCGAGAAATCAATGCTAGTATAATGACACCCTATAGAGGCTTTTGAGACTGTCCTAACGAAATCATCCAAAAAATTGAATCGAACAATTAATACTTCCAACAATGCTGTTAATGGACGTTAACACTTCAAATATAATCGCCACTTAAATTAATATTTCAAATCAACCCTTTCAATGGACGCTAGTACTTCAAATATTATCATAACTTAATTTAATATCTCGAATCAATGTTTTTAATTAACGTTAGCACTTCAAATATTATCACCACTTAAAGTAACTTTTGTTAACTACCCCAAAGATGATCAGTCTTTGTGTATTTCCCAAAATAACTTAACCGTTACTAAAATAAAAACAAATATTGGTCGAGAAAAAGAACTTCATTGATATTTACAAATGTGAATGTGGCACCTCATTAAAACTTTCTTGCTCCACCAGAAGAGGAAATAGTATGCCACTTATGAAATCAATAAAACTATAATTTCAAATGCTCAATGTTTCATGGGTGTTGTCGAAGTCTCCCCTCTTTATCCTAGAGGCGGTGCATACCTGGTTTAACTCGCTCTATCACTGAATAAGGACTTTTCTAGTTTGGAGCCATTTTTCCTAGGGTTTTATCCTTTGTGTGCAAGAATACCTTCAGTAATACCTTGTCTCCCACATTAAAATCTCTCCATCTTACCCTCGAATAACGACTCCTCATTAAAGTTTGATAGTGAGTCGAATTCAGATGCGCTCTAACCCTCTATTCTTCAATTAAATCAAGGTCTGTTCTTCATGCTTTTTCATTGGTGATAAGGAAATGGAACTTCGAAGAGTAAAATGTAAAAAATAGAACTTCTTATGACAGATTGTAAAATTGAGGAGGGAATTAAAACTTTGTATTTTAGTCAGGGACTAGCGTGTAATTATCCCTTTTATGTAACTGATTCAGTTAAAAGCTAAGTCATTGTGCCTCTATATAAAGGCCAAGGCTGATATAATAAAAGGGTTGACTTTTTGAGATAGATCACCCTTGCAACTCAACTTTCTAGCTCTAAAACCTATTTCTCTCTCTACATTCTAACTTCTCTTAGTTTACTTAGACAATCCAAGTATCCAACTCACCAAATTGGTGACTTCACTGGGGACCTGATCATCGATTGGTGCCTAGTTTACTAGTTCGAATTTTCTCCTTTTCAGCATGAAAGCTGATTTTAAGCTTGACAATGAATCCAGAAAAATGGTTCGCTAGTGCGATCAACTTTTGAAACAATGAAAAGGGATTTCCAAAGAAATGATGATAGACAAGAAGAGTCTATCTTGATTCGTCAAACTCAATCTGATATACAGTCGTGAATGAACAAACTTTTGGACAAAATAACAGCTCTGAACAAAAAATACGACCAGAGAGAACATGAGATTCAGTCAACCAGGCTGAAATCCAAGGTGAGACAAGTGAATGACCACAATGATGCCGTTGATCAATTTGATCGATCTTGCCCTGATTGTCAAATCAGAAGCGAACATAAAAAGGGGCGGTTCCAAGCGCGAAAAGAGCGTCATTATTCTCTAAATAAAAAGAAAGATAAACATAGGTATGTCGCATCTAGTGATAAAGAAGTTGAAAGTTCTGGATCTGATTTTAAAAAATATCGAGGCTCTTCTAGAAAAGAAGGGTCAACCACGCAAATCTAAAAAAGAATATAAAGCTTGAAGGGAAAGTGTACATCGATGTTTGAGGGAGGAAAACTGGTGTGAAGGAAATACATCAAACTAGTACAATGTTGGGGACGATCGAAACTTGTATGTAGTGATGGGAACTAACGGTCAATATGTTCAAGGTGTTGATTGGAGGAATTCTCCATTGACAAATGAAATAAGATTTATCACGCTTCTGAAGCGTTTTGATATTTCAAAAGTGGAGAAATTCGATGGGATGCAAGACCCATACGATTACATCGAACAGTTTAAGAATTATATGATGAATTTCAATTGGTACTCTTATCATGTCCTCTGCTTTCCAAAAGAAAACATCTAGATTGTGGGATAAAATTTTTAAGAGCAGTTGACGTAAAATTGGGGTTAGTACGGTTCTTATTCAAAGTACTCTTCCCTCAAGAAAATTATATTCCTCTATTTCTTCATTTACTGTCAATGACCGTGGAGTTTCCCTCGGATCGTCAACCCTCTTCAGAATCTGAGGTCAACCCCCCTGAATAATATTCATTTATTATATCACCATTGCTAGATCCCCGAATCCGAAGAGCAGTGGCGTAACATTCTCTGGAAAACTTTTGGTCACTTCGGATGTCCCTTACACAGTCTCCGATGACATACTTGAAACATGGATGGATTGTTGATACAACACCATACATCTTTGAAAACCATGATCTTCCAAAAATAGCATTATAGCTTGTTGGGCAGTCCACCACCATAAAAAACACCTGAACCTTCTACTTAAAAGGTCCCCTTTCCAGACTTACCTCCCCCTCAAATTCCCCAATTACTCATGTCGTTACTCCAGTAAAAGCGATGATAGTGCGCTCTGATTGGGAAATCCGAGGAGGATTGTGCATCTTTTCATAAGTCGCTTTAAAAAGAACGTTCGCAGAACTCCCAGTATCTATCAACACACGTCGAATCTCAACGCCAACAATCTCTGCCCCTATGACCACGACATCCTCATATGGCCCTATAGTACCCCATAAATCATCTTCATCGAAAAGGATAAAGAGAATATCTCTCTTACAGTACAAATGGGTAGATATTTTTCCCTCTATCTGAGTAACCAGACTCACTATGTGCCTTTTTCTTGAACTATCAGTGTTACTAGTCATAAAGTAGCTTCCGAAAATTGTCAAGGACTCAAAATACGCGCAAAGGCTTTGAACGTCGCCTTGCTATACTGGTTCCTCCACTGCCATCAATATTAACCGATCTTGATCCATATATAAGTATTCTGATTGAGCATAAAAATCATAAACTTTCGAATCTAAAATCATCAAATTTTCAGCCTGTGCATTTGGATTGGTTGGTTGTGAAGTCGATGCAATGAAATTCTTCGATGCGCTGCTCTGCACTTTCACATAAGTCATTAATTTCCCATTTTCAATTAGAGTTTGAACTTTCTTTGTCAAGGCGATGCAACCTGCGGTATCATGTCCGATTGTCGTTGTGATACCTGCAAAACTTGTTCTTTAGCTCCACCCTATGCCTATTGATTGTAGCGGGCTTCCTGAAATTCACATGTCCTTTAGCTTTGTCAAAGATTGTAGCCACACTCTCATTCATGTCTGCATAATACTCGGGTCTAATCCATTGATTGGGCCTCATCATATTAAATTGGTATGGTGGTGATTGGTTCGAATACCCTCTAGTTCGAGGTGGTAGGTTGTTCCTTGGACGTGCTTCTTGAGCAGAATTCGAAGGTTGCCCCTAGTTATTTGGAACTTGCCCATAATTATTTTGACCAGTACCAGCTACCCCTCGAACCCTGGTCGATTCTTCCACCTTGATTTGGTCATCTATTTGAGCCATCAAAGCTCCAAAAGTTAAGGTTCTTCTTTTTGTTGTTTCATTAGCGAGAATGTGAATGATTGAATTGTCGTGAGAGAAGTAAAAAGTAAGAGTCAGTTCAAGAAGCTAAAGTCGCATCCTTTTTATTCATAGTCTCCAAACCAATTTATAAGAACGTTAGGAGATTAACTAAAGCAGTTATACAAAAGGACATATTGCATTTTTGTCCTTTATATCTACAGCTAATACTAATCTCATTTGATATCTTTACAAAACCATTTAATACTACTTTTCTCCAATTGTATTAAGTCAATAATAATTTGTATTTTTATCAGTTATGACCAACAAAGATTCATAAGCAACTCATTCAAGGATAAACCAATAAACCTCAATGACTGCACCAACTAATTCACAAAGTGCTACAAGCAACACTGCCCCTTCTCAACTTCGAGATGAAGCTTCCGAGGAATATGCTCAGTCAAATTTGAGGACATCGACTAACTCTAATATTAAAAATTCAAAAAGTAATGCTCCCTCAGAATCCGTGGATAACATTTCAAAGAAACCAGATCCAAAGAAAAAAGGAAGGAAGAAGAAAGAGCTAGCCGAGTTACCCGAGGACATTGTTTCGAGCTTGAGCTCAAACCTAAAGAACGTTGTCCCCGAGTACCTTATTGACTAAAAAATATGTAATACGAATACTACAATCAATCTGAGGAATATCATTTAAAAAGACAGTGGGGCCTTCCAGATAATGTAACGTTTTGTCTACCGGAAACGGGAGAGACTTTATTCTCTTGTGTTGAAAACGAACTTGTGGTCTACCCTAAGATCATAAATTAGGGCCTTCGATTTCTGTTAGACTCAATGATAGTAGAATACTTTGATATCATTGACTTGTGTCCGATGCAAGGAAGCCGAAACATGTAGATCACTCCCTTGTCCAACATATGGCTTCCAAACTTGGCCAAATTCCCTTATCAATCAAAAAATTCATTGCGCTTACTATCCTTTCCAAAAATCTGGTGCTGCCGTTTTACTATCTGACGCTCGGAGATTCCTTCAAGATAACTAACGATCTCCTTAAAGCTGAAAAATTCTGGAACCATAGATTTTTCTTTATCTCTGGAGCATAGGAAAATGGGAAGGAGATTTCCAATGAGAACCTTTCGGAGCTCAATCTTAAATGGAAAACAACCAGTAAGTAATTTAACATCATTTGCTTTCATACATTATATTTATGTTTCAAGTCTTTTATGTATTACCGTATATAGAAATTCCGAGGCGATATAAGATCCACCAAACCGCTTCGAAATATACTATCGCCACACTTACATGTATGGGCAGAAAAAGCGTGTGGTAATGAATTCCACAGTGATTTTTTTTCCTCTGAATTTTGTCAACAACCATCTATAGAGGATCTCTTCGGATTCTGCTGTCCTAGAGGATGAATTAATAGAGCCCCCAATATAGGAGATGTTTTGAAAAGGCTAGCAGACCCTAACGCATGTGTCATACTGGCGATTCGGAACGGATCACAGAGCCACTTGCCTCCAAATAAAAAAGAAAAAAGAAAAAAGCACAAGCCAGCTCTTCCACCATTCCAAAGCCAATGAAAACACAATGGAAGCCCAAAATGAAAACCAGTGAGATTAATCCCCCTAACGGTGAAGAAGGAGCTCAAGCTGAACCTTCAAGAAAAAGAAAAAAGACTGTCGCTTTGAAGAAGAAGAAGAAGAAGAAGAAGAAGAAAAGTTATTCAAAAACCCCTCAGACAATAAGGTCAGAAATTAGTAGTGATGTGCCTCCTCCAAATCTGACTTCGGATATCGAGGAGACAGAGGAAAGAAAATAAGTTGTTGAAACAGACAACCAAAGAAATGAGAATGTGATTGGCAAAAACGTCCTTGGTGAAGATGAGATTCAAGATATATATAGGGACAAAGACCCTGAAATTCAAAAACCAAGACTATATAGCACAAATTGGCAATCAAATTACATCAAACAATTTTCCTTAAAGTCTAAGTTTGAATCCTCCACAGACCTTCTTGTCAGCTTCTCTTTATCTTTATGAAAACTATCCTCCTCATCTGTAGGAGAATCGTCCAAAGACACGTTAAATACACTTCGACCATTCTCTAGGCTTGAATATGAAGCAAAGCACTTATGTGAGAAAGTCGAGTATGCTTGAAGCAAATTGGAGGATCGTGCAAAAGATGTCATCTGGTGAAAGAAAAAAGGTGATTATACTAATATATTGAGAGATATTTGTTATCAAAATCTCCTCGAACAATTCCAAGCCTTCCAAGCTGACATATCAGAAGAGTCATCCAGACAAATATTGTTTGAATACAATCAATGATCAAGAAAAAAAGAAATTGAAATCTACGCATCAAACTGATCTGGATGAACTTAAGGAAAAGAATGAAGCAAAGATAATCGACGAATGCACGATTTACTCGTTTCTAAAAGAGTTGTTTGACAAAAGTGCGGAGGAGAAGAAGCTATAAGTTTAGGATTTGGAATCACTCAAGACAAAGTTCGAAGAAGAAAAATTCCTTGCTGTGAAAGTCGCAAAGGACCAAAGCAGACTAGATATCCTTGCTTCTATCAAAACAACTGAAGAGTAGGTCATGATCTCTTTTTATTGTGAGTTCCACGGAGCATTTCCAAGGGAAAACTATCAGAATTCGAGAAATCAATGCTAGTATAATGACACCCTATAGAGGCTTTTGAGACTGTCCTAACGAAATCATCCAAAAAATTGAATCGAAGAATTAATACTTCCAACAATGCTGTTAATGGGCGTTAACACTTCAAATATAATCGCCACTTAAATTAATATTTCAAATCAACCCTTTCAATGGACGCTAGTACTTCAAATATTATCATAACTTAATTTAATATCTCGAATCAATGTTTTTAATTAACGTTAGCACTTCAAATATTATCACCACTTAAATTAACTTTTGTTAACTACCCCAAAGATGATCAGTCTTTGTGTATTTCCCAATATAACTTAACCGTTACTAAAATAAAAACAAATATTGGTCGAGAAAAAGAACTTCATTGATATTTACAAATGTGAATGTGGCACCTCATTAAAACTTTCTTGCTCCACCAGAAGAGGAAATAGTATGCCACTTATGAAATCAATAAAACTATAATTTCAAATGCTCAATGTTTCATGGGTGTTGTCGAAGTCTCCCCTCTTTATCCTAGAGGCGGTGCATACCTAGTTTAACTCGCTCTATCACTGAATAAGGACTTTTCTAGTTTGGAGCCATTTTTCCTAGGCTTTTATCCTTTGTGTGCAAGAATACCTTCAGTAATACCTTGTCTCCCACATTAAAATCTCTCAATCTTACCCTCGAATAACGACTCCTCATTAAAGTTTGATAGTGAGTCAAATTCAGATGCGCTCTAACCCTCTATTCTTCAATTAAATCAAGGTCTGTTCTTCATGCTTTTTCATTGGTGATAAGGAAATGGAACTTCGAAGAGTAAAATATAAAAAATAGAACTTCTTATGACAGATTGTAAAATTGAGGAGGGAATTAAAACTTTGTATTTTAGTCAGGGACTAGCGTGTAATTATCCCTTTTATGTAACTGATTCAGTTAAAAGCTAAGTCATTGTGCCTCTATATAAAGGCCAAGGCTGATATAATAAAAGGGTTGACTTTTTGAGATAGATCACCCTTGCAACTCAACTTTCTAGCTCTAAAACCTATTTCTCTCTCTACATTCTAACTTCTCTTAGTTTACTTAGACAATCCAAGTATCCAACTCACCAAATTGGTGACTTCACTGGGGACCTGATCATCGATTGGTGCCTAGTTTACTAGTTCGAATTTTCTCCTTTTCAGCTTGAAAGCTGATTTTAAGCTTGACAATGAATCCAGAAAAATGGTTCGCTAGTGCGATCAACTGCTGAAACAATGAAAAGGGATTTGCAAAGAAATGATGATAGACAAGAAGAGTCTATCTTGATTCGTCAAACTCAATCTGATATACAGTGGTGAATGACAAACTTTTGGACAAAATAACAGCTCTGAACAAAAAATACGACCAGAGAGAACATGAGATTCAGTCAACCAGGCTGAAATCCAAGGTGAGACAAGTGAATGACCACAATGATGCCGGTGATCAATTTGATCGATCTTGCCATGATTGTCAAATCAGAAGCGAACATAAAAAGGGGCGGTTCCAAGCGCGAAAAGAGCGTCATTATTCTCGAAATAAAGAGAAAGATAAACATAGGTATGTCGCATCTAGTGATAAAGAAGTTGAAAGTTCTGGATCTGATTTTAAAAGATATCGAGGCTCTTCTAGAAAAGAAGGGTCAACCACACAAATCTAAAAAAGAATATAAAGCTTGAAGGGAAAGTGTACATCGATGTTTGAGGGAGGAAAACTGGTGTGAAGGAAATACATCAAACTAGTACAATGTTGGGGATGATCGAAACTTGTATGTAGTGATGGGAACCAAGGGTCAATATGTTCAAGGTGTTGATTGGAGGAATTCTCCATTGACAAATGAAATAAGATCTATCACGCTTCTGAAGCGTTTTGATATTTCAAAAGTGAAGAAATTCGATGGGATGCAAGACCCACACGATCACATCGAACAGTTTAAGAATTATATTATGAATTTCAATTGGTACTCTTATCATGTCCTCTCCTTTCCAAAAGAAAACATCTAGATTGTGGGATAAAAATTGTAAGAGTAGTTGACATAAAATTGGGGTTAGTACGGTTCTTATTCAAAGTACTCTTCCCTCAAGAAAATTATATTCCTCTATTTCTTCATTTACTGTCAATGACCCTGGAGTTTCCCTCGGATCGTCAACCCTTTCCTCAGAATCTGAGGTCAACCCCCTGACTAATATTCATTTATTATATCACCATTGCTAGATCCTCGAATCCGAAGAGCAGTGGCGTAACATTCTCTGGAAAACTTTTGGTCACTTCGGACGTCCCTTACACAGTCTCCGATGATATACTTGAAACATGGATGGATTGTTGATACAACACCATACATCTTTGAAAACCATGATCTTCCAAAAATAGCATTATAGCTTGTTGGGCAGTCCACCACCATAAAAAAACACCTGAACCTTCTACTTAAACGGTCCCCTTTCCAGACTTACCTCCCCCTCAAATTCCCCAATTACTCATGTCGTTACTCTAGTAAAAGCGATGATAGTGCGCTCTGACTGGGAAATCCGAGGAGGATTGTGCATCTTTTCATAAGTCGCTTTAAAAAGAACGTTCGCAGAACTCCCAGTATCTATCAACACACGTCGAATCTCAACGCCAACAATCTCTGCCCCTATGACCACGACATCCTCATATGGCCCTATAGTACCTCATAAATCATCTTCATCGAAAAGGATAAAGAGAATATCTCTCTTACAATACAAATGGGTAGATATTTTTCCCTCTATCTGAGTAACCAGACTCACTATGTGCCTTTTTCTTGAACTATCAGTGTTACTAGTCATAAAGTAGCTTCCGAAAATTGCCAAGGACTCAAAATACTCGCAAAGGCTTTGAACGTCGCCTTGCTATACTGGTTCCTCCACTGCCATCAATATTAACCGATCTTTATCCATATCTAAGTATTCTGATTGAGCATAAAAATCATAAACTTTCGAATCTAATATCATCAAATTTTCAGCCTGTGCATTTGGATTGGTTGGTTGTGAAGTCGATGCAATGAAATTCTTCGATGCGCTGCTCTACACTTTCACATAAATAAATAATTTCCCATTTTCAATTAGAGTTTGAACTTTCTTTGTCAAGGCGATGCAACCTGCGGTATCATGTCCGATTGTCATTGTGATACCTGCAAAACTTGTTATTTAGCTCCGCCCCATGCCTATTGATTGGAGCGGGCTTCCTGAAATTCACATATCCTTTAGCTTTGTCAGAGATTGTAGCCACACTCTCAGTCATGTCTGCATAATACTCGGGTCTAATCCATTGATTGGGCCTCATCCTATTAAATTGGTATGGTGGTGATTGGTTCGAATACCCTCTAGTTCGAGGTGGTAGGTTGTTCCTCGGACATGCTTCTTGAGCAGAATTCGAAGGTTGCCCGTAGTTATTTGGAACTTGCCCATAATTATTTTGACCAGTACCAGCTACCCCTCGAACCCTCGTCGATTCTTCCACCTTGATTTGGTTATCTATTTGAGCCATCAAAGCTCCAAAAGTTAAGGTTCTTCTTTTGGTTGTTTCATTAGCGAGATCCCCTGGTAGCAATCCTTGGCGAAAGGTTGCCATTGCCACCAGTTCTTCACAGTTATCCATACTGGCTTTAGTTAAGACAAACAACTTTGTATAATCTTTTAGCTTTTCTCCAACTGCCTACTTGCATTGGATTATTGTATCTCCATTTGCCCTCATTTGACCCTTCTTTTCTAGAAGAGCCTCGATATCTTTTAAAATCAGATCCAGAACTTTCAACTTCTTCCTCACTAGATGTGACATACCTATGTTTATCTTTCTTTTTCTTTCGAGAATAATGACGCTCTTATGGGGCTTGCAACCGCCCCTTTTTATGTTCGCTTCTTATCTGACAATCAGTGCAAGCTCGATTAAATTGATCACCGGTGTCATTTTGGTCATTCACTTCTCTCACCTTAGAAATTTCAGCCGGGTTGACTGAATCTCATGTTCTCTCTGGTCGTATTTTTCTTCCAGAGCTGTTATTTTGTCAAAAATCTAGTTCATCCAGAACTCTATATCAGGTTGAGTTTGACGAATCAAGCTAGATTCTTCTTATCTATCATCATTTCTTTGCAAATCCCTTTTCAGTGTTTCAACAGTTGATCACACTAGCGAACCATTCTCTGGATTCATTGTCAAGCTTAAAATCAGTTTTCAAGCTTTGAAAAGGAGAAAATTCGAACTACTAAACTAGGCAACAATCGATGATCAGGTCCCCAGTGAAGTCACCAATTTGGTGAGTTGGATACTTGGATTGTCTAAGTAAACAAAGTTAGTTAGTAGAGAGGGAAATAGGTTTTAGAGATAGAAAGTTGAGTTGCAAGGGTGATCTATCTCAAAAAGTCAACCCCTTTATTAGACCAGCCTTGGCCTTTATATAAAGGCACAATGACTTAGCTTTTAACTGAAACAGTTACATAAAAGGGATCATTACACGCTAGTACCTGACTAAAATACAAAGTTTTAATTCCCTCCTCTAATTTTACAATCTGTCATAAGAAGTTCTATTTTTTACATTTTACTCCTCGAAGTTCCATTTCCTTATCACCAATGAAAAAGTAAGAAGAGCAGACCTTGATTAAATTGAAGAAGAGAGGGTTAGAGCGCATCTGAATTCGACTCACTATCAAACTTTAATGAGGAGTCGTTATTCAAGGGTAAGATGAAGAGATTTTAATGTGGGAGACAAGGTATTACTGAAGGTATTCTTGCACACAAAGGATAAAAACCTAGGAAAAATGGCTCCAAACAGGGAAAGTCCTTATTCACTGATAGAGCGAGTTAAACCAGGTATGCACCGCCTCTAGGATAAAGAGGGGAGACTTCTACAACACCCATGAAACATTGAGCATTTGAAATTGTATTACGAGTAATTATTTCTCTTTTTCAGTTATGATATTATAGTTTTATTGATTGTATAAGTGGCATATCCTCTTCTGGTGGCGCAGGAAAGTTTTAATGAGGTGCCACATTCACATTTGTAAATATCAATGATGATAAACTCCTCCTAGAATCGGCACTCTAAAATGGGATAGGTATAACTTTGCAACCAGGAACCCAAAAGGATTCAAGGATCAAAGGATGTGGATCCATAGGTCACACAAAGGTTGTGGAAAGGCCTTTGATATTCCAACTGATGTTCTTTTGGATATGACGCACCAAATGAAGAACAGGTTTTCTTGTGGATATTACACACCAACAAGAGAAGAGTAAAACTTAAGAAGTTTTTCTTAGAATCAAAGATAGTCTAATCATTAGAATTCTGAGTACATAGTTTTTATAGGAGAAAGAACTAGCCTTGAACACAATTAAGGCTGTTCTTGGAAACATAATGCATGCCTCTAAAACAATTAAGGCTTTTCTTGGAAACAAAATGCTTTAATATTGAAAATACAAAGTATTAATGATATAAGCTGGAAATCAGACCCTTCCCTCCTCCAAGGACGTGGCTTTTGGTATAGATGGGCCTTGGGCTTTTATTTCAACAAATGGGCAATGGTGAAGTGAAACAATTGCCTCATTAAAAGCCTTGTCAAGAAAACCCATTGGGACAAAACTTGAACAAGGGAAAAAGAGTACAATCGAGACACTTTCTCATTTGTTGAAATCAATTAGCTTGAATCAAGACCAAAGTATTTTGACAAGCTTTTCCACCATACTTGTTGTTTTGATCACGTGGATTCTCTAGTTGATTAAGCAATCCTCCAACAGCTTTGTTAAAATGTTTTGCTCTTGATCGAGTTGTTGGACCAGCCGGTAAAATAAGAATATCTTCAACTTCAAGCTCATCTTCTTTTTCAAGTTGTTCATCTGGTTCTTGCACATTTCCATGTTCTAAGCTCCTTGTGTCATCTAGGATCACATCATCCTCTCCCACTTGAAAAGGATTTGACCTCAAATCCATTTCATCTGCGATAAAATGAACCAAATTAGAAACATTAAAGGTAGGACTCACTTTATACTTACCTCGTAGGTCAAGTTGATACGCATTATTGTTGATCTTTTTTGTTACTTCAAATGGTCCAACAATTCTAAGCATCAATTTTGACTTCCTCTCTTCTGGAAATCTTTCCTTTCTCACGTCTTCCCTTGTTTGCTTGTTTGATATATTGCTCAGTTTTCTTTTCTATGTTTTTCCTTGCATCATCATGGATCTGTTTTACAAGTTGAGCTTTCTTTTTCCCATCTATGCTAGTTCTTTCACTCAAAGGCAAAGGAAGTAGATCCAAAGGCGACATTGGGTTAAATCCATAAACAATTTGAAAAGGAGAGTACTAATTACTTACTGGTGGTTTTCCACTTAAGATTGAGCTCCGAAAAGTTCTCATAGGAAATCTCCTTCCCATTTTCCTATGCTCTAGAGATAAAGAAAAATATATGGTTCCAGAATTTTTCAGCTTTGAGGAGATCGTCAGTTATCTTGAAGGAATCTCCAAGCGTCAGATAGTAAAACGGCAGCACCAGCTTTTTGGAAAGGCTAGTAAGCGCAATGAATTTTTTGATTGATAAGGGAATTTGGCCAAGTCTGGAATCCATATGTTGGACAAGAGAGTGATCTACATGTTTGGGCTTCCTTGAATCAGACACAAGTCAATGATCTCAAAGTATTCAACTATCATTGAGTCTAACGGAAATCGAAGGCCGCAATTTATGATCTTAAGGTAGACTACAAGTTCGTTTTCAACACAAGAGAGTAGAGTCTCTCCCGTTTCCGGTAGACCAAACGTTACATTATCTGGAAGGCCCAACTGTCTTTTTAAATGATATTCCTCAGATTGATTGTAGTATCCGTATTACATATTTTTTAGTGCAATAAGGTACTCGGGGACAACGTTCTTTAGGTTTAAGCTTAAGCTCGAAACAATGTCCTCGGGTAACTCGGATGGCTCTTTCTTCTTCCTTCTTTTTTTCTTTGGATCTGACTTCTTTGAAATGTTATCCTCGGACTCTAAGGGAGCATTAATTTTTGATTTTTCAATATTAGAGTTAGTCGATGTCCTCGAATTTGACTGAGCTTATTCCTCGGAAGCTTCATCTCGAAGTTGATGAGGGGCAGTGTTGCTCGTAGCACTTAGTGAATTAGTTGGTGCAGTATTTGAGGTTTATTGGTTTATCCTTGAATGAGTTGCTTATGATTCTTTGTTGGTCATAACCGATAAGAATACAAATTATTATTGACTTAATACAATTAGAGAAAAGTAGTATTAAATGGTTTTATAAAGTTATTAAATAAGATTTGTATTAGTTGTAGATATAAAGGACAAAAATGCAATATGTCCTTTTGTATAACTTCTTCAGTTAATCTCCTAATGTTCTTATAAATTGGTCTGGAGACTATGAATAAAAGGATCCGACTTTAGCTTCTTGAACCGACTCTTACTTTTTACTTCTCTCACTCACGACAATTCGATCATTCACATTCTCTCTCTAAAATTATAAATACAATTCAACTTTTATATTAGAAATCTATTATACTTAACATTGGTGATCACAGTGGGAGCTATCAAAGGATCTAGATTGCAATTTAAACCATAAAATAAAAAATTCACAGGTAATAGTATTGATCGTAATGGGACCAGACAAGACAAGAACTGATCCTCTAGATTGTGAAGCAATATAGGCTATTAAACCAGATTTACACAAGGAAGAAAGTCGAGGTAATAGTCAGGTTCCCAAACAACATGATCAATCTGACATTAAAAATCGAATGAATCAATTATTGGAAAAGATAAGTGTTATAAATGATGAGTACATTTGAAGAGAGCAACAAATTATTGTCTAGCTCGAATTTCGAAGGCAATTTGTTTAAGCAACATAGGCCAAAATCCGTCAAATGGAAAAGGAAGTCGACACGTTTGCCATCACGTTTGCAAGTCCGTAACTTTGGCTTCGGTTGGTGGAATAATCTGATTTTTTTAATTCTATATTAATATTGGATATCTACATGATGGTAAAGTTTTGGTATTTTTTTAACTAGTTTAGAAAAATAGGAGTTTTAGAGATAACGATTTGTTATGTACCATCACCTTTGCAAGTCTGTAACTTTGGTTTCGGATTTCAGAATAATTTTATTTTTTGAATTCGACATTACTTTTTTATATCTACGTGATTTGTAAAGTTATACTATTTTTTAACTACCGTCCAAATAGAGAACTTTTACAGATAAATACCTACTAACGAATTTTTATTGTTACCTTCACCTTTGCAAGTCCGTAACTTAGGCTTCAGATGTCAGTATAATCTGAATTTTTAATTCAACGTTAATTTTGGATATGTACGTGATGGTAAAGTTTCGAGATTTTCAAACTAATGTCGAAAAATAGGAATTGTGGAGATGAACACGTATTCACGATTTGTTTTTGCTACCATCGCCTTTGCAAGTCCGTAACTTTGGCTTAGGATGTCAGAATAATTAATAACATTAGTTCCAAATTAATTTTGGATATGTACGTGATGGTAAAGTTTCGGTATTTTCAAACTAATGTCTAAAAATAGGAATTTTGGAGATGAACACGTACTCACAATTTGTTTTTGTTACCATCACCTTTGCGAGTCCGTAATTTTAGTTTCGGATGTCGGAATAACAAGATTTTGTTTAGTTCCAAATTAATTTTGGATATCTATGTGATGGTAAATTTTCGATATTCTTTAACTAACGTCGGAAAAAAGGAACACTTTAGAGAAACTGGTACTCACAATTTATTTTTATTACCATCACCTTTGCAAGTCCTTAACTTTGGCTTCGGATGTCAGAATAACAAGATTTTTTTAGGTCCAAATTAATTTTGGATATCCATGTGATGGTAAATTTTTGGTATTCTTTAACTAGTGTTGAAAAATAGGAATCCTGAAGAACAACCAGTACTCACGATTTGTTTTCGTTATTGTCACCTTTGAAATTCCGTAACTTTGGCTTTGAATGTCGGAATCATATGATTTTTTAATTATACATTATTTTTCGATATCTAATTGATGGTAAAGTTTTTGCATTTTTTAACTCATGTCGAAAAATATGAATTCTGGAGATGGACCGGTACTAACGATTTGTTTTCGTTACTATCACCTTTAAGAGTCCGTAACTTTGATTTTTAATGTCTGAATTATATTGTTTTTTTCATTGATGGTAAAGTTTCAGTACTTTTAAACTAATTTCGAAAAATTGGAATTCTGGAGATACCTCGGTACTCACGAAAATACATATTTGTAAGTCCATAACTTTGGCTTTAGATGTCGGTATAATCTGTTTTTTTAATATCATATTAATTCTAGATATCTACGTGATGATAAAGTATCATTATTATTTAATTCTACATTATTTTGATATCTACGTGATGGTAAAGTTCCAATATTTTTTAACTAATGTCGAAAAATAAGAATTGAGGAGATGAGCTCGTACTCACGATTTGTTTTGCTACCATTAACTTTGCAAGTCCGTAACTTTGGCTTCGGATGTCGGAATAATCTGATGTTTTTAATTCCACATTAATTTTGGATATTTACATGATTGTAAAGTTTTGGTATTTTTTAACTATGTCGAAAAATAGAAATGCAACCGATGAACAGGTACTCACGATTTGTTTTGGTTAAAATAACCTTTGCAAGTCCGTAACTTTGGCTTCAGATGTCGTAATGATATGATATTTGTAGTTCTACATTATTTTTCAATATCTACAGGATGGTAAAGTTTCGATATTTTTTAAGTACTGTCAAAAAATTGAAATTTTGTAGATGAACCGGTACTCGCGATTTGTTTTCATTACCATCATCTTTGCAAGTCCGTAACTTTTGTTTCACATATCAGAATCATATGATTTTTTAATTCTATATTATTTTTTGATATCTACGTAATGGAAAAGTTTCAGTATTTTTAACTAATGTCGAAAATTGGAATTCTCGAGATGACCTAATGCTAATAATTGTTGTTGTTACTATCACGTTTGCAAGTCCAAAACTTTGCCTTCAGCTACCAATATAATCTTCTTTTTTTAATTCAACATCAATTTCTGATATCTACGTGATTTTTAAAGTTATAGTACCTTTCAACTATGTCGAAAAATAGGAATTCTGCAGATGAACCGATACTCACGATTTGTTTTGGTTACAATAACCTTTACACGTCCGTAACTTTGGCTTCAGATGTCGTAATCATATGGTGTTTTTAGTTCTATATTATTTTTCAATATCTATGTGATGGTAACGTTTCGTTATTTTTTTAACTAATGGTGAAAAATTGAAATTATAGAAATGAATCGGTTACTCACTGTTTTATTTGTTACCATTACGTTTGCAAGTCCGTAACGTTGGCTTCGGATTGCAGAATAATCTGATTTTTTAAATTTCAAATTAACGTTGGATATCTACATCATGGTAAAGTTTTGGTATTTATTTAACTAGTTTCGAAAATTAGGACTTTTGAAGATGAACACCTACTCACGATTTTTTATTATTACCATCATCTTTGCAAGTCTGTAACTTTGGCTTCGGATTTTGGAGCAATTTTATTTATTTATTTTGACATTATTTTTCAATATCTACAGGATGGTAAAGTTTCGATACTTTTTAACTACTGTCAAAAAATTGAAATTTTGTAGATGAACCGGTACTCACGATTTGTTTTCATTACCATCACCTTTGCAAGTCCGTACCTTTGGCTTCGGATGTCGGAATCATATGATTTTTTATTAATTCTATATTATTTTTTATCTACGTGATGGTAAAGTTTTGGTATTTTTTTACCTAATGGAGAAAATGGGACTTCTGGATATGACCCTATACTCGCGATTTTTGTGATCAGCATCACCTTTGCAAGTCCATAACTTTGGCTTCAGAGGCCAATATTTTCATTTTTTTCAATTCCACAATAATGTTTGATATCTACGTGATTAGTAAAGTTATAGTATTTTGTAACCACTCTCGAAAAAATAGAGTTTTACAGATGAATCTACTAACAATTTTTTATCGTTACCTTCACCTTTGTAAGTCCGTAACTTTTGCTTCAGATATCGGAATAATCTAATTTTTCTAATTGCACAATAATTTTGGATATTTACGTGATGGTAAAGGTTCAGTATTTTTTAACTAATGTTAATGTTGAAAAGTAGGAATTCTAGAGATGAACAGATACTCACGATTTGTTTTTGTTTCCATCACCGTTGTAAGTACGTAACTTTTGCTTCGCATATCGAAATAATCTAATTTTTTTTAATTCCATATTAATTTTGGATATCTACGTTATGGTAAAGTTTTGGTATTTTTTAACTAATGTCGAAAAATAAGAATTCTAGAGTTAAACCCGTACTCACGATTTTTTTATTACCATCACATTTCCAAGTCCGTCGCTATGGGTTCGAATGATTGGAATAATATGATTTTTTTTAATTCCACATTAATTTTGGATATCTACGTGATGGTAAAGTTTTGGTATTTTTTAACTAATGTCGAAAAGTTGGAATTCTGGAGATGACCAAATACTCACGATTTTTTGTTGTTACCATCACATTTGCAAGTCTGTAACTTTGGATTCTGATGTCGGAATCATATGACTTTTTTTAATTCTACATTATTTTTTGATATCTACGTGATTGTAAAGTTTCAAAAAAAATTAACTAATGCAAAAAAAAAATCAAAATTTGGATATGACCCGGTACTCACGATTCCTGTTGTTACCATCACCTTTGCAAGTACATACCTTTGGCTTCAGATGCCAATATAATCGTTTTTTTAATTCCACATTAATTTTTGATATCTATGTGATTAGTAAAGTACTAGTATTTTTTAACTACTGTCGAAAAATAGGACTTTTATACATGAACACCTACTGACGATTTTTTATTGCAAGTCCGTTACTTTTGCTTAGGATGTCGGACTAATCTAATTTTTTTAATTCCACATTAATTTTGGATAACTATATGACGGTAAAGTTTTAATATTTTTTAACTAATGTAAAAAATGGGAATTATGGAAATGAAATGATACTCACGACTTGTTTTTGTTACCATCACCTTCACGAGTCCGTAACTTTGGCTTTCGGATGTCGGAATAACCAGATTGTTTTTTAGTTCCAAATTAATTCTGGATATCTATGTGATGGTAAAGTTTCAGTATTCTTTAACTAACGTCGAAAAATAGGAATTCTTGAGATGAACCTGTACTCGCGATTTGTTTTTGTTACCATCATGTTTCCAAGTCCGTAACTTTTGCTTCGAATGTCCGAATCATAAGTTTTTTTTAATTCTACATTATTTTTTGATATCTACGTGATGGTAACGTTTCAATATTCTTTAACTAATGTAGAAAAATTAGAATTTTGGATATGACATGGTACTCACGATTTTTGTTGTTACCAACACCTTTGCAAGTCCATAACTTTGGCGTCAGATGCCGATATAATCTCTCTCTTTTTAATTCCATATTGATCTTTTATATCTACGTGATTAGTAAAGTGCCAGTATTTTTTAACTACTGTCGAAAAATAGGACTTTTGGAGATGAACACCTACTAACGATTTTTAATTGTTACATTCACCTTTGCAAGTCCGTAAATTTTGCTTAGGATGTCGGAATAATCTGATCCTTTTAATTCCACATTAAATTTGGATATCAACGTAATGGTAAAGTTTCAGTAGTTTTTAACTAATGTCGAAAAATAGAAATTCTGGAAATGAACCGATGCTCATGTTTTGTTTTTGTTACCATCACCTTTGCAAGTCCGTAACTTTTTTTAGGATGTTGGAATCATATTTTTTTATTCTACATTATTTTTCGATATCTACGTGATGGAAATGTTTATGTATTTTTTACTAAGGTTGAAAAATTGGAATTCTAAAGATGATCCAGTATTAACAATTTTTGTTGTTACTATCACGTTTGCAAGTTCATAACTTTGGCTTCGGATGTCAATATAATATAATTGTTTTTAATTATACATTAATTTTTTATATGCATGTGATGATAAAGTTTCGTTATTTTTTAATTAATGTCGAAAAATAAGAATTCTGGAGATGAGCTGGTACTCACGATTTATTTTTGTTACCATCACCTTTGTAAGTCCGTTACTTTAGCTTCAGATGTCAAATTTTTTTTTCTAACTCTACATTATTTTTCAATATCTACATTAAATCTATATAATTTTGATATTTACGTGCTGGTAAAGTTTCGATATTCTTTAACTAATGTCGAAAAATACGGAATTGTGGAGATGAGCTGGTACTTACGATTTGTTTTGTTATCATCACCTTAGCAAGTCCGTAACTTTTGCTTTGGATGTCGGAATCATATGATTTTATTTAATTCTACAATAAATTTTAATATCTACGCGATGGTAAAGTTTATTTGCCACCATCACCTTTGCAAGTCCGTAACTTTGGCTTCGGATGTCGGGATAATATAATTTTTTTAATTCAACATTCATTTTTTATATCTACGCGATGGTAAAGTTATAGTATTATATAACTAATGTCAAATAATTGGAATTCTGGAAATGACAGGGCACTCACCATTTTTATTGTTACCATCACCTTTGCAACTCCATAACTTTGGTTTCGGATATCGAAATAACCAGATTTTTAATTCCAAAATAATTTTGGATACCGATGTGATCTTAAATTTTTGGTATTTCTTAACTAATTCTGAAAAATAGGAATTCTTGAGATGACCCGGTTCTCACGAATTGTTTTTGTTACTATCACTATTGCAAATCTGTAACTTTGGCTTCGGATGTCGGAATCATATGATTTTTTTCTATTCTACAATATTTTTTGATATCTACGCGATGGTAAAGTTTAGGTACTTGTAACTATTGTAGAACAATTGGAATTCTGGATATGATCCGGTAGTCACGATTTTTGTTGTTACCATCAACTTTGGAAGTCCATAATTTTGGCTTCATATGCCAATATAATCCGTTTTTTTAATTCCATATTAATTTTTGATACTTACGTGATTAGTAAAGTTACTGTATTTTTAACTACTGCCGAAAATAGGACTTTTGGAGATGAACACCTACTAACGATTTTTTATAGTTAGCATCACCTTTGCAAGTCGGTTACTTTTGCTACAGATGTCGAAATAATATGATATATTTAATTCCACATTAATTTTGGATATCTACATGATTAATAAAGTTTTGGTATTTTTTAACTATGTCGAAAAACAGAAATTCCGCAGATGATCCGATACTCACGATTTGTTTTAGTTACAATAACCTTTGCAAGTCCGTAACTTTGGCTTCAGATTTCGTAATCATATGACTTTTTTAGTTCTACATTATTTTCCAATATCTATGTGATGGTAAAGTTTTGGTATTTTTTTAATTAATGTAAGAAAAATGAAATTTTGGAGATGAACAAGTACTCACATTTTCTTTGTTACCATCACGTTTTCAAGTCCGGAACTTCGGCTTCGGTTGGCGGAATAATTTGATTTTTTTAAATTCTACATTAATGTTGGATATCCACATGATGGTAAAGTTTGGGTATTTTTTTAACTAGTTTGGAAATATAGGACTTTTGGAGATGAACACGTACTAACGATTTGTTATTGTTACCATCACCTTTGCAAGTCTGTAACTTTGGTTACAGATTTCAGAATAATTTTATTTTTTTAATTCGACATTATTTTTTTATATTTACGTGATTTGTAAAGTAATATGATTTTTTAACTATTGTCGAAGAATAGAACTTTTGCAGATGAACACCTACTAACGATCTTTTATTGTTACCTTCACCTTAGCAAGTCCGTCACTTTGGCTTCAAATGTCGGTATAATCTGATTTTTTTTAATTCCACATTATTATTTTTATATCTGCATGATGGTAAAGTTTCGATATTTTTTAACTAATGTAGAAAAATTAGAATTCTGGATAGGATCCGGTACTCGCGATTTTTGTTGTCACTGTCACCTTTGCAAGTCCATAACTTTGGCTTCAGATGCCAATATAATCGTTTTTTAATTCCACATTAATTTTTTATATCTATGTGATTAGTAAAGTTATAGTATTTTTTAACCATTGTCGAAAAATAAGACTTTTGCCGATGAACACCTACTAACGATTTTTTATTGTTACCGTCACCTTCACAAGTCCGTAACTTTTTCTTCGGATATTGGAACAGTCTGATTTTTTTTAATTCTACATTAATGTTGGATATCTACATGATGGTAAAGTTTGGGTATTTTTTAACTAGTATGGAAAAAAGGACTTTTGGAGATGAACACCTACTAACGATTTGTTATTATTACCATCACCTTTGCAAGTCTGTAACTTTGGTTTCAGATTTCGGAATATATTTATTTTTTTAATTCGACATTATTTTTTTATATTTACGTGATTTGTAAAGTAATAGTATTTTTTAAATATTGTCGAAGAATAGAACTTTTGCAGATTAACACCTACTAACGATTTTTTATTATTATCTTCACCTTAGCAAGTCCGTACCCTTGCCTTCAAATGTCTGTATAATCTGATTTTTTAATTCCACATTAATTGTTTTATATCTACGTGATGGTAATGTTCCGGTATTTTTTAACTAATGTAGAAAAATTAGAATTCTGGATATGACCCGGTACACGCGATTTTTGTTCTCACCAACACCTATGCAAGTCCATAACTTTGGCTTCGAATGCCAATATAATTATATTTTAATTCCACATTAATTTTTTATATCTACGCGATTAGTAAAATTATAGTATTTTTTAACCATTGTCGAAAAATAAAACTTTTGCAGATGAACACCTACTAACGATTTTTTATTGTTACCTTTCACCTTCGAGAGTCCGTAATTTTTTCTTTGGATATTGGAATAATCTAATTTTTTTAATTCTATAATAATTTTGGATATTTACGTGATGGTAAAGTTTCGGTATTTTTAACTAATGTTAAAGTCGAAAATAGGAATTCTAGAGATGAACAGATACTCACGATTTGTTTTTGTTACCATCACCGTTGCAAGTTCGTAACTTTGGCTTCAGATGTCGAAATAATCTAATATTTTTAATTCCTTATTAATTTTGGATATCAACGTCATACTAAAGTTTTGGTTTTTTTTTAACTAATGTCGAAAAATAAGAATTCCACAGATGAACCCGTACTCACGATTTGTTTTTAGTACCATCACATTTCCAAGTCCGTCACTTTGGCTTCGGATGTTGGAATAATATGATTTTTTTAATTCCACATCAATTTTGGATATCTATGTGATGGAAAAGTTTCAGTATTTTTTAACTAATGTCAAAATTTTGGAATTCTGGAGATGACCCGATACTCACGGTTTTTTGTTGTTACCATCACATTTGCAAGTCTGTTACTTTGGCTGCAGATGTCGGTAAATCTCAATTTTGTTTAATTCAACATGAATTTTGGATATCTACGTGATGGTAAAGTTTTGATATTTTTTAACTAATGTCGAAAATTGGGACTTTTGAAGATGAATACCTACTAACCATTTTTTATGGTTACCATCACCTTTGCAAGTCCGTTACTTTTACTTCAGATGTGGGAATAATCTGATTTTTTTAATTCCATATTAATTTTGGATTTTACTTGTAATGTTCGACATTTTTTAACTAATGTCGAAACATGGGAATTTTGGAGATAACTGATTCTCACGATTTGTTTTTGTTACCATCACTTAACTCCGTAAGTTTGGCTTCGGATGTCGGAATCATATGTTTTTTTTAATTCTAAATTATCTTTCGATATATACGTGATGGAAAAGTTTTAGTATTTTTAACTAATGTCGAAATATTGAAATGCTAGAGATGACCCAGTACTCACCATTTTTTTTATTACTATCACGTTTGCAAGTCCATAACTTTGGCTTCAGATATCAGTATAATCTAGTTTTTTTTAATTCCACATTAATTTTTGGTAATGTTTCAGTATTTTTAACTAATGTCGAAAAATAAGAATTTGGGAGACGTGTTGGTACTCATTATTTATTTTTGTTACCATCACCTTTGCAAGTCCATAACCTTCGCTTCAGATTTCGGAATAACCAGATTTTTTTTAACTCCAAATTAATTTTGGATATATATATATATATATATATATATAATGGTAAATTTTCTTGAGACGAACCGATACTCAAGATTTCTTTTTGTTACCGTCACCTTTGAAAGTCCGTAACTTTGGCTTCAGATGTCAGAATCATATGATTATTTTTAATTCTACTTTATTTTTTGATATCTACATGATGGTAAAGTTTTGGTATTTTTTAATTAATGTTAAAAATTGGAATTCTGGATATGCCCCGGTACTCACGATGTTTGTTGTTACCATCACCTTTTGAAGTTCTTAACTTTGGCTTCAGATGTCGGAATTGGTTTGGTTTATTTTGGGCTAGAGGTAATTTTGTAAAGTATTTTGAGTATTAAGTGTTTGGTGTATAAAGTAGTGAGAGATTTGAGCAGCATGGTTGTATTAAATGTTTATTACTCACATTATGAGAGTGGTTGGGGTATTTAAACCTTTAATTAAATACCCATGGGCTTACGGGTTGAATTATGAAACTGGGTCGAGTTTAAGGACCCATTAACCTTTTAAGTAGATTAGCACATAACTTAGTCAAAAGGTGTTTAAGTGTTTTTACTTTTGTCCAGTTCGGATAATTTAGTGGCATGTTATTGTCCGAATTGCCCTTGTCCGGATTATGCAGTGGGTTGTGACTGAATATTCTAAACTCATCACTAGCCCCTTTTTAGGGCTCGCTAAATATCTTTGGGAGGACTAAAAAATCCATCAAGCCAGTAATGACTTTGTCCGATCTGCTTGAGCGGTCCGTACTAGGGAGTTTATTTTCATTATTAACCCAGTTCGAAGTCTGTCCGAACTGATTTCTCTTTCCAGAATTCTAAGAGTTTTCTTCTTGCATTATGGGACATGTGTCAATATCTGGTTCAACCTACCAGCCGTTATTCTTCCTAGATTGGCGCACCTAGTAAGTCTAGTGAACCGACTCAAGAAGTTGACCAACGATCATCCTCTTCCAGAAACCCCAGGCCTAGACAATTATTCAAACCAAGCCTTTCTCCCCTTCCCTCAGGCTCTTCTGTTCAAGAGTCTCAACCTTCTGTTGCTAAAGAAAAAAAGGTTTTGAGTGTTAGAAAACCTTCCCCCTTCATAACCATGGGTTCTAACGCTGAGAAGTCTCTGGAGAAGTCAACTCCTCGTCGGACGACTCGTCTAACTAAAGCCCAAACTACTACTTCACTACCGAATCCCTCCGGATCGGAGGCATCTAAAGCAACCTCAAGAGATAAGCCCTCCAGTTCGGAGGCATCTAAAGTATCCCCAAGGGCCAAGCCCTCCGGATCCCAACTTTAACCGGACATCAGGCCTTCAGAAACAACAGGCGCTCATCCATCCGAGCAGCCTTCGGTGCTAGAAAGCTGATCCCCATCCATCGAGAGAAATTGTTAAACCTTCCACAGTAATGGAAGAAGTAATGGAAGACAGTCTGGAGGAGGCTCCCTTTGAAAATGAAGCATCGGGTCAAACGGGGGATGCTGCTTTTGACAAGAAGGGCAAAAGCAAAGTCAAGGTCTGTTTGACTCATCCGGAGCTTCCGGAGTTCCTAGAGGGCAAGGTAGGCCCTTGCTTTAAAAATGTCAGTGTTAAATACCTGTTGGCTCTACAAAATATAAACTACATCTACACCCACATTGCTGAGTTGGGCCGGATCCGGACGAAATGGGGGATTCCAACGTCAGTGAAGGTAAGGATACCTGTCACTCTGGAGACTCCTATGGACTGCAAACTCAACGAGGTGGTTATTTTCACTAAAGTGCTAAACTGGGGACTTCGGTTACCGTTGGACCCATAAATCGTTAGGTATTTCCACCTGGTTAAACTCTGCCCAAGCCAGCTAAGCCCAAATAATTGGTATTCCCTCCTTGCTTGCATAATGGCATCAAGGTTATCAAAAATCCCACTCCCAATGGAGCAATTTACCGCTACGGCAAGTTTATTCAAGAATCACCAGATTCCATTCTACCATCATAATATGGGGAACAACTTCAAGGTGGTAGATGACTTGCTGGAGTCCGAGAAAAACTGGAGGACAGACTTTCTGTTTGTCGGTGGGACATGGGAGAATGGTAGGAAGATCAGGGCCAACACCAATCCCAGCATGTTAACTAGGAGGTGGAAGAGTACTGGTGAGTTTTTTCTATCTTTGTTTTTCATGCTTTTCTTTTTAAAACATAAGTATTCCCCTTCTGATTAATTTGTCACTCCTTTTTAGTGCTGCCGAAGGAGTTCAGCGGACACCTAGTGGAGGGGCAAACAACCTGTGCCAAGCTTAACGCATGGCCTGCGGAGCGTTGGGGGAATGCCTTCCACAATTGCTTCACCTCGGGCAATCTTGCGAGGTCCCATCCGTGGAACCACATGTCGGAGGGACCTCTCATGGGAAGAGCTAACTACACTGCCTCCTCCTGGTGTAATTCTCAAACGAACGGTGGCCAAGGATGGTAAATTGGTCTTACCTTCCAGAGGAAAAGCTCCCAGCAAAATAAAAGGGAAGAAGAAGAAAGCTGTAATAGAGCCGGTTCAAGCAGCCACAGAGGAGACTGGTTCGGGGAACCAAGGGGGAATTGACGCTGCCCTGCTCAAAGTGGTAGAGGCTGAAACTGTAAGGGAGGTGGGAGAGTCACAAAATCCACCAAAGCCTCCCAAAAAGGACCGGAAAAGAAGGTCCAGCAGCGATGAAAAGGCTGCAAAAAAGGAGAGTCACCTTAGGAGAAGAAATAATTCTTCGCCCTTCAGAGACTCTACCTCCACGAGCCCTTGTTGATCCTACTTTACAATAGAAGATCCCAACAGGTTTGTAGTCCAGAGAGGTTGCTGGGGGAGGGACTGAAGAAGTTGACATTAGTGCCCTCAAGACATTGATTTATACTTCAATGATTCCAAGAATGATGATTTCGCAGGTCCCTACCGCCCTTCGAGCTTTGCTAACATGGTGACCTTCAATGGTAAGTCTTTCTCCGTCTCCGGAGAGCAAGATGTTCTAAGCCATTCTCTTCTCGGTCACATCCAGCCAGTGCTTGACTTGGAGAGACAAGTGAAAAGCCAAACCACTCTCATTAATTCCCACACCATTGACAAGGAATCTCTATCAACCAACCTTCTTAATGCCAATCAGAGTATAGAAGAACTGAAGAAGGAGATAGAAGCAATGAGGAAGGACAAGGAAAATTTATCAACCAAGTTGCCACTTCGGACACTGCCAGTACTGATCTCCAAACTAAGTACTCCGGTTTGGAAAAGGATCTCACAATATTAAAGGAGGACCTGAAGACCAAAGATGGTGTCATTTAAACCCTATATGGTGAGAAGACTTCCTTCAAAGGTACTAGGTCGAAGATGGTGATAAACTCCTCCTAGGATCGACACTCTGAAATGGGATAGGGATAAATTTACAACCAGGAACCCAAAAGGATTCAAGGATCAAAGGATGTGGATCGATAGGTCACACAAAGGTTGTGGAAAGGCCTTTGATATTCTAACTGATCTTCCTTTGGATATGACGCACCAAATGAAGAACAGGTTTTCTTGTGGATATTACACACCAACAAGAGAAGAGTAAAACTTAAGAAGTTTTTTTAGAATCAAAGATAGTCTAACCATTAGAATTCTGAGTACATAGTTTTTATAGGAGAAAGAACTAGCCTTGAACACAATTAAGGCTGTTCTTGGAAACATAATGCATGCCGCTAAAACAATTAAGGCTTTTCTTGGAAACAAAATGCTTTAATATTGAAAATACAAAGTATTAATGATATAAGCTGGAAATCAGACCCCTCCCTCCTCCAAGGACGTGGCTTTTGGTGTAGATGGGCCTTGGGCTTTTATTTCAACAAATGGGCAATGGTGAAGTGAAACAATTGCCTCATTAAAAACCTTGTCAAGAAAACCCATTGAGACAAAACTTGAACAAGGGAAAAAGAGTACAATCGAGACACTTTCTCATTTGTTGAAATCAATTAGCTTGCATCAAGACCAAAGTGGTTTGACAAGTTTTTCCACCATACTTGCTGTTTTGATCACGTGGATTCTCTAGTTGATTAAGCAATCCTCCAACAGCTTTGTTAAATTGTTTTGCTCTTGATCGAGTTGTTGGACCAGCCGGTAAAATAAGAATATCTTCAACTTCAAGCTCATCTTCTTTTTCAAGTTGTTCATCTGGTTCTTGCACATTTCCATGTTCTAAGCTCCTTGTGTCATCTAGGATCACATCATAGGTCAAGTTGATACGCATTATTGTTGATCTTTTTTGTTACTTCAAATGGTCCATCAATTCTAGGCATCAATTTTGACTTCCTCTCTTCTGGAAATCTTTCCTTTCTTAAGTGCACCCATACTTGATCCCCAACCTCAAAAACTTTCTCACGTCTTCCCTTGTTTGCTTGTTAGACATATTGCTCAGTTTTCTTTTCTATGTTTTCCTTGCATCATCATGGATCTGTTTTACAAGTTCAGTTTTCTTTTTCCCATCTATGCTAGTTCTTTCACTCAAAGGTAAAGGAATTAGATCCAAAGGAGATATTGGGTAAATCCATAAACAATTTGAAAAGGAGAGTACTTAGAAGCAGAATGCATAGAATGATTGTATGCAAATTCAACATGCAGCAAACATTCTTCCCAAGTTTTCAAGTTCTTTTTAATTAATGCACGTAGAAGAGTGGACAAAGTCCTATTTACTACTTCTGTTTGTCCATCAGTTTGTGGGTGACAGGTAGTAGAAAATAAAAGCTTAGTCCCTAACTTAGACCACAAAGTTTTCCAAAAGTAACTTAGAAACTTAGTGTCCCTATCTGAAACTATCGTCCTACGCATGCCATGCAAACGAACTATCTCTTTAAAGAACAGATTAGCAATGTGCAACGCATCATCAGTTTTGTGACAAGCAACAAAGTGTGCCATTTTAGAGAATCGATCAACAACCACAAAAATGGAATCCTTACCAGTTTTAGTCCTATGAAATCCAACTACAAAGTCCATAGATATATCATTCCAAGGATGCGTAGGAATAGGTAAAGGAGTATACAAACCGTGGGATTGAACCTTAGATTTGGCTTGTTTGCAAGTAGCATATCTGTCACAGATTCTTTCAACATCCCTCCTCATATGTGGCCAGTGGAAGTGATCCAGCATTACCTTGAGAGTTTTAGCCATTCCAAAATGTCCCATTAAGCCTCCTCCATGGGCTTCTCTAATAAGTAAATCTCTCATGGAACAATTAGGAACACATAAATGTTTCCTTCATGCCTATAGAACCGCCCTGAAGCAAACTTTTCACATGCTTGATACATCTTTCCAAAATGAGAATCATTTTCATATAAACTCTTAAGATGATCAAATCCTAAAATCTTAGCTTCAAGAGTAGTGATTAAGGCATACCTTCGGGACAATGCATCAGCAACAATATTTTCTTTACCTTGTTTGTTTTGATGACATACGGAAATGTCTCAATAAATTCTATCCACCTGGCATGTTTTTTGTTAAGTTTTTGCTGACCTTTTAGGTGTTTGAGAGATTCATGGTCAGTGTTTATGAAAAATTCCTTTGGCCACAAGTAATGCTGCCATGTTTGCAAAGCTCGAACTGAGGCATACAACTCCTTGTCATAAGTAGGATAGTTTTGAGTAGCTCCTCCAAGCTTTTCACTGAAATAAGCTATGGGCTTTTTATCCTGCATCAAAACAGCTCCAATCCCAATTCCAGAAGCATCACATTCAATCTCAAAAGTTTTAAGAAAATCAGGTAATGTCAAGACAGGAGCATGAGTAAGCTTCTCTTTTAAGGATTTAAATGCTTCTTCTTGAGCTTGTTCCCACTTGAAACCAACGTCCTTCTTTATTATTTCAATGAGTGGTGCAGCTAAGGTGCTGAAATCTTTGACAAATTGCCTATAAAATCCTGCAAGGCCGTGGAAGCTTCTCACTTCTCTAACTGTTTTTGGACTTGGCCATTAGCGGATTTCCTTAACCTTTTCCTCATCCACCTTAATACCATCTGCACTTATAACAAAACCTAAAAAGACAAGATTATCGGTACAAAAAGTGCATTTCTTAAGATTAGCATAGAGATTTTCCTTCCTAAGTACACTTAAAATCAATTTCAGATAGTGAACATGTTCTTCTAATCACTTGCTGTAAATTAAGATGTCATCGAAATATACTACAACAAAAACTCCTATATAAGCCCTTAGAACATGATTCACTAACTGCATGAATGTACTAGGTGCATTAGTCAGCCCAAATGGCATTACTAACCATTCATATAATCCATGCTTAGTTTTGAATGCAGTTTTCCACTTATCCTCTTCTTTCATCCTAATTTGGTGATAACCACTTTTAAGATCAATCTTAGAAAAAATGCTAGAACCATGCAATTCATCTAACATATCATCTAATCTAGGTATAGGATGGCGATACTTTATTGTTATGTTGTTGATGGCTCTGCAATCAACACACATTCTCCAGCTTCCATCTTTCTTGGGCACAAGTAGAACTGGTACCGCACAAGGACTCATGCTTTCACGAATATGTCCTTTTTCCATCAGTTCACTGATTTGCCTTTGCAATTCTTTTGTCTCCACTGGATTAGTTCTATAAGCAGGTCTGTTAGGAAGGGAGGCTCCAGGTACAAAATCTATTTGGTGTTCGATGCCTCTAATTGGTGGAAGCCCCTTTGGATTGTCTTTAGGGAATACATCTTCAAATTCCTGCAAGAGAGAAGTCATCTCACTAGGCAACACCGGTGTCAAGTTAGTTAAACTCATAAGAGTTTCCTTAAACACAAAAAGTAACATGGGTTGCTTAGAGAATAATGCTTTCTTAACCTCGCCAGATTTTGCATAGAAATTCGAATGTTTAGTTACCCGACTTTCCTTGTTCTGCATATGCGTTTGATCTTGGTAAACTTCTCGTGGAGTCATGGGAACTAGAGTGTTTTTCCTTCCTTGAAACTCAAATGTATGGCGATTAGTGAATCCATCATGGATAACCTTTCGATCAGATTGCCATGGCCTTCCTAACAGTATGTGACTAGCCTCCATTGGTAGAACATCACATAAACTTCATCTTCGTACTTACCAATGGCTAAGGGAACTTCTACTTGGTGGCTAACTTTCATTTCTCCATTGTCGTTAAGCCATTGAAGCTTGTAAGGTGCTGGATGCTTTTTTGTTTTTAAACCAAGCTTCTTTACCATAGATTCACTTGCCACATTGGTACAACTGCCTCCATAGATAATAAGGCTACAAACTTTCCCTTGAACAAGTCACCTAGTGTTAAACAGATTCTCCCTTTGCTCTTGTTCTTCTTCTTTTGTTTGAACGCTTAAAGACCTTCGGGCTACCAATAAATCTCCTTTAGCAGGTCGCTCTAAGTGCTCTTCGAAAGAGTCAGAGACAATTTCTTCTTCCTCTGAAATTATTTCTCCATTATCTAGAATTGACATAATCTTCTTATTAGAACAATCATTAGCATACTGTCCCATCCCTTTGCACTTGAAACACTTAACATCACGAGCTCTGATTGCAACCTCTTTAGGTTTGCCCTTGTTATCAATAGACAAGGGTGTTCCAAATTTTTGGTTCACCTCTACATAGCTTCCTTTCTGATAATTAGTCTTCTCATCTTTTGAATAACTTGGCTTAATTGTTACTGCCCCTGAACCGTAACTTGATCTTGAGGAGTTCTTTCTTTTAACTTGTTGTTCAAATAGCAAAGCTTTGTGTAGCACCTCTTCTAGTTCAACATAATACCGAGTTTCCAATCTGTCTTGAATTTCTCTATTTAAACCCCCAAGAAACCTTGACATTGTTGCCTCTCTATCTTCTGAAATATCAGCTCGCAACATTAAGGTCTCCATTTCTTGATAATACTCTTCAACAGATCGGCTTCCTTGTGTTAATCTCCTCAGCTTTAGATGCAGCTCACGGTGGTAATGACTAGGAACAACCCTCTTCCGCATAATGGCTTTCATTTCTGCCCATGATTCTATAGGATGTTCCCCATTACGCCTTCTTGAGGTAACTAGTTGATCCCACCAACTAAGAGCATAATCATAAAATTCAGTAGCAGCAATTCTTACTTGATTGGTCTCTATGTAGTGTTGAACGTTGATAACGAGTTCAATCTTCTTTTCGCATTCCAAATAGGCATCTGGATCGTTTTTTCCATGGAATGGTGGAATCTTAATCTTGAGACCTCCAAGATTGTCACGCATACGTGCGTTGCCCTCTCTTGTACGTCTATGGTGCCTTCTATGGCTGTTTCAAGCAAATTGCTCATGCGTTCATAATATTCATCAGCGGCTTCATTTCTGAATTGTTTATGTAGTTCATGGTTTCTTCTTGGACTGGTTTGTCGTGAACGGTTCCGCTCGTGGTCGGTGTTTGATTGAAGCTCTTCGCGAAAGGCATCTATCTTGGTGTCTATCAACTTTGTCATAGCTTCAATTAGAAGCTTGTTGTTATTGAAATTACTGTTTTCTGCATCATTTGAATTAGACATCCTTTTCAACAAAACAAAACAAAAATAAATCACCAGCAACAAGTCCTTGGAAAGTTCTTCAATTTATTTAAAACCATAAAACATATCCAAATCTGTTTCCTAAGAATAATAAGAGATAAGTTTCACAACAGCACCTAAAAACGATTTTCTACGATTTTAAATCTCAAACAACTATAACTAGGGTGAAACAGATCAGAATTTCGTGATTCAAAATGAAATCATCACACTAACACTCAAATCTTCACAAACAAACTTATAATATAAAATAGATGAAGAAAAATTAATGAGAAAGAGAATACCTAACTTTCAGAATGTTGCTCTGATACCACTTGATAAACTCCTCCTAGGATCGACACTCTGAAATGGGATAGGGATAACTTTGCAACCCGGAACCCAAAAGGATTCAAGGATCAAAGGATGTGGATCGATAGGTCACACAAAGGTTTTGGAAAGGCCTTTGATATTCCACCTGATCTTCCTTTGGATATGGCGCACCAAATGAAGAACAAGTTTTCTTGTGGGATATTACACACCAACAAGAGAAGAGTAAAACTTAAGAATTTTTTTTAGAATCAAAGATAGTCTAACCATTAGAATTCTGAGTACATAGTTTTTATAGGAGAAAGAACTAGCCTTGAACACAATTAAGGCAGTTCTTGGAAACATAATGCATGCCTCTAATACAATTAAGGCTTTTCTTGGAAACAAAATGCTTTAATATTGAAAATACAAAGTATTAATGATATAAGTTGGAAATCAGACCCTTCCCTCCTCCAAGGACGTGGCTTTTGGTGTAGATGGGCCTTGGGCTTTTATTTCAACAAATGGGCAATGGTGAAGTGAAACAATTGCCTCATTAAAAACCTTGTCAAGAAAACCCATTGGGACAAAACTTGAACAAGGGAAAAAGAGTACAATCAAGACACTTTCTCATTTGTTGAAATCAATTAGCTTGAATCAAGACCAAAGTGGTTTGACAAGCTTTTCCACCATACTTGTTGTTTTGATCACGTGGATTCTCTAGTTGATTAAGCAATCCTCCAACAGCTTTGTTAAATTGTTTTGCTCTTGATCGAGTTGTTGGACCAGCCGGTAAAATAAGAATATCTTCAACTTCAAGCTCATATTCTTTTTCAAGTTGTTCATCTGGTTCTTGCACATTTCCATGTTCTAAGCTCCTTGTGTCATCTAGGATCACATCAGATGGCCAAGGAGAAAGATGAGTTTGTGAAGCAGCATGAGCAAGCTATCCAAGCAGGTATTGATAAATATACCAACGAAGTAATAGATTCCCTTGAGAAAAGATACGATGAAGTCAGGTCTGACATGGTGTTGCTCTTTCATGAGACCTTTCCGAAGAGGACCCTTGATCCCCTATTGAAATATGTGGAATACGAAGACCTTCCTCATTACGCAATGGTAGCTGGTGACAAGTACAACTACTCCAGTGGAGTTGACTCCACTACTGATGATGAAGAGGGAACTGGTGAGAGTTCGAGTGCTGAGCTCAAAATTCCCAAGAAAGGTGGTGGTGGTGAAGGGACATCCGAAGGGAACAAGCCCTAAGGATTAATCATATTTTTTATCTTTTCTGAACAGTTAAAGTCCTTAGACGGCCAAGGCATATTTTGTAATGTTATCCGGTCAGAGTTCGGATAAGCCTTTGAAATACTTAAAGTCCTTGGATGGCCAAGGCATCTTTTGTTCTTCCTATTTGGTTAAAGTCTGAATAGGTTTATTTATCAAATCTTCGTTTATTTAACACTTTCTTTCCTTTAAATTTTAATGGCTAATGTTTAAATAGCCCCTAGTTTTTCAGAAGCATTATAGTGAGAGTGTTTAATATCTCTGATGACATGTATTTAATGGTCATCACTTAACCAGGTTATCTGATCTATCAAAGATCCAAAGTGTTGAACTAATGATTTGTACTTGAACTGAATTGTATTTAAATCATACCGGATGTTTTAAGGAGGCATCACATTTTATTGAATGAAAAAACCAGACACCTCATTAAAACCTCCCTACGCCACCACAGTAGGAAAGAGTATGCCTCTAATATTTACATTGATATCTAACAAGTAAAGTTTATTCTAAATATAACTTGAGATGTTCAATATTCCATGGGTGCTTCAAAACCCTTCCTTCTTTATCCTGAAGCCTATATATCCCATACTTAAGCTTTTCGGAGACCTTATAGGGTCCTTCCCAGTTTGGAGTCAGCTTACCGAACTACTTCTCCTTGGTGTGTAAGAAAACTTTTCTTAAAACTTTATCTCCTAGTTGAAAATCTCTTCTCTTGACCTTGGAAGCAAACCTGCTCCTCATCAAGCCTTGTTAGGGGGTTGTTCTAAAGTGAGCTTTAACCCTTCTTTCTTCTATTAAGTACAACTGATTCCTAATTGCTATCTCATTAGCTTGTTCGGAATAGGTATGGACCCTGTATGATGGTAGGTTTGCTTCAATGGAGGTAATGGCATTCATCCCATACACCAAAGAAAAAGGAGATTATTGTGTAGCAGCCCGATGAGTAGTTCGGTATGCCCACAACACTTCTTACAGATAGTTTGTCCACTTCTTTGCAGCTCTCTCTATATTCTTTTTTAATCCACATAAAATGGTCTTGTTGGCAACTTCAACCTGGCCGTTTGCTTGTCGATGGAAAGGAGAAGAGAAATAGCATTGAATGCCTCTAGAAGCACAACAATTCTCCATATCCTTGTTATCAAACTGTGGCCCTATCTATGGTAATCTTTTGAGGAATCCCAAATCTGCAACATATATTGGACAAGATAAATTTAAAGACAGCTTTCGAAGTGGTTCCTGCCAAATGAGTTGCCTTTATCCATTTCGAGTAGTAATCAATAGCAACTATAATAGTACACTCCGGACGCCACTGGCAGAGGCCCAACTAAATCCAATCTCCAACGAGCAAAAGGTACTGGCTCAGAAATAGACTCCATAGGTACTGCTGGCACATGAATTTTTGTTGCCATACCTTTGACATGGATCACACTTCTTTACCATTTCTTTAGCATCTACCATTATGGATGGCCAATAGTACCCAGCCAACAGAACCCTCCGGGTTAGTGCCCTGTAGCCACAATGCGCTGACCCTTCTCCATCCTGTAGTTTGGATAAAACGAATTGAGATTCTTCAATCCCCAAACAACGCACGATAGGTCTACTAAAAGATTTTTTATAAAGAACTTCCCTTATGATAAAAAAACCACGAGCCCTGTGTTTAATTTTTTTTTCCATAGCTTTATCCATAGGCAAAACCTCATCAGAAATGTATTGAAGAAGGGAAAATCTCTAATCTATAGGTTGAGCTACGTGTATACTCAAGCTAACCTCCTTTTCCTTGTTCTGATCTGATTGTATGGATGGGCATTCTTCTACATGAATCCAAGGGTAGGACTCAGAATATGCTATGGTTGCCAAGGAATCTGCCAGTGTATTTTCTGATCTAGGAATATGCTCATAACAAACACGTTCGAAGTTGGCTGCCACTTCTTTATAGATGAGTAAGTATTTGATCAGTTGCTCCTTCTTAGCCTCAGATTGACCTTGAACATGATGGTTAAAAAGCTGTGAAACACTCATCAACCTAACTATTTTAACCCCACATAGGAAAGCTAATTTGAGACTAGCTATAGCCGTTTCATATCCGGACTCATTGTTAGAGGCCCTGAACCAAAAGCATATAGCCAGGTACATTTTATCACCATACGGAGAGGTTATGCATATTCCAACTCCACAACCCATTGTGTTTGATCCACCATCAGTCCGAACTACCCACTATTTCTTGGTTTTTCCTTCTGAAATTTGTTTAGAACTTCTATCTGAATGGAATTCTACCAGGAAATCAGCAACAGATTGAGCTTTGATAGCAGTTCGTGGGGAAAAATCAATGTCATAATCACCCAATTCTACTGACCACTTGGTCATCCTGCTTGATATATCTGCCTTCTGAAGAACATTCTCAATGGGAAAGATGTTCAGATAGTAATGGAATGAGACTGAAAATACGGCCTCATTTTTCTTGCAACAATCACTAAGGCTAGTGCCAATTTTTCAAGCTTCAAGTACCTCTTCTCAGCATCTATCAGACTTTTGCTGATGTAGTAAACCGGAAGAGGGTAATTATCCACCTCTCTTACCAATACTACACTTACAGTGAATTCTGATATAGCCAAGTATACATATAGTGTTTCTCCTTGTATGGGCTTAAAAAGGGTTTTTGGGGAAGATAAGTGTTTCCTTATTTCATCAAAAGCTTTACTGCATTGTGGAGACTAATTGAAGTCTTTAGCACTCTTCAAGGTTTGAAAAAATGGAGCACACTTGTCCGAACACCTTGAGATAAAACGATTCAAGGCAGCCAACCTTCCAGTAAGCCTCTAGACTTCTTTAATATTCCGAGGAGGATCCATTTCTAATAGGGCATTCAACTGATCCAGATCGGGTTGTATCCATTTCTCACTTATCACATACCCCAAAAAAATCCCGGATCGAACCCTAAAGACACAATTTTCTAGATTTAGTTTCAAATTCACCATTGTGAGATTGGCAAAAGTTTCCCGACGGTCAATTATATGCAAATCCTCCTCCAAGCTTTTAACCATCATGTCATCTATGTATACCTCCATATTCCTACCAATCTGATTAGCAAATGTTTTGTTTACTAGCCTCTGGGAAGTAACCCCAACATTTTTCAACCCAAAAGGCATCACCTTATAGCAATGGAGACCCTTGTCTATAACAAATGTAGTATGATCTTGGTCCTTCGGATCCACCTGAATATGGTTGTAACCAGAGAAAGCATCCATGAAGGATAGCAACTTGTTTCCAGACATTGAGTCCACCAATTGATCTATCAGAGGGACACGATAAAGATCTTTTAGGCAAGCTCTATTGAGGTCAGTAAAATCAATACACACACGCAATCTCCCGTTCTTTTTCTTGACTAACACCAGATTGGCAGTCCATAAAGGATACTAGGACTCCTTTATATGCCCCATCTTGGTAAGCCGATCAACTTCTTGGACTATTACATCAGCTTTCTCCTTAGAGAAGGCCCTCATTTTCTGTACAACAGGTGCAACATCATTCCGAATTGATAGTTTGTGTGAGATAACACTTGCATGTACTCCGGTTACATCACTATTGCACCAAGCAAAAACATGTTGATTGTCTGATAAAAAGGACAATAATTTCTTTTTTAACTCTGGCGCCATCGTGGAGCCAACCTTGATACTTCTACCTTGTGCCAGGGAGTGGGTTTCAACCTCTTCCACTGGTATTATAACACTAGTGGCCTCTCTAGTGTCATCAATCTCACCTTCCCCCTCAGAAGGCCCCACTAACTGCTAATCTTCATTAATTCGAACTGCTCCCAAAGTTTTAGGAGCAAGTACAGTTGCCTAGCACTCCCTTGCTATCTTCTAACTATGTCGAACAACACCCACTTGCCCTTGAACTGCATTCTTCAAACACTAGTGGACTATTGAGGCCACAACATGTATTCTGGAGAGCTAGGTTCTCCCAAAGATTGCATTGTAACATGTGGAGAAATCTACCACAACAAATAACACTCTGACCAGCTTTTTAAAAGGTCCCTTTCCCAACAGCACCTATTCCTCAAACTCTCCGATTACATCCACAGAGCTCCCCGTGAAGCCCACAATGGTTTTGTTTGACCATTGAATAACGGCCGAATGTTTCATCTCCTTGTAGGAACTTAAAAAGAGGATGTTTGTCGAACTGCCTGTGTCTCTCAAAATTCGTCTGATATCATTACCCCTATAGATGCTCCTATCACCACAGCATCCTCATGAGGCCCAGAAATATTTCTTAAATCATCCTCATCGAAAATTATGAATGGAAAAGAGATTTGGCATTGACAAGAATTTATGCCTCATTCCAACTGAGTAGCCAGACTATGAACATGCCTCTTTCTTGATGAAGGAGTGGGCGCTATCATGGTATCCCCTCTGAATATAGTGAGTAACTCAAAGAAACTAATGAGTCCGGACACCGTCTTAGTTTGCTCAGTTATGACCCTATCCCAGCTTACCTCTTTCGATGAGATTATATACTTCCTGCTTCAGAGCAATGCAGTCTTGGGTGTTATGGCCAATATTATTATGATACTAGAAAAATCAAGTATTTCGACGATCTCTGGGAGACTATAATGCTGCTGGTTTCCGGAAATGGACTTCATCCTTGGTTTTGTCATAAATTGTGGCCACGTTCTCTTTTAATTCTGCAAACCACTCCGGTTGAACCCAAGGACCTCTTTTACTCCTTAACTGCTGGCTCTGAGATTAATTTTGGTTGGACTGAGCCTATTTAGCCCAGTTGGACCGTTGTCCGGTCTCCTTAGCCTTATATCCGGACTGGTTTTGAGATATTGTGGTGGACCTCACCTGACGATGCACCCTAGTTTTTTTGGTTTCATCCACATTAATCTGCTTCCCCACATGATTTAATAAGACACCCCAAGTCATGGCCTTCTTCCTGGTCACCGAATCAGCCAGATTCCCAGGGTTCAACCCTTGTCTCAACGAAGCAATTGCTACCTATTCAAAGCAATATGCTAACCCGTTCTTGGTATTTACGAACCGACTTATGTAGTCTTTTAAGGACTCATTTGGCTCTTGGGCACAATGGATAATGGCATCTCCATTTCCCTTCACCTCCTTACTTCCCACAAACTACATTCAGAAGGAAACCCATAATATATCGAAGTTTCTGATACACCCCCTGGGGTAAGCTGTTGTACCACTTAAGAGCACTTCCCGTAAAATATTGGGAGAAGTCTCTACATAAAAGTTTGTCATCATCATCAAAATTAATCATGAAGTTCTTGAACTGCTCCAGATGATTGTCCGGATCCTTACTTCCATCATACTTCTCTATTTTTGGAGCTGTCAAACCTTTTGGGTAGGTTTCTGAACAGTATTTTGGCAGAAAAAGGTGACTGTCTCCAATTCCTATTACGACTGTAGACTGTATCTTCATTAGGTGTTGCAAAAATACATGGCTCGCTCTGAAAAGCAAAAGGATCGCTCAACAACTGATCTACATGCATGTGACTGTGGCTGTGAGATGACTCTTTGCCCAGATGCCTTTTAAGTCTCTTATGCCTATTTCTCTTTCTTGAATATTTTTAACTAGTTAATGTTTCTTCCTGGACCTCCCTTCATCGCTTCTTGATGACAAAGACTCCTCAAGCTCAGCCTCGTTCGAAGAGCTGCTGGAGATCAACCGATAGTCACGATTTGTTATTCATTAGCTAATGTAAAAAGTATGAACTCTAGAGATCAACCGGTAGTCACGATTTGTTCTTGTTACCATCACCTATGGAAGTGCGTAAGTTTGGCTTCAAATGTCGGAATCATATGATTGTTTTTTTAATTCTACATTATTTTTTGATATCTACGTGATGGAAAAGTTTCGGTATTTTTAACTAATGTCTAAAAATTGAAATTCTGGAGATGACGTTATTTTTAACCGGTACTCACAATTTTTGTTGTTACCATCACCTTTGCGAGTCCATAACTTTGGATTCGGATGTCAATATAATCTGTTTTTTTAATTCCACATTAGCTTTTTATAACTACGTGATTAGTAAAGTTTCGGTATTTTTTACCTACTGTCGAATAATAGGACTTTGCAGATGTTTAAACAATTATTTATCGTTACCATCACCTTTGCAAGTCTGTAACTTTGGCATCGCGTGTCAGAGTAATATGATTTTATTAATTTTGGCTTCGCATGTCGGAATAATTTGATTTTATTTTAATTTCACATTAATTTTGGATATGTATGTAATGGTAAAGCTGTAATGTTTTTTAACTAATGTCGAAAAATAAGAATTCTGGTGATGAAGTCACGATTTGTTTTTGTTACCATCACCTTTGCAAGTCGACTTAAATCAGGAAATAGTCCCTCGACTATCACGTTTTCTTTCATTTAGTCCATCGACTAAAAAATCACCGGTGAGGGTCCCTCGACTATCCTATTTTCTTTCATTTAGTCCTTCGACTTTAAAATCACCGGTGAGGGTCCCTGGACTTTGAAAAAATCTATAAATTTAGTCCATGATTTGAGATTTTTTTTCTTAGATTCAGGGACTAAATTTATAGATTTTTCAAAGTCCAGGGACCCTCACCGGTGATTTTAAACTCGAAGGACTAAATGAAAGAAAATGGGATAGTCGAGGGACCCTCACCGGTGATTTTTTAGTTGATGGACTAAATGACAGAAAACGTGATAGTCGAGGGACTAGACAACGATTTAAGCCTTTGCAAGTCTGTAAATTTGGCTTTAGATGTCGAATCGATTTTTTTAGTTCTACATTATTTGTCGATATCGACGTGATGGAAAAGTTTCGGTATTTTTAACTAATGTCTAAAAATTGAAATTTTGGAGATGACATTATTTTTAACCGGTACTCACGCTTTTTGTTGTTACCATCACTTTTGCAAGTCCATAACTTTGGCTTCAGATGCCAATATAATCCGTTTTTTTTAATTCCACATTAATTTTTGATATCTACGTTATTAGTAAAGTTACTGTATTTTTTAACTACTGTCCAAAAATAGGACTTTTGTAGATGTTCTTACCATTTTTTATTGCTACCATCACCCTTGCAAGTCCGTAACTTTGGCACCGGGTGTCGAAATAATCTGATTTTTTTAATTCCACATTAATTTTGAATTTGTACCCGATTGTAAAGTTTCGGTGTTTTTGTTACCATCATCTTCGCAAGTCCGTAACTTTGGCTTTGGATGTGAGAACAATATGATTGTTATTTTATTTTATATTGTTTTATGATATTTACGTGATAGTAAAGTTTCAGTATATTTTAACTAATTTCCAAAAATTGGAATTTTGGAGATGACCCGGTACTCACGATTTTTATTGTAACCATCACCTTTGAAAGTCCGTAACTTTGGCTTCGGATGTCGAAATAACCAGATTTTTTAAAATTCCAAATTCATTTTGGAAATTTATGTGATGGTAATTTTTCGGTATGTTTTAACTTTGAAAAAAATAGGAATTTTTGAAATGAACCAGCACTCACGATTTGTTTTTGTTACCATCACATATGCAAGTCTGTAACTTTTGCTTCAGATGTCGGAATCATATGATTTGTTTTAATTCTACACTATTTTTTTATATCTACGTGATAGAAAAAATTTGGTATTTTTAACTATTGTCGAAAAATTAAATTTCTAGAGATACCTAGTACTCATAATATTGGTTATTACTATCATGTTTGTAAGTCTATAAATTTGGCTTCAGATGTCAATATAATATGATTTTTTTTAATTCCACGTTAATTTTTTATATCTATGTGATTGTAAAGTTTTGGTATTTTTTATCTAATATCCAAAAATAGGATTTCTGGAGATGAAGTGATACTCACGATTTGTGTTTGTTACCATCACCTTGGCAAGTCCGCAACTTTGGCTTCGGATGTCGGAATAATATAGTTTTTTTAATTCTACATTATATTTTGATATCTATGCGATAGTAAAGTTACAATATTTTTTAACTAATGTAAGAAAACTGGAATTTTAGAGATGACCTGATACTCGCGATTTATTGGTACAATTACCTTTGCAAGTCCGTTACTTTGGCTTTGAATGTCGGAATAACTAGATTTTTTTGAAATTCTTAATTAATTTTGGATATCTATGTGATGGTAAATTTTTAGTATTTTTTAACTAATGTCGAAAAATAGAAATTCTTGAGATGAACAAGTACTCACGATTTGTTTTTGTTACCATCACCTTTCCAAAGTGCGTAAGTTTTACTTCAGATGTCGTAATCATATGATTTTTTTTAATTCTACTTTATTTTTTGATATCTATGTGAATGTAAAGTTTGGTATTTTTTAATTAATGTCGAAAAATTGGAATTCTGGATATGCCCCGGTACTCACGATGTGTGTTGTTACTATAACCTTTGTAAGTCTGTAACTTTGGCTTCAGATGTCGGTATAATATAAAAAAATTTAATTCAACATTAATTTTGGATATGTACGTGATGGTAAAGTTTCGATACATTTTAACTAATGTCGAAAAATAGGATTTTTGGAGATGAACACCTACTAACGATTTTTAATTATTACCTTCACCTTTGCAAGTCCATAACTTTGGCTTCAGATGAATAATATGCTTTTTTTAATTCTACATTAATGTTTGATATCTACGTGATTGTAAAGTTTCGTTATTTATTATCTAATGTCAAAAATAGGTATTCTAGAGATGAACTGATACTCACGATTTGTTCTTGTTACCATCACCTTTGGAAGTCCGTAAGTTTGGTTTCAGATGTCGGAATCATATGATTGTTTTGTTAATTCTACATTATATTTCGATATATACGTGATGGAAAAGTTTCAGTATTTTTAACTAATGTCTAAAAATAGAAATTATGTAGATGACGTTATTTTTAACCGATACTCACGATTTTTGTTGTTACCATCACCTTTGCATGTCCATAACTTTGGCTTCGGATGCCAATATAATCTGTTTTTTTAATTCCACATTAATTTTTTATATCAACGTGATTAGTAAAAGTTACTTTATTTTGTAACTACTGTCGAATAATAGGACTTTTGCAGATGTTTAAACAATTATTTATTATTATTATCACCTTTGCAAGTGTGTAACTTTGGCTTCGCGTGTCGGAATAATTTGATTTTTTTAATTCCACATTAATTTTGGATATGTACGTAATGATAAACTTTTAGTGTTTTTTAACTAATGTCGAAAAATAGGAATTCTGGAGATGAACAGATACTCCCGATTTGTTTTTGTTACCATCACCTTTGCAAGTCCGTAGGTTTGGCTTTAGATGTCGGAATCATATGATTGTTTTTTTAATTCTACATTATTCTTCGACATCCCGTGATAGAAAAGTTTCGGTATGTTTAACAAATTTCTAAAAATTGAAATTTTGGAGATGATATTATTTTTAACCGGTACTCACGGTTTTTGTTGTCACCATCACTTTGGAAGTCCATAACTTTGGCTTCAGATGCCAATATACTCTGTTTTTTTAATTCCACATTAATTTTTGATATCTACGTGATTAATAAAGTTACTGAATTTTTTCATTACTGTCGAAAAAGGACTTTTGTAGATGTTCTAACAATTGTTTATTGCTACCATTACGTTTGCAAGTCCGTAACTTTGGCTGCGGATGTCGGAATAACCCGATTTTTTTTAAATTCCAAATTCATTTTTAATATCTCTGTGATAGTAAATTTTCGGTAAGTTTTATCTAATGTCGAAAAATAGGAATTCTTGAGATGAACGGGTACTCACGATTTATTTTTCTCACCATCACCTTCGCAAGTCCGTAACTTTTGCTTTAGATGTCGAAAAGTTTTGGTATCTTTAACTAATTCAAGAAAATGAAATGTTGGAGATGACCTAGTACTCACGATATTTGTTATTACTATCACGTTTGCAAGTCTATAACTTTGGCTTCGGATATCAACATAATATGATTTTTTTAATTCCACATTAATTTATCATATCTACGTAATTGTAAAGTTTCGGTATTTTTTTAACTAATATCGGAAAATAGGAATTAGGGAGAAGAAATACTCATGATTTGTTTTTGTTACTATCACCTAGGAAAGTCCGTAACTTTGGCTTCGCATGTCGGAATAAAATGATTCTTTTTAATTCTACATTATTTTTTGATATCTATGCGATAGTAAAGTTTTAGTATTTTTTAACTAATGTCGAAAAACTAAAATTTTAGAGATGACCCGGTACTCGCAATTTATTGTTACCATCACCTTTGCAAGTCCGTTACTTTGGCTTAGGATGTCGGAATACCTAGATTTTCTTAAATTCCTAATTATTGGATATCTATGTGATGGTAAATTTTCGGTATTTTTTAACTAATGCCGAAAAATAAGAATTCTCGATGAGTTGGTACTCACGATTTGTTTTTTTACCATCACCTTTGGAACTTCGTAACTTTACTTTAGATGTCAGAATAACCAGATTTTTTTTAAAATCCCAAATTAATTTTGGATATCTATGTGATTGTAAATTTTTGGTATTTTTTAACTGATTTCGAAAAATAGGAATTCTTGAGATGAACTCACGATTTGTTTTTATTACCATCACCTTTGCAATTCTGTAACTTTGGATTAGGATGTCGGAATCATATGATTGTTTTTTGAATTCTACTTTATATTTTGATATCTACGTGATGGAAAAGTTTCGGTATTTTTAACTAATGTCTAAAAATAGAAAATCTTGGAGATTTTGTTATTTTTAATCGGTACTCACGATTTTTGTTGTTACCATCACCTTTGCAAGTCCATAAATTTGGCTTCAGATGCCAATATAATCTTTTTTTTAATTCCACATTAATTTTTTATATATACGTGATTAGTAAAGTTACTATATTTTTTAATTACTGTCGATGGTAACAAAAACAAATAGTGAGTATTTGATAATCTCGAAAATTACTATTTTTGATATTAGTTAAAAAATAACGAACTTTACCATCACGTAGATATCCAAATTTAATGTGGAATTAAAAAAAATAAGATTATTTTGTCACCTAAAGTCAAAGTTACGGACTTGCAAAGGTGATGGTGACAATAAAAAATTGTCAGTAGGTGTTCATCTGTAAAAGTACTATTTCTCGACAGAATTTAAAAAACATTGTAACTTTACAAATCAAGTAGACAATAAAAATTAATGTGGACTTAAAAAACATATTATAATTGCATTACTTAGATATCAAAAAATATTTTAGAATTAAAAAAATATCATATGTTTCCGACATCCGAAGCCAAAGTTAGGGATTTGCAATGGCGATGGTAATAAAAAAATCATGATTACCGGTTCATCTCAAGAATTCCTGTTTTTCGACATTAGTTAAAAAAATACCAAAAAATTACTATCACATAGATGTCCAAAATTAATTTGGAATTAAAAAAATCTGGTTATTCATACATCTGAATCTCCAGAATTCCAAAAACTTTTACATTAGTTAAAAAATACCGAAACTTTACCAACCTATAGATATAAAAAAATAATGTAGAATTCAAAAAAAATCATATTACCATGACATCTGAAGCCAAAGTTACGGACTTGCAAAGGTGATGGAAACAAAAGCAAATCTTGAGTACCGGTTCATCTCAAGAATTCCTACTTTTCGAAAATAGTTAGAAAAATACTGAAACTTTACCATCAAGTATATATCAACATTAATTTGGAATTAAAACAAAATCAGGTTATTCAGACATCTGAAGCCAAAGTTATGGACTTGCAAAGATGATGGTAACAATAAAAATCGTGAGTACCGGGTCATCTCCAGAATTTCAATTTTTCGACATTAGTTAAAAAATGCCCAAACTTTACTATCACATAGATATCCAAAATTAATTCGAAATTAAAAAAATAAGATTATTCTGACATCTGAAGCCAAAGTTATGGAGTTGCAAATGTGATGGTAACAATAAAAAAATCGTTAGTAGGTATTCATCTCCAAAAGTCCTTTTTTTACATTAGTTAAAATATACTAAAACTTTACCATCACAAAGATATCTTAAATTAGATTATACCGACATCTGAAGACAAAGTTACGGGCTTGCAAAGATGATGGTAACAAAGAAAATTGTGAGTACCAAGTTATCTCCAGAACTCCAATTTTACTATATTACTTAAAAATTACTGAAACTTTACCATCACATACACATTGAAAAATAATCTAGAACTGAAAAATCATATGATTCAGACATCGGAAGCGAAAGTTATGGACTTGCAAAGATTATTGTAACCAAAACAAATCATGAGTATCGGTTCATGTCCAATATTTCTATTTTTCGACATTAATTAAATATTACCGAAACTTTACCATTATGTAGATATCTAAAAATAATGTCGAATTAAAACAATCAGATTATTTTGCAATCCAAAACCAAGGCTTAATTACTTCCAAAGGTGATGGAACAAAAACAAATCGTGACTACTAGCTCATCCTCTGAATTCTTTTTTTTTCGACATTAGTTAAAAAATATCGAAACTTTGCCATCATGTAGTTATCAAAAATTGATGTAGAATTGAAAAAATGAGATTATATTGACATCCGAAGCCAAAGTTATGGACTTACAAACGTGATAGTAACAACCAAAATTGTTGGTATTGGGTCATCTCCAAAATTCTAATTTTTCGACATTAGTTAAAAATACCAAAATAAATTCATCACTTGGATATCGAAAAATAATGTAGAATAAAAAACTATATGATTCCGACATCCAAAGCAAAAGTTACGGACTTGCAAAAGTGATGGTAACAAAAATAAATAGCGAGTATCGGTTCATCTCCAGAATTCCTATTTTTTTATATTAATTAAAAAATAACCCCAACTTTACAATCACATAGATATCAAAATTAATGCTTAATTAAAAAATAATCATAATTTATTGACAACCAAAGCCAAAGTTATGGACTTGCAAACGTAATAGTAACAACACAATTGTGAGTATTGGGTCACCCCCAGAATTCCAATTTTTCAACACTAGGTAAAAATACCGAAACTTTTCCATCACGTAGATATCCAAAAATAATGCAAATTAAAAAAACAATCATATGATTAAGACATCCGAAGCTAAACATTCGGACTTGCAAAGGTGATGGTATCAAAAAAAATCGTGAGTATCGGTTCATCTCTAGAATTCCTATTTTTGGACATTCGTTAAAAAATACTGAAACCTTACCATCACGTAGATATCAAAAATTAATGTGGAATCAAAAATTAGATTATTCCGACATCTAAAGCAAAAGTTACGAACTTCCAAAGGTGATGGTAACAATAAAAAAAGTAAGTAGGTGTTCATCTCCAAAAGTTCTATTTTTCGACATTAGTTAAAAATACTGAAACTTAACCAACACCTAGATATCGAAAAATATCATAGAATTAAAGACAATCATATGATTCCGACATCTGAAGCCAAAGTTACAGACTTACAAAGGTGATGGTAACAAATAGTGAGTACGGGTTCATCTCCAAAATTCATATTTTTTACATTAATTAAAAAATAGCAAAACTTTACCATCACATAGATATCCAAAGTTAAAGTAGAATTAAAAAAATCAGATTATTCTGACATCCAAAGCAAAAGTTACGGACTTGCAAAGGTCATGATAACAATAAAAAATTGTTAGTAATAGTCCATCTGCAAAAGTCCTATTTTTTTTCAGTAGTTAAAAAATATTGTAACTTTACTAATCACATAGATATCAAAAGTTAATGTGGAATTGAAAAAACAAATTATATTGGTATCTGAAGCCAAAGTTACAAACTTGCAATGGTGATGGTAACAAAACAAATCGTGAGTACCAATTCATCTCAAGAATTCCTATTCTCGACATTAGTTAAAAAATACCCAAATTTATCATCACACATATATCCAAAATAATTTTGGAATAAAAAAAATATGGTTATTCCGAAATCCGAATCCAAAGTTACGGACTTGCAAAGGTGATGATAACAATAAAAATCGTGAGTACCGGGTCATCTCCAGAATTACAATTTTTCGACATTAGTTAAAAAATACCGAAACTTTACCATCGTGTAAATATCGAAAATAGAACTTTTGTAGATGAATACATACTAAAGATTTTTTATTGTTACTATCACCTTTGCAACTCCGTCACTTTGGCTTCAGATGTCGGAATAATCTGATTTTTTTAATTCCACGTTAATTTTGGATATCTACGTGATGGTAAAGTTTCGATATTTTTAACTAATATCGAAAAATAGGAATTCTATAGATGAACTCGTACTCATGATTTGTTTTGGTTGCAATAACCTCTGCAAATCCGTAACTTTGGCTTCGAATGTCGGAATCATGTGATTTTTTATTTCTACTTTATTTTTCAATATCAACGTGATGGTAAAGTTTCATTATTTTTTAACTAATGTAAAAAAATTGGAATTCTAGACATGACTTGGTAATCACGATTTTCTTTGTTACCATCACGTTTTCAAGTCCGTAACTTTGGCTTTAGATGGCGAAATAATATGATTTTTTTAATTTCACATTAATCTAAGATATCTTTGTGATGGTAACCTTTCGATATTTTTTAACTAATGTCGAAAAATAGAAATTCTGGAGGTGAACCAGGACTCACGATTTTTTATGTTACCATCACCTTCGCACGTCCGTAACTTTGGCTTCAGATGTCAAATGAATCTGTTTTTTTTAAATAAAAATTATTAATCTATATCTATGTGATGGTAAAGGTTCAGGTTTTTTTTAACTAGTGTAAAAAATAGTAATTATCGAAATGAACCGGTACTCACGATTTTTTTTACCATCACTTTTGCAAGTCCATAAGTTTGGCTTCAGATGTCGGAATTATATGATTTTTATAATTCCATATTATTTTTTGATATCTATATAATGGTACAGTTTTGGTATTTTTTAGCAAATGTCGAAAAAATAGAATTATGGAGATGACCTGGTATTCACGATTTTTTTGTTACCATCACTATTGCAAGTCTGTAACTTTGGCTTTGGATGTCGGAATAATCTGATTTTTTTAATTCCACATTAATTTTGGATATCTACGTGATGGTAAGGTTTTGATATTTTTTAACTTACGTCGAAAAATAGGAGTTTGGAGATGAACACTTACTAACCATTTTTAGTTGTTACCATCACCTTTGCAAGTCCGTAACTTTAGGCTTCGGATGTCGGAGTAATATAACTTTTTTTCTAATTTCGATATTATTTTTTGATATCTACGTGATGGTAAAGTTTCAGTATTTTTTCACTAATGTCGGAAAATAGGAATTTTGAAGATGACGATTTGTTTTTATCACAATAACCTTTGCAAGTCCCTAACTTTGGCTTCAGATGTCGGAATCATATGATTTGTTTTTAATATCACATTATTTTTTGATACCTACATGATGTTAAAGATTCAATATTTTTAACAAATTTCGAAAAATAGGAATTCTAGAGATGAACTGGTACTCATGATTGTTTTGGTCGCCATCATATTTGCAAGCCCGTAACTTTGACTTCAGATTTCGCAATAATATGATTTTTTAATTCCACATTATTATTCGATATCTATATGATGGTAAAGTTTTGGTATTTTTCAACTAATGTTGAAACATAGGAATTTTGGAGATGAACCGATACTCACGATTTGTTTTTGTTACCGTCACCTTTGCAAATCCGTAACTTTGGCTTCAAATGTCGAAATCATTTGATTGTTTTTAATTTTACATTATTTTTCGATATATACATCATGGTAAAGTTTCGGTATTTTTTAACTAATATCGAAAATTAGAACTCTGGAGATGAACCAGTACTCACGATTTGTTTTGGTTATAATAACCTTTGCAAGTCCCTAACTTTGGCTTCGGATGTCGGAATAATATGATTTGTTTTTAATATCACATTATTTTTTTATACCTACGTGATGTGAAAGATTCAATATTTTTAACAAATTTCGAAAAATAGGAATTCTAGAGATGAACTGGTACTCATGATTGTTTTGGTCGCCATTATATTTGCAAGCCCGTAACTTTGACTTCAGATGTCGCAATAATATGATTTTTTTATTCCACATTATTATTCGATATCTATATAATGGTAAAGTTTTGGTATTTTTCAACTAATGTTGAAAAATAGGAATTCCGGAGATGAAGCGATACTCACGATTTGTTTTTGTTACCGTCCCCTTTGCAAATCCGTAACTTTGGCTTCAAATGTTGGAATCATATGATTGTTTTAATTTTATATAAATTTTCGATATCTACGTGATGGTAAAGTTTCGGTATTTTTTAACTAATATCGAAAATTGGAACTCAGGAGATGAACCAGTACTCACAATTTGTTTTGGTTACAATAACCTTTGCAAGTCTACAACTTTGGCTTTAGGTGTCTGAATCATATTATTGTTTTAGTTCTAAATTATTTTGCAGTTCTGTAACTTTGGTTATGGATATCATAATAATATGATTTTTTAATTCCAAATTATTATTCAATATCTACGTTATGTTAACGTTTCAGTATTTTTCAACTAATGTAGAAAAATAGGAATTCCGGAGATGAACCGATACTCACCATTTGTTTTTGTTACCATTACCTTTTCAAGTCCTTAACTTTGGCTTCCGATATCTACGTGATGGTAAAGTTTCAGTATTTTTTAATTAATATCGGAACTCTAGAGATGAATCGGTACTCACGATTTGTTTTGGTTACAATAACGTTTGCAAGTCTGTAACTATGGCTTCAAGTGTTAGAATCATATGGTTTTTTTAGTTCTAAATTATTTTGCAATATCTTCATGATGGTTTCGTTATTTTTTAACTAATGTCAAAAAATTGGAATTTTGGAGATGACACGATACTCACGATTTTCTTTGTTACCATCACGGTTTCAAGTCCGTAACTTTGGCTTTGGATGGCTGAATAATTTGATTTTTTTAATTCCACATTAATTTAAGGTATTTTCGTGATGCTAAAGTTTTAGTATTTTTAACTAATGTCGAAAAATAGAAATTTTGTAGATGAATTACCTACTGGCGATTTTTTATTGTCACGATCACCTTTGTAACTCTGTAACTTTGGGTTCAGATGTCGGTATAATCTGCTTTTTTTATTCCATATTAATTTTGGATTTCTACGTGATGGTAAAGTTTCGATATTTTTTAACTAATGTAAAAAAAACATAAAGTCTAGAGATGAACCCGTAGTCACGATTTGTTTTGGTTACAATAACCTCTACAAGCCCGTAACTTTTGCTTCTAATATCAGAATCATATGATTGTTTCGTTCTACTTTATGTTTCAATATCGACGTGATGGTAAAGTTTCGTTATTTTTAAACTAATGTTAAATTTTTGGAATTCTAAGCATGACTTGGTATTCACAATTTTCTTTGTTACGATCAAGTTTGCAAGTCCGTAACTTTGGCTTTGGATCGGTGAATAATCTGATCTATTTAATTCCATATTAATTTAAGATATCTTTGTGGTGGTAAAGTTTCGGTATTTTTTGCTAATATAAAAAAATAGGACTTTTTTAGATGAACCCGTACTAACGATGTTTTATGTTACAATCACCTTTGCAAGTCTGTAACGTTGGCTTCTGGAATCATATGCTTTTATTTTAATTGTACATTATTTTTTGATATCAACTTGATGGTAATGTTTCAGTATTTTTCAACTAATTGCAAAAAATTGGAACTTTGGAGATGACCCGGTATTCACCATTTTTTTGCTACCATCACCTTTCCAAGTCCGTAACTTTGGCTTCAGATGTCCGAATCTTATAATTTTTTTTAAATTCTACATTATCTTTCGATATCTAGTTGATTGTAAAGTTTATGTATTTTTTTAACTAATATAAAAAATTGGAATTATGGAGATGACCCGGTACTCACCATTTTTTTTGTTACCATCACCTTTGCAAATATGTAACATTGGATTCAAAAGTCGGATATCTGCATGATAGTAAAGTTTTGGTATATTTGTTAACTAATTTCGAAAAAATAGGACTTTTGGAGATGAACACCTATTAACAATTTTTTATTGCTACCATCACCTTTGCAAGTCCGTAACTTTGGAATCAGAAGTCATAATAATCTTATTTTTTAATTCGATAATATTATGGTAAAATTTTGATATTTTTTAACTAATGACAAAAAATAAGAATTCTAGAGATTAGTACTCACGATTTGTTTTTGTTGCCATCATATTTTCCATTCTGTAACTTTGGCTTCAGATGTCGGAATAATATGATTTATTTACAATATTTATGTAATGGTAAATCTTCGGTATTATTTAAATAATATCGAAAAATAGAATTTCTTGAGATAACCGATACTCAAGATTTGTTTTTGTTACCATCACCTTTGCAATTTCGTAACTTTGGTTTCGAATGTCAGAGTCATATGAATATTTTTAATTCTACATTATTTTTCAATATCTACGTGATGGTAAAGTTTATGTATTTTTTAACTAATATCGCAAAATTGGAATTCTAGAGATGACCCTGTACTCATGATTTTTGTTGTTACCATCACCTTTGCAAGTCTGTAACTTTGGCTTCAGTTGTCGGTATAATAGGTTTTTTTTAACTAATGTCGAAAAATAGGATTTGTTGAGATAACCAATACTCAAGATTTGTTTTTGTTACCATCACCTTTTCAATTTCGTAACTTTGATTTTGAATGTCAGAATCATATGAATATTTTTAATTCTACATTATTTTTCAATATCTACGTGATGGTAAAGTTTATGTATTTTTTTAACTAATATCGAAAAATTGGAATTCTAGAGATGACCCTATACTCACGATTTTTGTTTTTACCATCACCTTTGCAAGTATGTAACTTTGGCTTCAGTTGTCGGTATAATATGATTATTTTTAATTCAACATTAGTTTTGGATATGTACGTGATGGTAAAGTTTCGATACTTTTTAACTAATGTCGAAAAATAGGAATTTTGGAAACGAACACCTACTAACGATTTTTTATTGTTACCATCACCTTTGCAAGTCCATAACTTTGGCTTCGGGTGTCGGAATAATCTTATTTGTTTAATTCCATATTAATTTTCGATATCTACGCTATGGTAAATTTTTGATATTTTTTAAATAATGTAGAAAAATAGGAACTTTGGAGATGAACACATACTCACGATTTGTTTTTATTACCATCACCTTTGTAAGTCCGTAACTTTGGCTTCGGATGTCAAAATAATCGGATTTTTTTAATTCCACATTATTTTTAGACATCTACATGATGGTGAAGTGTAAGTATTATTGAACTAATGTAACAAAATTGGAATTCTAAAGATGACCCGATACTCACCATATTTTTCTTACCATCACCATTGCAAGTCCGTAACTTTGACTTAAAATTTCGGAAAAATATGATTTTCTTAATTCCACATTAACTTTGGATATCTACGTGATGGTAAAGTTTCGTAATTTTTTAACTATGTCGAAATATAAGACTTATGGAGATGAACCGGTACTCACGATTTGTTTTGTTTACATACAATAACCTTTGGAAGTCCGTAACTTTGGCTTCGGATGTTAGAATCATATGATTTTTTAGTTCTATATTATTTTTCAATATTTACATGATGGTAAATATTTTTATATTTTAACTAATGTAAAAAATTAGAATTCTGTAGATGACCTGGTACACGCAATTTTCTTTGTTACCATCACCTTTCAAGTCCGTAACTTTGGCTTCAATTGTTAGTATAATCTGTTTTTTTTAATTCCACACTAATTTAAGATATCTACTTGATGATACAGTTTCGGTATTTTTAACTAATGTTAAAAAATAGGAATTCTATAGATGAACCAGTAACTGATTCTATACATACTAACGATTTTTTATTGTTACCATGACTTTTGCAAGTCCGTAACTTTGGCTTTGGATGTCGGAATAATCTGATTTTTTTTAATTCCATATTAATTTTGGATATCTACGTGGTTTTAAAGTTTCGATATTTTTAATTAATGTCAAAAAGTTGGAATTCTAGAGATCACCCGTTACTCTTGATTTTTTGTTGTTACCATCACGTTTGCAAGTCGTAACTTTGACTTCAGAAGTTAGTATAATATTTTTTAAATTCCACATTAATTTAGATATCTATGTGATGGTAAAGTTTAGATATTTTTTAATTAATGCCGAAAAATGGGACTTTCGGAGATTAACACCTACTAACGATTTTTTATTGTTACCATCACCTTTACAACTCCGTAACTTTTGCTTCGGATGTCGGAATAATTTGATTTTTTTTAATTCGACATTAATTTTGGATATATATGTGATGGAAAAGTGTCGTATTTTTTAACTAATGTCGAAAAATAGGAATTCTGGAGATGAACCGGTACTCACGATTTGTTTTTGTTACCATCCCCTTTGCAAGTCCGTAACTTTGGCTTCGAATGTCAGAATAATATGATTTTTTAATTCTAGATTATTTTTTAATATCTACATGATGGTCGAAACTTTGGAATTCTAAAGATTACTCGGTACTCACGATTTTCTTTATTATCATCACATTTGCAAGTCCGTAAATGTGGTAAATTTATTGTATTTTTTTAACTATGGTCGAAAAATAGGACTTTTGCAGATGAAAACCTACTAACAATTTTTTATAATTAGTATCACCTTTCAAAATCCGTAACTTTGGCTTCGGGTGTCAGAATAATCTTATTTTTTTTATCGCACATTAATTTTGGATATCTATCCGGATACTCACGATTTGTTTTTGTAAATTTTCGGCATTTTTTAAACTAATGTAAAAAAAATAGAAATTCTTGAGATGAACCTGTACACACGATTTGTTTTTGTTACCATCACCTTTACAAGTCTGGAACTTTAGCTTCGGATGTCAGAATGATATGATTTTTTTTTAATTCTACATTATTTTTCAATTTCTACGTGATGGTAAAGTTTTGGTATTTTTTTAGCTAATGTAGAAAAATTGGTGTTCTAGATATGACTCGTTCGGTACTTACAATTTTTGTTGTTACCATCACCTTTGCAAGTCCATAACTTTGGCTTCAGATGCCAATATAATCTTTTTTTATTCCATATTAAATTTTTATATCTATGTGATTAATAAAGTTACAATATTTTTAACTACTGTCGAAAAATAGGCCTTTTGAAGATGAACACCTACTAACACTTTTTTATTGTTCCTATCACCTTTGCAAGTCTGTTACTTTGCTTCGAATGTCGGTATAATATGATTTTTTTAAATTCTACAATAATTTTTTACATCTATGTGATTAGTAAAGCTGTAGTATTTTTTTAACTACTATCGAAAAATAGGACTTTTGTAGATCAAGACTTACTAACAATTTTATATGATTACCAACTTATTTGCAAGTCCGTAACTTTTGCTTCGAGTGTTAGAATAATCTGATTCTTTTAAATCCACATTAATTTTAGATATCTATGTGATGTAATGTTTCGCTATTTTTTTACTAATGTCGAAAAATAGGAATTCTAGAGATGAACCGATATGAATGATTTGTTTTTGTTACCACCAAATTTGCAAGTCCGTAACTTTGGTTTCAGATGTCGGAATCATATTTTTTTAATTCTACCGTATTTTTTGATATCTACGTGATGGAAAAGTTTTGGTATTATTAACTAATAAAAAAATTAGAATTCTGGGGATGACCCAATACTCACGATTTTTATTGTTAACATCACCTTTGCAAGTTCGTAACTTTAGCTTCAGATGTTAGAATAACCATTTTTTTAATTCCACATTAATTTGGATATCTATGTGATAGTAAATTTTTGGCATTTTTTAATTAATGTCGAAAAATAAAATTCTTGGGATGAACGGGTCGGTATGTAGCAATCATATTTTTTGACTTTTATGTGATGGTAAATTGACGATATTTTTTAACTAATGTTAAAAAATTTAATTTCTGGATATGACCCGGTCGGTACTCACGATTTTTGTTGTTACCATCACATTTACAAGTCCACAACTTTAGCTTCGGATGCCAATATAATTTTTTTTAATTCCACATTAATTTTTGATATCTACGTGATTAGTAAAGTTTCAATATTTTTTAACTACTATCGTAAAATAGGCCTTTTGCAGATGAACACCTACTAACAATTTTTTTATTGTTACCATCACCTTTACAAGTCCGTAACTTTTGCTTCGGATGTCGGAATAATCTGATTTTTTAATTCCACGTTAATTTTGGATATCTACATGATGGTAAAGTTTCGGTATTTTTTAACTATTGTAAAAAAATAGGAATTCTAGAGATGAACTGATACTCACAATTTGTTTTTGTTACCATCATCTTCGCAAGTCCGTAACTTTTGCTTCAGATGTCGAAATAATTTTTTATGATACTAAGTTATTTTTTATATCTTCCTTATGGTAAACTTTTGTTATTTTTTAACTAATGTCTAAAAATTGGAATTCTAGAGATGACCCGGTACTCATGATTTTTATTGTTACCATCACCATTGCAAGTCCGTACCTTTAGCTTCGGAGGTCGGAATAACTAGATTTTTTGAATTCCAAATTTATTTTGGATATATATATATATATATGTGATGGTAAATTTTCTGCATTTTTAACTAATGTCAAAAAAACAAAATTCTTGAGATGAATCGATACTCAAGATTTGTTTTTCTTACCATAACTTTTGCCTTTGGCTTTGGATGTCGGAATCCTATGATTTTTTTTTGATTCTATATTATTGTTTGATATCTACGTGATGGTAAAATTTATGTATTTTTTAACTAATGTCAAAAAATTGAAATTGTGGAGATGACTCGGTACTCACAATTTTTGTTGTTACCATCGCCTTTACAAGTACGTACCTTGGCTTCAGATGCCAATATAATCTGTTTTTTTTAATTGCACATTAAGTTTTGATATCTACGTGATTGGTAAAGTTCTGGTATTTTTTAATTATTGTCGAAAATAAGGACTTTTGCAGATGAACACTTATTAACATTTTTTATTGTTACCATCACCTTTTCAAGTCTGTAAATTTGGCTTCCGGTGTCGGAATAATATGATTTTTTTAATTCCAAATTAATATTGGATATCTACGTGATGGTAAAGTTTTGGTATTTTTTAACTAATGTAAAAAAACGCAATTCTAGAGATGAACTGATACACACGATTTGTTTTTGTTACCATCATCTTCACAAGTCTGTAACTTTCGCTTCAGATGTCGAAATTAATTTTTTTAATACTACATTATTTTTTGATATCTTCGTGATGGTAAAGTTTCGGTATTTTTTAACTAATGTCAAAAAATTGGAATTCTGGAGATGACCCGATAATCATGATTTTTATTATTACCATCACCTTTGCAAGTCAGTAACTTTAGCTTCGGAGGTCGGAATAACCAGATTTTTTTAATTCCAAATTTATTTTGGATATCTATGTGATGGTAATTTTTTGGTATTTTTTAACTAATGTCGAAAAATAGAAATTCTTGAGATGATCCTGCACTCACGATTTGTTTTTGTTACCATCACCTTTGCAATTCTGTAACTTTTCAAAATACATTATTTTTCGATTTCTATGTGATTGTAAAGTTTCGGTATTTTTTCACTAATGTAGAAAAATAGGTATTCTAGATATGACTCGGTTGGTAGTCACAATTTTTGATATTACCATCACATTTGACTTCCATAACTTTAGCTTCGGATGCCAATACAATTTTTTTTTTAATTCCACATTAATTTTTGATATCTACGTAATTTGTAAAGTTATCGTATTTTTTAACTACTGTAATAAAATATTCCTTTTGCAGATGAACACCTACTAACATTTTTTTATTCTTACCATCACCTTTGCAAGTCCATAACTTTTGCTTCGGATGTCGGAATAATTTGATTTCTCGAATTCCACATTAATTTTGGATATCTACGTGATGGTAAATTTTTTGTATTTTTTAACTAATGTCAAAAATTGGAATTTTGGCGATGAACCAATACTCACGATTTGTTTTTGTTACCATCATCTTTGCAAGTCCGTAACTATGGCTTCGGAGTTCGGAATAATCGTAATATTGCTTTAATTCCACATTAACGTTGGATATCTACCAAATGGTAAAGTTTCGGTATTTTTTACCTAATGTCGAAGTAGGAATTTGGAGATGAACCTGTACACACGATTTGTTTTTGCTACCATCACGTTTGCAAGTCCGTAAATTTGGCTTCAGATGTCAGAATCATATGAATTTTTTTAATTCGACATTATTTTTCAATATCTATGTGATGGTAAATGTTCAGTATTTTTTACCTAATGTCAAAAATTGGAATTTTAGAGCTGACCGGTACTCACGATTTGTTTTTGTTACCATCACTTTTGCAAGTCTGTAACTAATCATATGAATTTTTTTAATTCCAAATTAATTTTGGATATCTACGTGATGGTAAAGTTTTGGTACTTTTTAACTAATTTCGAAAAATTGGAATTCTAGAGATGAACTGATACTCACGATTTATTTTTGTTACAATTACTTCGCAACTCTGTAACTTTGGGATTGAATCTCTGAATAATATAATTTTTTAAATTCTACATGTTTTTTTTATATCTACATGATGGTAAAGTTTAGGTATTTTTCTACTAATGTCGAAATATTTTAATTCTGGAGATGACCCGGTACACACGATTTTCTTTGTTATCATCACCTTTGCAAGTCCGTAACTTTGGCTTTGGATGTCGGTATAAGCTGATTTTTTTTATTCCACATTAATTTTGGATCTTTATGTGATAGATTTTTGGTATTATTTAACTAATGTTGAAAAATAGGAATTCTTGAGATGAACATATACTCACGATTTTTGTTGTTACTTTGTAAGTTCATATCTTTAGCTTCGAATGTTAAAACAAATATATTTATTTTTAATTCCAAATAAATTTTGGATATCTATATGATGGTAAATTTTCGGTATTTTTAACTGATGTCCAAAAATAGGATTTCTTGATATCAACCGGTACTGAGGATTTGTTTTTGTTACCATCACATTTGCAATGCCGTAACTTTGGCTTCGGATTTCAGAATCATATGATTATTTTTAGTTCTACATTAATTTCTGATATCTACGTGATGGTAAAGTTTCCATATTGTTTAACTAATGTCGAAAAATTGAAATTCTGGAGATGACCCGGTACTCACTATTTTGTTCTTACCATCACCTTGCAAGTCCGTAGATGCCGGTATAATATTATTTCTTAATTTAACATTAATTTTTTATATGTACGTGATGGTAAAGTTTCGATACTTTTTAACTAATGTCGAAAAATAGAACTTTTGAAAATGAACACCTACTAACGATTTTTTATTATTACCATCACCTTTGCAAGTCCATATAATCTTATTATTTTAATGTCAAAAAATAAGAATTCTAGACATGACCCGGTACTCACGATTTTGTTTATTACCATCCTTTTTGCAAGTCCGTAAGTTTGGCTTCAGATGTCGGAATAATCTGATTTTTTTAGTTCCACTTTAATTTTGGATATCTATATCATGGTAAAGTTTTGGTATTTTTTTTAATAATGTCAAAAAATAGGAATTTTGGAGATTAACCCGTACTCACGATTTGTTTTTGTTACCATCACCTTCGCAAGTCCGTAACTTTGGCTTCGAATGTCGGAATAATATGGTTTTTATAATTTTACATTATTTTTCGATATCTATGTGATTGAAATGTTTTGATATTTTTTTCTAATCTTGAAAAATTGGAATTATGGAGATAACCTAGTACTCACGATTTGTTTACCATCACCTTTGCAAGTCTGTAACTTTGGCTTCAGATTTCGGAATCATATGAATTTTTTAGTTCTATATTATTTTATGATATCTGCGTGATGGTAAAGTTTCATATTTTTTAACTAATGTAAAAAAAATCGAATTCTGGAGATGACCTAGTACTCACGATTTTTGTTGTTCTCATCACTTTTGCAAGTCCGCAACTTTGGCTTCAAATGTCGGAAAAATCTGATTTTTTTAATTCCACATTAAATTTAGATATTTACGTGATGGTAAAGTTTCATAATTTTTAAATTATGTAAAAAAATAGGAATATTGGAGATGAACCAGAACTCACGTTTTTTTTGTTACAATAACCTTTGCAAGTCCGTAACTTTGGCTTCAGATGTCGGAATCATATGATTCTTCTAGTTCTACATTATTTTTTAATACCTACGTGAGGGTAAAGTTTCAATATTTTTTAACTCATGTAGAAAAATTGGAATTCTGGAAATGATCTGGTACTCACGATTAATTTTGTTACCATCACCTTTGCAAGTCCCTAACTTTGGCTTCAGAGTTCTGAAAAATCTTATTTTTTTAAATCAATATTAACTTTGGATATTTTTACGTGACGGTAAAGTTTTGGTAGTTTTTAACTATGTCGAAAAATAGGAATTCTGGAGATGATTCGCTACTCAAGGTTTGTTTTGGTTACAATAACCTTTGCAAGTTCATGATTTTGGCTTCAGATGTCAGAATGATATGGTTGTTTAGTTCTACATTATTTTTCAATATCTACGTGATGGTAAAGTTTTGGTATTTTTTAACTCACGTTAGAAATTGGAATTCTTGGGATGAACCCATACTCACGATTTGTTTGGTTACTATAACCTTTGGAAGTCCTTAAATTTGGCTTCGTATGTCAGAATCATATGATTTTTTTAGTTCTACTTTATTTTTCAATATCTATGTCATTGTAAAGTTTTGGTATTTTTTAACTAGTGTAAAAAATTAGAATTTTGTAGATGGCCTTGCACTCACGATTTGATTTTTTACGATCACCTTCGCAAGTCCGTAACTTCTGCTTCGATGTCAGAATAATCTGATTTTTTAATTCCATATTAATTTTTTATATCTACGTGATCGTAAAAATTCTATATTTTTAACTAATGTCAAAAAATACGAATTCTTGAGAAGAACCGGTACTCACGAATTGTTTTTGTTACCATCACCTTTGCAAGTCCGTAACTTTGGATTCGGATGTCGGAATCATATGAATATTTTTTCAATTCTACATTATATTTTGATATCTACGTGATGGAAAAGTTTTGGTATTTTTAACTAATGTCTAAAAATAGAAAATCTTTGAGATGACGTTATTTTTAACCTGTACTCACGATTTTTGTTGCTACCATCACCTTTGCAAGTCCATGACTTTCTCTCCAGATGTCAATATAATCTGTTTTTTTAATTCCACGTTAATTTTTTTTATATCTATGTGATTGTAAAGTTTCGGTATTTTTTATCTAATATCCAAAAATAGGATTTATGGAGATGAAGTGATACTCACGATTTGTGATTGTTACCATTACTTGGCAAGTCCGCAACTTTGGCTTCAGATGTCGAAATAATATGATTTTTTTAATTCGACATCTATGCGATAGTAAAGTTACTATATTTTTTAACTAATGTAAAAAAAACTGGAATTTTAGAGATGACCCGGTACTCGCGATTTATTGGTACCATTACAATTGCAAGTCCGTTACTCTGGCTTCGGATGTCAGAATAACTAGATTTTTTAAAATTCCTAATTAACTTTAGATAACTATGTGATGGTAAATTTTTGGTATTTTTTAACTAATGTCGAAAAATAGAAATTCTTGAGATGAATAGGTACTCACGATTTGTTTTTGTTACCATCACCTTTGCAAATGCGTAACTTTTACTTCGGATGTCGTAATCATATGATTTTTTTAATTCTGTTTTTATTTTTCGATATCTACGTGATTGTAAAGTTTTGATATTTTTTAATTAATGTCGAAAAATTAGAATTCTGGATATGCCCGTAACTTTGGCTTCAGATGTCGGTATAATATGACTTTTTTTAATTCAACATTAATTTTGGATATGTACGTGATGGTAAACTTTCGATACTTTTTAACTAATGTCGAAAAATAAGATTTTTTGGAGATGAACACCTACTAACAATTTTATATTATTACCTTCACCTTTGCAAGTCCATAACTTTGGCTTCAGATGTCGGAATAATGTGATTTTTTTTTAAATTCTACATTAATTTTTGATATTTACGTGATTGTATAGTTTCGTTATTTATTAACTAATGTCAAAAATAGGAATTCTAGAGATGAACTAATACTCACGATTTGTTCATGTTACCATCACATTTGGATGTCCGTAAGTTTGGCTTCAGATGTCGGAATCATATGATTATTTTTTTAATTCTACATTATATTTCGATATCTACGTGAAGGAAAAGTTTCTATATTTTTAACTAAAGTCTAAAAATTGAAATTCTGGAGATGATGTTATGTTTAACCCGTACTCATGATTTTTGTTGTTACCATCACCTTTGCAAGTCCATAACTTTGTCTTCAGATGCCAATATAATCTGGTTTTTTAATTCCACATTACTTTTTGATATCTACGTGATTAGTAAAGTTACTATATTTTTTAACTACTGTCGAATAATAGGACTTTTGGAGATGTTTAAACAATTGTTTATTGTTTCCATCGCCTTTGCAAGTCCGTAACTTTGGCTTCACATGTCGAAATAATTTGATTTTTTTAAATTCCGCATTAATTTTGGATATGTACGTAATGGTAAAGTTGAGGTGTTTTTTAACTAATGTCGAAAAATAAGAATTCTGGAGAAGAACTGATACTTACGATTTGTTTTTGTTACCATCACCTTTGCAAGTCTGTAAGTTTGGCTTTAGATGCCGAATCATACGATTGTTTTCTTAATTCCACATTATTTTTTGATATCTACGTGATGGTAAAGTTTATGTATTTTTTTAACTAATGTCAAAAAATAAGAATTTTGAAGATGAGTTGGTACTTACGATTTGTTTTTGTTACCATCACCTTTGCAAGTCCGTAACTTTGGCTTCAGATTTAAGAATAACCAGATTTTTTTTAAATCCCAAATTAATTTTGGATATTGTCGAAAAATAGAAATTCTTGTGATGAACCGGTACTCACGATTTGTTTTTGTTACCATCACCTTTGCAAGTCTGTAACTTTGGTTTCGGATGTCGGAATCATATGATTATATTTTTAATTCTGCATTATATTTCGATATATGCGTGATGGTAAAGTTTAGGTATTTTTAACTAATGTCTAAAAATAGAAAATTTGGAGATAACGTTATTTTTAACAGGTACTCACGATTTTTGTTGTTACCATCCCCTTTGCAAGTCCATAACTTTGGCTTCAGATGCCAATATAATCTTTTTTTATCCCACATTAATTTTTTATATCTAAGTGATTAGTAAAAGTTACAGTATTTTTAACTACTGTCGAATAATACGACTTCTGCAGATGTTTAAACAATTGTTTATTCTTACCATCACCTTTGCAAGTGTGTAACTTTGGTTTCGCGTGTCGGAATAATCTGATTTTTTTTAATTCCACATCAATTTTGGATATGTACGTAATGGGAAAGTTTCAATTGTTTTTAGCGAATGTCGAAAAATAGGATTTCTGGAGATGAACTGATACGCACTATTAGTTTTTGTTACCATCAATCACCTTTGCAAGTCCGTAAGTTTGGCTTTAGATGTCGGAATCATACAATTGTTTTTTTAATTCCACATTATGTTCTGATATCTACGTAATGATAAAATTTATGTATTTTCTAATTAATGTCGAAAAATAAGATTCTGGAGATGAGTACTTACGATTTGTTTTTGTTACTATCACATTTACAAGTCCGTAACTTGGGATTCGGATTTCGGAATAACCATATTTTTTTTAAATCCCATATTAATTTTGGATATCTATGTGATTGTAAATTTTTAGTATTTTTTAACTAATGTCGAAAAATAGGAATTCTTGAGATGAACCGGTACTCACGATTTGTTTTTGTTACCATCACCTTCGCAAGTCCATAATTTTGGCTTCGGATGTCGAAATCATATGATTGTTTTTTTAATTCTACATCATATTTCGATATTTACGTGATGGAAAAGTTTCGGTATTTTTAACTAATTTCTAAAAATAGAAATTCTGGAGATAATATTATTTTTAACCGGTACTCACGATTTTTGTTGTTACCATCACCTTTCGAAGTCCATAACTTGGCTTCAGATGCCGATATAATTTTTTTTAATTTCTCATTAATTTTTTATATCTACGTGATTAGTAAAAGTTACTGTAATTTTTACTACTGTCGAATAATAGGACTTTTGGAGATGTTTAAACAATTATTTATTGTTTCCATGTGTTTGGATTTAGACGAGCTCATGTTGTTGTTAGAGTACTTCACTGCAGAATTGTTATCGCAATATAACCTCATGAGACCCTCTATCCTTTGCACAATGCGTAATCCAGTAACAAAATTCCACAGCCACAGTGCTTGGCTTGATGCCTTAAAGCATGCAACAAATTCTGCTACCATGGTGGACGATGCAATAAGTGTTTGCTTTACACTTTTCCAGGATATTGCACCTCCAGCCAATAAGAATATGTTGCCTGACGTGCTTTTTTATGTGTCTGCGCATCCACCAAAATCTGAGTCGGAATACCCAATGATCTCCAGTTTATCTGACTTCCTATATGTCAACATGTGCCCATTTGTTCCTTGCATATATCGGAGTACTCTTTTAACTACTTTCCAGTGATCCGTTCTTGGGTTACTAACATATCTCCCCAACATATTTACAGCAAAGGAAATGTCCGGCCTAGTACAAACTTAAGCATACATTAAAATCCCAACTGCTGAAGCATAAGGGACCGTTTTCATTTCCTCAATCTCAAGTTTTGTCTTAGGACATTGACTCAGACTAAGTCTGTCACCCTTTGCTATGGGGGTACTTAGGGTTTTGCAATCTGCCAATTCGTAACGTTGTAAAACACTTTTAAGGTATGCCGTTTGTGATAATTCAAGAATACCACGAGAACGATCTCGATGTATCTGGATTCCTAACACAAAATTGGCATCACCAAGATCCATCATATCAAACTTGTCTCATAGAAATATTTTTGTAGTGTGTAACAATTCCTTATTGTTCGAGGCAAGCAATATGTCATCCACATATAATATAAGAGATATGAAATTACTCCCATTGAACTTATGATGCACACAATCCTCAGCCGAGTTGATCTCAAAGTCATAACAGACTATCACCTCAAGGAATTTGTTATGCCATTGACGAGAGGCTTGTTTAAGCCCATAAATGGATTTCTTAAGCATGCAAACCAGATCTTTTGAGTTACTTTCTACAAAGTGTTCTGGCTGCACCATATAGATCGTTTCCTCAATATTACCATTGAAAATAGCGGTCATAACATCTATCTAATGAAGCTCAAGGTCAAAATGTGCAAGTAATGCCATGATTGTTCTAAAGGAATCCTTCGTCGATACCGGAGCGAAGGTTTCTTTAAAATTAATCCCTTCACGCTGAGTATAAAATTTCGCTACAAGACGTGCTTTATGTCTTTCCACATTACCTAAGGAATTGCGTTTGGTTTTGTAAACCCATTTACAACCAATTTCCTTTTTTCGTTCACGTAATAGGACAAGATCCCATACCGCATTATCCTGCATTAATTTACACTCTTCTTTCATAGTGTCAATCTACTTTTGGGATTCAGAGCTTGACATGGCCTGTTTGTAGGATGAGGGATCATCTACAGTTCCAGCACATAACTCATCATGCTCCTGAAGATGTACTATAAAGTCTAGACCTATATTACTCTTCATTTCTCTAGTGGACCTTCTTAATGACACTATTTCCTCTTGTTGTACTTCTTGAGGAGGTAGAGTGTGATCATTATGAACGATGTCATTTTGATTCCCTTGTGGAAGATTATCTTGAGGTTCCTCTTGTTCTACCTAAACCATATCTGTATCCTGGTTAGAACCCTCAAGTGGAGCATCATTGTTAATTTGTGGATTACCTTGTTCTAATAGGACCAAAATGATTGGCATTATAGCCCAATCTTCGGATATCTCAGTATCCCTATTAAAACCTTCATGAATCTCTATGGATTCTTCCTCAAAATCAACATACGTTCCCTTATTCTTCCACCCAAACTCAACATCCTCTAGAAATTTGGTCCTTCATGTCTCAAATATTGTACCAGTGAGAGAATCATAAAACTTAAACCCTCTGGAACGTTCAGAATAACCTATGAAGAAACAACTAACTGTTTTTGGGTCAAGTTTCTTTTCTTGAGGTTTGTAAGGCCTCGCCTCAGCTGGACAACTCCACATATGCAGATGCTTTAAATTAGGTTTATGCCCATTCCAAAGCTCATATGGAGTCCTAACAGTATCCTTTGTGGGTACTTGATTGAGTATATAAGTGGCACATTTGATGGCTTCCCCCCAGAGAGATAATGGTAGAGATGAGTGACTTATCCTGCTTCTAACCATATCTTTTAGTGTTCGGTTCCGTCTCGCAAATACACCATTCATGCGAGGTGAACTGGGTATAGTGTATTGAGGGACTATTCCACACTTCTCTAGGTACTGTGCAAAATTTCTTGGACGTTGTTCACCCGATCCGTCATATCTACCTTAGTATTCACCACCACGGTGCTTTTACCAAGTTGTTACTCGACCTCGATCTTAAAAGCTATGAACTTGTCCAATGCCTAATACTTTTCATGAAGAAGATAGAGGTAACCGAAACGAGAGTAGTCGTCGATGAATATAAATTACCGCTGCCCGTTCCACGATTCATGTGGAAACGGTCCACAGATGTCGGTATGTATCAACTCTATGACTTCTTTTGCTCTAAATTCTCCTAACCTTTTAAATTTGGTTTGTTCCCTTTGATACACTCGACACATATGCCGAAATCCGAGTAATCAAGGCGACCTAATAAACCTTCAACAACAAGCTTGTCCATCCTAACTTTGGATATGTGACCTAACCGCTTGTGCCACAGTTTAGAAGATTTTTCAAATTTAGTAATGTTGTTTAGTGTACGTTATGTCTTCATTGAAATATTGTGATTATTAATATGTATTGAACAAATAAAAATTATCCTCTTTAATTAAATTTCCATTTCCAACAATCATATTATTTAGAGAGAGTGTAAAACAATTGTTTCCCATCAGACAAGAGTAACCTTGCAAGTCTAAAACTGGAAAAGAAATTAAGTTCCTCCGTAAAGTGGGATCATACATTACATCCGCTAAAAATAATACAGTTCCAGTGGAAAGTTTTAAAGAAAAATCACATATAGCTAAAGCATCACACGAGCTCCCGTTTTCCATGAAAATGGATCTTTCATCCTCACTTAGCATCCTACTCTTTGACGTACCTTGCAAAGAAACACAAACATGAGTTGTTGCAGCCGAATCAACCCACCAAGTATTTTTTTTTTCACATAAACTATATTACTTTCTGAAACAACCAAAGATGTGGGAATACCTTTGCTTATCATATAAGTCCGGCGTTTCTCACAATCCTTCTTCAGATGTCCTTTCTCTTTGTCGAAAAAGCATCGATCTACAGTCGATTCGTCAGGCTTTTTCTTCTTTACCGGACCATGACCTGGTCCTTTGCCATCGCTTTCCGCTTAGGTCCTGCCTTATTTGCTGATGTAATCACATTAGCCTCAGGTTTTGTGCCTTTAAGTCTTTCCTCCTCTTGTGCAGCGTGGGAAATCAACTCATTGATATTCCTCTTTTCTCGCATGCAGTTATAGGTGGACTAGAAGTAGTTATCCGGTCTGGTAGCGAATGAAATGTGAATCCCATTATGCATTCCTCAAGTAAGTCTAAACCGATTGCCTTTAACTTTTGGCCAATGATCGACATTCCCAGAATGTGCTCACAGATTTTACCTTTGCCATTATACTTTTTGGTAGCTAGCTCGATGAGCAAACGTTGCATCTCTACCTTCTCATTTTTGGCAAAGGCTTTCTTAATCTCCGTGAGGAAGACCAAGGCAATGGTAACACCTTTAGGGAGAGCCCCACACAATGCTACTAGTATCCCCTATAACAAGAGTGTCATGCATAACTTATTTGACCTCTCCCACTTTTCATCAACCTTAGTTTCATCGGGTGTACTTTCCGGACTAAGGGGGATGGTTAGGGAGTTGACAATGCATAGTCGTAATCATGTATAGATAAAAACAACAACATTTCTTCCTTCCACAATTGGAAGTTCGAACAATCCAACGTCGGTGGACGATTCCCCAATAAATTGTAACAAATGATTACTATAATAAGAACAAACAACACAAAGCACATTTAGCATCTTGACATATAACTGGAAACATATGCATGAACATGGCAAATACATGTAAAACATAAAATTCATTGATAATAGATATCAGAGGGCAAATCATACTAACGTGCAATTTTATGAGTTTGCGAAAAAATAGCATGATCATTATTTTAATTTTATAAGTACCAATGAGACCTTCCGGAGGGCTGATGTCATTTACTTAAAATTAAAATCAACACAACGACTATTTAGTAATTTTCTCCCGTTCATTATTAATTTAAACCCAAACATGAACCTTCCGGAGGGCCGGTAATATTTGAATTTAAATTAATCCCCAAACCTTTTGAAGCCTAGGATCCATAAGAAAATTTATTTTTGACCTTTTGGAGGGCTGATTAAATTAATTTCTTAGTTTCACCTACCGATCTACGAAACCTTAGTCCTGCATCGTCATTTAATCATTCACGCACATACAATTTGCTTCACAAATAAACATACAACTAAACACATCGTAGTTATGAAATAATATACTTCAAATATTCTAAATTAATTAGGTACAATTAATTAAAAATTAAAAATTTAAAAAAGATTTTTTTTTTCCGACCTCCCACAGTTCTACACCTATTGCTACACATTGCAGTAGTGTTGCAGGTCCTGAGCGGGCCCAACCTACAGGAATAATGATATTACTATCGTTTGGGTATGTTTATTGTCCCTATTTTTTGCGCAGTTTAGGATGTTCATCACGGGACAGCCTTCGATAAGCGTTAACATTAGGGGTTAAGTCGTCGATGAGCCATTGTCCCAATAGTTCTGACTTTATTCGTTAATTTAGGGGTTATTTGATACTAATTTTGGGAGAAAAAATTTCATACATCAATAAACCCTAATTTAACAGGAAAACAAATCCTCAAACTATTAAAATTGTGATTTACACATAATAAAACATGTTTAATCAATACGAATAAATCACATAACATGTTTTTCATACAATCCCTAAATCCATGACCTAACCAGTTCAATTCACATGTAATCCCAATGGCATAGATTCTTTACGATGAAGAAAAACATGCATTTTTATCTATCAATACATAATTCAATTATTCTACCGAATCTAAAAATGGTTAAACTGGCTCTGATACCAAATGTTGTATATTATTAGAAATTGCATCAAATAATATATAGCAAATCGCAGAAAAATAATTAAACCCTTTTCTAGATTCACCTATAGAATAAAGAGAAAACCAAGAACACTTACGAGTTTGTCTGTTGCTATCCATCTAGTATTCTCTTCTGTTCCTCTGCGTTCTTCAGCGATTCCACGTTCTTTAGCGATTCCGTTTATGAAATTGAGAAACCTGGAGAATCAAATTAGAGAAGAAGAAAAAGGTTTCCAGACACTCAAGTAAGCGACCGTATTTCTGATTAGGGTTTTAGGATGATGAAATACATAAACCTAGCTCTTTATTTATAGACTTTACAATGTGAAGCCCAACATTGTAAAGCCCATCCTTTATTACTTCCTTGTGTCTGGGACCATAACCCGATAAATTGATAATTCAATTTATATCCCTGATATATTAATTCAGGCTTAAGTGTTGAGATTTGAGAACTCTACATCAAAGTGCCCAAATTCAACCCGGTTACCACACTTGAGCCCATAACACCATTTCACCCATAGGTCCAATTTAGTTCATTAAATAATTAACTCGATTACTTCTAATTTGGATTTCCTTAAGACAATAACCGAATATGTTTATTTAGCATGTCGGTCCAAATTATTGTCAGTCCATAAATATATTAAATAAATATATTCCAACAAGTAATTCGTGTAGTGCTGCTATGGGAAGTGCTGATCAGGTATGTCATCGTTTCAGATCCATTCTCCTCCAATATTACCTTCTCTGGTACTACCTCGGACTGTGTTTCTTCTTTCACTACTTCCTTTAGTAAATATTATGTTACCTTTTTACTCGTCTTCATTTTTATAGTCGCTCCTATTACATTTTCTTCCATCATAGTCTTCTTCAGGGTAGTCATCCTCGCTCCAAGGCGGCGATGACGTATTAGGGTAGTCAATCTTGCTCCCACACGCTGGCGGCGTATTAGCATAGTCAACCTCTTGACTTTCCGAATGAGGCTCTTCTTCTTCATGGTTTTCCGGATACACATTGGCAGCGAACCTGGTTACAATAGGGTGTTCTCATCTTTGAGTATGTAATTCGGGTAGTGGTGTTCTAGGAAATGCTGACTAGTATGTCATCGGTTCGAGTAAGTCCTCATCCGATACTACCTCATCGGGTACTACCTCCGGCTATGTTTCTTCATCTAATACCTCCTCTAGTAAATATTATTTTATCTTTCTTCGGACGTAATTTTCGTCATTATCATCGTCGCTTTTCTTACCTTTGCTTTGCCCATAGTCTTCTCCAGGGTAGTCATCCTCGCTCCCAGGCGACGAAAGCGTATTAGGGTAGTCATCCTCGTTTACAGGAGAAATCTACATATTAGAGTAGCCATGCTCGCTCCCAAATGATGGCGGCATAATTGCGTAGTCAACCTCCTTACTTTCCGGATCAAGCGCTTCCCCCTAGTGGCAGCAAAATCCGGGAAGTGCTGATCGGGTATGTCATCTGGTTCAGATAAGTCCTTCTATAGTACTACCTCCTCTAATATATTTTATGTTAACCTTTCTTCGTTGATAGTCTTCTTCATTTTCATCGTCACTCCTATTACCTTATCTTCGGTTATTGTATTCTCCAGGGTAAGTCCTCGCTCCTAGACGGTGGCGACGTATTAGGGTAGTCATCCTTGCTCCCAACCTGCAGCGACGTATTAAGGTATTCATCCTCGATCCCATATGGTAGCAACGTATTAGTGTATTCAACCTCTTCACTTTTTGGATTAGGGTTTTTCCCCCAATGATTTTCAGGATGCACATTAGCAGCGAACTCAGGTACAGTAGGGTGCTCATCTTCGGGTATGTAATTCAGGTAGTGGAGCTCCGGGAAGTGTTGATGGGTATGTCATCGGGTTCGGGTAACTCCTCCTCAAGTACTACCTCTGACTGTATTTCTTCTTCTACTACCTCCTATAGTAAATATTTTGTTACTTTTTCTTCGGTCATAGTCTTCTTCAATTTCATTGTTGCTCATGTTACATTTTATTTGACCATAGTCTTCTCCAAAGTAGTCAGTCTCGTTCCCAAGCTTTGACAGCTTATTAGGATAGTCATCCTCGCTTCCAGATGTCAGCGGCGTATTAGCATTGTCAACCTCTTGACTTTCCATATCAGGCTCTTCCCCCAAGTTGTTTTTCGGATACAAATCAGTCGCAGACCCGGGTATGGTAGAGTGCTCAACTTCAGGTATGTAATCCGGGTAGCGGTGCTTAAGGATGTGTTGATCGGGTATGTCATCGGGTTTACGTATGTCATTGGGTTTAGGAAAGTCCTCTTCTAATACTACCTCCTTTGGTTCTACCTCTGAATGTGTTTGTTCTTCTACTACCTCCTTTAATAAATATTTGGTTACCTTTTCTTCGGCCATAGTATTTTTTCATTTTCATCATCGCTCATATTAACGTTTCTTCGGTCATAGTCTTCTCTACGGTAGTTATCCTAGCTCCTAGGGGTGGTAGCATATTAGGGTAGTCATCCTTGCTCTCAGACGGGCAACAGCGTATTAGGGTAGTCAACCTCTTAACTTTCCGGACCAAGCTTTTTCTCATAGTGGTTTTTTAGATATATATTGGTAGTGAACCCATGTACGATAGGGTGCTCTTCTTCGGGTATGTAATCTGGGTAGTGGTGCTCCGGTAAGTGCAGATCGGGTTCGTGTAAGTCCTCATGCGCTACTACCTCCAATTGTGTTTCTTCTTCTACTACCTTTTCCAGTAAATATTATGTTACAATTTCTTCGGTTATACTCTACTTCATTTTCATCCTCACTCCTCTTACTTTTTCTTCGGTCATAGTCTTCTCAAGAAGTATCATCCTCCCTCCCAAAAGGCAGTGGCCAATTAAGGTAGTTATCTTCACTCCCAATGACGGCGTATTAGTGTAGTCAACCTCTTGACTAATACACATTGGCAGCGAACCTGTGCAAGATAAGGTGCACGTTTGCGGTAGAGAAGCCGGGTAGTGGTGCTCCGGTATATGCTAATCAGGTTTGTCATCGGTTCGGTTAATTCCTCATCTGGTACTACCCAGATACACATTGGCAGCGAACCTGGTTGCAATAGGGTGTTCATCTTCGAGTATGCAATTCGGGTAGTAGTGCTCTAGGAAGTATTGATCGTGTATGTCATTGGGTTTGGGTAAGTTACCTCCGACTTTGTTTCATCTTCTATTATCTCCTCCGATTGTACTTTTCTTCTTCCCTTGTATAATTTATGTCCGGGTGGTATTGGTCATAATGTTTTATGTGGCGAGTAGGAGACAAAACTTTAATCCCATCAGGCAATTTGAAGGTGATCCATTCGAAGGTAAAAAACTTTTAATCCATCAGGCTATTCGAAGGTAATCTATTCGGAAGCAAGAAAACTTTTCTCCACCATGTCATTCGAAAGTAATCCATTCGAAGGAAAAAAAAGTTTAATTGATCAGGCCATTCAAAGGTAATTCGTTCGAAGGCAACAAAACTTCAATCCATCAGGCCATTCAAAGTTAATCCCTTCGAAGCCATCAAAACTTTCATCCATTAGGTCATCCGAAGGTAATCCATTCGAAGGTAGCGAAACTTTAATTACATCATGAATAACAAAAACACTTTTAAAAGCAAAGAGTAATAGATATAATAAGATTCAAACACCTCATTAAAGCTACGCTGAGCTACCAAGGTAGGAAAGAGTATGCCCCCTAATATTTACATTGAGTTACAACAAAATAATTATTTACAAAAATAAGTTTATCTTAAATATAACCTTAGATGTTCAACATTTCAAGGGTGCATAAAAAGGTTTCCTTTTGTCTAAAAGCTTGTATATTCCTTGTCTAACCGTCTCATATACGATGTATGGTCCTACCCAGTTGGAACCAGCTTTCTGAATAATTTTCTTTGTAATAATTTTGGACAAAAGAAGGAAGAACATATTATATGAGCTTTTAATGTCGGGAACAAAACTCAGAATCGTTTTCGGTGAACTAGTGAGTCCAACAAGCATCACTAGAAGTTTGTCTGCAAATGCGGGACCTGTGTATGCATGTATGACTAATTAATAGTGTCCTGTCCTGTATGCTTTGCGGAGCTAGACATGGCAGTCATACTGGCGGAGCGGACGGTGGTGCTGGAGATTAGGCTTGCACTTGAGATAGAGATAAGGCCAACTGAGGAGAGGGCTTTACAAGCTTCACTTGAAGGTTAAGTTTTGGTTTTGTGGTACACCACCCCTCGTTTCCGTAACAGTGGAGGGTCTCCATTTGGATTCTCATGGCGTGTCTTCTCACTTTCCTTTGCCAATGCATCACGACACACCTCGTGTGATAATGCTATCCCTTCTCGAAATGGGTGGTAGAAAGTCGTTGAGAACGTTGGGTTCGACTGCGGCGGTGGCCTTGTCATCATTGGTGGAAGCCACTATATTCGTTCATTAGTTATCGTGGGTGATTCGAAGGCGAAGCCAGGGGAATCTGCATAAAAATCTGTAGCTAATACTATTATAGCTGATTCATTTCTGATTTAGGAGAAGTTGTTGGTGATTGGCGGTAGGTATGGGTGTCTCTACTCCGGATATTCCGCGTCAAGGAAGCGTTCGTGGTGCCATGTATAACTGATGATAGTCTCCCATTCCACGGATCCGGTGTAGCATCAGTAGTTACGTACTTTTGCACCCAAACTTATATGAACGCTTTTGTTGCTTTAACATACATTCAACACAAAGTAATCACAGTTTTTACAGTTCAACACCACAACTTGGGAGTTATTTTGCTCGAAACATTACCTAAAGATGCTCTTTAAATTTACAGCAAGTAGTAATACACTTTAGTATACACGCGATCCCACGATAGTTAATTATTCGTGCGCTAACTGCATAGCAGTTTCTAATCAATGATGTCTAACACAACCACCTGTGAATTATCAACGATTACTACAATTTTTTACTTATTCACAAACTTTTAGATAATTATATAAAAGCAGAGGCTAAAAAGCACCCATGGTCCCCCATGTTTACCACTTGTATCAACTTGGTCCCCTTCCTTCAATCATGCATAGAACGCATGCTCATCCTTTTTTTAAGTTGCAATTCTAGTCCCCCCGCACATGTGAAGCTTGTGAGCTTGACACGTGGCACCTGTTTTTGTTGCAAGAATGGTCCCCCAAATTTTCTTCCAAAATTACCCCTGCTCGGTCCAACTCAGCTGCCTAGTCAGCTGCCCCCTCAGCCTTACTATTTACCCTAAGTTAACCCAAAACCCGAAACCATATCGAACCTAGCCCAGCCCGTAATAATAAAACCTAGCCCAGCCCAGTACAATATAACCAAATCCGACCCGTTTACCCCAATTACCCAACCAAATCATAGTCTCAATTTCCCCAATTTTGACTAACCCTAATTTCTCCCTCCAAAATTAGAAACTCAGAAATCTCAAAGCAATCCCTAACCAGAGAGACCCTACGACTTTCTCCCTACCCTACGACTTTCTCCCTACCCCACGACTTTCTCTTCCTCTCTGCTCTACTGAAGCCATCATCGACTCCATCAAGTAAACAACCAGTTTAAGGTCCTCTCTGTAAACCCTAAATCGATTGGAGCCAGTTTGAACCCTAAAGCGACTTCAGACAATTTCATCAGTAAACCCTAAATCCATTTTGAGTAACACATCCACCAGTAAACCCTATTACGACTTCAGACACTTTCATCTATTCCATCAAGGCAATTGGAACCAGTTTCTCCAAACCCAGGTTCCCTAAACCCAGAAAGCTGTGACAAGTCGAACCAGCATTTTCACCATGGAAAAGATTTTATACAGAGGTTAGCTTTCCATATTGGTATTTATATTTGCATGGGTTGATAGATTTGTTACTCAAAATGGAATTGAAAATCGATACAAGTTGATACTGTTGTTGGTTTTACAGTGTGTGTTCTTGCTGTTACGTTGTTAATGTTTTACAGTGTGTTGTTGGTGTTAATGTTTTACAGTTAATTTAGTTAAATCGAAATAAAATCAAGTTAATTGCATGTTGTTGTTAGAGTTGTTAGTGTGTGTTCTTGCTGTTACAGTGTGTGTTTACGGTGATAAGTGTGTGTTCTTGCTGTTACAGTGTGTGTCTACGGTGATAAGTGTGTGTTCGTGCTGTTACAGTGTGGGTTATTGGTGATAAGTGTGTGTTCTTGCTGTTACAGTGTGGGTTGTTGGTGATAAGTGTGTGTTCTTGCTGTTACAGTGTGGTAGTGTGTAATGTTGGTGTGTAATGTTCTTGCTGTGCATGCTGCTGGTGTTGTAGTGTGTAATGTTGGTAGTGTGTAATGTTGGTGTGTAATGTTGGTGTGTAATGTTCTTGCTGTGCATGCTGCTGGTGTTGTAGTGTGTAATGTTGGTGTGTAATGTTGGTGTGTAATGTTCTTGCTGTGTATGCTGCTGGTGTTGTAGTGTGTAATGTTGGTAGTGTGTAATGTTGGTGTGTAATGTTGGTGTGTAATGTTCTTGCTGTGCATGCTGCTGGTGTTGTAGTGTGTAATGTTGGTGTGTAATGTTGGTGTGTAATGTTCTTGCTGTGCATGCTGCTGGTGTTGTAGTGTATAATGTTGGTAGTGTGTAATGTTGGTGTGTAATGTTGGTGTGTAATGTTCTTGCTGTGCATGCTGCTGGTGTTGTAGTGTGTAATGTTGGTAGTATGTTATGTTGGTGTGTAATGTTGGTGTGTAATGTTCTTGCTGTGCATGCTGCTGGTGTTGTAGTGTGTAATGTTGGTAGTGTGTAATGTTGGTGTGTAAGTTGTGGCTGTGTATATTGTTGGCAGATTGTAATGTTGGTAAAGTGTAATGTTGGTGTGTAAATTGTGGCTGTGTATATTGTTGGCAGATTGTAATGTGCGTGTGTAAATTGTGGCTGTGTATATTGTTGGTACATTGTGGCTGTGTATATTGTTGGCAGATTGTAATGTACGTGTGATGTTAGTGTGTAAATTGTGGCTGTGTATGTTGTTAGTAGACTGTAATGTGCTACTGAAATTGGTGTGTAAATTGTAGTGTGGCTGTGTAATGTTGGTGTTATCGTTATTTTACTTATTTCTTAGGTGCAAAAGACGACTTGTTTGCTGTCAATTACCATTTCGATGGTAAACTAACTGGCCAAAAGAAGCTCAAGTACATAGGGGGCAGGTCAGAGGTCGTAGACTTCATCAGTGCCGATAAATTCTCGATTTTGGAGCTACATTCGATACATGACTTAACAGAAGCTTCAGGAAGAGGGGGACATTTTGTGTTCGCGTACTCGCTGCCGAGTTCAAGCACGTCTCTCAGCATATTAGAGACAGATGCGGACTGCTACGAGGTAACAAAAAAGATTGGCACTGATAGGGTACTTAACATTTTCTGTGATAGGACACCCCCTCTAGAAGTAGTTTCTCCAGCGAAAGTAAGAAACAAAACGGCCATTCCAACTGTCGATGTAGAGGGTGACAGCAGTCTAATTGTGGCTGATACTTTGGGGGTAAACTATAGTTTTGCTGATACTGGTGTAGATGTTGATGAGGCTAGTGGGGCTAGTGATGTAGATGGTGAAGATGATGCTGGTGAAGATGATGCTGGTGATGGTGAACAAGTTGTGGCAGAAGAGGGTATAGGGGCAGAGACTGGTGGTGAACCGGTTGGTGATGAAGAGGCTATGGAGGCAGAGACTGCTGGTGGTGAAGCAGTTGTGGGTGAAGAGGCTATGGAGGCAGAGACTGTTGGTGGTGAAGCAGTTGTGGGTGAAGAGGCTATGGAGGCAGAGACTGGTGATGGTGAAGCAGTTGTGGATGAAAAGGCTACGGAGGCAGAGACTGCTGGTGATGAAGCAGTTGTGGGTGAAGAGGCTATAGGGGAAGAGGCTGCTGGTGGTGAACAAGTTGTGGCAGAAGAGGGTATAGGGGCAGATACTGGTGGTTCACCGGTTGGTGATGAAGAGGCTGTGGGAAACGAAGAGGGTCGTGGTGAACAAGCTGGTGGTGAACAGGTCGACGACATCGACGACGAGTTCTTTGCTGGAATCGACCTATCACAAATTGATTTCAGCGAGCAGTCTCCACCAGCTACATCGAAACAGACTGAAGCTCACGGTGAAGACAGCATGAGTGAGGACACAGATTACGAACCAGAATCAGACTGCGAAAGTGAAACAGATTCCAGTGTCTCCAACGCAAGCGGGGAAATGAATAACGACATTAGCTCAGAAGAAGAGTATGTTAGCAGCGACAATCTTACTGGTCCTGAAGAAGACTCTCCCAACGATTCTAGGAGACCAAGGAAAAGAAAGCAAAGGCTCAGAGGTTTCAGGATGCCGACAGAGTTACGGTTCCTTGAGTTGGAGGTGGGAGTTGAGTTTGCCACGTCGAAAGAGTTCAAAGACAGCGTTAGGCAGTACGGAATCAAGCAGAGAAGGAATATCAAGATATTCAAGAATGACAAACAGCGCTGTTCATTCAAGTGTACCCAAGCCAATTGCAAATGGTACATCTACGCAAGTAATAGAGGGTGCGAACCAGTTTGGAGGATCAAGACCTTCTTCGATGAACATCAGTGTGGCCCAACTAACAAAAATCGGAATGTTACAACTCAGTGGCTGGCCAAACATTACATGAATAGGTGGCAGGCAGACCCAGATTGGTCGATCAAGAGTTTGATCGCTGATGTAAACCAAGAATTCTTGGTGAAGATTGGTAGATGCAAGGCGTATAGGGCAAGAAACAGGGCACTTAGTGTTATTATGGGGGATGACGTGATGCAGTACCAAAAATTACGCCAATACAGCCTTGAGATACTTAGGAGCAATCCAGGGTCAACCGTTGTGATCAAATGTCAGCAGGGGGTATTTGAACGGGTATATGTTTGTTTAGATGCGTGTAAGAAGGGCTTCAGTTCGGGATGCAGGCCTGTTCTCGTCTTGGATGGCTGTTTTTTGAAAGGCCCTTTTGGAGGACAGTTACTGGTTGCGGTGGCGGTGGATGCTAACGACCAAATGTACCCAATGGCTTGGGCTATCGTTGAATCAGAAAACAGGTCTAGTTGGGAATGGTTCCTCCAACTCATTGGAGAGGATTTGAATATCCAGAATGGTGGTGGTTTCACCTGGATATCTGACAAACAGAAGGGTCTGGTTCCTGCATTGGTAGCACTGTTCCCTAACTCCGAGCATAGGTTTTGCGCCAGACACTTATACGCCAACTTGAAAAAGACATTCCCCGGTAAACAAGAACACAACCTCTTTTGGGCATGTGCTAGGTCGACGTTTGTGGAAGAGTTCCTCTACCACATGGAGGAAATGAAGAGATGCAACCAAGCAGCATATGAGTGGCTGCTTGAGAAGCCTCCATCGCAGTGGACAAGATCGCATTATGATGCAGAGAACAAATGTTACATGCAAACCAGTAATCTGGCTGAGACCTTCAACTTTGTCATCTTAGATTACAGAGGTAAAGGGGTGATCACATTGCTGGAGGGGATCAGAGAACAAACAATTGCTCGCATTGTAAAGAAGCGTAAGCAGATGGCGAAGTGGGATCACAAACTCTGTCCGGCAATCCAAAAGAAGCTGAGTAAGATTATCAACGTGGCTGGTAGTTGTTATGTAGGAGAAACAGGTGGACCGAAGTTCCAAGTGAGGGAAGGGAGTAACCAGTTTGTGGTGGATTTAGAAGTACGGGAGTGTGCGTGTAGAAAGTGGCAGTTGTCGGGAATTCCATGTTGTCATGCTGTTGCGGCAATATTTTTGGCTGAGCATGATCCAGTTGACTACGTGGCTGACTGTTATCACGTTGCAACGCAGAGAAGGATTTACTATCACACTATTAACCCTATCAACGGGTCTATGCTCTGGCCTTCAACCACCTGCGAACCGATAACAGCTCCGCCAGCAAAAGTTGTTCGCGGCAGACGACAAACAGCCAGAAGGAAAGATCCTTCCGAAAGACTCCAACCACCATCAGCTGTTGAACCTAGCACAACAAGGCTGTCTAAGAGACATAACACTAGCCGATGTGGTCTTTGTAGGCGTAGTGGACACAATCGACGTAAATGTCCAACGGTAACCCCATCAGCCCAACCTAACGTTCAAGAACGTTCTACCGCCACAACAACAGCACCAACAAACGTTCCAGAAGGTGCTACCTCCACCCCAACAGCCCCAACAAACTTTCCAGAAGGTCCACTGCCTCAAAGAAGTACTCCACCACCTCAAAGAAGTACTCCAATTCCTCCAACAGCAACTACATCGAACATTCAATCAACAGGAGGGTCGAACTACAATGTCGTAACGGTAACTACTTCGTAATTCTAGATTTTATTAGTTTTTTATTATACCATTGCCTTAAATAACTTACATAGGGTCCATTTTACAACAGATGAGAAGAGGTGGAGTTGGGGACCAAACTGTTATGGCTGATGTAAGTTTGGTTCGCTCTATTATAATAGTATTGTTTGATACTGGCTGCATAGTACTGCTTCTTTAATATCGTTCTTGTTTGTAATGTACTACATGTTGGTTTGGGCTTGTAATATAAAACCTTAACTATTGTTGCTTTGTGGGCTTGCTGTAAGTCTTGTAATTGCATTTGAAACCGATTGGTGTGAGTGATGTAATTGCAATTGAATACATAACTGTTTTGAAGAATGCAATTGGGCTTAAGTAGTGGATTTTGGTATATTATTGTTGGTTGGTGGTCCAATAAGTTGTCGATTGGTGGTCCAATAAGTTGTTGGTAATTGGTCCCATTACTTGTTAGTTCGTGGTCCAATTCGTTGTTGGTAGATGGTCTCATTTCTTGTTGCTTGGTGGTCCCATTTATTTGTTGGTAGATGTTCCAATTAGTTGTTGGTTGTTGGTGGTCCAATTAATAGTGCTGTTTGTTTTCTTGATTGCAGGATACTGTCGTATATTGTGTTGATAGAAGAGACCACTCACGTGGTAGACAATTGGAGAAACAAAAAGCTGTCCACCCTGTAAGATTCTTAACTTAACTTTATTAAAGTTTATGTATATAGTATTGCAAGTGGAGGCAACCATGGTTGAATTGATTCCTACTGTATATAACAGGAAGCAAGTGGTATATTTCCTTCTCAGAACAGCATAACCTCTCCTCATACTACTTGGAAGAGAACAGGAGACATGAAGACATTTAAAGATGCAAATCAAGCTTCCTCCAACCTCAACAAGAGAAAGCAACCTTAGCGAGTGTTTCTGTCTTCATTAGTTGATGTAACTATGGTGCTGTTTTTTTTTGTAAACTTATGGATGGTTAGGCTGCTATGTGGGGTCTTTTTTGAGATCATGTGAATGTTTAGACCAATTTAGGAACTGATTTTTTGTGAAGGTTTAGACGACTAGATGGTTTTTTGTAACGTAAGCACTGGATGGTTTCTGGTTTAATTTAATGAAACGTGTTTTGTATATATTTTTTGTCTCCCAACGATGTTAGTATTTTAGTATACACTATATTTGTATGAATTAAATTACAGGTTCACATTTTGTATGCTGTAGATATGTATGCATTAAATTACAGGTTCAAGCCATTTGTTGAACCAAGTATTTTACAGGTCACTTCTGGGTCACTTACATGTCACAAATGTAGGGGCTAAAATAAATGGTTTTTATGGTTTTTAGACTAAACAGAGACTAAAATCAATGGTTGTTAGACTTAACAGAGGCTAAAATCAATGTTTTTTTAGACTTAACAGAGGCTAAAATCAATATTTTTTAGACTTAACAGAGGCTAAAATCAATGGTTTTTAGACTTAACGGAAATCTACAACTACAACACATTGAATTACAAATCGTAAATTATCATTGAAATAATAAACATCCACCCAACAAATACAACTCTTAATATCTTCGAGATTACAGTGGCTAAGCAATTACAGTAGACTAACCATACGAAAGCAATTCAAATGTTATTATACTCCCTACCAATACAAACAGAAAAATTGTAATCTTCTTCATCCTTTCACAATCTTTTTCTAATCTTGAAACCCTCTTCAATAATCCATTGATAGCAGATTGTGACCCATTGTTAATTGGGGGATCAATCCAACGAAAATAACGACAATGACCTCCTCTCTACAAAATCAGAGTTTAGAAGAAGATTATGGGCTAACAAAGTAACATATAGTAACTCGAACACAATACTTACACCGAAATTGCTACATCCTGTGAATCTTCTTCCTCGATTTGGATCCGTCGATGCAATCCGGGTTATACTGGGTAACCCACATTCACAAATACCATCGACACCCGAGTTAGTAGAGAGTCTTGAAACACTGGAGTAAGCCATGGGTTTGGTGAAGGAAAGAAGAAGGTAGGAAGGAGGAAGAAAGATGGGTCTGAGTTAGCAGTAGAGGTTCTGCGATTACAAACAGAAATAGGGGTCTGGTATTAGGGTTTGGGTAATTGGGGTTTGGGGTAATTAATACGAACGGGTCGGGTTTTATTATTACGGGTTGGGCTGGGTTCTATATGGTTTCGGGTTTGGGTTAAGTTAGGGTAAATGGTAAGTTTTTTAGTAAAACGGTAAAAACTTAGGGTAAATAGTAAGGCTGAGGGGGCAGCTGACTAGGCAGCTGAGTTGGACCGAGCAGGGGTAATTTTGGAAAAAAATTTGGGGGACCATTCTTGCAACAAAAACAGGTGCCACGTGTCAAGCTCACAAGCTTCACATGTGCGGGGGGACTAGAATTGCAACTTAAAAAAAGGATGAGCATGCGTTCTATGCATGATTGAAGGAAGGGGACCAAGTTGATACAAGTGGTAAACATGGGGGACCATGGGTGCTTTTTAGCCAAAAGCAGACATAAATTCACATAAATGCATCTAATTAGCACAAAGCATTTACGTATCTTCATTGGCAACATCATATCCTTTTCCACACATATCATTACTGCTCTTAAACTATACATGTCCTACTTAGTTGCTCAGCAATACAATTATTTCACATAGTCCAATAATTTACTTCATTTACCTTATATTTTCATTTTACACTCACATATTCATCAATTGCGTTCGCTAGTCAGTTGCATACTACTACATCTTTGAATCAGATAGAAAATATACACAATATAGACTACAAATTATGATGAATACAAATTATGATGAAAGCTACACATACAAGTGATTTACACAAATTAGAAAACTTAGTTTTGTTGATGGGGATTCAAAGGCGAAGCCGGGAGAAAACCATATCAAAATTTGGGGCCAAAACTATCGTAGCTCATCCATCTTCGAGTGGAGATCGAGTGGAGAAAGATCGTTAGTCCGAGTACCTTGAACACATCTACAAAAATATCACACGAACCTTGGTGGATGGTGGCATAGCTGGAATTGTGCTGCTCACTTTTTCTTCTAGTCTCAAAGCTAAAATTCTAGAGATCTAATTTCCCAGGAAGCACAGATCGAAGACCATCTACTGACAAAACCTGACGCTAGTGTATGGCGATGGGGTTGCAATATGGACTTCGACATGAAAAACATTCCGTTATCTCTTGTAGAGGTGTCTAATGGTTCTGGAACCACGGTTCAAAGCTGACAACCTGCTTAAGAACTGGCGGTTTACCTGCGAAACTGGCCCATTAGGACTGCAACCTGGCAGGACCGCAACCCGCCAGGACCGCATAAGGAGCAACCCGGCAGGACTGCAACCCGGTAGGACTGCGAAACCACGGTTTATTTGTAAAAAACCGGCGGTTTATTAGTAAATATTATGCTGATTTTATTTATTTTATAACCAAAATGTTATATTTAAAAAATATTGAGATATTGCATATTATTATAGAATTATTATTATATTTTTGTTAATATTAATTTGTTTTGGTTATTAATATTTTAAGTGTTGTAATTATTATATAGTCCAAAATTTTAAATATTACTTATGTTATTATCACATTTTGAATATTATTATTATTATTATTATGTTTTTAGATCTAATACAAAGCAAAACTATATCTTATCATTTTAAAATATTACAAATTCTATGGTTATAATTTTAATATTACATTTTGATTACTATTGTGATTTGGTTTTAAATTTTACAAGTGTTTGTTATTATTTTTTAAACCAAAATTAGATCTTATGAAGTTATAAGTATTTCATAATACAGTTGTTGATATTATAATAAAAGGTAAAGTCATTTTTGAATAATTTAGCCGTTCATAGTTTATACTCGTGCGGGCCAGGAGTTGTACAAATGTTTTCAAATTACAATACAAAATAGCAAAAAACTATTACAAACATCATTCATCTCCAGCTTCGTCTTCTTCGTAAGTAAAATCTTCGTCGTCATCTTCGTTTTCTTCCGCAATTTCTTGTTCAAGTGTATTTTGGTAATCATCCGGATAATCTTCGAAGATGTCGTCTACGTTCACTTCGTCTCTAAACTCTATGTCTTGCATCCTTTTATCCGCCGCTGTCCAATCCTTAACTTCCACAAGCACTCCAAGTGTTTTGCCCGTCAATCTTGTTCTCTTAGTCGTGTATTGCAACCTCGCTTGGCTGAAAGCACACTCACTTGCAACTGTAGACATAGGTATAGCATAAATCTCTTTAACAATCCTGCAAAGAATAGGAAACTCTTCAGTTTTGGTACCCCACCATCTTATGATATCTTCAATACCTTGGTTTTGATAATTCGTAAAATCAAACATAGTGCTCCAATATCTATACAACTCATTATCAGATTGAGGGGTTTCTGTAACATTGTTTCGTAACATTGCCAATTGAACATAGTTAGTAGATCTCCCTCTACCCCTATTGTTACTACTCCTTACATTTGTAGATGTATTTGATCTATATCTTGCAGCATACTTATCATAGATATTATACAAACGATCATATATACCGCTAATATACCCTTCAGGGTCAATTGGTTCCGTCGGTGGTTTATCTATAGAAAATTGTACAGATTTATAAAAGCATCTAACTAGCAATTCAAATTGTTCTTTTCGTGAAAAATGATCTAAAAGGCAAGCAAATGAATAACTATCAGGGATTGGATGAAAATACTTTGTGAACTTATATTCCATTCCGGGCACCATGTCTACGCATACATAATGTGATCTAAATTCATCCATATGCATGGCAAGATTAGTAATCGTGAAAAGGGCCAAATGAGCATTAGGTTGATTTTGTGAAGAAAAGGTTAGGGTGGTTTCTTTAAAAAGTCTTAAAAATCTTAACATGTGTGCACAATATTTCTAATGACCTGGTTCAATTGGTGTTTCACGATATGCATTATAAAGCGTCGTAATCTCTTCTTTAAAAACATGTGCACGTGCAAGCATTGTGTAAGTAGAATTCCATCTAGTTGCGACATCTAATATAAGTTTCTTATATTTTTTCCCATTTGAAGTAACAAGTGTTTTAAAAGCTCTTTTTTTAGCAGCGGATGTCGAGCAAAATAGGATCCCATTTTTTATAGGGGTAATATAATCACCCTGAACCATACGTATTCCTTCTTTCGCAATTAATTGAAGTACGTGGCATAAACATTTGGTGTGAAACAATTTTGGAAAAAGGGGATTGCAATCTTGTATAAGCAATGTTATAGCACTAATATTAGAAGATGCATTATCCAACGAAATAGACATAATCTATTTTTAATGCCATAAACATTCATGCATTCAATCATACTCTCCCTAATTATTTGTGCGTTATGCTTCCCAATTGATTCAAACCATATAATTCTCCTTTGGAGGACCCATTGGGCGTCCATCCAATGGAGGGTAACACATATCATATCTAAATCAGTAAAAGTAGCTATGTCACTAGTAATCGAAACATTCCATGGCAAAGTCTGCATAGTTTGAATAATCTCTTTTTTTCTTTGTAAATAATATTTAAAGGCTAGCGATCGCAAAGAGGTACGTGGAATGCGTGTTGCCTGTGGGTTTACCCCAGCTTGCATCCAATTTTCGTATCTCCAAGAATCCCCAAAACTAAATGGTTGTAAACTACCGACTGCAAAAATTATTGTTTCTTCCCTATACGTATCGTGGTTAAACTCAAAAGGAAGACCTGTTTGAGGGTTCGTGCAAACATTAGTTGGGTTAGGTTTTGTAGGATCATATATTGAATGTTTAAATAAATGTTTTACCATAGTGCTAGTGCCCATATTTCTAGCTCCACTTACGTGAAGATAACTTTTTTTGCACACGTTACAAATATAATTCAAACCATCTTCTGATAGAGTATAGTGTTTCCAAATCCAAGATGTTTTCTTACGAGATCTCGACCCACTAGTACTTCCACCACCACTTTCGTGGGAGGAGAGTGTGTCAACGTGAGGGAATTCTGTAGAAAATTCATCTATGGTATTGAGATCCACATTAGATGGTGGGTTTATCCCAGTATTTCTACGTTTTGAATTTATTTTAAAACTAATAACAGTTTTTTTTTAATATGCAATAAAATACTAATAATAAAATCTAAATTTAGACTAATAACAAGATAGAACAAATAAATTTAGACTAATAACAAGATAGAACAACTAAATTTAGACTAATAACAACTAAGCAACAATTTGCGGAAAAACAAAAATCAAACAATTTCGAACGTATGAGTAGAATATGTAAAATAAGTAATTATAGTTTTCTAGAACTTTTCGAACAAGTAGATAGATTTAGAGAGAAGTATAGAGTTTTTTGAGAGGTGTGAGTATTGGTGTTGGGGTCTCCTCTATTTATAGGGGAGACCCATAAAAAAAACGAAAAAAAAAAAATCGCCCGGACCATCCAGACGATTCGTCCGGATGCCCCGGATGACCAACGGCTATTTCAAACCAACTAGCCGTTGGTCATCCGGGGCATCCGGACGAACCGTCCGGATGCCCCGGTTCATCCAACGACTAGTTGGTTTGAAATAGCCGTTGGCTATGGCCAGGCGCGGACCATCCGGACGTCATCATGACGTCATCAAACGGCTAGTATGAATAAAAAAAAACCCTATAAATACAACCTACCTCCTCCTATATTTTTCACTCCCACTCCACTACAAATCTATCCCCTCTCTCCCTCTCCACTACAAATCTATCCCCTCTATTTAAATTTCAAACTCTATTTAAATTTCAGGTTTCGCTAAATGTCTTCGAAAAGAACAAAGCATGCTCGTAAAGGTGGATGTAGTGTACCAACCGCTTCCCAAGTGAGAGAGATGGAAAATATGTTGTTTGAAGAGATGGAGGTAACGGAGAGCGAGACTATCGAACATCGCGGCGAGGGGGAGCTTCGCATCCGTAATCAGCAAGGAGGTCGAGGTGTAACAAAAATTTGGTCCGGTATGTTTCTGGACTATGAAGAACTGATCCAAATAGAGGGTATGCAAAAAAATTTCAAACTTATTGAACCTAATAATGGCCTAGGTTGGATGACACTAGCTAGATTCAAATGTGATTGGTATATGCGAAGGTTTTATGCCACATGAAGATTAATTGAAATGATCCAAGAGGTTTAGGAATGAATTGTTTGATTGATGGTAAAAACTATAGTTTTTTTAAACTGATTTCGAAGATCTTTTTTCCGTTCCAACCCATGATATGTATACCGGTAATAAATTACCTCCCATTAGTTATCGCCCTACGATCTGGAGTGATGATTGGCCTTTGTCTTAAGAAGAAGCAATAGAGCTTCTTACTTGTCCTGGTGCGGATGCTCCGAAAATTAGCGGTAAATTTCGAAGCATGCGGGGTAATTTGGATGGTAATGGGAAATTAGCTTTGAAATTGGTAAATAGTATATTTCTTCCCCCTAGTAACAATGATTCACAGCTTTCATATATTCAAACATTTGTTACTGCTTTTATCATTCGAAATCAGGGAATAATTAATTTACCTAGTTTGATGATTCGAAATATGGTTACGAGGTGTGGTACGGATAAACTACCTTATGGGATGATATTGAGTAAATTGCTTGTTTCGAAAGGAGCTGATGTGAGTATGTACACTCCGGTGAAGGTGAGGCCGACTAGTGCTATAGGTAGAAACTCTTTGCGTTTGCATGAAATATACTCTTGGGATGGAGAGTTGATTTCGAAATTGGAGGCATGGAACCACCATAGACAATACTTGAATCATATATATACTGCGAACGGTCTTACAAAACCGCCAAATCCACCTACTCAGTATCGAGTTGAGGTTGAAGCGTCTTTCGATCCAAATGCTAGTGGTTCTTCTAGAGTACCGCCACAACAAATACGAATCGATCGCGAATTTGCTGAGTTTTCGCATCAGCATCATATGCATTATATGCAATTTGCGCATACTCAACAAAAGGAATGGCATGATGATTTTACAAAATGGCAAAGTGAATTTCAAAATTGGCAGGGGGGGGGGGGTAAATGACCAGCTTAGCCAGATACAGTAGTGGCAAGTAGGGGTGAATGATCAACTTGGTCACCTCCAGCAGTGGCATGGTCAATACGAGCAGTGACATGGTCAATACGAGCAGTGGCATCATGGACAAGATCAATGGAATGAGCGATTTGCAAACTCTCAAGCCCAACAGTCGGAGTATATGCGACAGATGATGGAGAACATGCATTTGCAAGGTCAACCACCTAACAACAACAACAACGATGAAGCTCCTTAGTTTTTTGCATTTGATTTTCATTATTGTTGTAATGTTTTTCTTTTTTATTTGATTGAACAACTATGTTACTTGTTTGGTTTTTATTTTTAATGAATTGTTTGTTTTGCTTCTATTTTTTATTAAATGTTATTTAAATCACTTTCGCTTTCAATTTTTATTTTGTTCTTTACAACTTACAAGTAATTTATGTTTATGCATATAAACTTCTAATCTTGAATAGTTCAAAAATATAATAAACTATATAATTCATCTAACCATAAACACTTCAAGCTTGAAAGAATCTAAAGAATCACCTAGTAATTTAAAATTAGAATACAATTATATGTCTAATAGGTATATATCATTTAATAGGTATATATTATTCAAACGTATCAAAATCAAATTACAATTATTATTTTAGAATGTAACTGATGATTATAAAATTTCGATTAAAATGATAACATATTTAAATTAAAATACATGAAATAGAATAATTAACTCGTGTATATGGTACATATCTCAATTATTGAAATTAGATTCAATTAACACTTACAAATTAATTTTAAATAACATTATAAAATATTCTGATAAACGGTTCTTAAATGGTTTGGCTGATGGTTTGAACTGATAAACGGTTCTTAAATGGTTCGCCTGGTGGTTTGAACTGGCGGTTTAACTGTGAAACTGGCCCATTAGGACTGCAACCTGGCAGGACCGTCAGACCATCAGGACCGCATAAGAGCAACCCGGCAGGACCGCAACCCGGCAGGACCGCAACCCGGCAGGACCGCAACCTGCCAGGACCGCAACCCGCCAGGACCGCAACCCGGCAGGACCGCAACCCGGCAGGACCGCAACCCGGCAGGATTGCAACCCGTGGTTCCGATTTAAACGGTGCGGGTTGGTGCTGGTTCAACCCGTTTGACACCTCTAATCTCTTGTGCAAAGCCACTCTTCTTGTAAATGGTGTGGTGGGGAAAGAGAATGCCAGCATTCCGCCATTGCCAACGTTTCTAGCATAAATCAGGACCGAACGGAGATACAGAAACGACGAGGACGATGTTGAGAGCACTGGTGGTTTGCGGGGGAAGCCGTTCTGGGAAACCTGATATAGCAGATACACCAAACGATAGAGCGATCGAATTGAACCCACCGAAAGATAGAGAAGGAGAGCTGCACGCAGTTTGACATGAGAGAGCCGAGCCGGAACCAAACTGCCAAACCTGCCGACACCGAATCCGGGTGGAAGGATTTCATGTAACATCGATTTGGTTAAGATAAATCTCGTCTTCCTCATCTTTCTCGACTTGGAAAAATTGTGTTTGCCAACAACAGCTAGGGCTGCACTCTGACTCTTATACGTGGAGATGCAGAAAGCACGAGAAAGACGACCATGGATTTGATCTGTTCTATCTCCGGATCGGAGATTAAGGTCGTGGCTGGAGAGTTTGCTTCGACAGATGATGTTCACCAGATGTGGAGGTGATTCTTAAAATTAACGGCAACAACATGGTGTTCATCTTTGGACGGTTCGGCCACGACTCTCAAGCGAAAGCAAAGGTAAACCAGATGAACCATAAACAACTATAAAGAAGTTTTCTACCTCAAAATCATTTTTGGTTTTTTTTAAAAGTAAGAAACTTTCGTGTTCCAAAGACTGCCTGAACCATAAACAACTATGAAGAAGTTTTCTACCTCAAAATCATTTTTGTTTTTTTTAAAAGTAAGAAACTTTCGTGTTCCAAAGACTGCCAAATCCTAATTAAACACTACAATCTAAAAGGGAGAAAGAGAGAAAAATAAAAGATAACAAAAAGACTTTGTATTCCAAAAAAAATCACTTAAAGAGTTTTTACCCCTACTCATACTAATTACAAATGAGATCCATTATCGTTTGTTACATGTTTGACGTAATAAATGCAGAATAATATTTATTAGTAACATACAATAAATTACATTTAATTATCTATGAATCTATATTTTACGTTTTATAATTATGCGGAAGTAGGAGAAGAAACATAGTCATAGGTAGTAATGGAGGAGGTAGTACTGGAGGAGCACTATCCAGAGTACATACCTAAAGACGAGCACCGTATCGTACCCGGGTTTGCTGCCAATGTATATCTGGACAACCACTGGGGAAAGACTTTGATCTGGAAAGTCAAGAGGTTGATTATGCTCATATGTCGCCAGCGTCTACGAGCGAGGATGATTACCCTAATATGCCGCTTCCGTCTAGGAGTGAGGATGACTACCCTAATATGCTTTTGCCGTCTAGGAGTGAGGATGTCTACCATATAAAAGATTATTACCAAAGAAAATGTATCATGAGCGACGATGAATATAACGAAGACTATTAACAAAGAAAAGGTATTATGAGCCTGATGACATACCTAATCAGCACTTCCCGGCGTATCATTATCCGGATTACATACCCAAGGATGAGCACCTTACTGTTCCTGGGTTTATTGGAAATATGTGTATAATGAAAACCACTCAAAGAAGAGCCTGCTTTGAAAAGTCAAGAGATCGATTACACTAATACATTGTCGCCGTCTGCGAGCAATGATGATTACTCTAGAGAAGACCATGACTAGATAAAAGTTAAGAAAATAGACGATGATAATGAAGAAAACTACAACCGATTAAAAGGTAACATAACATTTACTAGAGGAGTTAGTAGATAAAGAAACACAAGCGGAGGTAGTACCGGAGGAGGACTTACCCGAACCGATGATATAACCGATCAACATTTCCTGGAACACCACTACCCCGATTACATTCTTGAAGATAAGCACCCTATTGTAACCAGGTCCTCTACCAGTGTGTATCTGGAAAACCATTAGGAGGAAGAGCCTCATTCAGAAAGTCAAGAGGTTGACTACGCTGATACGTCGCCGCCGTATGGGAGCAAGGATGACTACCCTAATACGCCGCTACCATCTGGGAGCGAGGATGAAAATGAAGACGAGTATAACCGAAGAAAAGGTAACATAATATTTACTAGAGGAGTGATGTGATCCTAGATGACACAAGGAGCTTAGAACATGGAAATGTGCAAGAACCAGATGAACAACTTGAAAAAGAAGATGAGCTTGAAGTTGAAGATATTCTTATTTTACCGGCTGGTCCAACAACTCGATCAAGAGCAAAACAATTTAACAAAGCTGTTGGAGGATTGCTTAATCAACTAGAGAATCCACGTGATCAAAACAGCAAGTATGGTGGAAACGTTTGCCAAACCACTTTGGTCTTGATTCAAGTTAATTGATTTCAACAAATGAGAAAGTGTCTCGATTGTACTCTTTTTCCCTTGTTCAAGTTTTATCCCAATGGGTTTTCTTGACAAGGTTTTTAATGAGGCAATTGTTTCACTTCACCATTGCCCATTTGTTGAAATAAAAGCCTAAGGCCCATCTACACCAAAAGCCACGTCCTTGGAGGAGGGAAGGGTCTGATTTCCAGCTTATATCATTAATACTTTGTATTTTCAATATTAAAGCATTTTGTTTCCAAGAAAAGCCTTAATTGTTTTAGAGGCATGCATTATGTTTCCAAGAACAGCCTTAATTGTGTTCAAGGCTAGTTCTTTCTCCTATAAAAACTATGTACTCAGAATTCTAATGGTTAGACTATCTTTGATTCTGAAAAAAACTTCTTAACAGAATTCTAATGGTTAGACATATCCTAGTCATTACCACCGTGAGCTGCACCTAAAGCTGAGGAGATTGACACAAGGAAGGAAAACCACTCTAGTTCCCATGACTCCACGAGAAGTTTACCAAGATCAAAAGCATATGCAGAACAAGGAAAGTCGGGTAACTAAACAAAGATAGTCTAACCATTAAGAAGTTTTTATAGGAGAAAGAACTAGCCTTGAACACAATTAAGGCTGTTCTTGGAAACATAATGCATGCCTCTAAAACAATTAAGGCTTTTCTTGGAAACAAAATGCTTTAATATTGAAAATACAAAGTATTAATGATATAAGCTGGAAATCAGACCCTTCCCTCCTCCAAGGACGTGGCTTTTGGTGTAGATGGGCGTTGGGCTTTTTATTTCATAAAATGGGCAATGGTGAAGTAAAACAATTGCCTCATTGAAAACCATGTCAAGAAAACCTATTGGGACAAAACTTGAACAAGAGAAAAAGAGTACAATCGAGACACTTTCTCATTTGTTGAAATCAATTAGCTTGAATCAAGACCAAAGTGGTTTGACAAGCTTTTCCACCATACTTGCTGTTTTGATCACGTGGATTCTCTAGTTGATTAAGCAATCCTCCAACAACTTTGTTAAATTGTTTTGCTCTTGATCGAGTTGTTGGACCAGCCGGTAAAATAAGAATATCTGCAACTTCAAGCTCATCTTCTTTTTCAAGTTGTTCATCTAGTTCTTGCACATTTCCATGTTCTAAGCTCCTTGTGTCATCTAGGATCACATCACTATCTTACTCGGGTTTGTTGCCAATGGATTATACGAGTAGAGAAGAATCATAGCCGGAGGAGGAGATAGTATCAGAGAATATTGAAAAAAATAAAACACAGTCGTCGGTAGTAGCGGAGGAGGACTTAACCGAACCCAATGACATAGCCGATCAACATTTCTAGAGCACCACTACCCAAATTACATACCCAAAGACGAGAATTCTACCGTACCCGGGTTTGCTACCAATGTGGGCCTGAAAACCCACTAGGGAGAAGTGCCTGATCCGGAAAGTTAAGAGGTTGACTACAATAATACGCCGCCACCGTCTGGGAGCGAAAATGACTACGCTAATACGATGCTGCCGTCTAGGAGTGAAGATGATTACCCTAATACGCTAAGATACTCGTTCAGCATTTACCAGAGCATGACTATTCGAATTACATAGCCGAAGACGAGCATCATATCGTACTCGGGTTCAATGCAAATGTGTATATGGAAAACCACGAAGAGGGAGAGCATGATACGGAAAGTCAAGAGGTTGACAACGTTAATACGACGACACCATCTTGGACCGAGAATGACTACCCTAATACGTCGTTTCCGTCTGGGAGCAAGGATGACTACCCTAATACGTTGCCACCTCTTGGGAGTGAGGATGATTACCATAGAGAAGACTATGACCAAAGAAAATGTAGCATGAGCGACGATGAAAATGAAGAAGACTATGATCGAAAAAAGGTAATAGAATATTTTCAGGTTTGAAGGTAATAATATTGGAGGAAATAGTACTGGAGGAGGTAGTACCAAAGAGGGTAGTATAGGAGGATATAATAACGTAGGAGATAGTACCAGATGGGTAAGAACCTGATCTAAAAAGTCAATAGGTTGACTACATTAATATGCCGCCACCATCTGGGAGCGAGAATGACTACCCTAATATGCCGCGGCCATCTGGGAACGAGGATGATTTCCCTAATACGCTGCCACCGCATGGGAACGAGGATGGCTACCCTAAAGAAGACTATAACGGAAGAAACAGTAATATGAGACATGTTAAAAATGAAGAAGACTATGACCAAATAAAATGTACCATAATATTTACTAGAGGAGGTAGTTCAAGAAGAAACATAGTCAAAGGTAGTACAGAGGAGGAGTTACCCAAACCAGATAAAATACCTGATTAACACTTCCCGAAGAATCACTACCTGGATTGCATACCGAATACGAGCACCCTATCGTACCCGGGTTCGCTGCCAATGCGTATCCAGAAAATCACTCGAAGGAAGAGCCTCATCCGAAAATTCAAGAAGTTTACTACACTAATACGACGCCACCGTCTAGGAGAGGGGATGACTAACCTAGTACACCGCTACCGTCTGGGAGCGAGAATGACTAACCTAATAAGCTACCGCCTTTTAGGAGCAAGGATGACAACCTTGGAGAAGACTATGATTGAATAAAATGTAACAAGAGCGTCAATGATAATGAAGAAGACATGAGTAAAGAAAAAGTAACATAATAATTATTATAGGAGGTAGTAGAAGAAGAAACACAGTCGGAGGTAGTACTGGAAGAGGTAGTACTAGAGGAAGACTTACCCGAACCTGATGACATGCCTAATCAGCAACAACAATTTTCTTATAGTGAACCATCTCATTTGCCATATGTTGTAATTGACTTCGAGAATATTTGATTTCTTGGGTTAATTTTTGTGGTGCAGTACCAAGATCGAAAAAAGGTTGAAGAGCAAGTGCAAGTTCTTCAGATGGCTGAACAGTAATAAAAAACCATAGGGCTAGGAACACGTGTAAGAGCGCTGGAGGATGGAGGCAAAGAGACCTATAGTCAATTTGCTTCAGGAGGGAATGAAACAGACCTTTTACCAAAATTGTGCAGTTGGTCATGAAGTTCATGAATGATAGGATCTCCATCTCTGACGAGCTCTTAAGATTCATCAAAGTTGATGAAGCTATTAAGATCAAAGTCATCATCACATATGTTGTTTTCTAGTAGAAGTTTCTTCTTGTTGAGTGCCTCCTTCTTCGACACCAAATTCATTTTCTTTTTGCCGATCTTCCATAACTACAATTTTGTCAGCATCAGAAGATACCTCTTCAATAGTTTGCACAACTTTCTTTTTCTCTCTCTTTTAAGGAGTCGTTTTAGTTGTGCTCTTCGTTTTTATCGTGGCAGTTTTTTTCTTCCTTTTTGGAGAAGGCTCACGTTCTACTCCCCCTTCGATAGTGGGGAGTTTATTTTCTATTGTTTTTCTCTTTGAAGTCTTAGACATCAGATCTTCTGAAGGGCTAACACCATATTTACTAGCTACCTTTTTATTATTTTTTCCGTTCTTCTTGGGAAGGTAGCTATCAAATCTATTTCGAACAAGCACAAATAGTTTGCAGTGAAGGGCCACTAACCTTTTGCAATGAAAGTCTCTTTGGCATCTTTTCGACGAAGCTTATAACGCCTCAAAATTTCTACACAAAACACAAAATTTGATAAACGATAGGAAGAAAATAAGTTGGAGGTACAATTCAAGGTAATAGAATAAAAAAAGACTTACGATTACTCCTCCATACGAGGTTCAACTTTGATGGGTTGGATTCAAAAATGTCTTTACCATTCTCCCACGATCATGAGACGAAGACAAATTTTTGTTTCCAAAATTTTTCCACCTCCAACAAGTCATTGATGATCTTCAAATCGTCATTCAGTGTTAGATAGGAAAATGGAAGTAACAGTTACTTCGACAATTTGGTCAAGGAAATGAAGTCCTGGATGAAGAGGGGAATTTGGTCATGTCGAGAAGCCATGATCACAGAGAGCAAAATAAACCATTGATTTAGTGTCACCTGAGTTTGGCACAAATCCAGAATCTCGAAGTACTCAACTATCATGGAGTTTAGTGAAAATCGAAGACCCCAATTGATGATCTCTGGGAAGACCACCGGTTCATCATTTTTGCAATCCAAAGGGGTTTCCCCTTCTTTGGGTAGACAAAGTATAATGTTGTTTGCCATTCCTCATTTTCTTTTTAGATCATCTACTTGGCTCTCTTGGTAATATGTGTAAGCAATCTTTTTTAAAAGCCAAGATATAGTGCGCTTCGAGAGCCTTTAAATTTTCACCAACTGATGCAGCCAACTCTTCGGATATCATCACAAGAGATTTCTTTCTTCTTGTTTTATGAGATTTTTCCTTTTAAACATTTTTCACTATTTCACTCTCTCATTCTTTTGAAGCTTCTTCTTCTGTTTTAGCCTTGTTATTTGAATGTGCGGCTTCAAAATGTATTTCCTCATCGGATGCCTCATCCACCAGTCGAGGCAGGTTACTTGCGGGATTTTGTTGAGACGTTGTTGATGTCTCAACAATCTCCCTCAAGGGAGGAGAATAGGTTGATGGATTTGAAACGAAATCAACATCGTCACCCATGGCTACGAAAGTTCCTATTTTTAGGGTTTGAGGAGTTTGAATTTTTGTTTCCATACGCGATGAACCGGGGGGCTCAGGATTGACTAGAGAAGGAGTCTTTTCGGATTTCTTTGAAAACATTTGGTTACCTTGCAATTGATTCGAGGTGATGATTCAGTCAGAGAATGTGAGATTCGAGGTGTTCTTGGTGTTTGAGTTTTTGATGACTGACTTTCTTCTGGAAGAGGAGAAGGTGAAAAGACGGGAGGTTTGTTAGGATCAAAGTTACCGTAATGAATTGTCTCTGTGAAAAATCGAGGAGTGTTCCTTATCAACCCAGCTACTCTATATTCATCTGTCGTTTCACTTATGTAGAATTAATCGTATGCTCCGAAGACAGGTTGTTTTGCAGATGATGAATTTATGGGTTTTCTAGCTCTTGTTTTTTAGTTTTGGATGATTTCTCATAAACAGATTTAAGGTTTGGCTGGTGGATTGGTATTTTGCGGTGAAAATAGCATAAAGATGAAGATTCATATGAAAGTAGGCAGTGATCTCTCTCTTTGTCTCTCTAAAAAAATAATGTGAAGCAAAATGAGACAGAAAATAAATATTTATAGGGAAAGTTGGAAGAGAGGGAAGTGGAAGAGGCGGAGGAGGCAATCGGTTAGAACTTTAAACAGTTGACTAAAGAGGAATCATGAAACCTGCCATGCGATAGGCCTAGTACCTATGATATCATTACCTATCCAATTTGTACTTCGAACAATTATGACCGTTGGAGGGAAATGACTTCGTATACAAACATTTGAAGCGTTAAGAGAACATGGATAAAATTTTGCAAAATATATGAAGATAACAAGTTTGGAGTAGTTGATGATGTAGATAGAGTGGATTTTCTTCACCATCAATAATTTCTAAAGCTAGTTAGTTCTTATTGTTTAACTATGATAAGAACTAAGGTGGCTATTGATAAGTAAATACAACTTTGAGGACTAAAATGCAAAGGAATAAAACCTACTGTTACGGAGGAAGAGCCTGTTCTAGAGAAGATCCTGCAAAGGACAAAATACATTCTTTCACTTTTCTCAATCTTACATAATGAAACTAGATAAATACTTATAAATAATAAAAAAATTGCTAATAATAATAATAATAATAATAATAATAGTTAAAATAATAATCTGCTGCCAATGTGTATCCAAAAATCCACTAGGAGGAAGAGCCTGTTCTAGAGAGTCAAGAGGTTGACTACGCTAATATGCCGCCACTGTCAGTGAGCAAGATGACTACCGCAATACACTGCTGCCGCCTAGGAGCGAGGATGACTACCCAACAGAAGACTATGACCGAAGAAAAAGTAGCCGAAGCGACAATGAAAATGAAGAAGACTATGACCGAAGAAAAGGTACATAATATTAACTAGATGAGTAGAGCTAATAACGGAGGAGGTAGCACCGGAGGAGGACTTACCCGAACCCGATGACATACACGATTAACACTTTCCTGAGCACCACTACACGGATTAGTTACCCGAAGATGAGCACCCTATCCTACCCGGGTGATAAGGGGGGATTCCCCCAAACAAGTACGAGCACAAGTAGGAGGACCGCCGATTTGGATTATGGAAAGCAATGAAGAAAATGACGAGCTCTACAACATTGATGAGCTCAAAGGCAGATCGACCTCGAAGGCAGATCGACCTCGAAGACATTAGGAGAGATGAGTTGATCGACCAGATTACGGACGCGATGAACGCGTGATCAAGACTCAGTGCAAACTCAAAGAAGATAATTTGACCGTATGATCAGTGAGCTCGAGCTCTACACACCAGAACATGTGTGATCACGCTTGAGGAATGCCCCAGCTCGATTTAAAGTGCAGATCAGACAAGATGTATCCTTATTTATTGTATAACACACGTTTTGACTCTTAAGTCAAACCATTTTAAGTACTTCTTCCGAAATTATAGGAATAGTGATGTTAGTGAGTTAGTAGAGCATTAAGTGTAAACATATGTAACTGCACACTGACTCAGAGTATTATAAATAGGGAGAACCTATCGATGAATACGAGGATCATTTTTACCTTATCTCTTTCTTGACTAAAATCATAAAGACTTAACTGTGGTAAAACTTATTATTCTCGTAACACCGGGTTTGTTGCCAATATGTATCCGGAAAACCATTTGGGGGAAGAGTCTAATCCCGAAAGTCAAGATGTGGACTACTCTAATATGTCACCACTGTTTGGGAGTAAGGATGAAGACACGAATATGCCGATGACGTCTACGAGCAAGGATAAATATCATAATACGCTGCCGCCGTCTGGGAGCGAGGATGATTATCCTAGAGAAGATTATGACCGGAAAAAAGATAACAGGAGCAATGATGAAAATAAGGAAGACTATAATCGAAGAAAATGTAACATAATATTTATTAGAGGAGTTAGCAGAAGAGGAAACACAGTTGGAGGTAGTATCGAAGGAAAGTAGTACTAGAGGAGGACTTACCCGAAGCCGATGGCATACTTGATAAGCATTTCCCAGAGCACCACTACCCGGATTACATACCCAGAGATGAGCACCCTGTCATACCCGGGTTAGGTGCCAATGTGTATACGATAAACCATTAGGGGGAAAAGCCTAATCCATAATTTTAAGAGGTTGAGTACACTAATATACCCAAAGATAACCACCCTATCAGACCCGGGTTCGTTGCCAATTTGTATCCGAGAAACCACTAGGGGGAAGAGCCTGTTCTGGAAAGTTAAGAGGTTGACTACACTAATATGCCGCCACCGTCTAGGATCGAGGATGACCTAATATGTCGTTTTCGTCTAGGAGCGAGGATGACTACCAAAATACGCTTTTGCCACTTGGGAATGAGGATGACGACCCTGTAGAAGACTATGACCGAAGAAAAGGTAACATGAGACACAATGAAAATGAGGAAAAATATGACCAAAGAAAAGGTAACATAATATTTACTATATAACGAAATTGAAGAAGAAACACAGTTGGAGGTAGTACCAAATGAGGTAGCACCGGACTAGGTAGTATTGGAGGAAGACTTATACAAAATAATGATATAACCGATTAGAAATTCCTGGAGCATCACTACCCAGATTACATACCCTAAGATGAGCACCCAATCATACTCGGGTTTGTTGCCAATGTGTATCTTGAAAACCACTAGGGGAAGAGCGTGATCTGGAAAGTCAAGAGATTGACTGCACTAATACGCCCGCACCATCTGGAAGCGCAGATGACTACCATGATACGTCGTTGCGGGCTAGGATCGAGGATAAATACCCTAATACATTGTTGCCCCCTCGAAGCGAGGATGACTACCCTATAAAAGACTACTACTGAAGAAAATATAACAGGAGAGACGATGAAAATGAAGAAGACTACTCCCTTTAACACAGTTGGAGGTAGTACCAGACGGAGTAGTACCGAACGGTGTAGTACAGGAGGAGGTTGTACCAGATGAGGACTTACCCGAACCTAATGACATACGCGACCAACACTTCGTAAAGCACCACTACTTAGATTACATACCCGAAGGCGAGCACCATATCGTACCCGGGTTCGCAGCCAATTTGTATCCGGAAAACCATTGGGAGAAAGAGCAACATCTGCAAAGTTAAGAGGTTGACTACGGTAACATACCACCAACATCTATGAGCGAGGATGACTACCCTAATATATTGTTGTCGTCTGGAGCGAAGATGAAAATGAAGAAGACTATGACCGAAGAAAAGGTAATAGAATATTTACTAGTGGAGGTAGTAGTAGAAGAAACATAGTTGGAGCCAGTACCTGAGGAGGACTTACCGGAACCCGATGACATAGCCGGTCAGCAATCTCGGAGGACCACTACCCGAATGACATATCGAAAGACGAGCACCCTATCTTACCCGAATTTGCTACTAATGTATACCCGAAAAACCAGTAAGGGGAAGAGCCTGATGCGGAAAGTCAAGAGGTTGACTACGCTAATACGCCGCCACCGTCTGGGAGCGAGGATTACTACCATAATACGTCGTTGCCATCTAGGAGCGGGGATGCCTACCCTAATATGTTGTCATCGCCTGGGAGCGAGGATGACTATACTAGAGAAGACTAAACAATAGCGAATAAGTAAATGAAAAAGACTATGATCGAAGAAAATGTAATATAATATTTACTATAGGAGGTAGTAAAAGAAAAAACACAGTCGGAGGTAGTACCAGAGGAGCTAGTACGAGAGGAGGACTTACCTGAACCCGATGACATATCCGATCAGCAATTGTTGCAGCACCATAGCCCGGATTACATATCCGAAGACAAGCACCGTTTAGGAGCATGGATGATTACCCTAATACGTCGCGGTCGTCTAAGAGCGAGGATGACTACCCTGGAGAAGACAACGACCGTAGACATGGTAATAGGAACGACGATGAAAATAAAGAAAACTATGACCGAAAAAGGTAACAGGAGCACCGCTTACAAATCATATTTTATAAATTAATAAATGTTTCTTTTGTCTAATTAGAAAACTGCAAATTCTAATATTTACTATGCATTTCAAAAATACATCAAAGGTACGACATTAACAAAAATATCTTAATTTATTTATGGGTTCACATTTTTTATTTTTATTATAAAAAGAACTCGTGTTACGTTTTTTTTAAATGTACTAATATAAATAAATTGTAATTTAAATATGTTTGATAAATTTATTAATGAATAATAAAATATACTACTTTAAATGCATTTTACGGTACTATATTAGTTTTTCTTGTCATTAGTACAATATTTATGAACACTCTCTATTTACTTTTTTATTTTCTTTGTTTTTCCTTTTCATAGTCTCATTCAATATAACCAAAATCAAGTCCTTTGTTTGGTGTACTATCTGTGAGGTATATGTTCATATTCGCCCCGGAAAATATTACAACCAATAACACCCACACATAGATTATACCGGATAATAAGAAACATAGTCAGAGGAGGAGGTAGTAGAAAATGAAACACAATCAGAGGTATTACCATTGGAGGACTTACATAAACCCAATGACATACCCATCAACACTTCCACGAGCACCACTACATGAATTACATACCCGAAGACGAGCACCTTGTATTACTATTGGAGGACTTACATAAACCCAATGACATACCCATTCAGTGTTAGATAGGAAAATGAAAGTAACAGTTACTTCGACAATTTGGTCAAGGAAATGAAGTCCTAGATGAAGAGGGGAATTTGGTCATGTCGAGAAGCCATGATCACGGAGAGCAAAATAAACCATTGATTTAGTGTCACCTGAGTTTGGCACAAATCCAGAATCTCGAAGTACTCAACTATCATGGAGTTTAGTGAAAATTGAAGACCCCAATTGATGATCTCTGGGAAGACCACCGGTTCATCATTTTTGCAATCCAAAGGGGTTTCCCCTTCTTTGGGTAGACAAAGTATAATGTTGTTTGCCATTCCTCGTTTTCTTTTTAGATCATCTACTTGGCTCTCTTGGTAATATGTGTAAGCAATCTTTTTTAAAAGCCAAGATATAGTGCGCTTCGAGAGCCTTTAAATTTTCACCAACTGATGCAGCCAACTCTTCGGATATCATCACAAGAGATTTCTTTCTTCTTGTTTTATGAGATTTTTCCTTTTAAACATTTTTCACTATTTCACTCTCTCATTCTTTTGAAGCTTCTTCTTCTGTTTTAGCCTCGTTATTTGAATGTGCGGCTTCAAAATGTATTTCCTCATCGGATGCCTCATCCACCAGTCGAGGCGGGTTACTTGAGGGATTTTGTTGAGACGTTGTTGATGTCTCAACAATCTCCCTCAAGGGAGGAGAATAGGTTGATGGATTTGAAACGAAATCAACATCGTCACCCATGGCTACGAAAGTTCCTATTTTTAGGGTTTGAGGAGTTTGAATTTTTGTTTCCATACGCGATGAACCGGGGGGCTCAGGATTGACTAGAGAAGGAGTCTTTTCGGATTTCTTTGAAAACATTTGGTTACCTTGCAATTGATTCGAGGTGATGATTCAGTCAGAGAATGTGAGATTCGAGGTGTTCTTGGTGTTTGAGTTTTTGATGACTGACTTTCTTCTGGAAGAGGAGAAGGTGAAAAGACAGGAGGTTTGTTAGGATCAAAGTTACCGTAATGAATTGTCTCTGTGAAAAATCGAGGAGTGTTCCTTATCAACCCAGCTACTCTATATTCATCTGTCGTTTCACTTATGTTGAATTAATCGTATGCTCCGAAGACAGGTTGTTTTGCAGATGATGAATTTATGGGTTTTCTAGCTCTTGTTTTTTAGTTTTGGATGATTTCTCATAAACAGATTTAAGGTTTGGCTGGTGGATTGGTATTTTGCGGTGAAAATAGCATAAAGATGAAGATTATGAAAGTAGGCAGTGATCTCTCTCTTTGTCTCTCTAAAAAAATAATGTGAAGCAAAATGAGACAGAAAATAAATATTTATAGGGAAAGTTGGAAGAGAGGGAAGTGGAAGAGGCGGAGGAGGCAATCGGTTAGAACTTTAAACAGTTGACTAAAGAGGAATCATGAAACCTGCCATGCGATAGGCCTAGTACCTATGATATCATTACCTATCCAATTTGTACTTCGAACAATTATGACCGTTGGAGGGAAATGACTTCGTATACAAACATTTGAAGCGTTAAGAGAACATGGATAAAATTTTGCAAAATATATGAAGATAACAAGTTTGGAGTAGTTGATGATGTAGATAGAGTGGATTTTCTTCACCATCAATAATTTCTAAAGCTAGTTAGTTCTTATTGTTTAACTATGATAAGAACTAAGGTGGCTATTGATAAGTAAATACAACTTTGAGGACTAAAATGCAAAGGAATAAAACCTACTGTTACGGAGGAAGAGCCTGTTCTAGAGAAGATCCTGCAAAGGACAAAATACATTCTTTCACTTTTCTCAATCTTACATAATGAAACTAGATAAATACTTATAAATAATAATAATAATAATAATAATAATAATAATAATAATAATAGTTAAAATAATAATCTGCTGCCAATGTGTATCCAAAAATCCACTAGGAGGAAGAGCCTGTTCTAGAGAGTCAAGAGGTTGACTACGCTAATATGCCGCCACTGTCAGTGAGCAAGATGACTACCGCAATACACTGCTGCCGCCTAGGAGCGAGGATGACTACCCAACAGAAGACTATGACCGAAGAAAAAGTAGCCGAAGCGACAATGAAAATGAAGAAGACTATGACCGAAGAAAAGGTACATAATATTAACTAGATGAGTAGAGCTAATAACGGAGGAGGTAGCACCGGAGGAGGACTTACCCGAACCCGATGACATACACGATTAACACTTTCCTGAGCACCACTACACGGATTAGTTACCCGAAGATGAGCACCCTATCCTACCCGGGGTGATAAGGGGGGATTCCCCCAAACAAGTACGAGCACAAGTAGGAGGACCGCCGATTTGGATTATGGAAAGCAATGAAGAAAATGACGAGCTCTACAACATTGATGAGCTCAAAGGCAGATCGACCTCGAAGGCAGATCGACCTCGAAGACATTAGGAGAGATGAGTTGATCGACCAGATTACGGACGCGATGAACGCGTGATCAAGACTCAGTGCAAACTCAAAGAAGATAATTTGACCGTATGATCAGTGAGCTCGAGCTCTACACACCAGAACATGTGTGATCACGCTTGAGGAATGCCCCAGCTCGATTTAAAGTGCAGATCAGACAAGACGTATCCTTATTTATTGTATAACACACGTTTTGACTCTTAAGTCAAACCATTTTAAGTACTTCTTCCGAAATTATAGGAATAGTGATGTTAGTGAGTTAGTAGAGCATTAAGTGTAAACATATGTAACTGCACACTGACTCAGAGTATTATAAATAGGGAGAACCTATCGATGAATACGAGGATCATTTTTACCTTATCTCTTTCTTGACTAAAATCATAAAGACTTAACTGTGGTAAAACTTATTATTCTCGTAACACCGGGTTTGTTGCCAATATGTATCCGGAAAACCATTTGGGGGAAGAGTCTAATCCCGAAAGTCAAGATGTGGACTACTCTAATATGTCACCACTGTTTGGGAGTAAGGATGAAGACACGAATATGCCGATGACGTCTACGAGCAAGGATAAATATCATAATACGCTGCCGCCGTCTGGGAGCGAGGATGATTATCCTAGAGAAGATTATGACCGGAAAAAAGATAACAGGAGCAATGATGAAAATAAGGAAGACTATAATCGAAGAAAATGTAACATAATATTTATTAGAGGAGTTAGCAGAAGAGGAAACACAGTTGGAGGTAGTATCGAAGGAAAGTAGTACTAGAGGAGGACTTACCCGAAGCCGATGGCATACCTGATAAGCATTTCCCAGAGCACCACTACCCGGATTACATACCCAGAGATGAGCACCCTGTCATACCCGGGTTAGGTGCCAATGTGTATACGATAAACCATTAGGGGGAAAAGCCTAATCCATAATTTTAAGAGGTTGAGTACACTAATATACCCAAAGATAACCACCCTATCAGACCCGGGTTCGTTGCCAATTTGTATCCGAGAAACCACTAGGGGGAAGAGCCTGTTCTGGAAAGTTAAGAGGTTGACTACACTAATATGCCGCCACCGTCTAGGATCGAGGATGACCTAATATGTCGTTTTCGTCTAGGAGCGAGGATGACTACCAAAATACGCTTTTGCCACTTGGGAATGAGGATGACGACCCTGTAGAAGACTATGACCGAAGAAAAGGTAACATGAGACACAATGAAAATGAGGAAAAATATGACCAAAGAAAAGGTAACATAATATTTACTATATAACGAAATTGAAGAAGAAACACAGTTGGAGGTAGTACCAAATGAGGTAGCACCGGACTAGGTAGTATTGGAGGAAGACTTATACAAAATAATGATATAACCGATTAGAAATTCCTGGAGCATCACTACCCAGATTACATACCCTAAGATGAGCACCCTATCATACTCGGGTTTGTTGCCAATGTGTATCTTGAAAACCACTAGGGGAAGAGCGTGATCTGGAAAGTCAAGAGATTGACAGCACTAATACGCCCGCACCATCTGGAAGCGCAGATGACTACCATAATACGTCGTTGCGGGCTAGGATCGAGGATAAATACCCTAATACATTGTTGCCCCCTCGAAGCGAGGATGACTACCCTATAAAAGACTACTACTGAAGAAAATATAACAGGAGAGACGATGAAAATGAAGAAGACTACTCCCTTTAACACAGTTGGAGGTAGTACCAGACGGAGTAGTACCGAACGGTGTAGTACATGAGGAGGTTGTACCAGATGAGGACTTACCCGAACCTAATGACATACGCGACCAACACTTCGTAAAGCACCACTACTTAGATTACATACCCGAAGGCGAGCACCATATCGTACCCGGGTTCGCAGCCAATTTGTATCCGGAAAACCATTGGGAGAAAGAGCAACATCCGCAAAGTTAAGAGGTTGACTACGGTAACATACCACCAACATCTATGAGCGAGGATGACTACCCTAATATATTGTTGTCGTCTAGAGCGAAGATGAAAATGAAGAAGACTATGACCGAAGAAAAGGTAATAGAATATTTACTAGTGGAGGTAGTAGTAGAAGAAACATAGTTGGAGCCAGTACCTGAGGAGGACTTACCGGAACCCGATGACATAGCCGGTCAGCAATCTCGGAGGACCACTACCCGAATGACATATCGGAAGACGAGCACCCTATCTTACCCGGATTTGCTACCAATGTATACCCGAAAAACCAGTAAGGGGAAGAGCCTGATGCGGAAAGTCAAGAGGTTGACTACGCTAATACGCCGCCACCGTCTGGGAGCGAGGATTACTACCATAATACGTCGTTGCCATCTAGGAGCGGGGATGCCTACCCTAATATGTTGTCATCGCCTGGGAGCGAGGATGACTATACTAGAGAAGACTAAACAATAGCGAATAAGTAAATGAAAAAGACTATGATCGAAGAAAATGTAATATAATATTTACTATAGGAGGTAGTAAAAGAAAAAACACAGTCGGAGGTAGTACCAGAGGAGCTAGTACGAGAGGAGGACTTACCTGAACCCGATGACATATCCGATCAGCAATTGTTGCAGCACCATAGCCCGGATTACATATCCGAAGACAAGCACCGTTTAGGAGCATGGATGATTACCCTAATACGTCGCGGTCGTCTAAGAGCGAGGATGACTACCCTGGAGAAGACAACGACCGTAGACATGGTAATAGGAACGACGATGAAAATAAAGGAAACTATGACCGAAAAAGGTAACAGGAGCACCGCTTACAAATCATATTTTATAAATTAATAAATGTTTCTTTTGTCTAATTAGAAAACTGCAAATTCTAATATTTACTATGCATTTCAAAAATACATCAAAGGTACGACATTAACAAAAATATCTTAATTTATTTATGGGTTCACATTTTTTATTTTTATTATAAAAAGAACTCGTGTTACGTTTTTTTTTAAATGTACTAATATAAATAAATTGTAATTTAAATATGTTTGATAAATTTATTAATGAATAATAAAATATACTACTTTAAATGCATTTTACGGTACTATATTAGTTTTTCTTGTCATTAGTACAATATTTATGAACACTCTCTATTTACTTTTTTATTTTCTTTGTTTTTCCTTTTCATAGTCTCATTTAATATAACCAAAATCAAGTCCTTTGTTTGGTGTACTATCTGTGAGGTATATGTTCATACTCGCCCCGGAAAATATTACAACCAATAACACCCACACATAGATTATACCGGATAATAAGAAACATAGTCAGAGGAGGAGGTAGTAGAAAATGAAACACAATCAGAGGTATTACCATTGGAGGACTTACATAAACCCAATGACATACCCATCAACACTTCCACGAGCACCACTACATGAATTACATACCCGAAGACGAGCACCTTGTCGTACCTAGGTTCGCTGACAATGTGGACTCGGAAAACAACTAGGGGGAAGAGCCTTATACAGGAAGTCAAAAGGTTGACTACGCTAATACTCCGCCATCGTCTCAGAGACCGGATGACTACCCTAATACTCCAATGACGTCTGAGAGGGAGGATGACTACCATAATAAGGTGCCACCAGTTGGGAGTGAAGAGGACTACCTTGGAGAAGATTATAAAAGAAGAAAATGTAACTAGAACGAACATGAAAATGACGAAGACTATGACTGGAAAAAATGTGCATAATATTTACTAGAGGAGGTAGTAGAATAAGAAATACAATCGGTGGTAGTACCAGAGGAGGACTTACCCGATCTGCACTTCCTAGAGCACCACTAACCAGATTACATATCCGAAGACGGGCACTTTATCATACTCGGGTTTACTGCCAATGTGTATCCAGAACACCACTGGGAGAACAAGCCTGATCCGGAAAGTCAAGAGGTTGACTCGCTAATACACCACCACCGTCTGGAAGCGATGATGACTACCTTAATAAGTCGCTGCCGTATGAGAGCGAGGATGACTATTTTAATACGTCTTTTAGAAAATGTAACAAGAGTGGCGATGAAAATGAAGAAGACTATAACAAAAAAATGTAACATAATATTTACTAGACGAGGTGGTAGAAGAAGAAACACACTCAGAGGTAGAACCGCATGAGGTAGTACCGGAGGAGGACTTACTCGAACCGATGGCATACTCGTTTATCACTTCCCGGAGCACCACTACCCGGATTACATAACCAAAAACGAGCACGCTATCGTACCGGGGTTCGCTGCCAATGTCTATCCGAAAACCCACTAGGGGGAAGAATTTTATCCGGAAAGCCAAGAGGTTGAGTATGCTAATACGGTGACACCGTATGAGAGCAAGGATGACTACCTTAATACATCGCTGCAATCTAGGAGCGAAGATGACTACCCTAATACACTGCCACTACCTGGGAGGGAGGATGACTACCCTTGACAAGACTATAAACAAAGCAAATATAATAGGAGTGACGATGAAAATGAAGAATACTATGACTGAAGAAAATGTAACATAATATATACTATTGGAGGGAGTAGAACAAGAAACACAGTCGGTGATAGTACCAGAGGAGGTAGTACGTGAGGAAGACTTATCTGAACCCGATGACATACCCGATCTAAACTTCCTGGAGCACCACTACCCAGATTACATACCCGAAGATGAGCACCGTATCGTACCAGAGTTTGCTACCAATGTGTATCCGGAAAACCACTAGAAGGAAGATCAAGATCCAAAAAGTCAAGAAGTTGACTATACTAATATATCGTCACTGTCTTGGAGCAAGGATGACTACCGTCATATGCCCGTACCATTTGGGAGCGAGGAGCACTACCCTAATACGTTGCCGCCGTCTGAGAGCGAGAATGAATACCCTTCAGAAGACTATGAATGAAGAAAAAGTAAGAGGGACGACGATGAAAATGAATAAAACTATGACTAAAGCAAAATGTAACATAATATTTACTATAGGAGGTAGTAGAAGAAGAAACACAGTTGGAGGTAGTACCAGAGGAGAACTAACCAGAAACGAATTATAAGAGGAGGTAGTAGAAGAAGAAACACCGCCAGAGGTAGTACCGGAGGAGAACTTACCCGATCAGCACTTCCAGCAGCACCGTTACCTAGATTCCATACCCAAAACACGCACTCTATCGTTCCCGAATCAGATGACCTACCCGATCAAAACTTTTTGGAGTACCACTATCCGGATTACATACCTGAATATAAGCACCCTATCGTAACCGGGTTGGCTACCAATGTGTATCCGAAAAACCACTAGGAGGAAGAGACTGATCCAGAAAGTCAAGAGGTTGACTATGCTAATATGCCGCCACCGTCTGGGAGCGAGTATGACTACCCTAATACGCCACTTTCGTCTGGGAGCGAGGATGACTACTCTAATACGCTAGCGCTGTTAGAGAGCGAGGATGACTACCCTAGATAAGACTATGACCGAAGAAAAGGTAACAGGAGCGACGGTGTAAATGAGGAATACTGTGATTGAAGAAATTATAACATAATATTACGAGATGAGGTAGTAGAAGACGAAATGCAGTCAGAGGTAGTATCGGAGGAGATACTACCAAAGGAGCATCTTCCTGAACCCGATGATAGACTCGATTAGCACTTCTCAGAGAACCACTATCCGGATTACATACCTAAAGACGAGCAACCTATCGTACACGGGTTGGCTACCAATGTTCATCCGGAAAACCACTAAGGGGAAGAGCCTGATCTAGAGAGTCAAGAGGTTGACTACCCTAATACGCCACTGCCGTCTGGGAGTGATAATGACAACCCTAATACGTTGCCACCGCGTGAGAGCGAGGATGACTACCCTGCACAAGACTACGACTAAGGAAAAGGTAATAGGAGCGATAATGAAATTGAAGAATACTATGAAAAAAGAAAATGTTACATAATATTTACTACATGAGGTAGTGGAAGAAGAAACACAGTCGAAGGTAGTACCATACGAGGACTTACCCGAACCAATGACATACCCAATCAACACTTCTCGGAGCACCACTACCCAGATTACATACCCGAAGACCAGCTCCTTATCGTACCCGGGTTCACTGACAATGTGTATCCAGAAAACCACTACGAAAAGAGCCAGATCTAGAAAGTCAAAAGGTTAACTACGCTAAAACGCTTCCACCGTTTGGGAGCGAGGATGACTATCCTAATATGGCGCTGCCGTATGGGAGCGAGGATGACTACTTTAATACAACGTCGTCCTCTGGGAGTGACGATGACTACCCTAGAGAAAATTATAACCAAAGAAAAGGTAACAGGAGCGATGACGCAAATGAGGAAAACTATGAAAGAAGAAAATTAACATAATATTTACTATCAGAGGTAGTAGAAGAAGAAACACAATCGGAGGTAGTATCAGAGGAGGACCTACTCGAACTCGATGACATACTCGATCAACACTTCGCAATATACCAATATTCGGATTACATACCTAAAGACGAGCACCCTATCGTACCCAGGTTGACTACCAATGTATATTCGGACAACCACTACAAGGAAGAGCCTGATGCAAAAACTCAAGAGGTTGACTATACTAATATGCCGCCACCGACTAGGAGGGAATGACTACCCTAATACGCACTGCCGTCTGGGAGCGAGGATGAATGCCGTAATACGTTGTCGCTGCCTAGGAGCGAGGATGGCTACCCTGTATAAGATTACTACCGAACAAAAGGTAATATGAGCGACGATGAAAATGAAGAAAACTATGACCAAAGAAAAGGTAACATACCATTTACTAGATGAGGTAGTAGAGGAAAAAATACAGTCGAAAGTAGTACTAGAGGAGGACATACCCGAACCTATGACATACCCAATCAACACTTCCCGGAGCACCACTACCGGGATTACATACCTGAAGACGAGCACCCTATCGTACCCGGGTTCACTGTCAATGTGTATGCGTAAACCATTAAAGAGACAGATCCAGAAATTCAAGAGGTTGACTACGCTAATACGCCACCACCGTCTGGAAGCAAAGATGATTATCCCAATACGGCGCTGCCATATGGGAGCGAGGATGATTACTCTAATACGATATCATTCTCTAGGAGCGAATATGACTACCATAGAAAAGACTTTGACCGAAGAAAATGTAACAGGAGCGACGACGCAAATGAAGAAGACTATGACTGAAGAAAACGTAATATAATATTTACTAGAGGAGGTAGTAGAAGAGGATACACAGTTGGAGGTAGTACCGGAGGAGATAGTATTGGTAAAGGACCTAACCGAACCCGATGAAATACCCGATCAACACTTCACGCAGTACCACTATCCGGATTCCATACCTAAAGACGAGTTCCCTATCGTACCCAGGTTAATTACGAATGTGTATCATAAAAACCACTAGGCGGAAGAGCCTGATCCAGAAAGTTAAGAGGTTAACTACGTTAATATGCCACTACCGTCTCGCAGCGAGGATGACTACCCTAATACACCACTGTCGTCTGGGAGCGATGATGACTACCCTAATATGCTGCCACCTCCTAAGAGTGAGGAAGCCTACAAAAGACTATGATCAAAGAAAAGATAACATGAGCGATGATGAAATTGAAGAAGACTATGACGAAAATATAACATAATATTTACTATATGATGTAGTAGAAGAAGAAACACAGGCAGATGTAAAACCGGAGGACGATTTACCCGAACCGATGACATACCCGATCAACACTTCCTAGAGCACCACTACCCAGATTATATATCCAAAGATGAGCACCCTATCGTACATGGGTTCGCTGCCAATGTGTACCCGGAAACCCAAGGGGCGAAATAGCCTTATTTAGAAAGACAAGAGTTTGACTACACTAATCCGTCGCCACAATCTACGAACGATGATGCAGTATCCTTATATGTCACTGTCGTATGAGAGTGAGGATGACTACCTTAATACACTTCCAACACCTGAAACGATGATGACTACCCTAGAGAAGACTATGACCGAAGAAACGGTATGATGAGCGATGATGAAAATGAAGAAGACTATGAACGAAGAAAATTAACATAATATTTACTAGAGGAGGTAGTAGAAGAAGAAATGCAGTCGGAGGTAGTATCGGAGGAGGACTTACCCAAAATCGATGACATACCCGATCAGCATTTCCCAGAGTACCATTACTAGGATTACATACCCGAAGACGAGCAACCTATCAAACCCGGGTTAGCTGCAAATGTGTATCTGGAAAACCACTAGGAGCAAGAGCTTGATCCGGAAAGTGAGGAGGTTGACTACGCTAATATGTCGTCACGATCTGGGTACGAGGATTACTACCCTAACTAGCTGATGCTTTCAGAGAGCAATGATGACTTCCCTAATACGCGGTCGTCGCCTGGTAGCGAGGATGACTACCCTATAGAAGAGCATGACCAAAGAAAAGTTAACAGGAACGACGATGAAAATAAAAAAGACTATGACCAAGGAAAATGTAACATAATTTTTGCTAGAGGAGGTAGTGGATGAAGAAACAAAGTCGGAGGTAGTTCCGGAGGAGGTAGGACCAGAGGAGGACTTACCCGAACTGATGACATACCCGATCAGCATTTCTCGGAGCACCACTACCCGGATTATATACTCGAAGATGACCACCCTATCGTAACCATGTTCGTTGCCAATGTGTATCTAGAAAACTGTTAGGAGGAAGAGCCTCATCTAGAAAGTCAAAAGGTTGACTATGCTAATACACCACCACTGCTTGGGAGCGAAGACCCTAATACGGTGTCACCGCCTAAGAGCAAGGATGATTACCCTAGAGAAGACTATGTTCGTAGAAAAGGTAACATGAACAACAATGCAAATGATGAAGACTATGACTGAAGAAAAGGTAATATAATATTTTGTAGAGGTAGTTAAAGAAGAAGCACAGACGGTGGTAGTACCGGAAGAGGTAATACCGGAGTAGGACTTACTCGAGCCCGATGACATATACGATCAACACTTCCCGGAGCACCACTATCTGGATTACATATCTGAAGACAAGCACCCTAAACGCCACTACCATTTGGGAGCGAGGAGAACTACGCTAATACGCTGCCGTCGCCTTAGAGTGAGGATGACCAACCTGGAGAAAACTATGATCGAAGAAAAGGTAACCAGAACGATGATGAAAACAAAGAAGAGTATAAACAAAGAAAAGGTAACATAATATTTACTATAGGAGGTAGTAGAAGAATTAATATTGTCGGAGATAGTACTAGATTAGGTAGTACCGGAGGGGTGGTACCGGAGGAGGTAGTATCGGAGGAGGACTTACCCGAATAATTCTAGAAGTACCACGACCCATATTGCATACCTGAAGACGAGCACCCTATCATACCCGGGTTCGCTGCCAATGTGCATCCGGACAACCAATAGGTTTGTTACAATAATATGCCACCACCGTCTAGGAGCGAGGATGACTACCTTGGAGAAGACTATGACCGAAGAAAAGGTAAGAGAAATGACGATGAAAATGAAAAGACTATGACCGAAGAAAAGTTACCATACTATTTACTAGAGGAGGTAATAGAAGAAGAAACACAATCAAAGGTAGTACCGAAAGAGTTACCAGAACTCGATAAGATATCCCATCAGCACTTCTAGGAGCACCACTACCCGGATTACATACCCGAAGACGAGCACCTATCGTATCCGGGTTCCCTACCAATATGTATGCGGAAAACCACTAAGAGGAAGAGTCTCATCCAGAAAGTCAAGAGGTTAATTACGGTAGTACAAAGCTACAGTCTAAGAGCGATGATGACTACCCTAGTACACCAGTGCCATTTGGGAGCGAGAATGACTACCCTAATACGCTACCGCCGTCTGGGAGCGAGGATGATAACCTTCCAGAATACTATGACCGAATAAAATGTAATATGAGCAACGATAAAAATGAATAAGACTATGATCGAAGAAAAAGTAACATAATATTAGTAGAGGATGTAGTAGAAGAATAAACACAATCAAAGATACTACCAGAGGGGCTAGTATTAACGGAGGACTTACTCGAACCTGATGACATAGATGATCAACACTTTCTTGAGTATTACTACACGGAGTACATACCTAAAGACGAGTACCGATCATACCCGGGTTCGTTGTCATTGTTTATCCGGAAATCAGTAGGGGGAAGAGCCTGATCCATAAATTCAAGAAGTTTACTATTCTAATACGTCGATGTAGTCTGGGAGCGAGGCTGACTACCCTAATATCCTACTATAGTCTGAGAGCGAGGATGACTACCCTAATACGTTGCAGCTGCCTAGGAGCGATGCTGATTACCCTTGAGAGGAATATGTCCGAATAAAAGGTAACAGGAGCACCAATGAAAATGAAGCAGACTATGACCGGAAAAAAATGTAATATAATATTTACAAGAGGAGGTAGTAGAAGAAGAAACATAGTCGGAGGTAGTATCGGAGGAGGTAGTACTGGAGGAGGAGTAACCTGAACCCGTTGACATACTTGATCTGCACTTCCCGGAGCACCACTACCCTGATTACATATCCGAATTCGAGCACCTTATCGTACCTGGTTTGCTGCCAATGTGTATCTAGAAAATAATTTGGAGGAACAGTGTGATCTAAAAAGTCAAGAGGTTGATAACGTTAATACGCTGACACCATCTTGGAGTGGGGATGATACTCGGTTTGATACCCAAAAATGCGCACCCTATCTTACTTGGGTTCGTTGCCAATGTGTATCCGAAAAACCACTAGGGGGAAGATCTTGATCCGGTATGTCAAGAGGTTGACTATGCTAATATGCCGCCACCGTCTGGGAGCGAGGATGACTACCCTAATACACCACTACCGTCTGAGAGCAAGAATTACTACCGTAATATGACCGAAAAAGGTAAGAAAAGCGACGATGATAATAAAGAAGACTATGACAGAAGAAAATGTAACATAATATTTACGAGAGGAGTTAGTAGAAGAAGAAACACAGTCTGAGGTAGTATCGGAGGAGGAGTTATCTGAACTCGTTGATATACTTGATCAGCACTTCCCGGAGCACCACTACCCGGATTAAATATCCAAAGTCAAGCACCGTATCGTACTCGGGTTCGCTGCCAATGTGTATCCATTAAACCATTGGGAGGAAAAGCCTGATCCAAAAAGTGAGGAGGTTGACTACGCTACTACGCCGCCATCGTGTGGGAGCGCGGATGACTACCCTAATACGCTTCCATCTGGTAGCGATGATGACGACCCTAATACAATGTCGCCGCCTTAGAGAAAGGATGACTACCCTTAACAAGATTGTGACCGAAGAAAAGATAATAGGAGTGACTATGAAAATGAAGACGAGTATAACCGAAGAAAATGTAAGATAATATTTACTAGAGGAGGTAGTAGAAGAAGAAACACAGTCGGTGGTAGTACTAGATGAGGTATACATGAGGGGTTGGTACCGGAGGAGGTAGTACAGGAGGAGGACTTTTCTAAACATGACGATATATACCTGATTAGTACTTCTCGAAGTTCCATTACCTGGATTACATACCGGAAAACGAGCACCCTATCATACGCGGATCGTTGCCAATGTTTATCCAGAAAATCACAAGAGGGAAGACCCGAAGTTACGGACTTGCAAAGGTGATGGTAACAAAAACAAATCTAGAGTACCGTTTAATCTCGAGAATTTATATTTTTCAACATTAGTTAAAAAATACCAAAAAATTATTATCATGTAGATATCGAAAAAACTCATATGATTCTGAAATCTGAGGCCAAAGTTACAGACTTGCAAAAGTGATGGTAACAAAAACAAATCGTGAGTATCCGTTCATTTCCAAAAGTCATATTTTTTGACATTAGTTAAAAACATAAACTTGACCATCACCTAGATATCAAAAAATATAATGGTATTAAAAAAATCATATCATTCCGACATCTGAGATCAAAGTTACGGACTTGCAAAGCTAAAGGTAACAAAAGAAATCATGAGTTCATCTCCAGGATTCCTCTTTTTCGAGTTTAGTTAAAAATAACGAACCTTTACCATCACGTAGATATCGAATAATAACGTGGAATAAGAAAATCAGATTATTTCGGCATCCAAAGCCAAAGCAACAGATTTGCAAAGCTGATCGCAAAAAAATAATATTGAGTACCAGCTCATGTCCAAAATTCTTATTTTTCGACATTATTAAAAAAATATTAAAACTTTAACATCGAGTAGATAACAAAAAATACTGTGGAATTAAAAACAAATAATATAATTCTGACATTTGAAGCCAAAGTTACGGACTTGCAAAGGCAATAGTAACAAAAACAAATCGTGAGTACCGATTCATCTCGAGAATTCATGTTTTCCAATGTTTAATAAAACATACTCAAACTTTTTCATCCCGAAAAATAATACGAAATTAATAAAAAAATCATATGATTTTGACATCCGAAGCCAAAGTTACGTTCATCTCCAAAAGTCTTATTTTTCAAAATTAGTTAAAAAATCTAAAATTTTAGCATCACGTGGATATCGATATATAATTTTGATTTAAAAAAATCCGATGATGTCGACATCCGAAACCGAAGTTAGAGATTTGCAATGGTGATGGCAAAAGAAATCGTGAGTACCAGTTCATCTCCAGAATTCCTACATTAGTGAAAGAATATTGAAACTTTAACATCGAGTAGATATCAAAATATATTGTGGAATGAAAAATAAATCATATGATTCCGACATCTGAGGCAAAAGTTACACACTTGCAAAGGTGATGGTTACAATAACAAATCGTGAGTACCGATTCATCTCCAGAATTCCTATTTTTCAACATTAGTTAAAAATACAAAAACTTTACCATCACGTAGATATCGAAAAATAATGTAGAATTTTAAAAATTATATGATTGTGACATCTGAAGCCAAAGTTATGGAATTGCAATAGTGATGGTAACAAAAACAAATCGTGAGCATCGAATCGGTTCATCTCCAAGATTTCCTATTTTTCAACATTATTTAAAATAACAAAAAAAATTCATCATTTAGATATCGAAAAATAATGTAGAATTAATTAAAAAAAATCGTTAGTAGGTGTTCTTCTCTAAAAGTCTTATTTTTCGAAATTAGTTAAAAACCCCGAAATTTTACCATCACGTAGATATCGATAACTAATGTTGATTTAAAAAAATCTAATGATTCCGACATCCATTGTCAAAGTTAGGGACTTGCAAAGGTGATGGTAACAAAAACAAGTGTATCGGTTCATTTCCAAAAGTCATGTTTTTTTACATTAATTAAAAATCTTGAAACTTTACCATCTCATCGATATAAAAAATAATAAGGAATAAATAAATATCATATGATTCCGACATCCGAGATTAAAGTTACAGACTTGTAATGGTGATGGTTCATCTCCAGAATTTCTATTTTCGACATTAGTTAAAAAATACCAAATTTTTACTATTAGGTAGATATCAAAAAATATTATAGAATTAAAAAAATCATATGATTCCAACAACTGAAGCCAAACTTATGGACTTGCAAATGTGATGGTAAAAACAATCGTGAGTACCGTTCATCTCCAGAGTTCCTATTTTTCGACACTAGTTAAGAAAACCTGAATCTTTACCATTACGTACATAGGCGGAGCTGGGTGGGTGCTTGTGGGGTCCCAGGAACGCACCCAATTCCTAAAGTAGATGTTTTCATACCGCTAGAAAATCAAATTCACCTTTGTCTCAGTGGTAAAATTAAAATAGGAACCCACGACCTGAGTGGAGGCCATGGGTTCGATACCTAGATAGAGTAATCTTTTTTTTATCTTATATATTTTCGTTTTATACCCTATATTTTCTTTTCTTTTTCTATTCTTATTTATATATTTTCGTTTTTATTCTTATCTATATATTTTCTTTTTAAACCTATCCTATATTTTCTCATTTTTCTTTTATTCTTATCTTATATATTCTTTTTAAACCTACCCTATATTTTCTCATTTTTTATTCTTATCCTATATTTTTTTTAAACCCACCTATTTTTCCTATATTTTCTCATTTGTATATCCGTTTATTCTTATCCTATATATTATTAATATATTTTCTTTTTAAAGATCTTATCCTACCCGTTTATTCTTATCCTATATATTGTATTTTCTTTTTAAAGATCTTATCCTACCCGTTTATTCTTATTCTATATATTATCAATTTTTTTTAAAGATTTTATCCTATACCTAATATATCCTATATATTAGTTTATTATAGATAATATTTTTTAAATATATATAATATCAATTTATACTTATATATATATATTAAACTCTAACTACAAAATACAGTATTTTATTTCTAGTTTCTACTATAATTTTAAAAAACTCTAACTACAGGCTGCAAATTGTTTTTTTGCTTTCTTGTGATTTTCAGCTTCAAACACTAAGGTATTTATTATGTTTTATGTTATTAATTATCAAAATTGAAGTTTTGCTACATGTCTTATGTTATTATTCACTCGTTACAAAGATTGAGTTTAAATTTTGTTGTTGATTGAGTTTTTTTATGATTGCCATTATAGGATGCATAGATATTTTAAACGAACTCCTAAATATAACGAAGCAAATACAAATGTCTCTAATTCAATTACTGAAGTTAACCGCGAAGAAACACAAGATGAAGTTGTTATTCCAGAAGCTCATATTCCGGTGGACAATAATTCACAACCCGAAGTCGAAGATCAATCTACAAATTGGGAACATTTGGAGGCTGATCCAGGGAAAAGAGACCCAATCTCTAGCTTTCATCCAGATCTTCAAGACTCGGTAAGAAGAGCTTATCTTTTAAGGGGTCCAACTCAACCCCGTAAGGAGAAATATCCTCCTATAAATTTTAACGGAAAACCACGTGCATTTGTTCAATCTTGGTTTGATTTATATCCAAGATGGTTAGAATATAGTGAACATAATAACTCTGCCCATTGTTTGCCTTGTTATTTATTCAAGAGTGAGTGTGTCACTAGCAGTCAACAGAGTTTTGCTGGAAAGAAAGGGTTTCAAAGTTGGAATAAGAAAAGTAGACTAAAAATCCATGTTGGTAATCAACATAACTTTGCAGTGACAAAATGTGAATCTCTTATGATGCCTCAACAAAGTATTGAAGCTTCTTTAAAGAAGCAAAGTGACAAAGAGAAAGCTGATTATCTTGTGAGATTGAATACATCACTTATAGCTGCTAAATATCTTTTACTAGGTGGTTTGGCATTTCGTGGACATGATGAATCTAAAAATTCTTCATACAAAGGAAACTTTCTTGAGTTATTAGACGTTTTTGGCTTGATCAATGAAGAATTAGGAGTTGTGTTAAAAAATACTCCAAAAAATCATAAAATGACTTCTCCTGATATTCAAAAGGAGCTTGTGAATGCTTGTGCAGTCGAAACAGTTAAAAAAATTGTCAAAGAAATTGGAGATGGTAATTTTTCTGTATTAGTTGATGAATCTGGAGATTGCTCTGGTAAAGAACAAATGGCGGTTGTTTTGCGTTTTTTTGATGAGAAAGGGTTTGTTATGGAAAGATTTATTGGAATCGTTCACGTCCAAGACACTAGTGCAATGTCACTAAAAATGCTCTTGAAAGTTTGTTGTGTGGATATAGATTATCTATGTCTAAAATTAGAGGACAAGGATATGATGGGGCAAGCAACATGCGTGGTAGATTTGGAGGTTTGAAAACTTTGATCCAAAAGGACAATCCTAATGCTTATTATGTGCATTGTTTTGCTCACCAATTGCAATTGGCACTTATTGCAGTTGTAAGAGAACACGTTGGTGTGAAATGGTTTTTTGGAGTTGTTACACGTGTTGTTAATGTCATTAGGTCATCTAACAAACGTCAGGATTTACTTCGAGAATATCAAGCAAATCAAGTTACAAATTTGATAGAAGGGGGCTTTGTTGAAACTGGTCGCGGATTGAATCAAGAGACGTCTCTTGTAAGAGCTGGTGACACGAGGTGGGGTTCTCACTATAGGACACTTATTAGTTTGATGAAATTGTTTTCTCCAGTGATTGAAGTTCTTGAAGAGTTGGAAGTTGATGGATTAAGTGATAAAAACGGAGAAGTGAAGACCTTGTTAACTGTGATGCAAACATTTGATTTTATTTTTCATGTTGTATTTGATGAATGATGTATTAAGTGTGACAAATGAATTGTCTTTGACGTTGCAAAGGGCTGATCAATATATTTTGAACGCTTTGAACCTTGTTTCAGTAAGTAAAGATCGATTACAGGACATGAGAAATAACGGTTGGGAAATGTTTCTGGATAAAGTTGTGTCATCTTGTAACAACTTGAGTGTTGACATTCCTGACATGGAGGCACAATATGTGAAAGGTATGAAATCTAGGCGTTTAGCTCATGATTTTTCTAACTTGCATCACTACAAGTTCGATTGCTTCATGAATATTTTAGATATGCAATTAAAAGAGTTGAATGAGAGGTTTAAAATGGAAAACACTGAGTTGTTGAAATACGTTGCATGCTTGAGTCCTTGCTCTTCATTTGAAGCTTTCGATAGTAAATTATTATTGAGAATGGCGAGAATGTACCCAATTGAGTTTTCTGATGTTGATGATGAAGTTTTGACAAACCAATTTGAGTGTTATATTAGGAGTGTCAGGAAAGATGCTAGATTTTCCAATTTGAAAGGACTTGCAGAACATACTAGGATTATTGTGAATACAAAAAAGCATAGAATCTTCAATTGGGTTTATGAGCTTTTGAAGTTGGCTTTGCTTTTACACGTAGCAACGGCGAGTGTTGAGCGAGTTTTCTCAGGAATGAATTATGTGAAGAATGAGTTGAGAAATAGAATGAGTGATCCATGGCTTAATGATTGTCTGGTAACATTTGTGGAAAAAGATGTATTTACCACGATTAGTAACACAACTATCCTTCAACATTTTCAAACTATGAGTAAGAGGAAAGTAGAAGTAGAATTAACTTAGATTTATGTTTTTATTTTAGTTTTGCCTGATGAGCAAAGAAAAGGTAACACGAGCGACGATGAAAATGTAGAAGACTATGACTGAAGAAAATGTAACAGAAGCGACGATGAAAATGAAGAAGACTTTGACTGAATAAAAGGTACTAAGAGATTTAATAGAGGATGCAGTAGAAGAAGAAACACAATCGGAGGTAGTACCAATGATATACCTGATTAGTACTTCCCAGAGCACCAGTACCCGGATTCCGTACCCAAAAATGAGCACCCTATCGTACCTGGGTTTGCTGCCAATATATATCCATAAAATTACTAGTGGGAAGAGCCTGATCTGGAAAGTCAAGAGGTTGACTATGCTAATACATCGACACCGTCGAGGAGTGAGGATGACTACCCTAATACACAGTGCAGTTTGGGAGCGAGGATGACTACCCTAATACGCTGCCGGAGCTTAGGAATAAAAATGAAGATTATGAATATTATGTTACATTTTCTTTGGCTATAGTCATTTTCATTTTCTTTGTCACTTATGTTAACTTTTCTTCGGTCATAGTTTTCTCTAGGGTAGTCATCCTCCCTCCCAAACGGGAGCGGCATACTAGGGTAGCCATCTTCTCTCCTAAACAGAGGCGGTGTGTTAGCGTAGTCAACTTCTTGATTTTTCAGACCATGCTCTTCCCCTAGTGGTTTTTCAGATACATATTGGCAGGGAACATGGGTAAGATAGGGTGCGCATTTTTGGGTATGGAATCCTGGTAGTGGTGCTTCGGGAAGTGCTGATCAGGTATGTCATCAGTTCAGATAAGTCCTCCTCCGTTACTACCTCGATACACATTGGCAGCAAATTGGGTTACGATAGGATGCTTATTATCTAGTATGTAATCCGGGTATTGGTGTTCTAGGAAATGTTGTACGAGTATGTCATCGGTTCGGGTAAGTCCTCCTCTGGTACTACCTTCGATTGTGTTTCTTCATCTACTACCTTCTTTAGTAAATATTATGTTACCTTTTCTATGGCCATAGTTTTCTTCATTATCATTGTCGCTATTCTTACCTTCTTATCCGTCATAGTCTTCTCTAGGGTAGTCATTATCGCTCCCAGACGGCGGCAACGTAATAGGGTAGTCATCTTTGCTCCTAGACGGCTGCAGCATATGAGGGTAGTCATCCTCGCTCCCAGATGTTGGCGACGTATGATCGTAGTGAACCTCTTAACTTTGCGGATCAGGCTCTTCCCCCTACTTGTTTTCTGGGCCCATAATGGCAGCGAACCCGGGTAGAAAAGGATGCTCGTCTTCAGGTATGTAATTCGTTTGCATTGCATAAAACTGATAGTTTTGCACATTGCTAATCTGTTCTTTAAAGAGATAGTTCGTTTGCATGTCATGCCTAGGACGATAGTTTCAGATAGGGACACTAAGTTTCTAAGTTACTTTTGGAAAACTTTATGGTCTAAGTTAGGGACTAAGCTTTTATTTTCTACTACCTGTCACCCACAACCTGATGGACAAACAGAAATAGTAAATAGGACTTTGTCCACTCTTCTACGTGCATTAATTAAAAAGAACTTGAAAACTTGGGAAGAATGTTTGCCGCATGTTGAATTTGCATACAATCATTCTATGCATTCTGCTTCTAAGTACTCTCCATTTCAAATTGTTTGTGGATTTAACCCAATATCTCCTTTGGATCTAATTCCTTTTCCTTTGAGTGAAAGAACTAGCATAGATGGGAAAGAGAAAGCTGAACTTGTAAAACAGATCCATGATGATGCAAGGAAAAACATAAAAAAGTAAACTGAGCAATATGTGAAACAAGCAAACAAGGGAAGACGTGAGAAAGTTTTTGAGGTTGGAGATCAAGTATGAGTGCACTTAAGAAAGGAAAGATTTCAAGAAGAGAGGAAGTCAAAATTGATGCCTAGAATTGATGGACCATTTGAAGTAACAAAAAAGATCAACAATAATGCGTATCAACTTGACCTACGAGGTAAGTATAAAGTAAGTCCTACCTTTATTGTTTCTGATTTGGTTCCTTTTATCGCAGATGGAATGGATTTAAGGTAAAATCCTTTTCAAGTGGGAGAGGATGATGTGATCATAGATGACACCAGGAGCTTAGAACATGGAAATGTGCAAGAACCAGATGAACAACTTGAAAAAGAAGATGAGCTTGAAGTTGAAGATATTCTTATTTTACCTACTGGTCCAACAACTCGATCAAGAGCAAAACAATTTAACAAAGCTGTTGGAGGATTGCTTAATCAACTAGAGAATCCACGTGATCAAACCACTTTGGTCTTGATTCAAGCTAATTGATTTCAACAAATGAGAAAATGTCTCGATTGTACTCTTTTTCCCTTGTTCAAGTTTTGTCCCAATGGGTTTTCTTGACAAGGTTTTTAATGAGGCAATTGTTTCACTTCACCATTGCCCATTTGTTGAAATAAAAGCCCAAATCCCATCTACACCAAAAACCACGTCCTTGGAGGAGGGAAGGGTCTGATTTTCAGCTTATATCATTAATACTTTGTATTTTCAATATTAAAGCATTTTGTTTCCAAGAAAATCCTTAATTGTTTTAAAGGCATGCATTATGTTTCTAAGAACAGCCTTAATTGTGTTCAAGGCTAGTTCTTTCTCATATAAAAACTATGTACTCAGAACTCTAATGGTTAGACTATCTTTGATTCTGAAAAAAACTTCTTAAGTTTTACTCTTCTCTTGTTGGTGTGTAATATCCACAAGAAAACCTGTTCTTCATTTGGTGGGTCATATCCAAAGGAAGATCAGTTGGAATATCAAAGGCCTTTCCACAACCTTTGTGTGACCTATCGATCCACATCCTTTGATCCTTGAATCCTTTTGGGTTCCTCGTTGCAAAGTTATCCCTATTCAATTTCAGAGTGTCGATTCTAGGAGGAGTTTATCAGACTTATGACTAAAGCTAGCCCGGTCAGATATCTATTATCCCAACCTGCCCTATCAGGACGTGCAACCAAGTGGTTACTTCGCTTGCGAGATTGTCTACACTCCTCCCAAAGTAGCTATTAAAGGTCAAGCTATCGCTGATTTATTGGCCTCCTTTCCGGTTGACGACCCCCCTTAAAGAAGAGATCCCGACAGAAATAATGAAGATAAAAGCTTCATGGGCTAACTATATGGGGCAGCGTAAAGTCTTGGTGGTGGCGTTTTCGTAACTCCTGAACAAGATGTTATCCCGCATGTTTTCAAATTGGACTATCCTTGTACCAACAATGTTGCAGAATACGAAGCACTCATGTTAGGGTTCACGCTCCGCCCTTGACATGGGTGTCAGAGTGATTGAGGTTTGTGGAGATGCACAATTGATAGTGAATCAAGTGACTGGCAGCTTTGCTGTCAAGAAACCTCACTTATTTCCAACTCATGCAAGAGTTCAGAACTTGTTACGGCGATTTGACGATTTCACAATTCCCTCGAACATCAAACTTTTTTTTGTTTTCTGACATAAACAATTGACCCAAAGATTATAAAATGATTGACTTCTGGTTTTCTTCCACTCCAAGTGCAGCACTGACTGATAATGCTCCCAATGCCTCGCGTAGAGTAACCGCGACCTCAATCAATCGAGAAATCCCCTTCTCTTGGCAGCAGGGGCGACCAACAAAACAAGCAATCCTTTCGCTCACCGCATTCATCCCTTCCAGAGGATGTTCCTTCAGAGGAGAGAGATAGTCTATCTCATTTTCACCCCCGAGCACAATACAATAGTAGGTAGCAATTGAGTCTCTTCTGTCTGCCTCTCGGCGCCCGAAAGCGGGGGCAGGGGACGGCATGTCTAGGAACAGCTCTGAAGGTTCGAACCGGTCTTCTCCTTTAGAAGCAACAGGTGGGCCAGTGGGAAGAATCTATCAATCTATTCTAGAAAGGGAGCTGCTTCGGAAGCAATTAAGTCTGTCCCTTGGTGGCCTCCGTACGTACGGATACCGGTCATTGCCATACCTGTTAGCTTCCCCCCGATCGATGGATGGATGGATACATAGATTTGTTTGGTCCCCCACTGCCCGATTGATTACGAATTCGACCTAGCTCCACGCTAATCGATTAAAAGAGATCCCCCTTTCCATTTACCACCCATCTCCTATCATGATCGGCCAACAATTGATCCATGGACCCCCATTCCCATCCCTTTCTTTAAATCCGAATCAACAGGTAGCCGCAAGGGGTTATCTATCAACAGGGCATTTCGTTCCGTCATTAGATCCGTCTATTCGGGGAGCAGGGCTAGGGGATAAAGATTTGCGAGCCTTCTTCTTCTTCTAGTTCTAGCTAGCTGGTTGCTGCGACATAAGGAAGCGGTTCTGAATGGGTCGTTTTTTAGGATTTCTACTTTGATGGGGATTTAGGGATAACACATGCACATGAATAAGCAGAATATTAAATAGCTTTATTTAAAGTACCGACATAATACGAAATCAGGAATACCCATTAAGGAATACGAATACGGAATAGTAACAACAACATACTAATTAGAGGGTCAAGTAGTAGTTAATCACTAATCAAATAATAGGGAGGGGAGGAGGAAATAACGGGAAAGAATCATAATAGTAAACCAGAGTCACCGGTTAGCGGGTGTTCCAACTTCCAAAAGAGGAAGGTACGATCCATCAAATTGATTCACGAGAGGGAGGTGGAATTGATAAACTCCTCCTAGAATCGGCACTCTGAAATGGGATAGGGATAACTTTGCAACCAGGAACCCCAAAGGATTCAAGGTTCAAAGGATGTGGATCGATAGGTCACACAAAGGTTGTGGAGAGGCCTTTGATATTCCAACTGATCTTCCTTTGGATATGACGCGCCAAATGAAGAACATGTTTTCTTGTGGATATTACACACCAACAAGAGAAAAATAAAACTTAAGAAGTTTTTTTTAGAATCAAAGATAGTCTAACCATTAGAATTCTGAGTACATAGTTTTTATAGGAGAAAGAACTAGCCTTGAACACAATTAAGGCTGTTCTTGGAAACATAATGCATGCCTCTAAAACAATTAAGGCTTTTCTTGGAAACAAAATGCTTTAATATTGAAAATACAAAGTATTAATGATATAAGCTCGAAATCAGACCCTTCCCTCCTCCACGGACGTGTCTTTTGGTGTAGATGGGCCTTGGGCTTTTATTTCAACAAATGGGCAATGGTGAAGTGAAACAATTGCCTCATTAAAAACCTTGTCAAGAAAACCCATTGGGACAAAACTTGAACAAGGGAAAAAGAGTACAATCGAGACACTTTCTCATTTGTTGAAATCAATTAGCTTGAATCAAGACCAAAGTGGTTTGACAATCTTTTCCACCATACTTGCTGTTTTGATCATGTGGATTCTCTAGTTGATTAAGCAATCCTCCAACAACTTTGTTAAATTGTTTTGCTCTTGATCGAGTTGTTCGACCAGCCGGTAAAATAAGAATATCTTCAACTTCAAGCTCATCTTCTTTTTCAAGTTGTTCATCTGGTTCTTTCACATTTCCATGTTCTAAGCTCCTTGTGTCATCTAGGATCACATCATCCTCTCCCACTTGAAAAGGATTTGACCTCAAATCCTTTTCATCTGCGATAAAAGGAACCAAATCAGAAACATTAAAGGTAGGACTCACTTTATACTTACCTCGTAGGTCAAGTTGATACGCATTATTGTTGATCTTTTTTGTTACTTCAAATGGTCCATCAATTCTAGGCATCAATTTTGACTTCCTCTCTTCTAGAAATCTTTCCTTTCTTAAGTGCACCCATACTTGATCTCCAACCTCAAAACATTCTCACGTCTTCCCTTTTTTGCTTGTTTGACATATTGCTTAGTTTTCTTTTCTATGTTTTTCCTTGCATCATCATGGATCTGTTTTACAAGTTCAGCTTTCTTTTTCCCATCCATGATAGTTCTTTCACTCAAAGGCAAAGGAATTAGAACCAAAGGAGATATTGGGTTAAATCCATAAACAATTTGAAAAGGAGAGTACTTAGAAGCAGAATGCATAGAATGATTGTATGCAAATTCAACATGCGGCAAACATTCTTCCCAAGTTTTCAAGTTCTTTTTAATTAATGCACGTAGAAGAGTGGACAAAGTCCTATTTACTACTTCTGTTTGTCCATCAGTTTGTGGGTAACAGGGAGTAGAAAGTAAAAGCTTAGTCCCTAACTTAGACCACAACGTTTTCCAAAAGTAACTTAGAAACTTAGTGTCCCTATCTGAAAATATTGTCCTAGGCATGCCATGCAAACGAACTATCTCTTTAAAGAACAGATTAGCAATGTGCAACGCATCATCAGTTTTGTGACAAGCAACAAAGTGTGCCATTTTAGAGAATCGATCAACAACCACAAAAACGGAATCCTTACCAGTTCTAGTCCTAGGCAATCCAACTACAAAGTCCATAGATATATCATTCCAAGGATGCGTAGGAATAGGTAAAGGAGTATACAAACCGTGGGATTGAACCTTAGATTTGGCTTGTTTGCAAGTAGCACATCTGTCACGGATTCTTTCAACATCCCTCCTCATATGTGGCCAATGGAAGTGATCCAGCATTACCTTGAGAGTTTTAGCTATTCCAAAATGTCCCATTAGGCCTCCTCCATGGGCTTCTCTAACAAGTAAATCTCTCAAGGAACAATTAGGCACACATAAACGTTTATCAAAGAATAAGAATCCTCCATGCCTATAGAACCGCCCTGAAGCAAACTTTTCACATGCTTGATACATCTTTCCAAAATCAGAATCATTTTCATATAAACTCTTAAGATGATCAAATCCTAAAATCTTAGCTTCAAGAGTAGTGATTAAGGCATACCTTCGGGACAATGCATCAACAACAATATTTTATTTACCTTGTTTGTATTTGATGATATATGGAAATTTCTCAATAAATTCTATCCACCTTGCATGTCTTTTGTTAAGTTTTTGCTGACCTTTTAGGTGTTTCAGAGATTCATGGTCAGTGTGTATGAAAAACTCCTTTGGCCACAAGTAATGCTGCCACGTTTGCAAAGCTCGAACTAAGGCATACAACTCCTTGTCATAAGTAGGACAGTTTTGAGTAGCTCCTTCAAGCTTTTCACTGAAATAGGCTATGGGCTTTTTATCCTGCATCAAAACAGCTCCAATCCCAATTCCAGAAGCATCACATTTAATCTCAAAAGTTTTAAGAAAATCAGGTAATGTCAAGACAGGAGCGTGAGTAAGCTTCTCTTTTAAGGATTGAAATGCTTCTTCTTGAGCTTGTTCCCACTTGAAACCAACGTCCTTCTTTATTATTTCAGTGAGTGGTGCAGCTAAGGTGCTGAAATCTTTGACAAAACGCCTATAAAATCCTGCAAGGCCGTGGAAGCTTCTCACTTCTCCAACTGTTTTTGGACTTGGCCATTCGCGGATTGCCTTAACCTTTTCCTCATCCACCTTAATACCATCTGCACTTATAACAAAACCTAAAAAGACAAGATTATCGGTACAAAAAGTGCATTTCTTAAGATTAGCATAGAGATTTTCCCTCACTAAGTACACTTAAAATCAATTTTAGATGGTGAACATGTTCTTCTAAGCACTTGCTGTAAATTAAGATGTCATCGAAATATACTACAACAAAAACTCCTATATAAGCCCTTTGAACATGATTCATTAACCGCATGAATTTACTAGGTGCATTAGTCAGCCCAAATGGCATTACTAACCATTCATATAGTCCATGCTTAGTTTTAAATGCAGTTTTCCACTCATCCCCTTCTTTCATCCTAATTTGGTGATAACCACTTTTAAGATCAATCTTAGAAAAAATGCTAGAACCATGCAATTTATCTAACATATCATCTAATCTAGGTATAGGATGGCGATACTTTACTGTTATGTTGTTGATGGCTCTGCAATCAACACACATTCTCCAACTTCCATCTTTCTTGGGCACAAGTAGAACTGGTACCGCACAAGGACTCATGCTTTCACGGGTATGTCCTTTTTCCATCAGTTCACTGATTTGCCTTTGCAATTCTTTTGTCTCCACTGGATTAGTTCTATAAGCAGGTCTGTTAGGAAGGGAGGCTCCAGGTACAAAATCTATTTGGTGTTCGATGCCTCTAATTGGTGGAAGCCCCTTTGGACTGTCTTCAGGGAAAACATCTTCAAATTCCTGCAAGAGAGAAGTCATCTCTCTCACTCGGCAACACCGGTGTCAAGTTAGTTAAACTCATAAGATTTTCCTTAAACACAAAAAGTAACATAGGTTGCTTAGAGAATAATGCTTTCTTAACCTCGCCAGATTTTGCATAGAAATTCGAATGTTTAGTTACCCGACTTTCTTTGTTCTGCATATGCTTTTGATCTTGGTAAACTTCTCGTGGAGTCATGGGAACAAGAGTGGTTTTCCTTCCTTGAAACTCACATGTATGGCGATTAGTGAATCCATCATGGATAACCTTTCGACTAGATTGCCATGGCCTTCCTAACACTATGTGACTAGCCTCCATTGGTAGAACATCACATAAAACTTCATCTTCGTACTTACCAATGGCTAAGGGAACTTCTACTTAGTGGCTAACTTTCATTTCTCCATTGTCGTTAAGCCATTGAAGCTTGTAAGTTGCTGGATGCTTTTTCGTTTTTAAACCAAGCTTCTTTACCATAGATTCACTTGCCACATTGGTACAACTGCCTCCATCGATAAGGCTACAAACTTTCCCTTGAACAAGACACCTAGTGTGAAACAGATTCTCCCTTTGCTCTTGTTCTTCTTCTTTTGTTTGAACGCCTATAGACCTTCTGGCTACCAATAAATCTCCTTTAGCAGGTCGCTCTAAGTGTTCTTCGGAAGAAGAATCAGAGACAATTTCTTCTTCCTCTGAAATTATTTCTCCATTATCTAGAATTGTCATAATCTTCTTATTAGAACACTCATTAGCATAATGTCCCATCCCTTTGCACTTGAAACACTTAACATCACGAGTTCTGACTGCAACCTCTTTAGGTTTGCCCTTGTTATCAATAGACAATGGTGTTCCAGATTTTTGGTTCACCTCTACATAGCTTCCTTTCTGATAATTGGTCTTCTCATCTTTTGAATAACTTGGCTTAATTGTTACTGCCCCTGAACCGTAACTTGATCTTGAGGATTTCTTTCTTTTAACTTGTAGTTCAAATAGCAAAGCTTAGTGTAGCATCTCTTCTAGTTCAATATAATACTGAGTTTCCAATATGTCTTGAATTTCTCTATTTAAACCCCCAAGAAACCTTGACATTGTTGCCTCTCTATCTTCCGAAATATCAGCTCGCAACATTAAGGTCTCCATTTCTTGATAATACTCTTCAACATATCGGCTTCCTTGTGTTAATCTCCTCAGCTTTAGATGCAGCTCACGGTGGTAATGACTAGGAACAAACCTCTTCCGCATAATGGCTTTCATTTCTGCCCATGATTCTATAGGATGTTCCCCATTACGCCTTCTTGAGGTAACTAGTTGATCCCACCAACTAAGAGCATAATCATAAAATTCAGTAGCAGCAATTCTTACTCGATTGGTCTCCGTGTAGTGTTGAACGTTGAAAACGAGTTCAATCTTCTTTTCCCATTCCAAATAGGCATCTGGATCGTTTTTCCCATGGAATGGTGGAATCTTAATCTTGAGACCTCCAAGATTGTCACGCATACGTTCGTTGCCCTCTCTTGTACGTCTATGGTGCCTTCTATGGCTGTTTCGAGACGAATTGCTCATGCGTTCATAATATTCATCAGCGGCTGCATTTCTGAATTCTTCAGGTAGTTCATGGTTTCTTCTTGGACTGGTTTATCGTGAACGGTCCCGCTCGTGGTTAGTGTTTGATTGAAGCTCTTCGCAAAAGGCATCTATCTTGGTGTCTATCAACTTTGTCATAGCTTTAATTAGAAGCTTGTTGTTATTGAAATTACTGTTTTCTGCATCATTTGAATTAGACATCCTTTTCTACCAAACAAAACAAAAATAAATCACCAGCAACAAGTCCTTGGAAAGTTCTTCAATTTATTTAGAACCATAAAACATATCCAAATCTGTTTTCCTAAGAATAATAAGAGATAAGTTTCACAACAGCACCTAAAAACGATTTTCTACGATTTTAAATCTCAAACAACTATAACTAGGGTGAAACAGATTAGAATTTCGTGATTCAAAATGAAATCATCACACTAACACTCAAATCTTCACAAACAAACTGATATTATAAAATAGATGAAGAAAAATTAATGAGAAAGAGAATACCCAACTTTCAGAATGTTGCTCTGATACCATTTGCTAAACTCCTCCTAGAATCGGCACTCTGAAATGGGATAGGGATAACTTTGCAACCAGGAACCCCAAAGGATTCAAGGATCAAAGGATGTGGATCGCTAGGTCACACAAAGGTTGTGGAGAGGCCTTTGATATTCCAACTGAACTTCCTTTGGATATGATGCACCAAATGAAGAACAGGTTTTCTTGTGGATATTACACACCAACAAGAGAAGAGTAAAACTTAAAGAAGTTTTTTTAGAATCAAAGATAGTCTAACCATTAGAATTTTGAGTACATAATTTTTAGAGGAGAAAGAACTAGCCTTGAACACAATTAAGGCTGTTCTTGGAAACATAATGCATGCCTCTAAAACAATTAAGGCTTTTCTTGGAAACAAAATGCTTTAATATTGAAAATACAAAGTATTAATAATATAAGCTGGAAATCAGACCCTTCCCTCCTCCAAGGACGTGGCTTTTGGTGTAGATGGGCCTTGGGCATTTATTTCAACAAATGGGCAATGGTGACGTAAAACAATTGCCTCATTAAAAACTTTGTCAAGAAAACCCATTGGGACAAAACAAAGGAAAAAGAGTACAATCGAGACACTTTCTCATTTGTTGAAATCAATTAGCTTGAATCAAGACCAAAGTGGTTTGACAAGCTTTTCCACCATACTTGCTGTTTTGATCACGTGGATTCTCTAGTTGATTAAGCAATCCTCCAACAGCTTTGTTAAATTGTTTCGCTCTTGATCGAGTTGTTGGACCAGCCGGTAAAATAAGAATATCTTCAACTTCAAGCTCATCTTCTTTTTCAAGTTGTTCATCTGGTTCTTGCACATTTCCATGTTCTAAGCTCCTTGTGTCATCTAGGATCACATCAGGAATCTTTCTTGTAGTAGTCGGAGTTGGAGGTGTGGCACACCAGCTTGGTCTTTTTGTATAAATGTATTTGCTGGTTGGCTGGTCAACGGTTGAGCTGTCTGGTCAATCCAGTTCTTCTTTTCAAAAATAGATGCCGGTCTGAGCTCTCTTGCTTGGGGTCTGGTAAATCCGTTTACAAATATCTCCACTGTGGTACACTAATCCATTTGATTTCACATCTATTCCCCTGTCAAATCAGAGTACGGAGGTGCGGCTGCGGCGAAACAAGAAAAGGAATTCTTTTTTTTAATATACCGCAGTTCTCCCTCCCAGCGTTGCTATTCCTCCAAAGGGAAAGGGACTTATCTGGGTTACCTGTTGTTCCAGTCTGATATGCCACTCTCCATTCGCCTTGTTTAACTTGTTCGCGTGGTGCAGATGTAATCTATAAGCGCCAGGTTCGCCCAGCCCTTAAAAGTACGATATGGATTTTTTAAGCGCTAAAGTTGACCCTAAGGCTTTAAGCCTTTCGTAGCCCGTTGAGTGCAGACCAGCCCCTTCTATCTTTCTAGCATCAAGCCTACTTCTCTTCAACATGGATCTTCCTATCAATTTTTTCGAAAAGGGAAAAGAAGGAAACAGAATATGCGATGATGCCTACCATATAGGGTGGAGATTGCTGTTGTTTTAGAACGGTGAACAACAACTGGAGAGTGACCACTAGGAACTCATAGCTGAGAACGAACGACTTTTGCGGAGTCTTTTTCTGGCAAACAAACAGCAACAGAGCTAGAAGTGGAAGGGTCCTAAAGGATACCTTGTACCCACGTCCTTGGCTCTCAAGAGATACCCCACCAGTTTGCTGGTGGATAATGCCAAAAATACCAGTCAACATCTTCTGTTGATGAAAAAGAGCTACTAACTGAGCTGCCACGAATTCATAAGCTATATGGATATTGAATTGCCTAAATCGAAAGGCGGGGTGGATTCCAGAGCTACCTCCCTCACTCTCCCCTTTGTGGTTGCTCTCTCCATTTTATTTCTTTAAAAAAAACTTTAGTTTAACCGGTTGTTTCAAGCAATTGGTACGTAATGTCGAGCAACATGCTTCTCTGTGGATTATTAATAGAATAATAATAGTCTTACTAGTACTGGTCAATTCATGATTGGAAAAGACACATATATATCAAATAGTTGCCTCGCTAATCTAGCTTATGAATAGCGAAAAATAAAAAGAGAGGTTTTTTGAAAAGACTGTGAAAGATGCAAACCATGAAATGAGAGGATAAGGTTAGGCCACTTTGATTCTCATTGGCAATGGGTCACCTCCCTGTTGGCTCACCATCAATAGTGCCACGAATCTTAGGGCGCTTAAAGGCCTAACATTTTTTAGCTGAGCTCACCTTTGAACCCACCTCGAATCATAGTCATAGGTTTTAAGAGATGCAGTCTGGTTCCACCGCGGATGAGGCTGCTGACTCGGAAGCGAAAGAAGTGGATGCGGACCCCATTGGCCCACAATATGAGATATAGGCATTGTAGCGAGCCTCACTAATATGCGTATGGAAGGACTACTCATGGATAATGGACTCTCACGAACGGCGTGAGGGTAGGAATCTGGATCATAAGCCATAGACGTGCAGACAGAAAGACACTAAGGGAGAGTCACGACCTTTTTCAATCAATCCTATACCTCTGATCCTTTGGTAAAAGAGAAGCTGTCCAGTCCAAGATAGCATTCCGGTCCAGATCCAAAAGAGGTATTTGAATAAAGTACTTGCTAAGGATTGACTGGCAGGTTTCAGAAATATGCTTAACCAGAGAGAAGTCGTAGACCCACTCGTTTGAGAGAGCAGAGCGAGTCGTAGTTTCTATGTTGTCCTCCGTCTGTACAGGTGCTTGAGCTAAGGCTTTAAAGAGAGATCTCTTCTGGGCGTTCACTTAGCATACTTTTTTAGGATCGCCCCCTTAACAAGTAAGCAAGTCAACTACCTTCTCTTATTCTTATTTTCCAAAGTCATAACAGAACCGCTAAAAGATTTCGATGTCTACAAAAAGAAAGGAATACTATTCCGAGGGAGGCTATACCGAATCCTAAAACTATGAAGAATAAGAGAAAGCCCAAGCAGGTGCTGAAGTGAAGCCTAAGTCAAGGTCTTTTTAACCACCGTAGTAATCTTAGCAGTCGGCATCAAGTCCAGATTGAAATCCAGATAGGCTTCCACGACGAGTAGAAATATGAAAGATTGAAACATACAAAACGGGTGAATCCATTCATTGTCCTAAACGCTTTCCCTCCCCGAAAGGGTCCACACACGCATTTTGTATCCTTCTGCTTCCCCCTCGCCATCATTGTCACATGTCCATAATTCTAGGGTCCTGCGAGCAGATGTATGATTTGTTGAAGCTGAAGCCACATATGAGAATAGATTGTTCGCAGATTCCGAGCTTTCGTGATAAACTCCTCCTAGAATCGGCACTCTGAAATAGGATAGGGATAAAAGGATTCAAGGATCAAAGGATGTGGATCGATAGGTCACACAAAGGTTGTGGAAAGGCCTTTGATATTCCAACTGATCTTCCTTTGGATATGACGCACCAAATGAAGAACAGGTTTTCATGTGGATATTACACACCAACAAGAGAAGAGTAAAACTTAAGAAGTTTTTTTAGAATCAAAGATAGTCTAACCATTAGAATTCTGAGTACATAGTTTTTATAGGAGAAAGAACTAGCCTTGAACACAATTAAGGCTGTTCTTGGAAACATAATGCATGCCTCTAAAACAATTAAGGTTTTTCTTGGAAACAAAATGCTTTAATATTGAAAATACAAAGTATTAATGATATAAGCTGGAAATCAGACCCTTCCCTCCTCCAAGGACGTGGCTTTTGGTGTAGATGGGCCTTGGGCTTTTATTTCAGCAAATGGGCAATGGTGAAGTGAAACAATTGCCTCATTAAAAACCTTGTCAAGAAAACCCATTGGGACAAAACTTGAACAAGGGAAAAAGAGTACAATCGAGACACTTTCTCATTTGTTGAAATCAATTAGCTTGAATCAAGACCAAAGTGGTTTGACAAGCTTTTCCACCATACTTGTTGTTTTGATCACGTGGATTCTCTAGTTGATTAAGCAATCCTCCAACAGCTTTGTTAAATTGTTTTGCTCTTGATCGAGTTGTTGGACCAGCCGGTAAAATAAGAATCTTAACTGGATCAGGCTGTCGTACTGTACAGGGTATCTTCGACGAAAAGTGGAAAGGACAGACTCGTGTGAAAATATGAAAGTTACTGGAAAAGGAAAGACGTTTTTTCTTCTTATAGGCTTGCCTTGGAACCGTGTAACAAAACCAAAACAACCCTAACCCTAAACTTTTAGGCTAGGCTTCTTATTTCTTTTCAATAGGCTTTCAATTAGGACTAAGAAACTATTTCCTAATGAGGGGGTAGCCGAGTTGGTTGAGTATGGCATTCTTATAACCAAAAGGTCATGAGTTCGAGTCCCTCTACATACGCTTTCTCAGCTGAGCCTGTCACCTTGTGTGGTTTACCTTCTGGCGTTGGTTTGCAGGCTATCGCGTCAGACTGAGGGTTTTCCCTGTGCGTACTCATTGCACTCTGAGTAGCGGCTACGGGTTCCCTCCGAAAAAAAAGAAAAAAAAAAGGAGAGTGTTCCAAACAAAGAGCTTCCATGGCATGGTAAGGCAAGGCTAAAAAGAATGGGTGCATGTATTTACATGGTAGGGCTAAGATAAAGGAAAAAACCTGTGTTTGAGTTCTCGTTGGAGTGTGCCCGTACCAGTCTTTTCACTTTTTCCTTCAACTAAATTAAGCTTTTTTAGGGAGTGCCCTCTAATTGGAGTGCTACTTTCTTCTTGCCGAGGGGCGTAGCTTATCGCTTTTCATGATCTTTGATCCTGTGAGACTTATGTATGAGGTATGAGGATAGGATCGATCTTAAAAGCGGAATAAATATAGAGTGCCTAAAGCTATAGCGGGATTTTGCTAATTTGACTATGCCCGCTCCACAGTCAAGGGAAGTTTTTTTGATGGGCCGATGGGGAATCCAAATTAGGAGTTGTGAGAAGGACTGAAGATACTATGTATCAAGACTCGCGATAGGATCAGAGTGCTTAGTAATTCAATACTTGATGGGTTTTTTTTATTATAGAAAACAATTGATGTGCTCCGGGAAAGAAATTGTGCTACTCTATTGAATGGATCAGGAACAATCGCAAAAATCCAGACCAGTACGGTGTCTCTTTGAATCCTGAATATGGTGATACCTCCGATTGTACTAACCTACATATGTCTCTCCTCTTCACAGAAAATGGAGAGATGAATTGATTGATTCATCGGATCCTAGGTCGGGACTGATGGGGCTCGAACCCGCAGCTTCCGCCTTGACAGGGCGGTGCTCTGACCGATTGAACTAGAATCCCGAGAAAATGAGGTGTACAACCTCAAAAAAATGCTAATAATTTTTTGATTATTGGATTTCATTCGAACCATTTCATTTTGTTTCGCCGTCTTGTAACAGAGACACGAATTCTATATCTATATTATTGCTCTATATATAAATAAATGCAGTAAACTCATAGTGGGCGCTAATTCATGAATTGAATCAAATGGGCTCTTTAACCAAGCGGTACAGTCACGCTCTTCAAACGCCCTAAGAAATAGGCGTAAGTCATCGGTTCAAATCCGATAAAGGACTTCTCTATTCTTTTTACGAAACTCTTGTCTTAGTCTTCATTTTCTTTTTCAGCAGAGAATATAGATATGAAAAAAAGTAACCACCTGGCGAGTTTTTTTTAAAGTAGAATGTTCATTATAATATAATGAAACGCAGTCGATTGGGAGAACAGCTATGTCACTTCAGGGTATACTCCTCCTCATCCTCATGTTTTATTATTCATATTTGATGTTTTAGGACATAGATATTCTGGATACCCATTATAAATTGAGAAAGTCTTCCTACTTCTCCATTGTTCCAATCAGATTCGAAAAATAAGAAATCAAAAGTCTGTGGACCTGAATTGACTCTTGACTATATAAGCTATTATGATATTAAGATTCGATATAGATGAAATCGTGGAAGCGGATCTTTTATTTCCTTGGACCACATAAGAATTCGTCGTCTGATTTCATCTTCTTGTTCCTGGATGCTCCATAGGAATTTGTCGCTATTCCTTTCATCCACCGAGAAAGGTTCATTCTGAATCACAAGAGTCATTTATATATAGCTTTTTTCTTTTTATTATGGTAATGCAATGCAAGAGGTCGGAAATCAGGCTATTTCTGATGATGAAAAGTATTTTTTTTTATGTTATGTGAAATTGATGAAAACGCGAGATTTAAAGGTCGCTAATGTTAGAAGACGACTGTCGGTATCTGATGGTAAGATACCTATGGTCGGTATATCTTTGAAAGTTGAGACGGAGAGAATAAACAGACTCCTCGAGGGCTACTTAAGGCACTTTAGTGCAAACCAGATGGACTAGAGCTGTTGGATGTTGCTCAGTGCTGCTATAACTTAACAACCAAAAAGCTCTGCGTCGAACTTCCGCCCCTTCGAGTTGGCCACGGGGCAACAGCCTCTGACGCCCCACACCATTGCGAAAAGAGGGGGCTCAACCATCAACTTTGCCAAGAGGTGGCAGGCAGGATCGCTACGACCTAGCCCAAACCTACTTAAACAAAAGGCTTGGCCCGCTCTGGAAAGTAGATCCTGTAGAGAAGCGGATAGAAGAGGTAGCCTATAGACTCAAGCGATCAGCTTGGTGAAAACTCACCCCGTATTCCATGTGAATAAGTTGACTTTGATTAGACCAGACCGACCCAGAGAGGAACGTGCCCACGAGGGCACCACCAAATGTTGTAGATGAACCTACTAAAGAAGAAGTTGAGTATATCATAGCTGACCGAACCATGGGCTAGCCCATACACCCACTGCACGAGTGAAAGACTACTTAGTCAAGTGGAAGGGCCCACCTGAGAGCGAGGCGGGCTGAAACTTACGATTTGAAGTCTAAGTCAGAGACTACTGGACCTTTCGTAGAGCGACTCTCAACGAGGACATTGATACTAAACGAGGAAAATAATGTCAACTAGAAGCAGGTCTTACGGCACACGATCACTATATCTTTTCTTTTCTTTTTTCTATAGAAAGAGGGGATGATACGTGGCGTGGTATACCTAATCGTTTGGTCAACGAGACGTAAGTCGACATAGCTCCATGTATATGTTCTTTGGAGCTAGAATCCAAAAATAGAATGAAATAATGGTGAGCCTAGGGCGCCGAATATGGGTCAAGGGTGTCTATACAAAGCGTTATCTTCTTCATTTAAAGAGGCAATGCACTCTTTTGAATGGTACTTGTGATTCATAAAGAATGAATCTTTTTGTTAGAAGTTATACAGATTCTAGAAAAGGAAATGCCATGCGGAGCGTGTCGCGAGATATAGGGCGTTCTAATTGAAGGGTCATACCTCTCGGCCCTATTACGGTAAGGCCAATGCACCAGCCAGGCGGTGTGGTGGCGAACACGCTGTGCTGTAAGCTAAGCTGTTCACCATGTAGACGGAGGAGATATAGAAAGTGTGCCGTGCGTGATTCATAAGATTCTATAGTAGAACTGTAGATTATTTCGTTTCACTTAGCCTGCCTCTCCTATGACTTTCTGGACCAACCCACCTGGATCTGCCCTCGCTAGTCTCTCTGCATTTTGGGAGCTGAGCATGCAAAATATAGCATTAGCAATGGATGGATCTTAGAAGAATTCCACTTTGAACGGCAGGCACGACTCTTTCTATTTTTGCGTTGGTATTTGAGTTCTCTCCCCTCCTCTTTCAATCGACACACTCGACGCAGATAGCTCCGGTGGCCCACCCCGGCTTCTGCCTCTATCAGGCGCAGCCCCCAGCCCTACAGCCACAGCATGGAGGAGCAGCTCCTTAAAGCGCGCTCAAACCATTCACAATTTTTTCTGGATCGATATCTGATGATGCTAAACCGAGACCGAGATAGAGAAAGAAGGCTGCCCCTTTCCTTAGCTGGCTCTTTAAGACAAAAACACTCATCGGAATTGAGCTAATTCCCATGTTCCTTCTAGTCTCGTTTGGTTTCGAGAGCCTCCCCCTCCCCGCCTCCTACTCGTCTTTTGAAAGCTGTCATTCTGGATTTTTTTGTGTATGCCGGGAAAAGTGCCTCACCTTTCTACAAAAATGATTATTCAAATTTCGGGTGTCTCTATAAAACAGAATGAAAAGCCCGGGTCAGGAAAGCACAAACAAAAGGAAATAGGAAAAGTTGAAAGGGGGGAAGAAGTCTGGGGCTAGTTCTTACTGAAACTTCTTTATCTAACTTTCTTGAATTGTTTCTTTGTTCTCTTATTTGGATTGAAAGAAAGACAAAAAACTTCCTTTTTTTTCTTCGACGAATTTCAGTTATGACCAATGCCCCACTAGCTGAATAGGCGTAACAAAGCTACCTGAAAAAAGGGAAGGTGCACCTTGGGATTGAAATCGACGAATTACGTTTTGCCAGAGATCTTTTTCTAGAAAGATTCTCCATTGAAGAAAGAATTCAAAAAGAGAAAGAATCTCCAAAAAGGCGCATACACGGTAAGGGCCCCCCACAACTTCTAGGGGAAGACTAGCCTCATTACTTCTTTTCTTACTGGGTAAGAGGTGCACCTAACCCACCTCATCTACCCACTCATCAATCGCGGTATTCAGCTGACTTGCACTGATAGACCCCTATTGTATTGGAATTAGGCATCCATCTTTTTACTGTTGTCAACTAATCTCTTCAATGTTCGATTCTACTCTATGTTAGAACATTTCTGTGAATGCTATTCTGATCTAAGTGGTCCTATTCTGTGTCCCGTGCTAGGAAGCATTACTCCTCTTTTCATTCCAAATTGAAGAATACGACCGATACGATTAATTGGTCTGTGTGCCTCTCTTATTACTTTTTTGTATTCTCCTGTTCCTTAGATACAATTCGACCCTTCCACGGCCAAATCTCAATTTGTGGAAAGCCTTCGATGGCTTCCTTATGAAAACATCAATTTTTTTTAGTATAAACGGTATCTCTTTATTCTTCGTGATATTGACCACTTTTCTGATCCCTATTTGCATTTTAGTGGGTTGGTCTGGTATGAGAAGTTATGGGAAAAAGTATATTACAACATCTTTAATTGGTGAATTTCTAATGATCGTCGTGTTCCGCATGCTAGATCTTCTACTATTCTATGTTTTTCCCGAAAGCGTGTCAATCCCTATGTTGTGCGGAGTTGAGCATCTTATATTCGCTGGGATAAAGCTTTTCCTCTGCAGGGGCCTTGTGCAGTAAACCCCCTACGGGTGATCGTCCGTCGTCGTAAAGTACTCCCCGCGAAGCTTTCGGGAAGAGGGGTAGTCTTGTGTGTAAGCATAGCATTTCGGGTCGAACCCGCCCAGTCCAACTAAGAAGAACCGAACCTGACAGACATATCTTTTTCCTTTTGGGAGGGTACTCCGAGTAGTGGGTACCTCGTAGGACCTCGACCCGCCTACTCGGGTCTTGGATGGATATGCAGGAAGGGGTGATCCTTGGTGTGTGTAGGGGTTGTGTTTGTTCGCGAGAATGGATTCCTCGTCAAGTAAGTTTGGGGGTGTGGACACACTTGCGCGAATTCGGGTAACGGCTACGAGGGAGAAATAGAAAGGAAACTATACCCGACCAGGGATGGACGTAAACTCGTAAGCTACCGAGGTTAGGGATAATCGTCCAGGTCTTATTGTGAAACAAAAAAGCCGCCTCGCCGCAGCAGGAGGGTTGGTTCCTCTTTCGTCGTCGGGGAGCTCTTAGCGAGGAGACCTTAGGATAAGTTGCTAAAATAAACGGGAGGATTGACCCATTCAGTATAATTCAGAAGAAAGACTGTTGACAGCTGGTGGAGACATTTCTTTTGCCCCGAAATGCGGGCAGGATTAAGCTCGGCAGAGGGTTCGAGAATAGGGTAGGGTCCTGCCTCTCAGATAAGAAAAGAGTTCCAAACCTTTATGCATGCACCTCCGTATAACTGATGCGTACAAGTTCCGGCCAGGATAATTGGGAAAGATCAAACCAATTTGAACCGCTCACATCACAGTAGTAGTAGCGTAAAGGACATAAGTCGGGGGGCGGCCATAAGATAAGGCTATTACTGATAAAATCCTCCTAGAATCGGCACTCTGAAATGGGATAGGGATAACTTTGCAACCAGGAACCCAAAAGGATTCAAGGATCAAAGGATGTGGATCGATAGGTCACACAAAGGTTGTGGAAAGGCCTTTGATATTCCAACTGATTTTCCTTTGGATATGACGCACCAAATCAAGAACAGGTTTTCTTGTGGATATTACACACCAACAAGAGAAGAGTAAAACTTAAGAAGTTTTTTCAGAATCAAAGATAGTCTAACCATTAGAATTCTGAGTACATAGTTTTTATAGGAGAAAGAACTAGCCGTGAACACAATTAAGGCTGTTCTTGGAAACATAATGCATGTCTCTAAAACAATTAAGGCTTTTCTTGGAAACAAAATGATTTAATATTGAAAATACAAAGTATTAATAATATAAGCTGGAAATCAGACCCTTCCCTCCTCCAAGGACGTGGCTTTTGGTGTAGATGGGCCTTGGGCTTTTATTTCAACAAATGGGCAATGGTGAAGTGAAACAATTGCCTCATTAAAAACCTTGTCAAGAAAACCCATTGGGACAAAACTTGAACAAGAGAATAAGAGTACAATCGAGACACTTTCTCATTTGTTGAAATCAATTAGCTTGAATCAAGACCAAAGTGGTTTGACAAGCTTTTCCACCATACTTGCTGTTTTGATCATGTGGATTCTCTAGTTGATTAAGCAATCCTCCAACAGCTTTGTTAAATTATTTTGCTCTTGATCGAGTTGTTGGACCAGCTGGTAAAATAAGAATATCTTCAACTTCAAGCTCATCTTCTTTTTTAAGTTGTTCATCTGGTTCTTGCACATTTCCATGTTCTAAGCTCCTTGTGTCATCTAGGATCACATCATCCTCTCCTTGTGTCATCTTTTTTGTTACTTCAAATGGTCCATCAATTCTAGGCATCAATTTTGACTTCCTCTCTTCTGGAAATCTTTCCTTTCTTAAGTGCACCCATACTTGATCTCCAACCTCAAAAACTTTCTCACGTCTTCCCTTGTTTGCTTGTTTGACATATTGCTCAGTTTTCTTTTCTATGTTTTTCCTTGCATCATCATGGATCTGTTTTACAAGTTCAGCTTTTTCCCATCAATGATAGTTCTTTCACTCAAAGGCAAAGGAATTAGATCCAAAGGAGATATTGGGTTAAATCCATGAACAATTTGAAAAGGAGAGTACTTAGAAGCAGAATGCATAGAATGATTGTATGCAAATTCAACATGCGGCAAACATTCTTCCCAAGTTTTCAAGTTCTTTTTAATTAATGCACGTAGAAGAGTGGACAAAGTCCTATTTACTACTTATATTTGTCCATCAGTTTGTGGGTGACAGGTAGTAGAAAATAAAAGCTTAGTCGACCCACCATGTTCCTCGTACGCAGCTCTAAGCCGTCCGATCAACGCATCAAGGCTTCCCCAAGCTTGTCTGAGCGGACAAGCACACGGAGCCGGCGGATCAGGCTGTCCGAAAAACACACAACTCTCGTAATGAACCTTAGTTTTAAAGGTCGCTAATGTTAGAAGACGACTGTCGGTATCTGATGGTAAGATACCTATGGTCGGTATATCTTTGAAAGTTGAGACGGAGAGAATAAACAGACTCCTCGAGGGCTACTTAAGGCACTTTAGTGCAAACCAGATGGACTAGAGCTGTTGGATGTTGCTCAGTGCTGCTATAACTTAACAACCAAAAAGCTCTGCGTCGAACTTCCGCCCCTTCGAGTTGGCCACGGGGCAACAGCCTCTGACGCCCCACACCATTGCGAAAAGAGGGGGCTCGCCCATCAACTTTGCCAAGAGGTGGCAGGCAGGATCGCTACGACCTAGCCCAAACCTACTTAAACAAAAGGCTTGGCCCGCTCTGGAAAGTAGATCCTGTAGAGAAGCGGATAGAAGAGGTAGCCTATAGACTCAAGCGATCAGCTTGGTGAAAACTCACCCCGTATTCCATGTGAATAAGTTGACTTTGATTAGACCAGACCGACCCAGAGAGGAACGTGCCCACGAGGGCACCACCAAATGTTGTAGATGAACCTACTAAAGAAGAAGTTGAGTATATCATAGCTGACCGAACCATGGGCTAGCCCATACACCCACTGCACGAGTGAAAGACTACTTAGTCAAGTGGAAGGGCCCACCTGAGAGCGAGGCGGGCTGAAACTTACGATTTGAAGTCTAAGTCAGAGACTACTGGACCTTTCGTAGAGCGACTCTCAACGAGGACATTGATACTAAACGAGGAAAATAATGTCAACTAGAAGCAGGTCTTACGGCACACGATCACTATATCTTTTCTTTTCTTTTTTCTATAGAAAGAGGGGATGATACGTGGCGTGGTATACCTAATCGTTTGGTCAACGAGACGTAAGTCGACATAGCTCCATGTATATGTTCTTTGGAGCTAGAATCCAAAAATAGAATGAAATAATGGTGAGCCTAGGGCGACGAATATGGGTCAAGGGTGTCTATACAAAGCGTTATCTTCTTCATTTAAAGAGGCAATGCACTCTTTTGAATGGTACTTGTGATTCATAAAGAATGAATCTTTTTGTTAGAAGTTATACAGATTCTAGAAAAGGAAATGCCATGCGGAGCGTGTCGCGAGATATAGGGCGTTCTAATTGAAGGGTCATACCTCTCGGCCCTATTACGGTAAGGCCAATGCACCAGCCAGGCGGTGTGGTGGCGAACACGTTGTGCTGTAAGCTAAGCTGTTCACCATGTAGACGGAGGAGATATAGAAAGTGTGCCGTGCGTGATTCATAAGATTCTATAGTAGAACTGTAGATTATTTCGTTTCACTTAGCCTGCCTCTCCTATGACTTTCTGGACCAACCCACCTGGATCTGCCCTCGCTAGTCTCTCTGCATTTTGGGAGCTGAGCATGCAAAATATAGCATTAGCAATGGATGGATCTTAGAAGAATTCCACTTTGAACGGCAGGCACGACTCTTTCTATTTTTGCGTTGGTATTTGAGTTCTCTCCCCTCCTCTTTCAATCGACACACTCGATGCAGATAGCTCCGGTGGCCCACCCCGGCTTCTGCCTCTATCAGGCGCAGCCCCCAGCCCTACAGCCACAGCATGGAGGAGCAGCTCCTTAATGCGCGCTCAAACCATTCACAATTTTTTCTGGATCGATATCTGATGATGCTAAACCGAGACCGAGATAGAGAAAGAATGCTGCCCCTTTCCTTAGCTGGCTCTTTAAGACAAAAACACTCATCGGAATTGAGGTAATTCCCATGTTCCTTCTAGTCTCGTTTGGTTTCGAGAGCCTCCCCCTCCCCGCCTCCTACTCGTCTTTTGAAAGCTGTCATTCTGGATTTTTTTGTGTATGCCGGGAAAAGTGCCTCACCTTTCTACAAAAATGATTATTCAAATTTCGGGTGTCTCTATAAAACAGAATGAAAAGCCCGGGTCAGGAAAGCACAAACAAAAGGAAATAGGAAAAGTTGAAAGGGGGGAAGAAGTCTGGGGCTAGTTCTTACTGAAACTTCTTTATCTAACTTTCTTGAATGGTTTCTTTGTTCTCTTATTTGGATTGAAAGAAAGACAAAAAACTTCCTTTTTTTTCTTCGACGAATTTCAGTTATGACCAATGCCCCACTAGCTGAATAGGCGTAACAAAGCTACCTGAAAAAAGGGAAGGTGCACCTTGGGATTGAAATCGACAAATTACGTTTTGCCAGAGATCTTTTTCTAGAAAGATTCTCCATTGAAGAAAGAATTCAAAAAGAGAAAGAATCTCCAAAAAGGCGCATACACGGTAAGGGGCCCCCACAACTTCTAGGGGAAGACTAGCCTCATTACTTCTTTTCTTACTGGGTAAGAGGTGCACCTAACCCACCTCATCTACCCACTCATCAATCGCGGTATTCAGCTGACTTGCACTGATAGACCCCTATTGTATTGGAATTAGGCATCCATCTTTTTACTGTTGTCAACTAATCTCTTCAATGTTCGATTCTACTCTATGTTAGAACATTTTTGTGAATGCTATTCTGATCTAAGTGGTCCTATTCTGTGTCCCGTGCTAGGAAGCATTACTCCTCTTTTCATTCCAAATTGAAGAATACGACCGATACGATTAATTGGTCTGTGTGCCTCTCTTATTACTTTTTTGTATTCTCCTGTTCCTTAGATACAATTCGACCCTTCCACGGCCAAATCTCAATTTGTGGAAAGCCTTCGATGGCTTCCTTATGAAAACATCAATTTTTTTTAGTATAAACGGTATCTCTTTATTCTTCGTGATATTGACCACTTTTCTGATCCCTATTTGCATTTTAGTGGGTTGGTCTGGTATGAGAAGTTATGGGAAAAAGTATATTACAACATCTTTAATTGGTGAATTTCTAATGATCGTCGTGTTCCGCATGCTAGATCTTCTACTATTCTATGTTTTTCCCGAAAGCGTGTCAATCCCTATGTTGTGCGGAGTTGAGCATCTTATATTCGCTGGGATAAAGCTTTTCCTCTGCAGGGGCCTTGTGCAGTAAACCCCCTACGGGTGATCGTCCGTCGTCGTAAAGTACTCCCCGCGAAGCTTTCGGGAAGAGGGGTAGTCTTGTGTGTAAGCATAGCATTTCGGGTCGAACCCGCCCAGTCCAACTAAGAAGAACCGAACCTGACAGACATATCTTTTTCCTTTTGGGAGGGTACTCCGAGTAGTGGGTACCTCGTAGGACCTCGACCCGCCTACTCGGGTCTTGGATGGATATGCAGGAAGGGGTGATCCTTGGTGTGTGTAGGGGTTGTGTTTGTTCGCGAGAATGGATTCCTCGTCAAGTAAGTTTGGGGGTGTGGACACACTTGCGCGAATTCGGGTAACGGCTACGAGGGAGAAATAGAAAGGAAACTATACCCGACCAGGGATGGACGTAAACTCGTAAGCTACCGAGGTTAGGGATAATCGTCCAGGTCTTATTGTGAAACAAAAAAGCCGCCTCGCCGCAGCAGGCGGGTTGGTTCCTCTTTCGTCGTCGGGGAGCTCTTAGCGAGGAGACCTTAGGATAAGTTGCTAAAATAAACGGGAGGATTGACCCATTCAGTATAATTCAGAAGAAAGACTGTTGACAGCTGGTGGAGACATTTCTTTTGCCCCGAAATGCGGGCAGGATTAAGCTCGGCAGAGGGTTCGAGAATAGGGTAGGGTCCTGCCTCTCAAATAAGAAAAGAGTTCCAAACCTTTATGCATGCACCTCCGTATAACTGATGCGTACAAGTTCCGGCCAGGATAATTGGGAAAGATCAAACCAATTTGAACCGCTCACATCACAGTAGTAGTAGCGTAAAGGACATAAGTCGGGGGGCGGCCATAAGATAAGGCTATTACTGATAAAATCCTCCTAGAATCGGCACTCTGAAATGGGATAGGGATAACTTTGCAACCAGGAACCCAAAAGGATTCAAGGATCAAAGGATGTGGATCGACAGGTCACACAAAGGTTGTGGAAAGGCCTTTGATATTCCAACTGATTTTCCTTTGGATATGACGCACCAAATCAAGAACAGGTTTTCTTGTGGATATTACACACCAACAAGAGAAGAGTAAAACTTAAGAAGTTTTTTCAGAATCAAAGATAGTCTAACCATTAGAATTCTGAGTACATAGTTTTTATAGGAGAAAGAACTAGCCGTGAACACAATTAAGGCTGTTCTTGGAAACATAATGCATGTCTCTAAAACAATTAAGGCTTTTCTTGGAAACAAAATGATTTAATATTGAAAATACAAAGTATTAATAATATAAGCTGGAAATCAGACCCTTCCCTCCTCCAAGGACGTGGCTTTTGGTGTAGATGGGCCTTGGGCTTTTATTTCAACAAATGGGCAATGGTGAAGTGAAACAATTGCCTCATTAAAAACCTTGTCAAGAAAACCCATTGGGACAAAACTTGAACAAGAGAATAAGAGTACAATCGAGACACTTTCTCATTTGTTGAAATCAATTAGCTTGAATCAAGACCAAAGTGGTTTGACAAGCTTTTCCACCATACTTGCTGTTTTGATCATGTGGATTCTCTAGTTGATTAAGCAATCCTCCAACAGCTTTGTTAAATTATTTTGCTCTTGATCGAGTTGTTGGACCAGCTGGTAAAATAAGAATATCTTCAACTTCAAGCTCATCTTCTTTTTTAAGTTGTTCATCTGGTTCTTGCACATTTCCATGTTCTAAGCTCCTTGTGTCATCTAGGATCACATCATCCTCTCCTTGTGTCATCTTTTTTGTTACTTCAAATGGTCCATCAATTCTAGGCATCAATTTTGACTTCCTCTCTTCTGGAAATCTTTCCTTTCTTAAGTGCACCCATACTTGATCTCCAACCTCAAAAACTTTCTCACGTCTTCCCTTGTTTGCTTGTTTGACATATTGCTCAGTTTTCTTTTCTATGTTTTTCCTTGCATCATCATGGATCTGTTTTACAAGTTCAGCTTTTTCCCATCAATGATAGTTCTTTCACTCAAAGGCAAAGGAATTAGATCCAAAGGAGATATTGGGTTAAATCCATGAACAATTTGAAAAGGAGAGTACTTAGAAGCAGAATGCATAGAATGATTGTATGCAAATTCAACATGCGGCAAACATTCTTCCCAAGTTTTCAAGTTCTTTTTAATTAATGCACGTAGAAGAGTGGACAAAGTCCTATTTACAACTTATATTTGTCCATCAGTTTGTGGGTGACAGGTAGTAGAAAATAAAAGCTTAGTCCCTAACTTAGACCACAAAGTTTTCCAAAAGTAACTTAGAAACTTAGTGTCCCTATCTGAAAGTATCGTCGTAGGCATGCCATGCAAACGAACTATCTCTTTAAAGAACAGATTAGCAATGTGCAACGCATCATCAGTTTTGTGACAAGCAACAAAGTGTGTCATTTTAGAGAATCGATCAACAACCACAAAAATGGAATCCTTACCAGTTCTAGTCCTAGGCAATCCAACTACAAAGTCCATAGATATATCATTCCAAGGATGCGTAGGAAGAGGTAAAGGAGTATACAAACTATGGGATTGAACCTTAGATTTGGCTTGTTTGCAAGTAGCACATCTGTCACAGATTCTTTCAACATCCCTCCTCATATGTGGCCAATGGAAGTGATCCAGCATTACCTTGAGAGTTTTAGCTATTCCAAAATGTCCCATTAAGCCTCCTGCATGGGCTTCTCTAACAAGTAAATCTCTCATGGAACAATTAGGCACACATAAACGTTTATCAAAGAATAAGAATCCTTCATGGCCCTGAAGCAAACTTTTCACATGCTTGATACATCTTTCCAAAATCAGAATCATTTTCATATAAACTCTTAAGATGATCAAATCCTAAAATCTTAGCTTCAAGAGTAGTGATTAAGGCATACCTTCGGGACAATGCATCAGCAACAATATTTTCTTTACCTTGTTTGTATTTGATGACATATGGAAATGTCTCAATAAATTCTATCCACCTTGCATGTCTTTTGTTAAGTTTTTGCTGACCTTTTAGGTGTTTGAGAGATTCATGGTCAGTGTGTATGACAAACTCCTTTGGCCACAAGTAATGCTGCCATGGCCTTCCTAACAGTATGTGACTAGCCTCAATTGGTAGAACATCGCATAAAACTTCATCTTCGTACTTACCAATGGCTAAGGGAACTTCTACTTGGTGGCTAACTTTCATTTCTCCATTGTCGTTAAGCCATTGAAGCTTGTAAGGTGCTGGATGCTTTTTCGTTTTTAAACCAAGCTTCTTTACCATAGATTCACTTGCCACATTGCTACAACTGCCTCCATCGATAATAAGGCTACAAACTTTCCCTTGAACAAGACACCTAGCTGAAACAGATTCTCCCTTTGCTCTTGTTCTTCTTCTTTTGTTTGAACGCTTAAAGACCTTATGGCTACCAATAAATCTCCTTTAGTAGGTCGCTCTAAGTGTTCTTTAGAAGAATCAGAGACAATTTCTTCTTCCTCTGAAATTTTTCTCCATTATCTAGAACACTCATTAGCATAATGTCCCATCCCTTTTCACTTGAAACACTTAACATCACGAGTTCTGATTGCAACCTCTTTAGGTTTGCCCTTGTTATCAATAGACAATGGTGTTCCAGATTTTTGGTTCACCTCTACATAGCTTCCTTTCTGATAATTGGTCTTCTCATCTTTTGAATAACTTGGCTTAATTGTTACTGCCCTGAACCGTAACTTGATCTTGAGGAGTTCTTTCTTTTAACTTGTTGTTCAAATAGCAAAGCTTTGTGTAACATCTTTTCTAGTTCAACATAATACTGAGTTTCCAATCTGTCTTGAATTTCTCTACTTAAACCCCCAAAAAACCTTGACATTGTTGCCTCTCTATCTTCTGAAATATCAGCTTGCAATACTAAGGTCTCCGTTTCATGATAATACTCTTCAACAGATCGGCTTCCTTGTGTTAATCTCCTCAGCTTTAGATGCAGCTCACGGTGGTAATGACTAGGCACAAAACCTCTTCCGCATAATGGCTTTCATTTCTGCCAATGATTCTATAGGATGTTCCCCATTACGCCTTCTTGAGTTAACTAGTTGATCCCACCAACTAAGAGCATAATCATAAAATTCAGTAGCAGCAATTCTTACTCGATTGGTCTCCGTGTAGTGTTGAACGTTGAAAACGAGTTCAATCTTCTTTTCCCATTCCAAATAGGCATCTGGATCGTTTTTCCCATGGAATGGTGGAATCTTAATCTTGAGACCTCCATGATTGTCACACCTACGTTCGTTGCCCTCTCTTGTACGTATATGGTGCCTTCTATGGCTGTTTCGAGACGAATTGCTCATGCATTCATAATATTCACCAACGGCTTCATTTCTGAATTGTTCAGGTAGTTCATGGTTTCTTCTGGGATTGGTTTGTCGTGAACTGTGCCGCTCGTGGTCAGCGTTTGATTGAAGCTCTTCGCGAACGGCACCTATCTTGGTGTCTATCAACTTTGTCATAGCTTTAATTAGAAACTTGTTGTTATTGAAATTACTGTTTTCTGCATCATTTGAATTGGACATCATTTTCTACAAAACAAAACAAAAACAAGTCACTAGCAACAAGTCCTTGGAAAGTTCTTCAATTTATTTAAACCCATAAAACATATCCAAATCTGTTTTCCTAAAAATATTAAGAGATAAGTTTCACAACAACAACTAAAAACGATTTTCTACGATTTTAAATCTCAAACAACTATAACTAGGGTGAAACAGATCAGAATTTCGTGATTCAAAATGAAATCATCACACTAACACTCAAATCTTCACAAACAAACTGATAATATAAAATAGATGAAGAAATTAATGAGAAAGAGAATACCCAACTTTCAGAATGTTGCTCTGATACCACTTGATAAACGCCTCCTAGAATCGGCACTCTGAAATGGGATAGGGATAACTTTGCAACCAGGAATCCAAAAGGATTCAAGGATCAAAGGATGTGGATCGATAAGTCACAAAAAGGTTGTGGAAAGGCCTTTGATATTCCAACTGATCTTCCTTTGGATATGACGCACCAAATGAAGAACAGGTTTTCTTGTGGATATTACACACCAACAAGAGAAGAGTAAAACTTAAGAAGTTTTTTCAGAATCAAAGATAGTCTAAAAATTAGAATTCTGAGTACATAGTTTTTATATGAGAAAGAACTAGCCTTGAACACAATTAAGGCTGTTCTTGGAAACATAATGCATGCCTCTAAAACAATTAAGGCTTTTCTTGGAAACAAAATGCTTTAATATTGAAAATACAAAGTATTAATGATATAAGCTGGAAATCAGACCCTTCCCTCCTCCAAGGACGTGGCTTTTGGTGTAGATGGGCCTTGGGCTTTTATTTCAACAAATGGGCAATGGTGAAGTGAAACAATTGCCTCATTAAAAACCTTGTCAAGAAAACCCATTGGGACAAAACTTGAACAAGGGAAAAAGAACACAATCGAGACACTTTCTCATTTGTTGAAATCAAGTAGCTTGAATCAAGCCCAAAGTGGTTTGACAAGCTTTTCCACCATACTTGCTGTTTTGATCACGTGGATTCTCTAGTTAATTAAGCAATCCTCCAACAACTTTGTTAAATTGTTTTGCTCTTGATCGAGTTGTTGGACCAGCCGGTAAAATAAGAATATCTTCAACTTCAAGCTCATCTTCTTTTTCAAGTTGTTCATCTGGTTCTTGCACATTTCCATGTTCTAAGCTCCTTGTGCCATCTAGGATCACATCAATTACTTTCACATCTCTATCTATAGATAGAGAGAGACATCCGCTGCGTTAGCAACCCGACTGTGCGTTACATGTGCTCTATAGGCCGCACTCCATCTTTTTTTCCAACGAGCCCATTTCTCTTTTGATTTGGAAGACGGACGTTGCGTTCGGTTCGAAAGGTATGGTTTTCAGTATGTCTCCAGATAGGGCCCCCACTAGTCCAGCTAGTTAGTGAGCGGTTCTTTCAGGCGAGAAGCAGGCCGGGCCCACGGACGGGCATCTCCTACAACGCAAGCTGCATTGTGCGCCACCACCCGAAAAGCAAAAGATTCGAGAGTCCAGGCTGAAATTACATGCATAGATAGTGGTCTATTGACAAGAGCCGACAACGGAAGCTTGGGACGGAGCCGTATGATGCAGAAATCTCACATACAGTTCCCTTAGAAGGGAGTGGCTACCTACTGGAGCTTCGACCAACCATGACCGGTCAATTCCGCTTTGGGGCCACCCCTTACTCTACCATTATTATAGAGGTATGGGGTTCGAGACAAAGAAAGATCAAGGCAACATATCAGTTTTTCCTTTATACTTTACTTGGATCTGTTTTTATGCTATTAGCTATTCTGTTGATTCTTCTCCAAACAGGAACCACCGATTTACAAATCTCATTAACCACAGAATTTAGTGAGCGGCGCCAAATCTTTCTATGGATTGCTTCTTTCGCCTCTTTCGCCGTCAAAGTGCCTATGGTGCCAGTTCATATTTGGTTACCCGAAGCTCATATAGAGGCACCTACGGCAAGATTCGTCATCTTTGCAGGAATTCGTTTAAAATTGGGAACCCACGGGTTTTTAAGATTTTTAATACCCATGTTTCCCGAAGCGACACTATGTTCTACTCCTTTTATTTATACTTTAAGCGCGATTGGTATAATATACACTTCCTTGACCACTTCAAGGAAGATCATTACTTACTCCTCAGTAGCCCATATTAATCTGGTGACTATTGGTATGTTTAGTCGGACGGCGGCCGTTAGGTCACCTATTTTGAGTTATGGAGACACAAGGCCAAAACATGTGTGCCGGGCGTGCGACCCATCAACCTACTAGCAATGGGGGAGAAAGCATAGCATGTCGCAACAAAAGCTTGATTTGAGGCGTCAGCAAAACACTGTCGTCTATTCCAAAAACTCAAGCCCCTTAGCGCCCCGGGACGGGACCGGGGGACGGCTCTACGCGCAGGCAACAACAGCACCGGCTCCACGAAGTCATAATCAAATCTTTCTGTTGGCTTTCCCAATTCCATTCGTAAATAAGAATTCAAGGGCTATAAGCACTCGCTTCTAGCTGCTTCTTATTATGGCGGCTATGTTGGCGTGGCGAAAATGAACGAAAAGCGAGATGAACATGTTATTTGAAAATAGATTGATAGATAGCCTGATCTGTTCTGATAGATCAAAAGAGGAGTAGGAATAGATAGAGAGGGAAAGAAAGAGTGCAGAGCCCCGGCCCGACCTGTAGGTCCGCTAACGTAAAGCGAGGAGTTGAGCCTGAACTGGCAAACCGAAGTCACTTTCGGAACCATACTTCCTAGCCTAACACGTGTCCAGTCTAACGGAAACGCGCAGCGCAAACAAACGTGAGTTGCTATATCGAATCCCCCGCCGGCCATCGGGGACCGAGTGGTAAGGCCATGATCTGGAGGGGAACATATCACTCATTCTTTTATTGGGGACAGGTGCACGAACAACAACTACAAACGTCACACATCCGCCGCCTACCTACCGTTTAGGTGGCACTAGCGTGATCCAGCTAAGGAAAAAGAGTGTCGCGGCTGCTCCACTCCGCCGTAGTCTCATGAACTGAACTTCGTTGCCTTCCCGCGCGCGAAGCGAATGGGCGCTGTGCTGTGGGTCAGTTTCAATATAAACATAAATAATTACAGCTCATGTTAAGGATGGAGCCATTTTCCTAAAATAAAAGGAACATGGCTCGTTCATTCACGTATCACAAATGGAATCAAAATCAGGATCAAACCCTTGAGATATCTTTGTATTTCCTTCGGCAAAAAAAGTTTATGAAGCCATCCTCGGAGATAAGAGATCTTTCGATTCGGGAGACTAAGCAAGAAGCTCAAGATCTCATTTGTGATCTTCTTCTTCGTGAACCTAATCCCAAGCTCCAATTTCTTATTGAGTTGTAAATTGAAATACCCAAAAACCTGGCTTTCTTTTTATTGAGGAGAAAACCGCCCCGCCCCCCATTTGAGCGAAGTCTCCGGCCTTCTCCGTTATGACTTAGAGCATCTCTCACGTCTTATAAGTGACTTAAAAATGGAATGGGCCAGAATCAGACACGTATAAATCCTTTCTTCATTTTTTATGTTAGCTGAAACGAGAGTAACCGCTTTCCGAAAATTTGAAACGATTGGTTTTTTTTGGAGATTGGATGCAGTTACTAATTCATGATTTCCATGTACAGATTGTTCCTCTTATTCTCTCTCCTTCGGGTAAAGTCTCCTTAAAGTAAAAGAGAGGGGAGGCGCACCGATTGGAAGTGAGGAGCCAGAAAGCATAAATTAGATTTTCAGGTCTATCTATTATACGTTATTTCACAGATGCGAGGATCGGAGAAGTCCCATTTGATTGATCGATTCAGAGTTCCGAACCGAAGCCCATACTATGATAATGAGTTCGAACCTAAGATCATGGGCTTTTCAGTCCCATCCCATCCCAAGAGAGATGGTGAAGTGGGCTTCTTTCACGGCCGAATCATAGAAGAGAAGGGTGAGATTCTATTATACTCGGCTTCTGCTCTAGTGGTTGAACGCTTCTCCCTTTCATTGGCTTCCACCGGCCTGTCCTAGTCTGAACTCTTTTACCTCGTCAACTCGGACTCGGGCAAGCGGGTTCACTCGTCTCCTCCTTTCCTGGTTACTGCCCCATCCCTTTCATTGCCTTGGGCCCGGTCTTCAAAGAAAGATCTGAACATTTGCGTAGATAAACCAAGCCAATTCACATCCTCTGATCTTGGTATTCGAGTGCTGGGAGAAATCCCTATCTTCTCTCGCTACTTGCCTATTGACAGAAGTCATCTCCGTATCAAAGAAAGAATTCTAGAACTAGTGGTAGGTGGTCTCGTGGAGCTTTCAAAGGTAGTTTACTTACTTTAGTTTAGCTTTCATTTAGTTAGTCGGGTACTAACGGTTGGCAAGCTTTATCCAGCCCCTTAAGACTTTGTTGGATCCCTTGCTCCATCAGCTAGAGCTTGAATCTCTGATCACCATTTGTTTCGTTACCTAGTGATTAGCTTGACGGTCCAATCTGGCAAAGCTGGCTCAACGTATGCTCTTTAGCTCTAAGATTTTGCTCTTATTGCTAGCTCTTTGACCTTTTTTTGAAGAAGAAAGATATTTCTCACTTCTACGCTTTTGCTGCTTTCTTAGATGCTTAAAAAAGGAAGTCTTTAGACTGACTTACTTTCGGATTGGATGAATCCACTTTTAAACTCCTGACCAATAAGAGTAAGGGTTAAGCCTATTCTGCTTTTCATAAGGCGCGAGAGTGAAGAAGCAGAGTCTTTTATTCAACGTCCCCAGCGCGTACGTGAGGAAAGCTTCCAGAGCCGATAAGACGAAAGAGAAAGCGGATTTTTTGGTCAAGTTATATCGTTCGTTCTTTAGCCTTTGTCGAGTTATTAAACTCGCAAAACGGCTAAAGAATCGAGTAGTTGACTCGATCATTTATCTGTCTGAGTCTCCTACTCTTATGAATACGTTCTATGATATATTCATAGAGTGGCGGCCTCTGATTGATAGATACCTGCCCTTGATTGTCTCCACTCTTTTGTGTCAAGGAATTACGTGGAGTCCGTCATGATAAGCTCTTCCTTCTAAGAAAGCTGATGGCAGATAGAAGGATAATAGTATTTTGACTACTTTCCAAGTTGAACTATACTGGGCCATTCACTTTGGTTTAGGTTTCAAACCTATTCCTTGGAGTGGTTTGGTCTCACTTTATCAAGTATCCTTTTGATTCATCTCAAAAAATAAGATCGGATGAATCATGTAAGGAATCGCTGCGTTTCGTTCGCGATGCTGTAACGGAACCCGATATTCTAACTGCCCGAGGCAATAAGGAAGATTGTCTTATTCCACTGATGCAGGCGCTGGCAAGAGGCGAATATTCGTCATTGGGAATTTCGTTTTACAGACATTCCTGCGACCTTTGCATGTCTCATTTCTTAATGAAGCAGCTTCGGTCCATACCTATGGATGGAACTTATCATCAGCTCCGTCCATTAGATCGGTTGCGAGGATCTAACCATGTGTTCTCTTATGACTTTAAGTCTGCCACAGATAGGTGGCCTCTTTCTCTTCAAATGAGAATGTTAAGAAGAATGTTTGATGAACAATTAGGGAAATACGTTTCCCAAGTATTCTCTAAATACTCATTTGATGTCCCATTCCTAAAGAAACCTCCTGCTCTGCTAGCCCGTTGGTTTTCAAAACGGGCCAGCCGCTTGGCTATTACGCCTCTTGGCCGCTCTTCAAACTATCATATCATCTAGTGGTGTGGTGGTTCGACCGCTCCAGCAGGAACTCTTGGGGAAGATTACTAGTGAAAATGCTAGCTCCAAAAGGGACTCATAGCAGAATTGTTCGAAATCGAACAAGTTGGTGCTCACCTTCCTCGAAGTATTTCGAATGATGCAGTGCTACCCCTAGACCTTGCAGTGCCTCTACACTTCTAAAGTCTCATGAGCTCTTCAAGCGTATCCCCCTCTCCTACAGACAAATGTCATATGGGACATTGATAGATTGCATTGCAAGGGCCTTATGTGGCCTCTATTTTTGGTAAAGTCCTCGGGATGACTCCAGAAGGCACAATCAGACTATGTTCGGAGAAACTACTCAAATTTGAATAGGAAAAATTTCACACCCTTATCAAAACGACCCTAAGGGCATGGCTTAACGAAATGGCAGAACTCAACTCAGGGCTTCCTCAGAAGCAAGCTTTCCGGCAGGAATTCGCTTCAAAGAAAGAGGATTTTGTTCGCTCCGCAGTAACGAACTGATCAAGATGTGGTGTCCAGTCCACATTGGTACGGGATTCGGGATGCCATCTGTACGGTCTTGTGTTCTTTCCTCACATTGGGAGTGCTGCCCTGGCACGGCAAACCTCTAGATCGATCTCAGCACGCTACTCACATTGCCTTGTCAAGGAAGCCGAGATCGATGTCGGATGATATGATAGAAGCGAGGGCTAAAGGTGGGTGTAGTAAGGGAGAAGCAAAACCGGGCGTCATAGTAGCACTTCTTCCTGTAGATCATGTCAAATTCCCTCATAAAAATTATTGTATATCCGCTCTGATGCTTTCTATTCTGATCGGTATACTGATATTGAGGTTGTGGCTGCGGTTTCAGAGTCTCTATCGTCCACTACAAAAATGATCTATAGTGATTTCCACACTCAAATGCAAAAGAAATCCTTCCTTACCGTGTGCAAAGACTGAACTCTCTTTTCCCTCTTTAGACACTACGGAGTCTCCGCCTCAACGGAACCCCGACAACCCAACCTCGACTCCTGAATGGTGGCTTAAGGAAGCAAGGAGGCTCGTGGAACACAGTAAGATAATGCGACAGATAGCACAAGACATACAACAGGAAAACAAAACTAATCAGATGGGAAGACAGACGGTTGTGAGAAGAGATCAATACTCTACTGATGCGGCTATACAGACCACAAGAACAACAGCTACTGCACTACGCTCATTCCTAATCGATTTGTACCATACCAACAAGAAAGGCTTATTGACTTATAATACCCCAGCAGGATAGAGTCATTTAGTAGAGGAAGGACGTAGCTGGCACAATCAGGGAAATGAAGGCACCAGCAGATGCTGTTTTTGGAAAAGAAGTAGTCGTTTTTCCTGTTTCTGGGGCATTAGTCGACTAAAAAGTTCCCTCTAGTCCTAGAATAATTACCTCTTTAAACCTTTGATGATAAAGTTGTAGGCGAAAGTGGGCGTTTCACCCATACAAATGAAAAATGGGAGAGCCTACTTATACATTTCGAGATAGTTGCTACCTATATGTTCTGATTCATATACTACAAGAAACCCACTATTCCAAGCGCGGTCCCGTACTTTTTTGATTAATCACCTGCTTCACTTAAAATCTCGGGGAAACCCTATTTAGCTTGTTAAACGGCTGAAGAGCTGCTACGGTGGAGGAATCGGACTTACCCATGGTTAGTAAACATAATTGCATAGGCCTAGAAGCCCAGGTAGATCGGCATGGGAGGAAAGGAATATCTCTGAACTAATGGTCGACCGCTTACTCTATAATGCTAAGTTAAGCCCCTTCCCCGATACTCCAACATCGTCCTATCCACCGTTATGGATGTTCACCCTGCTATCCAAGAAGTCCAAGGTGCATAAGCCTGCTCCTCGATAAAGCCTTGCTCATCCTCTTGTTCGATAGTCCCTTGTCGGTTCTATTCCTTCCCCACCTTTAGCCCTCCCTCTCCGCCACTACTTTCTTCTCCGGGGAAGCAATCTAATCCGTCTCCAAATATATCTCCTGGTGGTGACAAGTGATGAACCAGGAAGAAAGTCCAATCTATCTTTTGAACCAAGTAGTTAATCGGTACAAAATGTAATCGATTCATCGGCGAAGAATAGCCCAATTCCTCGATCAAAGCTATCCCCTCCCCAATGGGAGCTAATCAGCTGATGAAAACTCATATCTATCTATCTATCTCCGCGTATTCATCGTGGTCGTCCCTCAGCCTCCCGCACCCATATTCCTAACCTGGATCCCCCTTCTCTTATTTTGTTTGCTTACCATGAGGTCTTTATGTCGATCGAGCCCAATATTGGTCTTTTCTATTTTAGAAATGAAATCATATCTGCCCATGCCCGTCGGTAGTCATCTCGGTAGTAGTCATCATAGTGCCGATCTTTCTTCACTTGAGATCATATTCCTTAGAAACACGGTTTTTGGACTCTGACTGGCTTGCTCTGTACACCCAACTGCTCATGATGCTACGATGATCATTATCCCTCAGATGAGATCTCTTAGAGCGGCCTGTAAGAGGCGTTGTAGTGGTTTCCCTTTCTGGATTATAACCCAAAACCAGGATCTGCTTTACGATGTATTAGTCGAACCCCTAGGATACGACGCCTTGCTCCTTGAGTATCATGGGATTTAATACCCCGACCTCCCAGAGGCTCCCGAGAAAGTTATTTCAGCCTTCCGGACAGTTAAGGGCCATTCCTACGTCCCTCATCGGTATGACTCCCCACCCCCGTAGACTCCCTAACTGCCATTTGCGTTGAGAGCGAGGACCGAAGGATGGAAGAGGCACGTGACTGCTTAACTAAAGCAGTTAGATGAAGAGCAGTGGATGGGATAAGAAAGTAGGCAGGGCAGTCGGCCAAGCATGGCCAGCCAAAGAAGGCTTCTGTGCTTGCAAGAAGCCTTCCAATTCCATATGGTGTCCTTGGTTCCAGTGTGCTGAACGATCTTTTGAGACTAAGCACGAACCTCCAGCTTCGAACGTGAGTGACTTCTCGGTGCTCCGATTATTAGCTCAATACGATTAATGGAGATGCTATATTGGGCAAGTCCAGGTTTCCCTTATTTATTCATCGTCGTCGACAGAACCTGGTAATAGATTTTCTTCTTCCATTTTAGCAACTCCGGCAATATCGACGTGCTTAGGAAACGTCTACTTGTCGATCTGCATCGGCCTCTTGGACTCCGGGAAGGCAAGCAGCATCCCTTTCTCGATGAAGTTACGCACGATTTGGTTAGTTTAGAAGTCAGCCTGAACTTCCTTTTTTTCTTTGCTCAACCCGAACATTTCTACCTTGCCTCGAGCGCTAGGGAATTTTCCAAAGGATGGGATGAGGCTTCACTTCAAACCCGGCATCAAAGCCTTTTCCGCAATTAATGTATAGACCAATAATTGCATAGTAAGTCAACATCAGAGCAAGCACAACATCACTGTCAAGGGCATTCTTATGAGGCAAAAAGCAAACCTTCGGATCGGAGGTGAATTTCTTTCTTAGATGTTGTGTGCAGCTGCATCTGTCTGCTTAGTAAAGTCCCGCATTAATCGATTAAAGAAAGAGGATTGCGGGGGAAGAGCCCTTCGTTCATCTTCGATAGATCTTTGCACCTCCCTAGACGAAAAAAGAAAGCAAAGCTTTACTCAAAACAAAATATTCACGAAAAGGCGAGGTGATAAGTTACGAAATCTATTTTATCACTTGAAATGGGGATGGTACGGTGCGCAGCCCACTCGACAGGAAAGAGCTTGGGAACTTTGATTCAAAGGGTTCTTGGAGCCATTATTTAATTCATTGTATCGGGCGCTCCTTCCCCAGCCTCACTCTCTGGTTCAAAGCATGCTAAGCCCACCCCACCCCTGTAGCTTATCAATATTGGTATTTCTCTCCCCTGCCATCATCTTCCAAATCATTTCAATCGAGTGGATCAAAGAGGCCGGAGCACCAAGTAAAAGATTACCCGCGGCTCTGCCCTTCACTGAGGATTGGTTTGGATTAGATCGTTTGTATTAGGTTTTGTTAAGTTAAAGGTTGGAAGCATCCTTGTCCCCAAGAATGAGGAAGAGTTTCTCAGGAGTCTATTAACCAAGTGGAGTAGAGAATCAAGTCGTTGTGAGTCCTAAACTAGAAATCTCGATGATACTGCAAGGTTTGAAGCAGGAAAACCTACTTTAGAACCTGTTCTAGGGTCCAGATAGAAGAACATGCTTTTGAAGCAAGTTAACTACCTTCTTTTTTTTGTGCAGCGAAGCAAAGGTAGATTGGTTCGTTTTCATGCTTAGGTGTCTGTCGTTCTCGGTGTGCTCGATTCGGATTGAGAGGAAGATAAGTACTTAAATAATATAATATATGATATGCAATTTTTCGTAATATGAGTTTCACTTCCACCCGTCAAGACAAGGAAAAATGATCTAAGGCGACTGAAAGGGTTCGCTCATGGAAAACCAGATTAGAGGAAATGTGAGTTGCTGCTTAATTATCAAAGAATATTCTCATAGGATGAGAGACCTCAACTCCAAGCTCACTTTGTAAGGTTTTCAGCCAAATAAACTCACAATCCATCGCTCTATACTCTGCTTATGCATTCGACCGTGCAATAACTCTTTGCTTCTTACTCTTCCACGTTACAAGTTTAGATTTCTACCTAAAAACTAAAAATAAAAATGTGCTGTATCCAGTCTATCTGTCTGTCGGCGAGCCGGCCCAATCCGCATCCGCATCTTCGATGTCTATTAAAAGCATATCAAATACATTTTCCATGAGACACTTAATATACCGAATCATTCTTTTTTCAACTTCGAGATGTGGACATAGCATAAACATCCAAAGGCCCGGAGAGATGAATAAGCTGGTGGAGCATCATGTTTCATAAGGAGACCTGTGATTTAGAAGTAGTGTAGGTTGGTTATTGATAACAATAATAGCCGTATGAAAAGCTTCTTGTCCAAAGATATGTGGGAACCGCGGAATGAAAAAACATAGAAAGGCTCGACCCTCCTTTATTCTAGTCTAGTTGGAGAGGGCATCCGTTCCAGAACAGAAGTAGCAGATAAATGGAAGGCTTAAATACCAAAAACTATGGAGGCATGATCTACTAAAAAAAAGAATGGGTAAGCCCGGTGGTTCAAGTCGAGCCTAGCCAACAACCGAAATCAGCTTCTAGGGGTAGTAAGAGCTTCAGTTGCTCCTTCTAGTGGACCGGTCGAGGCCAGCAGTATTGACAGAGCCAGTGGCGGTTGTGCGAAGGCGGCATATCGGGATCGAAGAGCAGTTGTTTAGCAGAGGTATGAGCCCGACATCCCATTATGTTCCTTTTCGGAGTCCAGCATCCGATCCTTTATTGGAAAGACCTCACGATTGCACCTCACTAATCAATCATCTAGCTAACTCAACCGGATAACTTCTCGGGACACTAACTCCTTAAACGTTCAACTCAGCGAAATCAAGATATTTGAGGGTGACTTATCTCTACTATACTTGGCTCTGGATGACAAACGAACTAATCCCCCGAGCCCCCCCCCCCCCCCCCCCGACCTCCAGACTTTCATTTTCAATCTAGACCTAATTATTGATCCGAATGAATAATCCGGTCGGGACAGGCCACTCATTGATGGTACGAACTACTCTTAAACGGGCACCTGAGCAAACCGAGAAAGCTGGAAACGCGCTATGTTTACTTTACCCCCAGCTCTATATCTTGTTTGGGCCACATGGATCAATCAAAGCAGGGAAGGATTCAGGAAATAACGCACGCTATCGACTGAATCGAAGGTGCTTTTTCTCGGGGACATGGGGGAGCTAAGAAGCCCATTCTATTCTACGCTTAGCAATACATAAATTGTCCACGCAGGGGGACATTGCCACGAGCAGAACATGGAATCTCGTATCTGGTACTCCTATGCTCAATTTAGTTCATGGCGGGGAAGGCCACCATCGCATTCAGCAATCTTTGTTTGTACCCCATAGCAGGACAACTCACTTGTATCTCCTCTCCAACCAGGGCTTGGTAAGAATGGAAGGGTAGAAGACCTTATTCGAACGGAGCCCAGGTTGAATCCGCCCCCTAGTTTCCTTTTTTAACTATGTATGACCTTCTTATCAACAAACCTTTCCCGAATAACCTTTTTTTTTTAAAAACCAGCGCTTGTTAGCAGCTGAATCACTCTCTCCTCTCGCAGTGGGCCTCTTTTCTTTCCCCCGCTGGCATGAAGAAAAGGTCCATTTCAGTAGCTCTTCTTCTTGTGAGAATAAATAGAGAGGTGCGCTTTCCCTTTGAAAGAGTAGATCTTCCCGTCCCCGTTCCCCCCTTTACTCAATGCTCCTGAAGTCCGAAAAGAAGACTAAGTGGACAGGGAAGTTAAGTTACAAAAATGGTAGTCGTGGACTGATACCGCGGTACTGCCTACTTTGGTTACTCCTTATTGTGATCCCTCACTCTGGGCTAACATAGTCACTTAAGTGCTAGCGTAGCGGGAGAGTAAATAGCAATGAACCTTATCTACAGTATTAGTTCCCTCCTACCAAGAACTACTATAGCTCTCTATACGAGGAAAAGGGCACAGATAGGCGGATTAGAAGCAAGAAAACGGCCGGCTAGCTCGTGCAATCAACGAAAAAATCCTTCGCCTTAGTAAGCTAGCTTTGGTTGCTAAGGTTCTCCGGGCACTACGGTAGGACGTGGATCCATCATGAGGAGAATGGACTTCTCTGTAATGTAATAGAAGAGTCACAGTCTGGAAAAATCTCGACAAAGGAAATAGAATTCCATTCAGGCGGGTAAGGGTTTGGCTTGATCCTGTCCTGTCTTCTCTCCTGGTTGGGTCGGAGGCGAAGACAGGCTGGCAAAGTTCATCATTCAATGGTTGGGTGTTCATAGAAAGGAAGGCATCGCCAACGAGTGGAAATTTTTTATTTTTTGTTGGGGAGATCTGGAGAGAGTCTCGCTCATAGATCGAGGAAGAGTACGCGCGCTAGCGCGCGCTACGGCTTACGCAGTTGATCGGATCAGATAGCTCTTCGGGCAACCAACCGCACAACAAATTCTGATCAACAACTTGGAGGGATGGCTGAGTGGCTTAAGGCATTGGTTTGCTAAATCGACATACAATGAGTTTGTATCATGAGTTTGAATCCCATTTCCTCCGGCCCAGAAGTGGAACGGGCGAGCGAAATTACGTCAGAGAAAGAACCTCTTGGTAGAGTCCCCCGGAGGGGAGAAAAAAAATAGCAAGCATTACTTAGTGACTAGGAGCGGAGAGCCAGTTGCGCGTTGTTTTTGTTTGACCGACCTATCTTATTTCTATAAGTAAGCTCCTTATGGCTGTCCAGTCCCTGCTCTTGGTTCTTGAGCATGTTAGGAGATTAGGCGACAGTTGAAAGAGCTGCTCGAAATCTTGACGAACAAGCGAGCCTTATGAATTTGATTAGTAAAGTAAAGGGTTTTTCCATTACTAGTCAAGTGAAGTGGTAAGGTAGGGCGCTATTCGATGAAGAAAACATACTTTAGGAAAGTGGTTCAGGTAGCTCAGCTGGTCAGGCAAAGGACTGAAAATCCTCGTGTAAGTGGTTCGAATCCACTTCTAAGCGGGCGAAGGTTCAAAGGACACGTAGCCGAGAGCGAGCCGGTCAAATTCAAATTCAAGTGAAAGAAGAAGGCAAAAAGCCGTGTAGTGCGGGAGGCTTATTTTCTAAAAAAAAACTGTTGATTGCCCCCTGTGCCCAAAAGGATGGGCGAGTTCGGTTCGAGTGTTTATTGATCGGGTGGGTGGATCTATATGCTTCAGGGGGTGGGGTGAGACGAGGCGTAGCGCAGTCTGGTCAGCGCATCTATTTTGGGTACAGAGGGCCATAGGTTTGAATCGTGTCACCTTGATGTGGCGAAATAAAGAAAAGCTGACTGAGTGTTCATTAATGCCCAAAGAATCCCATGCTTTCCGTTGGTCAACAACAAACCACAACTCTCTTTAGTTCTTCACTACTCGTACAAACTTGACGGAGTGAAGCTGTTTGGAGGGAATCATTTTTCTCAATCAAGAAAGAATGCCTCAACTGGACAAATTCACTTATTTTTCACAATTCTTCTGGTCATGCCTTTTCCTCTTTACTTTCTATATTCCCATATGCAATGATGGAGATGGAGTACTTGGGATCAGCAGAATTCTAAAACTATGGAACCAACTCGTTTCACAACGGGGGAACAACATCCGGAGCAACGACCCCAACAGTTTGGAAGATATTTTGAGAAAAGGTTTGAGCACTGGTGTATCCTATATGTACTCTAGTTTATTCAAAGTCTCCCAATGGTGTAACGCCGTCGACGTTTTTGGAAAAGGGAGGAAAATGACTTTGATCTCTTCTTTCGGAGAAATAAGTGGCTCACGAGGAATGGAAAGAAACATATTCTATTTAATCTCAAAGTCCTCATACAGCACTTCTTCCAATCCTGGATGGGGGATCACTTGTAGGAATGACATAATGCTAATCCATGTTCTACACGACCAAGGAAGCATTCTTTTTTAATCTCATTATGACTTGGTCGTTTGGAAGATATTCTTTCTCGATCATAATAGTGGAATAGAAGGCACTATAAGAAAGATATTCTATTTTTCAAATCGCCCTGCGAAGACGGACGTTCAGAAAGGTTATCGAGATTCTCAATCGCTCTTTCTAGTGGGGAGGAATAGTGCGGGAAGGGAGCGAGACCAAGCCGAGCCACTACGAGAGTAAGTCCTTCCCACGTGTTAAGTTGAATAAATCAATTCAGCCTCAACCAGAGAGATCAACCAGCACCTTTTATTTTATGCCACCGGCGGCGCAGAACGCACTAATCCGAGATCGGCGAGTTTTCTGAAACCTCACTTTCTGAATGGGATTGTTATTTTACAAAAAAGCTTGCTGAAAATCAAAGAAAAAAGGTCCATTTTACCACATAGTTCGTCGGTCAAACCAACGATTTTCTTTTCAAAGTAATAGAGAGTTCTTTTTCTAGTTAGACTTTATCAATGAAAGAGCCATCCCTTCCTTTTTTTCCTGTCAGATAGAAATAGAAAGAAAATTAGACCCAAAAGAGCCCGATGGGGGGGGGGGGGTTACATACAACCGAGTCAAAGTTGTTTATGATTGAATCTCAGAGGCATTTTTATCATTTGGTAGATCCAAGTCCATGGCCTATTTCGGGTTCACTCGGAGCTTTGGCAACCACCGTAGGAGGTGTGATGTACATGCACCCATTTCAATGAGGTGCAACACTTCTCAGTTTTGGACTCATATTTCTCCTATATACCATGTTCGTATGGTGGCGCGATGTTCTACGTGAATCCACGTTCGAAGGACATCATACAAAAATCGTACAATTAGGACCTCGATATGGTTCTATTCTGTTCATCGTATCGGAGGTTATGTTCTTTTTTGCTCTTTTTTGGGCTTCTTCTCATTCTTCTTTGGCACCTGCGGTAGAGACCGAAGGTATTTGGCCCCCAAAAGGCATTGGGGTTTTAGATCCTTAGGAAATACCTTTTCTTAATACCCCTATTCTCCCTTCATCTAGAGCTGCCGTAACTTGGGCTCATCATGCTATACTTGCGGGGAAGGAAAAACAAGCTCTTTATGCTTTAGTAGCTACCGTATTACTGGCTCTAGTATTTACTAGCTTTCAAGGAATGGAATATTATCAAGCACCCTTCACTATTTCGGATAGTATTTATGGTTCTACCTTTTTCTTAGCAATCGGCTTTCATGGTTTTCATGTGATTATAGGTACTCTTTTCTTGATCATATGTAGTATTCGGGGATATCTTGGTCATCTGACAAAGTCCAATCTATCTTTTGAACCAAGTAGTTAATCGGTACAAAATGTAATCGATTCATCAGCGAAGAATAGCCCAATTCCTCGATCAAAGCTATCCCTCCCCAATGGGAGCTAATCAGCTGATGAAAACTCATATCTATCTATCTCCGCGTATTCATCGTGGTCGTCCCTCAGCCTCACGCACCCATATTCCTAACCTGGATCCCCCTTCTCTTATTTTGTTTGCTTACCATGAGGTCTTTATGTCGATCGAGCCCAATATTGGTCTTTTCTATTTTAGAAATGAAATCATATCTGCCCATGCCCGTCGGTAGTCATCTCGGTAGTAGTCATCATAGTGCCGATCTTTCTTCACTTGGGATCATATTCCTTAGAAACACGGTTTTTGGACTCTAACTGGCTTGCTCTGTACACCCAACTGCTCATGATGCTACGATGATCATTATCCCTCAGATGAGATCTCTTAGAGCGGCTTGTAAGAGGCGTTGTAGTGGTTTCCCTTTCCGGATTATAACCCAAAACCAGGATCTGCTTTACGATGTATTAGTCGAACCCCTAGGATACGACGCCTTGCTCCTTGAGTATCATGGGATTTAATACCCCGACCTCCCAGAGGCTCCCGAGAAAGTTATTTCAACCTTCCGGACAGTTAAGGGCCATTCCTACGTCCCTCATCGGTATGACTCCCCACCCCCCGTATCGGAGGTTATGTTCTTTTTTGCTCTTTTTTGGGCTTCTTCTCATTCTTCTTTGGCACTTGTGGTAGAGATCGGAGGTATTTGGCCCCCAAAAGGCATTGGGGTTTTAGATCCTTAGGAAATACCTTTTCTTAATACCCCTATTCTCCCTTCATCTAGAGCTGCCGTAACTTGGGCTCATCATGCTATACTTGCGGGGAAGGAAAAACAAGCTCTTTATGCTTTAGTAGCTACCGTATTACTGGCTCTAGTATTTACTAGCTTTCAAGGAATGGAATATTATCAAGCACCCTTCACTAGTTCGGATAGTATTTATGGTTCTACCTTTTTCTTAGCAACCGGCTTTCATGGTTTTCATGTGATTATAGGTACTCTTTTCTTGATCATATGTAGTATTCGGGGATATCTTGGTCATCTGACCAAGGAGCATCACGTTGGTTTTGAAGCAGCTGCATGGTACTGGCATTTTGTAGACGTGGTTTAGTTATTCCCATTTGTCTCTATCTATTGGTGGGGAGGTATATGAAGGAACGAAAGAGTGGATTAAAAAATGAAAGCTCGAAGACAAAGAGAACCGGGCTTTTCTAAAGAATTATTGCAGCTTTCCCATTCCCTTTGATTATCATATGCAAAAAAGTCTTTTCCACTTTCCTACCAAATCTCTCTGTATTCTGGAACATAAATGAAGGCATCGAAAAGATTATGGCAGATCATGTTCACCAAGAAATGACCCGAAATTTGATCTTGGTCTATTTGAGATTGTTCCTTTTAATCGTAATCAAAGATGTTTTCTTGTCTCTCATTTCATTTCTGAACAAATTGAAGAACTTAATCGATCAAACTCATCCTTAGATGCTACGAAACATATGGGTGTTGCGGAAGGAACGTTCTGCTCTGTTTTGAGTCTTTATTCAATAAAGATTTGACACCCTCGTTTTGCCGTTTTCCTCACGGCAGGGCCCCGTCTCCCCGAATTTAGATTCCTGCCCGGGTAGGTTGGGGTGGGGTGGGGTAAGATACTCCATGTGAGCTAGGGGAATTGTCGAGTTTGGGGGTATCACATAATATAAGAAGGCAGGAGTTTACCCTTCTCTACCAGTCTCGTTGCAAGTAGCTCCAAGAGCCGACGGTTTATTAAAAAAGGTTAGATTCAAAAGTCAGTTACCATGGTTGGCAGGTGGATATGAATCACGACAGCTTTTCACTCCACCATTGGTATGGACGGAGCTCCCTATAATGTTATATATACCACCCGACATACCGGAACATCGGCCAATAATTGTTTTGAAGTTCCGGTGGAATCGATCTAGAACCATTCTGAGTAGATCTGTTGGTAAATTTATGTCGCTATAGATCTTTGAACCGTTTCTGGGCACTGCACTTGAACCAATGATGCACGAACCTGGTACTCTTCTTTGTTGTTAGTCACAGAGTTACAATTGTTGTGAGAGTAATGTGGCAGGGAGAACACTTGACAGGAGGGAGATAGACACAGGCGGTAGAGAGAGAAAGAGGCAAGCCTCTAATTCAAAAAATATAGTGTGAGGGGGCAGAGCTTCTAATTTTAGGTACAATCCTCCGCCTCAAGGCGTTCTTTTTTTCCAGGACTCTGTCGAGCGCAACCAAGTTTAAAACCTCAAAGCCATGCAAGGGATGTGAAGCCCCTCTTCTCAATGTCTTCTACTCGCCCAGTGGATCTAGGAGGCAAGGGGAATTCATATATTGAATCTAATCTCATCCAGCATAGGCGGGTAGAGTTGGTAGCAAGGAGAAGATGAACAATGAAGCTATAGCTTCTCACCTTTCTGCTATCTGCCTTTAAGTGATAGGGGGAACGAACAGCCCTACAACCAATCTTTCTTTCTATTTTGAATTATTGCTCTTTGGTGCCAGTGGAGCAAAGGAACCGGGGGACGCTTTATCTACCCGCAAAATGGGTTAGATCTATTGAATGAGATCCTGGAGAAATAATGAATTTTTTTTATTTGAAATCGTATTAGGTCTAATTTCTATTACTTTGGCTGGATTATTCGTAACTGCATATTTACAATACAGACGTGGTGCTCAGTTGGACCTTTGATTAATTAACATCTTTTTTTTACTGACCTCCTCCTTTCTTTAATTTCATCCGCGAGAGGTCAAATTATGATTGCTATTCAATTATTTGAGTTCAGTGTCATTTTCAACCTAACAAGAGCGGATGCACGCTCTGTAGGATTTGAACCTACGACATTGGGTTTTGGAGACCCACGTTCTACCGAACTGAACTAAGAGCGCTTTCTTCTCACAATGGATAAGACTGTAAAGACGAGGATTCTTTTTTTAACCCCAATAGATCTTGCACGCTTATACTATCATATATAATATCATAACATGAAATGAAAAATTATGTATGTCCAATTGGAATCGATCTAAAATTGATCCACTCAAAGGATAAATAATAGGTAGGGATGACATGATTGGAACTTGTGACATTTTGTACCCGCGCTACCAAGCTGCACTACATCCCTTTCAATTTGTATATGGTGTCATTGTAGAGAATCCCAGCCCTGTTTTCCACATCCTTTTTTCTCCTCCATCGATATCCAATGTATCTTGCCATTTATTCTTTTTGGTTTTTCTTGATTTAAATACTCATCATCATCCCACCGCTCCTACAAACACTTACTTATGAGCGGGATTGTTAATAATAAGCCCTTTGAATTAAATAAGCGAGGCTTTCCCGATATAAATAGTTGCATGCGAGAGAGATGATATCCCAATTCCGTGTAGCTTATTTGAGTGAAAAGCTTGGAGGAGCTACTCAAAACTATCTTACTTATGACAAGGAGTTGTATGCCTTAGTTCGAGCTTTGCAAACATGGCAGCATTACTTGTGTCCAAAGGAGTTTGTCATACACGCTGACCATGAATCTCTCAAACACCTAAAAGGTCAACAAAAACTTAACAAAAGACATGCAAGGTGGATAGAATTTATTGAGACATTTCCATATGTCATCAAATACAAACAAGGTAAAGAAAATATTGTTGCTGATGCATTGTCCCGAAGGTATGCCTTAATCACTACTCTTGAAGCTAAGATTTTAGGATTTGATCATCGTAAGAGTTTATATGAAAATGATTCTGATTTAGGAAAGATGTATCAAGCATGTGAAAAGTTTGCTTCAGGGCGGTTCTATAGGCATAAAGGATTCTTATTCTTTGATAAACGTTTATGTGTGCCTAATTGTTCCATGAGAGATTTACTTGTTAGAGAAGCCCATGCAGGAGGCTTAATGGGACATTTTGGAATAGCTAAAACTCTCAAGGTAATGCTGGATCACTTCCATTGGCCACATATGAGGAGGGATGTTGAAAGAATCTGTGACAGATGTGCTACTTGCAAACAAGCCAAATCTAAGGTTCAATCCCACGGTTTGTATACTCCTTTACCTATTCCTACGCATCCTTGGAATGATATATCTATGGACTTTGTAGTTGGATTGCCTAGGACTAGAACTAGTAAGGATTCCATTTTTGTGGTTGTTGATCGATTCTCTAAAATGGCACACTTTGTTGCTTGTCACAAAACTGATGATGCGTTGCACATTGCTAATCTGTTCTTTAAAGAGATAGTTCGTTTGCATGGCATGCCTAGGACGATAGTTTCAGATAGGGACACTAAGTTTCTAAGTTATTTTTGGAAAACTTTGTGGTCTAAGTTAGGGACTAAGCTTTTATTTTCTACTACTTGTCACCCACAAACTGATGGACAACACAGAAGTAGGAAATAGGACTTTGTCCACTCTTCTACGTGCATTGTTTAAAAAGAACTTGAAAACTTGGGAAGAATGTTTGCCGCATGTTGAATTTTCATACAATCATTCTATGCATTCTGCTTCTAAGTACTCTCCTTTTCAAATTGTTTATGGATTTAAACCAATATCTCCTTTGGATCTAATTCCTTTGCCTTTGAGTGAAAGAACTAGCATAGATGGGAAAAAGAAAGCTGAACTTGTAAAACAGATCCATAATGATGCAAGGAAAAACATAGAAAAGAAAACTGAGCAATATGTCAAACAAGCAAACAAGGGAAGACGTGAGAAAGTTTTTGAGGTTGGAGATCAAGTATGGGTGCACTTAAGAAAGGAAAGATTTCCAGAAGAGAGGAAGTCAAAATTGATGCCTAGAATTGATGGACCATTTGAAGTAACAAAAAAGATCAACAATAATGCGTATCAACTTGACGTACGAGGTAAGTATAAACTGAGTCCTACCTTTAATGTTTCTGATTTGGTTCCTTTTATCGCAGATGAAATGGATTTGAGGTCAAATCCTTTTCAAGTGGCAGAGGATGATGTGATCCTAGATGACACAAGGAGCTTAGAACATGGAAATGTGCAAGAACTAGAAGAACAACTTGAAAAAGAAGATGAGCTTGAAGTTGAAGATATTCTTATTTTACCGGCTGGTCCAACAACTCGATCAAGAGCAAAACAATTTAATAAAGTTGCTGGAGGATTGCTTAATCAACTAGAGAATCCACGTGATCAAAACAACAAGTATGGTGGAAAAGCTTGTCAAACCCCTTTGGTCTTGATTCAAGCTAATTGATTTCAACAAATGAGAAAGTGTCTCGATTGTACTCTTTTTCCCTTGTTCAAGTTTTGTCCCGATGGGTTTTCTTGACAAGGTTTTTAATGAGGCAATTGTTTCACTTCACCATTGCCCATTTGTTGAAATAAAAGCCCAAGGCCCATCTACACTAAAAGCCACGCCTTTGGAGGAGGGAAGGGTCTAATGGTTAGACTATCTTTGATTCTGAAAAAACTTCTTAAGTTTTACTCTTCTCTTGTTGGTGTGTAATATCTACAAGAAAACCTGTTCTTAATTTGGTGCGTCATATCCAAAGGAAGATCAGTTGGAATATCAAAGGCCTTTCCACAACCTTTGTGTGACCTATCGATCCACATCCTCTGATCCTTGAATCCTTTTGGGTTCCTGGTTGCAAAGTTATCCCTATCCCATTTCAGAGTGCCGATTCTAGGAGGAGTTTATCTGATAGGCACGACTAATCCAAATGAAATTGATTCAACAAGCGCGATCACAGCTTCAGCCGAGGGGAGACAACTCAGTAGGTAGGCTATCTATCCCTGTCCGAAAGCAGGGAAAGCAGCAAGAGCTCATACCCGTAAATGATTTCATTTCGTTTCCGGCTTGTGGCTTTTTTGAAGAAAGTTCAAGGTAAGCGAACAGGGAAAAAAATGAATAAGGCTTGGATAAATAGGGTTTTTTCACAATTCCATTTATAATAGAATGCCGTCTTTAGCAAAAGCAAAGGAGGAATTATCTACGAATACCGGGCATGATGTATTACCCGAGCTAAGTGCGTTGTATTCTGAACAAATGCACAGTGAATCTACGAAGTCTTCTCCTTAATGTCCTAGAGCAGGAGAGAGTTAATTAACGAGTAGCCCTCTGTCAATCTTTGATGGCATCAAATCCGCAAAGTGACAAATACAAATATGAGAATCAACATCAGTCTCAGTAGGAGTAGCACGTTTTCGACCAGGCTTGGGATAACCGATTCTTATTTCTCAAGCCCTTCTGTAACAGAACTAGCACCGCTTACTTTTACAACAGGGGATGATTTCATAGTTACTTTATCTGTAACACCGACAATGAACTCACTAGAAAGTAAAGTCATCTGTCCCAGAGCCTATGATTGCAAAGAACGCATTCCTCCTAACCAACATATCGTTTCTCTCGAACTAACATAACATATCATCCAGCTTCCATTGAACCAATGGCTCTGGGTTCTCCCGAAACAAGAGATCCCGATCCTTTTGCATACGCATAAGCCTTCACCGAAGCATTAGTCTCAAGATCCGAATCCTATGAATCAGCTGGATCAATATTCGCAACCGATGCAACATCTGATTCTTTTATGGTTTTGGTTATTGGACCTTTCTTCGCTACAAAAGTTGGGGATCTCTAATCATGAAACCTACTGGGGATAAGAAGACATTCAAATTGATTGAAAGGTTTGGTATTCACAAAGACGAGAATGAATAGCTCTGTTTCGCCATACTGAAGCTACGTGCAGCCTGGCTTCTCATCTCTGGGTTCTGAGAGTGCAGTTGTGCTATCTGGTTGAGTGAAGGTGCGATTGAGCGACCGTCGGGAGGGAGCGGTTTGAAGCCAGATGATCGAACCTTGTCCACTGGAACAAAGAAATTTCATTAGGCAAGTTCCATTCCGTTGTGACCCGGACAAGACGTTAGAGCGAGTTCGTGAGCGCCCCGAAGTTAATAAAATATTGGCAGGTACGAGGTTTGGTAGCTTCCATGTTTAGGACGGGGGCCCATATTCTTCCCGAAAGAATGACCAAGAGAAGGGTAGTTAGCTTGTAAGCCACTACCTTCTTTCTAGTCCCTTTACCAAATTGTCTCATAGAATAACGAAGAGATTGGGTACGTCGGGGGACTGACTCCTAAGGCTGATCCCTCTACTTCTGCTGCAGTTGTTGTAATTGATTCTAAGGTTCTTCGAGTTTACCGACTCTTCGGGTAAACCCCTACGAGTCTAAGGACTCTTCGGTCACCGGAAAGTAAAAAGACTTTCTGGCTTTCTATCTTCTATCCTTCTCGACGGGGCTGATGAGGCCTGCTGTGAAAAGGGATAGATACTCATTACCCCCAACCGGGTACTCCTATGTATGGAGAGATATACATGCCCTCTGGATACGACCCAAGAATCAACCCTTATCGATCTTCCTAGTCCCCTTGTCTGGGGGTATAGTAAGATGAGATAGATTCTCTGGGCCTAAGTCGATCCAAAAAGAGTCTCTTCGATCTAGCTCCATCTAAGTAGAGAGAAAGATGTAATCTCCCAGCGAGGGCAAGAAAAAAGAGGTGATGACATGGTATATAAGAGGCAAGTGTAACCTTTCCATCAAGTGCTTAGCTAGCTTAAGCTCGTTACTACTAGTTCGACGGGTAGGCACTCCCGGCCACCGTTACATAGGTACTCCCAAACGGAAATGCGAGACCGTGGTCGTTATCGATCACAAGGCTATCGCCTTAAGTGAGATGAGTTGAGTCGGGTTCACTGGAGCTAGTGGACGACACATAAGGGCGCCGCTGACAAGCAGGAAGACGTATCCTGATGTCAAATTCCTGGTGTCCGGTCACCCAGCGTAATCGGAGTCCGAATATCCGACGATCTCCAGTATATCGGATCACCATTATGTGATCATTTAGTCTCTGGTCCCCTCACCATTATGCTGGGTGTGGGATTCGTGCAGCTAGCTGTGCAGTCTGCTAACATGGCTAAGAAGACAAAGAAGGTAGAAGCACAGAAGAGAGTTGTTGGAGACGACCCACCTGAGTTTGCTGGGCTGAAAGCCAAGAACACCATGGCTGTTGTAGTCAAGGAATCACAGCAACATGGTATGGAACGTGATAGAGGCAACAAGAGTGTGGAGGATGTTTTGAACATGTCTCGTCCCCAAGCTTGTCTCAAACATTAAGGGATGGAGACAGTGATGCAGAATCAAGTGTTATTCAACAGCAACCATTGCAGCAAAAACTGGCATGTAAAGGTGCAGACAAGGTGTTCGATGAAATGCCAGCGACTTTGCTACTGCACGCAAAGGCGCAGACTGAAATGTCTGGGAGGGAGTCAGCCACAGAACACGAGATTCTGTTTGTGAATTGATTTACGAATAATCGTAGCCCTTCCCAAGGTTTAAAACTTGAAGCTAACGGACAACCAGATGAAGAGGTAGTCTTGGAAGCCGAAGACTTAGATGTGTTGACAAATGCATTTGGTTTTTCCTTAATTGACTATGTTGCGGGTAAATCACCGGGTAAGCAAGCTATCATTCAATGTTGCAATGCTTGGAACGCGAAGTATCAACTTCATTTTCATAGTAGTGGCTGGTTGGTGATCAAGTTTGAGAACGAGCATGGTCGAGATGCACTCCTAAGCGGGGAGGGGGGGGGGGGGTATTATAGATACAGGCGACCACTCTTGCTGAAAATCATACCCGAATTATTTTATTTCAATGACCACGAAATCAACAAAGTTCCAGCTTGGGTCCAGCTACCGAACTTGCCTTTGGAATTCTGGAATGCGAAAGCTTTAAGTAAGATTACTACACGCATTGGCATCCCACTGCAAGCTGACTCAAACCAAGCAGCGCCTCTCTTATGCGAGAATTTTGGTTGAGATAGACGTCTCAAAAGAGCCCACTAAGGAAGTTAGTATTCGTGTTCCGGATGGCACAACTTTATCCCAAATGATGGTGTACAAATTTGTGCCAAAGTTTTGCACTTCTTGCAAAGCTATTGGCCACGTAAAAAACACGTGCCCGTACTACAAGGCTGCTGCGTATGCTGCAACTAAGCCAAAGGATGTTGCTGCCAACACAACTCCTACTTCGGGTGGACAATTTTTGGAGAAACAGCAAACGCAAATGGTTCTGGGTTCGAAACTAAAATCGTGGAGCGATAGCCAACTAAGGCCCGTTGGAAAGCAGTTGTTGGTAAAGGCCTTTGGTCCTCCTAAGGGGCCGGAATAGAGAGAAGGGAATAAAAGTAAGCATAATTGTTCCTGGCAAGACCGAAGCTTTACTAATAAAGGCTAGTCTTGCTTCATTGTTATTTACAGACTACCTGAATTGACTTACTTTGTAGCCTACATGTGAGACCACTCTTGCTGAAAATCATACCCGAATTATTTTATTTCAATGACCACGAAATCAACAAAGTTCCAGCTTGGGTCCAGCTACCGAACTTGCCTTTGGAATTCTGGAATGCGAAAGCTTTAAGTAAGATTGCTACACGCATTGGCATCCCACTGCAAGCTGACTCAAACCAAGCAGCGCCTCTCTTATGCGAGAATTTTGGTTGAGATAGACGTCTCAAAAGAGCCCACTAAGGAAGTTAGTATTCGTGTTCCGGATGGCACAACTTTATCCCAAATGATGGTGTACAAATTTGTGCCAAAGTTTTGCACTTCTTGCAAAGCCATTGGCCACGTAAAAAACACGTGCCCGTACTACAAGGCTGCTGCGTATGCTGCAACTAAGCCAAAGGATGTTGCTGCCAACACAACTCCTACTTCGGGTGGACAATTTTTGGAGAAACAGCAAACGCAAATGGTTCTGGGTTCGAAACTAAAATCGTGGAGCGATAGCCAACTAAGGCCCGTTGGAAAGCAGTTGTTGGTAAAGGCCTTTGGTCCTCCTAAGGGGCCGGAATAGAGAGAAGGGAATAAAAGTAAGCATAATTTTTCCTGGCAAGACCGAAGCTTTACTAATAAAGGCTACTCTTGCTTCATTGTTATTTACAGACTACCTGAATTGACTTACTTTGTAGCCTACATGTGCGACCACTCTTGCTGAAAATCATACCCGAATTATTTTATTTCAATGACCACGAAATCAACAAAGTTCCAGCTTGGGTCCAGCTACCGAACTTGCCTTTGGAATTCTGGAATGCGAAAGCTTTAAGTAAGATTGCTACACGCATTGGCATCCCACTACAAGCTGACTCAAACCAAGCAGCGCCTCTCTTATGCGAGAATTTTGGTTGAGATAGACGTCTCAAAAGAGCCCACTAAGGAAGTTAGTATTCGTGTTCCGGATGGCACAACTTTATCCCAAATGATGGTGTATAAATTTGTGCCAAAGTTTTGCACTTCTTGCAAAGCCATTGGCCACGTAAAAAACATGTGCCCGTACTACAAGGCTGCTGCGTATGCTGCAACTAAGCCAAAGGATGTTGCTGCCAACACAACTCCTACTTCGGGTGGACAATTTTTGGAGAAACAGCAAACGCAAATGGTTCTGGGTTCGAAACTAAAATCGTGGAGCGATAGCCAACTAAGGCCCGTTGGAAAGCAGTTGTTGGTAAAGGCCTTTGGTCCTCCTAAGGGGCCGGAATAGAGAGAAGGGAATAAAAGTAAGCATAATTTTTCATGGCAAGACCGAAGCTTTACTAATAAAGGCTACTCTTGCTTCATTGTTATTTACAGACTACCTGAATTGACTTACTTTGTAGCCTACATGAGTATCCGGATGGATAGACTAATCTCTTTCTACATGCATAGCCCCACCCTAAATACATGCTTTTTCTCCTTTATCCCACTTCCTTTCAGCTCTTTTCTTTCTTATTTATTCTTACAACTATCACTTTATAAACCCGGCCGGCTTTTTAAAATCGTAACATATCAGGGTAGTACGCCTGGAACAAAAAGGTTCGACGTACAATTTCGGCGATTACAAAAAGAACGGAGTATCTCCCTCTCCCTTAGTGTCTTTCCACTTCCGTCGTTCAGGAAGAAACACTTCGCCTAATGTTTTTGAATCTCAGCCCGGTTTATCCCGACTAACCAATTACGTTACGACCACTGAACAAACTTGGTTAACGAACATGGTTTATGCGCCGCTAATGTAGCGGCTTGTTGAGCATTTGACAAACTCACACCATCCATTTCTGATAAACTCCTCCTAGAATCGGCACTCTGAAATGAGATAGGGATAACTTTGCAACCAGGAACCCAAAAGGATTCAAGGATCAAAGGATATGGATCGATAGGTCACACAAAGGTTGTGGAAAGGCCTTTGATATTCTAACTGATCTTCCTATGGATATGACGCACCAAATGAAGAACATGTTTTCTTGTGGATATTACACACCAACAAGAGAAGAGTAAAACTTAAGAATTTTTTTTCAGAATCAAAGATAGTCTAACCATTAGATTTCTGAGTACATAGTTTTTTATAGGAGAAAGAACTAGCCTTGAACACAATTAAGGTTGTTCTTGGAAACATAATGCATGCCTCTAAAACAATTAAGGCTTTTCTTGGAAACAAAATGCTTTAATATGGAAAATACAAAGTATTAATGATATAAGCTGGAAATCAGACCCTTCCCTCCTCCAAGGACGTGGCTTTTGGTGTAGATGGGCCTTGGGCTTTTATTTCAACAAATGGGCAATGGTGAAGTGAAACAATTGCCTCATTAAAAACCTTGTCAAGAAAACTCATTGGGACAAAACTTGAACAAGGGAAAAAGAGTACAATCGAGACACTTTCTCATTTGTTGAAATCAATTAGCTTGTATCAAGACCAAAGTGGTTTGACAAGCTTTTCCACCATACTTGTTGTTTTGATCACGTGGATTCTCTAGTTGATTAAGCAATCCTCCAACAGCTTTGTTAAATTGTTTTGCTCTTGATTGAGTTGTTGGACCAGCCGGTAAAATAAGAATATCTTCAACTTCAAGCTCATCTTCTTTTTCAAGTTGTTCAATTGGTTCTTGCACATTTCCATGTTCTAAACTCCTTGTGTCATCTAGGATCACATCATCCTCTCCCACTTGAAAATGATTTGACCTCAAATCCATTTCATCTGCGATAAAAGGAACCAAATCAGAAACATTAAAGGTATGACTCACTTTATACTTACCTCGTAGGTCAAGTTGATACGCATTATTGTTGATCTTTTTTGTTACTTCAAATGGTCCATCAATTCGAGGCATCAATTTTGACTTCCTCTCTTCTGAAAATCTTTCCTTTCTTAAGTGCACCCATACTTGATCTCCAACCTCAAAAACTTTCTCACGTCTTCCCTTGTTTGCTTGTTTGACATATTGCTCAGTTTTCTTTTCTATGTTTTTCCTTTCATCATCATGGATCTGTTTTACAAGTTCAGCTGTCTTTTTTCCATCTATGTTAGTTCTTTCACTCAAAGGAAAATGAATTAGATCCAAAGGAGATATTGGGTTAAATCCATAAACAATTTGAAAATGAGAGTACTTAGAAGCAGAATGCAGTGTATGCAAATTCAACATGCGACAAACATTCTTCCCAAGTTTTCAAGTTCTTTTTAATTAATGCACGTAGAAGAGTGGACAAAGTCCTATTTACTACTTCTGTTTGTCCATCAGTTTGTGGGTGACAGGTAGTAGAAAATAAAAGCTTAGTCCCTAACGTAGACCACAAAGTTTTCCAAAAGTAACTTAGAAACTTATTGTCCCTATCTGAAACTATCATCCTAGGCATGCCATGCAAACGAACTATCTTTTTAAAGAACAGATTAGCAATGTGCAACGCATCATCAGTTTTATGACAAGCAACAAAGTGTGCCATTTTAGAGAATCGATCAACAACCACAAAAATGGAATCCTTACCAGTTCTAGTCCTAGGCAATCCAACTACAAAGTCCATAGATATATCATTCCAAGGATGCGTAGGAATAGGTAAAGGAGTATACAAATTGTGGGATTGAACCTTAGATTTGGCTTGTTTGCAAGTAGCACATCTGTCACAGATTCTTTCAACATCCCTCCTCATACGTGGCCAATGGAAGTGATCCAGCATTACCTTGAGAGTTTTAGCTATTCCAAAATGTCCCATTAAGCCTCCTCCATGGGCTTCTCTAACAAGTAAATCTCTCATGGAACAATTAGGCACACATAAACGTTTATCAAAGAATAAGAATCCTTCATTCCTATAGAACTGCCTTGAAGCAAACTTTTCACATGCTTGATACATCTTTCCAAAATCAGAATCATTTTCATATAAACTCTTAAGATGATCAAATCCTAAAATCTTAGCTTCAAGAGTAGTGATTAAGGTATACCTTCGGGATAATGCATCGGCAACAATATTTTCTTTACCTTGTTTGTATTTGATGACATATGGAAATGTCTCAATAAATTCTATCCACCTTGCATGTCTTTTGTTAAGTTTTTGCTGACCTTTTAGTTGTTTGAGAGATTCATGGTCAGTGTGTATGAAAAACTCCTTTGGCCACAAGTAATGCTGCCATGTTTGCAAAGCTCGAACTAAGGCATACAACTCCTTATCATAAGTAGGATAGTTTTGAGTAGCTCCTCCAAGCTTTTCACTGAAATAAGCTATGGGCTTTTTATCCTGCATCAAAACAGCTCCAATCCCAATTCCAGAAGCATCACATTCAATCTCAAAAGTCTTAAGAAAATCAGGTAATGTCAAGACAGGAGCATGAGTAAGCTTCTCTTTTAAGGATTGAAATGCTTCTTCTTGAGCTTGTTCCCACTTGAAACCAACGTCCTTCTTTATTATTTCAGTGAGTGGTGCAGCTAAGGTGCTGAAATCTTTGACAAAACGTTTATAAAATCCTGAAAGGCCGTGGAAGCCTCTCACTTCTCCAACTGTTTTTGGACTTGGCCATTCGCGGATTGCCTTAACCTTTTCCTCATCCACCTTAATACCATCTGCACTTATAACAAAACCTAAAAAGACAAGATTATCGGTACAAAAAGTGCATTTCTTAAGATTAGCATAGAGATTTTCCTTCCTAAGTACACTTAAAATCAATTTCAGATGGTGAACATGTTCTTCGAAGCACTTGCTGTAAATTAAGATGTCATCGAAATATACTACAACAAAAACTCCTATATAAGCCCTTAGAAGATGATTCATTAACCGCATGAATGTACTAGGTGCATTTACCAAATGCAGCCCAAATGGCATTACTAACCATTCATATAGTCCATGCTTAGTTTTAAATGCAGTTTTCCACTCATCCCCTTCTTTCATCCTAATTTGGTGATAACCACTTTTAAAATCAATATTAGAAAAAATGCTAGAACCATGCAATTCATCTAACATATCATCTAATCTAGGTATAGGATGGCGATACTTTACTATTATGTTGTTGATGGCTCTGCAATCAACACACATTCTCCAGCTTCCATCTTTCTTGGGCACAAGTAGAACTGGTACCGCACAAGGACTCATGCTTTCACAGATATGTCCTTTTTCCATCAGTTCACTGATTTGCCTTTGCAATTCTTTTGTCTCCATTGGATTAGTTCTATAAGCAGGTCTGTTAGGAAGGGAGGCTCCAGGTACAAAATCTATTTGGTGTTCGATGCCTCTAATTAGTGGAAGCCCCTTTGGATTGTCTTAAGGGAATACATCTTCAAATTCCTACAAGAGAGAAGTCATATCACTCGGCAACACCGGTGTCAAGTTAGTTAAACTCATAAGATTTTCCTTAAACACAAAAAGTAACATAGGTTGCTTAGAGAATAATGCTTTCTTAACCTCGCTAGATTTTGCATAGAAATTCGAATGTTTAGTTACCCGACTTTCCTTGTTCTGCATATGCTTTTGATCTTGGTAAACTTCTTCTGGAGTCATGGGAACTAGAGTGGTTTTCCTTCCTTGAAACTCAAATGTATGGCGATTAGTGAATCCATCATGGATAACCTTTCGATCAAATTTCCATGGCCTTCCTAACATTATGTGACTAGCCTCCATTGGTAGAACATCACATAAAACTTCATCTTCATACTTACCAATGGCTAAGGGAACTTCTACTTGGTGGCTAACTTTCATTTCTCCATTGTCGTTAAGCCATTGAAGATTGTAAGGTGCTGGATGCTTTCTCGTTTTTAAACCAAGCTTCTTTACCATAGATTCACTTGCCACATTGGTACAACTGCCTCCATCGATAATAAGGCTACAAATTTTCCCTTGAACAAGACACCTAGTGTGAAACAGATTCTCCCTTTGCTCTTGTTCTTCTTCTTTTGTTTGAACGCTTAAAGACCTTCTGGCTACCAATAAATCTCCTTTAGCAGGTCGCTTTAAGTGTTCTTCGAAAGAATCAGAGACAATTTCTTCTTCCTCTGAAATTATTTCTCCATTATCTAGAATTGTCATAATCTTCTTATTAGAACACTCATTAGCATAATGTCACATCCCTTTGCATTTGAAACACTTAACATCACGAGTTCTGATTGCAACCTCTTTAGGTTTTCCCTTGTTATCAATAGACAATGGTGTTCCAGATTTTTGGTTCACCTCTACATAGCTTCCTTTATGATAATTGGTCTTCTCATCTTTTGAATAACTTGGCTTAATTGTTACTGCCCCTGAACCGTAACTTGATCTTGAGGATTTCTTTCTTTTAACTTGTTGTTCAACTAGCAAAGCTTTGTGTAGCATCTCTTCCAGTTCAACATAATACTGAGTTTCTAATATGTCTTGAATTTCTCTATTTAAACCCCCAAGAAACCTTGACATTGTTGCCTCTCTATCTTCTCAAATATCAGCTCGCAACATTAAGGTCTCCATTTCTTGATAATACTCTTCAACAGATTGGCTTCCTTGTGTTAATCTCCTAGCTTTAGATGCAGCTCACGGTGGTAATGACTAGGAACAAACCTCTTCCGCATAATGGCTTTCATTTCTGCCCATGATTCCATAGGATGTTCCCCATTACGCCTTCTTGAGGTAACTAGTTGATCCCACCAACTAAGAGCATAATCATAAAATTCAGTAGCAGCAATTCTTACTCGATTGGTCTCCGTGTAGTGTTGAACGTTGAAAACGAGTTCAATCTTCTTTTCCCATTCCAAATAGGCATCTGGATCGTTTTTTCCATGGATTTGTGGAATCTTAATCTTGAGACCTCCAAGATTGTCACGCATACGTTTGTTGCCCTCTCTTGTACGTCTATGGTGCCTTCTATGGCTGTTTCGAGACGAATTGCTCATGCGTTCATAATATTCATCAGCGGCTTCATTTCTGAATTGTTTAGGTAGTTCATGGTTTCTTCTTGGACTGGTTTGTCGTGAACGGTTCCGCTCGTGGTCCGTGTTTGATTGAAGCCCTTCGCAAAAGGCATCTATCTTGGTGTCTATAAACTTTTTCATAGCTTCAATTAGAAACTTGTTGTTATTGAAATTACTGTTTTCTGCATCATTTGAATTAGACATCCTTTTCTACAAAACAAAAAAAAACAAATCACCAGCAACAAGTCCTTGGAAAGTTCTTCAATTTATTTAAAACCATGAAACATATCCAAATCTGTTTTCCTAAGAATAATAAGAGATAAGTTTCACAACAGCACCTAAAAACGATTTTCTACGATTTTAAATCTAACTAGGGTGAAACAGATCAGAATTTCGTGATTTAAAATGAAATCATCACACTAACACTCAAATCTTCACAAACAAACCGATAATATAAAATAGATGAAGAAAAATTAATGAGAAAGAGAATACCCAACTTTCAGAATGTTGCTCTGATACCACTTGATAAACTCCTCCTAGAATTGGCACTCTGAAATGGGATAGGGATAACTTTGCAACCAGGAACCCAAAAGGATTCAAGGATCAAAGGATGTGGATCGATAGGTCACACAAAGTTTGCGGAAAGGCCTTTGATATTCCAACTGATCTTCCTTTGGATATGACGCACCAAATGAAGAACAGGTTTTCTTGTGGATATTACACACCAACAAGAGAAGAGTAAAACTTAAGAAGTTTTTTTCAGAATCAAAGATAGTCTAACCATTAGAATTCTGAGTACATAGTTTTTATAGGAGAAAGAACTAGCCTTGGACACAATTAAGGCTGTTCTTGGAAACATAATGCATGCCTCTAAAAAAATTAAGGCTTTTCTTGGAAACAAAATGCTTTAGTATTGAAAATACAAAGTATTAATGATATAAGCTGGAAATCAGACCCTTCCCTCCTCCAAGGACGTGGCTTTTGGTGTAGATGGGCCTTGGGCTTTTATTTCAACAAATGGGCAATGGTGAAGTGAAACAATTGCCTCATTAAAAACCTTGTCAAGAAAACTCATTGGGACAAAACTTGAACAAGGGAAAAAGAGTACAATCGAGACACTTTCTCATTTGTTCAAATCAATTAGCTTGAATCAAGACCAAAGTGGTTTGACAAGCTTTTCCACCATACTTGCTGTTTTGATCACGTGGATTCTCTAGTTGATTAAGCAATCCTTCAACAACTTTGTTAAATTGTTTTGCTCTTGATCGAGTTGTTGGACCAGCCGGTAAAATAAGAATATCTTCAACTTCAAGCTCATCTTCTTTTTCAAGTTGTTCATCTGGTTCTTGCACATTTCCATGTTCTAAGCTCCTTGTGCAATCTAGGATCACATCAGATGTGTCCGATTGTAGCCCGACGCGCTTCTTCAATGGCTCGATATGAAAGACGCCCAACTTTACAACTTTTAGTGCCATATATTCCAAAACCAAGTTTTGTACCATCCGGTTTGCAACCCCTACTACATCTGTCTTTATGATATTTACTATATTTCGTCCGTTTCAGATATAGCACGTCCCCTTTTTTTTTACTATAGGAAATCCACACTTTGACACCTGAGATTCCGAAATGAGTAGATACTTCCACATGAGCATAATCGATTTTCTAGTTAAATAAATTATGAGATGTTTTTCCATACTTTCCGCATTCTGTTCTAGCAATTTCTGCGCCTTCTAATCGACCGGAACAACATATACGGATCCCCTCAACCCTTTTTTGCATTACTAATTGAATATCCTTCACTATTTGACTAAAAATGGAACGAAATGATTTTCTATTGGTCCTCAGTTGAAAAGAGATGTCTTGAGAAATCAGAGAAGCGCTTTGATAAACAAATTCTATTTTGACTGACTCAACTAAGGGATTAGTCTTTGTTCTATTAGACAACAAAAATCACATTTTTATTACTTCCTTTAAATAAGAGTTGTACCCGTACAGAATTTTTATGTTTCTCAGTATGATCTTTATCATCATCTCTATTCCTTTTCTCCATTCTGCTATCCCACATAGATTTCTGAATTTCTCTATCAATTCCATTACCTTACACTTACCCATGAGGTTCCAACATTTGACCCTTAATTGATCTAGGAGTTTTTCCCGGGCATCCTAAAAAAAGGTTCTTATACACCCCAACCCTATCTCTTAGAAATAACAAGATAGCACTGATGAAAGGAAAGAGCGAGGTGGCAGTTTTTGTTGTTCCCGCAAAGCAAAGATCATTCGCTTGGCGAATGAAGTGGGTAAACTTCTTTTTGGCTTCGGCCAAACACTTTTTCTCGCTGGTCGAGCTTTCTACAAAAAAGCGATGCGAGAACATATTCTCTTATATAAGCTTCTTCCCTGTACATTCGCTCTCCCCATCGTAGATGGTTCAGCCGCGCCTAGTGCCACGAAATGATTGAGAACTACGACGGAGTCGAAATGCATTTGGTTCTTTGTATTCAATAAGTATTGCATGACCGAATAATTCAAGGAGGGGCGCACTGTACGGAGGGTCCTTTTAAGTAGATGACTCGTCGGGCCATCGGAGCGGGACTTCTTTTTGAAAAATAACTTGAATAACTTCGTTTTTCTAGAAGGAGTCGTAATGTTCTATCGGGAACGCTATGCCATTTATAACCATGGCGTATTTCGGATGCAAGAAGGCCCCGCTGACCCGAAGTGATTTAGAGAGATTCTTATTTCTTGATGGTGATCGGTCATGGTATCCATAGCGTTGCTTTTTTTTTGCCAAATCCTGATTTCGTTTTGCTTCTTTCGGTCGTCGAGCCTGATCGACTCGACTCTTTTCCCTGCCCCCGGCCTCTCACTTCGTGTCGTTCTTCTTCTGTATCGTCACTTGAATGAAGACACCCGATCGGCCCGACTTTCCCGAATGTTGTCCACCACCGGCCCTTCTCCTTTCCGGGTATAGTCGTTTTAGTCGTCGTGGTCGACCGGGAAGAAAGAAATGAATGAATGTTCTTTTAATAAAATGTAAAATAATACACCTAAATAGAGTCAATGGTGACTCCGCCGTGGGTGGGAAGAGCCACTTCTTTCTTGCTTGATAGGGGGGCTTCCATTCACCAGCAAAGAAAAAAAGTGCTCTCCGAACCGTGCTGGATAGTCACTCATCACACGGCTCTCAAACCCAACTTGTGGTGGATCCCGGGGGACAAAGTCAAAGCGCTTGATCCTTTGCCCCATACTTTGAGATGCTCCTCCCCGCCCGCCGATCAAGCAGCGACGCTGCTCGTGATAGGCTTAGCTTTAAGTTGCTATTGTCCGGTTTGGATAAGTCAAGTCCCTTCGGTCGGTTCACTCAGGTGGTCTTCTCTTATCTTCTCTAACGTTCACAGTTGTTTTGGTTTGAGAAAGGAGCACCGGTCGAGCGCCCTGAATGAATAAGAAATGGACAGCAGAGAGAATCAATGATTCTTATTCAACCGAGTTGAAACTAGCAACATGTTGATTACACACTGGAGGTTAGTATGAACTGAGGGGCAATGCCCCCTAACCTAAGTGGGTCTACCAGCAAAACAACTGGTACTTGATTGGGGTGCGGGGGCAGTTTGGTTTCGTGCAACGCCCTCGCAGTAGGAAGAGACAGTTGTCATTTGAAAGGAAACTCCCTTTGTATAGGGTTCCAAACCTGCGAACCCTGATAAAAAAGCCCTTTCAATGTTATTAGTAAAGCCTAAACGTCCTTATTAAAAGCAAAAGCGCTAACACGCCTTTCCTTTCTAATATTAGAAAAGCAACCTTTCGCCTTTATTGATATAAAACAAGCTTACTTACTAATAAAGCGGCAATAAGCACCTTTTTTCTCAAAGTAAAGTTTCATGCTTGTTACTTTAGAAATATTGCAGTGTTAGCGAACAAATTCTCCTTTTCTACGAATCTACAACTCTCTTTACTGAGCGAGAATCCATCCATATCCCTTCCCTAACAAGTACTAGTGGGATATTCTAAAATTTCTAGTCTATCATTTGTTTGATAGGTTAGGTTTTCGGTCTTAATCTAGATAGGTCAGGGGCGCGTCGGAACGGTCGGTGGCTGCTTAGTCTCATCCGAGAGTCTAATCTCTTTGTACTGTTTTTTTTTTCAAAGAAAAAAGAAGAAGGGGTCGATTTAGTAGGCTCCTTCCCTTCCACTGCAGAACTGCACCAGCTGGTACTACGAGCCCTCTGTCCAACACATCTATCCAGCTCGCGTGGTTCACCGGTTCCACCGAAAACTCTTATTTGTTGAAGCGGGGCATAGGCGCCGAGCGAGAAACGTCTCCTCTTTCGTTTCGGTTTATTCACTGATCTAAAACTTAGCACTTGTTTTCTTATTGATTCCAGGGCAGGGGCGGCGGCGTTCTTTTTTGAAGTCTATCCGAACCGAATTAGCACTTCTCAGATCAGGCTAGGCCTCTCCAACTGAGCTGGGCGCCGGGGGCCCTGCATGCGCTAGCAATCGGCGCATAGGGGGGATTGCCCGGGTTTCTCGGCATGGTATCCTACACCTCGCGTTCATGATTTCTACATTCAACTGTGCCCCAGAGACATGGTCGAAGAACGCGCCCGTCCAGTGTGCTTCTTTCACGACATGCTCTGGTTCCGGGTGTTTTCCAGTGGTCTTCTAGCGTTAGAAAAAGTCGTGTCCGTCCCGGACATCTGCAACGTCCTCCCACACTTTTTTTAATATTGGACAAACAAATTTAAGGAAAAGACTGACCCATTCGGTGACTTTCGCGGTCGCCCTCACTGAACCGACTTGAATATGAACTACGATTCAGATCAAGTCTTACCGAAATCAGATTTCCTTTTCGTGCCATAGGCGCTTAGACTTTACTTTTTGACCCTTTTTTTCCTGGTCCAATATTAGTTCTCGAAAGTCTTTGTTTCCGTGTAGAAGCAAACTCTCCAAATATATGACCAACCTTTCCTTCCGTGATCTTACAACGAATAGGAGTTTTTCCATTGTAAATTCGTACAGAGCAATCAACGAATTCCGGCAAAATAGAAGATCTACGTGACCAAATTTTACTGTTCAAAAGAAGATCTCTCTTCTTCTTCATTCTCAACAAAAATTCATCAAAACAAATTCCCTTCCATATAGATCATCGTGGCATGAACTCAGTATTTCGTAATCATTCAATTACACCCTAAAAATATCCATAGGGTCAGCTCTTCCTCCTTCTCCTTTAGGATAAGATCGTCCTTGGTCCTTACAACATTCTCGGCTGCCTCCGAAAAAAAGCTGTAACCAGTGACTAGATCCGCTATAGAGCTACGCGTACATCGCCACGTCGAGACTCTCTCTTTCAAAAGTGACCGGCTTGTTGAAGAGGGAAAGATCACTCCTTAATGCAGCCGTGATCTTCTATACAATACCACCAGATGCGGTCGGACCAGATCGTTTGCCCAAGTCCCAGCAAGAAATTGTTATGAACTGACAAGGTCAATGCACCTCTTTCTCCTTCCCCTTCCCCGGAACAGCAACAATAAGAGTTCATTCCCGCTTGAGCGAGGAGAAGCAATAATTATACTCTTTTTTTTTCTAATTGAGAATCCTGGTTGAAAGCGTAATCCGGTACCGGTAGAGGGGTCTTGGCTTCTTCTCTTGATGTTATTTTGAAAACTATGATCAGTGCCCAACCACTTTGTCCACCGCTCTCTCTTCTCTTGCAGACCCTTCCTTTTATATGATATATGAACATTTGCATTCGGCTAGAGCCTTTCCATTTGCTTAGTGCAGCTCTTGTAAGGTAAGAATTACGGCTTAAAAATAGACGGGAGATTCGGCTACCAAACTGGACAACTAACCAATTCTGTCTCGCATTCTCTTTTTCAAATAATTCCTTCGTGAATGGAATCTTCCAACTTATGTAAGTAGAAATCTGTTACCTATAAACGTATAAGATCGAGCTACGAAGTTGGTTGGCCATGAATTATTGATACCGCATTTAGCGTACTTGAACCGAGCAAGTGCCTTCCACTCGAACTCCAACAGATATTTATTCCTGAGCCAGAACTTCTATCTGTCGGAGCGATAGAGGGGATTTTTGTCAATGGATTCAATTCCTTGGCTTGGAAAAGGTAGGTTCGAAATCGAATTCCGGGAATTGATTACTAATAGCTGGAATCATACTTTTTTGATAGCTTCAAGCAGAAGGAATGGAGCTTAAGAACCCCTTCTCCACGTGCTAGGGTTTAACCGTTCACCACGACATCTACATACATTAACTCATTAACGGAAGACTTCTTCTCGTGTCAGATGTCATTGAGAACATGTAGGGGATTAACCCTGGAGGGTTCAGCTTGCTCATCCCCAGCAATAAGAGTAGAAGGTTTCTCCTTCTTTGGGCATTCGCGAGCACGATGTGGCCCGCCGCCGATGAAGCATCCTGAGTCCGCCTTAAAAGGTTTTCCCGATTGCTTTGCCTTGGTAGAAGTAGTCTCTCTTTTATCATCACTATGCTACTCCTTCTCCATGGGGCAAAAAGCCTTCTGCTACTCGAATTGCTGAGGCCAGGTCCTGCGGATTTCGTTTTTGCAGCTCTTTTCTTTCACTCCTGGAGACCCATATCAAACCTAAACACCTTGTATTCTTCTGCCATGTTCCGTATCTTCATCATCAATGACTGAAACTGCCTAACATACGTACGCACAGACCCAGTCTGCCTCAGTTTATGCAAAGCTTCTCTACCCTGTCATGACGCATTCGTGTGGAGGAAAACTGCTTTCGCATTTCTCTTTTCAGATCGTCCCAACTAACGATCCGTGGATTAGCAAGGGCATCCTGATTGCTACGAAACCAGGTTTTAGCGTCCTCGCCAATGAAGCTCAACCCAATTTTTCTTTGCTTCAGGAGTGTTATTCATTCAACTTAAAGTACAACCCCATGTCTCATATAAAGTTCTCTATGTCCCTGGCATTTCGCTCCCCCAAGTACTTATTGGGGCCAGGTGCCTTCACCTTAGTTACACTTCAAATGTGAACAAATGTTTTATTCTATTTCCTAAGATAAGAATGTGGCTCAATTTTGTATGAAGATCTCCAGGAGGACGCATAAGAAAGCATGGCATTGAATCCGCTCCTGGTACAAGGTGTCGAAGTCTCCGGATGGCTAACTAGTTCCATTTCCCTCTCTCCCATTGAGACCATCTAAGATGTCAAGTTGGGCTAAGTCTTCCTCTGTTAGGTTCGCTTATTGCACGTATATGCCGGATGTCCTAGCTGTGCGCTTTAATCTAATAAAAGATAAGAAAGAAGGTGCTGCTACTTCCTTAGTTCCCTTCCCAACCCAAGGGTAAGGATAAGGGTAAACCTTTCTTTTTTAGATTGGATCTTCATAAAAGCATAACTTCTTTCACCAGATGTGGGAGCTCCTTCTAGCTAGCTTCTTTTTCAATTATATTCACGGGCTTGCCCTCGTTGTCTGGCATAACTACTTAAATAGGTATCCTCCTTAACAACTTAAGAATTAGCGCATCCATCCTTAACTCAACTAGACAATGCTTTAGACCATCCACAACTGGTTTTCTCAATTTAAAGGAGGGATCATCCGCCCTATCAAGGAAGTCTGAACTCTCAACCGTAGCTACTACTAGCCGCTCTCTTCTTACCGGGCTGATTTAGGAAATTCCTTATTTAATCAGTGCGTGTTAGTTTTAGTTCAATTCCCACTCTCCCATTCCCAGGAAATTAAGTAAAGGATAGTAGCCGATATCTGCCCTCTCTTTGAATTCATATTGTTCGATGCATCGGGAGATTTCCCGGCTAATGCGCACTCATAACTCCTAGCAACCCCTTCCCTAGCCCTCTCTTGATCTCTGCCAGCTGAAGCTAATCTCTCTTTGCCAACCAGCTAACTCCTAAGCTCATCTCCCTCTTGATCTGTGTCATCCCTAAAGGTGAGGGTTGCACATCTATAAATATCATAGCTACCCTTCTTTCCGGACCCTTAGCCAGGGAACTCAAAGAAGAAACTCTGCCTTTCCCTTCCAACTCTTCTTATTGGAACTTCTGCCAGTTCATTAGCAACAAGCAGCCTATAAAAGGAATGAATCCGCTCATCAACTTCTAGCTACTTAGCTCCTTCTCACTGAATCTCTTTCCCGCATCTCAGACTCTGTCTGTGCTACCCTTCTTGTTCCACTCATTTCCCTAGGCTTCGAACTCTTAGCCATGTTAATTAAAGAATCATTGCACTCATCATCTACTGAACTCATTTATTTCCTTAGGAAATGCATCTCATCTGACGCTCACTCACAAAAGAAGAATAATTGAACGTCAGATAAGTCGGGGAAATGAAATAAAGGCAAAAGGAAGGCTCGTCGATGCAATTGAGTTAATTGCGTAAGAGAAGCAATCCTAATCCTCCTTACATCTGCTGGACTAGCTCATCTGTCTCTTCTTGCTATCCACACAAGTATTCCAAGCATCTCGAATGCAAGTAGCTGCCCTTTTTAAACGTTCCACTTCCTTGCTATTCCTCTTCATCTACTCAACTCACATTAATAAAAGGAAATAGCTGCTATAAGAAAGGTAGCATCTAGAGGTTAGCTCACTCATGTTCGTTCTTTTTACCCTTCCCCATAGCGAGAATCTAGCGATCGAAGAGCTATCGCTCAGCTGCTTTGCATATTACGAAAGCTCAAAGGGGGCATGCTGCAAGAGCGTAGGTGAGTGGTAAGCGTAGGAGGCGTGCCCGAGGGACAGCGGCAGTAGTGTGGTTCCAGGTGCGTGCCATTTCTAGATTGAGATCCGCAGGGTGGCGCGGCGGGGACTTCGACTACCTTATATCGGGTGAAGAGAAGGGGTGGTAGGCTTAGTAGGGCTCGAACCTACAATATAACTGTTATGAGCGGTACGTTTCAACCAATTAAACTATAAGCCCCTACGGATCTCTACATGCAATTTGCTCACTTCGGGAAGAGCGGACGCAAGAAAGAGGCCTTTGCTCTATCTCTTTGCTCTATTTGCTTATTCCTCTTCCAAGGAATGAACAAAAAAAAGATTTATTTCTTATTCATAGATAGATAGAGAATATTATATATCTATTATTAGAATAATCTAATTAAGTAAGCGGCCCTTTCACGACTCAAACAGCCGGTACGCTTTCCGGCTCGCAACGACTCAAACGGGAGGGGGCTCCCTATTTGCTTGCAATGTCGGTTGTTCGCGTTTAGTTAAAAGTAGAAAGGTATTCTGATTGAAGGCTAAGCTTGATAGACCTCGATGCCTATAAAAAAGTTGCATCATTGAAATCGTAGTCTCTAGACGATAAAGGGGGGGGGGGGGTGCTTCGCTTGGTGTCTGATGGATAAAATACGCATATGTCCCGTGAGTGGAAGCTGTTGGCTTAATAGGGCCTGGACCTTAAACTGGGACTAGTGGAAGAAGGTGTAGCGAAATCCGAAATCCGGGCTTCAATAAATGTGGAATTAAAAAATTAGATTATTCAGACATCTGAATCCAAAGTTATTGACATGCAAAGGTGATGGTAACAATAAAAAATCGTTAGTATGTCTTCATCTTTAAAAATCCAATTTTTTTGCATTAGTTAAAAAAACCGAAACTTTACCATCACAAAAATATCTTAAATTAATTTGGAATTAAAAAAAATCAGATTAGCCCATCATCCGAAGCCAAAGTTACGGACTTGCAAACGTGATGGTAACAAAGAAAATCATGAGTACAAGATCATCTCCAAAATTTCAATTTTTTGACATTAATTAAAATATATCGAAACTTTACCATTACGTAGATATTGAAAAATAATGTAGAACTAAAAAAATCATACGAAGCCAAAGTTACGGACTTGCAAATGTTATTGTAACCAAAACAAATCGAGAGTACTGCTTCATCTCCAAAAGTCCCATTTTTCGACATTAGTTAAAAAAATATCAAGACTCTACCATCACGTAGACATCCAAAATTAATGTGGAATTAAAAAAAAATCAAATTATACCGACATCAGAAGCCAATGTTACGGACTTGTAAAGGTGATAGTAACAACAAAAATCGTGAGTACCAGGTCATCTCCAAAATTCCAATTTTTTTACATTAATACAAAAATACCAAAACTTTACCATCGTGTAGATATAAAAAAATAATATGGAATAAAAAATCATATTATTCCGACATCCGAAGCTAAAGTTAGGGAGTTGCAAAGGTGATCGTAACAATAAATAATCCTTAGTACATGTTCATCTCAAAAAGTCCTATTTTCGGCATTAGTTAAAAAATATCGAAACTTTCCCATCACGTAGATATCCAAAATTAATGTGCAGTTAAAAAAATCAGATTATATCGACATCGGAAGCCAAAGTTACAGACTTGCAAAGGTGACGGTAACAACAAAAAACTGTGAGTACTGAGTCATCTCCAGAATTCCAATTTTTTGACATTAGGTAAAATATACAAAAACTTTACCATCAACTAGATATAAAAAACAATATAGAATTAAAAAAATCATATGATTCCAACAACCGAAGCCAAAGTTACAGACTTGCAATGGTGATGGTAACAAAAACAAATCGTGAATACATGTTCATCTCCAGAATTCCGATTTTTCGACATTAACATTAGTTAAAAAATACCGAAGCTTTACCATCATGTAGATATCAAAAATTTGCGTGGACTATAAAAAAAGGTTATTCCGACATCCAAAACCAAAGTTATGTACTTGCAAAAGTGATGCTAACAATAAAAAATTCTTAGTATGGGTTAAAAAAATATCAAAACTTTACCATTACGTATATATCCAAAATTAATGTCGAATTAAAAAAACCAAATTATACCGACGTAAGAAGCTAATGTTACGGACTTCTAAAGGTGATGGTAACAACAAAAATCGTGAGTACCAGGTCATATCCAAAATTCCATTTTTTTTACCTTAATTAAAAAATATTGAAACTTTACCATCACAAAGATATCTTAAATTATTATAGAATTAAAAAAATCAGATTATACCAACATCCAAAGCCAAAGTTACGGACGTGCAAAGGTGATGGTAACAAAGAAAATCGTAAGTACGGGTTCATCTTAAGAATTTCAATTTTTCGACATTAGTTAAAAAATATTGAAAATTTACAATCACATAGATATCAAAAATTAATTTAGAATTTAAAAAAAATCTGGTTATTCCGACATCCTAAGCCAGAGTTAAAGATTTGCAAAGGTAATGGTAACAAAAAAAATCGTGAGTATCAGGTCATCTCTAGAATTCTAAATTTTGGAGATTAATTCAAAAATACTGAAACTTGACCATAGTGTAGATATAAAAAATAATGTAGAATAAAAAAATCATATTATTCCGACATCCAAAGCCAAAGTTACGGACTTGCAAAGGTGATGGTAACAATAAATAATTCCTAGTATGTGTTCATGTCCAAAAGTCCCATTTTTCGGCATAAGTTAAAAAATATCAAAACTTTACCATCACGTAGATATCCAAAATTAATGTGGAGTTAAAAAAAATCAGATTATACCGACATCGGAAGCCAAAGTTATGGACTTGCAAAGTGATGGTAACAACAAAAAACCGTGAGTACCGGGCATCTCCATAATTCCAAATTTGCGACGTTAGTTGAAAAATAACAAAACTTTACTATCACGTAGATATCCAAAATTAATATGGAATTAAAAAAATCATATTATTCCGACATCCGAAGCCAAAGTGACGAACTTGGAAAGGTGATGGTAACAAAAACAAATCGTAAGTATGGGTTAATCTCCAGAATTCCTATTTGTCGATATTATAGGAAAATATACCGAAACTTTATTATCATGTACATATCCAAAATTAATATGGAATTAAAGAAATCAGATTATAGACATCTGAAGCCAAAGTTACGGACTTGCAAAAGTCCTATCTTTTCGATATTAGTTAAAAATACATAAAGTTTACCATCACAAAGATATCTCACATTATCGTGGAAGTAAAAAAAATCAGATTATACCGACATCGAAAGCCAAAGTTACTGACTTGGAAAGGTGATGGTAACAATGAAAATCATGAGTACCGGGTCATCTCCAAAATTCCAATTTTTCGACATTAGTTAATAAATACCGAAACTTTACCATCACGTACATATTGAAAAATAATGTAGAACTAGAAAAATCATATGATACCTGATAAGGAAGTGGAACTTTGAGGAGTAAAATGTAGATAATAAAACCTTATATAGCAAGCTGTAAAGTAAGAGGAGGAATTTAAGACTATATATTTTAGTTAGGGACTAACATGTAATAAGTCCTTTTATGTAACTGTTTTCAGTTGTATTCTAAGTCATTGCGCCTCTATATAAGGGCCAAGGCTGATCTAATAAAGGGGTTGGATGTTTGAGTTAGAACATTTGAATACTCTGATTTTCTTTCTTTGGAATCAATTTCTCTCTCTAAAACTTTACTCTTCTTATTTACTAAAGCGATTTAGCGATTCAAGTAATGAGACTCACCAAACTGGCGACTTCACTGGGGACCGATTAATAATTGGTTCATATTTTGTTTGTTTGAACTTTAGCCGATCTTGAAAACAATTTTAAAGCTTTACGATGAATCTTGAAAATGACCTGTTGGTTCGATCAGCTGTCGAAACACGAAGTTTTTTTTTCTACAGAGGACATATGATAGACAATAACCACCAGACTCAATCTGAGATAAAATTACGAATGAACCAGCTCTTGGATAAGATAAACGCTTTGAACGAGAAATACGTTCAGAAAGAACATGAGATTCACTCAGCAAGGCTGAAATCCGAGGTGAAATAAATGAATGAACAAAATGAAGTTGGAAGTCAATCTGTTCGACCTTGCACTGATCGTCAAATCAGGAGTGAGCAGAAGAAGGCGCACTTCAAAGCTCCAAAAGAACGCCACTCTTCTCAAAAAGAAAAGAAAGATAAACAAAAGTATATCACATCTAGTGACGAGGAGGTTGAGAGCTCTAGATCAGGTTTTAAAAGGCACAGGGTATGATGGGGCTGATCGGAATCTATACGCGGTAATGGGAACAAATGACCATGGTTAAGGTGTTGATTTGAGGAATTCTCCATTGACAAGTGAAATTAAATCTATTACGCTTCTGAAGCATTTTGTCATCTCAAAAATTGAAAAGTTCAATTGGATGCAGGATCCAGACGATCACATTGAACAATTCAAAAATTACATGATGAATTTCGAGGACGACGACAGTTCTTTAGGAGTAAGGAGGTGAGAGAAAATAGGGACACAATTATCCAATGCAAGCAAGCAGTTGGAGACAAGTTGAAGGATTACACGAAGCGCTTTGTTTTGACAAAAGCAAGTTTGGATAATTGTGAAGTGTCGGTGGCGATGGCTACTTTCAGTCAAAGACTGTTGCCAGGTGATCTGGCTAATGAAACAACCAAAAGAAGAGCTTTAACAGTACCAGAGCTTTGCTGGCTCAAGTTGAAGACCAGATTAAAGTTGAAGAGTCAACTAGGGTTCGAGGGTTAGCAGTTAACATTCCAAAGAATTCAGGACAAGCACCACATAATCAACATAACACAGGGAAACCTTCAAATTCTCAACAGGCACGTTCAAGAAACAACAACCTACCACCTCGAACTGGGGGGTATTCGAATTAAGCTTTGTCTTATTATTTCAATAGGCCGAGGCCGAATCAATGGATAAGGCCTAAATATTATGCGGATTTGACTGAAAGTGTAGCTGTTATTTTTTATAAAACTAAGGGATATGTAAATTTGAGAAAGCCCGCTCTAATCAACAAGCCTAGAGAGGAGCGAAATAACAAATTTTGCAGGTACCATAATGACATTGGTCACAACACTGCTGATTGCATTGCTCTGAAAAAGAAAGTCCAAACGTTGATTGAAAATAGAAAGCTAGTTACTTACGTGAAGGCACAGAGCAATGCATCGAAAAATCCTTTAGCATCAACTTCACAGCCAGCTAATCGAAGTGCGGAAGCTGACAATTTGATGATTTTGGATTCAAAGGTTGATAAATTTGATGCTGCCTCATATAGGGATCCAGATAGGTTGATCCTAATGGCAGTGAAGAGCCAATAAAGAAGGGGCATGCTCGAAGTTTTGTTAGTATTTTGAGTCATTGGCCATTTTTGGGGGCAATTCGATGACTAGTAATACTGATAGCTCAAGAAAAATATATATTGTAAGTTTGAGGACTAAAACGTAAATAATAAAACTTTATATAACAGGTTGTAAAGTTAGAGGAGAAATTTATGATTATATATTTTAGTCAGGGACTAACGTGTAATAAATCCTTTTATGTAACCGTTTTCAGTTGTATTCTAATTCCTTGCGCCTCTATATAAGGGTCAAAGTTGATCTAATAAAGGGGTTAGATTTTTGAGTTAGAACATTTGAGTACTCTAATTTTCTCTCTCTAGAATCAATTTCTCTCTAAAAACTTTCATCTTCTCATTTACTAAAGCGATTTAGTGATTCAAGTAATCAAACTCACAAATTCCGACATCCAAAGCCAAAGTTACGGACTTTCCAAGGTTATCTCTAGAATTCCTATTTTTCGACATAGTTAAAAAATTACGAAACTTGCTTAAATCGTTGTCTAGTCCTTCGACTATCACGTTTTCTATCATTTATTCCCTCAACTAAAAAATCATGTAGTCCACTAACTGTTGAAAATCTATAAATTTAGTCATCGCGCGTGGTCTTCTCCTTGGTTTTGCCACGTTTCACTATAGTTAAATGGTTTTTTGTCTCACAAATAGTCCCTCGCCTTTTAATTCCGTTTTTATCCTCTGAATTTAATATTTCTTTTATTTATTATAAATTTAATATCACAAAGGTTATCCTCTGAATTTGCGATACTCGGTTTAAAAAAATACCAAAACCAAATTTGCATCTCCTTCACTCATTTGGAATAGCTTGTTTGACTAATTATCAAACAAAATAATAATAAATCGTTCTCTTCTCTCTCTAGCCACATCTTAATCCTGTTCTGAGTCAATCTGATTTTGGCAACCCATTTCCCCATGCCTTTGTCGCACCAAAACCTTTTTAGCACACACTGTATTATTGTAGAATACAGTGTAGAATTGCAGTTGTTTGTCTCTTTCTTATTTCAACTCTCTCTCGATACAAACACCAAAAGAAGTCATCGCTTTTAACAAAATACAGTCGGTGGTAGTACCAGAGGAGGACTTACCTAAACCCGATGCCATACCCAATCTGCACTTCTTGGAGCACCACTAACCATATTACATATTCAAAGACGGGTAATTTATCATACTCAGGTTTGCTGCCAATGTGTATCCAGAAAACCACTGGGAGAACGGGCCTCATCTGGAAAGTCAAGAGGTTGACTATGCAAATACACCACCACCATCTAGCAGCAATGATGACTACCTTAACACATCGCTGCCGTATGAGAGCGAGGATGACTATCCTAATACGTTGTTGTCGCTTGGGAGTAAGGATGATTACCCTAGTACGATGTCGTCATTTAGAAGCGAGGGTGACTACCTTGGAGAAGACTTTGAACGAAGAAAATGTAACATGAGTGACGATGAAAATGAAGAAGACTATAACCAAAAAAAGGTAACATAATATTTACTAGACGAGGTAGTTGAAGAAGAAACACACTCATAAGTAGAACCGGAGGAGGTAGTACGTGAGGAGGATTTACCCAAACCGATGACATACTCGTTTATCACTTCCCGGAGCACCACTACCCGGATTACATACCCCAAAACAAGCACGCTATCGTACCGGGGTTCGCTGCCAATGTCTATAAAAAAAACCACTAGGGAAAGAATTTGATCGAGAAAGCCAAGAGGTTGAGTATGCTAATACGCCGACACCGTCTGGGAGCGAGGATGAATACCTTAATACGTCACTGGAATCTAGGAGTGAAGATTACTACCCTAATACACTGCCGCTGCCTGGGAGCGAGGATGACTACCCTTGAGAAGACTATAAACAAATAAATTATAACAGGAGTGACGATGAAAATGAAGAAGACTATGGCCGAAGAAAATGGAACATAATATTTACTATTGGAGGGAGTATATGAAGAAACACATTAGGTGGTAGTACAGGAGGAGGTAGGACCTGAGGAGGACTTACCTGAACCCGATGACATACTTGATCTAAACTTCCTGGAGCACCACTACCCGGATTACATAGCCGAAGACGAGCACCATATCGTACATGGGTTTGCTACCAATGTGTATCCGGAAAACCACTAGAAGGAAGAGCATGATCCAAAAAGTCAAGACGTTGACTACACTAATATACTGCCACTATCTTGGAGCAAGGATGACTACCGTAATACGCCGGTACCGATTGGGAGCGATGATCACTAGCCTAATATGCTGCCGCCACCTAAGAGCGAGAATGAATACCCTTCAGACGAACATGACTGAAGAAAAGGTAACAGGAGCGATGATGAAAATGAAGAAAAGGTAACATAATATTTACCAAAGGAGGTAGTAGAAGAAGAAACACAATTGGAGGTAGTACCAGAGGCGAACTAACCCGAACTGAATTACAAAAGGAGGTAGTAGAAGAAAAAACACAGTCAGAGGTAGTACCAAGAAGAAGGACCCACCCAAACCCGATAAAGTACATGATCAACACTTCCTCGAGTACCACTATCCAGATTGTATACCGAAAGACGAGCACCCTATCGTACTCGGGTTCGCTACCAATGTGTATACGAAAAATACCTAGGGGGAAGAGTCTGATCCGGAAAATCAAGAGGTTGAGTATACTAATATACTGCCATCATCTGGGACCGAGTATGACTACCTTAACACACCGCTGCAGTCTGGGAGCGAGGATAATTACTCTAATATGCTGCCGCCACTTGAGAGCGGATGACTACCTTGTATAAGACTATGATGGAGCAAAAGGTAACAAGAACTATGGCGAAAGAAAATGTAACATAATATTTATTGTATGAGATAATAGAAGAAGAAACCCAGTCAAAGGTAGTGCCAGAAGAAGATTTACAAGAACCTATGACATACCCGATCAAAACTTCCCGGACTACCACTACCCGGATTACATATCCAAAGACGAGCATCATATCGTACCCGGAGAACCACTAGGGGAAATATAAGGTCTGGAAAGTCTTGGTTGACTATTCTAATACGCCATCACTGTTTGGGAGCGAGGATGACTATTCCAATATGCCGCTGGCGTATAGGAGTGAGGATGACTACTCTAATTTGATGCCCTCCCCTGGGTACGAGGTTGACTACCTTAGAGAAGACTATGATTGAAGAAAAGATAACAGGGGCGACGATGCAAATAAGGAACACTATGACTGAAGAAAACGTAACATAATATTTACTAGAGGAGGTAGTAGAAGATGAAACACAGTCGGAAGTAGTACTTGAGGAGAACTTACCCGATCAGCACTTTCAGGAGCACCATTACCTAGATTCCATACCCAAAAGCACGCACTGTATCGTACCCGAACCAGATGACCTACCCGATCAACACTTCTTGGAGTATCACCATCCGGATTACATACCCAAATATAAGAACCTTATGGTAACCGGGTTGGCTACCAATGTGTATCCGGAAAACCACTAGGAGCAAGAGCTTGATCCATAAAGTCAAGAGGTTGACTATGCTAATATGTTGCCACCGTCAGGGAGCGAGTGTGACTACCCTAATACGCCACTATCATCTTGGAGCGAGGATGACTCCCTAATACGTTGCGGCTGCTGGAGAGCGAGGATGACTACCCTAGATAAGACTATGACCGAAGAAAAGGTAACAAGAGCGACGGTGCAAATGAGGAAGACTGTGACTGAAGAAATTGTAACATAATATTTACTTGAGGAGGTAGTAGAAGATAAAATACAGTCGGAGGTAGTATCAGAGGAGGTACTACTGGAGGAGGACCTTCCCGAACCTGATAACAGACTCGATTAGCACTTCTGAGATAACCAATGTCCCGATTACATACCCAGAGACGAACAACCTATCGTACCCGGGTTGGCTACCAATGTATATCTGGAAAACCACTAGGGGGAAGAGCCTGATCTACAGAGTCAAGAGGTTGACTAATCTAATACGCCACTACCGTCTGGGAGTGATAATGACAACCCTAATACGTTTCCGCCGCATGAAAGCGAGGATGAATACCCTCTAGAAGACAACGACCAAAGAAAAGATAATAGGAGTGACGATGAAAATGAAGAAAACTATGAAAAAAGAAAATGTTACATAATATTTACTAGATAAGGTAGTGGAAAAAGAAACATATTCGAAGGTACTACCTCAAATATTTACATGATGTATATTTGAAGTGCCGATCCGGTATGTCAACGAGTGACTAACCTAATACACTTCCAAAGCCTGGAACGCTGATGACTACCCTATAGAAGACTATGACCGAAGAAAAGGTATGATGAGCGATGATAAAAATGAAGAAGACTATGAACAAGAAAAAATAAGAGAATATTTACTAGTGGAGGTAGTACGAGAAGAAATGCAGCCAGAGGTAGTATCTGAGGAGGACTTACCCGAACTCGATGACATACCCGATCATCACTTCCATGAGTACCATTACTAGGATTACACACCCGAAGACGCAGCCTATCAAACTCGGGTTTGCTGCAAATGTGTATATGGAAAACCACTAGGAGTAAGAGCTTGATCCGGAAAGTAAGGAGGTTGACTACGCTAATATGCCGTCACCACTTGGGTGCTAGGATGACTAGCCTAATTAGCTGATGCTGTCACAGAGCGAGTATGACTTTCCTAATACGCGGCCGCCGCCTGGTAGCCAGGATGACTACCTTACACAAGACCATGACAAAAGCAAAGGTAACGGGAACGACGATGAAAATAAAAAAAGACTATGACCAAGGAAAAGGTAATATAATTTTTGCTCGAGGAGGTAATGGATGAAAAAACACATTCTGACGTAATTCCGGAGGAGGTTGCATCGGAAGAGGTAGGACCAGAGGAAGACTTACCCGAACTGATGACATACTCCATCAGCAATTCTCGGAGAATCACTACCTGGATTACATTCTCGAAGATGACCACCCTATCGTAACTAGGTTTGTTGCCAATGTGTATCCAGAAACCGTTAGGAGGAAGAGCCTCATCCAGAAAGTCAAAAGGTTAATTATGTTAATACTCCGTCATCGTCTGGGAGCGAAGACCCGAGTACGGTATCGCCGCCTAAGAGCAAGGATGACTACCTTAGAGAAGACTATGTTCGTAGAAAAGGTAACATGAACGACGATGCAAATGAAGAAGACTATGACTGAAGAAAAGGTAACATAATATTTAGTAGAGGTAGTAGAAGAAGAAACACAGTCGGTAGTAGTACCGGAATAGGACTTACTCGAACCCAATGACATATATGATCAACACTTCCCGGAGCACCACTATATGGATTACATATCTGAAGAGAAGCACCGTAATACGCCACTGCCATTTGGGAGCGAGGAGAACTACGCTAATATGTTGCCGCTGCCTTGGAGTCAGGATGACTAACCTGGAGAAGACTATGATTGAAGAAAAGGTAACAAAAACGACGATGAAAATGAAAAAGAGTATTAACTTAAGAAAATGTAACATAATATTTACTATAGGAGGTAGTAGAAGAATTAACACTATCGGAGATAGTACTAGATTAGGTAGTACCGGATGGGGTGGTACCGGAGGAGGTAGTATCAGAGGAGGACTTAACCGAATAGTTCCAGAAGTACCACGACCCATATTACATACCTAAAGACAAGCACCCTATCATACCCGGGTTCGCTGCCAATGTGAATCCAGACAACCACTAGGTTTGTTACACTAATATGCCGCCACCGTCTAGCAGCGAAGATGACTACCCTAATACGTCGCTGCCGTCTATGAGCAACGATGACTACCCTATTACGCTTCCGCCCGCTGGGAGCAATGGTAACTACCCTAGAGAAGACTATTACCTTAGAAAAGGTAACAAGAGCGACGATGAAAATGAAAACAATTATGACCGAAGAAAAGGTAACATAATATTTACTATAAGAGGTAATAGAAAAAGAAACACAGTCTGAGGTAGTACCGGAGGAGAACTTACCCGAACCGAATTACATACCTAGAGACGAGCACCCTATTGTATCCAGGTTTGTTGCCAATGTGTATCAAGAAAACCACTAAGGAAAGTGCTTGATCTAGAAAGTCAATGGGCTGACTCCTCCAATATGCCGTCACCGTCTGGTACCGAAGACGACTATCCTAATATGTTGTTGCCGTCTCAGAGCGAGTATGACTACCATAATACGATGTCGTTTTCTGGGAGCGAGGATAACTACCCTAGAGAAGAATATGACCGAAGAAAAGGTAACATGAGCGACGATGCAAATGAGGAAGACTATGACTGAAGAAAACGTAACATAATATTTACTAGAGGAGGTAGTAGAAGAAGAAACATAGTTAAAGGTAGTACCAAAGGAAGACCTACCCAAACTCGTTGACATACCGGATCGGCACTTCCGATAGTACCACTATCCAGACTACACACCCAGAGACGAGCACCCTATCATACTCGGGTTTGCTACCAATGTCTATCCGGAAAACCACTAGGGGGAAGTGCGTGATTCGGAAAGTCAAGAGGTGGACTACGCTAATATGCCTACCCTAATACGCCGTTGCCGTCTAGGAGTGAAGATGACTACCCTAATATGTTGTCGGCGATTGAGAGTGAGGATGACTACCTTGTAGTAGAGTATGACCGAAGAAAAAAGATAACATGAGCGACAATGAAAATGAAGAAGACTATGACCGAAGAAAAGGTAACAAGAGCGACGATGAAAATGAAGAAGACTATGATCGAAGAAAAGGTGACGAGGGAGTAGAATAAGAAACATAGTCGGAGGTAGAACCGATGACATACCCGATCAACACTTCCCGGAGCACCACTATCCGGATTACGTACCTGAATACGAGCACCCTATCATACCCGGGTTTGCTACCAATGTGAGAGAGGATGACAACCCTAATATGTTGTTGTCTCTTGGGAGCGAGGATGACTACCCTTGAGAAGACTACGACTGAAGAAAAGGTAACATGAGCGAGGATGAAAATGAAAAGGAGTATGACTGAAGAAAAGGTAACATAATATTTACTAGGAGAGGTAGTATAAGAAGAAACAGAATCGAAGGTAGTACTGGTTGAGGTAGTACCAGAATAAGACATACCCGAACTGATGGCATACCCGATTAGCACTTCTGGGAGCACCACTACCCGGATTACAAACCCAAAAACGAGCACGGTATCGTACCGGCATTTGCTGCCAATGTCTATCCAAAAAACCACTAGGGGGAAAAGCGTGATCCGGAAAGCCAAGAGGTTGACTAAATTAATATGTCGCTACCGTCTGGGAGCAAGGATGAATAACCTAATATGTCGTTGCCTTCTGGGAACGAGGATGACTACCCTAATACGCCGCCACCATCTTAGAGCAAGGCTGACTACCTTTGAGAACACTTTGAACAGTAGATTAGGTAACGGGAGCGATGATGAAAATGAAGAAGATTATGACCAAAGAAAAAATAACATAATATTTATTATAGGAGTTAGTTGAAGAGGAAACATAGTTTGAGGTAGTACAAGAGAGGATGACTTACTCGAAGCCGATGATATACCGGATCAGCAATTCCCGAAGCACCACTACCCAGATTATATACCCGAACCTTGATTTTCAGCCCAGTTGAAGATTATTTTTTATCTATTTTAAAACTATAAGTTATAACTACAGAAATATTGATTACTAATATGAATAAAATATTAATTATAGTTTAATTTTTATTAAATTTTTTTAATTTTTTTTTATATCTCTAATTTTTATATAAAACTTAGTACTTAAAATCATTTTTTAAAAATCGAAAATATAATATTTCACCAATAGTTTTTTTAATATTCATTATTGAAATATTAAAAGTTTAATTTAAAATCTAAAATTAATAACTCATTACAAATCATATTTTATAAATTGATAAAAGTTCTTAAAATCACTTTTTAAAAATTGAAAAAATAATATATCACCAATATGTTTTTTAATATTCATTATTGAAATATTAAAAGTTTAATTTAAAATCTAAAATTAATAACTCATTACAAATCATATTTTATAAACTGATAAAATTATTGTTCAATAATTAGAAAATATCAAATTCTAATATTTATTATGCATTTCAAATATACATCAAAACTACGACATTAACAAAAATATCCTAATTTAAATATAATTTCAAATTTATATATTTATATTAATTAAATATGTTTGATAGATTTATTAATAAATACTAAAATTTACTATTTAAATACCTTTTGGACGGTGCTATATTAGCTTTTCTTCTCATTTGTACAATATTTCCGACCCTCTCTATTTACTTATTGCTTTATTTGTTTTTTCCTTTCCATAAACTCTTTAGAAAATAAAAACCATGTCCTTTGTTTTGATGTTTTATTTGTGAGGTATATTTTCATACTAGCCCAGAAAATATTACGACCGATACGATCCGGCCATGGATTATACCAGAGAAGAAAAAACCACAGTCGGAGGAGGTAGTACAAGAGGAAGACTTACCCGAACCCAACGACATACTCGACCATCACTTTTAGGAGCACCACTACCCGAATTTCATACCCCACCACCGTGTGGGAGCGATGATGACGATCCTAATACACCATTACCGTCTAGGAGGATATATGACTACTCTAATACGTTGCCGCCCCTTGGGAGCGATGATGACTACCCTAGTACGCCGTTGTCGTTTTACGTTATCGCTGTCTGGGAGTGAGGATGCAAACCCTACAGAAGACTATGACCGAATAAAATGTAACATAAACAACGATGAAAATGAATAAGACTATGATCGAAGAAAAAGTAACATAATATTTACTAGAGGATGTAGTAGAAGAATAAACACAGTCGAAGATAGTACTAGAGGGGCTAGTACTAAAGGAGGACTTACCCGAACCTGATGACATAGACGATCAGCACTTTTTGGAGCATTACTATCTAGATTACATACCTAAAGACGTGTACCTATCATACCCCGGTTCGCTGTCATTGTTTACTCAGAAAACCACTAGGGGGAAGAGCTTGATCTAGAAATTCAAGTTTACTATTCTAATACGCCGATGCAGTCTTGGAGCGAGAATGACTACCCTAATACGCTACTATCGTCTGAGAGCGAGGATAACTACCCTAATACGTTACAGCCGCCTAGGAGCGATGATGATTACCCTTGAGAGGACTATGTTCGAAGAAAAGGTAACAGGAGCCCAAAACAATGTAACATAATATTTCCAAGATGAGGTAGTAGAAGAAGAAACATAGTCGACGGTATGAGGAGGAGTTACCTGAACCCGTTGACATACCTGATCTGAAAAGTCAAGAGGTTGACTACGCTACTACGCCGCCATCGTATGGGAGTGCGGATGACTACCCTAATACGTTTCCGCTTGGTAGCAACGATGACTACCCTAATACGATGTTGTAGCTTGGGAGCGATGATGACTACCCTGGAGAAGACAGTGGCTGAAGAAAAGGTAACAAGAGCGACGATGAAAATGAAGAAAACTATGACCGAATAAAAGGTAACATAATATTTACACTAGGAGGTAGTAGAAGAAAAAACATAGTTGTAAGTAGTATCGGAGGAGGAATTACCCGAATCCGATGAATACCAAATAAGCACTACTCGGAGCACCACTACTCGAATTACATACCTGAAGACGAGTAGCCTATTATACCCGGAGAACATTATGGCCGAAGATAAGGTAACAGGAGGGACAATAAAAATGAATACGACTATGACCGAAGTAAAGGTAACATAAAATATACTAGAGGAGGTAGTACTAGAGGAGGACTTGATGATCCCGATAATATAATCGACCAAAACTTCTCAGATTAAATATCCGAAGACGAAGATCTTATAAAAGTCGGGTTTGCTGTGTGTATCCAAAAAACCACTAGGAGAAAGGATGGTCACCCTAATACGCTGCCATCTTCTCGTAGCAAAAAAAAGGTAAGAAAAATGACGATGATAAGGAAGTTGATGAAAAATAATGATGATAACGATGACGATGTGACTAAACAAAAGGTAACACAGTATAGGTAGTTGATGAAGAAACACCGTCGGAGGTAGTACCGGAGAAGAACTTACCCGAATCGATGATATACCCGATTAGCATTTCCACGATCACCACTACCTAAATTACATACTCGAAGATGAACAGCCTACCGTAACCAGGTTCGCTGCCGAGTGTATCCGGGTAGTATCGGAGGACAGCTTAGCCGAACCGATGACATACCGATCACTACTTCCTGGAGCACCACTACCAGATACCATTCCAAAAAACACACACCCTATCATACCCGGGTTCGTTGCCAATGTGTGTGATGTGATCCTAGATGACACAAGGAGTTTAGAACATGGAAATGTGCAAGAACCAGATGAACAACTTGAAAAAGAAGATGAGCTTGAAGTTGAAGATATTCTTATTTTACCGGCTAGTCCAACAACTCAATCAAGAGCAAAACAATTTAACAAAGCTGTTGGAGGATTGCTTAATCAACTAGAGAATCCACGTGATCAAAACAGCAAGTATGGTGGAAAAGCTTGTCAAACCACTTTGGTCTTGATTCAAGCTAATTGATTTCAACAAATGAGAAAGTGTCTCGATTGTACTCTTTTTCCCTTGTTCAAGTTTTGTCCCACTGGGTTTTCTTGACATGGTTTTTAATGAGGCAATTGTTTCACTTCACCATTGCCCATTTGTTGAAATAAAAGCCCAAGGCCCATCTACACCAAAAGCCACGTCCTTGGAGGAGGGAAGGGTCTGATTTCCAGCTTTTATCATTAATACTTTGTATTTTCAATATTAAAGCATTTTGTTTCCAAGAAAAGTTTTTATTGTTTTAGAGGCATGCATTATGTTTCCAAGAACAGCCTTAATTGTGTTCAATGCTAGTTCTTTCTCCTATAAAAACTATGTACTCAGAATTCTAATCGTTAGACTATCTTTGATTCTGAAAAAAACTTCTTAAGTTTTACTCTTCTCTTGTTGGTGTGTAATATCCACAAGAAAACCTGTTCTTCATTTGGTGCGCCATATCCAAAGGAAGATCAGTTGGAATATCAAAGGCCTTTCCACAACCTTTGTGTGACTTATCGATCCACATCCTTTGATCCTTGAATTCTTTTGGGTTCATGGTTGCAATGTTATCCCTATCCCATTTCAGAGTGCCGATTCTAGGAGGAGTTTATCAATGTGTCCGGATAACTAATGGGGGAAAGAGCCTTATCTGAAAAGTCAAGAGGTTGACTACGCTAATACACCGCCACTCTCTAGAAGCGAAGATAACTACCTTAGTACACCGTTGCCATTTAGGAGGGAGGATGACTACCCTAATACATTGTCGTCACCTGGGAGATAGGATGACTCCCCTTGAGAAGATTATAACCGAAGAAAACGTAAAAGGAGCGAGGATAAAATTGAAGAAGAGTATGACAAAAGAAAAGGTAACATAATATTTACTAGAAGACGTAGTAGAAGAAGAAAAATAATCGGAGGTAGTACCGTAGGAGGACTTACACAAACTCGATGAGATACCCGATAAACACTTCCTTGCGCACCACTACCGGAACTACATACCTAAAAACGAGCACCCACTAGAGTTCACTACCAATGTGTATCCGGAAAACCATTAGGAGCAAGAGACTATTTCGCAAAGTCAAGAGGTTGATTACACTAATATGTCGCCACGGTCTAGGAGCGAAGATGACTACCCTAGCACGCCGCTGCCGTCTCGGAGCAAGGTTGAATACACTAATACACTGCTTCCATCTGGGAGAGATGATTATATTAGTTGGCGGACAATATGACCGAAGATAAGGTAAAATGAACCACGATAAAAATGAAGAAAAATATGACCGATGAAAAGGTAACAGAAAATATACTAAGGGAAACAATACTAGAAGAGGAGTTACGTGAACCAGATGACATACCCGATTAGCACTTCCCATATTAAATATCCAAAGACGAGCAACCTATCAAACTTGTGTTCACTGCCAATGTGTATCCGGAAAACCACTAGGTGGAAGAGCCTGATCTAGAAACTAAGGAGGTTGACTACGCTAATATGTAGCCACCATCTGGGATCGAGGATGATTACCCTAATCTGCCGATGCTGTCAGGGAGCAAGGATGACTTCCCTAATACATTGCTGCCGTCTAGGAGCAATGCTGACTACCAGGAGAAGAATATGACAGAATAAAAGATAAGAAAATCGACGATGATAATGAAGAAAACTATGACTGAAAAAAGGTAACATTATATTTACTAGGTGAGGTAGTGTATGAAGAACACCGTAAGACGTAGTACCAGAGGAGGACTTACCCAAACCAATGATATACCCGATCAGTATTTCCGGAACACCACTGTCCGGATTACATACTCGAAGATGAGCCCCAATTGCAACCCGGTTTACTGCCAATGTGTATCCGAGTAGTACCAGAGGAGGAATTAACCGAACCGATGACAAACCCGATCAGCACATACCGGAGCACCACTACCCCGCTTCTCTACCAAAAACGCGCACCCTATCGTACACGGGTTTGCTGCCAATGTGTATCAGGATAACCACTAGGGGAAAAGCCTGATCTGAAAAGTCAAGAGGTTGACTACACTAATACGCTGCCACTGGGAGGGAAGATGACTACCTAAATTGGCCCTACCTTTTGGGAGGGAGGATGATACTCCTTGTGAAGACTATGACCGAAGAAAAGGTAAGATGAGCGAGGATCAAAATAAAGGAGAGTATGACCGGAGAAATGATAGCATAATATTTACAAGAAACCGTAGTAGAAGAGGAAACATAATCAGAGGTAGTAGCAGAGGAGGACTTATACGAACCCGATCAGCACTTCTCGGAGCACCACTACCTAGATTACATACCCGAAGAAGAGCACCCTATCGTTCCTGGGTTGGCTGCCAATATGTATCCGGAAAACCACTACGAAGAAGAGTCTGATCCGAAAAGTCAAGAGATTGACTACCCAAATATGATACCGCCCTATGGGAGTGAGGATAACTACCCTAGAGAAGACTATAACCGAAGAAAAGTTAACATGAGCGATGATGAAAATGAAAAATACTATGATCGAAGAAAAGGTAACAAAGTATTTATTAAAGGAGGTAGTAGAAGAAGAAACATAGTCAGAGGTAGAACCGAAGGAGGTAGTATCAGAGGAGGACTTTCCTGAATCTGATGACATACCTAAACCCGATGACATACCTGATCAGCACATCCTTGAGCACCGCTACCCGGATTACATACCTGAAGTTGAGCACTCTACTGTACATGGGTCTGCGACCAATTTGTGTCCGGAGAACCACTTGGAAGCGAGGATGTCTACCCTTGAGAAGACTACGGCCGAAGAAAATGCCTACCCTAATACGCTAATGTACCTACCCTAATACGTTGTTGCCGTCTAGGAGCGAGGATGACTACCCTAATATGTTGTCGCCGCTTGAGAGCGAGGATGACTACCTTGTAGTACACTATGATCGAAAAAAAGGTAACAGGAGCGGCGATGAAAATAAAGAAGACTATAACCGAAGAGAAGGTAACATGTGCGACGATAAAAATAAAGAATATTATAACTGAAGAAAACGTAAAATAATATTTATTAGAGGAGACAGTAGAAAAAGAAACACAGTCGATGGTAGTACAGGATGAGGTAGTGCTGGAGGAGCACTTACCCGAACCCGATGACATACTCGATCTACACTTGCTGGAGCACCACTACATGGATTACATACCCGAAGACGAGCACTTTATCATACCTGGGTTTGCTGCCAATAGAGGAAGAGCATGATCCGAAAAGTCAAGAGGTTGACTACGCTAATACGCCGCCACCGTTTGAGAACGAGGATGAGTACCCTAATAGGATGCCGCAGTCTGGGAGCGTAGATGACTATTATAGAGAAGACTATGACCGAAGCAAAAGTAACAGGGTCGACGATGCAAATGAGAAAGACTACAACTCAAGAAAACGTAACATAATATTTACTAGAGGTAGTAGAAGAGGAAACACAGTTGGAGGTAGTACCGAAGTAGTTAGTACCAGAAGAGAATATACCCGAACCGATAACATACCCAATCAACACTTCCCGGAGCAACACTACCCGGATTATATACCCGAAAACGAGCATGATAGTACTCGGGTTCGTTGCTGATGTCTATCTAGAAAACCACTAGGGGGAAGAGCCTGATCCGAAAAATCAAGAGGTTGAGTACGCTAATACACTACCACCGTCAGAGAGCGAGGATTACTACCCTTACGCTGAGGCCGCATGGGATAGACGATGACTACTCTTGAGAAGACTATGACCCAAGAAAAGGTAATATGAGCGATGATGAAAATAAAGAAGACTGCCGTCTAGAAGCGAGGATGCCTACACTAATACACTGCGCCGCTTGGGAGAGAGGATGGCTATTCTTGAGAAGAGTTTGAGCGAAGAAAAGGTAACAGGAGCAACGATGAAAATGAATAACACTATAACCGAAGAAAAGGTAACATAATATTTACTAGAGGTGGTAGTAGAAGGTTCATAGTTGGAGGTAGTACGGGAGGAGGACCTACCCGAACCCGATGACATACCCGATCAGTAATTCTCGAAGTACCACTATCCGGACTACCTACCCAAAGGAGATCACCCTATCGTACCTGGTTCGCTACCAATGTGTATCCAGAAAACCATTAGAGGGAAGAGCCTGATTTGGAAAATCAAGAGGTTGACTACGCTAATACACCGCCACCGTTTGGGAGCGAGGATGACTACCCTAATATGTTGCCACCGAATGAAGGCTAGGATGACTATCCTAGCGAAGACTATGGTTGAATAAAACGGGAGCGATGATAAAAATGAAAAAGACTATCGTCTAGAAGTGAGGATGACTATACTAATACGCTGCGCCGCTTAAGAGAGAGAATGACTACTCTTGAGAAGACTATGAGCGAATAAAAGGTAACACGAGCGACGATGAAAATGAATAGGACTATGACCGCAAAAAAGGTAACATCATTTTTACTAATAGGTGGTTGTAGAAAAAGAAGCATAATTGAAAGTAGTACGGGATGAGGTAGTATTAGAGGACGACCTACCCGAACCCGATGACATACCCGATTAATAATTCTCGGAGTACCACTATCTGAACTTCATACCCAAAGACGAGCAACCTATGGTACCTAGGTTTGGTACCAATGTGTATCCGGAAAACCACTAGGCAATAGAGCCTGGTTTGGAAAGTCAATAGGTTGAATACACTAATGCATTGCCACCGAATGGGAGCGAGGATGACTACCCTAATATGTGTCGACCGAATGGGAGCTAGAATGACTACCCTGGAAAATACTATGGCCGAATAAAAGGTAGTAGGAGCGACTACAGCAAAGGAAGAAGACTATGACCGAAAAAGTGTAACATAATATTTACTAGTGGAGGTAGTAAATTAAGAAACATAATCGAGGCAGTACTAGAGGAGGACTTACCCAAACCAATGACATACCTGTTCAACACATTCTGGAGCACCATTACTCGGATTACATACCCAAAAACAACCACACGTATAGAGGTTCGCTGTCGATGTCTATCCGTAAAACCACTACATGGAAGAGCCTGATCCGTAAAGTCAAGAGGTTGACTACCCTAATACGTTATTGACGTCTCGGAGCGAGGATGACTACTCTTCAGAATACTATGACCGCAAGAAAAGATAATAGAAGCGATGATGAAAATGAAGAATACTATGACCGAATAAAATGTAACATAATATTTACTAAAGTTGGTAGTTGAAGAAAAAACACAGTCGAAAGTAGTACCGAGAGAGGATAGACCATAACTGATGACATACCCGATCAACCCTTCTAGGAGTACCACTACCCAAATTTTTACATACCTGAAGACGATCACCTTATCGTACAGGGTTTGCTGCCAATATGTATCCAGAAAATTACAGGTGGGAAGAGCCTGATCTGGAAAGTCAAGAGGTTGACTATGCTAATACATCAACACCATCGAGGAGCGAGGATGACTACCCTAATACGCCACTACGGTCTGGGTGCGAGGATGACTATCCTAATACGATGTCTGCGCTTGAGAGCAAGGATGACTACCCTAGAGAAAACTATGACTAGGTAACAAGAGCGACCATGAAAATGAAGATTATGATCGAAGAAAAGGTAATAAAATATTTATTGAAAAAGGTAGTAGAAGAAGAAACACAGTCGGATGTAGTACTAGAGGTGGACTTACCACAACCCGATGAGATACTCGATCAACACTTCTCGGAGTACCACTACCCGGAGATTATATAGTCGAAATCGAGCACCATGTCGTATCCGAGTTTGTTACCAATGTGTATCCTCGAAAACCACGGGGGAAAGAGTTTGATCTGGAGAGTCAAGAGGTTGACTACGCTTGATAAACTCCTCCTAGAATCGGCAGTCTGAAATGGGATAGGGATAACTTTGCAACCAGGAACCCAAAAGGATTCAAGGATCAAAGGATGTGCATCGATAGGTCACACAAAGGTTGTGGAAAGGCCTTTGATATTCCAACTAATCTTCCTTTGGATATGACGCACCAAAGGAAGACCAGGTTTTCTTGTGGATATTACACACCAACAAGAGAAGAGTTAAACTTAAAAAGTTTTTTCAGAATCAAAGATAGTCTAACCATTATAATTCTGAGTACATAGTTTTTATAGGAGAAAGAACTAGCCTTGAACATAATTAAGGCTGTTCTTGGAAATATAATGCATGCCTCTAAAACAATTAAGGCTTTTCTTGGAAACAAAATGCTTTAATATTGAAAATACAAAGTATTAATGATATAAGCTGGAAATCAGACCCTTCCCTCCTCCAAGGACGTGGCTTTTGGTGTAGATGGTCCTTGGGCTTTTATTTCAACAAATGGGCAATGGTGAAGTGAAACAATTGCCTCATTAAAAACCTTGTCAAGAAAACCCATTGGGACAAAACTTGAACAAGGGAAAAAGAGTACAATCGAGACACTTTCTCATTTGTTGAAATCAATTAGCTTGAATCAAAACCAAAGTGGTTTGAAAAGCTTTTCCACCATACTTGCTGTTTTGATAACGTGGATTCTCTAGTTGATTAAGCAATCCTCCAACACCTTTGTTAAATTGTTTTGCTCTTGATCGAGTTGTTGGACAAGCCGGTAAAATAAGAATATCTTCAACTTCAAGCTCATCTTCTTGTTCAAGTTGTTCATCTAGTTCTTGCACATTTCCATGTTCTAAGCTCCTTGTGTCATCTAGGATCATATCAATGCTGATACGCCGCCACCGTCTATGAGCTAGGATTACTACCCTAATATGTTGTCGCCACCTAGGAGGGAGGATGGCTACTCTTGAGAATACAACCGTAGGAAAGGTAATAGAAGGAATGATGAAAATGAAGAAGACTGTCGTCTAGGAGCGAGGATGACTACACTAATACGTTGCGCCACTTGGGAAAGATGATGACTACTCTTGAGAAGACTATGAGCAAAGAAAAGGTAACACGAGAGACGATGAAAATGAAGAAGACTATGACTGAAGAAAAGGTAATAGGAGCGACGATGAAAAAGAAGAAGACTTTGACCGAAGAAAAAGTACTATGATATTTACTAGAGGAGGTAGTAGAAGAAGAAACATAATCGGAGGTAAGACCGATGACATACATGATCAGCACTTCCCAAAGCACCAGTACCTGGATTACATACCCGAAAATGAGCACCCTATCGTACACGGGTTTTCTGCCAATATGTATCCGGAAAACTACTGAGAGTAAGAGCCTCATCCGGAAAGTCAAGAGGTTAAGTAAGCTAATACGCCGACACCATCTAGGTGCGATGATGACTACCCTAGTACGCCGTTGTTGTCTGGGAGCGAGAATGACTACCTAAATATGCTACTGCCGCCTAGGAGCGAGGATGATAACCTTGGAGAAGACTATGACCGAATAAAATGTAACAGGAGCAACGATAAAAATGAAGAAGACTATGACTAAAGAAAACATAACATAATATTTACTAGAGGATGTAGAAGAAAAATAAACACAATCGGAGGTAGTACCGGAGGATGACCTACACGAACCTGATGAGAAACCTGATCAAAACTTCCCGGAGTACCACTATCCAGATTGCATATCCAAACCAAAGTACGCTATCGTACCCAGTTTCACTACTAATATGTATCCGAAAAACCACTAGGAGGAAGACCATGATCCGAAAATTCAAGAGGTTGACTACACTAATATGCCGCCACCGTCTGGGAGTGAGGATGACCACCCTACTACATTGCTGTTGTTTGGGACCGAGGATAACTACCCTAATACGCTACCGCCGCCTGAGAGAGAGAATGACTACCCTCCAGAAGAGTATGACCAAAGAAAAGGTAACATGATCGGCGATGAGGATGGAAAAGACTATGACCAAAGAAAATGTGATATAATATTTAATATATGAGGTAATAGAAGAAGAAACACAGTCGGAGGCAGTACCAGAAGAGTAGTTACCCGAACCAATGAAATACCCGATCAACATTTCCTAGAGCACCGCTACCTGGATTACATATCAGAAGACAAGCACCCTATTGTACCCGGGTTCGTTGCCAATATCTATTCGTAAAACCACTAGGGGATGAGCCTAATCCAAAAAGGCAAGAGGTTGACTATGCTGATACACCGCCACCGTCTGGGAGCGAGGATGACTATCCTAATACGTCGCTGCGATATACGAGCGAGGATAACTACTCTAATACAATGCGATCCTCGAGGACCGAGGTTGACTACCCTAGAGAAGACTAACACTGAGGAAAAGGTAACAAGAGCGACGATGCAAATGGGCAAGACTATAACAAAAAAAAGTAACATAACCTTTACTAGAGGAGGTAGTAGAATAAGAAACACACTTAGAATTAGTACTGAATGATGTATTACTGGAGGAGGACTTACGCAAACCGATACATACCCGATCAACACTTTCCGGAGCAGCACTACCCAGATTACATACCAAACAACAACCACGCTATTGTAGCGGGTTTCACTGCGAATGTCTATCCGGAAAACCACTATGGGTAAGAGCCTGATCCGAAAAGTAAAAAGGTTGACTATGCTAATACGTCGCCACCGTATGGAAGCAAGGATGACTACCCTAATATGCCACTACAATCTGGAAGCAAGGATGACTACCCTAATACGTGGTCGCTGACTGTGAGCGAGTATGACTACCCATTAGAAGACTATGACCAAGAAAAATTAACAGGAGCGACGATGAAAATGAAGAAGACTATGACCGAATAAAATGTAACATAATATTTACTAGAGGAGGTCGTAGATGAATAACCACACTTGAAGGTAACACCGAAGGAGGACTTACCCGAATCGATGACATACCCGATCAAAATTTCCCGAAACACCTCGACTTAGATTACATACTCGAAATAAGCACCCTATCGTAACCAGGTTCACTGCCAATGTGCAACCAAAAAACCATTAGGAGGAAGATCCTGATCCGGAAAGTCAAGATGTTGACTATGTTAATACACCACCACCGTTTAGAAGCAAGGATGCCAATCCTACTATGTCGCTGCCATCTCAGAGCGAGGATGACTACCCTTATACGCTACTGTCGCCTGGGAGCGAGGATGACTACCCTGAAGAAGACTATGGCCGAAGAAAATATAACAGGAGCGATGATGAAAATGAAGAAGACTGTGACCAAAGATAAACTAACATAATATTGATTATAGGAGGTAGTAGAATAAGAAACACAGTCGGAAACTGTACCACGAGAGGTTGTATTGGAGGAGGACTTATCGGAAGAAAAGGTAACATAATATTGACATACCCGAATAGCATTTCTCGGAGCACCACTACCCGAATTACTTACTCGAAGATGAGCACCCTATCGTACCCGGGTTCATTGACAATATGTATATAGATAAACACTTACTCGAACCCGTTGACATAAGCGATCAACACTTCCCCGAGCACTACCACCAGGATTGCATACCCGAAAACGAGCATCATATCATACTCGGGTGCACTGCCAATGTGTATCTGAAAAAACCCGTAGAATGAAGAGCTTAATCTGTCAAGTCAAGAGGTTTACTACGCTAATATGCCGCCACCGTGTAGGAGCGAGGATAACTAACCTAATAAGTCGTTGGCTTATGGGAGTGCGGATGACTACCCTAACATGCTGCCGCCACTGGGACCGATGATGACTTCCTTTAAGAAGACTATGACTGAAGAAAAGGTAACATGAACGAAGATGAAGAAGTAGATTATGACCGAAGGAAATGTAACATAATATTTACTAGAGGAGTTAGGAGAAGGGAAACACAGTTTGTGGTAGTACCAGAGGGGGTAGGTCTGGAGGAGGACATGCCCAAACCGATGACATACCCGATCAGCACTTTGTGGAGCATCAGTTCCCGAATTACAAACCTAAAAACGGGCAAGTTATCTTACCGACGTTCGCGGATAATGTCAATCTGGAAAACCACTAGGGGGAGGAGCCTGATCCGGAAATTAAAGAGGTTGACTACGCAAATATGCCGTCACCGTTTGCGAGCGAGGATGAATACCCTAAGAAACTGTTATGAGGATGAATACCCTGACAAACTATTGTCGTCAAGGAGCGAGGATGATCACTATAATATGCTGCCGCCGCATGGGAGCGAGGATGACTACCTTTGAGGAAACACAGTTGGAGGTAGTACCAAAGGGGGTAGTTACAGGGGGCGTAGAACCAGAAGGGACTTACCCAGAGCCGATGACATACCTGATCAACACTTCTAGGAGAACCACTACCCGGATTACATACCCGTAGACGAGCACCTATCACACCTGGTTCGTTTGGAATGTATACGTCATGGGTTCGGGTTCCTTGCTCCTAGACAGTGGCAGCATATTCGTGTAGTCATCCTCTTGACTTTTCAGAAGAGGCTCTTCCCCCTAGTGGTTTTCCGGATACACATTGGCAGCGAACCCAGGTACGATAGGATGCTCATCTTTGGGAATGTAATCTGGGTAGTGGTGCTTCGGGAAGTGTTGATCGGGTACGTTATCATTTCAGGATACGTCCTACCTCCGATTGTGTTTCTTCTTCTACTACCTCCTCTAGGAAATATTATATTACGTTTCCTTCGATCATAGTCTTCTTAATTTTCATCCTCGCCCAAGTTATCTTTTCTTCGGTCAAAGTATTTTACAAGATAGTGATCCTCGCTTCCATGTGGCGGTAACGTATTATGGTAGTCATCCTCGCTCCTAGAGGATGGCGGCATACTAGTATAGTCAATATCTTGATTTTCTGGAATGGGCTCTTCCCCCTAGTGGTTACTTGGATACACATTACCACTGAAACCGACTATGATAAGGTACTTATCTTTAGGTATATTAGTGTAATCAACCTCTTGACTTTCTAGATCAGGCTCTTCCCCCTAGTGGTTTCTCGGATACATATTGGTAGCAAACCCGGGTATGATAGGTTGCTCGTCTTCGGTCATAGTCTTCTCTATGGTAGTTATCCTCGCTCCTAGGGGTGGTAGCATATTAGGGTAGTCATCCTTGCTCTCAAACGGGCAGCGGCATATTAGGGTAGTCAACCTCTTGACTTTTCCGGATCGGGCTCTTCCTCATAGTGGTTTTTTGGATACATAATTGCAGCAAACCCAGGTACGATAGGGTGCTCTTCTTCGGGTATGTAATCTGGGTAGTGGTGCTCTGAGAAGTGCAGATCAGGTATGTCATTGGGTTCGTGTAAGTCCTCCTCCGCTACTACCTCCGATTGTGTTTCTTCTTCTACTACGGTTTCTAGTAAATATTATGTTAACTTTCTTCGGTCATACTCTTCTTCATTTTCATCCTCTCTCCATTATGGTGGCGACATATTAGCGTAGTCAACCTCTTAACTTTGGTCATAGTTTTCTTAATTGTCATCGTCTCTCATGTTACATTTTCTTCAGTCATAGTCTTCTCTAAGGTAGTTATCCTCGTTCCCAGGTGACAGCAGCGTATTAGGGTAGTCATCCTCGCTCCCAGATAGCAGCAGCGTATTATGGTAGTAATCCTTGCTCCCAGACGGTGGTTTTCCCCCAGTGGTTTTCTGAATACACATTCGCATCAAAACCCCTCCGATAGGATGCTCATCTTGGGGTATGTCATCGGTTCGGGTAGTAATCCTCACCCCAGACGGTAGTAGCGTATTAGGGTAGTCATCCTCGCTCCTAGACGGTAGCGGCTTACTAGTGTAGTCAACCTCTTGTCTTTCCACAACAGGTTTTCCCTCTAATGGTTTCTCGGATACACATTGGCAGCGAACCCGGGTATGATAGGTTGCTCGTCTTTGGGTATATTAGTGTAGTGAACCACTTGACTTTCTGGATCAGGCTCTTCCCCCTATTGGTTTCTAGGATACACATTAGCAACGAACCTAGGTATGATAGGTGGTCATCTACGGGTTTGTAATCTGGGTAGTGGTGCTCCTAGAAGTGTTGATCAGGTATGTCATCGGATCTAGGTAAGTCCTTCTTTGGTACTACGCCCTTTGGAACTACCCCCTCTCGTACTACCTCCAACTATGTTTCCTCTTCTACTAACTCCTCTAGTAAATATTCTCTAACTTTTTCTTCGTTCATAATCTTCTTTATTTTTATTGTCGCTCCTGTTACCTTTTCTTTGGCCATAGTCTTCTCAAGGCTAGCCATCCTCGCTCTCAGGCGGCGGCAGCATATTAGGGTAGTCATCCTTGCTCCCAGATGGCATCGGAGTATTAGGGTATTCATCCTCACTCTAAGACGGTGGCAGCATATTTGCATGGTCAACCTCTTGACTTTCCGGATCAAGCTCTTTCCTCTCGTGGTTATTGACAGCAAACCCGAGTATGATAAGATGCTCGTCCTCGGGTATGTAATCTGGGTGGTAGTGCTCCAGGAAGTGCTGGTTAGATATGTCATCGGGTTCTAGTAAGTCCTCCTTAGGTACCACCCCCTCCGGTACAACCCCCTCTAGTACTACCTCTGACTGTGTTTCTTCTTCTACTACCTCCTCTAGTAAATATTTTGTTACTTTTTCTTCACTTATAGTCTTCTTCATTTTCATTGTCACTCTTGTTACCTTTTCTTCGGTTATAGTTTTCTTAAGGTATCCATCCTTGCCGTCATCTGCTCTGGGTAAGTCCTTCTCTGGTACTATGCCACCCGTAACTACCCCCTCTGGTACTACCTCCAACTGCGTTTCCTCAAGGGTAGTCATCCTCGCTCCCAGGCGGTGGCAACGCAATCCGGGAAGTGATGCTCCATGAATTGCTAATCGGGTATGTCATCGGTTCGGGTATGTCCTCCTCCGAACCTAAACCCTTTGGTACTACGCCCTACAAATATTATGTTACTTTTTCTTCGGTCATAATCTTCTTCTTCATCATCGCTCGTGTTACCTTTTCTTCAGTCATAGTATTCTTATGGTAAGTCATCCTCAGTCCTAGTGGCGGCAGCGTGTTAGGGTAGTCATCCTCACTCCTAGAGGCCAACGACTTATTAGGTTGGTTATCCTCGTTCCTACACGGTGGCGACATATTAGCATAGTAAACCTCTTGACTTGACGGATCAAGCTCTTCCTTTTAGGGGTTTTCGGAATCAAATTGCCAGTCCACCCAGGTACGATACAGTTCTCGTGTTCGGGTATGCAATCCTAGTGGTTGTGCTTGGGAAAGTGTTGATCGCGTATCTCAACGGGTTTGGGTAAGTCCTCTTCCGGTACAACCTCCTCAGCTACTACACCCTCCGGTACTACCTCTGACTGTGTTTCTTTTTCTATTACCTCCTTTAGTAAATATTATGTTACCTTTTCTTCAGTTATACTTCTTCATATTCATTGTCGCTTCTATTACCTTTTCTTTGGTCATAGTCTTCTCCAGGGTACTCATCCTTGCTCCCATACGGTATCAACATATTAGGGTAGTCATCAGCGCTCCTAAATGGTGGTAGCGTATTAGTGTAGTAAATCTCTTGACTTTTCAGATCAGGCTCTTTCTCTAGTGTTTTTCTATATACATATTGTCAATGAACCCGGGTACGATAGGGTGCTCATCTTCGAGTAAGTAATCCGGGTAGTGGTGCTCGGAGAAGTGATGATCGGGTATGTCATCATTTCAGATAAGTTCACCTCCTCCAATACAACCTTTTGTGGTGCAATTTCCGACTATGTTTCTTATTCTACTATAGTCGCTTATGTTACATTTCCTTCGGCAATAGTCTTCTCCAAGGTAGCCATCCTCGCTCTCAAGCGACACCAGCGTATAAAGGTAGTCATCCTCGCTCTGAGATGGCAGCGGCGTAGTACGATAGGCATCCTCGCTTCTAGACAGTGGTGGTGTATTAGCATAGTCAATCTCTTGACTTTCCGGATCAAGCTCTTCCTCCTAATAGTTTATGTTGATACACATCGGCAGTGAACCTGGTTAAGATAGGGTGCTCATTTTCGAGTATGTAATCCGAGTCGAGGTGTTTCGGGAAATGCTGATCGGATATGTCATCGATTCGGGTAAATCCTCATTCGATATTACCTCCAACTTTGGTTATTCATCGACGACCTCCTCTAGTAAATATTATGTTACATTTTATTCGGTCATAGCCATCTTCATTTTCATCGCCGCTCTTGTTAAATTTGTTTTGGTCATAGTTTTCTAAAGGGTAGTCATACTCGCTCCCAGGAAGCGGTAACGTATTAGGGTAGTCATCCCATCTTCCAGATCGTAGTGGCGTATTAGGGTAGTCATCCTCGCTTTCATACGATGGTGACGTATTAGCAGAGTCAACCTTTTGACTTTCCGGATCAGGCTCTTCCCCCCTAGTGGGTTTCCAGATAGACATTAGCAATGAACCCCGGTACAATAGCGTGGTCGTTTTTGGGTATGTAATCCGGGTAGTGGTGCTCCGGAAAGTGCTGATCGGGTATGTCATCGGTTTGGGAAAGTCCTCCTCCAGTAATATCTCATTCGTTACTAACTCTAAGTGTGTTTCTTATTCTACTACCTCCTCTAGTAAATGTTATGTTACCTTTTTTTTGTTATAGTCTTTCTCATTTACTTCGTCGCTCCTGTTACCTTTCTTCGGTGATAGGTTTCTCTAGGGTACTAAACCTTGCAGTCTTCTTCGCTCCCACACGGGAGAGACGTATTAGGATGTCACCCTCGCTCCCAGACGGTGGCGGCGTATTAGTATAGTCAACCTCTTACCTTTCCGGATTAGGCTCATCCGCCTAGTGGTTTTATGAGTAAATATTGGCAGCGAACCCTGGTACGATAGGGTGCTTGTCTTCGGATATGTAATCCGGGCAGCAGTGCTCTAGGAAATGTTGATCGGGTATGTCACTGGTTTGGGTAAGTACTCCTCCGGTACTACCTTCGACTGTGTTTCTTCTTCTATTACCTCATCTATTAAATATTATATCACAATTTCTTTGGCCATAGTCTTCTTCATTTTCATCGTCGTGTTTTTTCTTTCGTCATACTCTTCTGAACGGTAATCATTCTCCCTCTCAGGCGGCGGCAGCGTATTAGGGTAGTTATCCTCGGTTCCAAACGGCAGCAACGTATTTAGGTAGTCATCCTCGCTCCTAGACGGTGGCGGTATATTAGTGTACTCAACCTCTTGACTTTTCAGATAATGTTCTTCCTCTGAGTGGTTTTCCGGATACACGTTGGCAGCGAAACCGGGTACGATATGGTACTTGTCTTTGGGTATGCAATCTGGATAGAGGTACTCCGGAAAGTGATGATCAGGTATGTCATCGGGTTCGTGTAGGTCATCCTCTGGTACTATTTCCTCTGGTACCAACTCTGATTGTGTTTCTTTTTCTTCAACCTCCTCTAGTAAATATTATGTTATGTTTTCTTTAGTCATAGTCTTCTTCATTTTCATCGTTGCCTGATACATTTTATTCGGTCATAGTCTTCTCTAAGGTTGTCATCCTCGCTCTTATGTGGCAGTAGTGTATTAGGGTAGTCATTCTCTCTCCCAGACGACTCCAGCGTACTAGGGTAGTCATCATCGCTCCCAGATGGTGGCGGCGTATTAGCGTAGATAACCTCTTGACTTTCCGGATAAAGCTCCTTACTCCTAGTTGTTTCCCTGAGACATATTGGCAGCAAACCCAGGTACGATAGGGTGCTAATTTTTGGGTATTTAATTCGGTTAATGGTGCTCCACGAAGTGCTGATCAGGTATGTCATCGGTACTAACTCAGATTGGGTTTCTTCTTCTACTACCTCCTCTGGTAAATATCATAGTACTTTTTCTTCGGTCAAACTCTTGTTACCTTTTCTTCGGTCATAGTCTTCTTCATTTTCATCGTCGCTCGTGTTACCTTTTCTTTGCTCATAATCTTCTCAAGTGTAGTCATCGTCGCTCCGAAGCGCCGACAACTTATTAGGGTAGTCATCCTCGCTCCTCGACGGCGGTGATGTATTACCATAGTCAACCTCTTCGCTTTCCAAATCAGGCTCTTCCCACCAGTAATTTTCTAGATACACATTGGCAGCAAACCTGGGTATGATATGGTGCTCGTCTTCAAGAATGTAATCTGGGTAGTGGTACTACTAGAAGGGTTCATCGGGTATGTCATCGGTTTGTGTGGGTCCTCCCCTCATACTTGATGTGATCCTAGATGACACAAGGAGCTTAGAACATGGAAATGTGCAAGAACCAGATGAACAACTTGAAAAAGAAGATGAGCTTGAAGTTGAAGATATTCTCATTTTACCGGCTGGTCCAACAACTCGATCAAGAGCAAAACAATTTAACAAAGTTGTTGGAGGATTGCTTAATCAACTAGAGAATCCACGTGATCAAAACAGCAAGTATGGTGGAAAATCTTGTCAAAACACTTTGGTCTTGATTCAAGCTAATTAATTTCAACAAATGAGAAAGTGTCTCGATTGTACTCTTTTTCCCTTGTACAAGTTTTGTCCCAATGGGTTTTCTTGACAAGGTTTTTAATGAGGCAATTGTTTCACTTCACCATTTCCCATTTGTTGAAATAAAAGCCCAAGGCCCATCTACACCAAAAGCCACGTCCTTGGAGGAGGGAAGGGTCTGATTCAATCTTATATCATTAATACTTTGTATTTTCAATATTAAAGCATTTTGTTTCCAAGAAAAGCCTTAATTGTTTTAGAGGCATGCATTATGTTTCCAAGAACAGCCTTAATTGTGTTCAAGGCTAGTTCTTTCTCCTATAAAAACTATGTACTCAGAATTCTAATGGTTAGACTATCTTTGATTCTGAAAAAACTTCTTAAGTTTTACTCTTCTCTTGTTGGTGTGTAATATCCACAAGAAAACCCGTTCTTCATTTGGTGCGTCATATCCAAAGGAAGATCAGTTGGAATATCAAAGGCCTTTCCACAACCTTTGTGTGACCTATCGATCCACATCCTTTGATCCTTGAATCCTTTTGGGTTTCTGGTTGCAAAGTTATCCCTATCCCATTTTAGAGTGCCGATTCTAGGAGGAGTTTATCAAGTGGTATCAGAGCAACATTCTGAAAGTTGGGTATTCTCTTTCTCATTCATTTTTCTTCATCTATTTTATATTATCAGTTTGTTTGTGAAAATTTGAGTGTTAGTGTGATGATTTCATTTTGAATCACGAAATTCTGATCTGTTTCACCCTAGTTATAGTTGTTTGAGATTTAAAATCGTAGAAAATCGTTTTTAGGTGCTGTTGTGAAACTTATCTCTTAATATTCTTAGGAAAACAGATTTGGATATGTTTTATGGTTTTAAATAAATTGAAGAACTTTCCAAGGACTTGTTGCTGGTGATTTGTTTTTGTTTTGTTTTGTAGAAAAGGATGTCTAATTCAAATGATGCAGAAAACAGTAACTTCAATAACTACTAGCTTCTAATTAAAGTTATGACAAAGTTGATAGACACCAAGAAAGATGCCTTTCGCGAAGAGCTTCAATCAAACACTGACCACGAGCGGAACCGTTCACAACAAACCAGTCCAAGAAGAAACCATGAACTACCTGAACAATTCAGAAATGAAGCCGCTGATGAATATTATGAACGCATGAGCAATTCGTCTCAAAACAGCCATAGAAGGCACCATAGACGTACAAGAGAGGGCAACGAACGTATGCGTGACAATCTTGGAGGTCTCAAGATTAAGATTCCACCATTCCATGGAAAAAACGATCCAGATGCCTATTTGGAATGGGAAAAGAAGATTGAACTGTTTTTCAACGTTCAACACTACACGAAGACAAATCGAGTAAGAATTGCTGCTACTGAATTTTATGATTATGCTCTTAGTTGGTGGGATCAACTAGTTACCTCAAGAAGGTGTAATGGGGAACATCCTATAGAATCATGGGCAGAAATGAAAGCCATTATGCGGAAGAGGTTTGTTCCTAGTCATTACCACCGTGAGCTGCATCTAAAGCTGAGGAGATTAACACAAGGAAGGAAAACCATTCTAGTTCCCATGACTCCACGAGAAGTTTACCAAGATCAAAAGCATATGCAGAACAAGGAAATTCGGGTAACTAAACATTCGAATTTCTATGCAAAATCTAGCGAGGTTAAGAAAGCATTATTCTCTAAGCAACCTATGTTACTTTTTGTGTTTAAGAAAACTCTTATGAGTTTAACTAATTTGACACCGGTGTTGCCTAGTGAGATGACTTCTCTCTTGCAGGAATTTGAAGATGTATTCCCTAAAGACAATCCAAAGGGGTTTTGTAGAAGTGAGAAGCTTCCACGGCCTTGCAGGATTTTATAGGCGTTTTGTCAAAGATTTCAGCACCTTAGCTGCATCACTCACTGAAATAATAAAGAAGGGCGTTGGTTTCAAGTGGGAACAAGCTCAAGAAGAAGCATTTCAATCCTTAAAAGAGAAGCTTACTCATGCTCCTGTCTTGACATTACCTGATTTTCTTAAAACTTTTGAGATAGAATGTGATGCTTCTGGAATTGGGACTGGAGCTGTTTTGATGTAGGATAAAAAGCCCATAGCTTATTTCAGTGAAAATCTTTGAGGAGCTACTCAAAACTATCCTACTTATGATAAGGAGTTGTATGCCTTAGTTCGAGCTTTGCAAACATGGCAGCATTATTTGTGGCCAAAGGTTCAATACCACAGCTTGTATACTCCTTTACCTATTCCTACGCATCCTTGGAATGATATATCTATGGACTTTGTAGTTGGATTGCCTAGGACTAGAACTGGTAAGGATTCCATTTTTGTGGTTGTTGATCGATTCTCTAAAATGGCACACTTTGTTGCTTGTCACAAAACTGATGATGCATTGCACATTGCTAATCTGGTATTTAAAGAGATAGTTCGTTTGCAGATAGGGGCACTAATTTTCTAAGTTACTTTTGGAAAACTTTGTGGTCTAAGTTAGGGACTAAGCTTTTATTTTCTACTACCTGTCACCCACAAACTGATGGACAAACAGAAGTAGTAAATGGGACTTTGTCAACTCTTCTACGTGCATTAATTAAAAAGAACTTGAAAACTTGGGAAGAATGTTTGCCGCATGTTGAATTTGCATACAATCATTCTATGCATTATGCTTCTAAGTACTCTCCTTTTCAAATTGTTTATGGATTTAACCCAATATATCCTTTGGATCTACTTCCTTTGCCTTTTAGTGAAAGAACTAGCATAGATGGGAAAAAAAAAGCTAAACTTGTAAAACAGATCCATGATGATGCAAGGAAAAACATAGAAAAGAAAACTGAGCAATATGTCAAACAAGCAAACAAGGGAAGACGTGAGAAAGTTTTTGAGGTTGGAGATCAAGTATGGGTGCATTTAAGAAAAGAAAGATTTCCAGAAGAGAGGAAGTCAAAATTGATGCCTAGAATTGAGGGACCATTTGAAGTAACAAAAAAAATCAACAATAATGCGTATCAACTTGACCTACGAGGTAAGTATAAAGGGAGTCCTACCTTTAATGTTTCTGATTTGGTTCCTTTTATCGCAGATGAAATGGATTTGAGGTCAAATCCTTTTCAAGTGGGAGAGGATGATGTGATCCTAGATGACACAAGGAGCTTAGAACATGGAAATGTGCAAGAACGAGATGAACAACTTGAAAAAGAAGATGAGCTTGAAGTTGAAGATATTCTTATTTTACCGGCTGGTCCAACAACTCGATCAAGAGCAAAACAATTTAACAAAGGCGTTGGAGGATTGCTTAATCAACTAGAGAATCCACGTGATTAAAACAGCAAGTATGGTGGAAAAGCTTGTCAAACCACTTTGGTCTTGATTCAAGCTAATTGATTTCAACAAATGAGAAAGTGTCTCGATTGTACTCTTTTTCCCTTGTTCAAGTTTTGTCCCAATGGGTTTTCTTGAAAAGGTTTTTAATGAGGCAATTGTTTCACTTCACCATTGCCCATTTGTTGAAATAAAAGCCCAAGGACCATCTACACCAAAAGCCACGTCCTTGGAGGAGGGAAGGGTCTGATTTCCAGCTTATATCATTAATACTTTGTATTTTCAATATTAAAGCATTTTGTTTCCAAGAAAAGCCTTAATTGTTTTAGAGGCATGCATTATGTTTCCAAGAACAACCTTAATTGTGTTCAAGGCTAGTTCTTTCTCCTATAAAAACTATGTACTCAGAATTCTAATGGTTAAACTATCTTTGATTCTGAAAAAAACTTCTTAAGTTTTACTCTTCTCTTGTTGGTGTGTAATATCCACACGAAAACCTGTTCTTCAATTGGTGCGTCATATCCAAAGGAAGATCAGTTGGAATATCAAAGTCCTTTCCACAACCTTTGTGTGACCTATCGATCCACATCCTTTGATCCTTGAATCCTTTTGGGTTCCTGGTTGCAAAGTTATCTCTATCCCATTTCAGAGTGCCGATTCTAGGAGGAGTTTATCAATACTACTTCCAACTGTGTTTCTTCTTCAACTACCATAGTATTCTTCATTTTCATCATCGCTCCTGTTATATTTTTTTGGTCATAGTCATCTGAAGAGTGGTCCTCCTTGCTTTGAGATGACAACAACGTATTAGGGTAGCCAACCTCTTGACTTTGCGGATCAAGATCTTCCCTGTAGTGGTATTCCGGATGGACATCAGCAACGAACCTCTATACGATATCGTGCTTGTTTTTGGTTATGTAATCCAGTATGTGGTGCTTCAGGACGTGCTAAACATGTATGTCATTGGTTAGGGTAAGTCCTCATCGAGTACTGCCTCTGATTATGTTTCTTATTTTACTACCTCCACTAGTAAATATTATGTTACATTATTTTCGGTCATACTCTTCTTCCTTTTTGTAGTCGCTCATATTACCTTTTATTCGGCCATAGTATTTTCCAGTGTGGTGACCCTACCTCCCATTCGGTTGAAACATATTGGGGTAGTCATCCTCGCACCCAGACAGTGGTGGTGTATTAGTGTAGTCAACCTCTTGACTTTCCAATCAAGCTCTTTTCCCAAGTGGTTTTCCGGATACACATTGGTAGCATACTCAGGTACGATAGGCTGCTCGTCTTTGGGTATGAAGTCCAGAGAGTGGTAATTCGAGAAGTATTGATCGGGAATGTCATCGGGTTCGGTTAAGTTGTCTTCTGGTACTATCTCATCCTGTACTACCTCCAACTATGATTCTTATTCTACAACCACCTATTGTAAATATTATGTTACCTTTTCTTCGCTCATAGTCTTCTGTAGAGTAGTCATCCTCTCTCCCAAGCGGCGTAGCGTATTAGTGTAGTCATCCTCGCTTCAAGACGACAGTCTTATTTATTTTCATGATCGCTCCTATTACCTTTTCTTTGGTCATAGTCTTCTCAAGAGTAGTTATCGCCTATCCCCGGCAGCCTCAGCAATTAGGGTAGTCATCCTTGCTCTCTGACGGTGTCAGCGTATTAGTGTAGTCAACCTCTTGAATTTTCGGATCAGGCTCGTCTCCCTAGTGGTTTTCTGGATAAACATCGGCAGCGAACCCGAGTATGATAGCGTGCTTGCTTTTGGGTATATAATCTGGCTTGTGTTGCTCCGAGAAGTGCGGATTGGGTATGGCATCGATTTGGGTATGTTCTCCTCCGGTATTACCTCCAGTTGTATTTCTTCTTCTACTACCTCTAGTAAATATTATGTTACCTTTTCTTGATTCGTAGTCTTCCTCATTTGCATCGTCGCCCCTATAACTTTTGCTTCGATCATAGTCTTCTCTAGGATAGTCATCTTCGCTCCCAGAGGGCAATATCGTATTAGGTTACTCATGCTCGTTCTCAGACGGTGGCGGTATAGTCAACCTCTTGATTTTTGGATCATGCCTCTTCCTCCCAGTGGTTTTCCCGATACATATTGGCAGCAAACCCAGGTACGATAAAGTGTTCGTCTTCGGGTATGGAATCCATGTAGTGGTGCTCTAGAAAGTGTAGATCGAGTATGTCATCGGGTTCGGGTAAGTGCTCATCCAGCACTACCTCCTCTTGTACTACCATCGACTGTGTTTCTACTTGTACTGTCTCCTCTAATAAATATTATGTTACATTTTCTTCGGTCATAATATTTTTCTTTTTCATTGTCGCAACTGTTACATTTTCTTCGGTCGTAATCTTCTCAAGGGTATAGACATCCTCGCTCTCATGCGACGACAACTTATTCGTGTAGTCATCCTCGCTTCTGAATGGTAGCGACTTATTACGCGAGTCATTCTCGCTCCCAGAAGGTGGCGGCATATTAGCGTAGTAAACCTCTCAACTTTCTGGATCAAGCTCTTCCCTCTATTGGTTTTCTAGATACCCATTGGTAGTGACCCCAGGTATGATAGGGTGCTCGGGTTCGAGTAAGTAATCCGGGTTCGGGTAAGTCCTCATTTGGTACTACCTCTTCCAGTACTACCATCAACTATATTTCTTCTTCTATTGCCTCTCTAATCAATATTATATTACCTTTTCTTCGGTCATAATATTCTTCATTTTCATCGTCGCTCCTATTACATTTTTTTCGGTCGTAGTCTTCTCAAGGGTAGACATCCTCGCTCCCATGCGACGACAACGTATTATTGTAGTCATTCTCGCTTCTGGACGGTAGCGACTTATTACGCGAGTCATTCTCGCTCCCAGGCGGTGGCGGCATATTAGCGTAATAAACCTCTTAACTCTCTGGATAAAGCTCTTTCCTCATTGGCAGTGAACCCGAGTATGATAGGGTGCTTGTCTTGAGGTATGTAATACGGGTAGTAGTGCTCCGAGAAGTGCTGATTGGTATGTTACTAGGTTCGGGTAAGTCCTCCTTAGATACTACCTCCTCAAGTACTAGCCCTTCTGGTACTACCTCTGACTATGTTTCTTCTTCTACTACCTCATCTAGTAAATATTCAGTTACCTTTTCTTCGTTCATAGTATTCTTCATTTTTATCGTTGCTCTCGTTACCTTTCCTTCGATCATAGTCTTCTCGAGGGTACTGATCCTCGCTCCTAGACGGTGGCAGCGTACTAGGGTAATCATCCTTGCTCCCAAACAACATCGGCTTATTAGGGTCGTCACCTCGCTCCCGGACAGTTGTGGCACATTAGCGTAGTAAACCTCTTGACTTTCCAGATCAGGCACTTCCCTCTAGGTGTTTTATGGATACAAATTGGCATGGAACCCGGGTATGATAAGATTCACATCTTCGGGTACGTAATCAAGATAGTAATGCTCCAGGAAGTGGTGATGGGTTATGTTATCGGGTTTAGGTAAGTCCTTCGGTACTACCTCCTCTAGGACTATCTCCTCCGGTACAACCTCCAAGTGGTTTCTTCTTGGACTGGTTTGTCGTGAACGGTTCCGCTTGTGGTCGGTGTTTGATTGAAACTCTTCGCGAAAGGCATCTATCTTGGTGTCTATCAACTTTGTCATAGCTTCAATTAGAAGCTTGTTGTTATTGAAATTACTGTTTTCTGCATCATTTGAATTAGACATCCTTTTCTACAAAACAAAACAAAAACAAATCATCAGCAACAAGTCCTTGGAAAGTTCTTCAATTTATTTAAAACCATAAAACATATCTAAATCTGTTTCCTAAGAATAATAAGAGATAAGTTTCACAACAGCGCCTAAAAACGATTTTCTACGATTTTAAATCTCAAACAACTATAACTAGGGTGAAACATATCAGAATTTTGTGATTCAAAATGAAATCATCACACTAACACTCAAATCTTCATAAACAAACTGATAATATAAAATAGATGAAGAAAAATTAATGAGAAAGAGAATACTTAACTTTCAGAATGTTGCTCTGATACCACTTGATAAACTCCTCCTAGGATCGGCACTCTGAAATGGGATAGGGATAACTTTGCAACCCGGAACCCAAAAGGATTCAAGGATCAAAGGATGTGGATCGATAGGTCACACAAAGGTTCTGGAAAGGCCTTTGATATTCCAACTGATCTTCCTTTGGATATGGCGCACCAAATGAAGAACAAGTTTTCTTGTGGATATTACACACCAACAAGAGAAGAGTAAAACTTAAGAAGTTTTTTTAGAATCAAAGATAGTCTAACCATTAGAATTCTGAGTACATAGTTTTTATAGGAGAAAGAACTAGCCTTGAACACAATTAAGGCAGTTCTTGGAAACATAATGCATGCCTCTAAAACAATTAAGGCTTTTCTTGGAAACAAAATGCTTTAATATTGAAAATACAAAGTATTAATGATATAAGTTGGAAATCAGACCCTTCCCTCCTCCAAGGACGTGGCTTTTGGTGTAGATGGGCCTTGGGCTTTTATTTCAACAAATGGGAAATGGTGAAGTGAAACAATTGCCTCATTAAAAACCTTGTCAAGAAAACCCATTGGGACAAAACTTGAACAAGGGAAAAAGAGTACAATCGAGACACTTTCTCATTTGTTGAAATCAATTAGCTTGAATCAAGACCAGAGTGGTTTGACAAGTTTTTCCACCATACTTGCTGTTTTGATCACGTGGATTCTCTAGTTGATTAAGCAATCCTCCAACAGCTTTGTTAAATTGTTTTGCTCTTGATCGAGTTATTGGACCAGCCGGTAAAATAAGAATATCTTCAACTTCAAGCTCTTTTTCAAGTTGTTCATCTGGTTCTTGCACATTTTCATGTTCTAAGCTCCTTGTGTCATCTAGGATCACATCAGATGGCCAAGGAGAAAGATGAGTTTGTGAAGCAGCATGAGCAAGCTATCCAGGCAGGTATTGATAAATATACCAACGAAGTGATATATTCCCTTGAGAAAAGATACGATGAAGTCAGGTCTGACATGGTGTTGCTCTTTCATGAGACCTTTCCGAAGAGGACCCTTGATCCCCTATTGAAATATGTGGAATACGAAGACCTTCCTCATTACGCAATGGTAGCTGGTGACAAGTACAACTACTCCAGTGGAATTGACTCCACTACTGATGATGAAGAGGGAACTGGTGAGAGTTCGAGTGCTGAGCTCAAAATTCCCAAGAAAGGTGGTGGTGGTGAAGGGACATCCGAAGGGAACAAGCCCTAAGGATTAATCATATTTTTTATCTTTTCTGAACAGTTAAAGTCCTTAGACGGCCAAGGCATATTTTGTAATGTTATCCGGTCAGAGTTCGGATAAGCCTTTGAAATACTTAAAGTCCTTGGATGGCCAAGGCATGTTTTGTTCTTCCTATTTGGTTAAAGTCCGAATAGGTTTATTTATCAAATCTTCGTTTATTTAACACTTTCTTTCCTTTAAATTTTAATGGCTAATGTTTAAATAACCCCTAGTTTTTCAGAAGCATTATAGTGAGAGTGTTTAATATCTCTGATGACATGTATTTAATGGTCATCACTTAACCAGGTTTATCCGATCTATCAAAGATCCAAAGTGTTGAACTAATGATTTGTACTTGAACTGAATTGTAGTTAAATCATACCGGATGTTTTAAGGAGGCATCACATTTTATTGAATGAAAAAACCAGACACCTCATTAAAACCTCCCTGCGCCACCACGGTAGGAAAGAGTATGCCCCCTAATATTTACATTGATATCTAACAAGTAAATTTTATTCTAAATATAACTTGAGATGTTCAATATTCCATGGGTGCTTCAAAACCCTTCCTTCTTTGTCCTGAAGCCTATATGTCCCATGCTTAAGCTTTTCGGAGACCTTATAGGGTCCTTCCCAGTTTGGAGTCAGCTTACCGAACTTCTTCTCTTTGGTGTGTAAGAAAACTTTTCTTAAAACTTTATCTCCTAGTTGAAAATCTCTTCTCTTGACCTTGGAAGCAAACCTGCTCCTCATCAAGCCTTGTTAGTGGGTTGTTCTGAAGTGAGCTTTAACCCTTCTTTCTTCTATTAAGTACAACTGATTCCTAATTGATATCTCATTAGCTTGTTCGGAATAGGTATGTACCCTGTATGATGGTAGGGTTGCTTCAATGGGGGTAATGGCATTCATCCCATACACCAAAGCAAAAGGAGATTATTGTGTAGCAGCCCGATGAGTAGTTCGGTATGCCCACAACACTTCTTACAGATAGCTTGTCCACTTCTTTGCAGCTCTCTCTAGATTCTTTTTTAATCCAGATAAAATGGTCTTGTTGGCAACTTCAACATGGCCGTTTGCTTGTGGATGGAAAGGAGAAGAGAAACAGCGTTGAATGCCTCTAGAAGCACAACAATTCTCCATATCCTTGTTATCAAACTGTGGCCCTATCTATGGTAATCTTTTGAGGAATCCCAAATCTGCAACATATATTGGACAAGATAAATTTAAAGACAGCTTTCGAAGTGGTTCCTTCCAAAGGAGTTGCCTTTATCCATTTCGAGTAGTAATCAATAGCAACTATAATAGTCCTGTACACTCCGGACGCCACTGGCAGAGGCCCAACTAAATCCAATCCCCAACGAGCAAAAGGTACTGGCTCAGAAATAGACTCCATAGGTACTACTGGCACATGAATTTTTGTTGCCATACCTTTGACATGGATCACACTTCTTTACTATTTCTTTAGCATCTACCATTATGGATGGCCAATAGTACCCAGCCAACAGAACCCTCCGGGTTAGTGCCCTGTAGCCACAATGCGCTGACCCTTCTCCATCCTGTAGTTTGGATAAAACGAATTGAGATTCTTCAATCCCCAAACAACGCACGATAGGTCTACTTTATGATTTTTTATAAAGAACTTCCCTTATGATAAAAAAAAACCACGAGCCCTGTGATTAATTTTTCTTGCCATAGCTTTATCCATAGGCAAAACCTCATCAGAAATGTATTGAAGAAGGGAAAATCTCTAATCTCTAGGTTGAACTACGTGTATACTCAAGCTAACCTCCTTTTCCTTGTTCTGATCTAATTGTATGGATGGGCATTCTTCTACATGAATCCAAGGGTAGGACTCAGAATATGCTATGGTTTCCAAGGAATCTGCCAGTGTATTTTCTGATCTAGGAATATGCTCATAACAAACACTTTCGAAGTTGGCTGCCACTTCTTTATAGATGAGTAAGTATTTGATCAGTTGCTCCTTCTTAGCCTCAGATTGACCTTGAACATGATGGTTAAAAAGCTGTGAAACACTCATCAACCTAACTATTTTAACCCCACATAGGAAAGCTAATTTGAGACTAGCTATAGCCGTTTCATATCCGGACTCATTGTTAGAGGCCCTGAACCCAAAGCATATAGCCTAGTACATTTTATCACCATACGGAGAGGTTATGCATATTCCAACTCCACAACCCATTGTGTTTGATCCACCATCAGTCCGAACTACCCACTATTTCTTGGTTTTTCCTTCTGAAATTTGTTTAGAACTTCTATCTGAATGGAATTCTACCAGGAAATCAGCAACAGATTGAGCTTTGATAGCAGTTCGTGGGGAAAAATCAATGTCATAATCACCCAATTCTACTGACCACTTGGTCATCCTGCTTGATATATATGCCTTCTGAAGAACATTCTCAATGGGAAAGATGTTCGGACAGTAATGGAATGAGACTGAAAATACGGCCTCATTTTTCTTGCAACAATCACTAAGGCTAGTGCCAATTTTTCAAGCTTCAAGTACCTCTTCTCAGCATCTATCAGACTTTTGCTGATGTAGTAAACCGGAAGAGGGTAATTATCCACCTCTCTTACCAATACTACACTTACAGTGAATTCTGATATAGCCAAGTATACATATAGTGTTTCTCCTTGTATGGGCTTAAAAAGGGTTTTTGGGGAAGATAAGTGTTTCCTTATTTCATCAAAAGCTTTACTGCATTGTGGAGACTAATTGAAGTCTTTAGCACTCTTCAAGGTTTGAAAAAATGGAGCACACTTGTCCGAACACCTTGAGATAAAACGATTCAAGGCAGCCAACCTTCCAGTAAGCCTCTAGACTTCTTTAATATTCCGAGGAGGATCCGTTTCTAATAGGGCATTCAACTGATCCAGATCGGGTTGTATCCATTTCTCACTTATCACATACCCCAAAAAAATCCCGGATCGAACCCTAAAGACACAATTTTCTAGATTTAGTTTCAAATTCACCATTGTGAGATTGACAAAAGTTTCCCGAAGGTCAATTATATGCAAACACTCCTCCAAGCTTTTAACCATCATGTCATCTATGTATACCTCCATATTCCTACCAATCTGATTAGCAAATGTTTTGTTTACTAGCCTCTGGTAAGTAACCCCAACATTTTTCAACCCAAAAGGCATCACCTTATAGCAATGGAGACCCTTGTCTATAACAAATGTAGTATGATCTTGGTCCTTCGGATCCACCTGAATATGGTTGTAACCAGAGAAAGCATCCATGAAGGATAGTAACTTGTTTCCAGACATTGAGTCCACCAATTGATATATCAGAGGGACACGATAAAGATCTTTTAGGCAAGCTCTATTGAGGTCAGTAAAATCAATACACACACGCCATCCCCCGTTCTTTTTCTTGACTAACACCAGATTGGCAGTCCATAAAGGATACTAGGACTCCTTTATATGCCCCATCTTGGTAAGTCGATCAACTTCTTGGACTATTACATCAGCTTTCTCCTTAGAGAAGGCCCTCATTTTCTGCACAACAGGTGCAACATCATTCCGAATTGATAGTTTGTGTGAGATAACACTTGCATGTACTCCGGTTACATCACTATTGCACCAAGCAAAAACATGTTGATTGTCTGATAAAAAGGACAATAATTTATTTTTTAACTCTGGCGCCATCGTGGAGCCAACCTTGATACTTCTACCTTGTGCCAGGGAGTGGGTTTCAACCTCTTCCACTGGTATTATAACACTAGTGGCCTCTCTAGTGTCATCAATCTCACCTTCCCCCTCAGAAGGCCCCAGTAACTGCTAATCTTCATTAATTCGAACTGCTCCCAAAGTTTTAGGAGCAAGTACAGTTGCCTAGCACTCCCTTGCTATCTTCTAACTACGTCGAACAACACCCACTTGCCCTTGAACTGCATTCTTCAAAAACTAGTGGACTATTGAGGCCACAACATGTATTCTGGAGAGCTAGGTTCTCCCAAAGATTGCATTGTAACATGTGGGGAAATCTACCACAACAAATAACACTCTAACCAGCTTTTTAAAAGGTCCATTTCCCAACAGCACCTATTCCTCAAACTCTCCGATTACATCCACAGAGCTCCCCGTGAAGCCCACAATGGTTTTGTTTGACCATTGAATAACGGCCGAATGTTTCATCTCCTTGTAGGAACTTAAAAAGAGGACGTTTGTCGAACTGCGCGTGTCTCTCAAAATTCGTCTGATATCATTACCCCTATAGATGCTCCTATCACCACAACATCCTCATGAGGCCCAGAAATATTTCTTAAATTATCCTTATCGAAAATTATGAATGGAAAAGAGATTTGGCATTGACAAGAATTTATGCCTCATTCCAACTGAGTAGCCAGACTATGAACATGCCTCTTTCTTGATGAAGGAGTGGACGCTATCATGGTATCCCCTCTGAATATAGTGAGTAACTCAAAGAAACTAATGAGTCCGGACACCGTCTTAGTTTGCTCAGATATGACCCTATCTTATTTCGGGTTGGATCAGGATCCAGGTACTCCGAATCAACATTTAACCTTTCAAGGATTACAATTGCCCCCCCCCCCCCCCCCCCGGAGCAGATGTTCCCACATTGTTCGTAGGGCCAGTTCAAGGAGCATTGTTAGGCCTGTTTCCACTCCTTCCTTTGACATAAGCTCCCAGCTTACCTCTTTCGATGAGATTATATACTTCCTGCTTCAGAGCAATGCAGTCTTGGGTGTTATGGCCAATATTATTATGATACTAGAAAAATCAAGTATTTCGACGATGTCTGGGAGACTGTAATGCTGCTGGTTTCCGGAAATGGACTTCATCCTTGGTTTTGTCATAAATTGTGGCCACATTCTCTTTTAATTCTGCAAACCACTCCGGTTGAACCCAAGGACCTCTTTTACTCCTTAACTGCTGGCTCTGAGATTAATTTTGGTTGGACTGAGCCTATTTAGCCCAGTTGGACCGTTGTCCGGTCTCCTTAGCCTTATATCCGGACTGGTTTTGAGATATTGTGGTGGACCTCACCTGACGATGCACCCTAGTTTTCTTGGTTTCATCCACATTAATCTGCTTCCCCACATGATTTAATAAGACACCCCAAGTCATGGCCTTCTTCCTGGTCACCGAATCAGCCAGATTCCCAGGGTTCAACCCTTGTCTCAACGAAGCAATTGCTACCTATTCAAAGCAATATGCTAACCCGTTCTTGGTATTTACGAACCGACTTATGTAGTCTTTTAAGGACTCATTTGGCTCTTGGGAACAATGGATAATGGCATCTCCATTTCCTTTCACCTCCTTACTTCCCACAAACTACATTCAGAAGGCAACCCAGAATATATCGAAGTTTCTGATATACCCCCTGGGGTAAGCTGTTGTACCACTTAAGAGCACTTCCCGTAAAATATTGGGAGAAGTCTCTACATAAAAGTTTGTCATCATCATCAAAATTAATCATGAAGTTCTTGAACTGTTCCAGATGATTGTCCGGATCCTTACTTCCATCATACTTCTCTATTTTGGAGGTGTCAAACCTTTTGGGTAGGTTTCTGAACAGTATTTTGGCTGGAAAAAGGTGACTGTCTCCAATTCCTATTACGACTGAAGACTGTATCTTCATTAGGTGTTGCAAAAATACATGGCTCGCTCTGAAAAGCAAAAGGATCGCTCAGCAACTGATCTACATGCATGTGACTCTTTGCCCAGATGCCTTTTAAGTCTCCTATGGAAGTGCGTAAGTTTGGCTTCAAATGTCGGAATCATATGATTGTTTTTTTAATTCTACATTATTTTTTGATATCTACGTGATGGAAAAGTTTCGGTATTTTTAACTAATGTCTAAAAATTGAAATTCTGGAGATGACGTTATTTTTAACCGGTACTCACAATTTTTGTTGTTACCATCACCTTTGCGAGTCCATAACTTTGGATTCGGATGTCAATATAATCTGTTTTTTTAATTCCACATTAGTTTTTTATAACTACGTGATTAGTAAAGTTTATGTATTTTTTACCTACTATCGAATAATAGGACTTTTGCAGATGTTTAAACAATTATTTATCGTTACCATCACCTTTGCAAGTCTGTAACTTTGGCATCGCGTGTCAGAGTAATATGATTTTATTAATTTTGGCTTCGCATGTCGGAATAATTTGATTTTATTTTAATTTCACACTAATTTTGGATATGTATGTAATGGTAAAGCTGTAATGTTTTTTAACTAATGTCGAAAAATAAGAATTCTGGTGATGAAGTCACGATTTGTTTTTGTTACCATCACCTTTGCAAGTCGACTTAAATCAGGAAATAGTCCCTCGACTATCACGTTTTCTTTCATTTAGTCCATCGACTAAAAAATCACCGGTGAGGGTCCCTCGACTATCCTATTTTCTTTCATTTAGTCCTTCGACTTTAAAATCATCGGTGAGGGTCCCTGGACTTTGAAAAAATCTATAAATTTAGTCCATGATTTGGGATTTTTTTCTTAGATTCAGGGACTAAATTTATAGATTTTTCAAAGTCCATGGACCCTCACCGGTGATTTTAAACTCGAAGGACTAAATGAAAGAAAATGGGATAGTCGAGGGACCCTCACCGGTGATTTTTTAGTTGAGGGACTAAATGACAGAAAACGTGATAGTCGAGGGACTAGACAGCGATTTTAAGCCTTTGCAAGTCTGTAAATTTGGATTTAGATGTCGAATCGATTTTTTTAGTTCTACATTATTTGTCGATATCTACGTGATGGAAAAGTTTCGGTGTTTTTAACTAATGTCTAAAAATTGAAATTTTGGAGATGATATTATTTTTAACCGGTACTCACGCTTTTTGTTGTTACCATCACTTTTGCAAGTCCATAACTTTGGCTTCAGATGCTAATATAATCCGTTTTTTTAATTCCACATTAATTTTTTATATCTACGGTATTAGTAAAGTTACTGTATTTTTTAACTACTGTCCAAAAATAGGACTTTTGTAGATGTTCTTACCATTGTTTATTGCTACCATCACCCTTGCAAGTCCGTAACTTTGGCACCGGGTGTCGAAATAATCTGATTTTTTTAATTCCACATTAATTTTGAATTTGTACCCGATTGTAAAGTTTCGGTGTTTTTGTTACCATCATCTTCGCAAGTCCGTAACTTCGGATTTGGATGTGAGAACAATATGATTGTTATTTTATTTTATATTGTTTTATGATATTTACATGATAGTAAAGTTTCAGTATATTTTAACTAATGTCCAAAAACTGGAATTTTGGAGATGACCCGGTACTCACGATTTTTATTGTAACCATCACCTTTGAAAGTCCGTAACTTTGGCTTCGGATGTCGAAATAACCAGATTTTTTAAAATTCCAAATTCATTTTGGAAATTTATGTGATGGTAATTTTTCGGTATGTTTTAACTTTGAAAAAAATAGGAATTTTTGAGATGAACCAGCACTCACGATTTGTTTTTGTTACCATCACATATGCAAGTCTGTAACTTTTGCTTCAGATGTCGGAATCATATGATTTGTTTTAACTCTACACTATTTTTTTATATCTACGTGATAGAAAAAATTTGGTATTTTTAACTATTGTCGAAAAATTAAATTTCTAGAGATACCTAGTACTCATAATATTGGTTATTACTATCACGTTTGTAAGTCTATAAATTTGGCTTCAGATGTCAATATAATATTATTATTTTTTAATTCCACGTTAATTTTTTATATCTATGTGATTGTAAAGTTTTGGTATTTTTTATCTAATATCCAAAAATAGGATTTCTGGAGATGAAGTGATACTCACGATTTGTGTTTGTTACCATCACCTTGGCAAGTCCGCAACTTTGGCTTCGGATGTCGGAATAATATAGTTTTTTTAATTCTACATTATATTTTGATATATATGCGATAGTAAAGTTACAATATTTTTTAACTAATGTAAGAAAACTGGAATTTTAGAGATGACCTGATACTCGCGATTTATTGGTACAATTACCTTTGCAAGTCCGTTACTTTGGCTTTGAATGTCGGAATAACTAGATTTTTTGAAATTCTTAATTAATTTTGGATATCTATGTGATGGTAAATTTTTAGTATTTTTTAACTAATGTCGAAAAATAGAAATTCTTGAGATGAACAAGTACTCACGATTTGTTTTTGTTACCATCACCTTTCCAAAGTGCGTAAGTTTTACTTCAGATGTCGTAATCATATGATTTTTTTTAATTCTACTTTATTTTTTTTATATTTATGTGAATGTAAAGTTTTGGTATTTTTTAATTAATATCAAAAAATTGGAATTCTGGATATGCCCCGGTACTCACGATGTTTGTTGTTACTATAACCTTTGTAAGTCCGTAACTTTGGCTTCAGATGTCGGTATAATATAAAAAAAAATTAATTCAACATTAGTTTTGGATATGTACGTGATGGTAAAGTTTCGATACTTTTTAACTAATGTCGAAAAATAGGATTTTTGGAGATGAACACCTACTAACGATTTTTAATTATTACCTTCACCTTTGCAAGTCCATAACTTTGGCTTCAGATGAATAATATGCTTTTTTTTAATTCTACATTAATGTTTGATATCTACGTGATTGTAAAGTTTCGTTATTTATTATCTAATGTAAAAAATAGGTATTCTACAGATGAACTGATACTCACGATTTGTTCTTGTTACCATCACCTTTGGAAGTCCGTAAGTTTGGGTTCAGATGTTGGAATCATATGATTGTTTTGTTAATTCTACATTATATTTCGATATATACGTGATGGAAAAGTTTCAGTATTTTTAACTAATGTCTAAAAATAGAAATTATGTAGATGACGTTATTTTTAACCGATACTCACGATTTTTGTTGTTACCATCACCTTTGCATGTCCATAACTTTGGCTTCGGATGCCAATATAATCTGTTTTTTTAATTCCACATTAATTTTTTATATCAACGTGATTAGTAAAAGTTACTTTATTTTGTAACTACTGTCGAATAATAGGACTTCTGCAGATGTTTAAACAATTATTTATTATTATTATCACCTTTGCAAGTGTGTAACTTTGGCTTCGCGTGTTGGAATAATTTGATTTTTTTAATTCCACATTAATTTTGGATATGTACGTAATGGTAAACTTTCAGTGTTTTTTAACTAATGTCGAAAATAGGAATTCTGGAGATGAACAGATACTCCCGATTTGTTTTTGTTACCATCACCTTTGCAAGTCCGTAGGTTTGGCTTTAGATGTCGGAATCATATGATTGTTTTTTTAATTCTACATTATTCTTCGACATCCCGTGATAGAAAAGTTTTGGTATTTTTAACAAATTTCTAAAAATTGAAATTTTGGAGATGATATTATTTTTAACCGGTACTCACGGTTTTTGTTGTCACCATCACTTTGGAAGTCCATAACTTTGGCTTCAGATGCCAATATACTATGTTTTTTAATTCCACATTAATTTTTGATATCTACGTGATTAATAAAGTTACTGAATTTTTTCATTACTGTCAAAACAGGACTTTTGCAGATGTTCCCAATTGTTTATTGCTACCATTACGTTTGCAAGTCCGTAACTTTGGCTGCGGATGTCGGAATAACTAGATTTTTTTTAAATTCCAAATTCATTTTTAATATCTCTGTGATAGTAAATTTTCGGTATGTTTTATCTAATGTCGAAAAATAGGAATTCTTGAGATGAACGGGTACTCACGATTTATTTTTCTCACCATCACCTTCGCAAGTCCGTAACTTTTGCTTTAGATGTCGAAAAGTTTCGGTATCTTTAACTAATTCAAGAAAATGAAATGTTGGAGATGACCTAGTACTCACGATATTTGTTATTACTATCACGTTTGCAAGTCTATAACTTTGGCTTCGGATATCAATATAATACGATTTTTTTAATTCCACATTAATTTATCATATCTACGTAATTGTAAAGTTTCGGTATTTTTTTAACTAATATCGGAAAATAGGAATTAGGGAGAAGAAATACTCATGATTTGTTTTTGTTACTATCACCTAGGAAAGTCCGTAACTTTGGCTTCGCATGTCGGAATAAAATGATTCTTTTTAATTCTACATTATTTTTTTATATCTATACGATAGTAAAGTTTTAGTATTTTTTAACTAATGTCGAAAAACTGAAATTTTAGAGATGACCCGGTACTCGCAATTTATTGTTACCATCACCTTTGCAAGTCCGTTACTTTGGCTTAGGATGTTGGAATACCTAGATTTTCTTAAATTCCTAATTATTGGATATCTATGTGATGGTAAATTTTCGGTATTTTTTAACTAATGCCGAAAAATAAGAATTCTCGATGAGTTGGTACTCACGATTTGTTTTTTTACCATCACCTTTGGAACTTCGTAACTTTACTTTAGATGTAAGAATAACCAGATTTTTTTAAAAATCCCAAATTAATTTTGGACATCTATGCGATTGTAAATTTTTGTTATTTTTTAACTGATGTCGAAAAATAGGAATTCTTGAGATGAACTCACGGTTTGTTTTTATTACCATCACCTTTGCAATTCTGTAACTTTGGATTAGGATTTCGGAATCATATGATTGTTTTTTGAATTCTACATTATATTTCGATATCTACGTGATGGAAAAGTTTCGGTATTTTTAACTAATGTCTAAAAAATAGAAAATCTTGGAGATTTTGTTATTTTTAATCGGTACTCACGATTTTTGTTGTTACCATCACCTTTGCAAGTCCATAACTTTGGCTTCAGATGCCAATATAATCTTTTTTTTAATTCCACATTAATTTTTTATATATACGTGATTAGTAAAGTTACTATATTTTTTAATTACTATCGATGGTAACAAATACAAATAGTGAGTATTTGATAATCTCGAAAATTACTATTTTTGATATTAGTTAAAAAATAACGAACTTTACCATCACGTAGATATCCAAATTTAATGTGGAATTAAAAAAATAAGATTATTTTGTCACTTAAAGTCAAAGTTACGGACTTGCAAAGGTGATGGTGACAATAAAAAATTGTCAGTAGGTGTTCATCTGTAAAAGTACTATTTCTCGACAGAATTTAAAAAACATTGTAACTTTACAAATCAAGTAGACATTAAAAATTAATGTGGACTTAAAAAACATATTATAATTGCATTACGTAGATATCAAAAAATATTGTAGAATTAAAAAATATCATATGTTTCCGACACCCGAAGCCAAAGTTAGGGATTTGCAATGACGATGGTAATAAAAAAAATCATGATTACCGGTTCATCTCAAGAATTCCTATTTTTCGACATTAGTTAAAAAAATACCAAAAAATTACTATCACATAGATGTCCAAAATTAATTTGGAATTAAAAAAATTTGGTTATTCATACATCCGAATCTCCAGAATTCCAAAAACTTTTACATTAGTTAAAAAATACCGAAACTTTACCAACCTATAGATATAAAAAAATAATGTAGAATTCAAAAAAAATCATATTATCATGACATCTGAAGCCAAAGTTACGGACTTGCAAAAGTGATGGAAACAAAAGCAAATCTTGAGTACCGGTTCATCTCAAGAATTCCTACTTTTCGAAAATAGTTAGAAAAATACTGAAACTTTACCATCAAGTATATATCAACATTAATTTGGAATTAAAACAAAATCAGGTTATTCAGACATCTGAAGCCAAAGTTACGGACTTGCAAAGATGATGGTAACAATAAAAATCGTGAGTACCGGGTCATCTCCAGAATTTCAATTTTTCGACATTAGTTAAAAAATTCCCAAACTTTACTATCACATAGATATCCAAAATTAATTCGAAATTAAAAAAATAAGATTATTCTGACATCCGAAGCCAAAGTTATGGAGTTGCAAATGTGATGGTAACAATAAAAAAATCGTTAGTAGGTATTCATCTCTAAAAGTCCTTTTTTACATTAGTTAAAAAATACTAAAACTTTACCATCACAAAGATATCTTAAATTAGATTATACCGACATCTGAAGACAAAGTTACGGGCTTGCAAAGATGATGGTAACAAAGAAAATTGTGAGTACCAAGTTATCTCCAGAACTCCAATTTTACTATATTACTTAAAATTACTGAAACTTTACCATCACATACACATTGAAAAATAATCTAGAACTGAAAAATCATATGATTCCGACATCGGAAGCGAAAGTTATGGACTTGCAAAGATTATTGTAACCAAAACAAATCATGAGTATCGGTTCATGTCCAATATTTCTATTTTTCGACATTAATTAAATATTACCGAAACTTTACCATTATGTAGATATCTAAAAATAATGTCGAATTAAAACAATCAGATTATTTTGGAATCCAAAACCAAGGCTTAATTACTTCCAAAGGTGATGGAACAAAAACAAATCGTGACTACTAGCTCATCTTCTGAATTCTTATTTTTCGACATTAGTTAAAAAATATCGAAACTTTGCCATAATGTAGTTATCAAAAATTGATGTAGAATTGAAAAAATGAGATTATATTGACATCCGAAGCCAAAGTTATGGACTTACAAACGTGATAGTAACAACCAAAATTGTTGGTATTGGGTCATCTCCAAAATTCTAATTTTTCGACATTAGTTAAAAATACCAAAATAAATTCATCACTTGGATATCGAAAAATAATGTAGAATAAAAAACTATATGATTCCGAAATCCAAAGAAAAAGTTACGGACTTGCAAAAGTGATGGTAACAAAAATAAATATCGAGTATCGGTTCATCTCCAGAATTCCTATTTTTTTATATTAATTAAAAAATAACCCCAACTTTACAATCACATAGATATCAAAATTAATGCTTAATTAAAAAATAATCATAATTTATTGACAACCAAAGCCAAAGTTATGGACTTGCAAACGTAATAGTAACAACACAATTGTGAGTATTGGGTCACCCCCAGAATTCCAATTTTTCAACACTAGGTAAAAATACCGAAACTTTTCCATCACGTAGATATCCAAAAATAATGCAAAATAAAAAAAAACAATCATATGATTAAGACATCCAAAGCTAAACATTCGGACTTGCAAAGGTGATGGTATCAAAAAAAAAATCACGAGTATCGGTTCATCTCTAGAATTCCTATTTTTGGACATTCGTTAAAAAATACTGAAACCTTACCATCACGTAGATATAAAAAATTAATGTGGAATTAAAAAATCAGATTATTCCGACTTTAAAATACATTTTTTAACATTAGTTAAAAATACCGAAACTGTATCATCAAGTAGATATCTTAAATTAGTGTGGAATTAGAAAAAAACAGATTATACTAACAATTGAAGCCAAAGTTACGGACTTGAAAAAGTGATTTTTACAAGTCGGAATAATCTGATTTTTTTTAATTCCATATTAATTTTGGATATCTACGTGGTTTTAAAGTTTCGATATTTTTAACTAATGTCAAAAAGTTGGAATTCTAGAGATCACCCGTTACTCTTGATTTTTTGTTGTTACCATCACGTTTGCAAGTCGTAACTTTGACTTCAGAAGTCAGTATAATATTTTTTTAATTCCACATTAATTTAGATATCTATGTGATGGTAAAGTTTAGATATTTTTTAATTAATGCCGAAAAATGGTACTTTCGGAGATTAACACCTACTAACGATTTTTTATTGTTACCATCACCTTTACAACTCCGTAACTTTTGCTTCGGATGTCGGAATAATTTGATTTTTTTTAATTCGACATTAATTTTGGATATATATGTGATGGAAAAGTGTCGTATTTTTTAACTAATGTCGAAAAATAGGAATTCTGGAGATGAACCGGTACTCACGATTTCTTTTTGTTACCATCCCCTTTGCAAGTCCGTAACTTTGGCTTCGAATGTCAGAATAATATGATTTTTTAATTATAGATTATTTTTTAATATCTACATGATGGTCGAAACTTTGGAATTCTAAAGATTACTCTGTACTCACGATTTTCTTTATTATCATCACATTTGCAAGTCCGTAAATGTGGTAAATTTATTGTATTTTTTTAACTATGGTCGAAAAATAGGACTTTTGCAGATGAAAACCTACTAACAATTTTTTATAATTAGTATCACCTTTCAAAATCCGTAACTTTGGCTTCGGGTGTCAGAATAATTTTATTTTTTTTATCGCACATTAACTTTGGATATCTATCCGGATACTCACGATTTGTTTTGGTAAATTTTCGGCATTTTTTAAACTAATGTAAAAAAAATAGAAATTCTTGAGATGAACCTCTACACACGATTTGTTTTTGTTACCATCACCTTTACAAGTCTGGAACTTTAGCTTCGGATGTCAGAATGATATGATTTTTTTTTTAATTCTACATTATTTTTCAATTTCTACGTGATGGTAAAGTTTTGGTATTTTTTAGCTAATGTAGAACAATTGGTGTTCTAGATATGACTCGTTCGGTACTTACAATTTTTGTTGTTACCATCACCTTTGCAAGTCCATAACTTTGGCTTCAGATGCCAATATAATATTTTTTTATTCCATATTAAATTTTTATATCTATGTGATTAATAAAGTTACAATATTTTTAACTACTGTCGAAAAATAGGCCTTTTGAAGATGAACACCTACTAACACTTTTTTATTGTTCCTATCACATTTGCAAGTCTGTAACTTTGCTTCGAATGTCGGTATAATATGATTTTTTTAAATTCTACAATAATTTTTTACATCTATGTGATTAGTAAAGCTGTAGTATTTTTTTAACTACTATCGAAAAATAGGACTTTTGTAGATCAAGACTTACTAACAATTTTATATGATTACCAACTTATTTGCAAGTCCGTAACTTTTGCTTCGAGTGTTAGAATAATCTGATTCTTTTAATTTCACATTAATTTTAGATATCTATGTGATGTAATGTTTCGCTATTTTTTTACTAATGTCGAAAAATAGGAATTCTAGAGATGAACCGATATGAATGATTTGTTTTTGTTACCACCAAATTTGCAAGTCCGTAACTTTGGTTTCAGATGTCGGAATCATATTTTTTTAATTCTACCGTATTTTTTTATATCTACGTGATGGAAAAGTTTTGGTATTATTAACTAATAAAAAAATTAGAATTCTGGGGATGACCCGGTACTCACGATTTTTATTGTTAACATCACCTTTGCAAGTTCGTAACTTTAGCTTCAGATGCTAGAATAACCATTTTTTTAATTCCAAATTAATTTGGATATCTATGTGATAGTAAATTTTTGGCATTTTTTAACTAATGTCGAAAAATAAAATTCTTGGGATGAACGGGTCGGTATGTAGCAATCATATTTTTTTACTTTTATGTGATGGTAAAGTGACGATATTTTTTAACTAATGTTAAAAAATTTAATTTCTGGATATGACCCGTTCGGTACTCACGATTTTTGTTGTTACCATCACATTTACAAGTCCATAACTTTAGCTTCGGATGCCAATATAATTTTTTTTAATTCCACATTAATTTTTGATATCTACGTGATTAGTAAAGTTTCAATATCTTTTAACTACTATCGTAAAATAGGCCTTTTGCAGATGAACACCTACTAACAATTTTTTCATTGTTACCATCACCTTTACAAGTCCGTAACTTTTGCTTCGGATGTCGGAATAATCTGATTTTTTTAATTCCACGTTAATTTTGGATATCTACATGATGGTAAAGTTTCGGTATTTTTTAACTATTGTAAAAAAATAGGAATTCTAGAGATGAACTGATACTCACAATTTGTTTTTGTTACCATCATCTTCGCAAGTCCGTAACTTTTGCTTCAGATGTCGAAATAAATTTTTATGATACTAAGTTATTTTTTATATCTTCCTTATGGTAAACTTTTGTTATTTTTTAACTAATGTCTAAAAATTGGAATTCTAGAGATGACCCGGTACTCATGATTTTTATTGTTACCATCACCATTGCAAGTCCGTACCTTTAGCTTCGGAGGTCGGAATAACTAGATTTTTTGAATTCCAAATTTATTTTGGATATATATATATATATATATATGTGATGGTAAATTTTCTGCATTTTTAACTAATGTCGAAAAAACAAAATTCTTGAGATGAATCGATACTCAAGATTTGTTTTTCTTACCATCACTTTTGCCTTTGGCTTTGGATGTCGGAATCCTATGATTTTTTTTTATTCTATATTATTGTTTGATATTTACGTGATGGTAAAGTTTATGTATTTTTTAACTAATGTCAAAAAATTGAAATTGTGGAGATGACTCGGTACTCACAATTTTTGTTGTTACCATCGCCTTTACAAGTACGTACCTTGGCTTCAGATGCCAATATAATCTGTTTTTTTAATTTCACATTAAGTTTTGATATCTACGTGATTGGTAAAGTTCTGGTATTTTTTAATTATTATCGAAAATAAGGACTTTTGCAGATGAACACTTATCAACATTTTTTATTGTTACCATCACCTTTTCAAGTCTGTAAATTTGGCTTCCGATGTCGGAATAATATGATTTTTTAAATCCAAATTAATATTGGATATCTACGTGATGGTAAAGTTTTGGTATTTTTTAACTAATGTAAAAAAAACGGAATTCTAGAGATGAACTGATACACACGATTTGTTTTTGTTACCATCATCTTCACAAGTCTGTAACTTTCGCTTCAGATGTCGAAATTAATTTTTTTAATACTACATTATTTTTTATATCTTCGTGATGGTAAAGTTTCGGTATTTTTTAACTAATGTCAAAAAATTGGAATTCTGGAGATGACCCGGTAATCATGATTTTTATTATTACCATCACCTTTGCAAGTCAGTAACTTTAGCTTGGGAGGTCGGAATAACCAGATTTTTTTAATTCCAAATTTATTTTGGATATCTATGTGATGGTAATTTTTTGGTATTTTTTAACTAATGTCGAAAAATAGAAATTCTTGAGATGATCCTGCACTCACGATTTGTTTTTGTTACCATCACCTTTCCAATTCTGTAACTTTTCAGAATACATTATTTTTCGATTTCTATGTGATTGTAAAGTTTCGGTATTTTTTCACTAATGTAGAACAATAGGTATTCTAGATATGACTCGGTCGGTAGTCACAATTTTTGATATTACCATCACATTTGACTTCCATAACTTTAGCTTCGGATGCCAATACAATATTTTTTTTTAAATTCCACATTAATTTTTGATATCTACGTAATTTGTAAAGTTATCGTATTTTTTAACTAGTGTAATAAAATATTCCTTTTGCAGATGAACACCTACTAACATTTTTTTATTCTTACCATCACCTTTGCAAGTCCATAACTTTTGCTTCGGATGTCGGAATAATTTGATTTCTCTAATTCCACATTAATTTTGGATATCTACGTGATGGTAAATTTTTTGTATTTTTTAACTAATGTCAAAAATTGGAATTTTGGCGATGAACCAATACTCACGATTTGTTTTTGTTACCATCATTTTTGCAAGTCCGTAACTATGGCTTTGGAGTTCGGAATAATCGTAATATTGCTTTAATTCCACATTAACGTTGGATATCTACCAAATGGTAAAGTTTCGGTATTTTTTACCTAATGTCGAAGTAGGAATTTGGAGATGAACCTGTACACACGATTTGTTTTTGCTACCATCACGTTTGCAAGTCCATAAATTTGGCTTCAGATGTCAGAATCATATGAATTTTTTTTTAATTCTACATTATTTTTTAATATCTATGTGATGGTAAATGTTCAGTATTTTTTACCTAATGTCAATAATTGGAATTTTAGAGCTGACCGGTACTCACGATTTGTTTTTGTTACCATCACTTTTGCAAGTCTGTAACTAATCATATGAATTTTTTTAATTCCAAATTAATTTTGGATATCTACGTGATGGTAAAGTTTTGGTACTTTTTAACTAATTTCGAAAAAATGGAATTCTAGAGATGAACTGATACTCACGATTTATTTTTGTTACAATCATCTTCGCAAGTCTGTAACTTTGGGATCGAATGTCAGAATAATATAATTTTTTAAATTCTACATGTTTTTTTATATCTACATGATGGTAAAGTTTAGGTATTTTTCTACTAATGTCGAAATATTTTAATTCTAGAGATGACCCAATACACACGATTTTCTTTGTTATCATCACCTTTGCAAGTCCGTAACTTTGGCTTTGGATGTCGGTATAAGCTGATTTTTTTATTCCACATTAATTTTGGATCTTTATGTGATAGATTTTTGGTATTATTTGAAAAATAGGAATTCTTGAGATGAACATATACTCACGATTTTTGTTGTTACTTTGTAAGTTCATATCTTTAGCTTCGAATGTTAAAACAAATATATTTATTTTTAATTCCAAATAAATTTTGGATATCTATATGATGGTAAATTTTTGGTATTTTTAACTGATGTCCAAAAATAGGATTTCTTGATATGAACCGGGACTCAGGATTTGTTTTTGTTACCATCACATTTGCAATGCCGTAACTTTGGCTTCGGATTTCAGAATCATATGATTATTTTTAGTTCTACATTAATTTTTGATATCTACGTGATGGTAAAGTTTCCATATTGTTTAACTAATGTCGAAAAATTGAAATTCTGGAGATGACCCGGTACTCACTATTTTGTTCTTAACATCACCTTGCAAGTCCGTAGATGCCGGTATAATATTATTTTTTAATTTAACATTAATTTTTTATATGTACGTGATGGTAAAGTTTCGATACTTTTTAACTAATGTCGAAAAATAGAACTTTTGAAAATGAACACCTACTAACGATTTTTTATTATTACCATCACCTTTGCAAGTCCATATAATCTTATTTTTTTAATGTCAAAAAATAAGAATTCTAGACATGACCCGGTACTCACGATTTTGTTTATTACCATCCTTTTTGCAAGTCCGTAAGTTTGGCTTCAGATGTCGGAATAATCTGATTTTTTTAGTTCCACTTTAATTTTGGATATCTATATCATGGTAAAGTTTTGGTATTTTTTTAATAATGTCAAAAAATAGGAATTTTGGAGATTAACCCGTACTCACGATTTGTTTTTGTTACCATCACCTTCGCAAGTCCGTAACTTTGGCTTCGAATGTTGGAATAATATGGTTTTTATAATTATTTTTCGATATCTATGTGATTGAAATGTTTTGATATTTTTTTCTAATCTTGAAAAATTGGAATTATGTAGATAACCTGGTACTCACGATTTGTTTACCATCACCTTTGCAAGTCTGTAACTTTGGCTTCAGATTTCGGAATCATATGAATTTTTTAGTTCTATATTATTTTATGATATCTGCGTGATGGTAAAGTTTCATATTTTTTAACTAATGTAAAAAAATCGAATTCTGGAGATGACCTAGTACTCACGATTTTTGTTGTTCTCATCACTTTTGCAAGTCCGTAACTTTGGCTTCAAATGTCGGAAAAATCTGATTTTTTTAATTCCACATTAAATTTAGATATTTACGTGATGGTAAAGTTTCATAATTTTTAAATTATGTAAAAAAATAGGAATATTGGAGATGAACCAGAACTCACGTTTTTTTTGTTACAATAACCTTTGCAAGTCCGTAACTTTGGCTTCAGATGTCGGAATCATATGATTCTTCTAGTTCTACATTATTTTTTGATACCTACGTGAGTGTAAAGTTTCAAAATTTTTTAACTCACGTAGAAAAATTGGAATTCTGGAAATGATCTGGTACTCACGATTAATTTTGTTACCATCACCTTTGCAAGTCCTTAACTTTGGCTTCAAAGTTCTGAAAAATCTTATTTTTTAAATCAATATTAACTTTGGATATTTTTACGTGACGGTAAAGTTTTGGTAGTTTTTAACTATGTCGAAAAATAGGAATTCTGGAGATGATTCGCTACTCAAGGTTTGTTTTGGTTACAATAACCTTTGCAACTTCATGATTTTGGCTTCAGATGTCAGAATCATATGATTGTTTAGTTCTACATTATTTTTCAATATCTACGTGATGGTAAAGTTTTGTTATTTTTTAACTCACGTTAGAAATTGGAATTCTTGGGATGAACCTGTACTCACGGTTTGTTTTGGTTAATATAACCTTTGGAAGTCCTTAAATTTGGCTTCGTATGTCAGAATCATATGCTTTTTTTAGTTCTACTTTATTTTTCAATATCTATGTCATTGTAAAGTTTTGGTATTTTTTAACTAATGTCAAAGAATTGGAATTTTGTAGATGGCCTTGTACTCACGATTTGATTTTTTACGATCACCTTCGCAAGTCCGTAACTTCTGCTTCGATGTCAGAATAATCTGATTTTTTAATTCCATATTAATTTTTGATATCTACGTGATCGTAAAAATTCTATATTTTTAACTAATGTCGAAAAATACGAATTCTTGAGAAGAACCGGTACTCACGATTTGTTTTTGTTACCATCACCTTTGCAAGTCCGTAACTTTGGATTCGGATGTCGGAATCATATGAATATTTTTTCAATTCTACATTATATTTTGATATCTACGTGATGGAAAAGTTTTGGTATTTTTAACTAATGTCTAAAAATAGAAAATCTTGGAGATGACGTTATTTTTAACCTGTACTCACGATTTTTGTTGCTACCATCACCTTTGCAAGTCCATAACTTTGCCTCCAGATGTCAATATAATCTGTTTTTTTAATTCCACGTTAATTTTTTTTATATCTATGTGATTGTAAAGTTTCGGTATTTTTTATCTAATATTCAAAAATAGGATTTATGGAGATGAAGTGATACTCACGATTTTTGATTGTTACCATTACTTGGCAAGTCCACAACTTTGGCTTCGGGTGTCGAAATAATATGATTTTTTTAATTCTACATCTATGCGATAGTAAAGTTACTATATTTTTTAACTAATATAAAAAAACTAGAATTTTAGAGATGACCAGGTACTCGCGATTTATTGGTACCATTACAATTGCAAGTCCGTTACTCTAGCTTCGGATGTCAGAATAACTAGATTTTTTAAAATTCCTAATTAACTTTAGATAACTATGTGATGGTAAATTTTTGGTATTTTTTAACTAATGTCGAAAAATAGAAATTCTTGAGATGAATAGGTACTCACGATTTGTTTTTGTTACCATCACCTTTGCAAATGCGTAATTTTTACTTCGGATGTCGTAATCATATGATTTTTTTAATTCTGTTTTTATTTTTCGATCTCTACGTGATTGTAAAGTTTTGATATTTTTTAATTAATGTCGAAAAATTAGAATTCTGGATATGCCCGTAACTTTGGCTTCAGATGTCGGTATAATATGAATTTTTTTAATTCAACATTAATTTTGGATATGTACGTGATGGTAAACTTTCGATACTTTTTAACTAATGTCGAAAAATAAGATTTTTTGGAGATGAACACCTACTAACAATTTTATATTATTACCTTCACCTTTGCAAGTCCATAACTTTGGCTTCAGATGTCGGAATAATGTGATTTTTTTTAAATTCTACATTTATTTTTGATATTTACGTGATTGTATAGTTTCGTTATTTATTAACTAATGTCAAAAATAGGAATTCTAGAGATGAACTGATAGTCACGATTTGTTCATGTTACCATCACATTTGGATGTCCGTAAGTTTGGCTTCAGATGTCGGAATCATATGATTATTTTTTTAATTCTACATTATATTTCGATATCTACGTGATGGAAATGTTTATGTATTTTTAACTAAAGTCTAAAAATTGAAATTCTGGAGATGATGTTATGTTTACCCGTACTCATGATTTTTGTTGTTACCATCACCTTTGCAAGTCCATAACTTTGTCTTCAGATGCCAATATAATCTGGTTTTTTAATTCCACATTACTTTTTGATATCTACGTGATTAGTAAAGTTACTATATTACTGTCGAATAATAGGACTTTTGGAGATGTTTAAACAATTGTTTATTGTTTCCATCGCCTTTGCAAGTCCGTAACTTTGGCTTCACATGTCGAAATAATTTGATTTTTTTAAATTCCGCGTTAATTTTGGATATGTACGTAATGGTAAAGTTGAGGTGTTTTTTAACTAATGTTGAAAAATAAGAATTCTGGAGAAGAACTGATACTTACGATTTGTTTTTGTTACCATCACCTTTGCAAGTCCGTAAGTTTGGCTTTAGATGCCGAATCATACGATTGTTTTCTTAATTCCACATTATTTTTTGATATCTACGTGATGGTAAAGTTTATGTATTTTTTTAACTAATGTCAAAAAATAAGAATTTTGGAGATGAGTTGGTACTTACGATTTTTTTTTGTTACCATCACCTTTGCAAGTCCGTAACTTTGGCTTCAGATTTAAGAATAACCAGATTTGTTTTAAATCCCAAATTAATTTTGGATATTGTCGAAAAATAGAAATTCTTGTGATGAACCGGTACTCACGATTTGTTTTTGTTACCATCACCTTTGCAAGTCTGTAACTTTGGTTTCGGATGTCGGAATCATATGATTATATTTTTAATTCTATATTATATTTCGATATATGCGTGATGGTAAAGTTTAGGTATTTTTAACTAATGTCTAAAAATAGAAAATCTAGAGATAACGTTATTTTTAACAGGTACTCACGATTTTTGTTGTTACCATTCCCTTTGCAAGTCCATAACTTTGGCTTCAGATGCCAATATAATCTTTTTTTATCCCACATTAATTTTTTATATCTAAGTGATTAGTAAAAGTTACATTATTTTTTAACTACTGTCGAATAATACGACTTCTGCAGATGTTTAAACAATTGTTTATTCTTACCATCACCTTTGCAAGTGTGTAACTTTGGCTTCGCGTGTCGGAATAATATGATTTTTTTTAATTCCACATCAATTTTGGATATGTACGTAATGGGAAAGTTTCAATTGTTTTTAGCGAATGTCGAAAAATAGGATTTCTGGAGATGAACTGATACGCACTATTAGTTTTTGTTACCATCAATCACCTTTTCAAGTCCGTACGTTTGGCTTTAGATGTCGGAATCATACAATTGTTTTTTTAATTCCACATTATGTTCTGATATCTACGTAATGATAAAATTTATGTATTTTCTAATTAATGTCGAAAAATAAGATTCTGGAGATGAGTACTTACGATTTGTTTTTGTTACCATCACATTTACAAGTCCGTAACTTGGGATTCGGATTTCGGAATAACCATATTTTTTTAAATCCCATATTAATTTTGGATATCTTTGTGATTGTAAATTTTTGGTATTTTTTAACTAATGTCGAAAAATAGGAATTCTTGACATGAACCGGTACTCACGATTTGTTTTTGTTACCATCACCTTCGCAAGTCCATAATTTTGGCTTCAGATGTCGAAATCATATGATTGTTTTTTTAATTCTACATCATATTTCGATATCTACGTGATGGAAAAGTTTCGGTATTTTTAACTAATTTCTAAAAATAGAAATTCTGGAGATAATGTTATCTTTAACCGGTACTCACGATTTTTGTTGTTACCATCACCTTTCCAAGTCCATAACTTGGCTTCAGATACCGATATAATTTATTTATTTTAATTTCTCATTAATTTTTTATATCTACGTGATTAGTAAAAGTTACTGTATTTTTTACTACTGTCGAATAATAGGACTTTTGGAGATGTTTAAACAATTATTTATTGTTTCCATGTGTTTGGATTTAGACGAGCTCATGTTGTTGTTAGAGTACTTCATTGCAGAATTGTTATCGCAATATAACCTCATGAGACCCTCTATCCTTTGCACAATGCGTAATCCAGTAACAAAATTCCACAGCCACAGTGCTTGGCTTGATGCCTTAAAGCATGCAACAAATTCTGCTACCATGGTGGACGATGTAATAAGTGTTTGCTTTACACTTTTCCAGGATATTGCACCTCCAGCCAATAAGAATATGTTGCCTGACGTGCTTTTTTATGTGTCTGCGCATCCACCAAAATCTGAGTCGGAATACCCAATGATCTCCAGTTTATCCGACTTCCTATATGTCAACATGTGCCCATTTGTTCCTTGCATATATCGGAGTACTCTTTTAACTACTTTCCAGTTATCCGTTCTTGGGCTACTAACATATCTCCCCAACATATATACAACAAAGGAAATGTCCGGCCTAGTACAAACTTAAGCATACATTAAACTCCCAACTCCTGAAGCATAAGGGACCGTTTTCATTTCCTCAATCTCAAGTTTTGTCTTAGGACATTGACTCAGACTAAGTCTGTCACCCTTTGCTATGGGGGTACTTAGGGTTTTGCAATCTGCCAATTCGTAACGTTGTAAAACACTTTTAAGGAATGTCGTTTGTGATAATTCAAGAATACCACGAGAACGATCTCGATGTATCTGGATTCCTAACACAAAATTGGCATCACCAAGATCCATCATATCAAACTTGTCTGATAGAAATATTTTTGTAGTGTGTAACAATTCCTTATTGTTCGAGGCAAGCAATATGTCATCCACATATAATATAAGAGATATGAAATTACTCCCATTGAACTTGTGATGCACACAATCCTCAACCGAGTTGATCTCAAAGTCATAACAGACTATCACCTCAAGGAATTTGTTATGCCATTGACGAGAGGCTTGTTTAGGCCCATAAATGGATTTCTTAAGCATGCAAACCAGATCTTTTGAGTTACTTTCTACAAAGTGTTCTGGCTGCACCATATAGATCGTTTCCTCAATATTACCATTGAAAATAGCGGTCATAACATCTATCTAATGAAGCTCAAGGTCAAAATGTGCAAGTAATGCCATGATTGTTCTAAAGGAATCCTTCGTCGATACCGGAGCGAAGGTTTCTTTAAAATTAATCCCTTCACGCTGAGTATAAAATTTCGCTACAAGACGTGCTTTATGTCTTTCCACATTACCTAGGGAATTGCGTTTGGTTTTGTAAACCCATTTACAACCAATTTCCTTTTTTCGTTCACGTAATAGGACAAGATCCCATACCGCATTATCCTGCATTAATTTACACTCTTCTTTCATAGTGTCAATCTACTTTTGGGATTCAGAGCTTGCCATGGCCTGTTTGTAGGATGAGGGATCATCTACAGTTCCAACACATAACTCATCATGCTCCTGAAGATATACTATAAAGTCTAGACCTATATTACTCTTCATTTCTCTAGTGGACCTTCTTAATGACACTATTTCCTCTTGTTGTACTTCTTGAGGAGGTAGAGTGTGATCATTATGAACGATGTCATTTTGATTCCCTTGTGGAAGATTATCTTGAGGTTCCTCTTGTTCAACCTAAACCATATCTGTATCGTGGTTAGAACCCTCAAGTGGAGCATCATTGTTAATTTGTGGATTACCTTGTTCTAATGGGACCAAAATGATTGGCATTATAGCCCAATCTTCGGATATCTCAGTATCCCTATTAAAACCTTCATGAATCTCTATGGATTCTTCCTCAAAATCAACATATGTTCCCTTATTCTTCCGCCCAAACTCAACATCCTCTAGAAATTTGGTCGTTCATGTCTCAAATATTGTACCAGTAAGAGAATCATAAAACTTAAACCCTCTGGAACGTTCAAAATAACCTATGAAGAAACAACTAACTGTTTTTGGGTCAAGTTTCTTTTCTTGAGGTTTGTAAGGCCTCGCCTCAGCTGGACAACTCCACATATGCAGATGCTTTAAATTAGGTTTATGCCCGTTCCAAAGCTCATATGGAGTCCTAACAGTATCCTTTGTGGGTACTTGATTGAGTATATAAGCGGCACATTTGATGGCTTCCCCCCAGAGAGATAATGGTAGAGATGAGTGACTTATCCTGCTTCTAACCATATCTTTTAGTGTTCGGTTCCGTCTCGCAGATACACCATTGATGCGAGGTGAACTGGGTATAGTGTATTGAGGGACTATTCCACACTTCTCTAGGTACTGTGCAAAAGTTCATGGACGTTGTTCACCCGATCCGTCATATCTACCTTAGTATTCACCACCACGGTGCTTTTACCAAGTTGTTTCTCGACCTCGATCTTAAAAGCTATGAACTTGTCCAATGCCTCATACTTTTCATGAAGAAGATAGAGGTAACCGAAACGAGAGTAGTCGTCGATGAATATAAATTACCGCTGCCCGTTCCACGATTCATGTGGAAACGGTCCACAGATGTCGGTATGTATCAACTCTATGACTTCTTTTGCTCTAAATTCTCCTAACCTTTTAAATTTGGTTTGTTCCCTTTGATACACTCGACACATATGCCGAAATCCGAGTAATCAAGGCGACCTAATAAACCTTCAACAACAAGCTTGTCCATCCTAACTTTGGATATGTGACCTAACCGCTTGTGCCACAGTTTCAAAGATTTTTCAAATTTAGTAATGTTGTTTAGTGTACGTTATGTATTCATAGAAATATTGTGATTATTAATATGTATTGAACAAATAAAAATTATCCTCTTTAATTAAATTTCCATTTCCAACAATCATATTATTTAGAGAGAGTGTAAAACAATTGTTTCCCATCAGACAAGAGTAACCTTGCAAGTCTAAAACTGGAAAAGAAATTAAGTTCCTCCGTAAAGTGGGATCATACATTACATCCGCTAAAAATAATACAGTTCCAGTGGAAAGTTTTAAAGAAAAATCACATATAGCTAAAACATCACACAAGCTCCCGTTTGCCGTGAAAATGGATCTTTCATCCTCACTTAGCATCCTACTCTTTGACGTACCTTGCAAAGAAACACAAACATGAGTTGTTGCAGCCGAATCAACCCACCAAGTATTTTTTTTCCACATAAACTATATTACTTTCTGAAACAACCAAAGATGTGGGAGTACCTTTGCTTATCATATAAGTCCGGTGTTTCTCACAATCCTTCTTCAGATGTCCTTTCTCTTTGTCGAAAAAGCATCGATCTACAGTCGATTCGTCAGGCTTTTTCTTCTTTACCGGACCATGACCTGGTCCTTTGCCATCACTTTCCGCTTAGGTCCTGCCTTATTTGCTGATGTAATCACATTAGCCTCAGGTGTTGTGCCTTTAAGTCTTTCCTCCTCTTGTGCAGCGTGGGAAATCAACTCATTGATATTCCACTTTTCTCGCATGCAGTTATAGGTGGACTAGAAATAGTTATCCGGTCTGGTAGCGAATGAAATGTGAATCCCACTATGCATTCCTCAGGTAAGTCTAAACCGATTGCCTTTAACTTTTGGCCAATGATCGACATTCCCAGAATGTGCTCCCAGATTTTACCTTTGCCATTATACTTTTTGGTAGCTAGCTCGATGAGCAAACGTTGCATCTCTACCTTCTCATTTTTGGCAAAGGCTTTCTTAATCTCCGTGAGGAAGACCAAGGCAATGGTAACACCTTTAGGGAGAGCCCCACACAATGCTACTAGTATCCCCTATAACAAGAGTGTCATGCATAACTTATTTGACCTCTCCCACTTTTCATCAGCCTTAGTTTCATCGGGTGTACTTTCCGGACTAAGGGGGATGGTTAGGGAGTTGACAATGCATAGTCGTAATCATGTATAGATAAAAAAAACAACATTTCTTCCTTCCACAATTGGAAGTTCGAACAATCCAACGTCACTGGACGATTCCCCAATAAATTGTAACAAATGATTACTATAATAAGAACAAACAACACAAAGCACATTTAGCATCTTGACATATAACTGGAAACATATGCATGAACATGGCAAATACATGTAAAACATAAAATTCATTGATAATAGATATCAGAGGGCAAATCATACTAACGTGCAATTTTATGAGTTTGAGAAAAAAACAGCATGATCATTATTTTAATTTTATAAGTACCAATGAGACCTTCCGGAGGGCCGATGTCATTTACTTAAAATTAAAATCAACACAACGACTATTTAGTCATTTTCTCCCGTTCATTATTAATTTAAACCCAAACATGAACCTTCCGGAGGGCCGGTAATATTTGAATTTAAATTAATCCCCAAACCTTTTGAAGCCTAGGATCCATAAGAAAATTTATTTTTGACCTTTTGGAGGGCTGATTAAATTAATTTCTTAGTTTCACCTACCGATCTACGAAACCTTAGTCCTGCATCGTCATTTAATCATTCACGCACATACAATTTGCTTCACAAATAAACATACAACTAAACACATCGTAGTTATGAAATAATATACTTCAAATATTCTAAATTAATAGTACAATTGATTAAAAATTAAAAATTTAAAAAAGATTTTTTTTTTCCGACCTCCCACGGTTCTACACCTATTGCTACACATTGAAGTAGTGTTGCAGGTCCTGAGCGGACCCAACCTACAGGAATAATGATATTACTATCGTTTGGGTATGTTTATTGTCCCTATTTTTTGCGCAGTTTAGGGTGTTCATCACGGGACAGCCTTCGATAAGCGTTAACATTAGGGGTTAAACCGTCGATGAGCCATTGTCCCAATAGTTCTGACTTTATTCGTTATTTTAGGGTTGATTTGATACTAATTTTGGGAGAAAAAATTTCATACATCAATAAACCCTAATTTAACAGGAAAACAAATCCTCAAACTATCAAAATTGCGATTTACACATAATAAAACATGTTTAATCAATACGAATAAATCACATAACATGTTTTCATACAATCCCTAAATCCATGCCCTAACCAGTTCAATTCACATGTAATCCCAATGGCATAGATTCTTTACGATGAAGAAAAACATGCATTTTTATCTACCAATACATAATTCAATTATTCTACCGAATCTAAAAATGGTTAAATTGGCTCTGATACCAAATGTTGTATATTATTAGAAATTGCAACAAATAATATATAGCAAATCGCAGAAAAATAATTAAACCCTTTTCTAGATTCACCTATAGAATAAAGAGAAAACCAAGAACACTTACGAGTTTGTCTGCTGCTATCCATCTAGTATTCTCTTCTGTTCCTCTGCGTTCTTCAGCGATTCCACGTTCTTTAGCGATTCCGTTTATGAAATTGAGAAACCTGCAGAATCAAATTAGAGAAGAGGAAAAAGGTTTCCAGACACTCAAGGAAGCGACCGTATTTCTGATTAGGGTTTTAGGATGATGAAATACATAAACCTAGCTCTTTATTTATAGACTTTACAATGTGAATCCCAACATTGTAAAGCCCATCCTTTACTTCCTTGTGTCCGGGACCATAACCCGATAAATTGATAATTCAATTTATATCCCTGATATATTAATTCAGGCTTAAGTGCTGAGATTTGAGAACTCTACATCAAAGTGCCCAAATTCAACCCGGTTACCACACTTGAGCCCATAACACCATTTCACCCATAAGTCCAATTTAGTTCATTAAATAATTAACTCGATTACTTCTAATTTGGATTTCCTTAAGACAATAACCGAATATGTTTATTTAGCATGTCGGTCCAAATTATTGTAGTCCATAAATATATTCCAACAAGTAATTCGTGTAGTGCTGCTATGGGAAGTGCTGATCAAGTATGTCATCGTTTCAGATCTGTTCTAATCCAATATTACCTTCTCCGGTACTACCTCGGACTGTGTTTCTTCTTTCACTACTTCCTTTAGTAAATATTATGTTACCTTTTTACTCGTCTTCATTTTTATAGTCGCTCCTATTACATTTTCTTCCATCATAGTCTTCTTCAGGGTAGTCATCCTCGCTCCAAGGCGGCGATGACGTATTAGGGTAGTCAATCTTGCTCCCACACGCTGGCGGCGTATTAGCATAGTCAACCTCTTGACTTTCCGAATGAGGCTCTTCTTCCTCAAGGTTTTCCGGATACACATTGGCAGCGAACCTGGTTACAATAGGGTGTTCTCATTTTTGAGTATGTAATTCGGGTAGTGGTGTTCTAGGAAATGCTGACTAGTATGCCATCGGTTCGAGTAAGTCCTCATCTGATACTACCTCATCGGGTACTACCTCTAGTAAATATTATTTTATCTTTCTTCGGACGTAATTTTCGTCATTATCATCGTCGCTTTTCTTACCTTTGCTTTGCCCATAGTCTTCTCCAGGGTAGTCATCCTCGCTCCCAGGCGACGAAAGCGTATTAGGGTAGTCATCCTCGTTTACAGGAGAAATCTACATATTAGAGTAGCCATGCTCGCTCCCAAATGGTGGCGGCATAATTGCGTAGTCAACCTCCTTACTTTCCGGATCAAGCGCTTCCCCCTAGTGGCAGCAAACCCGAGGTTGATAGGTTGCTCGTCTTCGGATATTTAATCCGGGAAGTGCTGATCGGGTATGTCATCTGGTTCAGATAAGTCCTTCTATAGTACTACCTCCTCTAATATATTTTATGTTAACCTTTCTTCGTTGATAGTCTTCTTCATTTTCACCGTCACTCCTATTACCTTATCTTCGGTTATTGTATTCTCCAGGGTAAGTCCTCGCTCCTAGACGGTGGCGACGTATTAGGGTAGTCATCCTTGCTCCCAACCTGCAGCGACGTATTAAGGTATTCATCCTCGATCCCATACGGTAGCAGCGTATTAGTGTATTCAACCTCTTCACTTTTTGGATTAGGGTTTTTCCCCCAATGATTTTCAGGATGCACATTAGCAGCGAACTCAGGTACAGTAGGGTGCTCATCTTCGGGTATGTAATTCAGGTAGTGGAGCTCCGGGAAGTGTTGATGGGTATGTCATCGGGTTCGGGTAACTCCTCCTCAAGTACTACCTCTGACTGTATTTCTTCTTCTACTACCTCCTATAGTAAATATTTTGTTACTTTTTCTTCGGTCATAGTCTTCTTCATTTTCATTGTCGCTCCTGTTACATTTTATTTGACCATAGTCTTCTCCAAAGTAGTCAGTCTCGTTCCCAAGCGTTGACAGCTTATTAGGATAGTCATCCTCGCTTCTAGATGTCAGCGGCGTATTGGCATTGTCAACCTCTTGACTTTCCATATCAGGCTCTTCCCCCAAGTTATTTTTCGGATACAAACCAGTCGCAGACCCGGGTATGGTAGAGTGCTCAACTTCAGGTATGTAATCCGGGTAGCGGTGCTTAAGGATGTGTTGATCGGGTATGTCATCGGGTTTACGTATGTCATTGGGTTTAGGAAAGTCCTCTTCTAATACTACCTCCTTTGGTTCTACCTCTGAATGTGTTTGTTCTTCTACTACCTCCTTTAATAAATATTTGGTTACCTTTTCTTCGGCCATAGTATTTTTTCATTTTCATCATCGCTCATATTAACGTTTCTTCGATCATAGTCTTCTCTACGGTAGTTATCCTAGCTCCTAGGGGTGGTAGCATATTAGGGTAGTCATCCTCGCTCTCAGACGGGCAACAGCGTATTACGGTAGTCAACCTCTTAACTTTCCGGACCAAGCTTTTTCTCATAGTGGTTTTTTAGATATATATTGGTAGTGAACCCATGTAAGATAGGGTGCTCTTCTTCGGGTATGTAATCTGGGTAGTGGTGCTCCGGTAAGTACAGATCGGGTTCGTGTAAGTCCTCATGCGCTACTACCTCCGATTGTGTTTCTTCTTCTACTACCTTTTCTAGTAAATATTATGTTACAATTTCTTCGGTTATACTCTACTTCATTTTCATCCTCACTCCTCTTACTTTTTCTTCGGTCATAGTCTTCTCAAGAAGTATCATCCTCCCTCCCAGAAGGCAGAACAAGGAAAGTCTTCACGAGAAGTTTACCAAGATCAAAAGTATATGCAGAACAAGGAAAGTCGGGTAACTAAACAAAGATAGTCTAACCATTAAGAAGTTTTTATAGGAGAAAGAACTAGCCTTGAACACAATTAAGGCTGTTTTTGGAAACATAATGCATGCCTCTAAAACAATTAAGGCTTTTCTTGGAAACAAAATTCTTTAATATTGAAAATACAAAGTATTAATGATATAAGCTGGAAATCAGACCCTTCCCTCCTCCAAGGACGTGGCTTTTGGTGTAGATGGGCCTTGGGCTTTTTATTTCAACAAATGGGCAATGGTGAAGTAAAACAATTGCCTCATTAAAAACCATGTCAAGAAAACCCATTGGGACAAAACTTGAACAAGAGAAAAAGAGTACAATCGAGACACTTTCTCATTTGTTGAAATCAATTAGCTTGAATCAAGACCAAAGTGGTTTGACAAGCTTTTCCACCATACTTGTTGTTTTGATCACGTGGATTCTCTAGTTGATTAAGCAATCCTCCAAGAGCTTTGTTAAATTGTTTTGCTCTTGATCGAGTTGTTGGACCAGCCGGTAAAATAAGAATATCTGCAACTTCAAGCTCATCTTCTTTTTCAAGTTGTTCATCTGGTTCTTGCACATTTTCATGTTCTAAGCTCCTTGTGTCATCTAAGACCACATCACTATCTTACTCGGGTTTGTTGCCAATGGATTATACGAGTAGAGAAGAATCATAGTCGAAGGAGGAGATAGTATCAGAGAAGATTGAAAAAAATAAAACACAATCGTCGGTAGTAGCGGATGAGGACTTAACCGAACCCAATGACATAGCCGATCAACATTTCTAGAGCACCACTACCCAAATTACATACCCAAAGACGAGAATTCTACCGTACCCGGGTTTGCTACCAATGTGGGCCTGAAAACCCACTAGGGAGAAGTGCCTGATCCGGAAAGTTAAGAGGTTGACTACAATAATACGCCGCCACCGTCTGGGAGCGAAAATGACTACGCTAATACGATGTTGCCGTCTAGGAGTGAAGATGATTACCCTAATACGCTAAGATACTCGTTCAGCATTTACCAGAGCATGACTATTCGAATTACATAGCCGAAGACGAGCATCATATCGTACTCGGGTTCAATGCAAATGTGTATCTGGAAAACCACGAAGAGGGAGAGCATGATACGGAAAGTCAAGAGGTTGACAACGTTAATACGACGACACCATCTTGGAGCGAGAATGACTACCCTAATACGTCGTTTCCGTCTGGGAGCAAGGATGACTACCCTAATACGTTGCCACCTCTTGGGAGTGAGGATGACTACCATAGAGAAGACTATGACCAAAGAAAATGTAGCATGAGCGACGATGAAAATGAAGAAGACTATGACCGAAAAAAGGTAATAGAATATTTTCAGGTTTGAAGGTAATATTGGAGGAAATAGTACTGGAGGAGGTAGTACCAAAGAGGGTAGTATAGGAGGATATAATAACGTAGGAGATAGTACCAGATGGGTAAGAACCTGATCTAGAAAGTCAATAGGTTGACTACATTAATATGCCGCCACCATCTGGGAGCGAGAATGACTACCCTAATATGTCGCGGCCATCTGGGAACGAGGATGATTACCCTAATACGCTGCCACCGCATGGGAGCGAGGATGGCTACCCTAAAGAAGACTATAACGGAAGAAACAATAATATGAGACATGTTAAAAATGAAGAAGACTATGACCAAATAAAATGTACCATAATATTTACTAGAGGAGGTAGTGCAAGAAGAAACATAGTCAAAGGTAGTACAGAGGAGGAGTTATCCAAACCAGATAAAATACTTGATTAACACTTCCCGGAGAATCACTACCTGGATTGCATACCGAATACGGGCACCCTATCGTACCCGGGTTCGCTGCCAATGCGTATCCAGAAAATCACTCGAAGGAAGAGCCTCATCCGAAAATTCAAGAAGTTTACTACACTAATACGACGCCACCGTCTAGGAGAGGGGATGACTAACCTAGTACACCGCTACCGTCTGGGAGCGAGAATGACTAACCTAATAAGCTACCGCCTTTTAGGAACGAGGATGCCAACCTTGGAGAAGACTATGATTGAATAAAATGTAACAAGAGCGTCAATGATAATGAAGAAGACATTAGTAAAGAAAAAGTAACATAATAATTATTATAGGAGGTAGTAGAAGAAGAAACACAGTCGGAGGTAGTACTGGAAGAGGTAGTACTAGAGGAAGACTTACCCGAACCTGATGACATGCCTAATCAGCAACAACAATTTTCTTATAGTGAACCATCTCATTTGCCATATGTTGTAATTGACTTCGAGAAGATTTGATTTCTTGGGTTAATTTTTGTGGTGCAGTACCAAGATCGGCAAAAGGTTGAAGAGCAAGTGCAAGTTCTTCAGATGGCTGAACAGTAATAAAAAACCATAGGGCTGGGAACACGTGTAAGAGCGCTGGAGGATGGAGGCAAAGAGACCTCTAGTCAATTTGCTTCAGGAGGGAATGAAACAGACCTTTTACCAAAATTGTTCAGTTGGTCATGAAGTTCATGAATGATAGGATCTCCATCTCTGACGAGCTCTTAAGATTCATCAAAGTTGATGAAGCTATTAAGATCAAAGTCATCATCACATATGTTGTTTTCTAGTAGAAGTTTCTTCTTGTTGAGTGCCTCCTTCTTCGACACCAAATTCATTTTCTTTTTGCCGATCTTCCATAACTACAATTTTGTCAGCATCAGAAGATACCTCTTCAATAGTTTGCACAACTTTCTTTTTCTCTCTCTTTTAAGGAGTCGTTTTAGTTGTGCTCTTCGTTTTTATCGTGGCAGTTTTTTTCTTCATTTTTGGAGAAGGCTCACGTTCTACTCCCCCTTCGATAGTGGGGAGTTTATTTTCTATTGTTTTTCTCTTTGAAGTCTTAGACATCGGATCTTCTGAAGGGCTAACACCATATGTACTAGCTACCTTTTTATTCTTTTTTCCGTTCTTCTTGGGAAGGTAGCTATCAAATCTATTTCGAACAAGCAGAAATAGTTTGCAGTGAAGGGCCACTAACCTTTTGCAGTGAAAGTCTCTTTGGCATCTTTTCAACGAAGCTTATAACGCCTCAAAATTTCTACACAAAACACAAAATTTGATAAAAGATAGGAAGAAAATCAGTTGGAGGTACAATTCAAGGTAATAGAATAAAAAAAGACTTACGATTACTCCTCCATACGAGGTTCAACTTTGATGGGTTGGATTCAAAAATGTCTTTACCATTCTCCCACGATCATGAGACGAAGACAAATTTTTGTTTCCAAAATTTTTCCACCTCCAACAAGTCATCGATGATCTTCAAATCGTCATTCAGTGTTAGATAGGAAAATGGAAGTAACAGTTACTTCGACAATTTGGTCAAGGAAATGAAGTCCTGGATGAAGAGGGGAATTTGGTCATGTCGAGAAGCCATGATCACAGAGAGAAAAATAAACCATTGATTTAGTGTCACCTAAGTTTGGCACAAATCCATAATCTCGAAGTACTCAACTATCATGGAGTTTAGTGAAAATCGAAGACCCCAATTGATGATCTCTGGGAAGAGCACTGGTTCATCATTTTTGCGATCCAAAGGGGTTTCCCCTTCTTTGGGTAGACAAAGTATAATGTTGTTTCCCATTCCTCATTTTCTTTTTAGATCATCTACTTGGCTCTCTTGGTAATATGTGTAAGCAATCTTTTTTAAAAGCCAAGATATAGTGCGCTTCGAGAGCCTTTAAATTTTCACCAACTGATGCAGCCAACTCTTCGGATATCATCACAAGAGATTTCTTTCTTCTTGTTTTATGAGATTTTTCCTTTTAAACATTTTTCACTATTTCACTCTCTCATTCTTTTGAAGCTTCTTCTTCTGTTTTAGCCTCGTTATTTGAATGTGTGGCTTCAAAATGTATTTTCTCATCGGATGCCTCATCCACCAGCCGAGGCGGGTTACTTGAGGGATTTTGTTGAGACGTTGTTGATGTCTCAACAATCTCCCTCAAGGGAGGAGAATAGGTTGATGGATTTGAAACGACATCAACATCGTCACCCATGGCTACGACAGTTCCTCTTTTTAGGGTTTGAGGAGTTTGAATTTTTGTTTCCATACGCGATGAACCGGGGGGCTCAGGATTGACCGGAGAAGGAGTCTTTTCGGATTTCTTTGAAAACATTTGGTTACCTTGCAATTGATTCGAGGTGGTGATTCAGTCAGAGAAGGTGAGATTCGAGGTGTTCTTGGTGTTTGAGTTTTTGATGACTGACTTTCTTCTGGAAGAGGAGAAGGTGAAAAGACAGGAGGTTTGTTAGGATCAAAGTTACCGTAATGAATTGTCTCTGTGAAAAATCGAGGAGCGTTCCTTATCAACCCAGCTACTCTATATTCATCTGCCGTTTCACTTATGTAGAATTAATCGTATGCTCCGAAGACAGGTTGTTTTGCAGATGATGAATTTATGGGTTTTCTAGCTCTTGTTTTTTTAGTTTTGGATGATTTCTCATAAACAGATTTAAGGTTTGGCTGGTGGATTGGTATTTTGCGGTGAAAATAGCATAAAGATGAAGATTCATATGAAAGTAGGCAGTGATCTCTCTCTTTGTCTCTCTAAAAAAATAATGTGAAGCAAAATGAGACAGAAAATAAATATTTATAGGGAAAGTTGGAAGAGAGGGAAGTGGAAGAGGTGGAGGAGGCAATCAGTTAGAACTTTAAACAGTTGACTAAAGAGGAATCATGAAACCTGCCATGCGATAGGCCTAGTACCTATGATATCATTACCTATCCAATTTGTACTTCGAACAATTATGACCGTTGGAGGGAAATGACTTCGTATACAAACATTTGAAGCGTTAAGAGAACATGGATAAAAATTTGCAAAATATACGAAGATAACAAGTTTGGAGTAGTTGATGATGTAGATAGAGTGGATTTTCTTCACCATCAATAATTTCTAAAGCTAGTTAGTTCTTATTCTTTAACTATGATAAGAACTAAGGTTAAATACAACTTTGAGGACTAAAATGCAAAGGAATAAAACCTACTGTTACGGAGGAAGAGCCTGTTCTAGAGAAGAGCCTGCAAAGGACAAAATACATTCTTTCACTTTTCTCAATCTTACATAATAAAACTAGATAAATACTTATAAATAATAATAATAATAATAATAATTAAAATAATAATCTGCTGCCAATGTGTATCCAAAAATCCACTAGGAGGAAGAGTCTGTTCTAGAGAGTCAAGAGGTTGACTACGCTAATATGCCGACACTGTCAGTGAGCAAGATGACTACCGCAATACACTGCTGCCGCCTAGGAGCGAGGATGACTACCCAACAGAAGACTATGACCGAAGAAAAAGTAGCCCAAGCGACAATGAAAATGAAGAAGACTATGACCGAAGAAAAGGTACATAATATTAACTAGATGAGTAGAGCTAATAACGGAGGAGGTAGCACCGGAGGAGGACTTACCCGAACCCGATGACATACACGATCAACACTTTCCTGAGCACCACTACACGGATTAGTTACCCGAAGATGAGCACCCTATCCTACCCGGGTGATAAGGGGGGATTCCCCCAAACAAGTACGAGCACAAGTAGGAGGACCGCCGATTTGGATTATGGAAAGCAATAAAGAAAATGAAGAGCTCTACAGCATTGATGAGCTCAAAGGCAGATCGACCTCGAAGGCAGATCGACCTCGAAGACATTAGGAGAGATGAGTTGATCGACCAGATTACGGACGCGATGAACGCGTGATCAAGACTGAGTGCAAACTCAAAGAAGATAATTTGACCGTATGATCAGTGAGCTCGAGCTCTGCACACCAGAACATGTGTGATCACGCTTGAGGAATGCCCCAGCTCGATTTAAAGTGCAGATCAGACAAGACGTATCCTTATTTATTGTATAACACACGTTTTGACTCTTAAGTGAAACCATTTTAAGTACTTCTTCCGAAATTATAGGAATAGTGATGTTAGTGAGTTAGTGGAGCATTAAGTGTAAACATATGTAACTGCACACTGACTCAGAGTATTATAAATAGGGAGAACCTATCGATGAATACGAGGATCATTTTTACCTTATCTCTTTCTTGACTAAAATCATAAAGACTTAACTGTGGTAAAACTTACTATTCTCGTAACACCGGGTTCGTTGCCAATATGTATCCGGAAAACCATTTGGGGGAAGAGTCTAATCCCGAAAGTTAAGATGTGGACTACTCTAATATGTCACCACTGTTTGGGAGTAAAGATGAAGACACGAATATGCCGATGACGTCTACGAGCAAGGATAAATATCATAATACGCTGCCGCCGTCTGGGAGCGAGGATGACTATCCTAGAGAAGATTATGACCCGAAAAAAGATAACACGAGCAATGATGAAAATAAGGAAGACTATAATCGAAGAAAATGTAACATAATATTTATTAGAGGAGTTAGCAGAAGAGGAAACACAGTTGGAGGTAGTATCGAAGGAAAGTAGTACTAGAGGAGGACTTACCCGAAGCCGATGACATACCTGATAAGCATTTCCCAGAGCACCACTACCCGGATTACATACCCAGAGATGAGCACCCTGTCATACCCGGGTTAGGTGCCAATGTGTATACGATAAACCATTAGGGGGAAAAGCCTAATCCATAATTTTAAGAGGTTGAGTACACTAATATACCCAAAGATAACCACCCTATCAGACCCGGGTTCGTTGCCAATTTGTATCCGAGAAACCACTAGGGGGAAGAGCCTGTTCTGGAAAGTTAAGAGGTTGACTACACTAATATGCCGCCACCGTCTAGGATCGAGGATGACCTAATATGTCCTTTTCGTCTAGGAGCGAGGATGACTACCAAAATACGCTTTCGCCACTTGGGAATGAGGATGACGACCCTGTAGAAGACTATGACCGAAGAAAAGGTAACATGAGACACAATGAAAATGAGGAAAAATATGACCAAAGAAAAGGTAACATAATATTTACTATATAACGAAATTGAAGAAGAAACACAGTTGGAGGTAGTACCAAATGAGGTAGCACCGGACGAGGTAGTATTGGAGGAAGACTTATACAAAATAATGATATAACCGATTAGAAATTCCTGGAGCATCACTACCCAGATTACATACCCTAAGATGAGCACCCTATCATACTCGGGTTTGTTGCCAATGTGTATCTTGAAAACCACTAGGGGAAGATCGTGATTTGGAAAGTCAAGAGATTGACTGCACTAATACGCCCGCACCATCTGGAAGCGCAGATGACTACCATAATACGTCGTTGCGGGCTAGGATCGAGGATAAATACCCTAATACATTGTTGCCCCCTCGAAGCGAGGATGACTACCCTATAAAAGACTACTACTGAGAAAATATAACAGGAGAGACAATGAAAATGAAGAAGACTGCTACCTTTAACACAGTTGGAGGTAGTACCAGACGGAGTAGTACCGAACGGTGTAGTACAAGAGGAGGTTGTACCAGATGAGGACTTACCCGAACCTAATGACATACGCGACCAACACTTCGTAAAGCACCACTACTTAGATTACATACCCGAAGGCGAGCACCACATCGTACCCGGGTTCGCAACCAATTTGTATCCGGAAAACCATTGGGAGAAAGAGCAACATCCGCAAAGTTAAGAGGTTGACTACGGTAACATACCACCAACATCTATGAGCGAGGATGACTACCCTAATATATCGCTGTCGTCTGGAGCGAAGATGAAAATGAAGAAGACTATGACCGAAGAAAAGGTAATAAAATATTTACTAGTGGAGGTAGTTGTAGAAGAAACATAGTTGGAGCCAGTACCTGAGGAGGACTTACCGGAACCCGATGACATAGCCGGTCAGCAATCTCGGAGGACCACTACCCGAATGACATATCGAAAGACGAGCACCCTATCTTACCCGGATTCGCTACCAATGTGTACCCGAAAAACCAGTAAGGGGAAGAGCCTGATGCGGAAAGTCAAGAGGTTGACTACGCTAATACGCCACCACCGTCTGGGAGCGAGGATTACTACCATAATACGTCGTTGCCATCTAGGAGCGGGGATGCCTACCCTAATATTTTGTCATCGCCTGGGAGCGAGGATGACTATACTAGAGAAGACTAAACAATAGCGAATAAGTAAATGAAAAAGACTATGATCGAAGAAAATGTAATATAATATTTACTATAGGAGGTAGTAAAAGAAAAAACACAGTCGGAGGTAGTACCAGAGGAGCTAGTACCGGAGGAGGACTTACCTGAACCCGATGACATATCCGATCAGCAATTGTTGCAGCACCATAGCCCGGATTACATATCCGAAGACAAGCACCATTTAGGAGCATGGATGATTAACCTAATACGTCGCGGTCGTCTAAGAGCGAGGATGACTACCCTGGAGAAGACAACGACCGTAGACATGGTAATAGGAACGACGATGAAAATAAAGAAAACTATGACCGAAAAAGGTAATAGGAGCACCGCTTACAAATCATATTTTATAAATTAATAAATGTTTCTTTTGTCTAATTAGAAAACTGCAAATTCTAATATTTACTATGCATTTCAAAAATACATCAAAGGTACGACATTAACAAAAATATCTTAATTTAAATATGGGTTCACATTTATTTATTTTTATTATAAAAAGAACTCGTGTTACGTTTTTTTTTAAAATGTACTAATATAAATAAATTGTAATTTAAATATGTTTGATAAATTTATTAATGAATAATAAAATATACTACTTTAAATGCATTTTACGGTACTATATTAGTTTTTCTTGTCATTAGTACAATATTTATGAACACTCTCTATTTACTTTTTTATTTTCTTTGTTTTTCCTTTTCATAGTCTCATTCAATATAACCAAAATCAAGTCCTTTGTTTGGTGTACTATCTGTGAGGTATATGTTCATACTCGCCCCGGAAAATATTACAACCAATAACACCCACACATAGATTATACCGGATAATAAGAAACATAGTCAGAGGAGGAGGTAGTAGAAAATGAAACACAATCAGAGGTATTACCATTGGAGGACTTACATAAACCCAATGACATACCCCATCAACACTTCCACGAGCACCACTACATGAATTACATACCCGAAGACGAGCACCTTGTCGTACCTAGGTTCGCTGACAATGTGGACTCGGAAAACAACTAGGGGGAAGAGCCTTATACAGGAAGTCAAAAGGTTGACAACGCTAATACTCCGCCATCGTCTCAGAGACAGGATGACTACCCTAATACTCCAATGACGTCTGAGAGGGAGGATGACTACCCTAATAAGGTGCCACCAGTTGGGAGTGAAGATGACTACCTTGGAGAAGACTATAAAAGAAGAAAATGTAACTGGAACGAACATGAAAATGACGAAGACTATGACTGGAAAAAATGTGCATAATATTTACTAGAGGAGGTAGTAGAATAAGAAATACAATCGGTGGTAGTACCAGAGGAGGACTTACCCGATCTGCACTTCCTAGAGCACCACTAACCAGATTACATATCCGAAGACGGGCACTTTATCATACTCGGGTTTACTGCCAATGTGTATCCAGAACACCACTGGGAGAACAAGCCTGATCCGGAAAGTCAAGAGGTTGACTCGCTAATACACCACCACCGTTTGGAAGCGATGATGACTACTTTAATACGTCGCTGCCGTATGAGAGCGAGGATGACTATTTTAATACGTCTTTTAGAAAATGTAACAAGAGTGGCGATGAAAATGAAGAAGACTATAACAAAAAAATGTAACATAATATTTACTAGACGAGGTGGTAGAAGAAGAAACATACTCAGAGGTAGAACCGCATGAGGTAGTACCGGAGGAGGACTTACTCGAACCGATGGCATACTCGTTTATCACTTCCCGGAGCACCACTACCCGGATTACATAACCAAAAACGAGCACGCTATCGTACCGGGGTTCGCTGCCAATGTCTATCCGAAAACCCACTAGGGGGAAGAATTTTATCCGGAAAGCCAAGAGGTTGAGTATGCTAATACGGTGACACCGTATGGGAGCGAGGATGACTACCTTAATACATCGATGCAATCTAGGAGCGAAGATGACTACCCTAATACACTACCACTACTTGGGAGGGAGGATGACTACCCTTGACAAGACTATAAACAAAGCAAATATAATAGGAGTGACGATGAAAATGAAGAATACTATAACTGAAGAAAATGTAACATAATATATACTATTGGAGGGAGTAGAACAAGAAACACAGTCGGTGATACTACCAGAGGAGGTAGTACGTGAGGAAGACTTATCTGAACCCGATGACATACCCGATCTAAACTTCCGAGAGCACCACTACCTAGATTACATACCCGAAGATGAGCACCGTATCGTACCAGAGTTTGCTACCAATGTGTATCCGGAAAACCACTAGAAGGAAGATCAAGATCCAAAAAGTCAAGAAGTTGACTATACTAATATATCGTCACTGTCTTGGAGCAAGGATGACTACCGTCATATGCCGGTACCGTTTGGGAGCGAGGAGCACTACCCTAATACGTTGCCGTCGTCTGAGAGCGAGAATGAATACCCTTCAGAAGACTATGAATGAAGAAAAAGTAAGAGGGACGACAATGAAAATGAAGAAACACCGCCTGAGGTAGTACCGGAGGAGAACTTACCCGATCAGCACTTCCAGCAGCACCGTTACCTAGATTCCATACCCAAAACACGCACTCTATCGTTCCCGAATCAGATGACCTACCCGATCAAAACTTTTTGGAGTACCACTATCCGGATTACATACCTAAATATAAGCACCCTATCGTAACCGGGTTGGCTACCAATGTGTATCCGAAAAACCACTAGGAGGAAGAGACTGATCCAGAAAGTCAAGAGGTTGACTATACTAATATGCCGCCACCGTCTGGGAGCGAGTATGACTACCCTAATACGCCACTTTCATCTGGGAGCGAGGATGACTACCCTAATACGCTAGCGCCGTCGGAGAGCGAGGATGACTACCCTAGATAAGACTATGACCGAAGAAAAGGTAACAGGAGCGACGGTGTAAATGAGGAATACTGTGATTGAAGACATTGTAACATAATATTACGAGATGAGGTAGTAGAAGACGAAATGCAGTCAGAGGTAGTATCGGAGGAGATACTACCAAAGGAGCATCTTCCTTAACCCGATGATAGACTCGATTAGCACTTCTCAGAGAACCACTATCCGGATTACATACCTAAAGACGAGCAACCTATCGTACACGGGTTGGCTACCAATGTTCATCCAGAAAACCACTAAGGGGAAGAGCCTGATCTAGAGAGTCAAGAGGTTGACTACCCTAGTACGCCACTGCCGTCTGGGAGTGATAATGACAGCCCTAATACGTTGCCGCCGCTTGAGAGCGAGGATGACTACCCTGCACAAGACTACGATTAAGGAAAAGGTAATAGGAGCGATAATGAAATTGAAGAATACTATGAAAAAAGAAAATGTTACATAATATTTACTACATGAGGTAGTGGAAGAAGAAACACAGTCGAAGGTAGTACCATACGAGGACTTACCCGAACCAATGACATACCCAATCAACACTTCTCGGAGCACCACTACCCAGATTACATACCCGAAGACCAGCTCCTTATCGTACCCGGGTTCACTGACAATGTGTATCCAGAAAACCACTACGGAAAAGAGCCAGATCTAGAAAGTCAAAAGGTTAACTACGCTAAAACGCTTCCACCGTTTGGGAGCGAGGATGACTATCCTAATATGGCGCTGCCGTATGGGAGCGAGGATGACTACTTTAATACAACGTCGTCCTCTGGGAGTGACGATGACTACCCTAGAGAAAATTATGACCAAAGAAAAGGTAACAGGAGCGATGACGCAAATGAGGAAAACTATGAAAGAAGAAAATTAACATAATATTTACTATCAGAGGTAGTAGAAGAAGAAACACAATCGGAGGTAGTATCAGAGGAGGACCTACTCGAACTCGATGACATACTCGATCAACACTTTGTAATATACCAATATTCGGATTACATACCTAAAGACGAGCACCCTATCGTACCCAGGTTGACTACCAATGTATATTCGGACAACCACTACAAGGAAGAGCCTGATGCAAAAACTCAAGAGGTTGACTATACTAATATGCCGCCACCGACTAGGAGGGAATGACTACCCTAATACGCACTGTCGTCTGGGAGCGAGGATGAATGCCGTAATACGTTGTCGCTGCCTGGGAGCGAGGATGGCTACCCTGTATAAGATTACTACCGAACAAAAAGTAATATGAGCGACGATGAAAATGAAGAAAACTATGACCAAAGAAAAGGTAACATACTATTTACTAGATGAGGTAGTAGAGGAAAAAATACAGTCGAAAGTAGTACTGGAGGAGGACATACCCGAACCTATGACATACCCAATCAACACTTCCCGGAGCACCACTACCGGGATTACATACCTGAAGACGAGCACCCTATCGTACCAGGGTTCACTGTCAATGTGTATGCGGAAACCATTGGGGGAAAGAGACAGATCCAGAAATTCAAGAGGTTGACTACGCTAATACGCCACCACCGTCTGGAAGCAAAGATGATTATCCCAATACGGCGCTGCCATATGGGAGCGAGGATGATTACTCTAATACGATATCATCCTCTAGGAGCGAATATGACTACCATAGAGAAGACTTTGACCGAAGAAAATGTAACAGGAGCGACGACGCAAATGAAGAAGACTATGACTGAAGAAAACGTAATATAATATTTACTAGAGGAGGTAGTAGAAGAGGATACACAGTTGGAGGTAGTACCGTAGGAGAGATAGTATTGGTAAAGGACCTAACCGAACCCGATGACATACCCGATCAACACTTCACGCAGTACCACTATCCGGATTCCATACCTAAAGACGAGTTCCCTATCGTACCCAGGTTAATTACGAATGTGTATCATAAAAACCACTAGGCGGAAGAGCCTGATCCAGAAAGTTAAGAGGTTAACTACGTTAATATGCCACTACCGTCTCGCAGCGAGGATGACTACCCTAATACACCACTGTCGTCTGGGAGCGATGATGACTACCCTAATATGTTGCCACCTCCTAAGAGTGAGGAAGCCTACAAAAGACTATGATAAAAAAAAAAGATAACATGAGCGATGATGAAATTGAAGAAGACTATGAAGAAAATATAACATAATATTTACTATATGAGGTAGTAGAAGAAGAAACACAGGCAGATGTAAAACCGGAGGACGAGTTACCCGAACCGATGACATACCCGATCAACACTTCCTGGAGCACCACTACCCGGAATATATATCCAAAGATGAGCACCCTATCGTACATGGGTTCGCTGCCAATGTGTACCCGGAAAACCAAGGGGCGAAATAGCCTAATTTAGAAAGACAAGAGTTTGACTACACTAATCCGTCGCCACAATCTACGAACGATGATACAGTACCCTTATATGTCACTATTGTATGAGAGTGAGGATGACTACCTTAATACACTTCCAACACCTGAAATGATGATGACTACCCTAGAGAAGACTATGACCGAAGAAACGGTATGATGAGCGATGATGAAAATGAAGAAGACTATGAACGAAGAAAATTAACATAATATTTACTAGAGGAGATAGTAGAAGAAGAAATGCAGTCGGAGGTAGTATCAGAGGAGGACTTACCCAAAATCGATAACATACCCGATCAGCATTTCCCAAAGTACCATTACTAGGATTACATACCCGAAGACGAGCAGCCTATCAAACCCGGGTTCGCTGCAAATGTGTATCTGGAAAACCACTAGGAGCAAGAGCTTGATCCGGAAAGTGAGGAGGTTGACTACGCTAATATGTCGTCACGATCTGGGTACGAGGATGACTACCCTAACTAGCTGATGCTTTCAGAGAGCAATGATGACTTCCCTAATACGCGGTCGTCGCCTGGTAGCGAGGATGACTACCCTATAGAAGACAATGACCAAAGAAAAGTTAACAGGAACGACGATGAAAATAAAAAAGACTATGACCAAGGAAAATGTAACATAATTTTTGCTAGAGGAGGTAGTGGATGAAGAAACAAAGTCGGAGGTAGTTCCGGAGGAGGTAGGACCAGAGGAGGACTTACCCGAACTGATGACATACCCGATCAGCATTTCTCGGAGCACCACTACCCGGATTACATACTCGAAGATGACCACCCTATCGTAACCATGTTCGTTGCCAATGTGTATCTAGAAAACTGTTAAGAGGAAGAGCCTCATCTAGAAAGTCAAAAGGTTGACTATGCTAATACACCACCACTGCTTGGGAGTGAAGACCCTAATACGGTGTCACCGCCTAAGAGCAAGGATGATTACCCTAGAGAAGACTATGTTCGTAGAAAAGGTAACATGAACAACAATGCAAATGATGAAGACTATGACTGAAGAAAAGGTAATATAATATTTTGTAGAGGTAGTTAAAGACGAAACACAGACGGTGGTACTACCGGAAGAGGTAATACCGGAGTAGGACTTACTCGAGCCCGATGACATATACGATCAACACTTCCCGGAGCACCACTATCTGGATTACATATCTGAAGACAAGCACCCTAAAACGCCACTACCATTTGGGAGCGAGGAGAACTACGCTAATACGCTGCCGTCGCCTTGGAGTGAGGATGACCAACCTGGAGAAGACTATGATCGAAGAAAAGGTAACCAGAACGATGATGAAAACAAAGAAGAGTATAACCAAAGAAAATGTAACATAATATTTACTATAGGAGGTAGTAGAAGAATTAATACTGTCGGAGATAGTACTAGATTAGGTAGTACCGGAGGGGGTGGTACTGGAGGAGGTAGTATCGGAGGAGGACTTACCCGAATAATTCTAGAAGTACCACGACCCATATTGCATACCTGAAGACGAGCACCCTATCATACCCGGGTTCGCTGCTAATGTGCATCCGGACAACCAATAGGTTTGTTACAATAATATGCCACCACCGTCTAGGAGTGAGGATGACTACCCTAATACTTCGTTTCCGTCTGGGAGTAAGGATGACTACCCTAATACGCTTTTTCCCGCTAGGAGCAAGGATAACTACCCTAGAGAAGACTATTACCTTGGAAAAGGTAACATGAGCGACGATGAAAATGAAATAAATTAAGACCGAAGAAAAGGTAACATAATATTTACCATAGAAGGTAATAGAAAAAGAAACACAGTCTGAGGTAGTACCGGAGGAGAACTTACCCAAACCAAATTACATACCCGAAGACGAGCACCCTATCGTATCCAGGTTCGCTGCCAATGTGTATCAAGAAAACCACTAAGGAAAGTGCATGATCTAGAAAGTCAATGGGCTGACTATTCTAATACGCCACCATCGTCTGATAGCAAAGACGACTATCATAATATGTTGTTGTCGTCTCGGAGCGAGTATGATTACCATAATATGATGTCGTCCTCTAGGAGCAAGGATAACTATCCTAGAGAAGAATATGACCGAAGAAAAGTTAATATGAGCGACGATGCAAATGAGGAAGACTATGACTCAAGAAAAATATCTTAATTTATATATGGTTTCACATTTATTTATTTTTATGAATTAAATATATTTGATAAATATTTTTAATGAATACTAAAATTTGGACAATGTTATATATTAGTTTTTCTTTTCATTAGTACAATATTTCTGAACCTAATGATTATACCGGAGAAGAAAAAACATAGTCGGAGAATGAGGTAGTAGCAGATGAGGACTTACCCGAACCTAATGACATACCCGGTCATCACTTTCAGGAGCACCACTACCCAAATTACATACCCCGACCCCGTTTGGGAGCGAGGATGACGAGCCAATACACCACAGTCGTCTAGGAGGAAAGATGACTACCCTAATACGTTGTCGCCACCTGGGACCGATGATGACTACCTTGGAGAAGACTATGACCGAAGAAAAGGTAAGAGAAATGACGATGAAAATGAAAAGACTATGACCGAAGAAAAGTTACCATACTATTTACTAGAGGAGGTAATAGAAGAAGAAACACAATCAAAGGTAGTACCGGAAGAGTTACCAGAACTCGATAAGATATCCCATCAGCAATTCTAGGAGCACCACTACCCGGATTACATACCCGAAGACGAGCACCTATCGTATCCAGGTTCCCTGCCAATATGTATGCGGAAAACCACTGAGAGGAAGAGCCTCATCCAGAAAGTCAAGAGGTTAATTACGGTAGTACAAAGCTACAGTCTAAGAGCGATGATGACTACCCTGGTACACCAGTGCCATTTGGGAGCGAGAATGACTACCCTAATACGCTACCGCCGCCTGGGAGCGAGGATGATAACCTTCCAGAATACTATGACCGAATAAAATGTAATACGAGCAACGATAAAAATGAATAAGACTATGATCGAAGAAAAAGTAACATAATATTAGTAGAGGATGTAGTAGAAGAATAAACACAATCGAAGATAGTACCAGAGGGGCTAATATTAACGGAGGACTTACTCGAACCTGATGACATAGATGATCAACACTTTCTTGAGTATTACTACACGGATTACATACCTAAAGACGAGTACCGATCATACCCGGGTTCGTTGTCATTGTTTATCAAGAAATCACTAGGGGGAAGAGCCTGATCCATAAATTCAAGAAGTTTACTATTCTAATACGTCGATGTAGTCTGGGAGCGAGGCTGACTACCCTAATATCCTACTATAGTCTGAGAGCGAGGATGACTACCCTAATACGTTGCAGCTGCCTAGGAGCGATGATGATTACCCTTGAGAGGAATATGTCCGAATAAAAGGTAACAGGAGCACAAATGAAAATGAAGCAAACTATGACCGGAAAAAAAAAATGTAATATAATATTTACAAGAGGAGGTAGTAGAAGAAGAAACATAGTCGGAGGTAGTATCGGAAGAGGTAGTACTGGAGGAGGAGTAACCTGAACCCGTTGACATACTTGATCTGCACTTCCCGGAGCACCACTACCCTGATTACATATCCGAATTCGAGCACCTTATCGTACCTGGTTTGCTGCCAATGTGTATCTAGAAAATAATTTGGAGGAACAGTGTGATCTAAAAATTCAAGAGGTTGATAATGTTAATACGCTGACACCATCTTGGAGTGAGGATGATACTCGGTTCGATACCAAAAAATGCGCACCCTATCTTACTTGGGTTCGTTGCCAATGTGTATCTGAAAAACCACTAGGGGGAAGATCTTGATCCGGTATGTCAAGAGGTTGACTATGCTAATATGCCGCCACCGTCTGGGAGCGAGGATGACTACCCTAATACACCACTACCGTCTGAGAGCAAGAATTACTACCGTAATATGACCGAAAAAGGTAAGAAAAGCGACGATGATAATAAAGAAGACTATGACAGAAGAAAAGGTAACATAATATTTACGAGAGGAGTTAGTAGAAGAAGAAACACAGTCTGAGGTAGTATCGGAGGAGGAGTTATCTGAACTCGTTGATATACTTGATCAGCACTTCCCGGAGCACCACTACCCGGATTAAATATCCAAAGTCAAGCATCGTATCGTACTCGGGTTCGCTGCCAATGTGTATCCATTAAACCATTGGGAGGAAAAGCCTGATCCAAAAAGTGAGGAGGTTGACTACGCTACTACGCCGCCATCGTGTGGGAGCGCGGATGACTACCCTAATACGCTTCCATCTGGTAGCGATGATGACGACCCTAATACAATGTCGCCGCCTTAGAGAAAGGATGACTACCCTTAACAAGATTGTGACCGAAGAAAAGATAATAGGAGTGACGATGAAAATGAAGACGAGTATAACCGAAGAAAATGTAAGATAATATTTACTAAAGGAGGTAGTAGAAGAAGAAACACAGTCGGTGGTAGTACTAGATGAGGTATACATGAGGGGTTGGTACCGGAGGAGGTAGTACATGAGGAGGACTTTTCTAAACATGACGATATACGTGATTAGTACTTCTCGAAGTTCCATTACCTGGATTACATACCGGAAAACGAGCACCCTATCATACGCGGATCGTTGCCAATGTTTATCCAGAAAATCACAAGAGGGAAGACCCGAAGTTACGGACTTGCAAAGGTGATGGTAACAAAAACAAATCTAGAGTACCGTTTAATCTCCAGAATTTATATTTTTCAACATTAGTTAAAAAATACCAAAAAATTATTATCACGTAGATATCGAAAAAACTCATATGATTCTAAAATCTGAGGCCAAAGTTACAGACTTGCAAAAGTGATGGTAACAAAAACAAATCGTGAGTATCCGTTCATTTCCAAAAGTCATATTTTTCGACATTAGTTAAAAACATAAACTTTACCATCACCTAGATATCAAAAAATATAATGGTATTAAAAAAATCATACCATTCCGACATCTGAGATCAAAGTTACGGACTTGCAAAGCTAAAGGTAACAAAAGAAATCATGAGTTCATCTCCAGGATTCCTCTTTTTCGAGTTTAGTTAAAAATAACGAACCTTTACCATCACGTAGATATCGAATAATAACGTGGAATTAAGAAAATCAGATTATTTCGCCATCCAAAGCCAAAGCAACAGACTTGCAAAGCTGATCGTAAAAAAATAATATTGAGTACCAGTTCATGTCCAAAATTCTTATTTTTCGACATTATTAAAAATATATTAAAACTTTAACATCGAGTAGATAACAAGAAATACTGTGGAATTAAAAACAAATAATATAATTCTGACATCTGAAGCCAAAGTTACGGACTTGCAAAGGCAATAGTAACAAAAGCAAATCGTGAGTACCGATTCATCTCGAGAATTCATGTTTTCCAATGTTTAATAAAACATACTGAAAATTTTTCATCCCGAAAAATAATACGAAATTAATAAAAAAATCATATGATTTTGACATCCGAAGCCAAAGTTACGTTCATCTCCAAAAGTCTTATTTTTTAAAATTAGTTAAAAAATCTAAAACTTTAGCATCACGTGGATATCGATATATAATTTTGATTTAAAAAATCCGATGATGTCGACATCCGAAACCGAAGTTAGAGATTTGCAATGGTGATGGCAAAAGAAATCGTGAGTACCAGTTCATCTCCAGAATTCCTACATTAGTGAAAAAATATTGAAACTTTAACATCGAGTAGATATCAAAATATATTGTGGAATGAAAAATAAATCATATGATTCCGACATCTGAGGCAAAAGTTACAGACTTGCAAAGGTGATGGTTACAATAACAAATCGTGAGTACCGATTCATCTCCAGAATTCCTATTTTTCAACATTAGGTAAAAATACAAAAACTTTACCATCACGTAGATATCGAAAAATAATGTAGAATTTTAAAAATTATATGATTGTGACATCTGAAGCCAAAGTTACGGAATTGCAAAAGTGATGGTAACAAAAACAAATCGTGAGCATCGAATCGGTTCATCTCCAAGATTTCCTATTTTTCAACATTATTTAAAAATAACAAAAAAAATTCATCATTTAGATATCGAAAAATAATGTAGAATTAATTAAAAAAATCGTTAGTAGGTGTTCTTCTCTAAAAGTCCTATTTTTCGAAATTATTTAAAAACCCCGAAATTTTACCATCACGTAGATATCGATAACTAATGTTGATTTAAAAAAATCTAATGATTCCGACATCCATTGTCAAAGTTAGGGACTTGCAAAGGTGATGGTAACAAAAACAAGTGTATCGGTTCATTTCCAAAAGTCATGTTTTTTTACATTGATTAAAAATCTTGAAACTTTACCATCACATCGATATAAAAAATAATAAGGAATAAATAAATATCATATGATTCCGATATCCGAGATTAAAGTTACAGACTTGTAATGGTGATGGTTCATCTCCAGAATTTCTATTTTCGACATTAGTTAAAAAAATACCAAATTTTTACTATTAGGTAGATATCGAAAAATATTATAGAATTAAAAAAATCATATGATTCCAACAACTGAAGCCAAACTTATGGACTTGCAAATGTGATGGTAAAAACAATCGTGAGTACCGTTCATCTCCAAAGTTCCTATTTTTCGACACTAGTTAAGAAAACCTGAATCTTTACCATTACGTACATAGGCGGAGCAGGGTGGGTGCTTGTGGGGTCCCAGGAATGCACCCAATTCCTAAAGTTGATATTTTCGTACCGCTAAAAAATCAAATTCACCTTTGTCTCAGTGGTAAAATTAAAATAGGAACCCATAACCTGAGTGGAGGTTATAGGTTCGATACCTAGGTAGAGTAATCTTTTTTTTATCTTATATATTTTCGTTTTATACCCTATATTTTCTTTTCTTTTTCTATTCTTATCTATATATTTTCGTTTTTATTCTTATCTATATATTTTCTTTTTAAACCTATCCTATATTTTCTTATTTTTTTCTCATTTTTCTTTTATTCTTATCCTATATATTTTCTTTTTAAACCTACCCTATATTTTCTCATTTTTTATTCTTATCCTATATTTTTTTTTAAACCCACCTATTTTTCCTATATTTTCTCATTTGTATATCCGTTTATTCTTATCCTATATATTATTAATATATTTTCTTTTTAAAGATCTTATCCTACCCGTTTATTCTTATCCTATATATTATATTTTCTTTTTAAAGATCTTATCCTACCCGTTTATTCTTATTCTATATATTATCAAAAAAAATTAAAGATTTTATCGTATACCTAATATATCCTATATATTAGTTTTTTTTGCCTATATATTAGTTTAATATAGATAATATTTCCTATATTTTCTCATTTTTATATCCGTTTATTCTTATCCTATATTATATATATATATATTAAACTCTAACTACAAAATACAGTATTTTCTTTCTAGTTTCTACTATAATTTTAAAAAACTCTAACTACAGGCTGCAAATTGTTTTCTTGCTTTCTTGTGATTTTCAGCTTCAAACACTAAGGTATTTATTATGTTTTATGTTATTAATTATCAAAATTGAAGTTTTGCTACATGTCTTATGTTATTATTTACTCGTTACAAAGATTGAGTTTAAATTTTGTTGTTGATTGAGTTTTTTTATGATTGCCATTATAGGATGCATAGATATTTTAAACGAACTCCTAAATATAACGAAGCAAATACAAATGTCTCTAATTCAATTACTGAAGTTAACCGCGAAGAAACACAAGATGAAGTTGTTATTCCAGAAGCTCATATTTCGGTGGACAATAATTCACAACCTGAAGTCAAAGATCAATCTACAAATTGGGAACATTTGGAGGCTGATCCAGGGAAAAGAGACCCAATCTCTAGCTTTCATCCAGATCTTCAAGACTCGGTAAGAAGAGCTTATCTTTTAAGGGGTCCAACTCAACCCCGTAAGGAGAAATATCCTCCTATAAATTTTAACGGAAAACCACGTGCATTTGTTCAATCTTGGTTTGATTTATATCCAAGTTGGTTAGAATATAGTGAACATAATAACTCTACCCATTGTTTGCCTTGTTATTTATTCAAGAGTGAGTGTGTCACTAGCAGTCAATAGAGTTTTGCTGGAAAGAAAGGGTTTCAAAGTTGGAATAAGAAAAGTAGACTAAAAATCCAGGTTGGTAATCAACATAACTTTGCAGTGACAAAATGTGAATCTCTTATGATGCCTCAACAAAGTATTGAAGCTTCTTTAAAGAAGCAAAGTGACAAAGAGAAAGATGATTATCTTGTGAGATTGAATACATCACTTATAGCTGCTAAATATCTTTTACTAGGTGGTTTGGCATTTCGTGGACATGATGAATCTAAAAATTCTTCATACAAAGGAAACTTTCTTGAGTTATTAGACGTTTTTGGCTTGATCAATGAAGAATTAGGAGTTGTGTTAAAAAATGCTCCGAAAAATCATAAAATGACTTCTCCTGATATTCAAAAGGAGCTTGTGAATGCTTGTGCAGTCGAAACAGTTTAAAAAATTGTCAAAGAAATTGGAGATGGTAATTTTTCTGTATTAGTTGATGAATCTGGAGATTGCTCTGGTAAAGAACAAATGGCGTTTGTTTTGCGTTTTGTTGATGAGAAAGGGTTTGTTATGGAAAGATTTATTGGAATCGTTCACGTCCAAGACACTAGTGCAATGTCACTAAAAATGCTCTTGAAAGTTTGTTGTGTGGATATAGATTATCTATGTCTAAAATTAGAGGACAAGGATATGATGGGGCAAGCAACATGCGTGGTAGATTTGGAGGTTTGAAAACTTTGATCCAAAAGGACAATCCTAATGCTTATTATGTGCATTGTTTTGCTCACCAATTGCAATTGGCACTTATTGCAGTTGTAAGAGAACACGTTGGTGTGAAATGGTTTTTTGGAGTTGTTACACGTGTTGTTAATGTCATTAGGTCATCTAACAAACGTCAGGATTTACTTCGAGAATATCAAGCAAATCAAGTTACAAATTTGATAGAAGGGGGATTTGTTGAAACTGGTCGCGGATTAAATCAAGAGACGTCTCTTGTAAGAGCTGGTGACACGAGGTGGGGTTCTCACTATAGGACACTTATTAGTTTGATGAAATTGTTTTCTCTAGTGATTGAAGTTCTTGAAGAGTTGAAAGTTGATGGATTAAGTGATAAAAACGGAGAAGCGAAGACCTTGTTAACTGTGATGCAAACATTTGATTTTATTTTCATGTTGTATTTGATGAATGATGTATTAGGTGTGACAAATGAATTGTCTTTAACGTTGCAAAGGGCTGATCAAGATATTTTGAACGCTTTGAACCTTGTTTCAGTAAGTAAAGATCGATTACAGGACATGAGAAATAACGGTTGGGAAATGTTTCTGGATAAAGTTGTGTCATCTTGTAACAACTTGAGTGTTGACATTCCTGACATTGAGGCACAATATGTGAAAGGTATGAAATCTAGGCGTTTAGCTCATGATGTTTCTAACTTGCATCACTACAAGTTCGATTGCTTCATGAATATTTTAGATATGCAATTAAAAGAGTTGAATGAGAGGTTTAATATGGAAAACACTGAGTTGTTGAAATACGTTGCATGCTTGAGTCCTTGCTCTTCATTTGAAGCTTTCGATAGTAAATTATTATTGAGAATGGCGAGAATGTACCCAATTGAGTTTTCTGATGTTGATGATGAAGTTTTGACAAACCAATTTGAGTGTTATATTAGGAGTGTCAGGAAAGATGCTAGATTTTTCAATTTGAAAGGACTTGCTGAACATACTAGGATTATTGTGAATACAAAAAAGCATAGAATCTTCAATTGGGGTTTATGAGCTTTTGAAGTTGGCTTTGCTTTTACCCGTAGCAACGGCGAGTGTTGAGCGAGTTTTCTCAGGAATGAATTATGTGAAGAATGAGTTGAGAAATAGAATGAGTGATCCATGGCTTAATGATTGTCTGGTAACATTTGTGGAAAAAGATGTATTTACCACGATTAGTAACACAACTATCCTTCAACATTTTCAAACTATGAGTAAGAGGAAAGTAGAAGTAGAATTAACTTAGATTTATGTTTTTATTTTAGTTTTGCCTGATTACATTTTAGTTATTTATGTAACATATATTATGTCATGACACCGACAATTCAATATTTGAAATTTGAATATAAACCATTTGTTACTATAATTTATTTTGATATATATATATATATATATATATATATATATATATATATATATATATATATATATATATATATATATATATATATATATATATATACTTCTTCAATAATAAAGTCCAGGACACCACGGTGTTCTGATCCTGGCTACGCCACTGATTACGTAGATATCGAAAAATAATGTAGAATTAAAACAAATCATATGATTCCATAATATGAAGCAAAACTTACGGATTTGCAAAAGTGACGGTAACAAAAACAACTTGTGAATATCGGTTCATCTCCAGAATTCTTATTTTTCAATATTAGTTAAAAAATACCGAAACGTTTTTTATATAGCAAAAAATAATGTTGAATTGATAAAATATCATATGATTATAGCATCTGAATCCAAACTGATGGACTTGGGAAAGTGATGGTAACAATTAAATATAGATATCTAAAATTAATGTAGAATTTAGAAAAAAAAATTCATATGATTCCAACATCTAAAGCCAAACTTACGGACTTGCCAAAGTGATGGTAACAAAAACAAATCGTGAGTACATGTTCATTTCCGAAAGTCATATTTTTCGATATTAGTTAATAAAAACCCAAAACTTTAGGATTCTGTAGATATCGAAAAATATTGAGGAATAAAAAAAATCATATGATTCCAACATTCGAGATAAAAGTTACGGACTTGTAAAGGTCATGGTTCATCTCCAAAATTCCTATTTTTTGATATTAGTTAAAAAATACCGAAACTTTACCATTAGGTAGATATAAAAAAATAATGATAATTTAAAAAAATCATATGATTCCAACATCGGAGGCCAAACTTATGGACTTGCAAAGGTGATGGTAAAAAAATCGTGAGTACCGGTTTATTTCTAGAATTCCTATTTTTTTACACTAGTTAAAAAACATGAAACTTTACCATTATGTAGATATCGAAAAAATGAAGAATTAAAAAAATCATATGATTCCAACATTTGAAGCCAAACTTACGTACTTGCAAAAGTGATGGTAACAAAAATAAATCGTGAATACCGGTTCATCTCCAGAATTCCTATTTTTTTACATTAGTTCAAAAATACCGAAACTTTACTATCACGTAGATACCAAAAAATAATGTCAAATTAAAAGAAATAAGATTATTCACAAATCTGAAGCCAAAGTTACGAACTTGCAAAGGTGAGGGTAGAAAAAACAAATCATGAGTACCGGTTCATCTCCAAAATTTCTATTTTTCGACATTAATTAAAAAATATCGAAAATTTACCATCATGTAGATATAAAAAAATAATGTTGAATGAAAACAATAAGATTATTCTGACATCTGAAGCCAAAGTTACGGACTTGCAAAGGTGATGATAACAGTAACAAATCATTAGTAGGTGTTCATCTCCAAAAGTCCTGTTGAAATTAGTTACAAAATACCAAAACTTTACCATTATGTAGATATCCAATATTAATGCGGAATTAAAAAAAGATATTATTCCGCCATTCGAAGCCAAAGTCACTTACTTGCAGGGAATAGTAACAAAAAAAATCGTGAGTACCGGGTCAATTCCAAAATTCTAAATTTTTTGCAATAGTTAAAAAATACCGAAACTTTACCATCACATTTGCAAGAGGAGAAATGAGGAAAGGAAAGAGGTAAATATAGAGGGTTGAGAAAACTAATATAGCTTCGTTAAAAATATATTTAAACTAGCAAATTTTATTATTCATTAATAAATTTGTAAAACATATTTTAATATATTTTATTTATCTTAGTAAAATTCTAAAAAGACATAAAACGTGTTTTTTTTATTTGATCTTTTATAATAAAAATAAATAAATGTGAATTCATATTAAAAATATAAAATCAGTAAATTATTGTTTTTTTCAAAGGATGGTTTACTACTGCAATACTAATTTTAATACATAACAAAATTAAGGGTTCAAAAATAAATAAATTAAATATATTTTTGTTAATGTTGCGGTTTAAATGTATTTTTGAAATGCACTATGTTTTCTAATTCGACAAAAATAGTTTTTATTAATTTATAAAATATAATTAGTAATAAGTAATTAATTTTAAATTTATTTAGTATAAATTTAAAATTACATTTTTAATAGTCGATTATTTAAACAAAACAGTATCGGATAAATTTTATTTTTGAAATTTTTAAAAAGAGATTTTACGAACTAAGTTTTTATATATAAAAAAAATTAGAGACACAAAACAAAATTTAAAATTTTAATATAAATTTTAACTATAAATATCATATGGATCCATAAAAGATTATTATTATCTATTTTTTATACTATAAGTTATAACTACAAAAATATTAATTATATTTCTAATTTATATTAATACTTCTATTTTTTTAAATATTAGATGATCCTTCTAGAAGAGGGAGTTACATCAATTTTCTACTTTCTTTTGTCGAACAAGATAATCAGACGGAATGAAAGTAGGATCATAAAAAAATAAAAACACATTAATATAAGTTATACCAACATTCATGATGTGATCCTAGATGACACAAGGAGCTTAGAACATGGAAATGTGCAGGAACCAGATGAACAACTTGAAAAAGAAGATGAGCTTGAAATTGAAGATATTCTTATTTTACCGGCTGGTCCAACAACTCGATCAAGAGAAAAAAAATTTAACAAAGCTGTTGGAGGATTGCTTAATCAACTAGAGAATCCACGTGATCAAAACAACAAGTATGGTGGAAAAGCTTGTCAAACCACTTTGGTCTTGATTCAAGCTAATTGATTTCAACAAATGAGAAAGTGTCTCGATTGTACTCTTTTTCCCTTGTTCAAGTTTTGTCCCAATGGGTTTTCTTGACAAGGTTTTTAATGAGGCAATTGTTTCATTTCACGATTGCCCATTTGTTGAAATAAAAGCCCAAGGCCCATCTACACCAAAAGCCACGTCCTTGGAAGAGGGAAGGGTCTAATTTCCAGCTTATATCATTAATACTTTGTATTTTCATTATTAAAGAATTTTGTTTCCAAGAAAATCCTTAATTATGTACTCAGAATTCTAATGGTTAGACTATCTTTGATTCTAAAAAAACTTCTTAAGTTTTACTCTTCTCTTGTTGGTGCGTAATATCCACAAGAAAACGTGTTCTTCATTTGGTGCGTCATATCCAAAGGAAGATCAGTTGGAATATCAAAGGCCTTTCCACAACCTTTGTGTGACCTATCGATCCACATCCTTTAATCATTGAATCCTTTTGGGTTCCTGTTTGCAAAGTTATCCCTATCCCATTTCAGAGTGCCGATTCTAGGAGGAGTTTATCAAGTGGTATCAGAGCAACATTCTGAAAGTTGGGTATTCTGTTTCTCATTAATTTTTCTTCATTTATTTTATATTATCAGTTTGTTTGTGAAGATTTTAATGTTAGTGTGATGATTTCATTTTGAATCACGAAATTATGATCTGTTTCACCCTAGTTATAGTTGTTTGAGATTTAAAATCGTAGAAAATCGTTTTTAGGTGCTGTTGTGAAACTTATCTTTTAATATTCTTAGGGAAACAGATTTGGATATGTTTTATGGTTTTAAATAAATTGAAGAACTTTCCAAGGACTTGTTGCTGGTGATTTGTTTTTGTTTTGTTTTGTAGAAAAGGATGTCTAATTCAAATGATGCAGAAAACAGTAATTTAAATAGCAACAAGCTTCTAATTGAAGTTATGACAAAGTTGATAGACACCAAGATAGATCCTTTCGCGAAGAGCTTCAATCAAACACTGACCACAAACGGAACCGTTCACGACAAACCAGTCCAAGAAGAAACCATAAACTACCTGAACAATTCAGAAATGAAGCCGCTGATGAATATTATGAACGCATGAGCAATTCGTCTCGAAACAGCCATAGAAGGCACCATAGACGTACAAGAGAGGGCAACGAACGTATGCGTGATAATTTTGGAGGTCTCGAGATTAAGATTCCACCATTCCATGAAAAAAACGATCCAGATGCCTATTTGGAATGGGAAAAGAAGATTGAACTCGTTTTACACGTTCAACACTACACGGAGACCAATCGAGTAAGAATTGCTGCTACTGAATTTTATGATGATGCACTTAGTTGGTGGGATCAACTAGTTACCTCAAGAAGGCGTAATGGGGAACATCCTATAGAATCATGGGCAGAAATGAAAGCCATTATGCGGAAGAGGTTTGTTCCTAGTCATTACCACCGTGAGTTGCATCCAAAGCTGAGGAGATTAACACAAGGAAGGAAAACCACTCTAGTTCCCATGACTCCACGAGAAGGTTACCAAGATCAAAAGCATATGCAAAACAAGGAAAGTCGGGAATTTGAAGATGTATTCCCTGAAGACAATCCAAAGGGGCTTCCACCAATTAGAGGCATCGAACACCAAATAGATTTTGTACCGGGAGCCTCCCTTCCTAACAGACCTGCTTATAGAACTAATCTAGTGGAGACAAAGAATTGCAAAGGCAAATCAGTGAACTGATGGAAAAAGGACAAATCCGTGAAAGCACGAGTCCTTGTGCGGTACCAGTTCTACTTGTGCCCAAGAAAGATGGAAGCTGGAGAATGTGGGCTGATTGCAGAGCCATCAACAACATAACAGTAAAGTATCGTCATCCTATACCTAGATTAGATGATATGTTAGATGAATCGCATGGTTATAGCATTTTTTCTAAGATTGATCTTAAAAGTGGTTATGACCAAATTAGGATGAAAGAAGGGGATGAGTGGAAAACTGCATTTAAAACTAAGCATGGACTATATGAATGGTTAGTAATGCCATTTGGGCTGACTAATGCACCTAGTACATTCATGTGGTTAATGAATCATGTTCTAAGGGCTTATATAGGAGTTTTTGTTGTAGTATATTTCGATGACATCTTAATTTACAGCAAGTGCTTAGAAGAACATGTTCACCATCTGAAATTGATTTTAAGTGTACTTAAGAAGGAAAATCTCTATGCTAATCTTAAGAAATGCACTTTTTGTACCGATAATCTTGTCTTTTTAGGTTTTGTTATAAGTGCATATGGTATTAAGGTGGATGAGGAAAAGGTTAAGGCAATCTGCGAATGGCCAAGTCCAAAAACAGTTGGAGAAGTGAGAAGCTTCCACGGCCTTACAGGATTTTATAGGCGTTTTGTCAAAGATTTCAGCACCTTAGCTGCACCACTCGCTGAAATAATAAAGAAAGACGTTGGTTTCAAGTGGGAACAAGTTCAAGAAGAAGCATTTCAATCCTTAAAAGAGAAGCTTACTCATGCTCCTGATAAAAAGCCCATAGCTTATTTCAGTGAAAAGCTTGGAGGAGCTACACAAAACTATCCTACTTATGACAAGGAGTTATATGCCTTAGTTCGAGCTTTGCAAACATGGCAGCATTACTTGTGGCCAAAGGTTCAATCCCACGGTTTGTATACTCCTTTACCTATTCCTACGCATCCTTGGAATGATATATCTATGGACTTTGTAGTTGGATTGCCTAGGACTAGAACTGGTAAGGATTCCATTTTTGTGGTTGTTGATCGATTCTCTAAAATGGCACACTTTGTTTCTTGTCACAAAACTGATGATGCGTTGCACATTGCTAATCTGTTCTTTAAAGAGATAGTTCGTTTGCATGGCATGCCTAGGACGATAGTTTCAGATAGGGACACTAAGTTTCTAAGTTACTTTTGGAAAACTTTGTGGTCTAAGTTAGGGACTAAGCTTTTATTTTCTACTACCTGTCACCCACAAACTGATGGACAAACAGAAGTAATAAATAGGACTTTTTCCACTCTTCTACGTGCATTAATTAAAAAGAACTTGAAAACTTGGGAAGAATGTTTGCCGCATGTTGAATTTTCATACAATCGTTCTATGCATTCTGCTTCTAAGTACTCTCCTTTTCAAATTGTTTATGGATTTAACCCAATATCTCCTTTGGATCTAATTCCTTTGCCTTTGAGTGAAAGAAGTAGCATAGATGGGAAAAAGAAAGCTGAACTTGTAAAACAGATCCATGGTGATGCAAGGAAAAACATAGAAAAGAAAACTGAGCAATATGTCAAACAAGCAAACAAGGGAAAACGTGAGAAAGTTTTTGAGGTTGGAGATCAAGTATGGGTGCATTTAAGAAAGGAAAGATTTCCAGAAGAGAGGGAGTCAAAATTGATGCCTAGAATTGATGGACCATTTGAAGTAACAAAAAGATCAACAATAATGCGTATCAACTTGACCTACGGGGTAAGTATAAAGTGAGTCCTACCTTTAATGTTTCTGCTTTGGTTCCTTTTATCGCAGATGAAATGGATTTGAGGTCAAATCCTTTTCAAGTGGGAGAAGATGATGTGATCCTAGATGACACAAGAAGCTTAGAACATGGAAATGTGCAAGAACCAGATGAACAACTTGAAAAAGAAGATGAGCTTGAAGTTGAAGATATTCTTATTTTACCGGCTGGTCCAACAACTCGATCAAGAGCAAAACAATTTAACAAAGCTGTTGGAGGATTGCTTAATCAACTAGAGAATCCACGTGATCAAAACAGCAAGTATGGTGGAAAAGCTTGTCAAACCACTTTGGTCTTGATTCAAGCTAATTGATTTCAACAAATGAGAAAGTGTCTCGATTGTACTCTTTTTCCATTGTTCAAGTTTTGTCCCAATGGGTTTTCTTGACAAGGTTTTTAATGAGGCAATTATTTTACTTCACCATTGCCCATTTGTTGAAATAAAATCCCAAGGCCCATCTACACCAAAAGCCACGTCCTTGGAAGAGGGAAGGGTTTGATTTCCAGCTTATATCATTAAAACTTTGTATTTTCAATATTAAAGAATTTTGTTTCCAAGAAAAGCCTTAATTGTTTTAGAGGCATGCATTATGTTTCCAAGAACAGCCTTAATTGTGTTCAAGGCTAGTTCTTTCTCCTATAAAAACTATGTACTCAGAATTCTAATGGTTAGACTATCTTTGATTTTAAAAAAACTTCTTAAGTTTTACTCTTCTCTTGTTGGTGTGTAATATCCACAAGAAAACTTGTTCTTCATTTGGTGCGTCATATCCAAAGGAAGATCAGTTGGAATATCAAAGGCCTTTCCACAACCTTTGTGTGACCTATCGATCCACATCCTTTGATCCTTGAATCCTTTTGGGTTCCTGGTTGCAAAGTTATCCCTATATTATTTCAGAGTGCCGATTCTAGAAGGAGTTTATCAGTCAGCCTGATCGGATTTTGGAGCGACTAACTTTACCGTTAAGAATTTCAAAATCCATTTTTCGACGTGGGACACGTATCAAATTTTGGTTTGACCTCTCAACGATTTTTTCTCCTAGATTTTTGTACCAACCTGGCTAAAAAGTTACTTAGCTTGTAACCCCCATACCTCATAGCCCCTAATTATCACTTTGATCGGTTTGTCTTCCCCTAGGTAAACTCCGACATTTTCATCTTTATATAAATTGGTTCCACTGTCTAAGAAAATAAACATTTCTTAGAGAGAGAAAGCTTGCTAATCTCTTAAATTGGGTCTGGGCAAATTTATGTTCACAGCCAGAAACACGTTGGTAAAGGAGGTTAGTTGAATTTATCTGATTAGGAGAAAACAAGAAAAGACGCAAGAGACGCAAGGGTTGTAGTTAGTCTTCCTGCCTCGCCGAGCGAAGAAATCAATCGACCAAAAACAAACACAGACCAAGGGTGATCATCATCGAAGACATCAAAGGTCATAAAATTACCTAAGGAGGTAGTATCGGATGGGGTAGTACCTAAGGAGGATTTACTAGTTACCGATGACATATCTATCAGCACTTCCTGGAGCAATATCACCCATATTACATACCCGAAGACAAGTATCCTATCATACTTAGGTTTACTGTTAATAACCACGAGAGGAAAGAGCCTGATCCGGAAATTCAAGAGGTTGACCATCCAAATATACCACCACTGTCTTGGAGTGAGGATGAATACCCTAATACGTCGATGCCATCTGGGAGCAAGGATGACTACCCTAATATGTTGCCGCCACCTGAGAGCGAGGATGACTAGCCTTAAGAAGACTATGGCCGAAGAAAATATAACATGAGCGACGATGAAAATGAAGAATAATATGAACGAAGAAAAAGTTACATAATAGTTACTAGAGGATTTTGTAGAAGAGGAAACACAGTTGGAGCTAGTAGCAGAGGGGGTAGTTCTGCAAGAGGTAGCGAGGATCACTACCTTGTAGAAGACTATAATCGAAGAAAAGATAACTTGGGTGTTGATGAAAATGAAGAAGACTATGACCGAAGAAAAGGTAATATAATATTTCCTAGAGGAGGTAGTAGAAGAAGAAACATAGTCGGAGGTAGGAAGAGAACTTATCCGAAATGATGAAATACCTGATCAACACTTCCCGAAGCACCACTACCCAGATTACATACCCGAAGATGAGCATTCTATCGTACCTCGGTTCGCTGCCAATGTGTATCTGGGAAACCACTAGGGGAATAGCCTCTTCTAAAAAGTCAAGAGGTTGACTACACGAATATACTACCACCGTCTAGGAGCAAGGAACCCGAACCCATGACATACCCGATCAGCACTTCCCAAAGAACCACTACCCGGATTAGATACCCAAAAACGAGTATGCTATCGTACAGGGGTTCGATACCGATGTCTATCCTGAAAATCATAGGGAAGAAGAGCATGATCCGTAAAGTCAAGAGGTAGACTATGTTAATATGCCACCAGCGTTTGGGAGTGAGGATGACTATCCTAATACGTTGCTCTTGTCTGGGAGCGAGGATGACTACTGTAATTTGCTGTCATTTTCTGGGAGCAAAGATGACTACCCTAGAGAAGACTATAACCAAATAAAAGGCAACAAAAGCGACGATGCAAACAAAAGATACCATGAAAGAAGAAAAGGTAACATAATATTTACTAGAGGAAGTAGTAGAAGAAGAAACTCATTCCGAGGTAATACCAGAGGGGATAGTCCCAGAGGAGGTAGTACCGAAGGACTTACCTAAACTTGATGACATACCCGATCACCACTTCCTGGAGCATTACTATCCTGATTATATACCCAAAGATGTGCATCTTATCATACTCGGGTTCGCTGCCAATTTGTATCTAGAAAACACCTAGGGGGAAGTGCTTGATCCGGAAAGTCAAGAGGTTTACTACACTAATATGCCACCACCGTCTGGGAGCGAGGTGAATACCCTAATAAGCCGATAATGTTTGGGAGCGAGGATGACTTCCCTAGTACGCTGCCACTGCCTGGGAGCGAGGATCAGTACCCTCAAGAAGACTATGATCGAAGAAAAGGTAACGGGAGCGACGATGACAATGAAGAATACTATGAATGAAGAAAATGTAACAAAATATTTACTAGAGGAGGTAGTAGAAGAAGAAACATAGCCGAAGGTAGTACCAGAAGGGGTAGTGATTGAGGAGGTAGTACCTAAGGGGGACTTACCCGAACCCAATTACTTACCCGATCAACACTTCTTGGACCACTACTACCCGTATTACATACCCAAAGACGAGCACCCTATCATACTCGGGTTCACTGCCAATGAGGAAAGAGCTTGATCAGTAAAGTTATGAGGTTTACTACACTAATATGCTGCCACCGTCTGGGAGCGAGAATGACTAGCGTAATAAGTCGCTACCGTCGAGAAGCGAGGATGGCTACAATAATACGTTGTCGCTGCATGGGAGCGAAGATGTCTACCCTTTAGAAGACTACGACCGAAGAAAATGTAATAGGAGTGACGATGAAATTGAAGAATATTATGACCGAAGAAAAGGTAATATAATATTTATTAGAGGAGGCAATAGAAGAAGAAACACAGTCGATGGTAGTACCTGAAGAGGACTTACCCGAACCCGGATTACTTACTCGTAGACGAGCACCCTATCATACTCGGGTTCACTACCAATGGGTATCCACAAAACCACTAGAGGGAAGAGCTTGATCCGGAAAGTTAAGAGGTTTACTACGCTAATATGCCGCCACCGTCTAGCAGCGAGAATGACTCGCATCATAAGTCGCTACCATTCAGAAGCAAGGATGGCTACACTAGTACGTTGCCACCGCATGGAAGCGAGGATGTCTACCCTTGAGAAGACTACGACCGAAAAAAATTCCTACCATAATACGCTAATATGCCTACCCTAATACGCCGTTGCCGTCTAGGAGCGAGGATGACTATCGTAATATGTTGTCGCCGCTTGAGAGCGAGGATGACTACCTTTTAGTAGACTATGACCGAAGAAAAGGTAACAGAAGCGACGATGAAAATGAAGAAGACTATGACCGAATAAAAGGTAACAGGAGAGACAATGAAAATGAAGAATATTATGACCGAAGAAAATGTAACATAATATTTATTAAAGGAGACAATAGGAGAAGAAACACAGTCGATGGTAGTACAGGAGGAGGTAGTACCAAAGGAGGACTTACCTGAACCCGATGACATACCTGATCTACACTTCCTAGAGCACCATTACATGTATTACATACCCGAAGATAAGCAGTTTATCATACATGGGTTTGCTGCCAATGTGTATCGAGAAAACCACTGGGAGGAAGAGCATGATCCGAAAAGTCAAGAGGTTGACTACGCTAATACGTCGCCACCGTCTGAGAACGAGGATGAGTACCCTAATATGATGCCACCTACTGGGAGTGAAGATGACTATCCTAGAGAAGAATATGACCTGAGCAAAAGTAATCGGAGCGACGGTGCAAATGAGGAAGACTACAACTCAAGAACACGTAACATAATATTTACTAGAGGTAGTAGAAGAAGAAACACAGTTGGAGGTAGTACCGAAGGAGTTAGTACCAGAGGAGAACATATCTGAACCGATGATATACCCAATTAGCACTTCCCGGAGCAACACTACCTGGATTATATACCCGAAAACGAGCACGCATTCGTACTCGGGTTCTCTGCCGATGTTTATCCAGAAAACCACTAGGGGGAAGAGCCTGATCCAAAAATTGAAGAAGTTGAGTACGCTAATACGCTGCCACCCTGAGAGAGCGAGGATTACTACCCTAATACGCTGAGGCCGTCGGGGATAGACGATGACTACTCTTGAGAAGACTATGACTAAAGAAAAAGTAATAAGAGCGATGATGAAAATAAAGAAGACTACCGTCTGGAAGCGAGGATGACTACACTAATACGCTGCGTCGCTTGTGAGAGAGGATGACTACTTTTGAGAAGACTATGGGCAAAGAAAAGCTAACACGAGCAACAATGAAAATGAAGAAGACTATGACCGAAGAAAAGGTAACATAATATTTACCAAGAGGTGGTAGTAGAAGAAGAAACGTAGTTGGAGGTCGTACGGGACGAGGACCTACCCGAAACCGATGACATACCCGATCAATACTTCTTGAAGTACCACTATCCGGACTACATACCCAAAGACGAGCACCCTATCGTACCCGGTTCACTACCAATGTGTATCCAGAAAACCACTGAGGGGAAGAGCCTGATTTGGAAAATGAAAAGGTTGACTACACTAATACACCGCCACCATCTGGAAGTGAGGATGACTACCTTTTAGTAGACTATGACCGAAGGAAAGGTAACAGAAGCGACGATGAAAATGAAAAAGACTATGACCGAATAAAAGGTAACAGGAGAGACAATGAAAATGAAGAATATTATGACCGAAGAAAATGTAACATAATATTTATTAAAGGAGACAATAGGAGAAGAAACACAGTCGATGGTAGTACAGGAGGAGGTAGTACCAAAGGAGGACTTACCTGAACCCGATGACATACCTGATCTACACTTCCTAGAGCACCACTACATGGATTACATACCCGAAGATAAGCAGTTTATCATACATGGGTTTGCTGCCAATGTGTATCGAGAAAACCACTGGGAGGAAGAGCATGATCCGAAAAGTCAAGAGGTTGACTACGCTAATACGTCGCCACCGTCTGAGAACGAGGATGAGTACCCTAATATGATGCCACCTACTGGGAGTGAAGATGACTATCCTAGAGAAGAATATGACGTGAGCAAAAGTAATCGGAGCGACGGTGCAAATGAGGAAGACTACAACTCAAGAACACGTAACATAATATTTACTAGAGGTAGTAGAAGAAGAAACACAGTTGGAGGTAGTACCGAAGGAGTTAGTACCAGAGGAGAACATATCTGAACCGATGATATACCCAATTAGCACTTCCCGGAGCAACACTACCTGGATTATATACCCGAAAACGAGCACGCATTCGTACTCGGGTTCTCTGCCGATGTTTATCCAGAAAACCACTAGGGGGAAGAGCCTGATCCAAAAATTGAAGAAGTTGAGTACGCTAATACGCTGCCACCCTGAGAGAGCGAGGATTACTACCCTAATACGCTGAGGCCGTCGGGGATAGACGATGACTACTCTTGAGAAGACTATGACTAAAGAAAAAGTAATAAGAGCGATGATGAAAATAAAGAAGACTACCGTCTGGAAGCGAGGATGACTACACTAATACGCTGCGTCGCTTGTGAGAGAGGATGACTACTTTTGAGAAGACTATGGGCAAAGAAAAGCTAACACGAGCAACAATGAAAATGAAGAAGACTATGACCGAAGAAAAGGTAACATAATATTTACCAAGAGGTGGTAGTAGAAGAAGAAACGTAGTTGGAGGTCGTACGGGACGAGGACCTACCCGAAACCGATGACATACCCGATCAATACTTCTTGAAGTACCACTATCCGGACTACATACCCAAAGACGAGCACCCTATCGTACCCGGTTCACTACCAATGTGTATCCAGAAAACCACTGAGGGGAAGAGCCTGATTTGGAAAATGAAAAGGTTGACTACACTAATACACCGCCACCATCTGGAAGTGAGGATGACTACCTTTTAGTAGACTATGACCGAAGGAAAGGTAACAGAAGCGACGATGAAAATGAAAAAGACTATGACCGAATAAAAGGTAACAGGAGAGACAATGAAAATGAAGAATATTATGACCGAAGAAAATGTAACATAATATTTATTAAAGGAGACAATAGGAGAAGAAACACAGTCGATGGTAGTACAGGAGGAGGTAGTACCAAAGGAGGACTTACCTGAACCCGATGACATACCTGATCTACACTTCCTAGAGCACCACTACATGGATTACATACCCGAAGATAAGCAGTTTATCATACATGGGTTTGCTGCCAATGTGTATCGAGAAAACCACTGGGAGGAAGAGCATGATCCGAAAAGTCAAGAGGTTGACTACGCTAATACGTCGCCACCGTCTGAGAACGAGGATGAGTACCCTAATATGATGCCACCTACTGGGAGTGAAGATGACTATCCTAGAGAAGAATATGACGTGAGCAAAAGTAATCGGAGCGACGGTGCAAATGAGGAAGACTACAACTCAAGAACACGTAACATAATATTTACTAGAGGTAGTAGAAGAAGAAACACAGTTGGAGGTAGTACCGAAGGAGTTAGTACCAGAGGAGAACATATCTGAACCGATGATATACCCAATTAGCACTTCCCGGAGCAACACTACCTGGATTATATACCCGAAAACGAGCACGCATTCGTACTCGGGTTCTCTGCCGATGTTTATCCAGAAAACCACTAGGGGGAAGAGCCTGATCCAAAAATTGAAGAAGTTGAGTACGCTAATACGCTGCCACCCTGAGAGAGCGAGGATTACTACCCTAATACGCTGAGGCCGTCGGGGATAGACGATGACTACTCTTGAGAAGACTATGACTAAAGAAAAAGTAATAAGAGCGATGATGAAAATAAAGAAGACTACCGTCTGGAAGCGAGGATGACTACACTAATACGCTGCGTCGCTTGTGAGAGAGGATGACTACTTTTGAGAAGACTATGGGCAAAGAAAAGCTAACACGAGCAACAATGAAAATGAAGAAGACTATGACCGAAGAAAAGGTAACATAATATTTACCAAGAGGTGGTAGTAGAAGAAGAAACGTAGTTGGAGGTCGTACGGGACGAGGACCTACCCGAAACCGATGACATACCCGATCAATACTTCTTGAAGTACCACTATCCGGACTACATACCCAAAGACGAGCACCCTATCGTACCCGGTTCACTACCAATGTGTATCCAGAAAACCACTGAGGGGAAGAGCCTGATTTGGAAAATGAAAAGGTTGACTACACTAATACACCGCCACCGTCTGGAAGTGAGGATGACTACCTTTTAGTAGACTATGACCGAAGGAAAGGTAACAGAAGCGACGATGAAAATGAAAAAGACTATGACCGAATAAAAGGTAACAGGAGAGACAATGAAAATGAAGAATATTATGACCGAAGAAAATGTAACATAATATTTATTAAAGGAGACAATAGGAGAAGAAACACAGTCGATGGTAGTACAGGAGGAGGTAGTACCAAAGGAGGACTTACCTGAACCCGATGACATACCTGATCTACACTTCCTAGAGCACCACTACATGGATTACATACCCGAAGATAAGCAGTTTATCATACATGGGTTTGCTGCCAATGTGTATCGAGAAAACCACTGGGAGGAAGAGCATGATCTGAAAAGTCAAGAGGTTGACTACGCTAATACGTCGCCACCGTCTGAGAACGAGGATGAGTACCCTAATATGATGCCACCTACTGGGAGTGAAGATGACTATCCTAGAGAAGAATATGACCTGAGCAAAAGTAATCGGAGCGACGGTGCAAATGAGGAAGACTACAACTCAAGAACACGTAACATAATATTTACTAGAGGTAGTAGAAGAAGAAACACAGTTGGAGGTAGTACCGAAGGAGTTAGTACCAGAGGAGAACATATCTGAACCGATGATATACCCAATTAGCACTTCCCGGAGCAACACTACCTGGATTATATACCCGAAAACGAGCACGCATTCGTACTCGGGTTCTCTGCCGATGTTTATCCAGAAAACCACTAGGGGGAAGAGCCTGATCCAAAAATTGAAGAAGTTGAGTACGCTAATACGCTGCCACCCTGAGAGAGCGAGGATTACTACCCTAATACGCTGAGGCCGTCGGGGATAGACGATGACTACTCTTGAGAAGACTATGACTAAAGAAAAAGTAATAAGAGCGATGATGAAAATAAAGAAGACTACCGTCTGGAAGCGAGGATGACTACACTAATACGCTGCGTCGCTTGTGAGAGAGGATGACTACTTTTGAGAAGACTATGGGCAAAGAAAAGCTAACACGAGCAACAATGAAAATGAAGAAGACTATGACCGAAGAAAAGGTAACATAATATTTACCAAGAGGTGGTAGTAGAAGAAGAAACGTAGTTGGAGGTCGTACGGGACGAGGACCTACCCGAAACCGATGACATACCCGATCAATACTTCTTGAAGTACCACTATCCGGACTACATACCCAAAGACGAGCACCTTATCGTACCCGGTTCACTACCAATGTGTATCCAGAAAACCACTGAGGGGAAGAGCCTGATTTGGAAAATGAAAAGGTTGACTACACTAATACACCGCCACCGTCTGGAAGTGAGGATGACTACCCTAATATGCTGCCATCGAATGGAGGCTAGGATAAATGTCCTAGAGAAGACTATGGTTGAATAAAAAGTAACGGGAGCGACGATGAAAATGAAGAAGATTGTTGTCTAGAAGCGAGGATGACTACACTAATACGTTGTGCCGCTAGGAGAGAGGATGACTACTCTTGAGAAGACTATGAGCGAATAAAAGGTAACATAATATTTACTATAGGTGGTTGTAGAAAAAGAAGCATATTTGGAAGTAGTACGGGATGAGGTAGCATCAGAGGACGACCTACCCGAACCCGATGACATACCGATCAATACTTCTCGGAGTACCACTATCTGGAATTCATACCCAAAGACGAGCAGCCTATCGTACCTGGGTTTGGTACCAATGCGTGTCCGGAAAACCACTAGGCAGAAAATCCTGATTTGGAAAGTCAGGAGGTTAACAACACTAATACACTGCCATCGTCTAGGAACGAGGATGACTACCCTAATATGTTTCCACCAAATGGGAGCTAGGATGACTATCCTGGAAAAGACTATGACCAAATAAAAGGTAGTAGGAGCGACTACAAAAATGAAGAAGACTATGACCGAAGAAAATGTAACATAATATTTACTAGTGGAGGTAGTAAAATAAGAAACATAATCAAGGCAGTACCGGAGGAGGACTTACCCAAACTAATGACATACCTGTTCAACATGTCCTGGAGCACCACTATCCGAATTACATACCCAAAAACAAGCACGCGTATAGAGGTTCGCTGCCGATGTCTATCCGGAAAACCGCTACAGGGAAGAGCCTGATCTGCAAATTCAAGAGGTTTTTACCCTAATACGTTGTTGCCATCTCAGAGCGAGGATGACTACTCTTGAGACGACTATAGCTGAAGAAACGATAACAGGAGCGATGGTGAAAATGAAGAATACTATGACCGAAGAAAATATAACATAATATTTACTATAGGTGGTAGTTGAAGAAGAAACACAGTCAGAAATAGTATCGGGGGAGGACCCGCCCGAACCGATGACATACCCGATCACCCCTTCTAGGAATACCAGTACCCAGATTACATACCTGAAGATGAGCACCTTATCGTTCCCAGGTTTGCTGCGAATATGTATCCCGAAAATTACTGGTGGGAAGAGCCTAATATTGAAAGTCAAGAGGTTGACTATGCTAATACATCGGCACCGTCGAGGAGCGAGGATAACTACCCTAATAAGCCACTGCGGTCTGGGAGCGAGGATGACTACCCTAATACGCTGTCGGAGCTTGGGAGCGAGGATGACTACCTTAGAGAAGACTATGACCAAAGTAAAGGTAAATGGAGTGACGGTGAAAATGAAGATTATGATCGAGGAAAATGTAATAAAATATTTATTGAAAAAGGTAGTAGAAGAAGAAACACAATCGGATGTAGTACCAGAGGTAGTAGAAGAAGAAACACAACCCGATGAGATACTCGATCAACACTTCTTAGAGCATCACTACCCGTAGATTACATACCCGAAAACCAGCACCCTATCGTACCCAAGTTTGTTGCCAATGTATATCGTCGAAAACCACCGGAAGAAAGAGCTTGATCTGGATAGTGAAGAGGTTGACTAGGCTACGCCACCACTGTCTACGAGCTAGGATTACTACCCTAATATGTTGTCGCCACCTAGGAGAGAGGATGACTACTCTTGAGAATACAATGACCGAAGAAAAGGTAACATGCGCAACGATGAAATACGCTACGCCACTTGGGAGAGATGATGACTACTCTTGAGAAGACTATGAGCAAAGAAAAGGTAACACGAGCGACGATGAAAATGTAGAAGACTATGACTGAAGAAAATGTAACAGAAGCGACGATGAAAATGAAGAAGACTTTGACCGAATAAAAGGTACTAAGAGATTTAATAGAGGATGTAGTAGAAGAAGAAACACAATCAGAGGTAGTACCAATGACATACCTGATTAGTACTTCCCAGAGCACCAGTACCCGGATTACGTACCCAAAAATGAGCACCCTATCGTACCTGGGTTTGCTGCCAATATGTATCCATAAAATTACTAGTGGGAAGAGCCTGATCTGGAAAATCAAGAGGTTGACTATGCTAATACATCGACACCGTCGAGGAGCGAGGATGACTACCCTAATACACAGTGCGGTCTGGGAGCGAGGATGACTACCCTAATACGCTGCCGGAGCTTAGGAATAAAAATGAAGATTATGAATATTATGTTACATTTTCTTTGGCTATAGTCATTTTCATTTTCTTTGTCACTTATGTTAACTTTTCTTCGGTCATAGTCTTCTCTAGGGTAGTCATCCTCCCTCCCAAACGGGAGCGGCATACTAGGGTAGCCATCTTCTCTCCTATACAGAGGCGGTGTATTAGCGTAGTCAACCTCTTGATTTTTCAGACCATGCTCTTCCCCTAGTGGTTTTTCAGATACATATTGGCAGGGAACATGGGTAAGATAGGGTGCACATTTTTGGGTATGGAATCCTTGTAGTGGTGCTTCGGGAAGTGCTGATCAGGTATGTCATCAGTTCAGATAAGTCCTCCTCCGTTACTACCTCGATACACATTGGCAGCAAACTGGGTTATGATAGGATGCTTATTATCTAGTATGTAATCCGGGTAGTGGTGTTCTAGGAAATGTTGAACGGGTATGTCATAGGTTCGGGTAAGTCCTCCTCTGGTACTACCTTCGATTGTGTTTCTTCATCTACTACCTTCTTTAGTAAATATTATGTTACCTTTTCTATGGACATAGTTTTCTTCATTATCATTATCGCTATTCTTACCTTCTTATCGGTCATAGTCTTCTCTAGGGTAGTCATTATCGCTCCCAGACGGCGGCAACGTAATAGGGTAGTCATCTTTGCTCCCAGACGGCTGCAGCATATGAGGGTAGTCATCCTCGCTCCCAGATGTTGGCGACGTATGATCGTAGTGAACCTCTTAACTCTGCGGATCAGGCTCTTCCCCCTACTTGTTTTCTGGGCCCATAATGGCAGCGAACCCGGGTAGAAAAGGATGCTCGTCTTCAGGTATGTAATTCGTTTGCATTGCACAAAACTTATAGTTTTGCACATTGTTAATCTGTTCTTTAAAGAGATAGTTCGTTTGCATGCCATGCCTAGGACGATAGTTTCAGATAGGGACACTAAGTTTCTAAGTTACTTTTGGAAAACTGTATGGTCTAAGTTAGGGACTAAGCTTTTATTTTCTACTACCTGTCACCCACAACCTGATGGACAAACAGAAATAGTAAATAGGACTTTGTCCACTCTTCTACGTGCATTAATTATAAAGAACTTGAAAACTTGGGAAGAATGTTTGCCGCATGTTGAATTTGCATACAATCATTCTATGCATTCTGCTTCTAAGTACTCTCCATTTCAAATTGTTTATGGATTTAACCTAATATCTCCTTTGGATCTAATTCCTTTGCCTTTGAGTGAAAGAACTAGCATAGATGGGAAAGAGAAAGCTGAACTTGTAAAACAGATCCATGATGATGCAAGGAAAAACATAAAAAAGAAAACTGAGCAATATGTCAAACAAGCAAACAAGGGAAGACGTGAGAAAGTTTTTGAGGTTGGAGATCAAGTATGAGTGCACTTAAGAAAGGAAAGATTTCAAGAAGAGAGGAAGTTAAAATTGATGCCTAGAATTGATGGACCATTTGAAGTAACAAAAAAGATCAACAATAATGCGTATGAACTTGACCAACGAGGTAAGTATAAAGTATGTCCTACCTTTATTGTTTCTGATTTGGTTCCTTTTATCGCAGATGGAATGGATTTAAGGTCAAATCCTTTTCAAGTGGGAGAGGATGATGTGATCCTAGATGACACCAGGAGCTTAGAACATGGAAATGTGCAAGAACTAGATGAACAACTTGAAAAAGAAGATGAGCTTGAAGTTGAAGATATTCTTATTTTACCGACTGGTCCAACAACTCGATCAAGAGCAAAACAATTTAACAAAGCTGTTGGAGGATATCTTAATCAACTAGAGAATCCACGTGATCAAACCACTTTGGTCTTGATTCAAGCTAATTGATTTCAACAAATGAGAAAGTGTCTCGATTGTACTCTTTTTCCCTTGTTCAAGTTTTGTCCCAATGGGTTTTCTTGACAAGGTTTTTAATGAGGCAATTGTTTCACTTCACCATTGCCCATTTGTTGAAATAAAAGCCCAAATCCCATCTACACCAAAAACCACTTCCTTGGAGGAGGGAAGGGTCTGATTTCCAGCTTATATCATTAATACTTTGTATTTTCAATATTAAAGCATTTTGTTTCCAAGAAAATCCTTAATTGTTTTAAAGGCATGCATTATGTTTCTAAGAACAGCCTTAATTGTGTTCAAGGCTAGTTCTTTCTCATATAAAAACTATGTACTCAGAATTCTAATGGTTAGACTATCTTTGATTCTGAAAAAAACTTCTTAAGTTTTACTCTTCTCTTGTTGGTGTGTAATATCCACAAGAAAACCTGTTCTTCATTTGGTGCGTCATATCCAAAGGAAGATCAGTTGGAATATCAAAGGCCTTTCCACAACCTTTGTGTGACCTATCGATCCACATCCTTTGATCCTTGAATCCTTTTGGGTTCCTGGTTGCAAAGTTATCCCTATCCCATTTCAGAGTGCCGATTCTAGGAGGAGTTTATCAGACTTATGACTAAAGCTAGCCCGGTCAGATATCTATTATCCCAACCTGCCCTATCAGGACGTGCAACCAAGTGGTTACTTCGCTTGCAAGATTGTCTGCACTCCTCCCAAAGTAGCTATTAAAGGTCAAGCTATCGCTGATTTATTGGCCTCCTTTCCGGTTGACGACCCCCCTTAAAGAAGAGACCCCGACAGAAATAATGAAGATAGAAGCTTCATGGGCCAACTATTTGGGGTAGCGTAAAGTCTTGGTGGTGGCGTCTTCGTAACTCCTGAACAAGATGTTATCCCGCATGTTTTCAAATTGGACTATCCTTGTACCAACAATGTTGCAGAATACGAAGCACTCATGTTAGGTTTCAAGCTCCGCCCTTGACATGGGTGTCAGAGTGATTGAGGTTTGTGGAGATGCTCAGTTGATAGTGAATCAAGTGACTGGCAGCTTTGCTGTCAAGAAACCTCACTTATTTCCAACTCATGCAAGAGTTCAGAACTTGTTACGGCGATTTGACGATTTCACAATTCCCTCGAACATCAAACTTTTTTCTGTTTTCTGACATAAACAATTGACCCAAAGATTATAAAATGACTGACTTCTGGTTTTCTTCCACTCCAAGTGCAGCACTGACTGATAATGCTCCCAATGCCTCGCGTAGAGTAACCGCGGCCTCAATCAATCGAGCAATCCCCTTCTCTTGGCAGCAGGGGCGACCAACAAAACAAGCAATCCTTTCGCTCACCGCATTCATCCCTTCCAGCATCATAACGAGGGCTCAGTTCGGATGTTCCTTCAGAGGAGAGAGATAGTCTATCTTTTTTTCACCCCTGGGCACAATACAATAGTAGGTAGCAATTGAGTCTCTTCCGTCTGCCTCTCGGCGCCCGAAAGCGGGGGCATGGGACGGCATGTCTAGGAACAGCTCTGAAGGTTTGAACCGGTCTTCTCCTTTAGAAGCAACAGGTGGGCCAGTGGGAAGAATCTATCAATCTATCCAGAAAGGGAGCTGCCTCGGAAGCAATTAAGTCTGTCCCTTGGTGGCCTCCGTACGTACGGATACCGGTCATTGCCATACCTGTTAGCTTCCCCCCGATCGATGGATGGATGGATACAGAGATTTGTTTGGTCCCCCACTGCCCGATTGATTACGAATTCGACCTAGCTCCACGTTAATCGATTGAAAGAGATCCCCCTTTCCATTTACCACCCATCTCATATCATGATCGGCCAACAATTGATCCATGGACCCCCATTCCCATCCCTTTCTTTAAATCCGAATCAACAGGTAGCCGCAAGGGGTTATCTATCAACAGGGCATTTCGTTCCGTCATTAGATCCGTCTATTCGGGGAGCAGGGCTAGGGGATAAAGATTTGCGAGCCTTCTTCTTCTTCTAGTTCTAGCTAGCTGGTTGCTGCGACATAAGGAAGCGGTTCTGAATGGGTCGTTTTTTAGGATTTCTACTTTGATGGGGATTTAGGGATAACACATGCACATGAATAAGCAGAATATTAAATAGCTTTATTTAAAGTACCGACATAATACGAAATCAGGAATACCAATTAAGGAATACGAATACGGAATAGTAACAACAACATACTAATTAGAGGGTCAAGTAGTAGTTAATCACTAATCAAATAATAGGGAGGGGAGGAGGAAATAACGGGAAAGAATCAGAATGGTAAACTAGAGTCACCGGTTGGCGGGTGTTCCAACTTCCAAAAGAGGAAGGTACGATCCATCAAATTGATTCATGAGAGGGAGGTGGAATTGATAAACTCCTCCTAGAATCGGCACTCTGAAATGGGATAGGGATAAATTTGCAACCAGGAACCCCAAAGGATTCAAGGATCAAAGGATGTGGATCGATAGGTCACATAAAGGTTGTGGAGAGGCCTTTGATATTCCAACTGATCTTCCTTTGGATATGACGCACAAAATGAAGAACACGTTTTCTTGTGGATATTACGCACCAACAAGAGAAGAGTAAAACTTAAGAAGTTTTTTTAGAATCAAAGATAGTCTAACCATTAGAATTCTGAGTACATAGTTTTTATAGGAGAAAGAACTAGCCTTGAACACAATTAAGGCTGTTCTTGGAAACATAATGCATGCCTCTAAAACAATTAAGGCTTTTCTTGGAAACAAAATGCTTTAATATTGAAAATACAAAGTATTAATGATATAAGCTCGAAATCAGACCCTTCACTCCTCCAAGGACGTGGCTTTTGGTGTAGATGGGTCTTGGGCTTTTATTTCAACAAATGGGCAATGGTGAAGTTAAACAATTGCCTCATTAAAAACCTTGTCAAGAAAACCCATTGGGACAAAACTTGAACAAGGGAAAAAGAGTACAATCGAGACACTTTCTCATTTGTTGAAATCAATTAGCTTGAATCAAGACCAAAGTAGTTTGACAAGCTTTTCCACCATACTTGCTGTTTTGATCATGTGGATTCTCTAGTTTATTAAGCAATCCTCCAACAACTTTGTTAAATTGTTTTGCTCTTGATCGAGTTGTTGGACCAGCCGGTAAAATAAGAATATCTTCAACTTCAAGCTCATCTTCTTTTTCAAGTTGTTCATCTGGTTCTTTCACATTTCCATGTTCTAAGCTCCTTGTGTCATCTAGGATCACATCATCCTCTCCCACTTGAAAAGGATTTGACCTCAAATCCTTTTCATCTGCGATAAAAGGAACCAAATCAGAAACATTAAAGGTAGGACTCACTTTATACTTACCTCGTAGGTCAAGTTGATACGCATTATTGTTGATCTTTTTTGTTACTTCAAATGGTCCATCAATTCTAGGCATCAATTTTGACTTCCTCTCTTCTAGAAATCTTTCCTTTCTTAATTGCACCCATACTTGATCTCCAACCTCAAAAGATTCTCACGTCTTCCCTTTTTTTCTTGTTTGACATATTGCTTAGTTTTCTTTTCTATGTTTTTCCTTGCATCATCATGGATCTGTTTTACAAGTTCGGCTTTCTTTTTCCCATCGATGATAGTTCTTTCACTCAAAGGCAAAGGAATTAGAACCAAATGAGATATTGGGTTAAATCCATAAACAATTTGAAAAGGAGAGTACTTAGAAGCAGAATGCATAGAATGATTGTATGCAAATTCAACATGCGGCAAACATTCTTCCCAAGTTTTCAAGTTCTTTTTAATTAATGCACGTAGAAGAGTGGACAAAGTCCTATTTACTACTTCTGTTTGTCCATCAGTTTGTGGGTAACAGGGAGTAGAAAATAAAAGCTTAGTCCCTAACTTAGACCACAACGTTTTCCAAAAGTAACTTAGAAACTTAGTGTCCCTATCTGAAAATATTGTCCTAGGCATGCCATGCAAACGAACTATCTCTTTAAAGAACAGATTAGCAATGTGCAACCCATCATCAGTTTTGTGACAAGCAACAAAGTGTGCCATTTTAGAGAATCGATCAACAACCACAAAAATGGAATCCTTACCAGTTCTAGTCCTAGGCAATCCAACTACAAATTCCTTAGATATATCATTCCAAGGATGCGTAGGAATAGGTAAAGGAGTATACAAACTGTGGGATTGAACCTTAGATTTGGCTTGTTTGCAAGTAGCACATCTGTCATAGATTCTTTCAACATCCCTCCTCATATGTGGCCAATGGAAGTGATCCAGCATTACCTTGAGAGTTTTAGCTATTCCAAAATGTCCCATTAAGCCTCCTGCATGGGCTTCTCTAACAAGTAAATCTCTCATGGAACAATTAGGCACACATAAACGTTTATAAAAGAATAAGAATCCTTCATGCCTATAGAACCGCCCTGAAGCAAACTTTTCACATGCTTGATACATCTTTCCAAAATCAGAATCATTTTCATATAAACTCTTAAGATGATCAAATCCTAAAATCTTAGCTTCAAGAGTAGTGATTAAGGCATACCTTCGGGACAATGCATCAACAACAATATTTTCTTTACCTTGTTTGTATTTGATGATATATGGAAATTTCTCAATAAATTCTATCCACATTGCATGTCTTTTGTTAAGTTTTTGCTGACCTTTTAGGTGTTTCAGAGATTCATGGTCAGTGTGTATGAAAAACTCCTTTGGCCACAAGTAATGCTGCCACGTTTGCAAAGCTCGAACTAAGGCATACAACTCCTTGTCATAAGTAGGACAGTTTTGAGTAGCTCCTCCAAGCTTTTCACTGAAATAAGCTATGGGCTTTTTATCCTGCATCAAAACAGCTCCAATCCCAATTCCAGAAGCATCACATTTAATCTCAAAAGTTTTAAGAAAATCAGGTAATGTCAAGACAGGAGCATGAGTAAGCTTCTCTTTTAAGGATTGAAATGCTTCTTCTTGAGCTTGTTCCCACTTGAAACCAACGTCCTTCTTTATTATTTCAGTGAGTGGTGCAGCTAAGGTGCTGAAATCTTTGACAAAACGCCTATAAAATCCTGCAAGGCCGTGGACGCTTCTCACTTCTCCAACTGTTTTTGGACTTGGCCATTCGCGGATTGCCTTAACCTTTTCCTCATCCACCTTAATACCATCTGCACTTATAACAAAACCTAAAAAGACAAGATTATCGGTACAAAAAGTGCATTTCTTAAGATTAGCATCGAGATTTTCCCTCACTAAGTACACTTAAAATCAATTTTAGATGGTGAACATGTTCTTCTAAGCACTTGCTATAAATTAAGATGTCATCGAAATATACTACAACAAAAACTCCTATATAATCCCTTTGAACATGATTCATTAACCGCATGAATGTACTAGGTGCATTAGTCAGCCCAAATGGCATTACTAACCATTCATATAGTCCATGCTTAGTTTTAAATGCAGTTTTCCACTCATCCCCTTCTTTCATCCTAATTTGGTGATAACCACTTTTAAGATCAATCTTAGAAAAAATGCTAGAACCATGCAATTTATCTAACATATCATCTAATCTAGGTATAGGATGGCGATACTTTACTGTTATGTTGTTGATGGCTCTGCAATCAACACACATTCTCCAACTTCCATCTTTCTTGGGCACAAGTAGAACTGGTACCGCACAAGGACTCATGCTTTCACGGATATGTCCTTTTTCCATCAGTTCACTAATTTGCCTTTGCAATTCTTTTGTCTCCACTGGATTAGTTCTATAAGCAGGTCTGTTAGGAAGGGAGGATCCAGGTACAAAATCTATTTGGTGTTCGATGCCTCTAATTGGTGGAAGCCCCTTTGGACTGTCTTCAGGGAAAACATCTTCAAATTCCTGCAAGAGAGAAGTCATCTCACTCGGCAACACCGGTGTCAAGTTAGTTAAACTCATAAGATTTTCCTTAAACACAAAAAGTAACATAGGTTGCTTAGAGAATAATGCTTTCTTAACCTCGCCAGATTTTGCATAGAAATTCGAATGTTTAGTTACCCGACTTTCTTTGTTCTGCATATGCTTTTGATCTTGGTAAACTTCTCGTGGAGTCATGGGAACTAGAGTGGTTTTCCTTCCTTGAAACTCAAATGTATGGCGATTAGTGAATCCATCATGGATAACCTTTCGACCAGATTGCCATGGCCTTCCTAACCGTATGTGACTAGCCTCCATTGGTAGAACATCACATAAAACTTCATCTTCGTACTTACCAATGGCTAAGGGAACTTCTACTTAGTGGCTAACTTTCATTTCTCCATTGTCGTTAAGCTATTGAAGCTTGTAAGGTGCTGGATGCTTTTTTGTTTTTAAACCAAGCTTCTTTACCATAGATTCACTTGCCACATTGGTACAACTGCCTCCATCAATAATAAGGCTACAAACTTTCCCTTGAACAAGACACCTAGTGTGAAACAGATTCTCCCTTTGCTCTTGTTCTTCTTCTTTTGTTTGAACGCTTATAGACCTTCTGGCTACCAATAAATCTCCTTTAGCAGGTCGCTCTAAGTGTTCTTCGGAAGAATCAGAGACAATTTCTTCTTCCTCTGAAATTATTTCTCCATTATCTAGAATTGTCATAATCTTCTTATTAGAACACTCATTAGCATAATGTCCCATCCCTTTGCACTTGAAACACTTAACATCACGAGTTCTGACTGCAACCTCTTTAGGTTTGCCCTTGTTATCAATAGACAATGGTGTTCCAGATTTTTGGTTCACCTCTACATAGCTTCCTTTATGATAATTGGTCTTCTCATCTTTTGAATAACTTGGCTTAATTGTTACTGCCCCTGAACCGTAACTTGATCTTGAGGATTTCTTTCTTTTAACTTGTAGTTCAAATAGCAAAGCTTAGTGTAGCATCTCTTCTAGTTCAATATAATACTGAGTTTCCAATATGTCTTGAATTTCTCTATTTAAACCCCCAAGAAACCTTGGCATTGTTGCCTCTCTATCTTCTGAAATATCAGCTCGCAACATTAAGGTCTCCATTTCTTGATAATATTCTTCAACAGATCGGCTTCCTTGTGTTAATCTCCTCAGCTTTAGATGCAGCTCACGGTGGTAATGACTAGGAACAAACCTCTTCCGCATAATGGCTTTCATTTCTGCCCATGATTCTATAGGATGTTCCCCATTACGCCTTCTTGAGTTAACTAGTTGATCCCACCAACTAAGAGCATAATCATAAAATTCAGTAGCAGCAATTCTTACTCGATTGGTCTCCGTGTAGTGTTGAACGTTGAAAACGAGTTCAATCTTCTTTTCCCATTCCAAATAGGCATCTGGATCGTTTTTCCCATGGAATGGTGGAATCTTAATCTTGAGACCTCCAAGATTGTCACGCATACGTTCGTTGCCCTCTCTTGTACGTCTATGGTGCCTTCTATGGCTGTTTCGAGACGAATTGCTCATGCATTCATAATATTCATCAGCGGCTGCATTTCTGAATTCTTCAGGTAGTTCATGGTTTCTTCTTGGACTGGTTTATCGTGAACGGTCCCGCTCGTGGTTAGTGTTTGATTGAAGCTCTTCGCAAAAGGCATCTATCTTGGTGTCTATCAACTTTGTCATAGCTTTAATTAGAAGCTTGTTGTTATTGAAATTACCGTTTTCTGCATCATTTGAATTAGACATCCTTTTCTACAAAACAAAACAAAAATAAATCACCAGCAACAAGTCCTTGGAAAGTTCTTCAATTTATTTAGAACCATAAAACATATCCAAATCTGTTTTCCTAAGAATAATAAGAGATAAGTTTCACAACAGCACCTACAAACGATTTTCTACGATTTTAAATCTCAAACAACTATAACTAGGGTGAAACAGATTAGAATTTCGTGATTCAAAATGAAATCATCACACTAACACTCAAATCTTCACAAACAAACTGATATTATAAAATAGATGAAGAAAAATTAATGAGAAAGAGAATACCCAACTTTCAGAATGTTGCTCTGATACCATTTGATAAACTCCTCCTAGAATCGGCACTCTCAAATGGGATAGGGATAACTTTGCAACCAGGAACCCCAAAGGATTCAAGGATCAAAGGATGTGGATCGATAGGTCACACAAAGGTTGTGGAGAGGCCTTTGATATTCCAACTAATCTTCCTTTGGATATGATGCACCAAATAAAGAACAGGTTTTCTTGTGGATATTACACACCAACAAGAGAAGAGTAAAACTTAAGAAGTTTTTTTAGAATCAAAGATAGTCTAACCATTAGAATTCTGAGTACATAATTTTTAGAGGAGAAAGAACTAGCCTTGAACACAATTAAGGCTGTTCTTGGAAACATAATGCATGCCTCTAAAACTATTAAGGATTTTCTTGGAAACAAAATGCTTTAATATCGAAAATACAAAGTATTAATGATATAAGCTGGAAATCAGACCCTTCCCTCCTCCAAGGACGTGGCTTTTGGTGTAGATGGGCCTTGGGCTTCTATTTCAACAAATGGGCAATGGTGACGTGAAACAATTGCCTCATTAAAAACCTTGTCAAGAAAACCCATTGGGACAAAACAAGGGAAAAAGAGTACAATCGAGACACTTTCTCATTTGTTGAAATCAATTAGCTTGAATCAAGACCAAAGTGGTTTGACAAGCTTTTCCACCATACTTGCTGTTTTGATCACGTGGATTCTCTAGTTGATTAAGCAATCCTCCAACAGCTTTGTTAAATTGTTTTGCTCTTGATCGAGTTGTTGGACCAGCCGGTAAAATAAGAATATCTTCAACTTCAAGCTCATCTTCTTTTTCAAGTTGTTCATCTGGTTCTTGCACATTTCCATGTTCTAAGCTCCTTGTGTCATCTAGGATCACATCAAGAATCTTTCTTGTAGTAGTCGGAGTTGGAGGTGTGGCACACCAGCTTGGTCTTTTTGTATAAATGTATTTGCTGGTTGGCTGGTCAACGGTTGAGCTGTCTGGTCAATCCAGTTCTTCTTTTCAAAAATAGACGCCGGTCTGAGCTCTCTTGCTTAGGGTCTGGTAAATCCGTTTACAAATATCTCCACTGCGGTACACTAATCCATTTGATTTCACATCTATTCCCCTGTCAAATCAGAGTACGGAGGTGCGGCTGTGGCGAAACAAGAAAAATAATTCTTTTTTTTAATATACCCCAGTTCTCCCTCCCAGCGTTGCTATTCCTCCAAAGGGAAAGGGACTTATCTGGGTTACCTGTTGTTTCAGTCTGATATGCCACTCTCCATTCGCCTTGTTTAACTTGTTCGCGTGGTGCCGCTGTACTCTATAAGCGCCAGGTTCGCCCAGCCCTTAAAAGTACGATATGGATTTTTTAAGCGCTAAAGTTGACCCTAAGGCTTAAGCCTTTCGTAGCCCGTTGAGTGCAGACCAGCCCCTTCTATCTTTCTGGCATCAAGCCTACTTCTCTTCAACATGGATCTTCCTATCAAATTTTTCGAAAAGGGAAAAGAAGGAAACAGAATTTGCGATGATGCCTACCATATAGGGTGGAGATTGCCGTTGTTTTAGAACGATGAACAACAACTGGAGAGTGACCACTAGGAACTCACAGCTGAGAACGAACGACTTCTGCGGAGTCTTATCTGGCAAACAAACAGCAACAGAGCTAGAAGTGGAAGGGTCCTAAAGGATACCTTGTATCCACGTCCTTGGCTCTCAAGAGATACCCCACCAGTTCTCTGGTGGATAATGCCAAAAATACCAGTCAACATCTTCTGTTGATGAAAAAGAGCTACTAACTGAGCTGCCACGAATTCATAAGCTGTATGGATATTGAATTGCCTAAATCGAAAGGCGGGGTGGATTCCAGAGCTACCTCCCTCACTCTCCCCTTTGTGGTTGCTCTCTCCATTTTATATCTTTAAAAAAAACTTTAGTTTAACCGGTTGTTTCAAGCAATTGGTACGTAATGTCGAGCAACATGCTTCTCTCTGGATTATTAATAGAATAATAATAGTCTTACTAGTACTGGTCAATTCATGATTGGAAAAGACACATATATATCAAATAGTTGCCTCGCTAATCTAGCTTATGAATAGCGAAAAATAAAAAGAGAGGTTTTTTGAAAATACTATGAAAGATGCAAACCATGAAATGAGAGGATAAGGTTAGGCCAATTTGATTCTCATTGGCAATGGGTCACCTCCCTGTTGGCTCACCATCAATAGTGCCACGAATCTTAGGGCGCTTAAAGGCCTAACATTTTTTAGCTGAGCTCACCTTTGAACCCACCTCGAATCATAGTCATAGGTTTTAGGAGATGCAGTCTGGTTCCACCGCGGATGAGGCTGCTGACTCGGAAACGAAAGAAGTGGATGCGGACCCCATTGGCACACAATATGAGATATAGGCATTGTAGCGAGCCTCACTAATATGCGTAGGGAAGGACTACTCATGGATAATGGACTCTCACGAACGGCGTGGGGGTAGGAATCTGGATCATAAGCCATAGACGTGCAGACAGAAAGACACTAAGGGAGAGTCACGACCTTTTTCAATCAATCCTATACCTCTGATCCTTTGGTAAAAGAGAAGCTGTCCAGTCCAAGATAGCATTCCGGTCCAGATCCAAAAGAGGTATTTGAATAAAGTACTTGCTAAGGATTGGCTGGCAGGTTTCAGAAATATGCTTAACCAGAGAGAAGTCGTAGACCCACTCGTTTGAGAGAGCAGAGCGAGTCGTAGTTTCTATGTCGTCCTCCGTCTGTACAGGTGCTTGAGCTAAGGCTTTAAAGAGAGATCTCTTCTGGGCGTTCACTTAGCATACTTTTTTAGGATCGCCCCCCTTAACAAGTAAGCAAGTCAACTACCTTCTCTTATTCTTATTTTCCAAAGTCATAACAGAACCGCTAAAAGATTTCCATGTCTACAAAAAGAAAGGAATACTATTCCGAGAGAGGCTATACCGAATCCTAAAACTATGAAGAATAAGAGAAAGCCCAAGCAGGTGCTGAAGTGAAGCCTAAGTCAAGGTCTTTTTAACCACCGTAGTAATCTTAGCAGTCGGCATCAAGTCCAGATTGAAATCTAGATAGGCTTCCACGACGAGTAGAAATATGAAAGATTGAAACATACAAAACGGGTGAATCCAAGTATTGTCCTAAACACTTTCCCTCCCCGAAAGGGTCCACACACCCATTTTGTATCCTTCTGCTTCCCCCTCGCCATCATTGTCACATGTCCATAATTATAGGGTCCTTCGAGCAGATGTATGATTTGTTGAAGCTGAAGCCACATATGAGAATAGATTGTTCGCAGATTCCGAGCTTTCGTGATAAACTCCTCCTAGAATCGGCACTCTGAAATGGGATAGGGATAACTTTGCAATCAGGAACCCAAAAGGATTCAAGGATCAAAGGATGTGGATCGATAGGTCACACAAAGGTTGTGGAAAGGCCTTTGATATTCCAACTGATCTTCCTTTGGATATGACGCACCAAATGAAGAACAGGTTTTCGTGTGGATATTACACACCAACAAGAGAAGACTAAAACTTAAGAAGTTTTTTTAGAATCAAAGATAGTCTAACCATTAGAATTCTGAGTACATAGTTTTTATAGGAGAAAGAACTAGCCTTGAACACAATTAAGGCTGTTCTTGGATACATAATGCATGCCTCTAAAACAATTAAGGTTTTTCTTGGAAACAAAATGCTTTAATATTGAAAATACAAAGTATTAATGATATAAGCTGGAAATCAGACCCTTCCCTCCTCCAAGGACGTGGCTTTTGGTGTAGATGGGCCTTGGGCTTTTATTTCAGCAAATGGGCAATGTGAAGTGAAACAATTGCCTCATTAAAAACCTTGTCAAGAAAACCCATTGGGACAAAACTTGAACAAGGGAAAAAGAGTACAATCGAGACATTTTCTCATTTGTTGAAATCAATTAGCTTGAATAAAGACCAAAGTGGTTTGACAAGCTTTTCCACCATACTTGCTGTTTTGATCACGTGGATTCTCTAGTTGATGCAATCCTCCAACAACTTTGTTAAATTGTTTTGCTCTTGATCGAGTTGTTGGACCAGCCGGTAAAATAAGAATCTTAACTGGATCAGGCTGTCGTACTGTACAGGGTATCTTCGACGAAAAGTGGAAAGGACAGACTCGTGTGAAAATATGAAAGTTACTGGAAAAGGAAAGACGTTTTTTCTTCTTATAGGCTTGCCTTGGAACCGTGTAACAAAACCAAAACAACCCTAACCCTAAACTTGTAGGCTAGGCTTCTTATTTCCTTTCAATAGGCTTTCAATTAGGACTAAGAAACTATTTCCTAATGAGGGGGTAGCCAAGTTGGTTGAGTATGGCATTCTTATAACCAAAAGGTCATGGGTTCGAGTCCCTCTACATACGCTTTCTCGGCTGAGCCTGTCACCTTGTGTGGTTTACCTTCTGGCGTTGGTTTGCAGGCTATCGCGTCAGACTGAGGGTTTACCCTGTGCGCACTCATGAGTAGCGGCTGCGGGTTCCCTCCGGAAAAAAAAAGAGTTTTCCAAACAAAGAGCTTCCATGGCATGGTAAGGCAAGGCTAAAAAGAATGGGTGCATGTATTTACATGGTAGGGCTAAGATAAAGGAAAAACCTGGGTTTGAGTTCTCGTTGGAGTGTGCCCGTACCAGTCTTTTCATTTTTACCTTCAACTAAATTAAGCTTTTTTAGGGAGTGCCCTCTAATTGGAGTGCTACTTTCTTCTTGCCGAGGGGCGTAGCTTATCGCTTTTCATGATCTTTGATCCTGTGAGACTTATGTATGAGGTATGAGGATAGGATCGATCTTAAAAGCGGAATAAATATAGAGTGCCTAAAGCTATAGCGGGATTTTGCTAATTTGACTATGCCCGCTCCACAGTCAAGGGAAGTTTTTTTGATGGGCCGATGGGGAATCCAAATTAGGAGTTGTGAAAAGGACTGAAGATACTATGTATCAAGACTCGCGATAGGATCAGAGTGCTTAGTAATTCAATACTTGATGGGTTTTTATATTATAGAAAAAAATTGATGTGCTCCGGGAAAGAAATTGTGCTACTCTATTGAATGGATCAGGAACAATCGCAAAAAGCCAGACCAGTACGGTGTCTCTTTGAATCCTGAATATGGTGATACCTCCGATTGTACTAACCTACTACATATGTCTCTCCTCTTCACAGAAAATAGAGAGATGAATTGATTGATTCATCGGATCCTAGGTCGGGATTGATGGGGCTCGAACCCGCAGCTTCCGCCTTGACAGGGCGGTGCTCTGACCGATTGAACTACAATCCCGAGAAAATGAGGTGTACAACCTCAAAAAAATGCTAATAATTTTTTGATTATTGGATTTCATTCGAACCATTTCATTTTGTTTCGCCGTCTTGTAACAGAGACACGAATTCTATATCTATATTATTGCTCTATATATAAATAAATGCAGTAAACTCATAGTGGGCGCTAATTCATGAATTGAATCAAATGGGCTCTTTAACTAAGCGGTACAGTCACGCTCTTCAAACGCCCTAAGAAATAGGCGTAAGTCATCGGTTCAAATCCGATAAAGGACTTCTCAATTTTTTTTACGAAACTCTTGTCTTAGTCTTCATTTTCTTTTTCAGCAGAGAATATAGATATGTAAAAAAGGTAACCACCTGGCGAGTTTTTTTAAAAGTAGAATGTTCATTATAATATAATGAAACGCAGTCGATTGGGAGAACAACTCTGTCACTTCAGGGTATACTCCTCCTCATCCTCATGTTTTATTATTCATATTTGATGTTTTAGGACATAGATATTGTGGATACCCATTATAAATTGAGAAAGTCTTCCTACTTCTCCATTGTACCAATCAGATTCGAAAAATAAGAAATCAAAAGTCTGTGGACCTGAATTGACTCTTGACTATATAAGCTATTCTGATATTAAGATTCGATATAGATGAAATCGTGGAAGCGGATCTTTTATTTCCTTGGACCACATGAGAATTCGTCGTCTGATTTCATCTTCTTGTTCCTGGATGCTCCATAGGAATTTGTCGCTATTCCTTTCATCCACCGAGAAAGGTTCATTCTGAATCACAAGAGTCATTTATATATAGCTTTTTTCTTTTTATTATGGTAATGCAATGCAAGAGGTCGGAAATCAGGCTGTTTCTGATGATGAAAAGTATTTTTTTATGTTATGTGAAATTGATGAAAACGCGAGATTTAAAGGTCGGTAATGTTAGAAGACGACTGTCGGTATCTGATGGTAAGATACCTATGGTCGGTATATCTTTGAAAGTTGAGACGGAGAGAATAAACAGACTCCTCGAGGGCTACTTAAGGCACTTTAGTGCAAACCAGAAGGACTAGAGCTGTTGGATGTTGCTCAGTGCTGCTATAACTTAACAACCAAAAAGCTCTGCGTCGAACTTCCGCCCCTTCGAGTTGGCCACGGGGCAACAGCCTCTGACACCCCACACCATTGCGAAAAGAGGGGGCTCGCCCATCAACTTTGCCAAGAGGTGGCAGGCAGGATCGCTACGACCTAGCCCAAACCTACTTAAACAAAAGGCTTGGCCCGCTCTGGAAATTAGATCCTGTAGAGAAGCGGATAGAAGAGGTAGCCTATAGAGTCAAGCGATCAGCTTGGTGAAAACTCACCCCGTATTCCATGTGAATAAGTTGACTTTGATTAGACCAGACCGACCCAGAGAGGAACGTGCCCACGAGGGCACCACCAAATGTTGTAGATGAACCTACTAAAGAAGAAGTTGAGTATATCATAGCTGACCGAACCATGGGCTAGCCCATACACCCACTGCACGAGTGAAAGACTACTTAGTCAAGTGGAAGGGCCCACCTGAGAGCGAGGCAAGCTGGGAACGGGCTGAAACTTACGATTTGAAGTCTAAGTCAGAGACTACTGGACCGTTCGCAGAGCGACTCTCAACGAGGACATTGATACTATACGAGGAAAATAATGTCAACTAGAAGCAGGTCTTACGGCACACGATCACTATATCTTTTCTTTTCTTTTTTCTATAGAAAGAGGGGATGATACGTGGCGTGGTATACCTAATCGTTTGGTCAACGAGACGTAAGTCGACATAGCTCCATGTATATGTTCTTTGGAGCTAGAATCCAAAAATAGAATGAAATAATGGTGAGCCTAGGGCGACGAATATGGCTCAAGGGTGTCTATACAAAGCGTTCTCTTCTTCATTTAAAGAGGCAATGCACTCTTTTGAATGGTACTTGTGATTCATAAAGAATGAATCTTTTTGTTAGAAGTTATACAGATTCTAAAAAAGGAAATGCCATGCGGAGAGCGTGTCGCGAGATATAGGGCGTTCTAATTGAAGGGTCATACCTCTCGGCCCTATTACGGTAAGGCCAATGCACCAGCCAGGCGGTGTGGTGGCGAACACGCTGTGCTGTAAGCTAAGCTGTTCACCATGTAGACGGAGGAGATATAGAAAGTGTGTCGTGCGTGATTCATAAGATTCTATAGTAGAACTGTAGATTATTTCGTTTCACTTAGCCTGCCTCTCCTATGACTTTCTGGACCAACCCACCTGGATCTGCCCTCGCTAGTCTCTCTGCATTTTGGGAGCTGAGCATGCAAAATATAGCATTAGCAATGGATGGATCTTAGAAGAATTCCACTTTGAACGGCAGGCACGAATCTTTCTATTTTTGCGCTGGTATTTGAGTTCTCTCCCTTCCTCTTTCAATCGACACACTCGACGCAGATAGCTCCGGTGGCCCACCCCGGCTTCTGCCTCTATCAGGCGCAGCCCCCAGCCCTACAGCCACAGCATGGAGGAGCAGCTCCTTAATGCGCGCTCAAACCATTCACAATTTTTTCCGGATCGATATCTGATGATGCTAAACCGAGACCGAGATAGAGAAAGAAGGCTGCCCCTTTCCTTAGCTGGCTCTTTAAGACAAAAACACTCATCGGAATTGAGCTAATTCCCATGTTCCTTCTAGTCTCGTTTGGTTTCGAGAGCCTCCCCCTCCCCGCCTCATACTCGTCTTTTGAAAGCTGTCATTCTGGATTTTTTTGTGTATGCCGGGAAAAGTGCCTCACCTTTCTACAAAAATGATTATTCAAATTTCAGGTGTCTCTATATAACAGAATGAAAAGCCCGAGTCAGGAAAGCACAAACAAAAGGAAATAGGAAAAGTTGAAAGGGGGGAAGAAGTCTAGGGCTAGTTCTTACTGAGACTTCTTTATCTAACTTTCTTGAATGGTTTCTTTGTTCTCTTATTTGGATTGAAAGAAATACAAAAAACTTCCTTTTTTTTTCTTCAACGAATTTCAGTTATGACCAATGCCCCACTAGCTGAATAGGCGTAACAAAGCTACCTGAAAAAAGGCAAGGTGCACCTTGGGATTGAAATCGACAAATTACGTTTTGCCAGAGATCTTTTTCTAGAAATATTCTCCATTGGAGAAAGAATTCAAAAAGAGAAAGAATCTCCAGAAAGGCGCATACACGGTAAGGGGGCCCCACAACTTCTAGGGGGAGACTAGCCTCATTACTTCTTTTCTTACTGGGTAAGAGGTGCACCTAACCCACCTCATCTACCCACTCATCAATCGCGGTATTCAGCTGACTTGTACTGATAGACCCCTATTGTATTAGAATTAGGCGTCCATCTTTTTACTATTGTCAACTAATCTCTTCAATGTTCGATTCTACTCTATGTTAGAACATTTTTGTGAATGCTATTCTGATCTAAGTGGTCCTATTCTGTGTCCCATGCTAGGAAGCATTACTCCTCTTTTCATTCCAAATTCAAGAATACAACCGATACGATTAATTGGTCTGTGTGCCTCTCTTATTACTTTTTTGTATTCTCCTATTCCTTAGATACAATTCGACCCTTCCACAGCCAAATCTCAATTTGTGGAAAGCCTTCGATGGCTTCCTTATGAAAACATCAATTTTTTAGTATAAACGGTATCTCTTTATTCTTCGTGATATTGACCACTTTTCTGATCCCTATTTGCATTTTAGTGGGTTGGTCTGGTATGAGAAGTTATGGGAAAAAGTATATTACAACATTTTTAATTGGTGAATTTCTAATGATCGCCGTGTTCCGCATGCTAGATCTTCTACTATTCTATGTTTTTCCCGAAAGCGTGCCAATCCCTATGTTGTGCGGAGTTGAGCATCTTATATTCGCTGGGATAAAGCTTTTCCTCTGCAGGGGCCTTGTGCAGTAAACCCCCTACGGGTGATCGTTCGTCGTCGTAAAGTACTCCCCGCGAAGCTTTCGGGAAGAGGGGTAGTCTTGTGTGTAAGCATAGCATTTCGGGTCGAACCCGCCCAGTCCAACTAAGAAGAACCGAACCTGACAGACATATCTTTTTTCCTTTTGGGAGGGTACTCCGAGTAGTGGGTACCTCGTAGGACCTCGACCCACCTACTCGGGTCTTGGATGGATATGAAGGAAGGGGTGCTCCTTGGTGTGTGTAGGGGTTGTGTTTGTTCGCGAGAATGGATTCCTCGTCAAGTAAGTTTGGGGGTGTGGACACACTTGCGCGAATTCGGGTAACGGCTACAAGGGAGAAATAGAAAGGAAACTATACCCGACCAGGGATGGACGTAAACTCGTAAGCTACCGAGGTTAGGGATAATCGTCCAGGTCTTATTGTGAAACAAAAAAGCCGCCTCGCCGCAGCAGGCGGGTTAGTTCCTCTTTCGTCGCCGGGGAGCTCTTAGCGAGGAGACCTTAGGATAAGTTGCTAAAATAAACGGGAGGATTGACCCATTCAGTATAATTCAGAAGAAAGACTGTTGACAGCTGGTGGAGACATTTCTTTTTCCCCGAAATGCGGGCAAGATTAAGCTCAGCAGAGGGTTCGAGAATAGGGTAGGGTCCTGCCTCTCAGATAAGAAAAGAGTTCCAAACCTTTATGCATGCACCTCCGTATAACTGATGCGTACAAGTTCCGGCCATGATAATTGGGAAAGATCAAACCAATTTGAACCGCTCACATCACAGTAGTAGTAGCGTAAAGGACATAAGTCGGGGGGCGGCCATAAGATAAGGCTATTACTGTTAAAATCCTCCTGGAATCGGCACTCTGAAATGGGATAGGGATAACTTTGCAACCAGGAACCAAAAAGGATTCAAGGATCAAAGGATGTGGATCGATAGGTCACACAAAGGTTGTGGAAAGGCCTTTGATATTCCAACTGATCTTCCTTTGGATATGACGCACCAAATGAAGAACAGGTTTTCTTGTGGATATTACACACCAACAAGAGAAGAGTAAAACTTAAGAAGTTTTTTCAGAATCAAAGATAGTCTAACCATTAGAATTCTGAGTACATAGTTTTTATAGGAGAAAGAACTAGCCGTGAACATAATTAAGGCTGTTCTTGGAAACATAATGCATGTCTCTAAAACAATTAAGGCTTTTCTTGGAAACAAAATTATTTAATATTGAAAATACAAAGTATTAATGATATAAGCTGGAAATCAGACCCTTCCCTCCTCCAAGGACGTGGCTTTTGGTGTAGATGGGCCTTGGGCTTTTATTTCAACAAATGGGCAATGGTGAAGTGAAACAATTGCCTCATTAAAAACCTTGTCAAGAAAACCCATTGGGACAAAACTTGAACAAGAGAATAAGAGTACAATCGAGACACTTTCTCATTTGTTGAAATCAATTAGCTTGAATCAAGACCAAAGTGGTTTGACAAGCTTTTCCACCATACTTGCTGTTTTGATCACGTGGATTCTCTAGTTGATTAAGCAATCCTCCAACAGCTTTGTTAAATTGTTTTGCTCTTGATCGAGTTGTTGAACCAGCTGGTAAAATAAGAATATCTTCAACTTCAAGCTCATCTTCTTTTTTAAGTTGTTCTTCTGGTTCTTGCACATTTCCATGTTCTAAGCTCCTTGTGTCATCTAGGATCACATCATCCTCTCCTTGTGTCATCTTTTTTGTTACTTCAAATGGTCCATCAATTCTAGGCATCAATTTTGACTTCCTCTCTTCTGGAAATCTTTCCTTTCTTAAGTGCACCCATACTTGATCTCCAACCTCAAAAACTTTCTCACGTCTTCCCTTGTTTGCTTGTTTGACATATTGCTCAGTTTTCTTTTCTATGTTTTTCCTTGCATTATCATGGATCTGTTTTACAAGTTCAGCTTTTTCCCATCAATGCAAGTTCTTTCACTCAAAGGCAAAGGAATTAGATCCAAAGGAGATATTGGGTTAAATCCATAAACAATTTGAAAAGGAGAGTACTTAGAAGCAGAATGCATAGAATGATTGTATGCAAATTTAACATGCGGCAAACATTCTTCCCAAGTTTTCAAGTTCTTTTTAATTAATGCACGTAGAAGAGTGGACAAAGTCCTATTTACTACTTCTGTTTGTCCATTAGTTTGTGGGTGACAGGTAGTAGAAAATAAAATCTTAGTCCCTAACTTAGACCACAAAGTTTTCCAAAAGTAACTTAGAAACTTAGTGTCCCTATCTGAAACTATTGTCCTAGGCATGCCATGCAAACGAACTATCTCTTTAAAGAACAGATTAGCAATGTGCAACGCATCATCAGTTTTGTGACAAGCAACAAAGTGTGCCATTTTAGAGAATCGATCAAGAACCACAAAAATGGAATCCTTACCAATTCTAGTCCAAGGCAATCCAACTACAAAGTCCATAGATATATCATTCCAAGGATGCGTAGGAATAGGTAAAGGAGTATACAAACTGTGGGATTGAACCTTAGATTTGGCTTGTTTGCAAGTAGCACATCTGTCATAGATTCTTTCAACATCCCTCCTCATATGTGGCCAATGGAAGTGATCCAGCATTACCTTGAGAGTTTTAGCTATTCCAAAATGTCCCATTAAGCCTCCTGCATGGGCTTCTCTAACAAGTAAATCTCTCATGGAACAATTAGGCACACATAAACGTTTATAAAAGAATAAGAATCCTTCATGCCTATAGAACCGCCCTGAAGCAAACTTTTCACATGCTTGATACATCTTTCCAAAATCAGAATCATTTTCATATAAACTCTTAAGATGATCAAATCCTAAAATCTTAGCTTCAAGAGTAGTGATTAAGGCATACCTTCGGGACAATGCATCAGCAACAATATTTTCTTTACCTTGTTTGTATTTGATGACATATGGAAATGTCTCAATAAATTCTATCCACCTTGCATGTCTTTTGTTAAGTTTTTGCTGACCTTTTAGGTGTTTGAGAGATTCATGGTCAGTGTGTATGACAAACTCCTTTGGCCACAAGTAATGCTGCCATGGCCTTCCTAACAGTATGTGACTAGCCTCCATTGGTAGAACATCACATAAAACTTCATCTTCGTACTTACCAATGGCTAAGGGAACTTCTACTTGGTGGCTAACTTTCATTTCTCCATTGTCGTTAAGCCATTGAAGCTTGTAAGGTGCTGGATGCTTTTTTGTTTTTAAACCAAGCTTCTTTACGATAGATTCACTTGCCACATTGCTACAACTGCCTCCATCGATAATAAGGCTACAAACTTTCCCTTGAACAAGACACCTAGTGTGAAACAGATTCTCCCTTTGCTCTTGTTCTTCTTCTTTTGTTTGAACGCTTAAAGACCTTCTGGCTACCAATAAATCTCCTTTAGCAGGTCGCTCTAAGTGTTCTTTAGAAGAATCAGAGACAATTTCTTCTTCCTCTGAAATTATTTCTCCATTATCTAGAATTGTCATAATCTTCTTATTAGAACACTCATTAGCATAATGTCCCATCCCTTTGCACTTGAAACACTTAACATCACGAGTTCTGATTGCAACCTCTTTAGGTTTGCCCTTGTTATCAATAGACAATGGTGTTCCAGATTTTTGGTTCACCTCTACATAGCTTCCTTTCTGATAATTGGTCTTCTCATCTTTTGAATAACTTGGCTTAATTGTTACTGCCCTGAACCGTAACTTGATCTTGAGGAGTTCTTTCTTTTAACTTGTTGTTCAAATAGCAAAGCTTTGTGTAGCATCTTTTCTAGTTCAACATAATACTGAGTTTCCAATATGTCTTGAATTTCTCTATTTAAACCCCCAAAAAACCTTGACATTGTTGCCTCTCTATCTTCTGAAATATCAGCTCGCAACGTTAAGGTCTCCATTTCTTGATAATACTCTTCAACAGATCGGCTTCCTTGTGTTAATCTCCTCAGCTTTAGATGCAGCTCACGGTGGTAATGACTAGGCACAAACCTCTTCCGCATAATGGCTTTCATTTCTGCCCATGATTCTATAGGATGTTCCCCATTACGCCTTCTTGAGTTAACTAGTTGATCCCACCAACTAAGAGCATAATCATAAAATTCGGTAGCAGCAATTCTTACTCGATTGGTCTCCGTGTAGTGTTGAACGTTGAAAACGAGTTCAATCTTCTTTTCCCATTCCAAATAGGCATCTGGATCGTTTTTCCCATGGAATGGTGGAATCTTAATCTTGAGACCTCCATGATTGTCACGCCTACATTCGTTGCCCTCTCTTGTACGTATATGGTGCCTTCTATGGCTGTTTCGAGACGAATTGCTCATGCATTCATAATATTCATCAGCGGCTTCATTTCTGAATTGTTCAGGTAGTTCATGGTTTCTTCTGGGATTGGTTTGTCGTGAACTGTGCCGCTCGTGGTCAACGTTTGATTGAAGCTCTTCGTGAAAGGCACCTATCTTGGTGTCTATCAACTTTGTCATAGCTTTAATTAGAAGCTTGTTGTTATTGAAATTACTGTTTTCTGCATCATTTGAATTGGACATCATTTTCTACAAAAACAAAACAAAAACAAGTCACTAGCAACAAGTCCTTGGAAAGTTCTTCAATTTATTTAAAACCATAAAACATATCCAAATCTGTTTTCCTAAAAATATTAAGAGATAATTTTCACAACAACAACTAAAAACGATTTTCTACGATTTTAAATCTCAAACAACTATAACTAGGGTGAAACATATCAGAATTTCGTGATTCAAAATGAAATCATCACACTAACACTCAAATCTTCACAAACAAACTGATAATATAAAATAGATGAAGAAATTAATGAGAAAGAGAATACCCAACTTTCAAAATGTTGCTCTGATACCACTTGATAAACGCCTCCTAAAATCGGCACTCTGAAATGGGATAGGGATAACTTTGCAACCACGAACCCAAAAGGATTCAAGGATCAAAGGATGTGGATCGATAAGTCACAAAAAGGTTGTGGAAAGGCCTTTGATATTCCAACTGATCTTCCTTTGGATATGACGCACCAAATGAAGAACAGGTTTTCTTGTGGATATTACACACCAACAAGAGAAGAGTAAAACTTAAGAAGTTTTTTCAGAATCAAAGATAGTCTAACAATTAGAATTCTGAGTACATAGTTTTTATAGGAGAAAGAACTAGCCTTGAACACAATTAAGGCTTTTCTTGAATACATAATGCATGCCTCTAAAACATTTAAGGCTTTTCTTGGAAACAAAATGCTTTAATATTGAAAATACAAAGTATTAATGATATAAGCTGGAAATCAGACCCTTCCCTCCTCCAAGGACGTGGCTTTTGGTGTAGATGGGCCTTGGGCTTTTATTTCAACAAATGGGCAATGGTGAAGTGAAACAATTGCCTCATTAAAAACCTTGTCAAGAAAACACATTGGGACAAAACTTGAACAAGGGAAAAAGAGCACAATCGAGGCACTTTCTCATTTGTTGAAATCAAGTAGCTTGAATCAAGCCCAAAGTGGTTTGACAAGCTTTTCCACCATACTTGCTGTTTTGATCACGTGGATTCTCTAGTTAATTAAGCAATCCTCCAACAGCTTTGTTAAATTGTTTTGCTCTTGATCGAGTTGTTGGACCAACCGGTAAAATAAGAATATCTTCAACTTCAAGCTCATCTTCTTTTTCAAGTTGTTCATCTGGTTCTTGCACATTTCCATGTTCTAAGCTCCTTGTGCCATCTAGGATCACATCAATTACTTTCACATCTCTATCTATAGATAGAGAGAGACATCCGCTGCGTTAGCAACCCGATTGTGCGTTACATGCGCTCTATAGGCCGCACTCCATCTTTCTTTCCAACGAGCCCATTTCTCTTTTGATTTGGAAGACGGACGTTGCGTTCGGTTCGAAAGGTATGGTTTTCTGTATGTCTCCAGATAGGGCCCCCACTAGTCCGGCTAGTTAGTGAGCGGTTCTTTCAGGCGAGAAGCAGGCCGGGCCCACGGGCGGGCATCTCCCGCAACGCAAGCTGCATTGTGCGCCACCACCCGAAAAGCAAAAGATTCGAGAGTCCAGGCTGAAATTACATGCATAGATAGTGGTCTAATGACAAGAGCCGACAACGGAAGCTTGGGATGGAGCCGTATGATGCATAAATCTCACATACAGTTCCCTTAGAAGGGAGTGGCTACCTACTGGAGCTTCGACCAACCATGACCGGTCAATTCCGCTTTGGGGCCACCCCTTACTCTACCATTATTATAGGGGTATGGGGTTCGAGACAAAGAAAGATCAAGGCAGCATATCAGTTTTTCCTTTATACTTTACTTGGATCTGTTTTTATGCTATTAGCTATTCTCTTGATTCTTCTCCAAACAGGAACCACCGATTTACAAATCTCATTAACCACAGAATTTAGTGAGCGGCGCCAAATCTTTCTATGGATTGCTTCTTTCGCCTCTTTCGCCGTCAAAGTGCCTATGGTGCCAGTTCATATTTGGTTACCCGAAGCTCATATAGAGGCACCTACGGCAAGATTCGTCATCTTTGCAGGAATTCCTTTAAAATTGGGAACCCACGGGTTTTTAAGATTTTTAATACCCATGTTTCCCGAAGCGACACTATGTTCTACTCCTTTTATTTATACTTTAAGCGCGATTGCTATAATATACACTTCCTTGACCACTTCAAGGAAGATCATTGCTTACTCCTAAGTAGCCCATATTAATCTGGTGACTATTGGTATGTTTAGTCGGACGGCGGCCGTTAGGTCACCTATTTTGAGTTATGGAGACACAAGGCCAAAACATGTGTGCCGGGCGTGCGACCCATCAACCTACTAGCAATGGGGAGAAAGCATAGCATGTCGCAACAAAAGCTTGATTCGAGGCGTCAGCAAAACACTGCCGTCTATTCCAAAAACTCAAGCCCCTTAGCGCCCCGGGATGGGACTGGGGGACGGCTCTACGCGCAGGCAACAGCAGCACCGGCTCCATGAAGTCATAATCAAATCTTTCTGTTGGCTTTCCCAATTCCATTCGTAAATAAGAATTCAAGGGCTATAAGCACTCGCTTCTAGATGCTTCTTATTATGGCGGCTATGTTGGCGTGGCAAAAATGAACGAAAAGCGAGATGAACATGCTATTTGAAAATAGATTGATAGATAGCATGATCTGTTCTTATAGATCGAAAGAGGAGTAGGAATAGATAGAGAGGGAATCTATCAATAATAAGGCCCCATATTTCTATCTATTGATGAGACATCATAAAGAAATCGATATGTATCTAATTGAGTCTACATCGTACGTAGAGCGCCCAAGCACTTTTTGGGCCAGCTCAGTTCTCTTATCCATCGGTGCAATGCACTCATGGAGGGAAAAACAAAAGTGTGGTTGTGTTGTTTTGTTGTTCGCCGCCTTGACGCATTCCCTTCTCTCCCCAGCAATCGTCCCACACAGAAAGAAAGAGTGCAGAGCCCCGGCCCGACCTGTAGGTCCGCTAACGTAAAGCGAGGAGTTGAGCCTGAACTGGCAAACCGAAGTCACTTTCGGAACCATACTTCCTAGCCTAACACGTGTCCAGTCTAACGGAAACGCGCAGCGCAAACAAATGTGAGTTGCTATATCGAATCCCCGGCCGGCCATCGGGGACTGAGTGGTAAGGCCATGATCTGGAGGGGAACATATCACTCATTCTTTTATTGGGGACAGGTGCACGAACGACAACTCCAAACGTCACATATCCGCCGCCTACCTACCGTTTAGGTGGCACCAGCGAGATCCAGCTAAGGAAAAAGAGTGTCGCGGCTGCTCCAGTCCGCCGTAGTCTCATGAACTGAACTTCGTTGCCTTCCCGCGCGCGAAGCGAATGGGCGCTGTGCTGTGGGTCAGTTTCAATATAAACATAAATAATTACAGCTCATGTTAAGGATGGAGCCATGTTCCTAAAATAAAAGGAACATGGCTCGTTCATTCACGTATCACAAATGGAATCAAAATCAGGATCAAACCCTTGAGATATCTTTGTATTTCCTTCGGCAAAAAAAGTTTATGAAGCCATCCTCGGAGATAAGAGATCTTTCGATTCGGGAGACTAAGCAAGAAGCTCAAGATCTCATTTGTGATCTTCTTCTTCGCGAACCTAATCCCAAGCTCCAATTTCTTATTGAGTTGAAAATTGAAATATCCAAAAAACTGGCTTTCTTTTTATTGAGGAGAAAACCGCCCCGCCCCCAATTTGAGCGAAGTCTCCGGCCTTCCCCGTTATGACTTAGAGCATCTCTCACGTCTTATAAGTGACTTAAAAATGGAATGGGCCAGAATCAGACACGTATAAATCCTTTCTTCATTTTTTATGTTAGCTAAAACGAGAGTAACTGCTTTCCGAAAATTTGAAACGATTGGTTTTTTTGGAGATTGGATGCAGTTACTAATTCATGATTTCCATGTACAGATTGTTCCTCTTATTCTCTCTCCTTCGGGTAAAGTCTCCTTAAAGTAAAAGAGAGGGGAGGCGCACCGACCGGAAGTGAGGAGCCAGAAAGTATAGATTAGATTTTCAGGTCTATCTATTATATGTTATTTCACCGATGCGAGGATCGGAGAAGTCCCATTTGATTGATCGATTCAGAGTTCCGAACCGAAGCCCATACTATGATAATGAGTTCGAACCTAAGATCATGGGTTTTTCAGTCCCATCCCATCCCAAGAGAGATGGTGAAGTGGGCTTCTTTCACGGCCGAATCATAGAAGAGAAGGGTGAGATTCTATTATACTCGGCTTCTGCTCTAGTGGTTGAACGCTTCCCCCTTTCATTGGCTTCCACCGGCCTGTCCTAGTCTGAACTCTTTTACCTCGTCAACTCGGACTCGGGCAAGCGGGTTCACTCGTCTCCTCTTTTCCTGGTTACTGCCCCATCCCTTTCATCGCCTTGGGCCCGGCCTTCAAAGAAAGATCTTAACATTTGCGTAGATAAACCAAGCCAATTCACATCCTCTGATCTTGGTATTCGAGTGCTGGGAGAAATCCCTATCTTCTCTCGCTACTTGCCTATTGACAGAAGTCATCTCCGTATTAAAGAAATAATTCTAGAACTAGTGGTAGGTGGTCCCGTGGAGCTTTCAAAGGTAGTTTACTTACTTTAGTTTAGCTTTCATTTAGTTAGTCGGGTACTAACGGTTGGCAACCTTTATCCAGCCCCTTAAGACTTTGTTGGATCCCTTGCTCCATCAGCTAGAGCTTGAATCTCTGATCACCATTTGTTTCGTTACCTAGTGATTAGCTTGACGGTCCAATCTGGCAAAGCTGGCTCAACGTATGCTCTTTAGCTCTAAGATTTTGCTCTTATTGCTAGCTCTTTGACCTTTTTTTGAAGAAGAAAGATATTTCTCACTTCTACGCTTTTGCTGCTTTCTTAGATGCTTAAAAAAGGAAGTCTTTAGACTGACTTACTTTCGGATTGGATGAATCCACTTTTGAACTCCTGACCAATAAGAGTAAGGGTTAAGCCTATTCTGCTTTTCATAAGGCGCGAGAGTGAAGAAGCAGAGTCTTGTATTCAACGTCGCCAGCGCGTACGTGAGGAAAGCTTCCAGAGCCGATAAGACGAAAGAGAAAGCGGATTTTTTGGTCAAGTTATATCGTTCGTTCTTTAGCCTTTGTCGAGTTATTAAACTCGCAAAACGGCTAAAGAATCGAGTAGTTGACTCGATCATTTATCTGTCTGAGTCTCCTACTCTTATGGATACGTTCTATGATATATTCATAGAGTGGCGGCCTCTGATTGATAGATACCTGTCCTTGATTGGCTCCAGTCCTTTGTGTCAAGGAATTACGTGGAGTCCGTCATGGAAAGCTCTTCCTTCTAAGAAAGCTGATGGCAGATAGAAGGATAGTAGTATTTTGACTACTTTCCAAGTTGAACTATACTGGGCCATTCACTTTGGTTTAGGTTTCAAACCTATTCCTTGGACTGGTTTGGTCTCACTTTATCAGGTATCCTTTTGATTCATCTAAAAAAATAAGATCGGATGAATCATGTAAGGAATCGCTGCGCTTCGTTCGCGATGCTGTAACGGAACCCGATATTCTAACTGCCCGAGGCAATAAGGAAGATTGGCTTATTCCACTGATGCAGGCGCTGGCAAGAGGCGAATATTCGCCATTGGGAATTTCGTTTTACAGACATTCCTCCGACCTTTGCATGTCTCATTTCTTAATGAAGCAACTTCGGTCCATACCTATGGATGGAACTTATCATCAGCTCCGTCCATTAGATCGGTTGCGAGGATCTAACCATGTGTTCTCTTATGACTTTAAGTCTGCCACATATAGGTGGCCTCTTTCTCTTCAAATGAGAATGTTAGGAAGAATGTTTGATGAACAATTAGGGAAATACGTTTCCCACGTATTCTCTAAATACTCATTTGATGTCCCATTCCTAAAGAAACCTCCTGCTCTGCTAGCCCGTTGGTTTTCAAAACGGGCCAGCCGCTTGGCTATTACGCCTCTTGGCCGCTCTTCACACTATCGCATCATCTAGTGGTGTGGTGGTTCGACCGCTCCAGCAGGAACTCTTGGGGAAGATTACTAGTGAAAATGCTAGCTCCAAAAGGGACTCATAGCAGAATTGTTCGAAATCGAACAAGCTGGTGCTCACCTTCCTCGAAGTATTTCGAATGATGCAGTGCTACCCCTAGACCTTGCGGTGCCTCTACACTTTCAAAGTCTCATGAGCTCTTCAAGCGTATCCCCCTCTCCTACGGATAAATGTCATATGGGACATTGATAGACTGCATTGCAAGGGCCTTATGTGGCCTCTATTTTTGGTAAAGTCCTCGGGATGACTCCAGAAGGCACAATCAGACTATGTTCGGAGAAACTACTCAAATTTGAATAGGAAAAATTTCACACCCTTATCAAAACGACCCTAAGGGCATGGCTTAACGAAATGGCAGAACTCAACTCAGGGCTTCCTCAGAAGCAAGCTTTCCGGCAGGAATTCGCTTCAAAGAAAGAGGATTTTGTTAGCTCCGCAGTAACGAACTGATCAAGATGTGGTGTCCAGTCCACATTGGTACGGGATTCGCGATGCCATCTGTACGGTCTTGTGTTCTTTCCTCACATTGGGAGTGCTGCCCTGGCACGGCAAACCTCTAGATCGATCTCAGTACGCTACTCACATTGCCTTGTCAAGGAAGCCGAGATCGATGTCGGATGATATGATAGAAGCGAGGGCTAAAGGTGGGTGTAGTAAGGGAGAAGCAAAACCGGGCGTCATAGTAGCACTTCTTCCTGTAGATCATGTCAAATTCCCTCATAAAACTTATTGTATATCCGCTCTGATGCTTTCTATTCTGATCGGTATACTGATATTGAGGTTGTAGCTGCGGTTTCAGAGTCTATATCGTCCACTACAAAAATGATCTATAGTGATTTCCACACTCAAATGCAAAAGAAATCCTTCCTTACCGTGTGCAAAGACTGAACTCTCTTTTCCCTCTTCAGACACTACGGAGTCTCCGCCTCAACGGAACCCCGACAACCCAACGTCGACTCCTGAATGGTGGCTTAAGGAAGCAAGGAGGCTCGTAGAACACAGTAAGATAATGCGACAGATAGCACAAGACATACAACAGGAAAACAAAACTAATCAGATGGGTAGACAGACGGTTGTGAGAAGAGATCAATACTCTACTGATGCGGCTATACAGACCACAAGAACAACAGCTACTGCGCTACGCTCATTCCTAATCGATTTGTACCATACCAATAAGAAAGGCTTATTGACTTATAATACCTCAGCAGGATAGAGTCATTTAGTAGAGGAAGGACGTAGCTGGCACAATCAGGGAAATGAAGGCACCAGCAGATGCTGTTTTTGGAAAAGAAGTAGTCGTTTTCCTGTTTCTGGGGCATTAGTCGACTAAAAAGTTCCCTCTAGTCCTAGAATAATTACCTCTTTAAACCTTTGATGATAAAGTTGTAGGCGAAAGTGGGCGTTTCACCCATACAAATGAAAAATGGGAGAGCCTACTTATACATTTCGAGATAGTTGCTACCTATATGTTCTGATTCATATACTATAAGAAACCCACTATTCCAAGCGCGGTCCCGTACTGTTTTTATTAATCACCTGCTTCACTTAAAATCTCGGGGAAACCCTATTTAGCTTGTTAAACGGCTGAAGAGCTGCTACGGTGGAGGAATCGGACTTACCCATGGTTAGTCAACATAATTACATAGGCCCAGAAGCCCAGGTAGATCGGCATGGGAGGAAAGGAATATCTCTGAACTAATGGTCGGCCGCTTACTCTATAATGCTAAGTTAAGCCCCTTCCCCGATACTCCAACATCGTCCTATCCACCGTTATGGATGTTCACCCGGCTATCCAAGAAGTCCAAGGTGCATAAGCCTGCTCCTCGATAAAGCCTTGCTCATCCTCTTGTTCGATAGTCCCTTGCCGGTTCTATTCCTTCCCCACCTTTAGCCCTCCCTCTCCGCCAGTACTTTCTTCTCCGGGGAAGCAATCTAATCCGTCTCCAAATATATCTCCTAGTGGTGACAAGCGATGAACCAGGAACAAAGTCCAATCTATCTTTTGAACCAAGTAGTTAATCGGTACAAAATGTAATCGATTCATCGGCGAAGAATAGCCCAATTCCTCGATCAAAGCTATCCCCTCCCCAATGGGAGCTAATAAGCTGATGAAAACTCATATCTATCTATCTATCTATCTATCTATCTCCGCGTATTCATCGTGGTCGTCCCTCAGCCTCCCGCACCCATATTCCTAACCTGGATCCCCCTTCTCCTATTTTGTTTGCTTACCATGAGGTCTTTATGTCGATCGAGCCCAATATTGGTCTTTTCTATTTTAGAAATGAAATCATATCTGCCCATGCCCGTCGGTAGTCATCTCGGTAGTAGTCATCATAGTGCCGATCTTTCTTCACTTGGGATCATATTCCTTAGAAACACGGTTTTTGGACTCTAACTGGCTTGCTCTGTACACCCAACTGCTCATGATGCTACGATGATCATTATCCCTCAGATGAGATCTCTTAGAGCGGCCTGTAAGAGGCGTTGTAGTGGTTTCCCTTTTTGGATCATAACCCAAAACCAGGATCTGCTTTACGATGTATTAGTCGAACCCCTTGGATACGACGCCTTGCTCCTTGAGTATCATGGGATTTAATACCACGACCTCCCAGAGGCTCCCGAGAAAGTTATTTCAGCCTTCCGGACAGTTAAGGGCCATTCCTACGTCCCTCATCGGTATGACTCCCCACCCCCGTAGACTCCCTAACTGCCATTTGCGTTGAGAGCGAGGACCGAAGGATGGAAGAGGCACGTGACTACTTAACTAAAGCAGTTAGATGAAGATTAGTGGATGGGATAAGAGAGTAGGCAGGGCAGTCGGCCAAGCATGGCCAGCCAAAGAAGGCTTTTGTGCTTGCAAGAAGCCTTCCAATTCCCTATGGTGTCCTCGGTTCCAGTGTGCTGAACGATCTTTTGAGACTAAGAACGAACCTCCAGCTTCGAACGTGAGTGACTTCTCGCTGCTCCGATTATTAGCTCAATACGATTAATGGAGATGCTATATTGGGCAAGTCCGGGTTTCCCTTATTTATTCATCGTCGTCGACAAAACCTGGTAATAGATTTTCTTCTTCCATTTTAGCAACTCCGGCAATATCGACCTGCTTAGGAAACGTCTACTTGTCGATCTGCATCGGCCTCTTGGACTCCGGGAAGGCAAGCAGCATCCCTTTCTCGATGAAGTTACGCACGATTTGGTTAGTTTAGAAGTCAGCCTGAACTTCCTTTTTTTCTTTGCTCAGCCCGAACATTTCTACCTTGCCTCGAGCGCTAGGGAATTTTCCAAAGGATGGGATGAGGCTTCACTTCAAACCCGACATCAAAGCCTTTTCGGCAATTAATGTATAGACCAATAATTTCATAGTAAGTCAAGATCAGAGCAAGCACAACATCACTGTCAAGGGCATTCTTATGAGGCAAAAAGCAGACCTTTGGATCGGAGGTGACTTTCTTTCTTAGATGCTGTGTGCAGCTGCATCTGTCTGCTTAGTAAAGTCCCGCATTAATCGATTAAAGAAAGAGGATTGCGGGGGAAGAGCCCTTCGTTCATCTTCGATAGATCTTTGCACCTCCCTAGACGAAAAAAGAAAGCAAAGCTTTACTCAAAACAAAATATTCACGAAAAGGCGAGGTGATAAGTTACGAAATCTATTTTATCACTTGAAATGGGTGATGGTACGGTGCGCAGCCCACTCGGCAGGAAAGAGCTTGGGAACTTTGATTCAAAGGGTTCTTGAAGCCATTATTTAATTCATTGTATCGGGGGCTCCTTCCCCAGCCTCACTCTCTGGTTCAAAGCATGCTAAGCCCACCCCACCCCTGTAGCTTATCAAAATTGGTATTTCTCTCCCCTGCCATCATCTTCCAAAGCATTTCAATCGAGTGGATCAAAGGGGCCGGAGCACCAAGTAAAAACTTACCTGCGGCTCTGCCCTTCGCTGAGGATTGGTTTGGATTAGATCGTTTGTATTAGGTTTTGTTAAGTTAAGGGTTGGAAGCATCCTTGTCCCCAAGAATGAGGAAGAGTTGCTCAGGAGTTTATTAACCAAGTGGAGTAGAGAATCAAGTCGTTGTCAGTCCTCAACTAGAAATCTCGATGATACTGCAAGGTTTGAAGCAGGAAAACCTACTTTAGAACCTGTTCTAGGGTCCAGATAGAAGAACATGCCTTTGAAGCAAGTTAACTACCTTCTTTTTTTTGTGCAGCGAAGCAAAGGTAGATTGGTTCGTTTTCATGCTTAGGTGTCTGTCGTTCTCGGTGTGCTCGATTCAGATTGAGAGGAAGATAAGTACTTAAATAATATAATATATGATATGCAATTTTTCGTAATATGAGTTTCACTTCCACCCGTCAAGACAAGGAAAAATGATCTAAGGCGACTGAAAGGGTTCGCTCATGGAAAACCAGATTAGAGTCAATGTGAGTTGCTGCTTAATTATCAAAGAATATTCTCATAGGATGAGAGACCTCAACTCCAAGCTCACTTTGTAAGGTTTTCAGCCAAATAAACTCACAAGCCATCGCTCTATACTCTGCTTATGCATTCGACCGTGCAATAACTCTTTGCTTCTTACTCTTCCACGTCACAAGATTAGATTTCTACCTAAAAACTAAAAATAAAAATGTGTTGTATTCAGTCTATCTGTCTGTCGGCGAGCCGGCCCAATCCGTATCCGCATCTTCGATGTCTATTAAAAGCATATCAAATACCTTTTCCAGGAGACACTTCAGATACCGAATCATTCTTTTTTCAACTTCGAGATATGGACATAGCATAAACATCCAAAGGCCCGGAGAGATGAATAAGCTGGTGGAGCATCATGTTTCATAAGGAGACCTGTGATTTAGAAGTAGTGTAGGTTGGTTATTGATAACAATAATAGCCGTATGAAAAGCTTCTTGTCCAAAGATACGTGGGAACCGCAGAATGAAAAAACATAAAAAGGCCCGACCCTCCTTTATTCTAGTCCAGTTGGAGAGGGCATCCGTTCCAGAACAGAAGTAGCAGATAAATGGAAGGCTTAAATACCAAAAACTATGGAGGCATGATCTACTAAAAAAATGAATGGGTAAGCCCGGTGGTTCAAGTCGAGCCTAGCCAACAACCAAAATCAGCTTCTAGGGATAGTAAGAGCTTCAGTTGCTCCTTCTAGTGGACCAGTCGAGGCCAGCAGTATTGACAGAGCCAGTGGCGGTTGTGCGAAGGCGGCATATCGGGATCGAAGAGCAGTTGTTTAGCATAGGTATGAGCCCGACATCCCATTATGTTCCTTTTCGGAGTCCAGCATCCGATCCTTTATTGGAAAGACCTCACGATTGCACCTCACTAATCAATCATCTAGCTAACTGAACCGTATAACTTCTCGGGACACTAACTCCTTAAACATTCAACTCAGCGAAATCAAGATATTTGAGGGTGACCTATCTCTACTATACTTGCCTCTGGATGACAAACGAACTAATCCCCCGAGCCCCCACCCCCCCCCCCCCCCCCCCCCCCGACCTCCAGACTTTCATTTTCAATCTAGACCTAATTATTGATCCGAATGAATAATCCGGTCGGGACAGGCCACTCATTGATCGTACGAAGTACTCTTAAACGGGCACCTGAGCAAACCGAGAAAGCTAGAAACGCGCTATGTTTACTTTACCCCCAGCTCTATATCTTGTTTGGGCCACATGGATCAATCAAAGCAGGGAAGGATTCAGGAAATAACGTACGCTATCGACTGAATCGAAGGTGCTTTTTCTCGGGGATAGGGGGGAGCTAAGAAGCCCATTCTATTCTACGCTTAGCAATACATAAAATGTCCACGCAGGGGGACATTGCCACGAGCAGAACATGGAATCTCGTATCTGGTACTCCTATGCTCCATTTAGTTCATGGCGGGGAAGGCCACCATCGCATTCAGCAATCTTTGTTTGTACCCCATAGCCGGACAACTCACTTGTATCTCCTCTCCAGCCAGGGCTTGGTAAGAATGGAAGGGTAGAACACCTTATTCGAACGGAGCCCAGGTTGAATCCGCCCCCTAGTTTCCTTTTTTAACTATGTATGACCTTCTTATCAACAGACCTTTCCCGAATAACCTTTTTTTTTGAAAAACCAGCACTTGTTAGCAGCTGAATCACTCTCTCCTCTCGCAGTGGGCCTCTTTTCTTTCCCCCGCTGGCATGAAGAAAAGGTCCATTTCACTAGCTCTTCTTCTTGTGAGAATAAATAGAGAGGTGCGCTTTCCCTTTGAAATAGTAGATCTTCCCGTCCCCGTTCCCCCCTTTACTCAATGCTCCTGAAGTCCGAAAAGAAGACTAAGTGGACAGGGAAGTTAAGTTACAAAAATGGTAGTCGTGGACTGGTACCGCAGTACTGCCTACTTTGGTTACTCCTTATTGTGATCCCTCACTCTGGGCTAACATAGTCACTTAAGTGCTAGCGTAGCGGGAGAGCAAATAGCAATGAACCTTATCTACAGTATTAGTTCCCTCCTACCAAGAACTACTATAGCTCTCTATACGAGGAAAAGGGCACAGATAGGCGGATTAGAAGCAAGAAAACGGCCGGCTAGCTCGTGCAATCAACGAAAAAATCCTTCGCCTTAGTAAGCTAGCTTTGGTTGCTAAGGTTCTCCGGGCACTACGGTAGGACGTGGATCCATCATGACGAGAATGGACTTCTCTGTAATGTAATAGAAGAGTCACAATCTCGGAAAATCTCGACAAAGGAAATAGAATTCCATTCAGGCGGGTAAGGGTTTGGCTTGATCCTGTCCTGTCTTCTCTCCTGGTCGGGTCGGAGGCGAAGACAGGCTGGCAAAGTTCATCATTCAATGGTTGGGTGTTCATAGAAAGGAAGGCATCGCCAACGAGTGGAAATTTTTTATTTTTTGTTGGGGAGATCTGGAGAGAGTCTCGCTCATAGATAGAGGAAGAGTACACGCGCTAGCGCGCTACGGCTTACGCAGTTGATCGGATCAGATAGCTCTTCGGGAAACCAACTGCACAACAAATTCTGATCAACAACTTGGAGGGATGGCTGAGTGGCTTAAGGCATTGGTTTGCTAAATCGACATACAATAAGTTTGTATCATGAGTTTGAATCCCATTTCCTCCGGCGCAGAAGTGGAACGGGCGGGCAAAATTACGTCAGAGAAAGAACCTCTTGGTAGAGTCCCCCGGAGGGGAGAAAAAAATAGCAAGCATTACTTAGTGACTAGGAGCGGAGAGCCCGTTGCGCGTTGTTTTTGTTTGACCGGCCTATCTTATTTTTATAAGTAAGCTCCCTATGGCTGTCCAGTCCCTGCTCTTGGTTCTTGAGCATGTTAGGAGATTAGGCGACAGTTGAAAGAGCTGCTCGAAAGCTTGACGAACAAGCGAGCCTTATGAATTTGATTAGTAAAGTAAAGGGTTTTTCCCTTACTAGTCAAGTGAAGTGGTAAGGTAGGGCGCTATTCGATGAAGAAAACACACTTTAGGAAAGTGGTTCAGGTAGCTCAGCTGGTCAGAGCAAAGGACTGAAAATCCTTGTGTAAGTGGTTCGAATCCACTTCTAAGCGGGCGAAGGGTCAAAGGACACGTAGCCGAGAGCGAGCCGGTCAAATTCAAATTCAAGTGAAAGAAGAAGGCAAAAAGCCGTGTAGTGCGGGAGGCTTATTTTCTAAAAAAAACTGTTGATTGCCCTTGTGCCCAAAAGGATGGGCGAGTTCGGTTCGAGTGGTTATTGATCGGGTGGGTGGATCTATATGCTTCGGGGGGTGGGGTGAGACGAGGCGTAGCGCAGTCTGGTCAACGCATCTGTTTTGGGTACAGAGGGCCATACGTTTGAATCGTGTCACCTTGATGTGGCGAAATAAAGAAAAGCTGACTGAGTGTTCATTAATGCCCAAAGAATCCCATGCTTTCCGTTGGTCAACAACAAACCACAACTCTCTTTAGTTCTTCACTACTCGTACAAACTTGACGGAGTGAAGCTGTTTGGAGGGAATCATTTTTCTCAATCAAGAAAGAATGCCTCAACTGGACAAATTCACTTATTTTTCACAATTCTTCTGGTCATGCAATGATGGAGATGGAGTACTTGGGATCAGCAGAATTCTAAAACTATGGAACCAACTCGTTTCACAACGGGGGAACAACATCCGGAGCAACGACCCCAACAGTTTGGAAGATATTTTGAGAAAAGGTTTGAGCACTGGTGTATCCTATATGTACTCTAGTTTATTCAAAGTCTCCCAATGGTGTAACGTCGTCGACTTTTTTGGAAAAGGGAGGAAAATGACTTTGATCTCTTCTTTCGGATAAATAAGTGGCTCACGAGGAATGGAAAGAAACATATTCTATTTAATCTCGAAGTCCTCATACAGCACTTCTTCTAATCCTGGATGGGGGATCACTTGTAGGAATGACATAATGCTAATCCATGTTCTACACGACCAAGGTAGCATTCTTTTTTAATCTCATTATGACTTGGTCGTTTGGAAGATATTCTTTCTCGATCATAATAGTGGAATGGAAGGCACTATAAGAAAGATATTCTATTTTTCAAATCGCCCTGCGAAGACGGACGTTCAGAAAGGTTATCGAGATTCTCAATCGCTCTTTCTAGTGGGGAGGAATAGTGCGGGAAGGGAGCGAGACCAAGCCGCGCCACTACGAGAGTAAGTCCTTCCCACGTGTTAGGTTGAATAAATCAATTCAGCCTCAACCAGAGAGATCAACCAGCACCTTTTATTTTATGCCACCGGCGGCGCAGAACGCACTAATCCGAGATCGGCAAGTTTTCTGAAACCTCACTTTCTGAATGGAATTGTTATTTTACAAAAAAGCTTGCTGAAAATCAAAGAAAAAATGTCCATTTTACCACATAGTTCGTCGGTCAAACCAACGATTTTCTTTTCAAAGTAATAGAGAGTTCTTTTTCTAGTTAGACTTCTATCAATGAAAGAGCCATCCCTTCCTTTTTGTCCTGCCAGATAGAAATAGAAAGAAAATTATACCCAAAAGAGCCCGGTGGGGGGGGGGGGTTTACATACAACCGAGTCAAAGTTGTTTATGATTGAATCTCAGAGGCGTTTTTATCATTTGGTAGATCCAAGTCCATGGCCTATTTCGGGTTCACTCGGAGCTTTGGCAACCACCGTAGGAGGTGTGATGTACATTCACCCATTTCAATGAGGTGCAACACTTCTCAGTTTTGGCCTCATATTTCTCCTATATACCATGTTCGTATGGTGGTGCTATGTTCTATGTGAATCCACGTTCGAAGGACATCATACCAAAATCGTACAATTAGGACCTCGATATGGTTCTATTCTGTTCATCGTATCGAAGGTTATGTTCTTTTTTGCTCTTTTTTGGGCTTCTTCTCATTCTTCTTTGGCACCTGCGGTAGAGATCGGAGGTATTTGGCCCCCAAAAGGCATTGGGGTTTTAGATCCTTAGGAAATACCTTTTCTTAATACCCCTATTCTCCCTTCATCTAGAGCTGCCGTAACTTCGGCTCATCATGCTATACTTGCGGGGAAGGAAAAACAAGCTCTTTATGCTTTAGTAGCTACCGTATTACTGGCTCTAGTATTTACTAGCTTTCAAGGAATGGAATATTATCAAGCACCCTTCACTATTTCGGATAGTATTTATGGTTCTCCCTTTTTCTTAGCAACCGGCTTTCATGGTTTTCATGTGATTATAGGTACTCTTTTCTTGATCATATGTAGTATTCGGGGATATCTTGGTCATCTGACCAAGGAGCATCACGTTGGTTTTGAAGCAGCTGCATGGTATTGGCATTTTGTAGACGTGGTTCGGTTATTCCCATTTGTCTCTATCTATTGGTGGGGAGGTATATGAAGGAACGAAAGAGTGGATTAAAAAATGAAAGCTCGAAGACAAAGAGAGCCGGGCGTTTCCAAAGAATTATTGCAGCTTTCCCATTCCCTTTGATTATCATATGCAAAAAAGTCTTTTCCACTTTCCTACCAAATCTCTCTGTATTCTGGAACATAAATGAAGGCATCGAAGAGATTATGGCAGATCATGTTCACCAAGAAATGACCCGAAATTTGATCTTGGTCTATTTGAGATTGTTCCTTTTAATCGTAATCAAAGATGTTTTCTTGTCTCTCATTTCATTTCTGAACAAATTGAAGAACTTAATCGATCAAACTCATCCTTAGATGCTACGAAACATATTGGTGTTGCGGAAGGAACGTTCTGCTCTGTTTTGAGTCTTTATTCAATAAAGATTTGACACCCTCGTTTTGCCGTTTTCCTCACGGCAGGGCCCCGTCTCCCCGGATTTAGATTCCTGCCCGGGTCGGTTGGGGTGGGGTGAATTGGAATGCGTAAGATACTCCATGTGAGCTAGGGGAATTGTCGAGTTTGGGGGTATCACATAATATAAGAAGGAAGGAGTTTACCCTTCTCTACCAGTCTCGTTGCAAGTAGCTCCAAGAGCCGACGGTTTATTAAAAAAGGTTAGATTCAAAAGTCAGTTACCATGGTTGGCAGGTGGATATGAATCACGACAGCTTTTCACTCCACGATTGGTATGGACGGAGCTCCCTATAATGTTATATATACCACCCGACATACCGGAACATCGGCCAGTAATTGTTTTGAAGTTCCGGTGGAATCGATCTAGAACCATTCTGAGTAGATCTGTTGGGAAATTTATGTCGCTATAGATCTTTGAACCGTTTCTGGGCACTGCACTTGAACCAATGATGTACGAACCTGGTACTCTTCTTTGTTGTTAGTCACAGAGTTACAATTGTTGTGAGAGTAATGTGGCAGGGAGAACACTTGACAGGAGGGAGATAGACACAGGCGATAGAGAGAGAAAGAGGCAAGCCTCTAATTCAAAAAATATAGTGTGAGGGGGCAGAGCTTCCATTTCCAGGTATAATCCTCCGCCTCAAGGCGTTCTTTTTTTCCAGGACTCTGTCGAGCGCAACCGAGTTTAAAACCTCAAAGCCATGCAAGGGATGTGAAGCCCCCCTTCTCATGTCTTCTACTCGCCCAGTGGATCTAGGAGGCAAGGGGAATTCATATATTGAATCTAATCTCATCCAGCATAGGCGGGTAGAGTTGGTAGCGAGGAGAAGATGAACAATGAAGCTATAGCTTCTCACCTTTCTGCTATCTGCCTTTAAGTGATAGGGGGAACGAACAGCCCTACAACCAATTTTTCTTTCTATTTTGAATTATTGTTCTTTGGTGCCAGTGGAGCAAAGGAAGCGGGGGACGCTTTATCTACCCGCAAAATGCGTTAGATCTATTGAATGAGATCCTGGAGAAATAATGACTTTTTTTTATTTGAAATCGTATTAGGTCTAATTTCTATTACTTTGGCTGGATTATTCGTAACTGCATATTTACAATACAGACGTGGTGCTCAGTTGGACCTTTGATTAATTAACATCTTTTTTTTACTGACCTCCTCCTTTCTTTAATTTTATCCGCGAGAGGTCAAATTCTGATTGCTATTCAATTATTTGAGTTCAGTGTCATTTTCGACCTAACAAGAGCGGATGCACGCTCTGTAGGATTTGAACCTACGACATTGGGTTTTGGAGACCCACGTTCTACCGAACTGAACTAAGAGCGCTTTCTTCTCACAATGGATAAGACTGTAAAGACGAGGATTCTTTTTAACCCCAATAGATCTTGCACGCTTATACTATCATATATAATATCATAACATGAAATGAAAAATTATGTATGTCCAATTGGAATCGATCTAAAATTGATCCACTCAAAGGATAAATAATAGGTAGGGATGACAGGATTGGAACTTGTGACATTTTGTACCCGCGCTACCAAGCTGCACTACATCCCTTTCAATTTGTATATGGTGTCATTGTAGAGAATCCCAGCCCTGTTTTCCACATCCTTTTTTCTCCTCCATCGATATCCAATGTATCTTGCAATTTATTCTTTTTGGTTTTTCTTGATTTAAATACTCATCATCATCCCACCGCTCCTACAAACACTTACTTATGAGCGGGATTGTTAATAATAAGCCCTTTGAATTAAATAAGCGAGGCTTTCCCGATATAAATAGTTGCATGCGAGAGAGATGATATCCCAATTCTGTGTAGCTTATTTGAGTGAAAAGCTTGGAGGAGCTACTCAAAACTATCCTACTTATGACAAGGAGTTGTATGCCTTAGTTCGAGCTTTGCAAACATGGCAGCATTACTTGTGGCCAAAGGAGTTTGTCATACACGCTGACCATGAATCTCTCAAACACCTAAAAGGTCAACAAAAACTTAACAAAAGACATGCAAGGTGGATAGAATTTATTGAGACATTTCTATATGTCATCAAATACAAACAAGGTAAAGAAAATATTGTTGCTGATGCATTGTCCCGAAGGTATGCCTTAATCACTACTCTTGAAGCTAAGATTTTAGGATTTGATCATCTTAAGAGTTTATATGAAAATGATTCTGATTTAGGAAAGATGTATCAAGCATGTGAAAAGTTTGCTTCAGGGCGGTTCTATAGGCATAGAGGATTCTTATTCTTTGATAAACGTTTATGTGTGCCTAATTGTTCTATGAGAGATTTACTTGTTAGAGAAGCCCATGCATGAGGCTTAATGGGACATTTTGGAATAGCTAAAACTCTCAAGGTAATGCTGGATCACTTCCATTGGCCACATATGAGGAGGGATGTTGAAAGAATCTGTGACAGATGTGCTACTTGCAAACAAGCCAAATCTAAGGTTCAATCCCACGGTTTGTATACTCCTTTACCTATTCCTACGCATCCTTGGAATGATATATCTATGGACTTTGTAGTTGGATTGCCTAGGACTAGAACTGGTAAGGATTCCATTTTTGTGGTTGTTGATCGATTCTCTAAAATGGCACACTTTGTTGCTTGTCACAAAACTGATGATGCGTTGCACATTGCTAATCTGTTCTTTAAAGAGATAGTTCGTTTGCATGGCATGCCTAGGACGATAGTTTCAGATAAGGACACTAAGTTTCTAAGTTATTTTTGGAAAACTTTGTGGTCTAAGTTAGGGACTAAGCTTTTATTTTCTACTACCTGTCACCCACAAAATGATGGACAAACAGAAGTAGTAAATAGGACTTTGTCCACTCTTCTACGTGCATTGTTTAAAAAGAACTTGAAAACTTGGGAAGAATGTTTGCCGCATGTTGAATTTTCATACAATCATTCTATGCATTCTGCTTCTAAGTACTCTCCTTTTCAAATTGTTTATGGATTTAAACCAATATCTCCTTTGGATCTAATTCCTTTGCCTTTGAGTGAAAGAACTAGCATAGATGGGAAAAAGAAAGCTGAACTTGTAAAACAGATCCATGATGATGCAAGGAAAAACATAGAAAAGAAAACTGAGCAATATGTCAAACAAGCAAACAAGGGAAGACGTGAGAAAGTTTTTGAGGTTGGAGATCAAGTATGGGTGCACTTAAGAAAGGAAAGATTTCCAGAAGAGAGGAAGTCAAAATTGATGCCTAGAATTGATGGACCATTTGAAGTAACAAAAAAGATCAACAATAATGTGTATCAACTTGACGTACGAGGTAAGTATAAAGTGAGTCCTACCTTTAATGTTTCTGATTTGGTTCCTTTTATCGCAGATGAAATGGATTTGAGGTCAAATCCTTTTCAAGTGGCAGAGGATGATGTGATCCTAGATGACACAAGGAGCTTAGAACATGGAAATGTGCAAGAACTAGAAGAACAACTTGAAAAAGAAGATGAGCTTGAAGTTGAAGATATTCTTATTTTACCGGCTGGTCCAACAACTCGATCAAGAGCAAAACAATTTAACAAAGCTGTTGGAGGATTGCTTAATCAACTAGAGAATCCACGTGATCAAAACAACAAGTATGGTGGAAAAGCTTGTCAAACCACTTTGGTCTTGATTCAAGCTAATTGATTTCAACAAATGAGAAAGTGTCTCGATTGTACTCTTTTTCCCTTGTTCAAGTTTTGTCCCAATGGGTTTTCTTGACAAGGTTTTTAATGAGGCAATTGTTTCACTTCACCATTGCCCATTTGTTGAAATAAAAGCCCAAGGCCCATCTACACCAAAAGCCACGTCCTTGGAGGAGGGAAGGGTCTAATGGTTAGACTATCTTTGATTCTGAAAAAACTTCTTAAGTTTTACTCTTCTCTTGTTGGTGTGTAATATCTACAAGAAAACATGTTCTTCATTTGGTGCGTCATATCCAAAGGAAGATCAGTTGGAATATCAAAGGCCTTTCCACAACCTTTGTGTGACCTATCGATCCACATCCTCTGATCCTTGAATCCTTTTGGGTTCCTGGTTGCAAAGTTATCCATATCCCATTTCAGAGTGCCGATTCTAGGAGGAGTTTATCAGATAGGCACGACTAATCCAAATGAAATTGATTCAACAAGCGCGATCACAGCTTCAGCCGAGGGGAGACAACTCAGTAGGTAGGCTATCTATCCCTGTCCGAAAGCAGGGAAAGCAGCAAGAGCTCATACCCGTAAATGATTTCATTTCGTTTCCGGCTTGTGGCTTTTTTGAAGAAAGTTCAAGGTAAGCGAATAGGGGGAAAATGAATAGGGCTTGGATAAATAGGGTTTCCAAAATTCCATTTATAATAGAATGCCGTCTTTAGCAAAAGCAAAGGAGGAATTATCTACGAATACCGGGCATGATGTATTACCCGAGCTAAGTGCGCTGTATTCTGAACAAATGCACAGTGAATCTACGAAGTCTTCCCCTTAATGTCCTAGAGCAGGAGAGAGTTAATCAACGAGTAGCCCTCTGTCAATCTTTGATGGCATCAAATCCGCAAAGTGACAAATACAAATATGAGAATCAACATCAGTCTCAGTAGGAGTAGCACGTTTTAGACCAGGCTTGGGATAACCGATTCTTATTTCTCAAGCCCTTCTGTAATAGAACTAGCACCGCTTACTTTTACAACAGGGGATGATTTCATAGTTACTTTATCTATAACACCGACAATGAACTCACTAGAAAGTAAAGTCATCTGTCCCAGAGCCTATGATTGCAAAGAACGCATTCCTCCTAACCAACATATCGTTTCTCTCGAACTAACATAACATATCATCCAGCTTCCATTGAACCAATGGCTCCGGGTTCTCCCGAAACAAGAGATCCCGATCCTTTTGCATACGCATAAGCCTTCACCGAAGCATTAGTCTCAAGATCCGAATCCTATGAATCACCTGGATCAATATTCGCAACCGATGCAACATCTGATTCTTTTATGGTTTTGGTTATTGGACCTTTCTCCGCTACAAAAGTTGGGGATCTCTAATCATGAAACCTACTGGGGATAAGAAGACATTCAGATTGATTGAAAGGTTTGGTATTCACAAAGACGAGAATGAATAGCTCTGTTTCGCCATACTGAAGTTACATGCAGCCTGGCTTCTCATCTCTGGGTTCTGAGAGTGCAGCTGTGCTATCTGGTTGAGTGAAGGTGCGATTGAGCGACCGTCGGGAGGGAGCGGTTTGAAGCCAGATGATCGAACCTTGTCCACTGGAACAAAGAAATTTCATTAGGCAAGTTCCATTCCGTTGTGACCCAAACAAGACGTTAGAGCGAGTTCGTGAGCGCCCCGAAGTCAATAAAATATTGGCAGGTACGAGGTTTGGAGCTTCCATGTTTAGGACGGGGGCCCATATTCTTCCCGAAAGAATGATCAAGAGAAGGGTAGTTAGCTTGTAAGCCACTACCTTCTTTCTAGTCCCTTTACCAAATTATCTCATAGAATAACGAAGAGATTGGGTACGTCGGGGGACTGACTCCTAAGGCTGATCCCTCTACTTCTGCTGCAGCTGTTGTAATTGATTCTAAGGTTCTTCGAGTTTACCGACTCTTCGGGTAAACCCCTACGAGTCTAAGGACTCTTCGGTCACCGGAAAGTAAAAAGACTTTCTGGCTTTCTATCTTCTATCCTTCTCGATGGGGCTGATGAGGCCTGCTCTGAAAAGGGATAGATACTCATTACCCCCAACCGGGTACTCCTATGTATGGAGAAATACATGCCCTCTAGATACGACCCAAGAATCAACCCTTATCTATCTTCCTAGTCCCCTTGTCTAGGGGTATAGTAAGATGAGATAGATTCTCTGGGCCTAAGTCGATCCAAAAAGAGTCTCTTCGATCTAGCTCCATCTAAGTAGAGAGAAAGATGTGATCTCCCAGCGAGGGCAAGAAAAAAGAGGTGATGACATGGTATATAAGAGGCAAGTGTAACCGTTCCATCAAGTGCTTAGCTAGCTTAAGCTCGTTACTACTAGTTCGACAGATAGGCACTCCCGGCCACCGTTACATAGGTACTCCCAAACGGAAATGCGAGACCGACCGTGGTCGTTATCGATCACAAGGCTATCGCCTTAAGTGAGATGAGCTGAGTCGGGTTCACTGGAGCTAGTGGACGACACATAAGGGCACCGCTGACAAGCAGGAAGACGTATCCTGATGTCAAATTCCTAGTGTCCGGTCACCCAGCGTAATCGGAGTCCGAATATCCGACGATCTCCAGTATATCGGATCACCATTATGTGATCATTTAGTCTCTGGTCCCCTCAAGACACCTCATGACTTTGAAGGCAGATTTCCAATGCTCCATGCCTAGGTTACTTTGGTATCTACCTAGTAAAACCACATCATAGGCAATGTCCGGCCGTGTAGATGCATTCACCATAGTTTCAGCATTACGGCAAACTCGTGTCAAATATATAGCGGATTTGGGCGCTCTAGCCAAAACGAATCCTATTTCGGCTATTACCTTCTCCATTACTATGTTCTCATACGCAGGAATACCCCTGTTAGCCGGCTTTTGTAGCAAATTCTATTTGTTCTTCGCCGTTTTGGATTGTGGGGCTTACATTCTAGCCCTAGTGGGAGTAGTGACTAGCGTTATAGGTCGTTGGGCGGCCGGAAGGTTGCCACGAGTAATTCAGTTTGGAGGACCAAAGGCAGTTCTCCGTGCACCAGACACGTAGCTTACCGAATCAATTGCGACACGGATGGGAATGCATGCTACGAAAGATAGGGTCGAGTATTATACATCAACTGTCTACTCAATATCCTTATACGAGTCCACAATCACTACACGAGATGAACCTTGGTTTGGTGGCCTTAGGTGTAATAGGACTCCCAGTTACTACGCGCGATTGTATACTGAGGTGATCCCCGCCGGTTGTTGGAACGACGCGAGCCGGGCCGAGCCTCGATTCAGAAAGATGAAGGGCCCAAAAGTATAAAAAGGGGGTTACAAATTCCCCATCTCATTAGGGGCAAAAAACGAATCGACATCTCGATGTGAGACAGCCTTTTCTTTTTTAGTTGGGAAAGAACGGCGAAGTCCATCCAAACCGTCCAATGAAGAATAAAAGAGGAGAGCAAAGCGCCAATGGCGCGCGAAGCGCATGCGGAGCAGGCACGGAGAAAAAAAAAGAAGTGTGGAGGAGAAGCAGCCGAGCTCATTCCCTTCGCTTCCTGGGCCCAAAGCACTGCAGCCTTTCCTGGCCAAATCAAGGATTTGGAGCTTCTTACTACGCTACTTAACTATAGAAATCCATTTGATATAGTAATATATATAAATAGAAAGATAGATCCATCCATCTATCTTTCAATTTCTATATATATAAAATCATTTATTTCATTCAACGTCTGATTCAAAGAACTGCACTTAGCCCCCCCCCCCCCCCCCCCTCGCTCATGAAACGGCTCGACTGCAATGGATGGTAGAGGGTCCGTGGTACCCAAAGCACTGGAGTGATCTAGTAGCCAGGAAGGGGCCTAGAAGTGCCTACTACACCACACTACACTTAGCTCTACACATTTACAGAGCTAAGCCTTGTCCAGTGCCTGGCAGAGCTAAGGGGGCTTCAATCCTTATTCCTTATCCTCATCTTTGCCCAGGCTAACGGGGCCTTACTTATTCAGGGGGGAGCCTCGAGAAGCACTGTTGAGAGGAAGATCCTTGGCCCCTCTTCATTCTCTACAGGGTTTCAAACCTTTCTTCAACATAGGTGACAACGAGCGGGGCAGAGATGGAAGAGATCGAACACGGGAATAAGAAGCAAGCTTGTCTTCCTTTTTGATCATTTTGATAGAGGAGGATGGATAAAATGGACAAAACAGACTCGCATTTCCCAGTCGAAAAGATGGGTTCCTTTTTCGTCTCGCAATTTCTCATCGAACAAATACGAAAAAAGAATCATATTAAAAACGTTCCTTACCCAACCCCTTCCTTCGTAGAGCTGTGTATTATAAGTGATCCGAACCTGCCCGGAGCGAGCCCCCCATAGAGGCAAGTGAAGTTGGTGAGCCGTATGATAGGCAACTATCTCTTGCGGTTCGGAGAGGACTCACCTGTTAGTTAGTATCCCCTTGGTTTCGGGGTGGACCCTTTCACTCTATTTTATTATGTACGCTTAGCGAAAATAATGTTTTTTGATACACCTAGGACATGGATTCTATATGAACCAATGGATCGTAACAAGTCGTTACTACTAGCAATGACTTCCTTTTTTCATTACTTCATCCTTTCTATATCCCTCTCCTTTTTTCTCAGTTACTCATCAAATGGCACTCAGTTCATATCTTTAAGTTCGATCATTGACAAGGTTCAAAGAAAGGGTGGGCCATTGATAAAGAATCGATTCCAAACCACAATGCTTTTGGTATGCCGCTCCTCTGTGTTGAAGAAATAACTGATGCAATTTTCGCTCTTGGGGGAATAACTGCAGTTGGTGCTTTAGTATGGGCATTCTATTTTGTTTCAGAAAGAACTCTGAGTGAACAAGGCAAACTCTTCTCAAGCTTGATTCACAATAGCTATCAGTTCAAGCAGGAGAGTCTGTCTTTCTTTTTCTTTGTTAAATGGCCGAATTAGCCACACCCATAGATGGGATCAATCCCACATTCGGTTCAAGAGAGAGAGGCAAAGGAAAGATCAGAGTCGGCATTAGCCCCGTTGTTGGAGGAAGAAGCAAAGCCCTTCCCTTCTATTGAATCTCTTGGAGGAAGGACTACTAGTAGGTAGTGGTGAGGTAGCTCTTATTAGTTCGAGTCGATGGCGGTAGCTGTAAACTCTTCTTTCTCGATAGGAATCATAGCCCTATCGTAGCCAAGTCAATGGACTTGCCTTTCTTGCTTGAATCAACTTCCTAAACCTCTTCCCATGACTATTTTAAAAACTTTCAAATGGACAGGTGATGAGGGAAGACCTTCTATCTTAGACAATCAAATGTACTAAATACATACATATAAGGAAAGTAGTCTACTCATGCCATGCACAACAGAATAGGAGGCCTAACTCTACTCTCAAAGTAGTTAAGTTACCCAAGGGTTCGGTATCATAATCTAATAGTATGCCGGAACTCTTTCTCTTTAGGTGCGGAGCGTGCTGTCGACAATCTTTTTGGGTTGACCCAGAAGTCTTATGTCCTCCGAGTCGCACGGCGTTTTAACCGAAAGAACTTCTTGCGCAATTCATGCCTTTATGTTTTTATGACCAGAAATTCTTTCTTTATTTCCATTTCAAATTGTTCTCTGGACTCGTTTTTCGTCTGAAGAAAGATTGATATGGCGGGCATGATTTGGTAGATTCAGTGAGGTGATTATGGATTTTTGTCTTCGTAGATATGTGGGGTTGACCACTCTGTTTTCTATCACTATTCTACAGCTGGTGATAGATTTTTTATTGTGTATGTGGATGACATTGTAATCATAGGAGATTATAGGGATGGCACACAACAGTACAGATGGTTCCTGCAGAGTCAGTTCCAAACTCAAGATTTGGGACAATTAAAGTACTGTTTTTGGTATATAAGAGGTAGTCAGATCTCAATCAGGTACTTACCTATCTCAGAGAAAGTATGTTCTTGATCTGCTTAATGAGACAGGGATGTTGGGATCCAAGCCAGTCGATCACCTATTGATCTTAATACTAAACTGATAGCTGATCAGGATGAGTTGTTAGCAGATCTAGGGAGATACAGCAGGTTGATCGAAATTTGAATCTTGTGGGATTTTCCTTAAGATCGACATACACCAATCATGGGCGAGACGAAGTAGTGCTTTTACCTGAGAACTATGAAACTCTTGTTTTCATGCCCACAAATCTACTGGAAGAGGGAAGCCAGGGACTAGGCTCTCGAAGATGTTAAAGGAGCTAGCCACTTTCATCGTATATAGAAGAGGAAAAACTCTTTGGCTGCATGAAGAGCGAAGCTGAAATTTTGCGACTAGCTGAAAATAATAATCGATAAGGCCTTTCACGCCCACCTTCCCCGACACTTTGGCTTAGTCTTCTAGAATGTGTGCCACGAGTGATCAGTCTGCATGCTTAACAGCCTTCCTTGTCTGAATCCCTTTGTAAATGTAAAAAAAAGGAGGCTCCCTCATGGGTCTTTGATGCTATGAGCAAGAACCACATTCCTTAAATAAAGTATACCCGAAAGCACTTTCCCTAGAATGGGTCAATCCTACTAAGAACCATGCTAAGGCTTCGGGCGAGCAAATGAACTAATGGGAGAACTGCTTGCGGGGAAGGCCCACAATAAAACTAGATCAAGAAAGATAGAAAAGAAAGAGCTCTCAGTAAGGTTAGAGAGAGAAACTCTCCCTAGGTGAAATCTGTCTTAGGCGCCTTACCATCGTTGCACTTGATATTTTTCGAGATTTCTACTTCCTTTCTCAGCTTGTTGGGAATCTTCCCTGTGGTTTCTCTCCTCGTCCGCACATAAACCTTCTTTTCCCCGTTTGTGTTATTTTTTTGACCCAACAGGTTTGCTGGGTGTGGGATTCGTGCAGCTAGCTGTGCAGTCTGCTAGCATGGCTAAGAAGAAAAAGAAGGTAGAAGCACAGAAGAGGGTTGCTGGAGCCGACCCACCTGAGTTTGTTGGGCTGAAAGCCAAGAACACCATGGCTGTTGTAGTCAAGGAATCGCAGCAACATGGTATGGAACGTGATAGAGGCAGCAAGAGTGTGGAGGATGTTTTGAACATGTCTCGTCCCCAAGCTTGTCTCAAACATTAGGGGATGGAGACAGTGATGCAGAATCAAGTGTTATTCAACAGTAACCGTTGCAGCAAAAACTGGCATGTAAAGGTGCAGACAAGGTGTTCGATGAAATGCCAGCGAATTTGCTACTAAACGCAAAGGCGCAGACTGAAATGTCTGGGAGGGAGTCAGCCACAGAACACGAGACTCCGTTTGTGAATTGATTTACGAATAATCGTAGCCCTTCCCAAGGTTTAAAACTTGAAGCTAACGGACAACCAGATGAAGAGGTAGTCTTGGAAGCCGAAGACTTAGATGTGTTGACTATGTTGCAATTGGTTTTTCCTTAATTGACTATGTTGCGGGTAAATCACCGGGTAAGCAAGCTATCATTCAATGTTGCAATGCTTGGAACGCGAAGTATCAACTTTATTTTCATAGTAGTGGCTGGTTGGTGATCAAGTTTGAGAACGAACATGGTCGAGATGCAGTCCTAAACGGGGGGGGGGGGGGGGGGGGTATTATAGATACGGGCGACCACTCTTGCTGAAAATCATACCCGAATTATTTTATTTCAATGACCACGAAATCAACAAAGTTCTAGCTTGGGTCCAGCTACCGAACTTGCCTTTGGAATTCTGGAATGCGAAAGCTTTAAGTAAGATTGCTACACGCATTGGCATCCCACTGCAAGCTGACTCGAACCAAGCAGCGCCTCTCTTATGCGAGAATTTTGGTTGAGATAGACGTCTCAAAAGAGCCCACTAAGGAAGTTAGTATTCGTGTTCCGGATGGCACAACTTTATCCCAAATGATGGTGTACGAATTTGTGCCAAAGTTTTGCACTTCTTGCAAAGCCATTGGCCACGTAAAAGACACGTGCCCGTACTACAAGGATGCTACGTATGCTGCAACTAAGCCAAAGGATGTTGCTGCCAACACAACTCCTACTTCGGGTGGACAATTTTTGGAGAAACAGCAAACGCAAATGGTTCTGGGTTCGAAACTGAAATCGTGGAGCGATAGCCAACTAAGGCCCGTTGGAAAGCAGTTGTTGGTAAAGGCCTTTTGTCCTCCTAAGGGGCCGGAATAGAGAGAAGGGAATAAAAGTAAGCATAATTTTTCCTGGCAAGACCGAAGCTTTACTAATAAAGGCTAGTCTTGCTTCATTGTTATTTACAGACTACCTGAATTGACTTACTTTGTAGCCTACATGAGTATCCGGATGGATAGACTAATCTCTTTCTACATGCATAGCCCCACCCTAGATACATGCTTTTTCTCCTTCATCCCGCTTCCTTTCAGCTCTTTTCTTTCTTATTTATTCTTACAACTATCACTTTATAAACCCGGCCAGCTTTTTAAAATCGTAACATATCAGGGTCGTACGCCTGGAACAAAAAGGTTCGACGTACAATTTCGGCGATTACAAAAAGAAAGGAGTATCTCCCTCTCCCTTAGTGTCTTTCCACTTCCGTCGTTCCGGAAGAAACACTTCGCCTAATGTTTTTGAATCTCAGCCCGGTTTATCCAGACTAACCAATTACGTTACGACCACTGAACAAACTTGGTTAACGAACATGGTTTATGCGCCGCTAATGTAGCGGCTTGTCGAGCATTTGACAAACTCACACCATCCATTTCTGATAAACTCCTCCTAGAATCGGCACTCTGAAATGGGATAGGGATAACTTTGCAACCAGGAACCCAAAAGGATTCAAGGATCAAAGGATGTGGATCGATAGGTCACACAAAGGTTGTGGAAAGGCCTTTGATATTCCAACTGATCTTCCTTTGGATATGACGCACCAAATGAAGAACAGGTTTTCTTGTGGATATTACACACCAACAAGAGAAGAGTAAAACTTAAGAATTTTTTTTCGGAATCAAAGATAGTCTAACCATTAGAATTCTGAGTACATAGTTTTTATAGGAGAAAGAACTAGCCTTGAACACAATTAAGGCTGTTCTTGGAAACATAATGCATGCCTCTAAAACAATTAAGGCTTTTCTTGGAAACAAAATGCTTTAATATTGAAAATACAAAGTATTAATGATATAAGCTCGAAATCAGACCCTTCACTCCTCCAAGGACGTGGTTTTTGGTGGAGATGGGTCTTGGGCTTTTATTTCAACAAATGGGCAATGGGACAAAACTTGAACAAGGGAAAAAGAGTACAATCGAGACACTTTCTCATTTGTTGAAATCAATTAGCTTGAATCAAGACCAAAGTGGTTTGACAAGCTTTTCCACCATACTTGCTGTTTTGATCACGTGGATTCTCTAGTTGATTAAGCAATCCTCCAACAGCTTTGTTAACTTGTTTTGCTCTTGATTGAGTTGTTGGACCAGCCGGTAAAATAAGAATATCTTCAACTTCAAGCTCATCTTCTTTTTCAAGTTGTTCATCTGGTTCTTGCACATTTCCAGGTTCTAAACTCCTTGGGTCATCTAGGATCACATCATCCTCTCCCACTTGAAAATGATTTGACCTCAAATCCATTTCATCTGCGATAAAAGGAACCAAATCAGAAACATTAAAGGTATGACTCACTTTATACTACGCATTATTGTTGATCTTTTTTGTTACTTCAAATGGTCCATCAATTCGAGGCATCAATTTTGACTTCCTCTCTTCTGAAAATCTTTCCTTTCTTAAGTGCACCCATACTTGATCTCCAACCTCAAAAACTTTCTCACGTCTTCCCTTGTTTGCTTGTTTGACATATTGCTTAGTTTTCTTTTCTATGTTTTTCCTTTCATCATTATGGATCTGTTTTACAAGTTCAGCTTTCTTTTTTCCATCTATGTTAGTTCTTTCACTTAAAGGAAAATGAATTAGATCCAAAGGAGATATTGGGTTAAATCCATAAACAATTTGAAAATGAGAGTACTTAGAAGCAGAATGCATAGAATGATTGTATGCAAATTCAACATGCGGCAAACATTCTTCCCAAGTTTTCAAGTTCTTTTTAATTAATGCACGTAGAAGAGTGGACAAAGTCCTATTCACTACTTCTGTTTGTCCATCAGTTTGTGGGTGACAGGTAGTAGAAAATAAAAGCTTAGTCCCTAACTTAGACCACAAAGTTTTCCAAAAGTAACTTAGAAACTTATTGTCCCTATCTGAAACTATCGTCCTAGGCATGCCATGCAAACGAAGTATCTCTTTAAAGAACAGATTAGCAATGTGCAACGCATCATCAGTTTTGTGACAAGCAATAAAGTGTGCCATTTTAGAGAATCGATCAACAACCACAAAAATGGAATCCTTACCAGTTCTAGTCCTAGGCAATCCAACTACAAAGTCCATAGATATATCATTCCAAGGATGCGTAGGAATAGGTAAAGGAGTATACAAACCGTGGGATTGAACCTTAGATTTGGCTTGTTTGCAAGTAGCACATCTGTCACAGATTCTTTCAACATCCCTCCTCAATTGTGGCCAATGGAAGTGATCCAGCATTACCTTGAGAGTTTTAGCTATTCCAAAATGTCCCATTAAGCCTCCTCCATGGGCTGCTCTAACAAGTAAATCTCTCATGGAACAATTAGGCACACATAAACGTTTATCAAAGAATAAGAATCCTTCATTCCTATAGAACTGCCTTGAAGCAAACTTTTCACATGCTTGATACATCTTTCCAAAATCAGAATCATTTTCATATAAACTCTTAAGATGATCAAATCCTAAAATCTTAGCTTCAAGAGTAGTGATTAAGGTATACCTTCGGGACAATGCATCGGCAACAATATTTTCTTTACCTTGTTTGTATTTGATGACATATGGAAATGTCTCAATAAATTCTATCCACCTTGCATGTCTTTTGTTAAGTTTTTGCTGACCTTTTAGGTGTTTGAGAGATTCATGGTCAGTGTGTATGAAAAACTCCTTTGGCCACAAGTAATGCTGCCATGTTTGCAAAGCTCGAACTAAGGCATACAACTCCTTATCATAAGTAGGATAGTTTTGAGTAGCTCCTCCAAGCTTTTCACTGAAACAAGCTATGGGCTTTTTATCCTGCATTAAAACAGCTCCAATCCCAATTCCAGAAGCATCACATTCAATCTCAAAAGTTTTAAGAAAATCAGGTAATGTCAAGACAGGAGCATGAGTAAGCTTCTCTTTTAAGGATTGAAATGCTTCTTCTTGAGCTTGTTCCCACTTGAAACCAACGTCCTTCTTTATTATTTCAGTGAGTGGTGCAGCTAAGGTGCTGAAATCTTTGACAAAACGTTTATAAAATCCTGCAAGGCCGTGGAAGCTTCTCACTTCTCTAACTGTTTTTGGACTTGGCCATTCGCGGATTGCCTTAACCTTTTCCTCATCCACCTTAATACCATCTGCACTTATAACAAAACCTAAAAAGACAAGATTATCGGTACAAAAAGTGCATTTCTTAAGATTAGCATAGAGATTTTCCTTCCTAAGTACACTTAAAATCAATTTCAGATGGTGAACATGTTCTTCGAAGCACTTGTTGTAAATTAAGATGTCATCGAAATATACTACAACAAAAACTCATATATAAGCCCTTAGAAGATGATTCATTAACCGCATGAATGTACTAGGTGCATTAGTCAGCCCAAATGGCATTACTAACCATTCATATAGTCCATGCTTAGTTTTAAATGTAGTTTTCCACTCATCCCCTTCTTTCATCCTAATTTGGTGATAACCACTTTTAAGATCAATCTTAGAAAAAATGCTAGAACCATGCAATTCATCTAACATATCATCTAATCTAGGTATAGGATGGCGATACTTTACTATTATGTTGTTGATGGCTCTGCAATCAACACACATTCTCCAGCTTCCATCTTTCTTGGGCACAAGTAGAACTGGTACCGCACAAGGACTCATGCTTTCACGGATATGTCCTTTTTCCATCAGTTCACTGATTTGCCTTTGCAATTCTTTTGTCTCCATTGGATTAGTTCTATAAGCAGGCCTGTTAGGAAGGGAGGCTCCAGGTACAAAATCTATTTGGTGTTCGATGCCTCTAATTAGTGGAAGCCCCTTTGGATTGTCTTAAGGGAATACATCTTCAAATTCCTACAAGAGAGAAGTCATCTCACTCGGCAACACCGTTGTCAAGTTAGTTAAACTCAAAAGAGTTTCCTTAAACACAAAAAGTAACATAGGTTGCTTAGAGAATAATGCTTTCTTAACCTCGCTAGATTTTGCATAGAAATTTGAATGTTTAGTTACCCGACTTTCCTTGTTCTGCATATGCTTTTGATCTTGGTAAACTTCTCCTGGAGTCATGGGAACTAGAGTGGTTTTCCTTCCTTGAAACTCAAATGTATGGCGATTAGTGAATCCATCATGGATAACCTTTCGATCAAATTGCCATGGCCTTCCTAACAGTATGTGACTAGCCTCCATTGGTAGAACATCACATAAAACTTCATCTTCGTACTTACCAATGGCTAAGGGAACTTCTACTTGGTGGCTAACTTTCATTTCTCCATTGTCGTTAAGCCATTGAAGCTTGTAAGGTGCTGGATGCTTTTTCGTTTTTAAACCAAGCTTCTTTATCATAGATTCACTTGCCACATTGGTACAACTGCCTCCATCGATAATAAGGCTACAAACTTTCCCTTGAACAAGACACCTAGTGTGAAACAGATTCTCTCTTTGCTCTTGTTCTTCTTCTTTTGTTTGAACGCTTAAAGACCTTCTGGCTACCAATAAATCTCCTTTAGCAGGTCGCTCTAAGTGTTCTTCGAAAGAATCAGAGACAATTTTGTCTTCCTCTGAAATTATTTCTCCATTATCTAGAATTGTCATAATCTTCTTATTAGAACACTCATTAGCATAATGTCCCATCCCTTTGCATTTGAAACACTTAACATCACGAGTTCTGATTGCAACCTCTTTAGGTTTGCCCTTGTTATCAATAGACAATGGTGTTCCAGATTTTTGGTTCACCTCTACATAGCTTCCTTTCTGATAATTGGTCTTCTCATCTTTTGAATAACTTGGCTTAATTGTTACTACCCCTGAACCGTAACTTGATCTTGAGGATTTCTTTCTTTTAACTTGTTGTTCAAATAGCAAAGCTTTGTGTAGCATCTCTTCTAGTTCAACATAATACTGAGTTTCCAATATGTCTTGAATTTCTCTATTTAAACCCCCAAGAAACCTTGACATTGTTGCCTCTCTATCTTCTCAAATATCAGCTCGCAACATTAAGGTCTCCATTTCTTGATAATACTCTTCAACAGATTGGCTTCCTTGTGTTAATCTCCTAGCTTTAGATGCAGCTCACGGTGGTAATGACTAGGAACAAACCTCTTCCGCATAATGGCTTTCATTTCTGCCCATGATTCTATAGGATGTTCCCCATTACGCTTTCTTGAGGTAACTAGTTGATCCCACCAACTAAGAGCATAATCATAAAATTCAGTAGCAGCAATTCTTACTCGATTGGTCTCCGTGTAGTGTTGAACGTTGAAAACGAGTTCAATCTTCTTTTCCCATTCCAAATAGGCATCTGGATCGTTTTTTCCATGGAATTGTGGAATCTTAATCTTGAGACCTCCAAGATTGTCACGCATACGTTCGTTGCCCTCTCTTGTACGTCTATGGTGCCTTCTATGGCTGTTTCGAGACGAATTGCTCATGCGTTCATAATATACATCAGCGGCTTCATTTCTGAATTGTTTAGGTAGTTCATGGTTTCTTCTTGGACTGGTTTGTCGTGAACGGTTCCGCTCGTGGTCAGTGTTTGATTGAAGCTCTTCGCAAAAGGCATCTATCTTGGTGTCTATCACCTTTTTCATAGCTTCAATTAGAAACTTGTTGTTATTGAAATTACTATTTTCTGCATCATTTGAATTAGACATCCTTTTCTACAAAACAAAACAAAAACAAATCACCAGCAACAAGTCCTTGGAAAGTTCTTCAATTTATTTAAAACCATGAAACATATCCAAATCTGTTTTCCTAAGAATAATAAGAGATAAGTTTCATAACAGCACCTAAAAACGATTTTCTACGATTTTAAATCTAACTAGGGTGAAACATATCATAATTTCGTGATTTAAAATGAAATCATCACACTAACACTCAAATCTTCACAAACAAACCGATAATATAAAATAGACGAAGAAAAATTAATGAGAAAGAGAATACCCAACTTTCAGAATGTTGCTCTGATACCACTTGATAAACTCCTCCTAGAATTGGCACTCTGAAATGGGATAGGGATAACTTTGCAACCAGGAACCCAAAAGGATTCAAGGATCAAAGGATGTGGATCGATAGGTCACACAAAGAATGTGGAAAGGCCTTTGATATTCCAACTGATCTTCCTTTGGATATGACGCACCAAATGAAGAAAAGGTTTTCTTGTGGATATTACACACCAACAAGAGAAGAGTAAAACTTAAGAAGTTTTTTTCAGAATCAAAGATAGTCTAACCATTAGAATTCTGAGTACATAGTTTTTATAGGAGAAAGAACTAGCCTTGGACACAATTATGGCTGTTCTTGGAAACATAATGCATGCCTCTAAAAATTAAGGCTTTTCTTGGAAACAAAATGCTTTAGTATTGAAAATACAAAGTATTAATGATATAAGCTGGAAATCAGACCCTTCCCTCCTCCAAGGACGTGGCTTTTGGTGTGGATGGGCCTTGGGCTTTAATTTCAACAAATGGGCAATGGTGAAGTGAAACAATTGCCTCATTAAAAACCTTGTCAAGAAAACTCATTGGGACAAAACTTGAACAAGGGAAAAAGAGTACAATCCAGACACTTTCTCAATTGTTGAAATCAATTAGCTTGAATCAAGACCAAAGTGGTTTGACAAGCTTTTCCACCATACTTGCTGTTTTGATCACGTGGATTCTCTAGTTGATTAAGCAATCCTTCAACAACTTTGTTAAATTGTTTTGCTCTTGATCGAGTTGTTGGACCAGCCGGTAAAATAAGAATATCTTCAACTTCAAGCTCATCTTCATTTTCAAGTTGTTCATCTGGTTCTTGCACATTTCCATGTTCTAAGCTCCTTGTGCCATCTAGGATCACATCAGATGTGTCCGATTGTAGCCCGACGCGCTTCTTCAATGGCTCGATATGAAAGACGCCCAACTTTACAACTTTTAGTGCTATATCTTCCAAAACCAAGTTTTGTACCATCCGGTTTGCAACCCCTACTACATCTGTCTTTATGATATTTACTATATTTCGTCCGTTTCAGATATAGCACGTCCCCTTTTTTTTACTATAGGAAATCCACACTTTGACACCTGAGATTCCGTAATGAGTAGATACTTCCACATGAGCATAATCGATTTTCTAGTTAAATAAATTATGAGATGTTTTTCCATACTTTCCGCATTCTGTTCTAGCAATTTATGCGCCTTCTAATCGACCGGAACAACATATACGGATCCCCTCAACCCTTTTTTGCATTACTAATTGAATATCCTTCACTATTTGACTAAAAATGGAACGAAATGATTTTCTATTGGTCCTCAGTTGAAAAGAGATGTCTTGAGAAATCAGAGAAGCGCTTTGATAAACAAATTCTATTTTGACTGACTCAATTAAGGCATTAGTCTTTGTTCTATTAGACAACAAAAATCACATTTTTATTACTTCCTTTAAATAAGAGTTGTACCCGTACAGAATTTTTATGTTTCTCAGTATGATCTTTATCATCATCTCTATTCCTTTTCTCCATTCTGCTATCCCACATAGATTTCTGAATTTCTCTATCAATTCCATTACCTTACACTTACCCATGAGGTTCCAACATTTGACCCTTAATTGATCTAGGAGTTTTTCCCAGGCATCCTAAAAAAAAGGTTCTTATACACCCCAACCCTATCTCTTAGAAATAACAAGATAGCACCGATGAAAGTAAAGAGCAAGGTGGCGGTTTTTGTTGTTCCCGCAAAGCAAAGATCATTCGCTTGGCGAATGAAGTGGGTAAACTTCTTTTTGGCTTCGGCCAAACATTTTTTCTCGCTGGTCGAGCTTTCTACAAAAAAGCGATGCGAGAACATATTATCTTATATAAGCTTCTTCCCTGTACATTCGCTCTCCCCATCGTAGATGGTTCAGCCGCGCCTAGTGCCACGAAATGATTGAGAACTACGACGGAGTCGAAATGCATTTGGTTCTTTGTATTCAATAAGTATTGCATGACCGAATAATTCAAGGAGGGGCGCACTGTACGGAGGGTCCTTTTAAGTAGATGACTCGTCGGGCCATCAGAGCGGGACTTCTTTTTGAAAAATAACTTGAATAACTTCGTTTTTCTAGAAGGAGTTGTAATGTTCTATCAGGAACGCTATGCCATTTATAACCATGGCGTAATTCGGATGCAAGAAGGCCCCGCTGACCCGAAGTGATTTAGAGAGATTCTTATTTCTTGATGGTGATCGGTCATGGTATCCATAGCGTTGCTTTTTTTTGCCAAATCCTGATTTCGTTTTGCTTCTTTCCGTCGTCGAGCCTGATCGACTCGACTCTTTTCCCTGCCCCTGCTGGCCTCTCACTTCGTTTCGTTCTTCTTCTGTATCGTCACTTGAATGAAGACACCCGATCGGCCCGACTTTCCCGAATGTTGTCCACCACCAGCCCTTCTCCTTTCTGGGTCTAGTCGTTTTAGTCGTCGTGGTCGACCGGGAAGAAAGAAATGAATGAATGTTCTTTCAATAAAATGTAAAATAATACACCTAAATAGAGTCAATGGTGACTCCGCCGTGGGTGGGAAGAGCCGCTTCTTTCTTGCTTGATAGGGGGGCTTCCATTCACCAGCAAAGAAAAAAAGTGCTCTCCGAACCGTGCTGGATAGTCACTCATCACACGGCTCTCAAACCCAACTGTGGTGGATCCCGGGGGACAAAGTCAAAGCGCTTGATCCTTTGCCCCATACTTTGAGATGCTCCTCCCGCCCGCCGATCAAGCAGCGACGCTGCTCGTGATAGGCTTAGCTTTAAGCTGCTATTGTCCGGTTTGGATAAGTCAAGTCCCTTCGGTCGGTTCACTCAGGTGGTCTTCTCTTATCTTCTCTAACGTTCAGAGTTGTTTTGGTTTGAGAAAGGAGCACCGGCCGAGCGCCCTGAATGAATAAGAAATGGACAGCAGAAAGAATCAATGATTCTTATTCAACCGAGTTGAAACTAGCAACATGTTGATTACACACTGGAGGTTAGTATGAACTGAGGGGCAATTCCCCCTAACCTAAGTGGGTCTACCAGCGAAACAACTGGTACTTGATTGGGGTGCGGGGGCAGTTTGGTTTCGTGCAACGCCCTCGCAGTAGGAAGAGACAGTTGTCATTTGAAAGGAAACTCCCTTTGTATAGGGTTCCAAACCTGCGAACCCTGATAAAAAAGCCCTTTCTATGTTATTAGTAAAGCCTAAACGTCCTTATTAAAAGCAAAAGCGCTAACACGCCTTTCCTTTCTAATATTAGAAAAGCAACCTTTCGCCTTTATTGATATAAAACAAGCTTACTTACTAATAAAGCGGCAATAAGCACCTTTTTTTCTCAAAGTAAAGTTTCGTGCTTGTTACTTTAGAAATATTGCAGTGTTAGCGAACAAATTCTCCTTTTCTACGAATCTACAACTCTCTTTACTGAGCGAGAATCCATCCATATCCCTTCCCTAACAAGTACTAGTGGGATATTCTAAAATTTCTAGTCTATCATTTGTTTGATAGGTTAGGTTTTCGGTCTTAATCTAGATAGGTCAGGGGTGCGTCGGAACGGTCGGTGGCTGCTTAGTCTCATCGGAGAGTCTAATCTCTTTGTACTGTTTTTTTCAAAGAAAAAAGAAGAAGGGGTCGATTTAGTAGGCTCCTTCCCTTCCACTGCAGAACTGCACCAGCTGGTACTACGAGCCCTCTGTCCCACACATCTATCCAGCTCGCGTGGTTCACCGGTTCCACCAAAAACTCTTATTTGTTGAAGCGGGGCATGGTGCGCTTTAGGCGCCGAGCGAGAAACGTCTCCTCTTTCGTTTCGGTTTATTCACTGATCTAAAACTTAGCACTTGTTTTCTTATTGATTCCAGGGCAGGGGCGGCGGCGTTCTTTTTTTAAGTCTATTCGAACCGAATTAGCACTTCTCAGATCAGGCTAGGCCTCTCCAGCTGAGCTGGGCGCCGGGGGCCCTGGATGCGCTAGCGATCGGCGCATAGGGGGGATTGCCCGGGTTTCTCGGCATGGTATCCTACACCTCGCGTTCATGATATCTACATTCAACTGTGCCCCGGAGACATGGTCGAAGAACGCGCCCGTCCAGTGTGCTTCTTTCACGACATGCTCTGGTTCTGGGTGTTTTCCAGTGGTCTTCTAGCGTTAGAAAAAGTGGTGTCCGTCCCGTACATCTGCAACGTCCTCCCACGCTTTTTTTTAATATTGGACAAACAAATTTAAGGAAAAGACTGACCCATTCGGTGACTTTCACGGTCGCCCTCACTGAACCGACTTGAATATGAACTACGATTCAGATCAAGTCTTACCGAAATCAGATTTCCTTTTCGTGCCATAGGCGCTTTGACTTTACTTTTTGACCCTTTTTTCCTGGTCCAATATTAGTTCTCGAAAGTCTTTGTTTCCGTGTAGAAGCAAACTCTCCAAATTTATGACCAACCTTTCCTTCTGTGATCTTACAACGAATAGGAGTTTTTCCATTGTAAATTCGTACAGAGCAATCAACGAATTCCGGCAAAATAGAAGATCTACGTGACCAAATTTTACTGTTCAAAAGAAGATCTCTCTTCTTCTTCATTCTCAACAAGAATTCATCAAAACAAATTCCCTTCCATATAGATCATCGTGGCATGAACTCAGTATTTCGTAATCATTAATTACACCCTAAAAATATCCATAGGGTCAGCTCTTCCTCCTTCTCCTTTAGGATAAGATCGTCCTTGGTCCTTAGAACATTCTCGGCTGCCTCCGAAAAAAAGCTGTAACCAGTGACTAGATCCGCTATAGAGCTACGCGTACATCGCCACATCGAGACTCTCTCTTTCAAAAGTGACCGGCTTGTTGAAGAGGGAAAGATCACTCCTTAATGCAGTCGTGATCTTCTATACGATACCACCAGATGCGGTCGGACCAGATCGTTTGCCCAAGTCCCAGCAAGAAATTGTTATGAACTGACAAGGTCAATGCACCTCTTTCTCCTTCCCCTTCCCCGGAACAGCAACAATAAGAGTTCATTCCCGCTTGAGCGAGGAGAAGCAATAATTATACATTTTTTTTCTAATTGAGAATCATGGTTGAAAGCGTAATCCGGTACCGGTAGAGGGGTCTTGGCTTCTTCTCTTGATGTTATTTTGAAAACTATGATCAGTGCCCAACCACTTTGTCCACCGCTCTCTCTTCTCTTGCGGACCCTTCCTTTTATATGATATATGAACATTTGCATTCGGCTAGAGCCTTTCCATTTGCTTAGTGCAGCTCTTGTAAGGTAAGAATTACGGCTTAAAAATAGACGGGAGATTTGGCTACCAAACTGGACAACTAACCAATTCTGTCTCGCATTCTCTTTTTCAAATAATTCCTTCGTGAATGGAATCTTCCAACTTATGTAAGTAGAAATCTGTTACCTATAAACATATAAGATCGAGCTACGAAGTTGGTTGGCCATGCATTATTGATACTGCATTTAGCATACTTGAACCGGACAAGTGCCTTCCACTAGAACTCCAACAGATATTTATTCCCGAGCCAGAACTTCTATCTGTCGGAGCGATAGAGGGGATTTTTGTCAATGGATTCAATTCCTTGGCTTGGAAAAGGTAGGTTCGAAATCGAATTCCGGGAATTGATTGCTAATAGCTGGAATCATACTTTTTTGATAGCTTCAAGCAGAAGGAATGGAGCTTAAGCACCCCTTCTCCACGTGCTAGGGTTTAACCGTTCACCACGACATCTACATACATTAACTCATTAACGGAAGACTTCTTCTCGTGTCAGATGTCATTGAGAACCTGTAGGGGATTAACCCTGGAGGGTTCAGCTTGCTCATCCCCAGCAATAAGAGCAGAAGGTTTCTCCTTCTTTGGGCATTCGCGAGCACGATATGGCCCGCCGCCGATGAAGCATCCTGAGTCTGCCTTAAAAGGTTTTCCCGATTGCTTTGCCTTGGTAGAAGTAGTCTCTCTTTTATCATCACTATGCTACTCCTTCTCCATAGGGCAAAAAGCCTTCTGCTACTCGAATTGCTGAAGCCAGGTCCTGCGGATTTCATTTTTGCAGCTCTTTTCTTTCACTCCTGGAGACCCATATCAAACCTAAACACCTTGTATTCTTCTGCCATGTTCCCTATCTTCATCATCAATGACTGAAACTACCTAACATACGTACGCACGGACCCAGTCTGCCTCAGTTTATGCAAAGCTTCTCTACCCTGCCATGATGCATTCGTGTGGAGGAAAACTGCTTTCGCATTTCTCTTTTCAGATCGTCCCAACTAACGATCCGTGGATTAGCAAGGGCATCCTGATTGCTACGAAACCAGGTTTTAGCGTCCTCGCCAATGAAGCTCAACCCAATTTTCTTTGCTTCAGGAGTGTTATTCATTCAACTTAAAGTACAACCACATGTCTCATATAAAGTTCTCTATGTCCCTGGCATTTCGCTCCCCCAAGTACTTCTTGGGGCCAGGTGCCTTCACCTTAGTTAGACTTCAAATGTGAACAAAGGTTTTGTTCTATTTCCTAAGATAAGAATGTGGCTCAATTTTGTATGAAGATCTCCAGGAGGACGCATAAGGAAGCATGGCATTGAATCCGCTCCTGGTACAAGGTGTCGAAGTCTCCGGATGGCTAACTAGTTCCATTTCCCTCTATCCCATTGAGACCATCTAAGATGTCAAGTTGGGCTAAGTCTTCCTCTGTTAGCTTCGCTTATTGCACGTATATGTCGGATGTCCTAGCTGTGCGCTTTAATCTAATAAAAGATAAGAAAGAAGGTGCTGCTACTTCCTTAGTTCCCTTCCCAACCCAAGGGTAAGGATAAGGGTAAACCTTTCTTTTTTAGATTGGATCTTCATAAAAGCATAACTTCTTTCACCAGATGTGGGAGCTCCTTCTAGCTAGCTTCTTTTTCAATTATATTCACGGGCTTGCCCTCGTTGTCTGCCATAACTACTTAAATAGGTATCCTCCTTAACAACTTAAGAATTAGGGCATCCATCCTTAACTCAACTAGACAATGCTTTAGACCATCCACAACTGGTTTTCTCAATTTAAAGGAGGGATCATCCGCCCTATCAACGAAGTCTGAGCTCTCAACCGTAGCTACTACTAGCTGCTCTCTTCTTACCGGGCTGATTTAGGAAATTCCTTATTTAATCAGTGCGTGTTAGTTTTAGTTCAATTCATACTCTCCCATTCCGAGGAAATTAAGTAAAGGATAGTAGCCGATATCTGCCTCTCTCTTTTAATTCATATTGTTCGATGCATCGGGAGATTTCCCGGCTAATGCGCACTCATAACTCCTAGCAACCCCTTCCCTAGCCCTCTCTTGATCTCTGCCAGCTGAAGCTAATCTCTCTTTGCCAACCAGCTAACTCCTAAGCTCATCTCCCTCTTGATCCTTGTCATCCCTAAAGGTGAGGGTTGCACATCTATAAATATCATAGCTACCCTTCTTTCCGGACCCTTAGCCAGGGAACTCAAAGAAGAAACTCTGCCTTTCCCTTCCAACTCTTCTTATTGGCACTTCTGCCAGTTCATTAGCAACAAGCAGCCTATAAAAGGAATGAATCCGCTCATCAACTTCTAGCTACTTAGCTCCTTCTCACTGAATCTCTTTCCCGCATCTTAGACTCTGTCTGTGCTACCCTTCTTGTTCCACTCATTTCCCTAGGCTTCGAACTCTTAGCCATGTTAATTAAAGAATCATTGCACTCATCATCTACTGAACTCATTTATTTTCTTAGGAAATGCATCTCATCTGACGCTCACTCACAAAAGAAGAATAATTGAACGTCAGATAAGTCGGGGAAATGAAATAAAGGCAAAAGGAAGGCTCGTCGATGCAATTGAGTTAATTGCGTAAGAGAAGCAATCCTAATCCTCCTTACATCTGCTGGACTAGCTCATCTGTCTCTTCTTGCTATCCACACAAGTATTCCAAGCATCTCGAATGCAAGTAGCTGCCCTTTTTAAACGTTCCACTTCCTTGCTATTCCTCTTCATCTACTCAACTCACATTAATAAAAGGAAAGAGCTGCTATAAGAAAGGTAGCATCTAGAGGTTAGCTCACTCATGTTTGTTCTTTTTATCCTTCCCCATAGCGAGAATCTAGCGATCGAAGAGCTATCACTCAGCTGCTTTGCATATTACGAAAGCTCAAAGGGGGCATGCTGCAAGAGCGTAGGTGAGTGGTAAGCGTAGGAGGCGTGCCCGAGGGACAGCGGCAGTAGTGTGGTTCCAGGTGCGTGCCATTTCTAGATTGAGATCCGCAGGGTGGCGCGGCGGGGACTTCGACTACCTTATATCGGGTGAAGAGAAGGGGTGGTAGGCTTAGTAGGGCTCGAACCTACAATATAACCGTTATGAGCGGTACGTTTCAACCAATTAAACTATAAGCCCCTACGGATCTCTACATGCAATTTGCTCACTTCAGGAAGAGCGGACGCAAGCAAGAGGCCTTTGCTCTATCTCTTTGCTCTATCTGCTTATTCCTCTTCCAAGGAATGAACAAAAAAGATTTATTTCTTATTCATAGATAAATAGAGAATATTATATATTTATTATTAGAATAATCTAATTAAGTAAGCGGGCCCTTTCACGACTCAAACAGCCGGTACGCTTTCCGGCTCGCAACGACTCAAACGGGAGGGGGCTCCCTATTTGCTTGCAATGTCGGTTGTTCGCGTTTAGTTAAAAGTAGAAAGGTATTCTGATTGAAGGCTAAGCTTGATAGACCTCGATGCCTATAAAAAAGTTGCATCATTGAAATCGTAGTCTCTAGACGATAAAGGGGGGGGGGGTGCTTCGCTTGGTGTCTGATGGATAAAATACGCATATGTCCCGTGAGTGGAAGTTGTTGGCTTAATAGGGCCTGGACCTGAAACTGGGACTAGTGGAAGAAGGTGTAGCGAAATCCGAAATCCGGGCTTCAATAAGCTCGGGACTCTAGAGTGAGAATATGGTTCTGAATAGGATTCTTTGGCATATTGCCCCAGCCCATGGCATCTGATCCTGTCAGCATACTTTTTGTAATGTACGAGCTAGAAGCGCACACCCAGCAATCTCTGATTCGAAATCGAGGGACTGGACTACGAAATAGCAAATGTCGGCATATCTACATCATTCGGCTGAGCGAAAGGTGCTAAATAAGAAGGAACCGGCAAAAGCTGATCCGGACATAGCATTCAGTTAGGGCATTGATGCCAAATGTGGAGAATCTTACTATAAGTCAGCAAATAGTGAATTTTGAGCTTGCAAGTCTCATTGCCTTCCTCAGTTTCCTCTATAGATAGTCCTTTTACTATGTATTTTATTTTTCACTTCGCATATTAGACTTTCTTTAAGTGTTACATAGGTATCATATTCCTTGACCTCATTGAAACAGTGTGCCCACATGACAATAACAATAAAAGCATCGGTAAAGGAGATTATTTGAGTCTATCTTGTACTGTTTGGTTTGCGGTGCCTAGCTACTAATAACTTGACACCCGTCCTGCCAATCTAGTAGAAAGAGTATAAGTAGGATTCCACTCAAGGCACACTTGTTAGCTCCAGTTCCTATCCGTCTGTAACCAATGGAATCCTATCGACTAGGTACTTTTAGACCCCATTGATTTGGGCAACTTTCACTATGCGAGGGCTTTGGTCTTCTTCTCTCTTAAGTAAGGCGAGTTAGTGTCTAAAATTTATCAACTAGGTACTTTTTAGTCTCTCTGAATTTTTTATTCCACATTAATTTTGGATCTTTATGTGATAGATTTTTGGTATTATTTAACTAATGTTGAAAAATAGGAATTCTTGAGATGAATCTATACTACGATTTTTCTTATTACTTTGTAAGTTCATATCTTTAGCTTCGAATGTTAAAACAAATATATTTATTTTTAATTCCAAATAAATTTTAGATATCTACATCATGGTAAATTTTCGGTATTTTTAATTGATGTCCAAAAATAGGATTTCTTGAGATGAACCGGTACTGAGGATTTGTTTTTGTTACCATCACATTTGCAATGTCGTAACTTTGGCTTCAGATGTCAGAATCATATGACTATTTTTAGTTCTACATTAATTTTTGATATCTACGTGATGGTAAAGTTTTGGTATTGTTTAACTAATGTCAAAAAATTGGAATTTTGGAGATGAGCCGGTACCCACTATTTTGTTCTTACTATCACCTTTGCAAGTCCGTAGATGCTGGTATAATATTATTGTTTAATTTAACATTAATTTTTTATATGTACGTGATGGTAAAGTTTCGATACTTTTTAACTAATGTCGAAAAATAGAACTTTTGAAAATGAACACCTACTAACGATTTTTTATTATTACCATCACCTTTGCAAGTCCATATAATCTTATTTTTTTAATTCCACAAAAACTTTTGATACCAAGGTGATGGTAAAGTTTTGGTATTTTTTAACCAATGTCGAAAAATAAGAATTCTAGACATGACCCGGTACTCACGATTTTGTTTATTACCATCACTTTTGCAAGTCTGTAAGTTTGGCTTCAAATGTCGATATAATCTGATTTTTTTTAGTTCCACTTTAATTTTGGATATCTATATCATGGTAAAGTTTTGGTAATTTTTTAATAATGTCAAAAAATAGGAATTCTGGAGATTAACCCGTACTCACGATTTGTTTTTGTTACCATCACCTTCGCAAGTCCGTAACTTTGGCTTAAGATGTCGGAATCATATGATTCTTCTAGTTCTACATTATTTTTCAATACCTACTCACGATTGAAATATGTGATTGAAATGTTTTGGTATTTTTTTCTAATCTCGAAAAATTAGAATTATGGAGATAACCTGGTACTCACGATTTGTTTACCATCACCTTTGCAAGTCTATAACTTTGGCTTTGGATGTCGGAATCATATGAATTTTTTAGCTCTATATTATTTTATGATATCTGCGTGATGGTAAAGTTTCATATTTTTTTAACTAACGTAAAAAAATCCGAATTCTGGAGATGACCTAGTACTCACGATTTTTGTTGTTCCCATCACTTTTGCAAGTCCCTAACTTTGGCTTCAAATGTCTGAAAAATCTGATTTTTTTAATTCCACATTAACTTTAGATATTTACGTGATGGTAAAGTTTAATAATTTTTAAATTATGTAAAAAATAGGAATATTGGAGATGAACGAGAACTCACGATTTCTTTTGGTTACAATAACCTTTGCAAGTCCGTAACTTTGGCTTAAGATGTCGGAATCATATGATTCTTCTAGTTCTACATTATTTTTCAATACCTACGTGAGGGTAAAGTTTCAGTATTTTTTAACTCACGTAGAAAAATTTGGAATTCTGGAAATGACCCGGTACTCACGATTTTTTTTGTTACCATCACCTTTGCAAGTCCCTAACTTTGGCTTCAGAGTTCTGAAAAATCTTATTTTTTTAATTCAATATTAAATTTGGATATTTTTACGTGATGGTAATGTTTTGGTATTTTTTAACCATGTGGAAAAATAGGAATTCTGGAGATGATTCGCTATTCACGGTTTGTTTTGGTTACAATAACCTTTGCAAGTTCATAACTTTGGCTTCAGATGTCAGAATCATATGATTGTTTAGTTCTACATTATTTTTCAATATCTAAGTGATTGTAAAGTTTTGGTATTTTTTAACTCACGTTAGAAATTGGAATTCTTCGGATGAACTCGTACTCACGATTTGTTTTGGTTACTATAACCGTTGGAAGTCCTTAAATTTGGCTTCGTATGTCAGAATCATTTAATTTTTTGAGTTCTACTTTATTTTTCAATATCTATGTGATTGTAAAGTTTTGGTATTTTTTAACTAATGTAAAAAAATTGGAATTCTGGAGATGGCCTGGTACTCACGATTTGATATTTTTACGATCACCTTCGCAAGTCCGTAACTTTGGCTTTGATGTCAGATTAATCTGATTTTTTAATTCCATATTAATTTTTGATATCTACGTGATCGTAAACATTCTATATTTTTTAACTAATTTCGAAAAATATGAATTCTTGAGAAGAACTGGTACTCACGATTTGTTTTTGTTACCATCACATTTGCAAGTCCATAACTTTGGATTCGGATGTCGGAATCATATGAATATTTTTTCAATTCTACATTATATTTTGATATCTACGTGATGGAAAAGTTTCGGTATTTTTAACTAATGTCTAAAAATAGAAAATCTTGGAGATGACGTTATTTTTAACCGGTACTCACGATTTTACATTATAATCTGTTTTTTTTAATTCCACGTTAATTTTTGGTATCTATGTGATTGTAAAGTTTCGGTATTTTTTATCTAATATCCAAAAATAGGATTTCTGGAGATGAAGTGATACTCATGATTTGTGAATGTTACCATTACGTTGGCAAGTCCGCAACTTTGGCTTCGGATGTCGGAATCATATGATTATATTTTTAATTCTACATTATATTTCGATATATGCGTGATGGTAAAATTTAGGTATTTTTAACTAATGTCTAAAAATAGAAAATTTGGAGATAACATTATTTTTAACAGGTACTCACGATTTTTGTTGTTACCATCCCCTTTGCAAGTCCATAACTTTGGCTTCAGATGCCAATATAATCTATTTTTTTTATCCCACATTAATTTTTTATATATAAGTGATTAGTAAAAGTTACAGTATTTTTTAACTACTGTCGAATAATACGACTTATGCAGATGTTTAAACAATTGTTTATTATTACCATCAACTTTGCAAGTGTGTAACTTTGGCTTCGCGTGACGGAATAATCTGATTTTTTTAATTCCACATTAATTTTGGATATGTACGTAATGGGAAAGTTTCAATGGTTTTTAGCGAATGTCGAAAAATAGGATTTCTGGAGATGAACTCATACTCACTATTAGTTTTTGTTACCATCACCTTTGCAAGTCCGTAAGTTTGGCTTTAGATGTCGGAATCATACAATTGTTTTTTTTTAATTCCACATTATTTTCTGATATCTACGTGATGATAAAGTTTATGTATTTTTTTAATTAATTTCGAAAATAAGAATTCTGGAGATGAGTACTTACGATTTGTTTTTGTTACCATCACATTTACAAGTCCATAACTTGGGATTCGAATTTCGGAATAACCAGATTTTTTAAATCCCAAATTAATTTTGGATATCTATCTGATTGTAAATTTTCGGTATTTTTTAACTAATGTCGAAAAATAAGAATTCTTGAGACGAACCGGTACTCACGATTTGTTTTTGTTACCATCACCTTCGCAACTCCGTAATTTTGGCTTCAGATGTCGAAATCATATGATTGTTTTTTAATTCTACATCATATTTCGATATCTACGTGATATAAAAGTTTTGGTACTTTTAACTAATTTCTAAAAATAGAAATTCTGGAGATAATGTTATTTTTAACCGGTACTCGCGATTTTTGTTGTTACCATCCCCTTTGCAAGTCCATAACTTTGGATTCAGATGCCAATATAATTTATTTTTTTATCCCACATTAATTTTTTATATCTAAGTGATTAGTAAAAGTTACAGTATTTTTTAACTACTGTCGAATAATACGACTTCTGCAGATGTTTAAACAATTGTTTATTATTACCATCACCTTTGCACGTGTGTAACTTTGGCTTCGCGTGTCGGAATAATCTGATTTTTTTAATTCCACATTAATTTTGGATATGTACGTAATGGGAAAGTTTCAACGGTTTTTAGCGAATGTCGAAAAATAGGAATTCTCGAGATGAACTGATACTCACGATTTGTTTTTATTACCATCACCTTTGCAAGTCCGTAAGTTTGGCGGTAGATGTCGGAATCATACGATTGTTTTTTTCATTCCACATAATTTTTGTATATCTACGTGAAGGTAAAGTTTATGTATTTTTTAACTAATGTCGAAAATAAGAATTCTAGAGATGAGTAGGTACTTATGATTTTTTTTCGTTACCATCACCTTTGCAAGTCCGTAACATTGGCTTTGGATTTTGGAATAACAAGATTTTTTTTAAATCCCAAATTAATTTTGGATATCTATATGATTGTAAATTTTCAGTATTTTTTAACTAATGTCGAAAAATAGAAATTCTTGAGATAAACCGATATTCACGATTTGTTTTTGTTACCATCACCTTTGCATGTCCGTAACTTTGGTTTCGGATGTCGGAATCATATGATTTGTTTTTTTAATTTTACATTATTTTTTGATATCTACGTGATGGAAAGGTTTTGGTATTTTTACTAATGTTGGAGATGACCTAGTACTCACGATTGTTTTTTACAATCACGTTTGCAAGTCCATAACTTTGGTTGTGGATGTCAATATAATCTGACTTTTTAAAATTTCACATTAATTATATATATTTACATTATGGTAAAGTTTCGGTTTGTCTTAACTAATGTCGAAAAATAAGAATTCTGGAGATGAGTTGGAACTCGCGATTGGTTTTTGTTATCACCACCTTTGCAATTCCGTAACTTTGGCTTCGGATGTCGGAATTATATGGTTTTTTTTAATTTTACAATTTTTGTTTTATATCTATGTGATGGTAGAGTTTTAGTATTTTTTAACTAATGTCGAAAAATTAAAATTCTAGAGATGACCCGATACTCACGATTTATTTTTGTCCGTCAATTTGGCTTCGGATGTCGGAATCATATGATTTTTTTTAATTCCACATTAATTTTGGATATCTACGTGATGTTAAAGTGTCGGTCTTTTTTAACCAATGTCAAAACGTTGGAATTCTGGAGATGACCCGCTACTCACGATATTTTATTGTTACCATCACCTTTGCTAGTCTGTAACTATGGCTTCAGATGTCGGTATGATCTGATTTTTTTAAATTCCGCATTAATTTAATATATCTTCGTGATGGTAAAGTTTCGGTATTTTTTAACTAATGTTGAAAAATAAGAATTCTGGAGATGAACTACTCACGATTTGTTTTTGTTACCATCAAATTTGCAAGTCCATAAGTTTGTCTTCGGATGTTGGAATAATATGACCTTTTTTTTAATTCTACATTATCTTTCAATATCTACGTGACAAAAACTTTTTGGTATTTTTCACTAATTTAAAAAAATTGAAAATTACTATCATATTTGCAAGTCCATAACTTTGTCTTTAGATTTCAATATAACATTTTTTAATTCCACATTGATTTTTGATATTTACATGATGGTAAAGTTACGGTATTTTTTTACCTAATGTCGAAAAATAAGAATTCTAGAGATGAGATAATACTCAAGATTTATTTTTGTTAACATCACCTTTGCAAGTGTGTAACTTTGGCTTCGGATGTCATAATAAATTGATTTTTTTTAAATTCCAAATTAATTTTGGATATATATGTGGTGGTAAATTTTCGGTATTTTTTACCTAACGTCGAAAAATAAGAATTCTGGAGATGAGTATTCACGATTTGTTTTTGTTACCATCACCTTTGGAAGTCTGCAACTTTGCTTCAGATGTTAGAATAGTAAGATATTTTTTAAATTCCGAATTAATGTTACGGACTTGCAAAGGTGATGATTCATCTCAAGAATTCCTATTTTTCGATACTAGTTAAAAAATACTAAACTTTTACTGTTAGATAGATGTCGAAAAATAATGTAGAATTAAAAAAAGATCATATGATTCCAACATCTGAAGCCAAACTTATGAACTTGCAATGGTGATGGTAAGAAAAATTGTGAGTATCGGTTCATCTCTAGAATTCCTATTTTTCAATATTAGTTAAAAAATACTTAAACTTTTTTATCATGTAGATATCGAAAAATAATGTAGAATTAAAAAAAGATCATATGATTTCGACATTTGAAGCCAAAGTTACAGACTTGCAAAGGTGATGGTAACAATACTTAATCATTAGTATGTGTTTGTCTCCAAAAGTCTCACTTTTCGACATTAGTTAAAATATATCAAAATTTAACCATCACGTAGATTTCCAAAATTAATGTGGAAATAAAAAAACCCAGATTACACCGACATCGGAGGCCAAAGTTACGTACTTGCAATGGTCATGGTAACAACAAAAAATTGTGTCTACCAAGTTATTTCCAAAATTCTAACTTTTTGACATTAGTTAAAAAATACCAAAATTTTACCATCACGTAGATATCCAAAATTAATGTGGAATTAAAAATCATATTATTCTGACATTTGAAGCCAAAGTGACGGACTTGGAAAGGTAATGGTAACAAAACAAATCGTGAGTACGGGTTACTCTCCAAAATTCCTATTTTTCGAGATTAGTTAAGATATACCGAAACGTTACCATCATGTACATATTCAAAATTAATATGGAATTAAAAAACAGATTATGCAGACATTTGAAGCCAAAGTTACTAATTTGGAAAAGTCCTATTTTTTCGATATTAGTTAAAAATACCAAAAATTGACTATCACATAGATATCGAAAATTAATTTGGAACTAAAAGAAATCTGGTTATACCGACATCTGAAGCCAAAATTACGGACTCACGAAGGTCATGGTAACAAAAACAAACCGTGAGTATCAGGTTATCTCCAGAATTCCTATTTTTCGACATTAGTTAATAAATAACGAAACTTTACCATAATGTAGATATCAAAAAGTAATGGGGAATTAAAAAATCAGATTATTCTAACATCCGAAGCAAAAGTAACAGACTTGCAAAGGTGATGGTAACAATAAAAAGTCATTAATAGGTATTCATCTCCAAAAGTCCTATTTTTTAACATTAGTTAAAAAATATCGAAACTTTACAATCACGTAGATATCTAAAATCAATGTTGAATTAAAAAAAATCAGATTATACCGACATGTGAAGCCAAAGTTATGGACTTGCAAAGGTGATGGTAACAAAAAAAATCGTGAATACTGAGTCATCTCTAGAATTCCAACTTTTCGACATTAGTATTAAAATACATAAACTTTACAATCACGTAGATATCCAAAATAAAAGTGGAATTAAAAAAATCATATTATTCCAACATCTCAAGCCAAAGTGACGGACTTGGAAAGGTGATGGTAATAAAAACAAATCGTGAGTATGGGTGCATCTCTAGAATTCTTATTTTTTTTAGGTTAGTTAAAAAATACTGAAACTTTACCATCGCGTAGATATAAAAAAAATAATGTATAATTTTAAAAAAATCATATTATTCCGACATCTGAAGCCAAAGTTACGGACTTACAAATGTGACGGTAAAAAAAAACAATCGTGACTACAGCTCATCTCCATAATTCTTATTTTTCGACATTAGTTAAAAATACTGAAACTTTACAATCATGTAGATATCAAATATTGATGAGGAATTAAAAAAATCAATTTATATTGACATTCGAAACCAAAGTTATGGACTTGCAAACTCGATAGTATCAACAAAAATTGTTAGTATTGGGTCAAAATTACGATTTTGCAAAGGTAATGATAACAATAAAAAATCGTTAGTACGTGTTCATCTTCAAAAGTCTTATTTTTTGACATTAGTTAAAAAATACCGAAAATTTACCATCACATTGATATCCAAAATTACTTTTGAACTAAAACAAATCTGGTTATTCCGACATACGAAACCAAAATTACGGACTCGCGAAGGTGATGGTTACAAAAACAAATCCTGAGTATCAGTACATCTCCAGAATTCTTATTTTCCGACATTAGTTAAAAAATACAGAAACTTTACCCTCACGTAGATATCCAAAACTAATCTGGAATTAAAAGAATCAGATTATTCAGACATCCGAAGCAAAAGTAACAAACTTACAAAGGTGATGGTAAAAATAAAAAATCATTAGTAGGTGGTCATCTCCAAAAGTTTCATTTTTCGACATTAGTTAAAAAATATCAAAACTTTAGCATCACGAAAATATCCAAAATTAATGTTGAATTAAGAAAATCAGAATCTACCGACATATGAAGCCAAAGTTACGAACTTACAAAGGTGATAGTAACAACAAAACATCGTGAGTATCGAGTCATCTCTAGAATTCCACCTTTTCGATATTAGTTAACAAATACAAAAACTTTACCATCACGTACATATCCATAATTAATGTGAAATTAAAACAGATCATATTATTCCAACATGGAAGCCAAAGTGACGGACTTGGAAAGGTGATGGTATTAAAAACAAATCGTGAGTATGGGTTCTTCTCTATAATTTCTATTTTCCAACATTAGCTAAAAATACTGAAACTTTACCATCACGTAGATATTAAAAATTAATATGGAATTAGAAAAATCAGATTATTCCGACATCAAAAGCCAAATTACGGACGTGCAATGGTTATAGTAACAAAAAAAAATCATCAATAGGGGTTCATCTCCAAAAGTCCTATTTTGGATATTAGTTAAAATATACTGAAACTTTACCATCCCACATATATCCAAAATTAATTTGGAACTTAAATTTTTTTGGTTATTCGGACATCCGAAACCAAAGTTATGGACTTGCAAAGGTGAGGGTAACAATAAAAATCGTGAGTAGCGGGTCATCTCCAGAATTCCAATTTTTTGACATTAGTTAAAAAATACCGAAACTTTAACATCGTGTAGATATAAAAAAACATTATAGAATTAAAAAAAAATATTCCAACAACTGAAGCCAAAGTTACGGACCTACAAAGGTGATGGTAACACAAAAAAATCATAACTACCAGCTCATCTCCAGAATTCTTATTTTTCGACAATAGTTAAAAAATACCGAAACTTTACCAGCATGTAGATATCAAAAATCGACGTGGAATTAAAAAAAACAGATTATATTGACATTCAAAACCAAATTTATGGACTTGCAAAACGTGATAACAACAACAAAAAAATTTAGTACTTGGTCCATATTATGGACTTGCAAAGATAATGGTAACAATAACAAATCGTTAGTACGTGTTCATCTTCAAAATCCATATTTTTCAATATTAGTTAAAAATACCAAAAAGTTACCCTCATATAGATATCCCAAATTAATTTTTAACTAAAATAAATTTGGTTATGCCGACATCCGAAGTGAAAGTTACAGACTCGCGAAGGTGATGGTAACAAAACAAATCGTGAGTATCTAAATCTCCAGAATTCCCATTTTTCGACATTAGTTAAACAATACATAAACTTTACCATCACATAGATATCCAAAACTAATGTGGAATTACAAAAATCAGATTATTCCGACATCTGAAGCAGAAGTAACGGACTTGCAAAGGTGATGGTAACAATAAAAAATCGTTTGTAGGTGTTCACCTCCGAAAGTCGCATTTTTCGACATTAGTTAAAAAATATCGAAACTTCACCATCACGTAGATATAAAAAATTAATGTTAAATTAAAAAAAAAATCGATTATACCTACATCTGAAGCCAAAGTTACGGACTTGAAAAGGTGATGGTAACAAAAAACGATTGTGAGTACCGGTTCATCTCTAGAATTCCTATTTTTCGACATTAGTTAAAAGATATCAAAAATGTCGAATTAAAAAAATAAAATTATTCCAACATCTGAAGTCCAAGTTAAGTACTTGCAAAGGTGATGGTATAAATAAAAAATCATTAGTAGTTGTTCATCTTTAAAAGTCCAATTTTCGAAATTAGTTAAAAAATATCAAAACTTTACCATCACGTAGATATCCAACATTAATGTGGAATTAAAAAAAATCAGATTATACCAAAATTTGAAGCCAAAGTTATGGACTTACAAAGGTGATGGTAACAACAAAAATCCTGGTGTCGTGTCATATCCAGAATTCTCATTTTTCGACATTAGTTAAAAAATACTGAAACTTTACTAGCATGTAGATATCCAAAATTAATTTGGAATTGAAAAAATCAGATTATTCCGACATCTGAAGCCAAAGTTGGACTTGCAAAGGTGATGGTAACAAAAAACAATCGTTAGTATGTCTTCATCTCCAAAAATCCTATTTTTTGGACATTAGTTAAAAAAACCGAAACTTTACCATCACAAAGATATCTTAAATTAATTTGGAATTAAAAAAAATCAAATTATTCCGTCATCCGAAGCCAAAGTTACGGACTTGCAAACGTGATGGTAATAAAGAAAATCGTGAGTACATGGTCATCTCCAAAATTTCTATTTTTTGAACTTAGTTAAAAAATATAAAAACTTTACCATCACGTAGATATTAAAAAATAATGTAGAACTAAAAACAATCATATGATTCCCACATACGAAACCAAAGTTACGGACTTGCAAATGTTATTGTAACCAAAACAAATCGTAAGTACTGGTTCATCTACAGAATTCCTATTTTTCGACATACTTAAAAAATACCAAAACTTTACCAGCACGTAGATATCCAAAATAAATGTGGAATTAAAAAATGAGATTATTCAGACATCTGAATCCAAAGTTATTGACATGCAAATGTGATGGTATCAATAAAAAATCGTTAGTATGTCTTCATCTTTAAAAATCCAATTTTTTGGCATTAGTTAAAAAAAACCGAAACTTTACCATCACAAAAATATCTTAAATTAATTTGGAATTAAAAAAAATCAGATTAACCCATCATCCGAAGCCAAAGTTACGGACTTGCAAACGTGATGGTAACAAAGAAAATCATGAGTACAAGATCATCTCCAAAATTTCAATTTTTTGACATTAATTAAAATAGATCGAAAATTTACCATCACGTAGATATTGAAAAATAATGTAGAACTAAAAAATATCGAAACTTTCCCATCACGTAGATATCCAAAATTAATGTGCAGTTAAAAAAATCAGATTATATCGACATCGGAAGCCAAAGTTACGGACTTGCAAAGGTGACGGTAACAACAAAAAACTGCGAGTACCGGGTCATCTCCAGAATTCCAATTTTTTGACATTAGGTAAAATATACAAAAACTTTACCATCAACTAGATATAAAAAACAATATAGAATTAAAAAAATCATATGATTCCAACAACCGAAGCCAAAGTTACAGACTTGCAATGGTGATGGTAACAAAAACAAATCGTGAATACATGTTCATCTCCAGAATTCCGATTTTTCGACATTAACAATAGTTAAAAAATACCGAAGCTTTACCATCATGTAGATATCAAAAAATTGCGTGGACTATAAAAAAAAGGTTATTCCGATATCCAAAGCCAAAGTTATGTACTTGCAAAAGTGATGCTAACAATAAAAAATTCTTAGTATGGGTTAAAAAATATCAAAACTTTACAATTACGTATATATCCAAAATTAATGTGGAATTAAAAAAATCAAATTATACCGACGTAAGAAGCTAATGTTACGAACTTCTAAAGGTGATGGTAACAACAAAAATCTTGAGTACCACGTCATATCCAAAATTCCATTTTTTACCTTAATTAAAAAATATTGAAACTTTACCATCACAAAGATATCTTAAATTATTATAGAATTAAAAAAATCAGATTATACCAACATCCAAAGCCAAAGTTACGGACGTGCAAAGGTGATGGTAACAAAGAAAATCGTAAGTACGGGTTCATCTTAAGAATTCCAATTTTTCGACATTAGTTAAAAAATATTGAAAATTTACAATCACATAGATATCAAAAATTAATTTAGAATTTAAAAAAAATATGGTTATTCCGACATCCTAAGCCAGAGTTAAAGATTTGCAAAGGTAATGGTAACAAAAAAAATCGTGAGTATCAGGTCATCTCTAGAATTCCAAATTTTGGACATTAATTAAAAAATACTGAAACTTGACCATAGTGTAGATATAAAAAATAATGTAGAATAAAAAAATCATATTATTCCGACATCCAAAGCCAAAGTTACGGACTTGCAAAGGTGATGGTAACAATAAATAATTCCTAGTATGGATTCATGTCCAAAAGTCCCATTTTTTGGCATAAGTTAAAAAATATCAAAACTTTACCATCACGTAGATATCCAAAATTAATGTGGAGTTAAAAAAAATCAGATTATACCGACATCGGAAGCCAAAGTTATGGACCTGCAAAGTGATGGTAACAACAAAAAACCGTGAGTACCGGGCATCTCCATAATTCCAAATTTGCGACGTTAGTTGAAAAATAACAAAACTTTACTATTACGTAGATATCCAAAATTAATATGGAATTAAAAAAATCATATTATTCCGACATCCGAAGCCAAAGTGACGAACTTGGAAAGGTAATGGTAACAAAAACAAATTGTGAGTATGGGTTAATCTCCAGAATTCCTATTTTTCGATATTATAGGAAAATATACCGAAACTTTACCATCATGTAGATATCCAAAATTAATATGGAATTAAAGAAATCAGATTATTTTGACATCTGAAGCCAAAGTTACGGACTTGCAGAAGTCCTATCTTTTCGATATTAGGTAAAAATACATAAAGTTTACCATCACAAAGATATCTCACATTATCGTGGAAGTAAAAAAATCAGATTATACCGACATCGAAAGCCAAAGTTACTGACTTGGAAAGGTGATGGTAACAATGAAAATCATGAGTACCGGGTCATCTCCAAAATTCCAATTTTTCGACATTAGTTAATAAATACCGAAACTTTACCATCACGTACATATTGAAAAATAATGTAGAACTAGAAAAATCATATGATACCTGATAAGGAAGTGGAACTTTGAGGAGTAAAATGTAGATAATAAAACTTTATATAGCAAGCTGTAAAGTAAGAGGAGGAATTTAAGACTGTATTTTAGTTAGGGACTAACATGTAATAAGTCCTTTTATGTAACTGTTTTCAGTTGTATTCTAAGTCATTGCGCCTCTATATAAGGGCCAAGGCTGATCTAATAAAGGGGTTGGATGTTTGAGTTAGAACATTTGAATACTCTGATTTTCTTTCTTTGGAATAAATTTCTCTCTCTAAAAACTTTACTCTTCTTATTTACTAAAGCGATTTAGCGATTCAAGTAACGAGGCTCACCAAACTGGCGACTTCACTGGGGACCGATTAATAATTGGTTCATATTTTGTTTGTTTGAACTTTAGCCGATCTTGAAAACAATTTTAAAGCTTTACGATGAATCTTGAAAATGACCCGTTGGTTCGATCAGCTGTCGAAACACGAAGTTTTTTTTTTCTGCAGAGGACATATGATATACAATAACCACCAGACTCAATCTGAGATAAAATTATGAATGAACCAACTCTTCGATAAGATAAACGCTTTGAACGAGAAATACGATCAGAAAGAACATGAGATTCACTCAGCAAGGCTGAAATCCGAGGTGAAATAAATGAATGAACAAAATGAAGTTGGAAGTCAATCTGTTCGACCTTGCACTGATCGTCAAATCAGGAGTGAGCAGAAGAAGGCGCACTTCAAAGCTCCAAAAGAACGCCACTCTTCTCAAAAAGAAAAGAAAGATAAACAAAAGTATGTCACATCTAGTGACGAGGAGGTTGAGAGTTCTAGATCAGGTTTTAAAAGGCACAGGGAATGATGGGGCTGATCGGAATCTATACGCGGTAATGGGAACAGATGACCATGTTTAAGGTGTTGATTTGAGGAATTCTCCATTGACAAGTGAAATTAAATCTATTACGCTTCTGAAGCGTTTTGTCATCTCAAAAATTGAAAAGTTCAATGGGATGCAGGATCCAGACGATCACATTGAACAATTCAAAAATTACATGATGAATTTCGAGGACGACGACGGTTCTTTAGGAGTAATGAGATGAGAGAAAATAGGGACACAATTATCCAATGCAAGCAAGCAGTTGGAGACAAGTTGAAGGATTACACGAAGCGCTTTGTTTTCAGTCAAAGACTGTTGCCAGGTGATCTGGCTAATGAAACAACCAAAAGAAGAGTTTTAACAGTACCAGAGCTTTGCTGGCTCAAGTTGAAGACCAGATTAAAGTTGAAGAGTCAACTAGGGTTCGAGGGTTAGCAGTTAACATTCCAAAGAATTCAGGACAAGCACCACATAATCAACATAACACATGGAAACCTTCAAATTCTCAACAGGCACGTTCAAGAAACAACAACCTACCACCTCCACATTAATTTTTGATATCTACGTGATGGTAAATTTTCGGTATTTTTTAACTAATGCCGAAAAATAAGAATTCTCGATGAGTTGGTACTCACGATTTGTTTTTTTACCATCACCTTTGGAACTTCGTAACTTTACTTTAGATGTCAGAATAACCAGATTTTTTTAAAAATCCCAAATTAATTTTGGATATCTATGCGATTGTAAATTTTTGGTATTTTTTAACTGATGTCGAAAAATAGGAATTCTTGAGATGAACTCACGATTTGTTATTATTACCATCACCTTTGCAATTCTGTAACTTTGGATTAGGATGTCGGAATCATATGATTGTTTTTTGAATTCTACATTATATTTTGATATCTACGTGATGGAAAAGTTTCGGTAGTTTTAACTAATGTCTAAAAATAGAAAATCTTGGAGATTTTGTTATTTTTAATCGGTACTCACGATTTTTGTTGTTACCATCACCTTTGCAAGTCCATAACTTTGGCTTCAGATGCCAATATAATCTTTTTTTTAATTCCACATTAATTTTTTATATATACGTGATTAGTAAAGTTACTATATTTTTTAATTACTGTCGATGGTAACAAAAACAAATAGTGAGTATTTGATAATCTCGAAAATTACTATTTTTGATATTAGTTAAAAAATAACGAACTTTACCATCACGTAGATATCCAAATTTAATGTGGAATTAAAAAAAAATAAGATTATTTTGTCACCTAAAGTCAAAGTTACGGACTTGCAAAGGTGATGGTGACAATAAAAAATTGTCAGTAGGTGTTCATCTGTAAAAGTACTATTTCTCGACAGAATTTAAAAAACATTGTAACTTTACAAATCAAGTAGACCTTAAAAATTAATGTGGACTTAAAAAACATATTATAATTGCATTACGTAGATATCAAAAAATATTGTAGAATTAAAAAAATATCATATGTTTCCGACATCCGAAGCCAAAGTTAGGGATTTGCAATGGCGATGGTAATAAAAAAAAATCATGATTACCGGTTCATCTCAAGAATTCCTGTTTTTCGACATTAGTTAAAAAAAATACCAAAAAATTACTATCACATAGATGTCCAAAATTAATTTGGAATTAAAAAAATCTGGTTATTCATACATCCGAATCTCCAGAATTCCAAAAACTTTTACATTAGTTAAAAAATACTGAAACTTTACCAACCTATAAATATCAAAAAATAATGTAGAATTCAAAAAAAAAATCATATTATCATGACATTTGAAGCCAAAGTTACGGACTTGCAAAGGTGATGGAAACAAAAGCAAATCTTGAGTACCGGTTCATCTCAAGAATTCCTACTTTTCGAAAATAGTTAGAAAAATACTGAAACTTTACCATCAAGTATATATCAACATTAATTTGGAATTAAAACAAAATCAGGTTATTCAGACATCTGAAGCCAAAGTTACGGACTTGCAAAGATGATGGTAACAATAAAAATCGTGAGTACCGGGTCATCTCCAGAATTTCAATTTTTCGACATTAGTTAAAAAATGCCCAAACTTTACTATCACATAGATATCCAAAATTAATTCGAAATTAAAAAAATAAGATTATTCTGACATCCGAAGCCAAAGTTATGGAGTTGCAAATGTGATGGTAACAATAAAAAAATCGTTAGTAGGTATTCATCTCTAAATGTCCCTATTTTACATTAGTTAAAAAATACTAAAACTTTACCATCACAAAGATATCTTAAATTAGATTATACCGACATCTGAAGACAAAGTTACGGGCTTGCAAAGATGATGGTAGCAAAGAAAATTGTGAGTACCAAGTTATCTCCATAACTCCAATTTTACTATATTACTTAAAAATTACTGAAACTTTACCATCACATACACATTGAAAAATAATCTAGAACTGAAAAATCATATGATTCCGACATCGGAAGCGAAAGTTATGGACTTGCAAAGATTATTGTAACCAAAACAAATCATGAGTATCGGTTCATGTCCAATATTTCTATTTTTCGATATTAGTTAAATATTACCGAAACTTTACCATTATGTAGATATCTAAAAATAATGTCGAATTAAAACAATCAGATTATTTTGCAATCCAAAACCAAGGCTTAATTACTTCCAAAGGTGATGGAACAAAAACAAATCGTGACTACTAGCTCATCCTCTGAATTCTTATTTTTCGACATTAGTTAAAAAATATCGAAACTTTGCCATCATGTAGTTATCAAAAATTGATGTAGAATTGAAAAAATGAGATTATATTGACATCCGAACCCAAAGTTATGGACTTACAAACGTGATAGTAACAACCAAAATTGTTGGTATTGGGTCATCTCCAAAATTCTAATTTTTCGACATTAGTTAAAAATACCAAAATAAATTCATCACTTGGATATCGAAAAATAATGTAGAATAAAAAACTATATGATTCCGACATCCAAAGCAAAAGTTACGGACTTGCAAAAGTGATGGTAACAAAAATAAATAGCGAGTATCGGTTCATCTCCAGAATTCCTTTTTTTTATATTAATTAAAAAATAACCCCAACTTTACAATCACATAGATATCAAAATTAATGCTTAATTAAAAAATAATCACAATTTATTGACAACCAAAGCCAAAGTTATGGACTTGCAAACGTAATAGTAACAACACAATTGTGAGTATTGGGTCACCCCCAGAATTCCAATTTTTCAACACTAGGTAAAAATACCGAAACTTTTCCATCACGTAGATATCCAAAAATAATGCAAAATAAAAAAACAATCATATGATTAAGACATCTGAAGCTAAACATTCGGACTTGCAAAGGTGATAGTATCAAAAAAAAATCGCGAGTATCGGTTCATCTCTAGAATTCCTATTTTTGGACATTCGTTAAAAAATACTGAAACCTTACCATCACGTAGATATCAAAAATTAATGTGGAATTAAAAAATCAGATTATTCCGACATCTAAAGCAAAAGTTACAAACTTCCAAAGGTGATGGCAACAATAAAAAAAAGTAAGTAGGTGTTCATCTCCAAAAGTTCTATTTTTCGACATTAGTTAAAAATACTGAAACTTAACCAACACCTAGATATCGAAAAATATCATAGAATTAAAGACAATCATATGATTCCGACATCTGAAGCCAAAGTTACAGACTTACAAAGGTGATGGTAACAAATCGTGAGTACGGGTTCATCTCCAAAATTCATATTTTTTACATTAATTAAAAAATAGCAAAACTTTACCATCACATAGATATCCAAATTTAAAGTAGAATTAAAAAAATCAGATTATTCTGACATCCAAAGCAAAAGTTACGGACTTGCAAAGGTCATGATAACAATAAAAAATTGTTAGTAGTAGTCCATCTGCAAAAGTCCTATTTTTTCAGTAGTTAAAAAATATTGTAACTTTACTAATCACATAGATATCAAAAGTTAATGTGGAATTGAAAAAACAAATTATATTGGTATCTGAAGCCAAAGTTACCAACTTGCAATGGTGATGGTAACAAAACAAATCGTGAGTACCAATTCATCTCAAGAATTCCTATTCTCGACATTAGTTAAAAAATACCCAAATTTATCATCACACATATATCCAAAATAATTTTGGAATTAAAAAAAAATATGGTTATTCCGAAATCCGAATCCAAAGTTACGGACTTGCAAAGGTGATGATAACAATAAAAATCGTGAGTACCGGGTCATCTCCAGAATTACAATTTTTCGACATTAGTTAAAAAATACCGAAACTTTACCATCGTGTAAATATCGAAAATAGAACTTTTGTAGATGAATACATACTAAAGATTTTTTTATTGTTACTATCACCTTTGCAACTCCGTCACTTTGGCTTCAGATGTCGGAATAATCTGATTTTTTTAATTCCACATTAATTTTGGATATCTACGTGATGGTAAAGTTTCGATATTTTTAACTAATATCGAAAAATAGGAATTCGATAGATGAACCCGTACTCATGATTTGTTTTGGTTGCAATAACCTCTGGAAATCCGTAACTTTGGCTTCGAATGTCGGAATCATGTGATTTTTTATTTCTACTTTATTTTTCAATATCAACGTGATGGTAAAGTTTCTAGACATGACTTGGTAATCACGATTTTCTTTCTTACCATCACGTTTTCAAGTCCGAAACTTTGGCTTTAGATGGCGAAATAATATGATTTTTTTAATTTCACATTAATCTAAGATATCTTTGTGATGGTAACCTTTCGATATTTTTTAACTAATGTCGAAAAATAGAAATTCTGGAGGTGAACCAGGACTCACGATTTTTTATGTTACCATCACCTTCGCACGTCCGTAACTTTGGCTTCAGATGTCAAAAGAATCTGTTTTTTTTAAATAAAAATTATTAATCTATATCTATGTGATGGTAAAGGTTCAGGTTTTTTTTAACTAGTGTAAAAAATAGTAATTATCGAAATGAACCGGTACTCACGATTTTTTTTACCATCACTTTTGCAAGTCCATAAGTTTGGCTTCAGATGTCGGAATTATATGATTTTTATAATTCCATATTATTTTTTGATATCTATATAATGGTACAGTTTTGGTATTTTTTAGCAAATGTCGAAAAAATAGAATTCTGGAGATGACCTGGTATTGTTACCATCACTATTGCAAGTCTGTAACTTTGGCTTTGGATGTCGGAATAATCTGATTTTTTTAATTCCACATTAATTTTGGATATCTACGTGATGGTAAGGTTTTGATATTTTTTAACTTATGTCGAAAAATAGGAGTTTGGAGATGAACACTTGCTAACCATTTTTAATTGTTAACATCACCTTTGCAAGTCCGTAACTTTAGGCTTCGGATGTCGGAGTAATATAACTTTTTTTTAATTTCGATATTATTTTTTGATATCTACGTGATGGTAAAGTTTCAGTATTTTTTCACTAATGTCGGAAAATAGGAATTTTGAAGATGGCGATTTGTTTTTATCACAATAACCTTTGCAAGTCCCTAACTTTGGCTTCAGATGTCGGAATCATATGATTTGTTTTTAATGTCACATTATTTTTTTATACCTGCATGATGTTAAAGATTCAATATTTTTAACAAATTTCGAAAAATAGGAATTCTAGAGATGAACTGGTACTCATGATTGTTTTGATCGCCATCATATTTGCAAGTCCGTAACTTTGACTTCAGATGTCGCAATAATATGATTTTTTAATTCCACATTATTATTCGATATCTATATGATGGTAAAGTTTTGGTATTTTTCAACTAATGTTGAAAAATAGGAATTCTGGAGATGAACCGATACTCACGATTTGTTTTTGTTACCGTCACCTTTGCAAATCCGTAAGTTTGGCTTCAAATGTCGGAATCATATGATTGTTTTTAATTTTACATTATTTTTCGATATATACATCATGGTAAAGTTTCTGTATTTTTTAACTAATATCGAAAAATTAGAACTCTGGAGATGAACCAGTACTCACGATTTGTTTTGGTTATAATAACCTTTGCAAGTCCCTAACTTTGGATTCGGATGTCGGAATAATATGATTTGTTTTTAATATCACATTATTTTTTTATACCTACGTGATGTGAAAGATTCAATATTTTTAACAAATTTCAAAAAATAGGAATTCTAGAGATGAACTGGTACTCATGATTGTTTTGATCGCCATTATATTTGCAAGCCCGTAACTTTGACTTCAGATGTCGCAATAATATGATTTTTTTATTCCACATTATTATTCGATATCTATATAATGGTAAAATTTTGGTATTTTTCAACTAATGTTGAAAAATAGGAATTCCGGAGATGAAGCGATACTCACGATTTGTTTTTGTTACCGCCCCCTTTGCAAATCCGTAACTTTGGCTTCAAATGTTGGAATCATATGATTGTTTTAATTTTATATTAATTTTCGATATCTACGTGATGGTAAAGTTTCGGTATTTTTTAACTAATATCGAAAAATTGGAACTCAGGAGATGAACCAGTACTCACAATTTGTTTTGGTTACAATAACCTTTGCAAGTCTACAACTTTGGCTTTAGGTGTCGGAATCATATTATTGTTTTAGTTCTAAATTATTTTGCAGTTCTGTAACTTTGGTTATGGATATCATAATAATATGATTTTTTAATTCCAAATTATTATTCAATATCTACGTTATGTTAACGTTTCAGTATTTTTCAACTAATGTAGAAAAATAGGAATTCCGGAGATGAACCGATACTCACCATTTGTTTTTGTTACCATTACCTTTTCAAGTCCTTAACTTTGGCTTCCGATATCTACGTGATGGTAAAGTTTCAGTATTTTTTAATTAATATCGGAACTCTATAGATGAATCGGTACTCACGATTTGTTTTGGTTACAATAACGTTTGCAAGTCTGTAACTATGGCTTCAAGTGTTAGAATCATATGGTTTTTTTAGTTCTAAATTATTTTGCAATATCTTCATGATGGTTTCGTTATTTTTTAACTAATGTCAAAAAATTGGAATTTTGGAGATGACCCGATACTCACGATTTTCTTTGTTACCATCACGGTTTCAAGTCCGTAACTTTGGCTTTGGATGGCTGAATAATTTGATTTTTTTAATTCCACATTAATTTAAGGTATTTTCGTGATGCTAAAGTTTTAGTATTTTTAACTAATGTCGAAAAATAGAAATTTTGTAGATGAATTACCTACTGGCGATTTTTTATTGTTACGATCACCTTTGTAACTCTGTAACTTTGGGTTCAGATGTCGGTATAATCTGCTTTTTTTATTCCATATTAATTTTGGATTTCTACGTGATGGTAAAGTTTCAATATTTTTTAACTAATGTAAAAAAACTTGAAGTCTAGAGATGAACCCGTAGTCACGATTTGTTTTGGTTACAATAACCTCTACAAGCCCATAACTTTTGCTTCGAATATCAGAATCTATGATTTTTTCGTTCTACTTTATGTTTCAATATCGACGTGATGGTAAAGTTTCGTTATTTTTAAACTAATGTTAAAATTTTGGAATTCTAAGCATGACTTGGTATTCACAATTTTCTTTGTTACGATCAAGTTTGCAAGTCCGTAACTTTGGCTTTGGATCGGTGAATAATCTGATCTTTTTAATTCCATATTAATTTAAGATATCTTTGTGGTGGTAAAGTTTCGGTATTTTTTGCTAATATTAAAAAATAGGACTTTTGGAGATGAACCCGTACTAACGATGTTTTATGTTACAATCACCTTTGCAAGTCTGTAACTTTGGCTTCATATGTTGGAATCATATGATTTTATTTTAATTGTACATTATTTTTTGATATCAACTTGATGGTAATGTTTCAGTATTTTTCAACTAATTGCAAAAAATTGGAACTTTGGAGATGACCCGCACAATAACTCTATTTGAATAAGTATGAAATATATGTTCTCTTTGTAGTGATTTCAAAATACTTAAATAGATTAGGGAACCTTATATTAAAAAAATAATTTAATAATAATTAATAGTTAATTTCAATATCTTTAAATATTATATAGGATATTATTTATTATAATTATCACAAATAAAATCCATATATAAAATAATCTTATTCTGAGAATACAAACAATAAATTTCCACAAAAATTCTTCTACTGTGAGTAATTTCGAATTGTTCAGCAACATGTGAAAAATAATACTATTTACTAAAACATTACAATGAGAGATAGCATACCAAACTCGAAAAATATTATCTTATTTTTCTATCATAGAGTAGGTATAGTATGAAGCAAATACTTGACAATTATATCGACAAATCTAAGGGTATATGTTGTTTGTTCAAAATAAAGAGTTGCGTTCCAAATCCGTAACTTTGGCTTCAGATTTCCGAATCTTATGATTTTTTTAAATTCTACATTATCTTTCGATATCTAGTTGATTGTAAAGTTTATGTATTTTTTTAACTAATATAAAAAATTGGAATTATGGAGATGACCCGGTACTCACCATTTTTTTGTTACCATCACCTTTGCAAATATGTAACATTGGATTCAAAAGTCGGATATCTGCATGATAGTAAAGTTTTGCTATATTTGTTAACTAATTTCGAAAAATAGGACTTTTGGAGATGAATACCTATTAACGATTTTTTATTGCTACCATCACCTTTGCAAGTCCGTAACTTTGGAATCAGAAGTCATAATAATCTTATTTTTTAATTCGATAATATTATGGTAAAATTTTGATATTTTTTAACTAATGACAAAAAATAAGAATTCTAGAGATTAGTACTCACGATTTGTTTTTGTTGCCATCATATTTTCCATTATGTAACTTTGGCTTCGGATGTCGGAATAATATGATTTATTTACAATATTTATGTAATGGTAAATCTTCGGTATTATTTAACTAATATCGAAAAATAGGAATTCTTGAGATAACCGATACTCAAGATTTGTTTTTGTTACCATCACCTTTGCAATTTCGTAAGTTTGGTTTCGAATGTCAGAGTCATATGAATATTTTTAATTCTACATTATTTTTCAATATCTACGTGATGGTAAAGTTTATGTATTTTTTAACTAATATCGCAAAATTGGAATTCTAGAGATGACCTTGTACTCACGATTTTTGTTGTTACCATCACCTTTGCAAGTCTGTAACTTTGGCTTCAGTTGTCGGTATAATAGGTTTTTTTAACTAATGTCGAAAAATAGGATTTGTTGAGATAACCAATACTCAAGATTTGTTTTTGTTACCATCACCTTTTCAATTTCGTAACTTTGATTTCGAATGTCAGAATCATATGAATATTTTTAATTCTACATTATTTTTCAATATCTACGTGATGGTAAAGTTTATGTATTTTTTTAACTAATATTGAAAAATTAGAATTCTAGAGATGACCCTGTACTCACGATTTTTGTTTTTACCATCACCTTTGCAAGTATGTAACTTTGGCTTCAGTTGTCGGTATAATATGATTATTTTTAATTCAACATTAGTTCTGGATATGTACGTGATGGTAAAGTTTCGATACTTTTTAACTAATGTCGAAAAATAGGAATTTTGGAAACGAACACCTGCTAACGATTTTTTATTGTTACCATCACCTTTGCAAGTCCATAACTTTGGCTTCGGGTGTCGGAATAATCTTATTTGTTTAATTCCATATTAATTTTCGATATCTACGCTATGGTAAATTTTTGATATTTTTTAAATAATGTAGAAAATAGGAACTTTGGAGATGAACACATACTCACGATTTGTTTTTATTACCATCACCTTTGTAAGTCCGTAACTTCGGCTTCGGATGTCAAAATAATCGGATTTTTTTAATTCCACATTATTTTTAGACATCTACATGATGGTGAAGTTTCCGTATTATTGAACTAATGTAACAAAATTGGAATTCTAAAGATGACCCGATACTCACCATATTTTTCTTATCATCACCGTTGCAAGTCCGTAACTTTGACTTAAAATTTCGGAAAAATATGATTATCTTAATTCCACATTAACTTTGGATATCTACGTGATGGTAAAGTTTTGTAATTTTTTAACTATGTCGAAATATAAGACTTATGGAGATGAACCGGTACTCACAATTTGTTTTGTTTACATACAATAACCTTTGGAAGTCCGTAACTTTGGCTTCGGATGTTAGAATCATATGATTTTTTAGTTCTATATTATTTTTCAATATCTACATGATGGTAAATATTTTGTATATTTTAACTAATGTAAAAAATTAGAATTCTGTAGATGACCTGGTACACACAATTTTCTTTGTTACCATCACCTTTTCAAGTCCGTAACTTTGGCTTCAATTGTTAGTATAATCTGTTTTTTTTCTAATTCCACACTAATTTAAGATATCTACTTGATGATACAGTTTCGGTATTTTTAACTAATGTTAAAAAATAGGAATTCTATAGATGAACCAGTAACTGATTCTATACATACTAACGATTTTTTATTGTTACCATGACTTTTGCAAGTCCGTAACTTTGGCTTTGGATGTCGGAATAATCTGATTTTTTTCAATTCCATATTAATTTTGGATATCTACGTGGTTTTAAAGTTTCGATATTTTTAACTAATGTCAAAAAGTTGGAATTCTAGAGATCACCCGTTACTCTTGATTTTTTGTTGTTACCATCACGTTTGCAAGTCGTAACTTTGACTTCAGAAGTCAGTATAATATTTTTTTAATTCCACATTAATTTAGATATCTATGTGATGGTAAAGTTTAGATATTTTTTAATTAATGCCGAAAAATGGGACTTTCGGAGATTAACACCTACTAACGATTTTTTATTGTTACCATCACCTTTACAACTCCGTAACTTTTGCTTCGGATGTCGGAATAATTTGATTTTTTTTAATTCGACATTAATTTTGGATATATATGTGATGGAAAATTGTCGTATTTTTTAACTAATGTCGAAAAATAGGAATTTTGTAGATGAACCGGTACTCACGATTTGTTTTTGTTACCATCCCCTTTGCAAGTCCGTAACTTTGGCTTCGAATGTCAGAATAATATGATTTTTTAATTCTAGATTATTTTTTAATATCTACATGATGGTCGAAACTTTGGAATTCTAAAGATTACTCGGTACTCACGATTTTCTTTATTATCATCACATTTGCAAGTCCGTAAATGTGGTAAATTTATTGTATTTTTTTAACTATGGTCGAAAAATAGGACTTTTGCAGATGAAAACCTACTAACAATTTTTTTATAACTAGTATCACCTTTCAAAATCCGTAACTTTGGCTTCGGGTGTTAGAATAATCTTATTTTTTTTATCGCACATTAATTTTGGATATCTATCCGGATACTCACGATTTGTTCTTGTAAATTTTCGGCATTTTTTAAACTAATGTAAAAAAAATAGAAATTCTTGAGATGAACCTGTACACACGATTTGTTTTTGTTACCATCACCTTTACAAGTCTGGAACTTTAGCTTCGGATGTCAGAATGATATGATTTTTTTTTTTAATTCTACATTATTTTTCAATTTCTACGTGATGGTAAAGTTTTGGTATTTTTTAGCTAATGTAGAAAAATTGGTGTTCTAGATATGACTCGTTCGGTACTTACAATTTTTGTTGTTACCATCACCTTTGCAAGTCCATAACTTTGGCTTCAGATGCCAATATAATCTTTTTTTATTCCACATTAAATTTTTATATCTATGTGATTAATAAAGTTACAATATTTTTAACTACTGTCGAAAAATAGGCCTTTTGAAGATGAACACCTACTAACACTTTTTTATTGTTCCTATCACCTTTGCAAGTCTGTAACTTTGCTTCGAATGTCGGTATAATATTATTTTTTTAAATTCTACAATAATTTTTTACATCTATGTGATTAGTAAAGCTGTAGTATTTTTGTAACTACTATCGAAAAATAGGACTTTTGTAGATCAAGACTTACTAACAATTTTATATGATTACCAACTCATTTGCAAGTCCGTAACTTTTGCTTCGAGTGTTAGAATAATCTGATTCTTTTAATTCCACATTAATTTTAGATATCTATGTGATGTAATGTTTCGCTATTTTTTACTAATGTCGAAAAATAGGAATTCTAGAGATGAACCGATATGAATGATTTGTTTTTGTTACCACCAAATTTGCAAGTCCGTAACTTTGGTTTCAGATGTCGGAATCATATTTTTTTAATTCTACCGTATTTTTTGATATCTACGTGATGGAAAAGTTTTGGTATTATTAACTAATAAACAAATTAGAATTCTGGGGATGACCCGGTACTCACGATTTTTATTGTTAACATCACCTTTGCAAGTTCGTAACTTTAGCTTCAGATGTTAGAATAACCATTTTTTTAATTCCAAATTATTTGGATATCGATGTGATAGTAAATTTTTGGCATTTTTTAACTAATGTCGAAAAATAAAATTCTTGGGATGAACGGGTCGGTATATAGCAATCATATTTTTTGACTTTTATGTGATGGTAAAGTGACGATATTTTTTAACTAATGTTAAAAAATTTAATTTCTGGATATGACCCGGTCGGTACTCACGATTTTTGTTGTTACCATCACATTTACAAGTCCATAACTTTAGCTTCGGATGCCAATATAATTTTTTTTAATTCCACATTAATTTTTGATATCTACGTGATTAGTAAAGTTTCAATATTTTTTAACTACTATCGTAAAATAGGCCTTTTGCAGATGAACACCTACTAACAATTTTTTTTATTGTTACCATCACCTTTACAAGTCCGTAACTTTTGCTTCGGATGTCGGAATAATCTGATTTTTTAATTCCACGTTAATTTTGGATATCTACATGATGGTAAAGTTTCGGTATTTTTTAACTATTGTAAAAAAATAGGAATTCTAGAGATGAACTGATACTCACAATTTGTTTTTGTTACCATCATCTTCGCAAGTCCGTAACTTTTGCTTCAGATGTCAAAATAAATTTTTATGATACTAAGTTATTTTTTATATCTTCCTTATGGTAAACTTTTGTTATTTTTTAACTAATGTCTAAAAATTGGAATTCTAGAGATGACCCAGTACTCATAATTTTTATTGTTACCATCACCATTACAAGTCCGTACCTTTAGCTTCGGAGGTCGGAATAACTAGATTTTTTGAATTCCAAATTTATTTTGGATATATATATATATGTGATGGTAAATTTTCTGCATTTTTAACTAATGTCGAAAAACAAAATTCTTGAGATGAATCGATACTCAAGATTTGTTTTTCTTACCATCACTTTTGCCTTTGGCTTTGGATGTCGGAATCCTATGATTTTTTTTTTGATTCTATATTATTGTTTGATATCTACGTGATGGTAAATTTTATGTATTTTTTAACTAATGTCAAAAAATTGAAATTGTGGAGATGACTCGGTACTCACAATTTTTGTTGTTACCATCGCCTTTACAAGTACGTACCTTAGCTTCAGATGCCAATATAATCTGTTTTTTTTTTAATTTCACATTAAGTTTTGATATCTACGTGATTGGTAAAGTTCTGGTATTTTTTAAATATTGTCGAAAATAAGGACTTTTGCAGATGAACACTTATCAACATTTTTTATTGTTACCATCACCTTTTCAAGTCTGTAAATTTGGCTTCCGGTGTCGGAATAATATGATTTTTTTAATTCCAAATTAATATTGGATATCTACGTGATGGTAAAGTTTTGGTATTTTTTAACTAATGTAAAAAAGCGGAATTCTAGAGATGAACTGATACACACGATTTGTTTTTGTTACCATCATCTTCACAAGTCTGTAACTTTCGCTTCAGATGTCGAAATTAATTTTTTTAATACTACATTATTTTTTGATATCTTCGTGATGGTAAAGTTTTGGTATTTTTTAACTAATGTCAAAAAATTGGAATTCTGGAGATGACCCGGTAATCATGATTTTTATTATTACCATCACCTTTGCAAGTTAGTAACTTTAGCTTCGGAGGTCGGAATAACCAGATTTTTTTAATTCCAAATTTATTTTGGATATCTATGTGATGGTAATGTTTTGGTATTTTTTAACTAATGTCGAAAAATAGAAATTCTTGAGATGATCCTGTACTCACGATTTGTTTTTGTTACCATCACCTTTGCAATTCTGTAACTTTTCAGAATACATTATTTTTCGATTTCTATGCGATTGTAAAGTTTCGGTATTTTTTCACTAATGTAGAAAAATAGGTATTCTAGATATGACTCGGTCAGTAGTCACGATTTTTGATATTACCATCACATTTGACTTCCATAACTTTAGCTTCGGATGCCAATACAATATTTTTTTTTAAATTCCACATTAATTTTTTATATCTACGTAATTTGTAAAGTTATCGTATTTTTAACTACTGTAATAAAATATTCCTTTTGCAGATGAACACCTACTAACATTTTTTTATTCTTACCATCACCTTTGCAAGTCCATAACTTTTGCTTCGGATGTCGGAATAATTCGATTTCTCTAATTCCACATTAATTTTGGATATCTACGTGATGGTAAATTTTTTGTATTTTTTAACTAATGTTAAAAATTGGAATTTTGGCGATGAACCAATACTCACGATTTGTTTTTGTTACCATCATCTTTGCAAGTCCGTAACTATGGCTTTGGAGTTCGGAATAATCGTAATATTGCTTTAATTCCACATTAACGTTGGATATCTACCAAATGGTAAAGTTTCGGTATTTTTTACCTAATGTCGAAGTAGGAATTTGGAGATGAACCTGTACACACGATTTGTTTTTGCTACCATCCCGTTTGCAAGTCCGTAAATTTGGCTTCAGATGTCAGAATCATATGATTTTTTTTAATTCTACATTATTTTTCAATATCTATGTGATGGTAAATGTTCAGTATTTTTTACCTAATGTCAAAAATTGGAATTTTAGAGCTGACCGGTACTCACGATTTGTTTTTGTTACCATAACTTTTGCAAGTCTGTAACTAATCATATGAATTTTTTTAATTCCAAATTAATTTTGGATATCTACGTGATGGTAAAGTTTTGGTACTTTTTAACTAATTTCGAAAAATTGGAATTCTAGAGATGAACTGATACTCACGATTTATTTTTGTTACAATCACCTTCGCAAGTCTGTAACTTTGGGATCGAATGTCAGAATAATATAATTTTTTAAATTCTACATGTTTTTTTATATCTACATGATGGTAAAGTTTAGGTATTTTTCTACTAATGTCGAAATATTTTAATTCTGGAGATGACCCGGTACACACGATTTTCTTTGTTATCATCACCTTTGCAAGTCCGTAACTTTGGCTTTGGATGTCGGTATAAGCTGATTTTTTTATTCCACATTAATTTTGGATCTTTATGTGATAGATTTTTGGTATTATTTAACTAATGTTGAAAAATAGGAATTCTTGAGATGAACATATACTCACAATTTTTGTTGTTACTTTGTAAGTTCATATCTTTAGCTTCGAATGTTAAAACAAATATATTCATTTTTAATTCCAAATAAATTTTGGATATCTATATGATGGTAAATTTTCGGTATTTTTAACTGATGTCCAAAAATAGGATTTCTTGATATGAACCGGTACTGAGGATTTGTTTTTGTTACCATCACATTTGCAATGCCGTAACTTTGGCTTCGGATTTCAGAATCATATGATTATTTTTAGTTCTACATTAATTTTTGATATCTACGTGATGGTAAAGTTTCCATATTGTTTAACTAATGTCGAAAAATTGAAATTCTCGAGATGACCCGGTACTCACTATTTTGTTCTTACCATCACCTTGCAAGTCCGTAGATGCTGGTATAATATTATTTTTTAATTTAACATTAATTTTTTATATGTACGTGATGGTAAAGTTTCGATACATTTTTAACTAATGTCGAAAAATAGAACTTTTGAAAATGAACACCTACTAACGATTTTTTATTATTACCATCACCTTTGCAAGTCCATATAATCTTATTTTTTTAATGTCAAAAAATAAGAATTCTAGACATGACCCGGGACTCACGATTTTGTTTATTACCATCCTTTTTGCAAGTCCGTAAGTTTGGCTTCAGATGTCGGAATAATCTGATTTTTTTAGTTCAACTTTAATTTTGGATATCTATATCATGGTAAAGTTTTGGTATTTTTTTAATAATGACAAAAAATAGGAATTTTGGAGATTAACCCGTACTCACGATTTGTTTTTGTTAACATCACCTTCGCAAGTCCGTAACTTTGGCTTCGAATGTCGGAACACTATGGTTTTTATAATTTTACATTATTTTTCGATATCTATGTGATTGAAATGTTTTGATATTTTTTTCTAATCTTGAAAAATTGGAATTATGGAGATAACCTGGTACTCACGATTTGTTTACCATCACCTTTGCAAGTCTGTAACTTTGGCTTCAGATTTCGGAATCATATGAATTTTTTAGTTCTATATTATTTTATGATATCTGCGTGATGGTAAAGTTTCATATTTTTTAACTAATGTAAAAAAATCGAATTCTGGAGATGACCTAGTACTCACGATTTTTGTTGTTCTCATCACTTTTGCAAGTCCGTAACTTTCGCTTCAGATGTCGGAATCATATGATTCTTCTAGTTCTACATTATTTTTTAATACCTACGTGAGGGTAAAGTTTCAATATTTCTTAACTCACGTAGAAAAATTGGAATTCTGGAAATGATCTGGTACTCACGATTAATTTTGTTACCATCACCTTTGCAAGTCCCTAACTTTGGCTTTAGAGTTCTGAAAAATCTTATTTTTCTAAATCAATATTAACTTTGGATATTTTTACGTGACGGTAAAGTTTTGTTAGTTTTTAACTATGTCGAAAAATAGGAATTCTGGAGATGATTCGCTACTCAAGGTTTGTTTTGGTTACAATAACCTTTGCAAGTTCATGATTTTGGCTTCAAATGTCAGAATCATATGATTGTTTAGTTCTACATTATTTTTCAATATCTACGTGATGGTAAAGTTTTGGTATTTTTTAACTCACGTTAGAAATTGGAATTCTTGGGATGAACCCGTACTCATGATTTGTTTTGGTTACTATAACCTTTGGAAGTCCTTAAATTTGGCTTCGTATGTCAGAATCATATGATTTTTTTAGTTCTACTTTACTTTTCAATATCTATGTCATTGTAAAGTTTTGGTATTTTTTAACTAATGTCAAACAATTGGAATTTTGTAGATGGCCTTGTACTCACGATTTGATTTTTTACGATCACCTTCGCAAGTCTGTAACTTCTGCTTCGATGTCAGAATAATCTGATTTTTTAATTCCATATAAATTTTTGATATCTACGTGATCGTAAAAATTCTATATTTTTAACTAATGTCGAAAAATACGAATTCTTGAGAAGAACCGGTACTCACGATTTGTTTTTGTTACCATCACCTTTGCAAGTCCGTAACTTTGGATTCGGATGTCGGAATCATATGAATATTTTTTCAATTCTACATTATATTTGGATATCTACGTGATGGAAAAGTTTTGGTATTTTTAACTAATGTCTAAAAATAGAAAATCTTGGAGATGACGTTATTTTTAACCTGTACTCACGATTTTTGTTGCTACCATCACCTTTGCAAGTCCATAACTTTGGCTCCAGATGTCAATATAATCTGTTTTTTTAATTCCACGTTAATTTTTTTTATATCTATGTGATTGTAAAGTTTTGGTATTTTTTATCTAATATCCAAAAATAGGATTTATGGAGATGAAGTGATACTCATGATTTGTGATTGTTACCATTACTTGGCAAGTCCGCAACTTTGGCTTCAGATGTCGAAATAATATGATTTTTTTAATTCTACATCTATGCGATAGTAAAGTTACTATATTTTTTAACTAATGTAAAAAAACTGGAATTTTAGAGATGACCCGGTACTCGCGATTTATTGGTACCATTACAATTGCAAGTCCGTTACTCTTGCTTCGGATGTCAGAATAACTAGATTTTTTAAAATTCCTAATTAACTTTAGATAACTATGTGATGGTAAATTTTTGGTATTTTTTAACTAATGTCGAAAAATAGAAATTCTTGAGATGAATAGGTACTCACGATTTGTTTTTGTTACCATCACCTTTGCAAATGCGTAACTTTTACTTCGGATGTCGTAATCATATGATTTTTTTAATTCTGTTTTTATTTTTCGATATCTACGTGATTGTAAAGTTTTGATATTTTTTTAATTAATGTCGAAAAATTATAATTCTGGATATGCCCGTAACTTTGGCTTCAGATGTCGGTATAATATGACTTTTTTTAATTCAACATTAATTTTGGATATGTAAGTGATGGTAAACTTTCGATACTTTTTAACTAATGTCGAAAAATAAGATTTTTTGGAGATGAACACCTACTAGTAATTTTATATTATTACCTTCACCTTTGCAAGTCCATAACTTTGGCTTCAGATGTCGGAATAATGTGATTTTTTTTAAATTCTACATTAATTTTTTATATCTATGTGATTCTTGAGATGAACCGGTACTCACGATTTGTTTTTGTTACCACCACATTTGGATGTCCGTAATTTTGGCTTCAGATGTCGGAATCATATGATTATTTTTTTAATTCTACATTATATTTCGATATCCACGTGATGGAAAAGTTTCTGTATTTTTAACTAAAGTCTAAAAATTGAAATTCTGGGGATGATGTTATGTTTAACCCGTACTCACGATTTTTGTTGTTACCATCACCTTTGCAAGTCCATAACTTTGTCTTCAGATGCCAATATAATCTGGTTTTTTAATTCCACATTACTTTTTGATATCTACGTGATTAGTAAAGTTACTATATTTTTTAACTACTGTCGAATAATAGTACTTTTGGAGATGTTTAAACAATTGTTTATTGTTTCCATCGCCTTTGCAAGTCCGTAACTTTGGCTTCACATGTCGAAATAATTTGATTTTTTTAAATTCTGCATTAATTTTGGATATGTACGTAATGGTAAAGTTGAGGTGTTTTTTAACTAATGTCGAAAAATAAGAATTCTGGAGAAGAACTGATACTTACGATTTGTTTTTGTTACCATCACCTTTGCAAGTCCGTAAGTTTGGCTTTAGATGCCGAATCATACGATTGTTTTCTTAATTCCACATTATTTTTTGATATCTACGTGATGGTAAAGTTTATGTATTTTTTTAACTAATGTCAAAAAATAAGAATTTTGGTGATGAGTTGGTACTTACGATTTTTTTTTGTTACTATCACCTTTGCAAGTCCGTAACTTTGGCTTCAGATTTAAGAATAACCAGATTTTTTTTAAATCCCAAATTAATTTTGGATATTGTCGAAAAATAGAAATTCTTGTGATGAACCGGTACTCACGATTTGTTTTTGTTACCATCACCTTTGCAAGTCTGTAACTTTGGTTTCGGATGTCGGAATCTTATGATTATATTTTTAATTCTACATTATATTTCGATATATGCGTGATGGTAAAGTTTAGGTATTTTTAACTAATGTCTAAAAATAGAAAATCTGGAGATAACGTTATTTTTAACAGGTACTCACGATTTTTGTTGTTACCATCCCCTTTGCAAGTCCATAACTTTGGCTTCAGATGCCAATATAATCTTTTTTTTTATCCCACATTAATTTTTTATATCTAAGTGATTAGTAAAAGTTACAGTATTTTTTAACTACTGTCGAATAATACGACTTCTGCAGATGTTTAAACAATTGTTTATTCTTACCATCACCTTTGCAAGTGTGTAACTTTGGCTTCGCGTGTCGGAATAATCTGATTTTTTTTTAATTCCACATCAATTTTGGATATGTACGTAATGGGAAAGTTTCAATTGTTTTTAACGAATGTCGAAAAATAGGATTTTTGGAGATGAACTGATACGCACTATTAGTTTTTGTTACCATCAATCACCTTTGCAAGTCCGTAAGTTTGGCTTTAGATGTCGGAATCATACAATTGTTTTTTTTTAATTCCACATTATGTTCTGATATCTACGTAATGATAAAATTTATGTATTTTCTAATTAATGTCGAAAAATAAGATTCTGGAGATGAGTACTTACGATTTGTTTTTGTTACCATCACATTTACAAGTCCGTAACTTGGGATTCGGATTTCGGAATAACCATATTTTTTTAAATCCCATATTAATTTTGGATATCTATGTGATTGTAAATTTTTGGTATTTTTTAACTAATGTCGAAAAATAGGAATTCTTGAGATGAACCGGTACTCACGATTTGTTTTTGTTACCATCACCTTCGCAAGTCCGTAATTTTGGCTTCAGATGTCGGAATCATATGATTATTTTTTTAATTCTACATTATATTTCGATATCCACGTGATGGAAAAGTTTCTGTATTTTTAACTAAAGTCTAAAAATTGAAATTCTGGAGATGATGTTATGTTTAACCCGTACTCACGATTTTTGTTGTTACCATCACCTTTGCAAGTCCATAACTTTGTCTTCAGATGCCAATATAATCTGGTTTTTTAATTCCACATTACTTTTTGATATCTACGTGATTAGTAAAGTTACTATATTTTTTAACTACTGTCGAATAATAGGACTTTTGGAGATGTTTAAACAATTGTTTATTGTTTCCATCGCCTTTGCAAGTCCGTAACTTTGGCTTCACATGTCGAAATAATTTGATTTTTTTAAATTCTGCATTAATTTTGGATATGTACGTAATGGTAAAGTTGAGGTGTTTTTTAACTAATGTCGAAAAATAAGAATTCTGGAGAAGAACTGATACTTACGATTTGTTTTTGTTACCATCACCTTTGCAAGTCCGTAAGTTTGGCTTTAGATGCCGAATCATACGATTGTTTTCTTAATTCCACATTATTTTTTGATATCTACGTGATGGTAAAGTTTATGTATTTTTTTAACTAATGTCAAAAAATAAGAATTTTGGTGATGAGTTGGTACTTACGATTGTTTTTTGTTACTATCACCTTTGCAAGTCCGTAACTTTGGCTTCAGATTTAAGAATAACCAGATTTTTTTTAAATCCCAAATTAATTTTGGATATTGTCGAAAAATAGAAATTCTTGTGATGAATCGGTACTCACGATTTGTTTTTGTTACCATCACCTTTGCAAGTCTGTAACTTTGGTTTCGGATGTCGGAATCATATGATTATATTTTTAATTCTACATTATATTTCGATATATGCGTGATGGTAAAGTTTAGGTATTTTTAACTAATGTCTAAAAATAGAAAATCTGGAGATAACGTTATTTTTAACAGGTACTCACGTTTTTTGTTGTTACCATCCCCTTTGCAAGTCCATAACTTTGGCTTCAGATGCCAATATAATCTTTTTTTTTATCCCACATTAATTTTTTATATCTAAGTGATTAGTAAAAGTTACAGTATTTTTTAACTACTGTCGAATAATACGACTTCTGCAGATGTTTAAACAATTGTTTATTCTTACCATCACCTTTGCAAGTGTGTAACTTTGGCTTCGCGTGTCGGAATAATCTGATTTTTTTCAACATCAATTTTGGATATGTACGTAATGGGAAAGTTTCAATTGTTTTTAGCGAATGTCGAAAAATAGGATTTTTGGAGATGAACTGATACGCACTATTAGTTTTTGTTACCATCAATCACCTTTGCAAGTCCGTAAGTTTGGCTTTAGATGTCGGAATCATACAATTGTTTTTTTTAATTCCACATTATGTTCTGATATCTACGTAATGATAAAATTTATGTATTTTCTAATTAATGTCGAAAAATAAGATTCTGGAGATGAGTACTTACGATTTGTTTTTGTTACCATCACATTTACAAGTCCGTAACTTGGGATTCAGAATTCGGAATAACCATATTTTTTTAAATCCAATATTAATTTTGGATATCTATGTGATTGTAAATTTTTGGTATTTTTTAACTAATGTCGAAAAATAGGAATTCTTGAGATGAACCGGTACTCACGATTTGTTTTTGTTACCATCACCTTCGCAAGTCCATAATTTTGGCTTCAGATGTCGGAATCATATGATTATTTTTTTAATTCTACATTATATTTCGATATCCACGTGATGGAAAAGTTTCTGTATTTTTAACTAAAGTCTAACAATTGAAATTCTGGAGATGATGTTATGTTTAACCCGTACTCACGATTTTTGTTGTTACCATCACCTTTGCAAGTCCATAACTTTGTCTTCAGATGCCAATATAATCTGGTTTTTTAATTCCACATTACTTTTTGATATCTACGTGATTAGTAAAGTTACTATATTTTTTAACTACTGTCGAATAATAGGACTTTTGGAGATGTTTAAACAATTGTTTATTGTTTCCATCGCCTTTGCAAGTCCGTAACTTTGGCTTCACATGTCGAAATAATTTGATTTTTTTAAATTCTGCATTAATTTTGGATATGTACGTAATGGTAAAGTTGAGGTGTTTTTTAACTAATGTCGAAAAATAAGAATTCTGGAGAAGAACTGATACTTACGATTTGTTTTTGTTACCATCACCTTTGCAAGTCCGTAAGTTTGGCTTTAGATGCCGAATCATACGATTGTTTTCTTAATTCCACATTATTTTTTGATATCTACGTGATGGTAAAGTTTATGTATTTTTTTAACTAATGTCAAAAAATAAGAATTTTGGTGATGAGTTGGTACTTACGATTTTTTTGTTACTATCACCTTTGCAAGTCCGTAACTTTGGCTTCAGATTTAAGAATAACCAGATTTTTTTTAAATCCCAAATTAATTTTGGATATTGTCGAAAAATAGAAATTCTTGTGATGAACCGGTACTCACGATTTGTTTTTGTTACCATCACCTTTGCAAGTCTGTAACTTTGGTTTCGGATGTCGGAATCATATGATTATATTTTTAATTCTACATTATATTTCGATATATGCGTCATGGTAAAGTTTAGGTATTTTTAACTAATGTCTAAAAATAGAAAATCTGGAGATAACGTTATTTTTAACAGGTACTCACGATTTTTGTTGTTACCATCCCCTTTGCAAGTCCATAACTTTGGCTTCAGATGCCAATATAATCTTTTTTTTATCACACATTAATTTTTTATATCTAAGTGATTAGTAAAAGTTACAGTATTTTTTAACTACTGTCGAATAATACGACTTCTGCAGATGTTTAAACAATTGTTTATTCTTACCATCACCTTTGCAAGTGTGTAACTTTGGCTTCGCGTGTCGGAATAATCTGATTTTTTTTAATTCCACATCAATTTTGGATATGTACGTAATGGGAAAGTTTCAATTGTTTTTAGCGAATGTCGAAAAATAGGATTTTTGGAGATGAACTGATACGCACTATTAGTTTTTGTTACCATCAATCACCTTTGCAAGTCCGTAAGTTTGGCTTTAGATGTCGGAATCATACAATTATTTTTTTTAATTCCACATTATGTTCTGATATCTACGTAATGATAAAATTTATGTATTTTCTAATTAATGTCAAAAAATAAGATTCTGGAGATGAGTACTTACGATTTGTTTTTGTTACCATCACATTTACAAGTCCGTAACTTGGGATTCGGATTTCGGAATAACCATATTTTTTTAAATCCCATATTAATTTTGGATATCTATGTGATTGTAAATTTTTGGTATTTTTTAACTAATGTCGAAAAATAGGAATTCTTGAGATGAACCGGTACTCACGATTTGTTTTTGTTACCATCACCTTCGCAAGTCCATAATTTTGGCTTCAGATGTCGGAATCATATGATTATTTTTTTAATTCTACATTATATTTCGATATCCACGTGATGGAAAAGTTTCTGTATTTTTAACTAAAGTCTAAAAATTGAAATTCTGGAGATGATGTTATGTTTAACCCGTACTCACGATTTTTGTTGTTACCATCACCTTTGCAAGTCCATAACTTTGTCTTCAGATGCCAATATAATCTGGTTTTTTAATTCCACATTACTTTTTGATATCTACGTGATTAGTAAAGTTACTATATTTTTTAACTACTGTCGAATAATAGGACTTTTGGAGATGTTTAAACAATTGTTTATTGTTTCCATCGCCTTTGCAAGTCCGTAACTTTGGCTTCACATGTCGAAATAATTTGATTTTTTTAAATTCTGCATTAATTTTGGATATGTACGTAATGGTAAAGTTGAGGTGTTTTTTAACTAATTTCGAAAAATAAGAATTCTGGAGAAGAACTGATACTTACGATTTGTTTTTGTTACCATCACCTTTGCAAGTCCGTAAGTTTGGCTTTAGATGCCGAATCATACGATTGTTTTCTTAATTCCACATTATTTTTTGATATCTACGTGATGGTAAAGTTTATGTATTTTTTTAACTAATGTCAAAATAAGAATTTTGGTGATGAGTTGGTACTTACGATTGTTTTTTGTTACTATCACCTTTGCAAGTCCGTAACTTTGGCTTCAGATTTAAGAATAACCAGATTTTTTTTAAATCCCAAATTAATTTTGGATATTGTCGAAAAATAGAAATTCTTGTGATGAATCGGTACTCACGATTTGTTTTTGTTACCATCACCTTTGCAAGTCTGTAACTTTGGTTTCGGATGTCGGAATCATATGATTATATTTTTAATTCTACATTATATTTCGATATATGCGTGATGGTAAAGTTTAGGTATTTTTAACTAATGTCTAAAAATAGAAAATCTAGAGATAACGTTATTTTTAACAGGTACTCACGTTTTTTGTTGTTACCATCCCCTTTGCAAGTCCATAACTTTGGCTTCAGATGCCAATATAATCTTTTTTTTTATCCCACATTAATTTTTTATATCTAAGTGATTAGTAAAAGTTACAGTATTTTTTAACTACTGTCGAATAATACGACTTCTGCAGATGTTTAAACAATTGTTTATTCTTACCATCACCTTTGCAAGTGTGTAACTTTGGCTTCGCGTGTCGGAATAATCTGATTTTTTTCAACATCAATTTTGGATATGTACGTAATGGGAAAGTTTCAATTGTTTTTAGCGAATGTCGAAAAATAGGATTTTTGGAGATGAACTGATACGCACTATTAGTTTTTGTTACCATCAATCACCTTTGCAAGTCCGTAAGTTTGGCTTTAGATGTCGGAATCATACAATTGTTTTTTTTAATTCCACATTATGTTCTGATATCTACGTAATGATAAAATTTATGTATTTTCTAATTAATGTCGAAAAATAAGATTCTGGAGATGAGTACTTACGATTTGTTTTTGTTACCATCACATTTACAAGTCCGTAACTTGGGATTCAGAATTCGGAATAACCATATTTTTTTAAATCCAATATTAATTTTGGATATCTATGTGATTGTAAATTTTTGGTATTTTTTAACTAATGTCGAAAAATAGGAATTCTTGAGATGAACCGGTACTCACGATTTGTTTTTGTTACCATCACCTTCGCAAGTCCATAATTTTGGCTTCAGATGTCGGAATCATATGATTATTTTTTTAATTCTACATTATATTTCGATATCCACGTGATGGAAAAGTTTCTGTATTTTTAACTAAAGTCTAAAAATTGAAATTCTGGAGATGATGTTATGTTTAACCCGTACTCACGATTTTTGTTGTTACCATCACCTTTGCAAGTCCATAACTTTGTCTTCAGATGCCAATATAATCTGGTTTTTTAATTCCACATTACTTTTTGATATCTACGTGATTAGTAAAGTTACTATATTTTTTAACTACTGTCGAATAATAGGACTTTTGGAGATGTTTAAACAATTGTTTATTGTTTCCATCGCCTTTGCAAGTCCGTAACTTTGGCTTCACATGTCGAAATAATTTGATTTTTTTAAATTCTGCATTAATTTTGGATATGTACGTAATGGTAAAGTTGAGGTGTTTTTTAACTAATGTCGAAAAATAAGAATTCTGGAGAAGAACTGATACTTACGATTTGTTTTTGTTACCATCACCTTTGCAAGTCCGTAAGTTTGGCTTTAGATGCCGAATCATACGATTGTTTTCTTAATTCCACATTATTTTTTGATATCTACGTGATGGTAAAGTTTATGTATTTTTTTAACTAATGTCAAAAAATAAGAATTTTGGTGATGAGTTGGTACTTACGATTTTTTTGTTACTATCACCTTTGCAAGTCCGTAACTTTGGCTTCAGATTTAAGAATAACCAGATTTTTTTTAAATCCCAAATTAATTTTGGATATTGTCGAAAAATAGAAATTCTTGTGATGAACCGGTACTCACGATTTGTTTTTGTTACCATCACCTTTGCAAGTCTGTAACTTTGGTTTCGGATGTCGGAATCATATGATTATATTTTTAATTCTACATTATATTTCGATATATGCGTGATGGTAAAGTTTAGGTATTTTTAACTAATGTCTAAAAATAGAAAATCTGGAGATAACGTTATTTTTAACAGGTACTCACGATTTTTGTTGTTACCATCCCCTTTGCAAGTCCATAACTTTGGCTTCAGATGCCAATATAATCTTTTTTTTATCCCACATTAATTTTTTATATCTAAGTGATTAGTAAAAGTTACAGTATTTTTTAACTACTATCGAATAATACGACTTCTGCAGATGTTTAAACAATTGTTTATTCTTACCATCACCTTTGCAAGTGTGTAACTTTGGCTTCGCGTGTCGGAATAATCTGATTTTTTTTAATTCCACATCAATTTTGGATATGTACGTAATGGGAAAGTTTCAATTGTTTTTAGCGAATGTCGAAAAATAGGATTTTTGGAGATGAACTGATACGCACTATTAGTTTTTGTTACCATCAATCACCTTTGCAAGTCCGTAAGTTTGGCTTTAGATGTCGGAATCATACAATTATTTTTTTTTTAATTCCACATTATGTTCTGATATCTACGTAATGATAAAATTTATGTATTTTCTAATTAATGTCGAAAAATAAGATTCTGGAGATGAGTACTTACGATTTGTTTTTGTTACCATCACATTTACAAGTCCGTAACTTGGGATTCGGATTTCGGAATAACCATATTTTTTTAAATCCCATATTAATTTTGGATATCTATGTGATTGTAAATTTTTGGTATTTTTTTAACTAATGTCGAAAAATAGGAATTCTTGAGATGAACCGGTACTCACGATTTGTTTTTGTTACCATCACCTTCGCAAGTCCATAATTTTGGCTTCAGATGTCGGAATCATATGATTATTTTTTTAATTCTACATTATATTTCGATATCCACGTGATGGAAAAGTTTCTGTATTTTTAACTAAAGTCTAAAAATTGAAATTCTGGAGATGATGTTATGTTTAACCCGTACTCACGATTTTTGTTGTTACCATCACCTTTGCAAGTCCATAACTTTGTCTTCAGATGCCAATATAATCTGGTTTTTTAATTCCACATTACTTTTTGATATCTACGTGATTAGTAAAGTTACTATATTTTTTAACTACTGTCGAATAATAGGAATTTTGGAGATGTTTAAACAATTGTTTATTGTTTCCATCGCCTTTGCAAGTCCGTAACTTTGGCTTCACATGTCGAAATAATTTGATTTTTTTAAATTCTGCATTAATTTTGGATATGTACGTAATGGTAAAGTTGAGGTGTTTTTTAACTAATGTCGAAAAATAAGAATTCTGGAGAAGAACTGATACTTACGATTTGTTTTTGTTACCATCACCTTTGCAAGTCCGTAAGTTTGGCTTTAGATGCCGAATCATACGATTGTTTTCTTAATTCCACATTATTTTTTGATATCTACGTGATGGTAAAGTTTATGTATTTTTTTAACTAATGTCAAAAAATAAGAATTTTGGTGATGAGTTGGTACTTACGATTTTTTTTTGTTACTATCACCTTTGCAAGTCCGTAACTTTGGCTTCAGATTTAAGAATAACCAGATTTTTTTAAAATCCCAAATTAATTTTGGATATTGTCGAAAAATAGAAATTCTTGTGATGAACCGGTACTCACGATTTGTTTTTGTTACCATCACCTTTGCAAGTCTGTAACTTTGGTTTCGGATGTCGGAATCATATGATTATATTTTTAATTCTACATTATATTTCGATATATGCGTGATGGTAAAGTTTAGGTATTTTTAACTAATGTCTAAAAATAGAAAATCTGGAGATAACGTTATTTTTAACAGGTACTCACGTTTTTTGTTGTTACCATCCCCTTTGCAAGTCCATAACTTTGGCTTCAGATGCCAATATAATCTTTTTTTTTATCCCACATTAATTTTTTATATCTAAGTGATTAGTAAAAGTTACAGTATTTTTTAACTACTGTCGAATAATACGACTTCTGCAGATGTTTAAACAATTGTTTATTCTTACCATCACCTTTGCAAGTGTGTAACTTTGGCTTCGCGTGTCGGAATAATCTGATTTTTTTCAACATCAATTTTGGATATGTACGTAATGGGAAAGTTTCAATTGTTTTTAGCGAATGTCGAAAAATAGGATTTTTGGAGATGAACTGATACGCACTATTAGTTTTTGTTACCATCAATCACCTTTGCAAGTCCGTAAGTTTGGCTTTAGATGTCGGAATCATACAATTGTTTTTTTAATTCCACATTATGTTCTGATATCTACGTAATGATAAAATTTATGTATTTTCTAATTAATGTCGAAAAATAAGATTCTGGAGATGAGTACTTACGATTTGTTTTTGTTACCATCACATTTACAAGTCCGTAACTTGGGATTCGGATTTCGGAATAACCATATTTTTTTAAATCCCATATTAATTTTGGATATCTATGTGATTGTAAATTTTTGGTATTTTTTAACTAATGTCGAAAAATAGGAATTCTTGAGATGAACCGGTACTCACGATTTGTTTTTGTTACCATCACCTTCGCAAGTCCATAATTTTGGCTTCAGATGTCGGAATCATATGATTATTTTTTTAATTCTACATTATATTTCGATATCCACGTGATGGAAAAGTTTCTGTATTTTTAACTAAAGTCTAAAAATTGAAATTCTGGAGATGATGTTATGTTTAACCCGTACTCACGATTTTTGTTGTTACCATCACCTTTGCAAGTCCATAACTTTGTCTTCAGATGCCAATATAATCTGGTTTTTTAATTCCACATTACTTTTTGATATCTACGTGATTAGTAAAGTTACTATATTTTTTAACTACTGTCGAATAATAGGACTTTTGGAGATGTTTAAACAATTGTTTATTGTTTCCATCGCCTTTGCAAGTCCGTAACTTTGGCTTCACATGTCGAAATAATTTGATTTTTTTAAATTCTGCATTAATTTTGGATATGTACGTAATGGTAAAGTTGAGGTGTTTTTTAACTAATGTCGAAAAATAAGAATTCTGGAGAAGAACTGATACTTACGATTTGTTTTTGTTACCATCACCTTTGCAAGTCCGTAAGTTTGGCTTTAGATGCCGAATCATACGATTGTTTTCTTAATTCCACATTATTTTTTGATATCTACGTGATGGTAAAGTTTATGTATTTTTTTAACTAATGTCAAAAAATAAGAATTTTGGTGATGAGTTGGTACTTACGATTTTTTTGTTACTATCACCTTTGCAAGTCCGTAACTTTGGCTTCAGATTTAAGAATAACCAGATTTTTTTTAAATCCCAAATTAATTTTGGATATTGTCGAAAAATAGAAATTCTTGTGATGAACCGGTACTCACGATTTGTTTTTGTTACCATCACCTTTGCAAGTCTGTAACTTTGGTTTCGGATGTCGGAATCATATGATTATATTTTTAATTCTACATTATATTTCGATATATGCGTGATGGTAAAGTTTAGGTATTTTTAACTAATGTCTAAAAATAGAAAATCTGGAGATAACGTTATTTTTAACAGGTACTCACGATTTTTGTTGTTACCATCCCCTTTGCAAGTCCATAACTTTGGCTTCAGATGCCAATATAATCTTTTTTTTATCCCACATTAATTTTTTATATCTAAGTGATTAGTAAAAGTTACAGTATTTTTTAACTACTATCGAATAATACGACTTCTGCAGATGTTTAAACAATTGTTTATTCTTACCATCACCTTTGCAAGTGTGTAACTTTGGCTTCGCGTGTCGGAATAATCTGATTTTTTTTAATTCCACATCAATTTTGGATATGTACGTAATGGGAAAGTTTCAATTGTTTTTAGCGAATGTCGAAAAATAGGATTTTTGGAGATGAACTGATACGCACTATTAGTTTTTGTTACCATCAATCACCTTTGCAAGTCCGTAAGTTTGGCTTTAGATGTCGGAATCATACAATTATTTTTTTTTTAATTCCACATTATGTTCTGATATCTACGTAATGATAAAATTTATGTATTTTCTAATTAATGTCGAAAAATAAGATTCTGGAGATGAGTACTTACGATTTGTTTTTGTTACCATCACATTTACAAGTCCGTAACTTGGGATTCGGATTTCGGAATAACCATATTTTTTTAAATCCCATATTAATTTTGGATATCTATGTGATTGTAAATTTTTGGTATTTTTTTAACTAATGTCGAAAAATAGGAATTCTTGAGATGAACCGGTACTCACGATTTGTTTTTGTTACCATCACCTTCGCAAGTCCATAATTTTGGCTTCAGATGTCGGAATCATATGATTATTTTTTTAATTCTACATTATATTTCGATATCCACGTGATGGAAAAGTTTCTGTATTTTTAACTAAAGTCTAAAAATTGAAATTCTGGAGATGATGTTATGTTTAACCCGTACTCACGATTTTTGTTGTTACCATCACCTTTGCAAGTCCATAACTTTGTCTTCAGATGCCAATATAATCTGGTTTTTTAATTCCACATTACTTTTTGATATCTACGTGATTAGTAAAGTTACTATATTTTTTAACTACTGTCGAATAATAGGAATTTTGGAGATGTTTAAACAATTGTTTATTGTTTCCATCGCCTTTGCAAGTCCGTAACTTTGGCTTCACATGTCGAAATAATTTGATTTTTTTAAATTCTGCATTAATTTTGGATATGTACGTAATGGTAAAGTTGAGGTGTTTTTTAACTAATGTCGAAAAATAAGAATTCTGGAGAAGAACTGATACTTACGATTTGTTTTTGTTACCATCACCTTTGCAAGTCCGTAAGTTTGGCTTTAGATGCCGAATCATACGATTGTTTTCTTAATTCCACATTATTTTTTGATATCTACGTGATGGTAAAGTTTATGTATTTTTTTAACTAATGTCAAAAAATAAGAATTTTGGTGATGAGTTGGTACTTACGATTTTTTTTTGTTACTATCACCTTTGCAAGTCCGTAACTTTGGCTTCAGATTTAAGAATAACCAGATTTTTTTAAAATCCCAAATTAATTTTGGATATTGTCGAAAAATAGAAATTCTTGTGATGAACCGGTACTCACGATTTGTTTTTGTTACCATCACCTTTGCAAGTCTGTAACTTTGGTTTCGGATGTCGGAATCATATGATTATATTTTTAATTCTACATTATATTTCGATATATGCGTGATGGTAAAGTTTAGGTATTTTTAACTAATGTCTAAAAATAGAAAATCTGGAGATAACGTTATTTTTAACAGGTACTCACGTTTTTTGTTGTTACCATCCCCTTTGCAAGTCCATAACTTTGGCTTCAGATGCCAATATAATCTTTTTTTTTATCCCACATTAATTTTTTATATCTAAGTGATTAGTAAAAGTTACAGTATTTTTTAACTACTGTCGAATAATACGACTTCTGCAGATGTTTAAACAATTGTTTATTCTTACCATCACCTTTGCAAGTGTGTAACTTTGGCTTCGCGTGTCGGAATAATCTGATTTTTTTTAATTCAACATCAATTTTGGATATGTACGTAATGGGAAAGTTTCAATTGTTTTTAGCGAATGTCGAAAAATAGGATTTTTGGAGATGAACTGATACGCACTATTAGTTTTTGTTACCATCAATCACCTTTGCAAGTCCGTAAGTTTGGCTTTAGATGTCGGAATCATACAATTGTTTTTTTAATTCCACATTATGTTCTGATATCTACGTAATGATAAAATTTATGTATTTTCTAATTAATGTCGAAAAATAAGATTCTGGAGATGAGTACTTACGATTTGTTTTTGTTACCATCACATTTACAAGTCCGTAACTTGGGATTCGGATTTCGGAATAACCATATTTTTTTAAATCCCATATTAATTTTGGATATCTATGTGATTGTAAATTTTTGGTATTTTTTAACTAATGTCGAAAAATAGGAATTCTTGAGATGAACCGGTACTCACGATTTGTTTTTGTTACCATCACCTTCGCAAGTCCATAATTTTGGCTTCAGATGTCGGAATCATATGATTATTTTTTTAATTCTACATTATATTTCGATATCCACGTGATGGAAAAGTTTCTGTATTTTTAACTAAAGTCTAAAAATTGAAATTCTGGAGATGATGTTATGTTTAACCCGTACTCACGATTTTTGTTGTTACCATCACCTTTGCAAGTCCATAACTTTGTCTTCAGATGCCAATATAATCTGGTTTTTTAATTCCACATTACTTTTTGATATCTACGTGATTAGTAAAGTTACTATATTTTTTAACTACTGTCGAATAATAGGACTTTTGGAGATGTTTAAACAATTGTTTATTGTTTCCATCGCCTTTGCAAGTCCGTAACTTTGGCTTCACATGTCGAAATAATTTGATTTTTTTAAATTCTGCATTAATTTTGGATATGTACGTAATGGTAAAGTTGAGGTGTTTTTTAACTAATGTCGAAAAATAAGAATTCTGGAGAAGAACTGATACTTACGATTTGTTTTTGTTACCATCACCTTTGCAAGTCCGTAAGTTTGGCTTTAGATGCCGAATCATACGATTGTTTTCTTAATTCCACATTATTTTTTGATATCTACGTGATGGTAAAGTTTATGTATTTTTTTAACTAATGTCAAAAAATAAGAATTTTGGTGATGAGTTGGTACTTACGATTTTTTTGTTACTATCACCTTTGCAAGTCCGTAACTTTGGCTTCAGATTTAAGAATAACCAGATTTTTTTTAAATCCCAAATTAATTTTGGATATTGTCGAAAAATAGAAATTCTTGTGATGAACCGGTACTCACGATTTGTTTTTGTTACCATCACCTTTGCAAGTCTGTAACTTTGGTTTCGGATGTCGGAATCATATGATTATATTTTTAATTCTACATTATATTTCGATATATGCGTGATGGTAAAGTTTAGGTATTTTTAACTAATGTCTAAAAATAGAAAATCTGGAGATAACGTTATTTTTAACAGGTACTCACGATTTTTGTTGTTACCATCCCCTTTGCAAGTCCATAACTTTGGCTTCAGATGCCAATATAATCTTTTTTTTATCCCACATTAATTTTTTATATCTAAGTGATTAGTAAAAGTTACAGTATTTTATAACTACTGTCGAATAATACGACTTCTGCAGATGTTTAAACAATTGTTTATTCTTACCATCACCTTTGCAAGTGTGTTACTTTGGCTTCGCGTGTCGGAATAATCTGATTTTTTTTAATTCCACATCAATTTTGGATATGTACGTAATGGGAAAGTTTCAATTGTTTTTAGCGAATGTCGAAAAATAGGATTTTTGGAGATGAACTGATACACACTATTAGTTTTTGTTACCATCAATCACCTTTGCAAGTCCGTAAGTTTGGCTTTAGATGTCGGAATCATACAATTGTTTTTTTTAATTCCACATTATGTTCTGACATCTACGTAATGATAAAATTTATGTATTTTCTAATTAATGTCGAAAAATAAGATTCTGGAGATGAGTACTTACGATTTGTTTTTGTTACCATCACATTTACAAGTCCGTAACTTGGGATTCGGATTTCGGAATAACCATATTTTTTTAAATCCCATATTAATTTTGGATATCTATGTGATTGTAAATTTTTTGTATTTTTTAACTAATGTCGAAAAATAGGAATTCTTGAGAAGAACCGGTACTCACGATTTGTTTTTGTTACCATCACCTTCGCAAGTCCATAATTTTGGCTTCAGATGTCGGAATCATATGATTATTTTTTAATTCTACATTATATTTCGATATCCACGTGATGGAAAAGTTTCTGTATTTTTAACTAAAGTCTAAAAATTGAAATTCTGGAGATGATGTTATGTTTAACCCGTACTCACGATTTTTGTTGTTACCATCACCTTTGCAAGTCCATAACTTTGTCTTCAGATGCCAATATAATCTGGTTTTTTAATTCCACATTACTTTTTGATATCTACGTGATTAGTAAAGTTACTATATTTTTTAACTACTGTCGAATAATAGGACTTTTGGAGATGTTTAAACAATTGTTTATTGTTTCCATCGCCTTTGCAAGTCCGTAACTTTGGCTTCACATGTCGAAATAATTTGATTTTTTTAAATTCTGCATTAATTTTGGATATGTACGTAATGGTAAAGTTGGGGTGTTTTTTAACTAATGTCGAAAAATAAGAATTCTGGAGAAGAACTGATACTTACGATTTGTTTTTGTTACCATCACCTTTGCAAGTCCGTAAGTTTGGCTTTAGATGCCGAATCATACGATTGTTTTCTTAATTCCACATTATTTTTTGATATCTACGTGATGGTAAAGTTTATGTATTTTTTTAACTAATGTCAAAAAATAAGAATTTTGGTGATGAGTTGGTACTTACGATTTTTTTTGTTACTATCACCTTTGCAAGTCCGTAACTTTGGCTTCAGATTTAAGAATAACCAGATTTTTTTAAATCCCAAATTAATTTTGGATATTGTCGAAAAATAGAAATTCTTGTGATGAACCGGTACTCACGATTTGTTTTTGTTACCATCACCTTTGCAAGTCTGTAACTTTGGTTTCGGATGTCGGAATCATATGATTATATTTTTAATTCTACATTATATTTCGATATATGCGTGATGGTAAAGTTTAGGTATTTTTAACTAATGTCTAAAAATAGAAAATCTGGAGATAACGTTATTTTTAACAGGTACTCACGATTTTTGTTGTTACCATCCCCTTTGCAAGTCCATAACTTTAGCTTCAGATGCCAATATAATCTTTTTTTATCCCACATTAATTTTTTATATCTAAGTGATTAGTAAAAGTTACAGTATTTTTTAACTACTGTCGAATAATACGACTTCTGCAGATGTTTAAACAATTGTTTATTCTTACCATCACCTTTGCAAGTGTGTAACTTTGGCTTCGCGTGTCGGAATAATCTGATTTTTTTTAATTCCACATCAATTTTGGATATGTACGTAATGGGAAAGTTTCAATTGTTTTTAGCGAATGTCGAAAAATAGGATTTTTGGAGATGAACTGATACGCACTATTAGTTTTTGTTACCATCAATCACCTTTGCAAGTCCGTAAGTTTGGCTTTAGATGTCGGAATCATACAATTGTTTTTTTTAATTCCACATTATGTTCTGATATCTACGTAATGATAAAATTTATGTATTTTCTAATTAATGTCGAAAAATAAGATTCTGGAGATGAGTACTTACGATTTGTTTTTCTTACCATCACATTTACAAGTCCGTAACTTGGGATTCGGATTTCGGAATAACCATATTTTTTAAAATCCCATATTAATTTTGGATATCTATGTGATTGTAATTTTTTTGTATTTTTTAACTAATGTCGAAAAATAGGAATTCTTGAGATGAACCGGTACTCACGATTTGTTTTTGTTACCATCACCTTCGCAAGTCCATAATTTTGGCTTCAGATGTCGGAATCATATGATTATTTTTTTAATTCTACATTATATTTCGATATCCACGTGATGGAAAAGTTTCTGTATTTTTAACTAAAGTCTAAAAATTGAAATTCTGGAGATGATGTTATGTTTAACCCGTACTCACGATTTTTGTTGTTACCATCACCTTTGCAAGTCCATAACTTGGCTTCAGATGCCGATATAATTTATTTTTTTTAATTTCTCATTAATTTTTTATATCTACATGATTAGTAAAAGTTACTGTATTTTTTACTACTGTCGAATAATAGGACTTTTGGAGATGTTTAAACAATTATTTATTGTTTCCATGTGTTTGGATTTAGACGAGCTCATCTTGTTGTTAGAGTACTTCACTGCAGAATTGTTATCGCAATATAACCTCATGCGACCCTCTATCCTTTGCACAATGCATAATCCAGTAACAAAATTCCACAGCCACAGTGCTTGGCTTGATGCCTTAAAGCATGCAACAAATTCTGCTACCATGGTGGACGATGCAATAAGTGTTTGCTTTACACTTTTCCAGGATATTGCACCTCCAGCCAATAAGAATATGTTGCCTGACGTGCTTTTTTATGTGTCTGCGCAGCCACCAAAATCTGAGTCGGAATACCCAATGATCTCCAGTTTATCCGACTTCCTATATGTCAACATGTGCCCATTTGTTCCTTGCATATATCGGAGTACTCTTTTAACTACTTTCAGTGATCCGTTCTTGGGTTACTAACATATCTCCCCAACATATTTACAGCAAAGGAAATGTCCGGCCTATTACAAACTTAAGCATACATTAAACTCCCAATTGCTGAGGCATAAGGGACCGTTTTCATTTCCTCAATCTCAAGTTTTGTTTTAGGACATTGACTCAGACTAAGTCTGTCACCCTTTGCTATGGGGGTACTTAGGGTTTTGCAATCTGCCAATTCGTAACGTTGTAAAACACTTTTAAGGTATGCCGTTTGTGATAATTAAAGAATACCACGAGAACGATCTCGATGTATCTGGATTCCTAACACAAAATTGGCATCACCAAGATCCATCATATCAAACTTGTCTGATAGAAATATTTTTGTAGTGTGTAACAATTCCTTATTGTTCGAGGCAAGCAATATGTCATCCACATATAATATAAGAGATATGAAATTACTCCCATTGAACTTGTGATGCACACAATCCTCAACCGAGTTGATCTCAAAGTGGAATTTGTTATGCCATTGACGAGAGGCTTGTTTAAGCCCATAAATGGATTTCTTAAGCATGCAAACCAGATCTTTTGAGTTACTTTCTACAAAGTGTTCTGGCTGCACCATATAGATCGTTTCCTCAATATTACCATTGAAAATAGCGGTCATAACATCTATCTAATGAAGCTCAAGGTCAAAATGTGCAAGTAATGCCATGATTGTTCTAAAGGAATCCTTCGTCGATACCGGAGCGAAGGTTTCTTTAAAATTAATCCCTTCACGCTGAGTATAAAATTCCGCTACAAGACGTGCTTTATGTCTTTCCACATTACCTAGGGAATTGCGTTTGGTTTTGTAAACCCATTTACAACCAATTTCCTTTTTTCGTTCACGTAATAGGACAAGATCCCATACCGCATTATCCTGCATTAATTTACACTCTTCTTTCATAGTGTCAATCTACTTTTGGGATTCAGAGCTTGCCATGGCCTGTTTGTAGGATGAGGGATCATCTACAGTTCCAACACATAACTCATCATGCTCCTGAAGATATACTGTAAAGTCTAGACCTATATTACTCTTCATTTCTCTAGTGGACCTTCTTAATGACACTATTTCCTCTGGTTGTACTTCTTGAGGAGGTAGAGTGTGATCATTATGAACGATGTCATTTTGATTCCCTTGTGGAAGATTATCTTGAGGTTCCTCTTGTTCTACCTAAACCATATTTGTATCCTGGTTAGAACCCTCAAGTGGAGCATCATTGTTAATTTGTGGATTACCTTGTTCTAATGGGACCAAAATGATTGGCATTATAGCCCAATCTTCGGATATCTCAGTATCCCTATTAAAACCTTCATGAATCTCTATGGATTCTTCCTCAAAATCAACATACGTTCCCTTATTCTTCCACCCAAACTCAACATCCTCTAGAAATTTGGTCGTTCATGCCTCAAATATTGTACCAGTGAGAGAATCATAAAACTTAAACCCTCTGGAACGTTCAGAATAACCTATGAAGAAACAACTAACTGTTTTTGGGTCAGGTTTCTTTTCTTGAGGTTTGTAAGGCCTCGCCTCAGCTGGACAACTCCACATATGCAGATGCTTTAAATTAGGTTTATGCTCGTTCCAAAGCTCATATGGAGTCCTAAAAGTATCCTTTGTGGGTACTTGATTGAGTATATAAGCGGCACATTTGATGGCTTCCCCCCCAGAGAGATAATGGTAGAGATGAGTGACTTATCCTACTTCTAACCATATCTTTTAGTGTTCGGTTCCGTCTCGCAGATAATTCATTCATGCGAGGTGAACTGCGTATAGTGTATTGAGGGACTATTCCACACTTCTCTAGGTACTGTGCAAAAGTTCATGGACGTTGTTCACCCGATCCGTCATATCTACCTTAGTATTCACCACCACGGTGCTTTTACCAAGTTGTTTCTCGACCTCGATCTTAAAAGCTATGAACTTGTCCAATGCCTCATACTTTTCATGAAGAAGATAGAGGTAACCGAAACGAGAGTAGTCGTCGATGAATATAAATTACCGCTGCCCGTTCCACAATTCATGTGGAAACGGTCCACAGATGTCGGTATGTATCAACTCTATGACTTCTTTTGCTCTAAATTCTCCTAACCTTTTAAATTTGGTTTGTTCCCTTTGATACACTCGACACATATGCCGAAATCCGAGTAATCAAGGCGACCTAATAAACCTTCAACAACAAGCTTGTCCATCCTAACTTTGGATATGTGACCTAACCGCTTGTGCCACAGTTTAGAAGATTTTTCAAATTTAGTAATGTTGTTTAGTGTACGTTATGTATTCATAGAAATATTGTGATTATTAATATGTATTGAACAAATAAAAATTATCCTCTTTAATTAAATTTCCATTTCCAACAATCATATTATTTAGAGAGAGTGTAAAACAATTGTTTCCCATCAGACAAGAGTAACCTTGCAAGTCTAAAACTGGAAAAGAAATTAAGTTCCTCCGTAAAGTGGGATCATACATTACATCCGCTAAAAATAATACAGTTCCAGTGGAAAGTTTTAAAGAAAAATCACGTATAGCTAAAACATCACACGAGCTCCCGTTTGCCATGAAAATGGATCTTTCATCCTCACTTAGCATCCTACTCTTTGACGTACCTTGCAAAGAAACACAAACATGAGTTGTTGCAGCCGAATCAACCCACCAAGTATTTTTTTTCACATAAACTATATTACTTTCTGAAACGACCAAAGATGTGGGAGTACCTTTGCTTATCATATAAGTCCGGCGTTTCTCACAATCCTTCTTCAGATGTCCTTTCTCTTTGTCGAAAAAGCATCGATCTACAGTCGATTCGTCAGGCTTTTTCTTCTTTACCGGACCATGACCTGGTCCTTTGCCATCGCTTTCCGCTTAGGTCCTGCCTTATTTGCTGATGTAATCACATTAGCCTCAGGTGTTGTGCCTTTAAGTCTTTCCTCCTCTTGTGCAGCGTGGGAAATCAACTCATTGATATTCCACTTTTCTCGCATGCAGTTATAGGTGGACTAGAAATAGTTATCCGGTCTGGTAGCGAATGAAATGTGAATCCCACTATGCATTCCTCAGGTAAGTCTAAACCGATTGCCTTTAACTTTTGGCCAATGATCGACATTCCCAGAATGTGCTCCCAGATTTTACCTTTGCCATTATACTTTTTGGTAGCTAGCTCGATGAGCAAACGTTGCATCTCTACCTTCTCATTTTTGGCAAAGGCTTTCTTAATCTCTGTGAGGAAGACCAAGGCAATGGTAACACCTTTAGGGAGAGCCCCACACAATGCTACTAGTATCCCCTATAACAAGAGTGTCATGCATAACTTATTTGACCTCTCCCACTTTTCATCAGCCTTAGTTTCATCGGGTGTACTTTCCGGACTAAGGGGGATGGTTAGGGAGTTGACAATGCATAGTCGTAATCATGTATAGATAAAAACAACAACATTTCTTCCTTCCACAATTGGAAGTTCAAACAATCCAACGTCGGTGGACGATTCCCCAATAAACTGTAACAAATGATTACTATAATAAGAACAAACAACACAAAGCACATTTAGCATCTTGACATATAACTGGAAACATATGCATGAACATGACAAATACATGTAAACCATAAAATTCATTGATAATAGATATCAGAGGGCAAATCATACTAACGTGCAATTTTATGAGTTTGAGAAAAAAATAGCATGATCATTATTTTAATTTTATAAGTACCAATGAGACCTTCCGGAGGGCCGATGTCATTTACTTAAAATTAAAATCAACACAACGACTATTTAGTAATTTTCTCCCGTTCATTATTAATTTAAACCCAAACATGAACCTTCCGGAGGGCCGGTAATATTTGAATTTAAATTAATCCCCAAACCTTTTGAAGCCTAGGATCCATAAGAAAAATTATTTTTGACCTTTTGGAGGGCTGATTAAATTAATTTCTTAGTTTCACCTACCGATCTACGAAACCTTAGTCCTGTATCGTCATTTAATCATTTACGCACATACAATTTTCTTCACAAATAAACATACAACTAAACACATCGTAGTTATGAAATAATATACTTCAAATATTCTAAATTAATAGTACAATTAATTAAAAATTAAAATTTTAAAAAAGATTTTTTTTTCCGACCTCCCACAGTTCTACACCTATTGCTACACATTGCAGTGGTGTTGCAGGTCCTGAGCGGGCCCAACCTACAGGAATAATGATATTACTATCGTTTGGGTATGTTTATTGTCCCTATTTTTTGCGCAGTTTAGGGTGTTCATCAGGGACAGCCTTCGATAAGCGTTAACATTAGGGGTTAAGCCGTCGATGAGCCATTGTCCCAATAGTTCTGACTTTATTCGTTATTTTAGGGTTGATTTGATACTAATTTTGGGAGAAAAAATTTCATACATCAATAAACCCTAATTTAACAGGAAAACAAATCCTCAAACTATCAAAATTGCGATTTACACATAATAAAACATGTTTAATCAATACGAATAAATCACATAACATGTTTTTCATACAATCCCTAAATCCATGCCCTGACCAGTTCAATTCACATGTAATCCCAATGGCATAGATTCTTTACGATGAAAAAAAACATGCATTTTTATCTATCAATACATAATTCAATTATTCTACCGAATCTAAAAATGGTTAAATTGGCTCTGATACCAAATATTGTATATTATTAGAAATTGCATCAAATAATATATAGCAAATCGCAGAAAAATAATTAAACCCTTTTCTAGATTCACCTATAGAATAAAGAGAAAACCAAGAATACTTACGAGTTTGTCTGCTGCTATCCATCTAGTATTCTCTTCTGTTCCTCTGCGTTCTTCAGCGATTCCACGTTCTTTAACGATTCCGTTTATGAAATTGAGAAACATGCAGAATCAAATTAGAGAAGAAGAAAAAGGTTTCCAGACACTCAAGGAAGCGACCGTATTTCTGATTAGGGTTTTAGGATGATGAAATACATAAACGTAGCTCTTTATTTATAGAATTTACAATGTGAAGCCCAACATTGTAAAGCCCATCCTTTATTACTTCCTTGTGTCCGGGACCATAACCCGATAAATTGATAATTCAATTTATATCCCTAATATTTTAATTCAGGCTTAAGTGTTGAGATTTGAGAACTCTACATCAAAGTGCCCAAATTCAACCCGGTTACCACACTTGAGCCCATAACACCATTTCACCCATAGGTCCAATTTAGTTCATTAAATAATTAACTCGATTACTTCTAATTTGGATTTCCTTAAGACAATAACCGAATATGTTTATTTAGCATGTCGGTCCAAATTATTGTCAGTCCATAAATATATTAAATAAATATATTCCAACAAGTAATTCGTGTAGTGCTGCTATGGGAAGTGCTGATCAGGTATGTCATCGTTTCAGAACCGTTCTCCTCCAATATTACCTTCTCCGGTACTACCTCGGACTGTGTTTCTTCTTTCCCTACTTCCTTTAGTAAATATTATGTTACCTTTTTACTCGTCTTCATTTTTATAGTCGCTCCTATTACATTTTCTTCCATCATAGTCTTCTTCAGGGTAGTCATCCTCGCTCTAAGGCGGCGATGATGTATTAGGGTAGTCAATCTTGCTCCCACACGCTGGCGGCGTATTAGCATAGTCAACCTCTTGACTTTCCGAATGAGGCTCTTCTTCCTCATGGTTTTCCGGATACACATTGGCAGCGAACCTGGTTACAATAGGGTGTTCTCATCTTTGAGTATGTAATTCGGGTAGTGGTGTTCTAGGAAATGCTGACTAGTATGTCATCGGTTCGAGTAAGTCCTCATCCGATACTACCTCATCGGGTACTACCTCCGGCTATGTTTCTTCATCTACTACCTCCTCTAGTAAATATTATTTTATCTTTCTTCGGACGTAATTTTCGTCATTATCATCGTCGCTTTTCTTACCTTTGCTTTGCCCATAGTCTTCTCCAGGGTAGTCATCCTCGCTTCCAGGCGACGAAAGCGTATTAGGGTAGTCATCCTCGTTTACAGGAGAAATCTACATATTAGAGTAGCCATGCTCGCTCCCAAATGGTGGCGGCATAATTGCGTAGTCAACCTCCTTACTTTCCGGATCAAACGCTTCCCCCTAGTGGCAGCAAACCCGAGGTTGATAGGTTGCTTGTCTTCGGATATTTAATCCGGGAAGTGCTGATCGGGTATGTCATCTGGTTCAGATAAGTCCTTCTATAGTACTACCTCCTCTAATATATTTTATGTTAACCTTTCTTCGTTGATAGTCTTCTTCATTTTCATCGTCACTCCTATTACCTTATCTTCGGTTATTGTATTCTCCAGGGTAAGTCCTCGCTCCTAGACGGTGGCGACGTATTAGGGTAGTCATCCTTGCTCCCAACCTGCAGCGACATATTAAGGTATTCATCCTCGATCCCATACGGTAGCAGCGTATTAGTGTATTCAACCTCTTCACTTTTTGGATTAGGGTTTTTCCCCCAATGATTTTCAGGATGCACATTAGCAGCGAACTCAGGTACAGTAGGGTGCTCATCTTCGGGTATGTAATTCAGGTAGTGGAGCTCTGGGAAGTGTTGATGGGTATGTCATCGGGTTTGGGTAACTCCTCCTCAAGTACTACCTCTGACTGTATTTCTTCTTCTACTACCTCCTATAGTAAATATTTTGTTACTTTTTCTTCGGTCATAGTCTTCTTCATTTTCATTGTCGCTCCTGTTACATTTTATTTGACCATAGTCTTCTCCAAAGTAGTCAGTCTCGTTCCCAAGCGTTGACATCTTATTAGGATAGTCATCCTCGCTTCCAGATGTCAGCGGCGTATTAGCATTGTCAACCTCTTGACTTTCCATATCAGGCTCTTCCCCCAAGTTGTTTTTCGGATACAAATCAGTCGCAGACCCGGGTATGGTAGAGTGCTCAACTTCAGGTATGTAATCCGGGTAGCGGTGGTTAAGGATGTGTTGATCGGGTATGTCATCGGGTTTACGTATGTCATTGGGTTTAGGAAAGTCCTCTTCTAATACTACCTCCTTTGGTTCTACCTCTGAATGTGTTTGTTCTTCTACTACCTCCTTTAATAAATATTTGGTTACATTTTCTTCGGCCATAGTATTTTTTCATTTTCATCATCGCTCATATTAACGTTTCTTCGGTCATAGTCTTCTCTACGGTAGTTATCCTAGCTCCTAGGGGTGGTAGCATATTAGGGTAGTCATCCTCGCTCTCAGACGGGCAACAGCGTATTAGGGTAGTCAACCTCTTAACTTTCCGGACCAAGCTTTTTCTCATAGTGGTTTTTTAGATATATATTGGTAGTGAACCCATGTACGATAGGGTGCTCTTCTTCGGGTATGTAATCTGGGTAGTGGTGCTCCGGTAAGTGCAGATCGGGTTCGTGTAAGTCCTCATGCGCTACTACCTCCAATTGTGTTTCTTCTTCTACTACCTTTTCCAGTAAATATTACGTTACAATTTCTTCGGTTATACTCTACTTCATTTTCATCCTCACTCCTCTTACTTTTTCTTCGGTCATAGTCTTCTCAAGAAGTATCATCCTCCCTCCCAAAAGGCAGTGGCCAATTAAGGTAGTTATCTTCACTCCCAATGACGGCGTATTAGTGTAGTCAACCTCTTGACTAATACACATTGGCAGCGAACCTGTGCAAGATAAGGTGCACGTTTGCGGTAGAGAAGCCGGGTAGTGGTGCTCCGGTATATGCTAATCAGGTTTGTCATCGGTTCGGTTAATTCCTCATCTGGTACTACCCAGATACTCATTGGCAGCGAACCTGGTTGCGATAGGGTGTTCATCTTCGAGTATGCAATTCGGGTAGTAGTGCTCTAGGAAGTATTGATCGTGTATGTCATTGGGTTCGGGTAAGTTACCTCCGACTTTGTTTCATCTTCTATTATCTCCTACGATTGTACTTTTCTTCTTCCCTTGTATAATTTATGTCCGGGTGGTATTGGTCATAATGTTTTATGTGGCGAGTAGGAGACAAAACTTTAATCCCATCAGGCAATTTGAAGGTGATCCATTCGAAGGTAACAAAATTTTAATCCATCAGGCTATTCGAAGGTAATTTATTCGGAAGCAAGAAAACTTTACTCCACCATGTCATTCGAAGGTAATCCATTCGAAGGAAAAAAAAGTTTAACTGATCATGCCATTCAAAGGTAATTCGTTCGAAGGCAACAAAACTTTAATCCATCAGGCCATTCAAAGTTAATCCCTTCGAAGCCATCAAAACTTTCATCCATTAGGTCATTTGAAGGTAATCCATTCGAAGGTAGCGAAACTTTAATTACATCATGAATAACAAAAACACTTTTAAAAGCAAAGAGTAATAGATATAATAAGATTCAAACACCTCATTAAAGCTGCGCTGAGCTACCAAGGTAGGAAAGAGTATGCCCCCTAATATTTACATTGAGTTACAACAAAATAATTATTTACAAAAATAAGTTTATCCTAAATATAACCTTAGATGTTCAACATTTCAAGGGTGCATAAAAAGGTTTCCTTTTGTCTAAAAGCTTGTATATTCCTTGTCTAACCGTCTCATATACGATGTATGGTCCTACCCAGTTCGGAACCAGCTTTCTGAATAATTTTCTTTGTAATAATTTTGGACAAAAGAAGGAAGAACATATTATATGAGCTTTTAATGTCGGGAACAAAACTCAGAACCGTTTTCGGTGAACTAGTGAGTCCAACAAGCATCACTAGAAGTTTGTCTGCAAATGCGGAACCTGTGTATGCATGTATGACTAATTAATAGTGTCCTGTCCTATATGCTTTGCGGAGCTAGACATGGCAGTCATACTGGCGGAGCGGACGGTGGTGCTGGAGATTAGGCTTGCACTTGAGATAGAGATAAGACCAATTGAGGAGAGGGCTTTACAAACTTCACTTGTTGGTTAAGTTTTGGTTTTGTGGTACACCACCCCTCGTTTCCGTAACAGTGGAGGGTCTCCATTTGGATTCTCATGGCGTGTCTTCTCACTTTCCTTTGCCAATGCATCACGACACACCTCGTGTGATAATGCTATCCCTTCTCGAAATGGGTGGTAGAAAGTCGTTGAGAACGTTGGGTTCGACTGCGGCGGTGGCCTTGTCATCATTGGTGGAAGCCACTATATTCGTTCATTAGTTATCGTGGGTGATTTGAAGGCGAAGCCAGGGGAATCTGCATCAAAATCTGTAGCTAATACTATTATAGCTGATTCATTTCTGATTTAGGAGAAGTTGTTGGTGATTGGCGGTAGGTATGGGTGTCTCTACTCCGGATATTCCGCGTCAAGGAAGCGTTCGTGGTGCCATGTATAACTGATGATAGTCTCCATTCCATTCCACGGATCCGGTGTAGCATCAGTAGTTACGTACTTTTGCACCCAAACTTATATGAACGCTTTTGTTGCTTTAACATACATTCAACACAAAGTAGTCACAGTTTTTACAGTTCAACACCACAACTTGGGAGTTATTTTGCTCGAAACATTACCTAAAGATGCTCTTTAAATTTACAGCAAGTAGTAATACACTTTAGTATACACGCGATCCCACGATAGTTAATTATTCGTGCGCTAACTGCATAGCAGTTTCTAATCAATGATGTCTAACACAACCACCTGTGAATTATCAACGATTACTACAATTTTTTACTTATTCACAAACTTTTAGATAATTATATAAAAGCAGACATAAATTCACATAAATGCATCTAATTAGCACAAAGCATTTACGTATCTTCATTGGCAACATCATATCCTTTTCCACACATATCATTACTGCTCTTAAACTATACATGTCCTACTTAGTTGCTCAGCAATACAATTATTTCACATAGTCCAATAATTTACTTCATTTACCTTATATTTTCATTTTACACTCACATATTCATCAATTGCGTTCGCTAGTCAGTTGCATACTACTACATCTTTGAATCAGATAGAAAATATACACAATATAGACTACAAATTATGATGAATACAAATTATGATGAAACATACAAGTGATTTACACAAATTAGAAAACTTAGTTTTGTTGATGGGGATTCAAAGGCGAAGCCGGGAGAAAACCATATCAAAATTTGGGGCCAAAACTATCGTAGCTCATCCATCTTCGAGTGGAGATCGAGTGGAGAAAGACCGTTAGTCCGAGTACCTTGAACACATCTACAAAAATATCGCACGAACCTTGGTGGATGGTGGCATAGCCGGAATTGTGCTGCTCACTTTTTCTTCTAGTCTCAAAGCTAAAATTCTAGAGATCTAATTTCCCAGGAAGCACAGATCGAAGACCATCTACTGACAAAACCTGACGCTAGTGTATGGCGATGGGGTTGCAATATGGACTTCGACAAGAAAAGCATTCCGTTATCTCTTGTGCAAAGCCACTCTTCTTGTAAATGGTGTGGTGGGGAAAGCGAATGCCAGCATTCCGCCATTGCCAACGTTTCTAGCATAAATCAGGACCGAACGGAGATACAGAAACGACGAGGACGATGTTGAGAGCACTGGTGGATAGAGAAGGAGAGCTGCACGCAGTTTGACAGGAGAGAGCCGAGCCGAAACCGAACTGCCAAACCTGCCGACACCGAATCCGGGTGCAAGGATTTCATGTAACATCGATTTGGTTCAGATAAATCTCGTCTTCCTCATCTTTCTCGACTTGGAAAAATCGTGTTTGCCAACAACAGCTAGGGCTGCACTCTGACTCTTATACGTGGAGATGCAGAAAGCATGAGAAAGACGACCATGGATGTGATCTGTTCTTTCTCCGGATCGGAGATTAAGGTCGTGGCTGGAGAGTTTGCTTCGACAGATGACGTTCACCAGATGTGGAGGTGATTCTTAAAATTAACGGCAACAGCATGGTGTTCATCTTTGGACGGTTCGGCCACGACTCTCAAGCGAAAGCAAAGGTAAACCAGATGAACCATAAACAACTATAAAGAAGTTTTCTACCTCAAAATCATTTTTGGTTTTTTTTAAAAGTAAGAAACTTTCGTGTTCCAAAGACTGCCTGAACCATAAACAACTATGAAGAAGTTTTCTACCTCAAAATGATTTTTGGTTTTTTTTAAAAGTAAGAAACTTTCGTGTTCCAAAGACTGCCTGAACCATAAACAACTATGAAGAAGTTTTCTACCTCAAAATCATTTTTGGTTTTTTTTTAAAAGTAAGAAACTTTCGTGTTCCAAAGACTGCCGCAATTTGATAGGGTTGAAATCCTAATTAAACACTACAATCTAAAAGGGAGAAAGAGAGAAAAATAAAAGATAACAAAAAGGCTTTGTATTCCAAAAAAAAATCACTTACAGAGTTTTTACCCCTACTCATACTAATTACAAATGAGATCCATTATCGTTTCTTACATGTTTGACGTAATAAATGCGGAATAATATTTATTAGTAACATACAATAAATTACATTTAATTATCTATGAATCTATATTTTACATTTTATAATTATGCGGATATTATGTATAAAATATAGTCTTATAAAAAAATGTAACATAATATTTGTTAGAGGAGGAAGTAGGAGAAGAAACATAGTCGTAGGTAGTAATGGAGGAGGTAGTACTGGAGGAGCACTATCCAGAGTACCTACCTAAAGACGAGCACCCTATCGTACCCAGGTTTGCTGCCAATGTATATCTGGACAACCACTGGGGAAAGAGTTTGATCTGGAAAGTCAAGAGGTTGATTATGCTCATATGTCGCCACCGTCTACGAGCGAGGATGATTACCCTAATATGCCGCTTCCATCTAGGAGTGAGGATGACTACCCTAATATGCTTTTGTCGTCTAGGAGTGAGGATGTCTACCATATAAAAGATTATTTCCAAAGAAAATGTATCATGAGCGACGATGAATATAACGAAGACTATTACCAAAGTAAAGGTATTATGAGCCTGATGACATACCTAATCAGCACTTCCCGGCGTATCATTATCCGGATTACATACCCAAGGATGAGCACCTTACTGTTCCTGGGTTTATTGGAAATATGTGTATAATGAAAACCACTCAAAGAAGAGCCTGCTTTGAAAAGTCAAGAGATTGATTACACTAATACATTGTCGCCGTCTGCGAGCAATGATGATTACTCTAGAGAAGACTATGACTAGATTAAAGTTAAGAAAATAGACGATGATAATGAAGAAAACTACAACCGATTAAAAGGTAACATAACATTTACTAGAGGAGTTAGTAGATAAAGAAACACAAGCGGAGGTAGTACCGGAGGAGGACTTACCCGAACCGATGACATACCCGATCAGCATTTCCTGGAACACCACTACCCCGATTACATTCTTGAAGATAAGCACCCTATTGTAACCAGGTCCTCTACCAGTGTGTATCTGGAAAACCATTAGGAGGAAGAGCCTCATTCGGAAAGTCAAGAGGTTGACTACGCTGATACGTCGCCGCCGTATGGGAGTAAGGATGACTACCCTAATACGCCGCTACCATATGGGAGCGAGGATGAAAATGAAGACGAGTATAACCGAAGAAAAGGTAACATAATATTTACTAGAGGAGTGATGTGATCCTAGATGACACAAGGAGCTTAGAACATGGAAATGTGCAAGAACCAGATGAACAACTTGAAAAAGAAGATGAGCTTGAAGTTGAAGATATTCTTATTTTACCGGCTGGTCCAACAACTCGATCAAGAGCAAAACAATTTAACAAAGCTGTTGGAGGATTACTTAATCAACTAGAGAATCCACGTGATCAAAACAGCAAGTATGGTGGAAAAGTTTGCCAAACCACTTTGGTCTTGATTCAAGCTAATTGATTTCAACAAATGAGAAAGTGTCTCGATTGTACTCTTTTTCCCTTGTTCAAGTTTTATCCCAATGGGTTTTCTTGACAAGGTTTTTAATGAGGCAATTGTTTCACTTCACCATTGCCCATTTGTTGAAATTAAAGCCTAAGGCCCATCTACACCAAAAGCCTAAGGCCCATCTACACCAAAAGCCACGTCCTTGGAGGAGGGAAGGGTCTGATTTCCAGCTTATATCATTAATACTTTGTATTTTCAATATTAAAGCATTTTGTTTCCAAGAAAAGCCTTAATTGCTTTAGAGGCATGCATTATGTTTCCAAGAACAGCCTTAATTGTGTTTAAGGCTAGTTCTTTCTCCTATAAAAACTATGTACTAAGAATTCTAATGGTTAGACTATCTTTGATTCTAAAAAAACTTCTTAAGTTTTACTCTTCTCTTGTTGGTGTGTAATATCCACAAGAAAACCTGTTCTTCATTTGGTGCGTCATATCCAAAGGAAGATCAGTTGGAATATCAAAGGCCTTTCCACAACCTTTGTGTGACCTATCGATCCACATCCTTTGATCCTTGAATCCTTTTGGGTTCCTGGTTGTAAAGTTATCCCTATATCATTTCAGAGTGCCGATTCTAGAAGGAGTTTATCAGTTAGCCTGATCGGATTTTGGAGCGACTAACTTTACTGTTAAGAATTTCAAAATCCATTTTTCGACGTGGGACACGTATCAAATTTTGGTTTGACCTCTCAACGATTTTTTCTCGTAGATTTCTGTACCAACCTGGCTAAAAAGTTACTTAGCTTGTAACCCCCATACCTCATAGCCCCTAATTATCACTTTGATCGGTTTGTCTTCCCCTAGGTAAACTCCGACATTTTCATCTTTATATAAATTGGTTCCACTGTCTAAGAAAATAAACATTTCTTAGAGAGAGAAAGCTTGCTAATCTCTTAAATTGGGTCTGGGCAAATTTATGTTCACAGCCAGAAACACGTTGGTAAAGGAGGTTAGTTGAATTTATCTGATTAGGAGAAAACAAGAAAAGACGCAAGAGACGCAAGGGTTGTAGTTAGTCTTCCCGCCTCGCCGAGCGAAGAAATCAATCGACCAAAAACAAACACAAACCAAGGGTGATCATCATCGAAGACATCAAAGGTCATAAAATTACCTAAGGAGGTAGTATCGGATGGGGTAGTACCTAAGGATGATTTACTAGTTACCGATGACATATCTATCAGCACTTCCTGGAGCAATATCACCCATATTACATACCCGAAGACGAGTATCCTATCATACTTAGGTTTACTGTTAATAACCACGAGAGGAAAGAGCCTGATCCGAAAATTCAAGAGGTTGACCATCCAAATATACCACCACTGTCTTGGAGTGAGGATGAATACCCTAATACGTCGATGCCATCTGGGAGCAAGGATGACTACCCTAATATGTTGCCGCCACCTGAGAGCGAGGATGACTAGCCTTAAGAAGACTATGGCCGAAGAAAATATAACATGAGCGACGATGAAAATGAAGAATAATATGAACGAAGAAAAAGTTACATAATAGTTACTAGAGGATTTTGTAGAAGAGGAAACACAGTTGGAGCTAGTAGCAGAGGGGGTAGTTCTGCAAGAGGTAGCGAGGATCACTACCTTGTAGAAGACTATAATCGAAGAAAAGATAACTTGGGTGTTGATGAAAATGAAGAAGACTATGACCGAAGAAAAGGTAATATAATATTTCCTAGAGGAGGTAGTAGAAGAAGAAACATAGTCGGAGGTAGGAAGAGAACTTATCCGAAATGATGAAATACCTGATCAACACTTCCCGAAGCACCACTACCCAGATTACATACCCGAAGATGAGCATTCTATCGTACCTCGGTTCGCTGCCACTGTGTATCTGGGAAACCACTAGGGGAATAGCCTCTTCTAAAAAGTCAAGAGGTTAACTACACGAATATACTACCACCGTCTAGGAGCAAGGAACCCGAACCCATGACATACCCGATCAGCACTTCCCGAAGAACCACTACCCGGATTAGATACCCAAAAACGAGTACGCTATCGTACAGGGGTTCCGTACCGATGTCTATCCTGAAAACCATAGGGAAGAAGAGCATGATCCGTAAAGTCAAGAGGTAGACTATGTTAATATGCCACCAGCGTTTGGGAGTGAGGATGAATATCCTAATACGTTGCTCTTGTCTGGGAGCGAGGATGACTACTGTAATTTGCTGTCATTTTCTGGGAGCAAAGATGACTACCCTAGAGAAGACTATAACCGAATAAAAGGCAACAAAAGCGACGATGCAAACAAAGGATACCATGAAAGAAGAAAAGGTAACATAATATTTACTAGAGGAAGTAGTAGAAGAAAAAACTCATTCGGAGGTAATACCAGAGGGGATAGTCCCAGAGGAGGTAGTACCGAAGGACTTACCTAAACTTGATGACATACCCGATCACCACTTCCTGGAGCATTACTATCCTGATTACGTACCCAAAGATGTGCATCTTATCATACTCGGGTTCGCTGCCAATTTGTATCTAGAAAACACCTAGGGGGAAGTGCTTGATCCGGAAAGTCAAGAGGTTTACTACACTAATATGCCACCACCGTCTGGGAGCGAGGTGAATACCCTAATAAGCCGATAATGTTTGGGAGCGAGGATGACTTCCCTAGTACGCTGCCGCTACCTGGGAGCGAGGATCAGTACCCTCAAGAAGACTATGATCGAAGAAAAGGTAACGAGAGCGACGATGACAATGAAGAATACTATGAACGAAGAAAATGTAACAAAATATTTACTAGATGAGGTAGTGAAAGAAGAAACATAGTCAAAGGTAGTACCAGAAGGGGTAGTACTTAAGGAGGTAGTACCTAAGGGGGACTTACCCGAACCCAATGACTTACCCGATCAACACTTCTTGGACCACTACTACCCGTATTACATACCCAAAGACGAGCACCCTATCATACTCGGGTTCACTGCCAATGAGGAAAGAGCTTGATCAGTAAAGTTATGAGGTTTACTACACTAATATGCTGCCACCGTCTGGGAGTGAGAATGACTAGCGTAATAAGTCGCTACCGTCGAGAAGCGAGGATGGCTACAATAATACGTTGTCGCTGCATGGGAGCGAAGATGTCTACCCTTTAGAAGACTACGACCGAAGAAAATGTAATATGAGTGACGATGAAAATGAAGAATATTATGACCGAAGAAAAGGTAATATAATATTTATTAGAGGAGGTAATAGAAGAAGAAACACAGTCGATGGTAGTACCTGAAGAGGACTTACCCGAACCCGGATTACTTACTCGTAGACGAGCACCCTATCATACTCGGGTTCACTACCAATGGGTATCCACAAAACCACTAGAGGGAAGAGCTTGATCCGGAAAGTTAAGAGGTTTACTACGGTAATATGCCGGCACCGTCTAGCAGCGAGAATGACTCGCGTCATAAGTCGCTACCATTCAGAAGCAAGGATGGCTACACTAGTACGTTGCCACCGCATGGAAGCGAGGATGTCTACCCTTGAGAAGACTACGACCGAAAAAAATTCCTACCATAATACGCTAATATACCTACCCTAATACGCCGTTGCCGTCTAGGAGCGAGGATGACTATCGTAATATGTTGTCGCCGCTTGAGAGCGAGGATGACTACCTTTTAGTAGACTATGATCGAAGAAAAGGTAACAGAAGCGACGATGAAAATGAAGAAGACTATGACCGAATAAAAGGTAACAGGAGAGACAATGAAAATGAAGAATATTATGACCGAAGAAAATGTAACATAATATTTATTAAAGGAGACAGTAGGAGAAGAAACACAGTCGATGGTAGTACAGGAGGAGGTAGTGCCAGAGGAGGACTTACCTGAACTCGATGACATACCTGATCTACACTTCCTAGAGCACCACTACATGGATTACATACCCGAAGATAAGCAGTTTATCATACATGGGTTTGCTGCCAATGTGTATCGAGAAAACCACTGGGAGGAAGAGCATGATCCGAAAAGTCAAGAGGTTAACTACGCTAATACGCCGCCACCGTCTGAGAACGAGGATGAGTACCCTAATATGATGCCACCTACTGGGAGTGAAGATGACTATCCTAGAGAAGAATATGACCGGAGCAAAAGTAATCGGAGCGACGGTGCAAATGAGGAAGACTACAACTCAAGAACACGTAACATAATATTTACTAGAGGTAGTAGAAGAAGAAACACAGTTGGAGGTAGTACCGAAGGAGTTAGTACCAGAGGAGAACATATCTGAACCGATGATATACCCAATCAGCACTTCCCGGAGCAACACTACCTGGATTATATACCCGAAAACGAGCACGCATTCGTACTCGGCTTCTCTGCCGATGTTTATCCAGAAAACCACTAGGGGGAAGAGTCTGATCCAAAAATTGAAGAAGTTGAGTACGCTAATACGCTGCCACCCTCAGAGAGCGAGGATTACTACCCTAATACGCTGAGGCCGTCGGGGATAGACGATGACTACTCTTGAGAAGACTATGACTAAAGAAAAAGTAATAAGAGCGATTGGGTATATAATCCAGGTAGTGTTGCTCCGGGATGATATACTATAGGTGGTTGTAGAAAAAGAAGCATATTTGGAAGTAGTACGGGATGAGGTAGCATCAGAGGACGACCTACCCGAACCCGATGACATACCGATCAATACTTCTCGGAGTACCACTATCTGGACTTCATACCCAAAGACGAGCAGCCTATCGTACCTGGGTTTGGTACCAATGCGTATCCGGAAAACCACTAGGTAGAAGATCCTGATTTGGAAAGTCAGGAGGTTAACAACACTAATACACTGCCATCGTCTAGGAACGAGGATGACTACCCTAATATGTTTCCACCAAATGGGAGCTAGGATGACTACCCTGGAAAAGACTATGACAAAATAAAAGGTAGTAGGAGCGACTACAAAAATGAAGAAGACTATGACCGAAGAAAATGTAACATAATATTTACTAGTGGAGGTAGTAAAATAAGAAACATAATCAAGGCACTACTGGAGGAGGACTTACCCAAACTAATGACATACCTGTTCAACATGTCCTGGAGCACCACTATCCGAATTACATACCCAAAAACAAGCACGCGTATAGAGGTTCGCTGCCGATGTCTATCCGGAAAACCGCTACAGGGAAGAGCCTGATCTGCAAATTCAAGAGGTTTTTACCCTAATACGTTGTTGCCATCTCAGAGCGAGGATGACTACTCTTGAGACGACTATAGCTGAAGAAATGACAACATGAGCGATGGTGAAAATGAAGAATACTATGACCGAAGAAAATGTAACATAATATTTACTATAGGTGGTAGTTGAAGAAGAAACACAGTCGAAAATAGTATCGGGGGAGGACCCGCCCGAACCGATGACATACCCGATCACCCCTTCTAGGAATACCAGTACCCAGATTACATACCTGAAGATGAGCACCTTATCGTTCCCAGGTTTGCTGCGAATATGTATCCCGAAAATTACTGGTGGGATGAGCCTAATGTTGAAAGTCAAGAGGTTGACTATGCTAATACAGCGACACCGTCGAGGAGCGAGGATAACTACCCTAATAAGCCACTGCGGTCTGGGAGCGAGGATGACTATCCTAATACGCTGTCGGAGCTTGGGAGCGAGGATGACTGCCTTAGAGAAGACTATGACCAAAGTAAAGGTAAATGGAGTGACGATGAAAATGAATATTATGATCGAGGAAAATGTAATAAAATATTTATTGAAAGAGGTAGTAGAAGAAGAAACACAATCGGATGTAGTACCAGAGGTAGTAGAAGAAGAAACACAACCCGATGAGATACTCGATCAACGCTTCTTAGAGCATCACTACCCGTAGATTACATACCCGAAAACCAGCACCCTATCGTACCCAAGTTTGTTGCCAATGTATATCGTCGAAAACCACCGGAAGAAAGAGCTTGATCTGGATAGTCAAGAGGTTGACTAGGCTACGCCGCCACTGTCTACGAGCTAGGATTACTACCCTAATATGTTGTCGCCACCTAGGAGAGAGGATGACTACTCTTGAGAATACAATGACCGAAGAAAAGGTAACATGAGCAACGATGAAATACGCTACACCACTTGGGAGAGATGATGACTACTCTGGAGAAGACTATGAGCAAAGAAAAGGTAACACGAGCGACGATGAAAATGTAGAAGACTATGACTGAAGAAAATGTAACAGAAGCGACGATGAAAATGAAGAAGACTTTGACTGAATAAAAGGTACTAAGAGATTTAATATAGGATGTAGTAGAAGAAGAAACACAATCGGAGGTAGTACCAATGACATACCTGATTAGTACTTCCCAGAGCACCAGTACCCGGATTACGTACACAAAAATGAGCACCCTATCGTACCTGGGTTTGCTGCCAATATGTATCCATAAAATTACTAGTGGGAAGAGCCTGATCTGGAAAATCAAGAGGTTGACTATGCTAATACATCGACACCGTCGAGGAGCGAGGATGGCTACCCTAATACACAGTGCGGTCTGGGAGCGAGGATGACTACCCTAATACGCTGCCAGAGCTTAGGAATAAAAATGAAGATTATGAATATTATGTTACATTTTCTTTGGCTATAGTCATTTTCATTTTCTTTGTCACTTATGTTAACTTTTCTTCGGTCATAGTCTTCTCTAGGGTAGTCATCCTCCCTCCCAAATGGGAGCGGCATACTAGGGTAGCCATCTTCTCTCCTAAACAGAGGTGGTGTATTAGCGTAGTCAACCTCTTGATTTTTCAGACCATGCTCTTCCCTAGTGATTTTTCAGATACATATTGGCAGGGAACATGGGTAAGATAGGGTGCGCATTTTTGGGTTTGGAATCCTGGTATGGTGCTTCGGGAAGTGCTGATCAGGTATGTCATCAGTTCAGATAAGTCCTCCTCCGTTACTACCTCGATACACATTGGCAGCAAACTGGGTTACGATAGGATGCTTATTATCTAGTATGTAATCCGGGTAGTGGTGTTCTAGGAAATGTTGAACGGGTATGTCATCGGTTCGGGTAAGTCCTCCTCTGGTACTACCTTCGATTGTGTTTCTTCATCTACTACCTTCTTTAGTAAATATTATGTTACCTTTTCTATGGCCATAGTTTTCTTCATTATCATTGTCGCTATTCTTACCTTCTTATCGGTCATAGTCTTCTCTAGGGTAGTCATTATCGCTCCCAGACGGCGGCAACGTAATAGGGTAGTCATCTTTGCTCCCAGACGGCTGCAGCATATGAGGGTAGTCATCCTCGCTCCCAGATGTTGGTGACGTATGATCGTAGTGAACCTCTTAACTTTGCGGATCAGGCTCTTCCCCCTACTTGTTTCTGGGACCATAATGGCAGCGAACCCGGGTAGAAAAGCATGCTCGTCTTCAGGTATGTAATTCGTTTGCATTGCACAAAACTGATAGTTTTGCACATTGCTAATCTGTTCTTTAAAGAGATAGTTCGTTTGCATGCCATGCCTAGGACGATAGTTTCAGATAGGGACACTAAGTTTCTAAGTTAATTTTGGAAAACTTTATGGTCTAAGTTAGGGACTAAGCTTTTATTTTCTACTACCTGTCACCCACAACCTGATGGACAAACAGAAATAGTAAATAGGACTTTGTCCACTCTTCTACGTGCATTAATTAAAAAGAACTTGAAAACTTGGGAAGAATGTTTGCCGCATGTTGAATTTGCATACAATCATTCTATGCATTCTGCTTCTAGGTACTCTCCATTTCAAATTGTTTATGGATTTAACCCAATATCTCATTTGGATCTAATTCCTTTGCCTTTGAGTGAAACAACTAGCATAGATGGGAAAGAGAAAGCTGAACTTGTAAAATAGATCCATGATGATGCAAGGAAAAACATAAAAAAGAAAACTGAGCAATATGTCAAACAAGCAAACAAGGGAAGACGTGAGAAAGTTTTTGAGGTTGGAGATCAAGTATGAGTGCACTTAAGAAACGAAAGATTTCAAGAAGAGAGGAAGTCAAAATTGATGTCTAGAATTGATGGACCATTTGAAGTAACAAAAAAGATCAACAATAATGCGTATCAACTTGACCAACGAGGTAAGTATAAAGTAAGTCCTACCTTTATTGTTTCTGATTTAGTTCCTTTTATCGCAGATGGAATGGATTTAAGGTCAAATCCTTTTCAAGTGGGAGAGGATGATGTGATCCTAGATGACACCAGGAGCTTAGAACATGGAAATGTGCAAGAACCAGATGAACAACTTGAAAAAGAAGATGAGCTTGAAGTTGAAGATATTCTTATTTTACCGATTGGTCCAACAACTCGATCAAGAGCAAAACAATTTAGCAAAGCTGTTGGAGGATTGCTTAATCAACTAGAGAATCCACGTGATCAAACCACTTTGGTCTTGATTCAAGCTAATTGATTTCAACAAATGAGAAAGTGTCTCGATTATACTCTTTTTCCCTTGTTCAAGTTTTGTCCCAATGGGTTTTCTTGACAAGGTTTTTAATGAGGCAATTGTTTCACTTCACCATTGCCCATTTGTTGAAATAAAAGCCCAAATCCCATCTACACCAAAAACCACGTCCTTGGAGGAGGGAAGGGTCTGATTTCCAGCTTATATCATTAATACTTTGTATTTTCAATATTAAAGCATTTTGTTTCCAAGAAAATCCTTAATTGTTTTAAAGGCATGCATTATGTTTCTAAGAACAGCCTTAATTGTGTTCAAGGCTAGTTCTTTCTCATATAAAAACTATGTACTCAGAATTCTAATGGTTAGACTATCTTTGATTCTGAAAAAAACTTCTTAAGTTTTACTCTTCTCTTGTTGGTGTGTAATATCCACAAGAAAACCTGTTCTTCATTTGGTGCGTCATATCCAAATGAAGATCAGTTGGAATATCAAAGGCCTTTCCACAACCTTTGTGTGACCTATCGATCCACATCCTTTGATCCTTGAATCCTTTTGGGTTCCTGGTTGCAAAGTTATCCCTATCCCATTTCAGAGTGCCGATTCTTGGAGGAGTTTATTAGACTTATGACTAAAGCTAGCCCGGTCAGATATCTATTATCCCAACCTGTCCTATCAGGACGTGCAACCAAGTGGTTACTTCGCTTGCGAGATTGTCTGCACTCCTCCCAAAGTAGCTATTAAAGGTCAAGCTATCGCTGATTTATTGGCCTCCTTTCCGGTTGACGACCCCCCTTAAAGAAGAGATCCCGACAGAAATAATGAAGATAGAAGCTTCATGGGCCAACTATTTGGGGTAGCGTAAAGTCTTGGTGGTGGCGTCTTCGTAACTCCTGAACAAGATGTTATCCCGCATGTTTTCAAATTGGACTATCCTTGTACCAACAATGTTGCAGAATACGAAGCACTCATGTTAGGGTTCACGCTCCGCCCTTGACATGGGTGTCAGAGTGATTGAGGTTTCTAGAGATGCTCAGTTGATAGTGAATCAAGTGACTGGCAGCTTTGCTGTCGAGAAACCTCACTTATTTCCAACTCATGCAAGAGTTCAGAACTTGTTACGGCGATTTGACGATTTCACAATTCCCTCGAACATCAAACTTTTTTCTGTTTTCTGACATAAACAATTGACCCAAAGATTATAAAATGACTGACTTCTGGTTTTCTTCCACTCCAAGTGCAGCACTGACTGATAATGCTCCCAATTCCTCGCGTAGTGTAACCGCGGCCTCAATCGAGCAATCCCTTCTCTTGGCAGCAGGGGCGACGAACAAAACAAACAATCCTTTCGCTCACCGCATTCATCCCTTCCAGCATCATAACGAGGGCTCAGTTCGGATGTTCCTTCAGAGGAGAGAGATAGTCTATCTCATTTTCACCCCGGGCACAATACAATAGTAGGTAGCAATTGAGTCTCTTCCGTCTGCCTCTCGGCGCCCGAAAGCGGGGGCAGGGGACGGCATGTCTAGGAACAGCTCTGAAGGTTCGAACTGGTCTTCTCCTTTAGAAGCAACAGGTGGGCCAGTGGGAAGAATCTATCAATCTATCCAGAAAGGGAGCTGCCTCGGAAGCAATTAAGTCTGTCCCTTGGTGGCCTCCGTACGTACGGATACCGGTCATTGCCATACCTGTTAGCTTCCCCCCGATCGATGGATGGATGGATACAGAGATTTTTTTGGTCCCCCACTGCCCGATTGATTACGAATTCGACCTAGCTCCACGCTAATCGATTGAAAGAGATCCCCCTTTCCATTTACCACCCATCTCCTATCATGATCGGCCAACAATTACTCCATGGACCCCCATTCCCATCCCTTTCTTTAAATCCGAATCAATAGGTAGCCGCAAGGGGTTATCTATCAACAGGGCATTTCGTTCCGTCATTAGATCCGTCTATTCGGGGAGCAGGGCTAGGGGATAAAGATTTGCGAGCCTTCTTCTTCTAGTTCTAGCTAGCTGGTTGCTGCGACATAAGGAAGCGGTTCTGAATGGGTCGTTTTTTAGGATTTCTATTTTGATGGGGATTTAGGGATAACACATGCACATGAATAAGCAGAATATTAAATAGCTTTATTTAAAGTACCGACATAATACGAAATCAGGAATACCCATTAAGGAATACAAATACGGAATAGTAACAACAACATACTAATTAGAGGGTCAAGTAGTAGTTAATCACAAATCAAATAATAGGGAGGGGAGGAGGAAATAACGGGAAAGAATCAGAATGGTAAACGAGAGTCACCGGTTGGCGGGTGTTCCAACTTCCAAAAGAGGAAGGTACGATCCATCAAATTGATTCATGAGAGGGAGGTGGAATTGATAAACTCCTCCTAGAATCGGCACTCTGAAATGGGATAGGGATAACTTTGCAACCAGGAACCCCAAAGGATTCAAGGATCAAAGGATGTGGATCAATAGGTCACACAAAGGTTGTGGAGAGGCCTTTGATATTCCAACTGATCTTCCGAGTATATAGCTTTTATAGGAGAAAGAACTAGCCTTGAACACAATTAAGGCTGTTCTTGGAAACATAATGCATGCCTCTAAAACAATTAATGCTTTTCTTGGAAACAAAATGCTTTAATATTGAAAATACAAAGTATTAATGATATAAGCTCGAAATCAGACCCTTCCCTCCTCCAAGGACGTGGCTTTTGGTGTAGATGGGCCTTGGGCTTTTATTTCAACAAATGGGCAATGGTGAAGTGAAACAATTGCCTCATTAAAAACCTTGTCAAGAAAACCCATTGGGACAAAACTTGAACAAGGGAAAAAGAGTACAATCGAGACACTTTCTCATTTGTTGAAATCAATTAGCTTGAATCAAGACCAAAGTGGTTTGACAAGCTTGTCCACCATACTTGCTGTTTTGATCATGTGGATTCTCTAGTTGATTAAGCAATCCTCCAACAACTTTGTTAAATTGTTTTGCTCTTGATCGAGTTGTTGGACCAGCTGGTAAAATAAGAATATCTTCAACTTCAAGCTCATCTTCTTTTTCAAGTTGTTCATCTGGTTCTTTCACATTTCCATGTTCTAAGCTCCTTGTGTCATCTAGGATCACATCATCCTCTCCCACTTGAAAAGGATTTGACCTCAAATCCTTTTCATCTGCGATAAAAGGAACCAAATCAGAAACATTAAAGGTATGACTCACTTTATACTTGCCTCGTAGGTCAAGTTGATACGCATTATTGTTGATCTTTTTTGTTACTTCAAATCGTCCATCAATTCTAGGCATCAATTTTGACTTCCTCTCTTCTAGAAATCTTTCCTTTCTTAAGTGCACCCATACTTGATCTCCAACCTCAAAACATTCTCACGTCTTCCCTTTTTTGCTTGTTTGACATATTGCTTAGTTTTCTTTTCTATGTTTTTCCTTGCATCATCATGGATCTGTTTTACAAGTTCGGGTTTCTTTTTCCCATCCATGATAGTTCTTTCACTCAAAGGCAAAGGAATTAGAACCAAAGGAGATATTGGGTTAAATCCATAAACAATTTGAAAAGGAGAGTACTTAGAAGCAGAATGCATAGAATGATTGTATGCAAATTCAACATGCGGCAAACATTCTTCCCAATTTTTCAAGTTCTTTTTAATTAATGCACGTAGAAGAGTGGACAAAGTCCTATTTACAACTTCTGTTTGTCCATCAGTTTGTGGGTAACATGTAGTAGAAAATAAAAGCTTAGTCCCTAACTTAGACCACAACGTTTTCCAAAAGTAACTTAGAAACTTAGTGTCCCTATCTGAAAATATTGTCCTAGGCATGCCATGCAAACGAACTATCTGTTTAAAGAACAGATTAGCAATGTGCAACGCATCATCAGTTTTGTGACAAGCAACAAAGTGTGCCATTTTAGAGAATCGATCAACAACCACAAAAATGGAATCCTTACCAGTTCTAGTCCTAGGCAATCCAACTACAAAGTCCATAGATATATCATTCCAAGGATGCGTAGGAATAGGTAAAGGAGTATACAAACCGTGGGATTGAACCTTAGATTTGGCTTGTTTGCAAGTAGCACATCTGTCACAGATTCTTTCAACATCCCTCCTCATATGTCGCCAATGGAAGTGATCCAGCATTACCTTGAGAGTTTTAGCTATTCCAAAATGTCCCATTAGGCCTCCTCCATGGGCTTCCCTAACAAGTAAATCTCTCAAGGAACAATTACGCACACATAAACGTTTATCAAAGAATAAGAATCCTCCATGCCTATAGAACCGCCCTGAAGCAAACTTTTCACATGCTTGATACATCTTTCCAAAATCAGAATCATTTTCATATAAACTCTTAAGATGATCAAATCCTAAAATCTTAGCTTCAAGAGTAGTGATTAAGACATACCTTCGGGACAATGCATCAGCAACAATATTTTCTTTACCTTGTTTGTATTTGATGATATATGGAAATTTCTCAATAAATTCTATCCACCTTGCATGTCTTTTGTTAAGTTTTTGCTGACCTTTTAGGTGTTTCAGAGATTCATGGTCAGTGTGTATGAAAAACTCCTTTGGCCACAAGTAATGCTGCCACGTTTGAAAGCTCGAACTAAGGCATACAACTCCTTGTCATAAGTAGGACAGTTTTGAGTAGCTCCTCCAAGCTTTTCACTGAAATAAGCTATGGGCTTTTTATCCTGCATCAAAACAGCTCCAATCCTAATTCCAGAAGCATCACATTTAATCTCAAAAGTTTTAAGAAAATCAGGTAATGTCAAGACAGGAGCATGAGTAAGCTTCTCTTTTAAGGATTGAAATGCTTCTTCTTGAGCTTGTTCCCACTTGAAACCAACGTCCTTCTTTATTATTTCAGTGAGTGGTGCAGCTAAGGTGCTGAAATCTTTGACAAAACGCCTATAAAATCCTGCAAGGCCGTGGAAGCTTCTCACTTCTCCAACTGTTTTTGGACTTGGCCATTCGCGGATTGCCTTAACCTTTTCCTCATCCACCTTAATACCATCTGCACTTATAACAAAACCTAAAAAGACAAGATTATCGGTACAAAAAGTGCATTTCTTAAGATTAGCATAGAGATTTTCCCTCCCTAAGTACACTTAAAATCAATTTTAGATGGTGAACATGTTCTTCTAAGCACGTGCTGTAAATTAAGAGGTCATCGAAATATACTACAACAAAAACTCCTATATAAGCCCTTTGAACATGATTCATTAACCGCATGAATGTACTAGGTGCATTAGTCAGCCCAAATGGCATTACTAACCATTCATATAGTCCATGCTTAGTTTTAAATGCAGTTTTCCACTCATCCCCTTCTTTCATGCTAATTTGGTGATAACCACTTTTAAGATCAATCTTAGAAAAAATGCTAGAACCATGCAATTTATCTAACATATCATCTAATGTAGGTATAGGATGGCGATACTTTACTGTTATGTTGTTGATGGCTCTGCAATCAACACACATTCTCCAACTTCCATCTTTCTTGGGCACAAGTAGAACTGGTACCGCACAAGGACTCATGCTTTCACGGATATGTCCTTTTTCCATCAGTTCACTGATTTGCCTTTGCAATTCTTTTGTCTCCACTGGATTAGTTCTATAAGCAGGTCTGTTAGGAAGGGAGGCTCCAGGTACAAAATCTATTTGGTGTTCGATGCCTCTAATTGGTGGAAGCCCCTTTGGACTGTCTTCAGGGAAAACATCTTCAAATTCCGGCAAGAGAGAAGTCATCTCACTCGGTAACACCGGTGTCAAGTTAGTTAAACTCATAAGATTTTCCTTAAACACAAAAAGTAACATAGGTTGCTTAGAGAATAATGCTTTCTTAACCTCGCCAGATTTTGCATAGAAATTCGAATGTTTAGTTACCCGACTTTCTTTGTTCTGCATATGCTTTTGATCTTGGTAAACTTCTCGTGGAGTCATGGGAACTAGAGTGGTTTTCCTTCCTTGAAACTCAAATGTATGGCGATTAGTGAATCCATCATGGATAACCTTTCGACCAGATTGCCATGGCCTTCCTAACAGTATGTGACTAGCCTCCATTGGTAGAACATCACATAAAACTTCATCTTCGTACTTACCAATGGCTAAGGGAACTTCTACTTAGTGGCTAACTTTCATTTCTCCATTGTCGTTAAGCCATTGAAGCTTGTAAGGTGCTGGATGCTTTTTCGTTTTAAAACCAAGCTTCTTTACCATAGATTCACTTGCCACAATGGTACAACTGCCACCATCGATAATAAGGCTACAAACTTTCCCTTGAACAAGACACCTAGTGTGAAACAGATTCTCCCTTTGCTCTTGTTCTTCTTCTTTTGTTTGAACGCCTATAGACCTTCTGGCTACCAATAAATCTCCTTTAGCAGGTCGCTCTAAGTGTTCTTCGGAAGAATCAGAGACAATTTCTTCTTCCTCTGAAATTATTTCTCCATTATCTAGAATTGTCATAATCTTCTTATTAGAACACTCATTAGCATAATGTCCCATCCCTTTGCACTTGAAACACTTAACATCACGAGTTCTGACTGCAACCTCTTTAGGTTTGCCCTTGTTATCAATAGACAATGATGTTCCAGATTTTTGGTTCACCTCTACATAGCTTCCGTTCTGATAATTGGTCTTCTCATCTTTTGAATAACTTGGCTTAATTGTTACTGCCCCTGAACCGTAACTTGATCTTGAGGATTTCTTTCTTTTAACTTGTAGTTCAAATAGCAAAGCTTTGTGTAGCATCTCTTCTAGTTCAATATAATACTGAGTTTCCAATATGTCTTGAATTTCTCTATTTAAACCCCCAAGAAACCTTGACATTGTTGCCTCTCTATCTTTTGAAATATCAGCTCGCAACATTAAGGTCTCCATTTCTTGATAATACTCTTCAACAGATCGGCTTCCTTGTGTTAATCTCCTCAGCTTTAGATGCAGCTCACGGTGGTAATGACTAGGAACAAACCTCTTCCGCATAATGGCTTTCATTTCTGCCCATGATTCTATAGGATGTTCCCCATTACGCCTTCTTGAGGTAACTAGTTGATCCCACCAACTAAGAGCATAATCATAAAATTCAGTAGCAGCAATTCTTACTCGATTGGTCTCCGTGTAGTGTTGAACGTTGAAAACAAGTTCAATCTTCTTTTCCCATTCCAAATAGGCATCTGGATCGTTTTTCCCATGGAATGGTGGAATCTTAATCTTGAGACCTCCAAGATTGTCACGCATACGTTCGTTGCCCTCTCTTGTACGTCTATGGTGCCTTCTATGGCTGTTTCGAGACGAATTGCTCATGCGTTCATAATATTCATCAGCGGCTGCATTTATGAATTCTTCAGGTAGTTCATGGTTTCTTCTTGGACTGGTTTATCGTGAACTATCCCGCTCGTGGTTAGTGTTTGATTGAAGCTCTTCGCAAAAGGCATCTACCTTGGTGTCTATCAACTTTGTCATAGCTTTAATTAGAAGCTTGTTGTTATTGAAATTACTGTTTTCTGCATCATTTGAATTAGACATCATTTTCTACAAAACAAAACAAAAATAAATCACCAGCAACAAGTCCTTGGAAAGTTCTTCAATTTATTTAGAACCATAAAACATATCAAAATCTGTTTTCCTAAGAATAATAAGAGATAAGTTTCACAACAGCACCTAAAAACGATTTTCTACGATTTTAAATCTCAAACAACTATAACTAGGGTGAAACAGATTAGAATTTCGTGATTCAAAATGAAATCATCACACTAACACTCAAATCTTCACAAACAAACTGATATTATAAAATAGATGAAGAAAAATTAATGAGAAAGAGAATACCCAACTTTCAGAATGTTGCTCTGATACCATTTGATAAACTCCTCCTAGAATCGGCACTCTGAAATGGGATAGGGATAACTTTGCAACCAGGAACCCCAAAGGATTCAAGGATCAAAGGATGTGGATCGATAGGTCACACAAAGGTTGTGGAGAGGCCTTTGATATTCCAACTGATCTTCCTTTGGATATGATGCACCAAATGAAGAACAGGTTTTCTTGTGGATATTACACACCAACAAGAGAAGAGTAAAACTTAAGAAGTTGTTTTAGAATCAAAGATAGTCTAACCATTAGAATTCTGAGTACATAATTTTTAGAGGAGAAAGAACTAGCCTTGAACACAATTAAGGCTGTTCTTGGAAACATAATGCATGCCTCTAAAACAATTAAGGGTTTTCTTCGAAACAAAATGCTTTAATATTGAAAATACAAAGTATTAATGATATAAGCTGGAAATCAGACCCTTCCCTCCTCCAAGGACGTGACTTTTGGTGTAGATGGGCCTTGGGCTTTTATTTCAACAAATGGGCAATGGTGACGTGAAACAATTGCCTCATTAAAAACCTTGTCAAGAAAACCCATTGGGACAAAACAAGGGAAAAAGAGTACAATCGAGACACTTTCTCATTTGTTGAAATCAATTAGCTTGAATCAAGACCAAAGTGGTTTGACAAGCTTTTCCACCATACTTGCTGTTTTGATCACGTGGATTCTCTAGTTGATTAAGCAATCCTCCAACAGCTTTGTTAAATTGTTTTGCTCTTGATCGAGTTGTTGGACCAGCCGGTAAAATAAGAATATCTTCAACTTCAAGCTCATCTTCTTTTTCAAGTTGTTCATCTGGTTCTTGCACATTTCCATGTTCTAAGCTCCTTGTGTCATCTAGATCACATCAGGAATCTTTCTTGTAGTAGTCAGAGTTGGAGGTGTGGCACACCAACTTGGTCTTTTTGTATAAATGTATTTGCTGGTTGGCTGGTCAACGGTTGAGCTGTCTGGTCAATCCAGTTCTTCTTTTCAAAAATAGATGCCGGTCTGAGCTCTCTTGCTTGGGGTCCGGTAAATCCGTTTACAAATATCTCCTCGCGGTACACTAATCCATTTGATTTCACATCTATTCCCCTGTCAAATCAGAGTACGGAGGTGCGGCTGCGGCGAAACAAGAAAAGGAATTCTTTTTTTTAATATACCCCAGTTCTCCCTCCCAGCGTTGCTATTCCTCCAAAGGGAAAGGGATTATCTGGGTTACTTGTTGTTTCAGTCTGATATGCCACTCTCCATTCGCCTTGTTTAACTTGTTCGCGTGGTGCCGCTGTACTCTATAAGCGCCAGGTTCGCCCAGCCCTTAAAAGTACGATATGGATTTTTTACGCGCTAAAGTTGACCCTAAGGCTTAAGCCTTTCGTAGCCCGTTGAGTGCAGACCAGCCCCTTCTATCTTTCTGGCATCAAGCCTACTTCTCTTCAACATGGATCTTCCTATCAAATTTTTCGAAAAGGGAAAAGAAGGAAACAGAATATGCGATGATGCCTACCATATAGGGTGGAGATTGCCGTTGTTTTAGAACGGTGAACAGCAACTGGAGAGTGACCACTAGGAACTCATAGTTGAGAACGAACGACTTCTGCGGAGTCTTTTTCTGGCAAACAAACAGCAACAGAGCTAGAAGTGGAAGGGACCTAAAGGATACCTTGTACCCACGTCCTTGGCTCTCAAGAGATACCCCACCAGTTCGCTGGTGGATAATGCCAAAAATAACAGTCAACATCTTCTGTTGATGAAAAAGAGCTACTAACTGAGCTGCCACGAATTCATAAGCTGTATGGATATTGAATTTCCTAAATCGAAAGGTGGGGTGGATTCCAGAGCTACCTCCCTCACTCTCCCCTTTGTGGTTGCTCTCTCCATTTTATTTCTTTAAATAAAACTTTAGTTTAACCGGTTGTTTCAAGCAATTGGTACGTAATGTCGTGCAACATGCTTCTCTCTGGATTATTAATAGAATAATAATAGTCTTACTAGTACTGGTCAATTCATGATTGGAAAAGACACATATATATATATCAAATAGTTGCCTCGCTAATCTAGCTTATGAATAGCGAAAAATAAAAAGAGAGGTTTTTTGAGAAGACTGTGAAAGATGCAAACCATGAAATGAGAGGATAAGGTTAGGCCACTTTGATTCTCATTGGTAATGGGTCACCTCCTTGTTGTCTCACCATCAATAGTGCCACGAATCTTAGGGCGCTTAAAGGCCTAACATTTTTTAGCTGAGCTCACCTTTGAACCCACCTCGAATCATAGTCATAGGTTTTAGGAGATGCAGTCTGGTTCCACCGCGGATGAGGCTGCTGACTCGGAAGCGAAAGAAGTGGATGCGGACCCCATTGGCCCACAATATGAGATATAGGCATTGTAGCGAGCCTCACTAATATGCGTAGGGAAGGACTACTCATGGATAATGGACTCTCACGAACGGCGTGAGGGTAGGAATCTGGATCATAAGCCATAGACGTGCAGACAGAAAGACACTAAGGGAGAGTCACGACCTTTTTCAATCAATCCTATACCTCTGATCCTTTGGTAAAAGAGAAGCTGTCCAGTCCAAGATAGCATTCCGGTCCAGATCCAAAAGAGGTATTTGAATAAAGTACTTGCTAAGGATTGGCTGGCAGGTTTCAGAAATATGCTTAACCAGAGAGAAGTCGTAGACCCACTCGTTTGAGAGAGCAGAGCGAGTCGTAGTTTCTATGTCGTCCTCCGTCTGTACAGGTGCTTGAGCTAAGGCTTTAAAGAGAGATCTCTTCTGGGCGTTCACTTAACATACTTTTTTAGGATCGCCCCCCTTAACAAGTAAGCAAGTCAACTACCTTCTCTTATTCTTATTTTCCAAAGTCATAACAGAACCGCTAAAAGATTTCCATGTCTACAAAAATAAAGGAATACTATTCCAAGGGAGGCTATACCGAATCCTAAAACTATGAAGAATAAGAGAAAGCCCAAGCAGGTGCTAAAGTGAAGCCTAAGTCAAGGTATTTTTAACCACCGTAGTAATCTTAGCAGTCGGCATCAAGTCCAGATTGAAATCCAGATAGGCTTCCACGACGAGTAGAAATATGAAAGATTGAAACATACAAAACGGGTGAATCCATTCATTGTCCTAAACGCTTTCCCTCCCCGAAAGGGTCCACACACCCATTTTGTATCCTTCTGCTTCCCCCTCGCCATCATTGTCACATGTCCATAATTCTAGGGTCCTGCGAGCAGATGTATGATTTGTTGAAGCTGAAACCACATATGAGAATAGATTGTTCGCAGATTCCGAGCTTTCGTGATAAACTCCTCCTAGAATCGGCACTCTGAAATGGGATAGGGATAACTTTGCAACCAGGAACCCAAAAGGATTCAAGGATCAAAGGATGTGGATCGATAGGTCACACAAAGGTTGTGGAAAGGCCTTTGATATTCCAACTGATCTTCCTTTGGATATGACGCACCAAATGAAGAACAGGTTTTCGTGTGGATATTACACACCAACAAGAGAAGATTAAAACTTAAGAAGTTTTTTTAGAATCAAAGCTGTTCTTGGAAACATAATGCATGCCTCTGAAACAATTAAGGTTTTTCTTGGAAACAAAATGCTTTAATATTGAAAATACAAAATATTAATGATATAAGCTGGAAATCAGACCCTTCCCTCCTCAAAGGACGTGGCTTTTGGTGTAGATGGTCCTTGGGCTTTCATTTCAGCAAATGGGCAATGGTGAAGTGAAACAATTGCCTCATTAAAAACCTTGTCAAGAAAACCCATTGGGACAAAACTTGAACAAGGGAAAAAGAGTACAATCGAGACACTTTCTCATTTGTTGAAATCAATTAGCTTGAATAAAGACCAAAGTGGTTTGACAAGCTTTTCCACCATACTTGCTGTTTTGATCACGTGGATTCTCTAGTTGATTAAGCAATCCTCCAACAGCTTTGTTAAATTGTTTTGCTCTTGATCGAGTTGTTGGACCAGCCGGTAAAATAAGAATCTTAACTGGATCAGGCTGTCGTACTGTACAGGGTATCTTCGACGAAAAGTGGAAAGGACAGACTCGTGTGAAAATATGAAAGTTACTGGAAAAGGAAAGACGTTTTTTCTTCTTATAGGCTTGCCTTGGAACCGTGTAACAAAACCAAAACAACCCTAACCCTAAACTTGTAGGCTATGCTTCTTATTTCCTTTCAATAGGCTTTCAATTAGGACTAAGAAACTATTTCCTAATGAGGCTGTGATAGAGTGTTCCAAACAAAGAGCTTCCATGGCATGGTAAGGCAAGGCTAAAAAGAATGGGTGCATGTATTTACATGGTAGGGCTAAGATAAAGGAAAAAACCTGGGTTTGAGTTCTCGTTGGAGTGTGCCCGTACCAGTCTTTTCACTTTTTCCTTCAACTAAATTAAGCTTTTTTAGGGAGTGCCCTCTAATTGGAGTGCTACTTTCTTCTTGCCGAGGGGCGTAGCTTATCGCTTTTCATGGTTCTTTGATCCTGTGAGACTTATGTATGAGGTATGAGGATAGGATCGATCTTAAAAGCGGAATAAATATAGAGTGCCTAAAGCTATAGCGGGATTTTGCTAATTTGCCTATGCCCGCTCCACAGTCAAGGGAAGTTTTTTTGATGGGCCGATGGGGAATCCAAATTAGGAGTTGTGAAAAGGACCGAAGATACTATGTATCAAGACTCGCGATAGGATCAGAGTGCTTAGTAATTCAATACTTGATGGGTTTTTTATTATAGAAAAAAATTGATGTGCTCCGGGAAAGAAATTGTGCTACTCTATTGAATGGATCAGGAACAATCGCAAAAAGCCAGACCAGTACGGTGTCTCTTTGAATCCTGAATATGGTGATACCTCCAATTGTACTAACCTACATATGTCTCTCCTCTTCACAGAAAATGGAGAGATGAATTGATTGATTCATCGGATCCTAGGTCGGGACTGATGGGGCTCGAACCCACAGCTTCCGCCTTGACAGGGCGGTGCTCTGACCGATTGAACTACAATCCCGAGAAAATGAGGTATACAACCTCAAAAAAATGCTAATAATTTTTTGATTATTGGATTTCATTCGAACCATTTCATTTTGTTTCGCCGTCTTGTAACAGAGACACGAATTCTATATCTATATTATTGCTCTATATATAAATAAATGCAGTAAACTCATAGTGGGCGCTAATTCATGAATTGAATCAAATGGGCTCTTTAACTAAGCAGTACAATCACGCTCTTCAAACGCCCTAAGAAATAGGCGTAAGTCATCGGTTCAAATCCGATAAAGGACTTCTCTATTTTTTTTACGAAACTCTTGTCTTAGTCTTCATTTTCTTTTTCAGCAGAGAATATAGATATGAAAAAGGTAACCACCTGGCGAGTTTTTTTTAAAGTAGAATGTTCATTATAATATAATGAAACGCAGTCGATTGGGAGAACAGCTATGTCACTTCAGGGTATACTCCTCCTCATCCTCATGTTTTATTATTCAGATTTGATGTTTTAGGACATAGATATTCTGGATACCCATTATAAATTGAGAAAGTCTTCCTACTTCTCCATTGTTCCAATCAGATTCGAAAAATAAGAAATCAAAAGTCTGTGGACCTGAATTGAATCTTGACTATATAAGCTATTCTGATATTAAGATTCGATATAGATGAAATTGTGGAAGCGGATCTTTTATTTCCTTGGACCACATAAGAATTCGCCGTCTGATTTCATCTTCTTGTTCCTGGATGCTCCATAGGAATTTGTCGCTATTCCTTTCATCCACCGAGAAAGGTTCATTCTGAATCACAAGAGTCATTTATATATAGCTTTTTTCTTTTTATTATGGTAATGCAATGCAAGAGGTCGGAAATCAGACTGTTTCTGATGATGAAAAGTATTTTTTTTATGCTATGTGAAATTGATGAAAACGCGAGATTTAAAGGTCGGTAATGTTAGAAGACGACTGTCGGTATCTGATGGTAAGATACCTATGGTCGGTATATCTTTGAAAGTTGAGACGGAGAGAATAAACAGACTCCTCGAGGGCTACTTAAAGGCACTTTAGTGCAAACCAGAAGGACTAGAGCTGTTGGATGTTGCTCAGTGCTGCTATAACTTAACAACCAAAAAGCTCTGCGTCGAACTTCTGCCCCTTCGAGTTGGCCACGGGGCAACAGCCTCTGACGCCCCACACCATTGCGAAAAGAGGGGGCTCGCCCATCAACTTTGCCAAGAGGTGGCAGGCAGGATCGCTATGACCTAGCCCAAACCTACTTAAACAAAAGGCTTGGCCCGCTCTGGAAAGTAGATCATGTAGAGAAGCGGATAGAAGAGGTAGCCTATAGACTCAAGCGATCAGCTTGGTGAAAACTCACCCCGTATTCCATGTGAATAAGTTGACTTTGATTAGACTAGACCGACCCAGAGAGGAACGTGCCCACGAGGGCACCACCAAATGTTGTAGATGAACCTACTAAAGAAGAAGTTAAGTATATCATAGCTGACCGAACCATGGGCTAGCCCATACACCCACTACACGAGTGAAAGACTACTTAGTGAAGTGGAAGGGCCCACCTAAGAGCGAGGCAAGCTGGGAACGGGCTGAAACTTACGATTTGAAGTCTAAGTCAGAGACTACTGGACCTTTCGCAGAGCGACTCTCAACGAGGACATTGATACTAAACGAGGAAAATAATGTCAACTAGAAGCAGGTCTTACGGCACACGATCACTATATCTTTTCTTTTTTTCTATAGAAAGAGGGGATGATACGTGGCGTGGTATACCTAATCGTTTGGTCAACGAGACGTAAGTCGACATAGCTCCATGTATATGTTCTTTGGAGCTAGAATCCAAAAATAGAATGAAATAATGGTGAGCCTAGGACGACGAATATGGATCAAGGGTGTCTATACAAAGCGTTCTCTTCTTCATTTAAAGAGGCAATGCACTCTTTTGAATGGTACTTGTGATTCATAAAGAATGAATCTTTTTGTTAGAAGTTATACAGATTCTAGAAAAGGAAATGCCATGCGGAGCGTGTCGCGAGATATAGGGCGTTCTAATTGAAGGGTCATACCTCTCGGCCCTATTACGGTAAGGCTAATGCACCAGCCAGGCGGTGTGGTGGCGAACACGCTGTGCTGTAAGCTAAGCTGTTCACCATGTAGACGGAGGAGATATAGAAAGTGTGCCGTGCGTGATTCATAAGATTCTATAGTAGAACTGTAGATTATTTCGTTTCACTTAGCCTGACTCTCCTATGACTTTCTGGACCAACCCACCTGGATCTGCCCTCGCTAGTTGGGAGCTGAGCATGCAAAATATAGCATTAGCAATGGATGGATCTTAGAAGAATTCCACTTTGAACGGCAGGCACGACTCTTTCTATTTTTGCGCTGGTATTTGAGTTCTCTCCCCTCCTCTTTCAATCGACCCACTCGACGCAGATAGCTCCGGTGGCCCACCCCGGCTTCTGCCTCTATCAGGCGCAGCCCCCAGCCCTACAGCCACATCATGGAGGAGCAGCTCCTTAATGCACACTCAAACCATTCACAATTTTTTCCGGATTGATATCTGATGATGCTAAACCGAGACCGAGATAGAGAAAGAAGGCTGCCCCTTTCCTTAACGGGCTCTTTAAGACAAAAACACTCATCGGAATTGAGCTAATTCCCATGTTCCTTCTAGTCTCGTTTGGTTTCGAGAGCCTCCCCCACCCCGCCTCCTACTCGTCTTTTGAAAGCTGTCATTCTGGATTTTTTTGTGTATGCCGGGAAAAGTGCCTCACCTTTCTACAAAAATGATTATTCAAATTTCGGGTGTCTCTATAAAACAGAATGAAAAGCCCGGGTCAGGAAAGCACAAACAAAAGGAAATAGGAAAAGTTGAAAGGGGGGAAGAAGTCTAGGGCTAGTTCTTACTGAAACTTCTTTATCTAACTTTCTTGAATGGTTTCTTTGTTCTCTTATTTGGATTGAAAGAAAGACAAAAAACTTCCTTTTTTTTCTTCGATGAATTTCAGTTATGACCAATGCCCCACTAGCTGAATAGGCGTAACAAAGCTACCTGAAAAAAGGCAAGGTGCACCTTGGGATTGAAATCGACAAATTACGTTTTGCCAGAGATCTTTTTCTAGAAAGATTCTCCATTGGAGAAAGAATTCAAAAAGAGAAAGAATCTCCAGAAAGGCGCATACACGGTAAGGGGGCCCCACAACTTCTAGGGGGAGACTAGCCTCATTACTTCTTTTCTTACTGGGTAAGAGGTGCACCTAACCCACCTCATCTACCCACTCATCAATCGCGGTATTCAGCTGACTTGCACTGATAGACCCCTATTGTATTGGAATTAGGCGTCCATCTTTTTACTGTTGTCAAATAATCTCTTCAATGTTCGATTCTACTCTATGTTAGAACATTTCTGTGAATGCTATTCTGATCTAAGTGGTCCTATTTTGTGTCCCGTGCTAGGAAGCATTACTCCTCTTTTCATTCCAAATTCAAGAATACGACCGATACGATTAATTGGTCTGTGTGCCTCTCTTATTACTTTTTTGTATTCTCCTGTTCCTTAGATACAATTCGACCCTTCCACGGTCAAATCTCAGTTTGTGGAAAGCCTTCGATGGCTTCCTTATGAAAACATCAATTTTTTTAGTATAAACGGTATCTCTTTATTCTTCGTGATATTGACCACTTTTCTGATCCCTATTTGCATTTTAGTGGGTTGGTCTGGTATGAGAAGTTATGGGAAAAAGTATATTATAACATCTTTAATTGGTGAATTTCTAATGATCGCCGTGTCCCGCATGCTAGATCTTCTACTATTCTATGTTTTTTCCGAAAGCGTGCCAATCCCCATGTTGTGCGGAGTTGAGCATCTTATATTCGCTGGGATAAAGCTTTTCCTCTGCAGGGGCCTTGTGCAGTAAACCCCCTACGGGTGATCGTCCGTCGTCGTAAAGTACTCCCCACGAAGCTTTCGGGAAGAGGGGTAGTCTTGTGTGTAAGCATAGCATTTCGGGTCGAACCCGCCCAGTCCAACTAAGAAGAACCGAACCTGACAGACATATCTTTTTCCTTTTGGGAGGGTACTCCGAGTAGTGGGTACCTCGTAGGACCTCGACCCGCCTACTCGGGTCTTGGATGGATATGCAGGAAGGGGTGCTCCTTGGTGTGTGTAGGGGTTGTGTTTGTTCGCGAGAATGGATTCCTCGTCAAGTAAGTTTGGGGGTGTGGACACACTTGCGCGAATTCGGGTAACGGCTACAAGGGAGAAATAGAAAGGAAACTATACCCGACCAGGGATGGACGTAAAATCGTAAGCTACCGAGGTTAGGGATAATCGTCCAGGTCTTATTGTGAAACAAAAAAGCCGCCTCGCCGCAGGATTGACCCATTCAGTATAATTCAGAAGAAAGACTGTTGACAGCTAGTGGAGATATTTCTTTTGCCCCGAAATGCGGGCAGGATTAAGCTCGGCAGAGGGTTCGAGAATAGGGTAGGGTCCTGCCTCTCAGATAAGAAAAGAGTTCCAAACCTTTATGCATGCACCTCCGTATAACTGATGCGTACAAGTTCCGGCCAGGATAATTGGGAAAGATCAAACCAATTTGAACCGCTCACATCACAGTAGTAGTAGCGTAAAGGACATAAGTCGGGGGGCGGCCATAAGATAAGGCTATTACTGATAAAATCCTCCTAGAATCGGCACACTGAAATGAGATAGGGATAACTTTGCAACCAGGAACCCAAAAGGATTCAAGGATCAAAGGATGTGGATCGATAGGTCACACAAAGGTTGTGGAAAGGCCTTTGATATTCCAACTGATCTTCCTTTGGATAAGACGCACCAAATGAAGAACAAGTTTTCTTGTGGATATTACACACCAACAAGAGAAGAGTAAAACTTAAGAAGTTTTTTCAGGATCAAAGATAGTCTAACCATTAGAATTCTGAGTACATAGTTTTTATAGGAGAAAGAACTAGCCGTGAACACAATTAAGGTTGTTCTTGGAAACATAATGCATGTCTCTAAAACAATTAAGGCTTTTCTTGGAAACAAAATGATTTAATATTGAAAATACAAAGTATTAATTATATAAGCTGGAAATCAGACCCTTCCCTCCTCCAAGGACGTGGCTTTTGGTGTAGATGGGCCTTGGGATTTTATTTCAACAAATGGGCAATGGTGAAGTGAAACAATTGCCTCATTAAAAACCTTGTCAAGAAAACCCATTGGGACAAAACTTGAACAAGAGAATAAGAGTACAATCGAGACACTTTCTCATTTGTTGAAATCAATTAGCTTGAATCAAAACCAAAGTGGTTTGACAAGCTTTTCCCCCATACTTGCTGTTTTGATCACGTGGATTCTCTAGTTGATTAAGCAATCCTCCAACAGCTTTGTTAAATTGTTTTGCTCTTGATCGAGTTGTTGGACCAGCTGGTAAAATAAGAATATCTTCAACTTCAAGCTCATCTTCTTTTTTAAGTTGTTCATCTGGTTCTTGCACATATCCATGTTCTAAGCTCCTTGTGTCATCTAGGATCACATCAATTACTTTCACATCTCTATCTATAGATAGAGAGAGACATCCGCTGCGTTAGCAACCCAACTGTGCGTTACATGTGCTCTATAGGCCGCACTCCATCTTTCTTTCTAACGAGCCCATTTCTCTTTTGATTTGGAAGACGGACGTTGCGTTCGGTTCGAAAGGTATGGTTTTCAGTATGTCTCCAGATAGGGCCCCCACTAGTCCGGCTAGTTAGTGAGCGGTTCTTTCAGGCGAGAAGCAGGCCGGGCCCACGGGCGGGCATCTCCCGCAACACAAGCTACATTGTGCGCCACCACCCGAAAAGCAAAAGATTCGAGAGTCCAGGCTGAAATTACATGCATAGATAGTGGTCTAATGACAAGAGCCGACAACGGAAGCTTGGGACGGAGCCGTATGATGCAGAAATCTCACATACAGTTCCCTTAGAAGGGAGTGGCTACCTACTGGAGCTTCGACCAACCATGACCGGTCAATTCCGCTTTGGGGCCACCCCTTACTCTACCATTATTATAGGGGTATGGGGTTCGAGACAAAGAAAGATCAAGGCAGCATATCAGTTTTTCCTTTATACTTTACTTGGATCTGTTTTTATGCTATTAGCTATTCTGTTGATTCTTCTCCAAACAGGAACCACCGATTTACAAATCTCATTAACCACCGAATTTAGTGAGCGGCGCCAAATCTTTCTATGGATTGCTTCTTTCGCCTCTTTCGCCGTCAAAGTGCCTATGGTGCCAGTTCATATTTGGTTACCCGAAGCTTATATAGAGGCACCTACGGCAAGATTCGTCATCTTTGCAAGAATTCCTTTAAAATTGGGAACCCACGGGTTTTTAAGATTTTTAATACCCATGTTTCCCGAAGCGACACTATGTTCTACTCCTTTTATTTATACTTTAAGCGCGATTGCTATAATATACACTTCCTTGACCACTTCAAGGAAGATCATTGCTTACTCCTCAGTAGCCCATATTAATCTGGTGACTATTGGTATGTTTAGTCGGACGGCGGCCGTTAGGTCACCTATTTTGAGTTATGGAGACACAAGGCCAAAACAATGGTGCCGGGCATGCGACCCATCAACCTACTAGCAATGGGGGAGAAAGCATAGCATGTCGCAACAAAAGCTTGATTCGAGGCGTCAGCAAAACACTGCCGTCTATTCCAAAAACTCAAGCCCCTTAGCGCCCCGGGACGGGACTGGGGGAAGGCTCTACGCGCAGGCAACAGCAGCACCGGCTCCACGAAGTCATAATCAAATCTTTCTATTGGCTTTCCCAATTCCATTCGTAAATAAGAATTCAAGGGCTATAAGCACTCGCTTCTAGCTGCTTCTTATTATGGAGGCTATGTTGGCGTGGCGAAATGAACGAAAAGCGAGATGAACATGCTATTTGAAAATAGATTGATAGATAGCCTGATCTGTTCTGATAGATCGAAAGAGGAGTAGGAATAGATAGAGAGGGAATCTATCAATAATAAGGCCCCATATTTCTATCTATTGATGAGACATCATAAAGAAATCGATATGTATCTAATTGAGTCTACATCGTACGTAGAGCGCCCAAGCACTTTTTGGGCCAGCTTAGTTCTCTTATCCATCGGTGCAATGCACTCATGGAGGGAAAAACAAAAGTGTGGTTGTGTTGTTTTGTTGTTCGCCGCCTTGACGCATTCCCTTCTCTCCCCAACAATCATCCCACACAGAAAGAAAGAGTGCAGAGCCCCGGCCCGACCTGTAGGTCCGCTAACGTAAAGCAAGGAGTTGAGCCTGAACTGGCAAACCGAAGTCACTTTCGGAACCATACTTCCTAGCCTAACACGTGTCCAGTCTAACGGAAACGCGCAGCGCAAACAAACGTGAGGTGCTATATCGAATCCCCCGCCGGCTATCGGGGACCGAGTGGTAAGGCCATGATCTGGAGGGGAACATATCACTCATTCTTTTATTGGGGACAGGTGCACGAACGACAACTCCAAACGTCACACATCCGCCGCCTACCTACCATTTAGGTGGCACCAGCGAGATCCAGCTAAGGAAAAAGAGTGTCGCGGCTGCTCCACTCCGCCGTAGTCTCATGAACTGAACTTCGTTGCCTTCCCGCGCGCGAAGCGAATGGGCGATGTGCTGTGGGTCAGTTTTAATATAAACATAAATAATTACAGCTCATGTTAAGGATGGAGCCATGTTCCTAAAATAAAAGGAACATGGCTCGTTCATTCACGTATCACAAATGGAATCAAAATCAGGATCAAACCCTTGAGATATCTTTGTATTTCCTTCGGCAAAAAAAGTTTATGAAGCCATCCTCGAAGATAAGAGATCTTTCGATTCGGGAGACTAAACAAGAAGCTCAAGATCTCAATTGTGATCTTCTTCTTCGCGAACCTAATCCCAAGCTCCAATTCTTATTGAGTTGAAAATTGAAATATCCAAGAAACTGGCTTTCTTTTTATTGAGGAGAAAACCGCCACGCCCCCCATTTGAGCGAAGTCTCCGGCCTTCCCCGTTATGACTTAGAGCATCTCTCACGTCTTATAAGTGACTTAAAAATGGAATGGGCCAGAATCAGACACGTATAAATCATTTCTTCATTTTTTATGTTAGCTAAAACGAGAGTAACCGCTTTCCGAAAATTTGAAACGATTGGTTTTTTTTTGGAGATTGGATGCAGTTACTAATTCATGATTGCCATGTACAGATTGTTCCTCTTATTCTCTCTCCTTAGGGTAAAGTCTCCTTAAAGTAAAAGAGAGGGGAGGCGCACCGACCGGAAGTGAGGAGCCAGAAAGCATAGATTAGATTTTCAGGGCTATCTATTATACGTTATTTCACCGATGCGAGGATCGGAGAAGTCCCATTTGATTGATCGATTCAGAGTTCCGAACCGAAGCCCATACTATGATAATGAGTTCGAACCTAAGATCATGGGTTTTTCAGTCCCATCCCATCCCAAGAGAGATGGTGAAGTGGGCTTCTTTCACGGCCGAATCATAGAAGAGAAGGGTGAGATTCTATTATACTCGGCTTCTGCTCTAGTGGTTGAACGCTTCTCCCTTTCATTGGCTTCCACCGGCCTGTCCTAGTCTGAACTCTTTTACCTCGTCAACTCGGACTCGGGCAAGCGGGTTCACTCGTCTCCTCTTTTCCTAGTTACTGCCCCATCCCTTTCATTGCCTTGGGCCCGGCCTTCAAAGAAAGATCTGAACATTTGCGTAGATAAACCAAGCCAATTCACATCCTCTGATCTTGGTATTCGAGTGCTGGGAGAAATCCCTATCTTCTCTCGCTACTTGCCTATTGACAGAAGTCATCTCCGTATCAAAGAAAGAATTCTAGAACTAGTGGTAGGTGGTCCCGTGGAGCTTTCAAAGGTAGTTTACTTACTTTAGTTTAGCTTTCATTTAGTTAGTCGGGTACTAACGGTTGGCAACCTTTATCCAGCCCCTTAAGACTTTGTTGGATCCCTTGCTCCATCAGCTAGAGCTTGAATCTCTGATCACCATTTGTTTCGTTACCTAGTGATTAGCTTGACGGTCCAATCTAGCAAAGCTGGCTCAACGTATGCTCTTTAGCTCTAAGATTTTGCTCTTATTGCTAGCTCTTTGACCTTTTTTTGAAGAAGAAAGATATTTCTCACTTCTACGCTTTTGCTGCTTTCTTAAATGCTTAAAAAATGAAGTCTTTAGACTGACTTACTTTCGGATTGGATGAATCCACTTTTGAACTCCTGACCAATAAGAGTAAGGGTTAAGCCTATTCTGTTTTTCATAAGGCGCGAGAATGAAGAAGTAGAGTCTTGTATTCAACGTCGCCAGCGCGTACGTGAGGAAAGCTTCCAGAGCCGATAAGACGAAAGAGAAAGCAGATTTTTTGGTCAAGTTATATCGTTCGTTCTTTAGCCTTTGTCGAGTTATTAAACTCGCAAAACCGCTAAAGAATCGAGTAGTTGACTCGATCATTTATCTGTCTGAGTCTCCTACTCTTATGGATACGTTCTATGATATATTCATAGAGTGGCGGCCTCTGATTGATAGATACCTGCCCTTGATTGGCTCCACTCCTTTGTGTCAAGGAATTACGTGGAGTCCGTCATGGAAAGCTCTTCCTTCTAAGAAAGCTGATGGCAGATAGATGGATAGTAGTATTTTGACTACTTTCCAAGTTGAACTATACTGGGCCATTTACTTTGGTTTAGGTTTCAAACCTATTCATTGGAGTGGTTTGGTCTCACTTTATCAGGTATCCTTTTGATTCATCTCAAAAAATAAGATCGGATTGGCTTATTCCACTGATGCAGGCGCTGGCAAGCAAATATTCGCCATTGGGAATTTCGTTTTACAGACATTCCTCCGACCTTTGCATGTCTCATTTCTTAATGAAGCAGCTTCAGTCCATACCTATGGATGGAACTTATCATCAGCTCTGTCCATTAGATCGGTTGCGAGGATCTAACCATGTGTTCTCTTATGACTTTAAGTCTGCCACAGATAGGTGGCCTCTTTCTCTTCAAATGAGACTGTTAGGAAGAATGTTCGATGAACAATTAGGGAAATACGTTTCCCACATATTCTCTAAATACTCATTTGATGTCCCATTCCTAAAGAAACCTCCTGCTCTGCTAGCCCGTTGGTTTTCAAAACGGGCCAGCCGCTTGGCTATTACGCCTCTTGGCCGCTCTTCACACTATCGCATCATCTAGTGGTGTGGTGGTTCGACCGCTCCAGCAGGAACTCTTGGGGAAGATTACTAGTGAAAATGCCAGCTCCAAAAGGGACTCATAGCAGAATTGTTCGAAATCGAACAAGCTGGTGCTCACCTTCCTCGAAGTATTTCGAATGATGCAGTGCTACCCCTAGACCTTGCAGTGCCTCTACACTTCTAAAGTCTCATGAGCTCTTCAAGCGTATCCCCCTCTCCTACAGATAAATGTCATATGGGACATTGATAGACTGGCCTCTATTTTTGGTAAAGTCCTCGGGATGACTCCAGAAGGCACAATCAGACTATGTTCGGAGAAACTACTCAAATTTGAATAGGAAAAATTTCACACCCTTATCAAAACGACCCTAAGGGCATGGCTTAACGAAATGGCAGAACTCAACTCAGGGCTTCCTCAGAAGCAAGCTTTCCGGCAGGAATTCACTTCAAAGAAAGAGGATTTTGTTCGCTCCGCAGCAACGAACTGATCAAGATGTGGTGTCCAGTCCACATTGGTACGGGATTCGCGATGCCATCTGTACGGTCTTGTGTTCTTTCCTCACATTGGGAGTGCTGCCCTGGCACGGCAAACCTCTAGATCGATCTCAACACGCTACTCACATTGCCTTGTCAAGGAAGCCGAGATCGATGTCGGATGATATGATAGAAGCGAGGGCTAAAGGTGGGTGTAATAAGGGAGAAGCAAAACCGGGCGTCATAGTAGCACTTCTTCCTGTAGATCATGTCAAATTCCCTCATAAAACTTATTGTATATCCGCTCTGATGCTTTCTATTCTGATCGGTATACTGATATTGAGGTTGTGGCTGCGGTTTCAGAGTCTATATCGCCCACTACAAAAATGATCTATTGTGATTTCCACACTCAGATGCAAAAGAAATCCTTCCTTACCGTGTGCAAAGACTGAACTCTCTTTTCCCTCTTCAGACACTATGGAGTCTCCGCCTCAACGGAACCCCGACAACCCAACCTCGACTCCTGAATGGTGGCTTAAGGAAGCAAGGAGGCTCGTGGAACACAGTAAGATAATGCGACAGATAGCACAAGACATAGAACAGGAAAACAAAACTAATCAGATGGGTAAACAGACGGTTGTGAGAAGAGATCAATACTCTACTGATGCGGCTATACAGACCACAAGAACAACAGCTACTGCGCTACGCTCATTCCTAATCGATTTGTACCATACCAACAAGAAAGGCTTATTGACTTATAATACCCCAGCAGGATAGAGTCATTTAGTAGAGGAAGGACGTAGCTGGCACAATCAGGGAAATGAAGGCACCAGCAGATGCTGTTTTTGGAAAAGAAGTAGTCGTTTTTCTTGTTTCTGGGGCATTAGTCGACTAAAAAGTTCCCTCTAGTCCTTGAATAATTACCTCTTTAAACCTTTGATGATAAAGTTGTAGGCGAAAGTGGGCGTTTCACCCATACAAATGAAAAATGGGAGAGCCTACTTATACATTTCGAGATAGTTGCTACCTATATGTTCTGATTCATATACTACAAGAAACCCACTATTCCAAGCGCGGTCCCGTACTTTTTTGATTAATAACCTGCTTCACTTAAAATCTCGGGGAAACCCTATTTAGCTTGTTAAACGGCTGAAGAGCTGCTACGGTGGAGGAATCAGACTTACCCATGGTTATTCAACATAATTGCATAGGCCCAGAAGCCCAGGTAGATCGGCATGGGGGGAAAGGAATATCTCTGAACTAATGGTCGGCCGCTTACTCTATAATGCTAAGTTAAGCCCCTTCCCCGATACTCCAACATCGTCCTATCCACCGTTATGGATGTTCACCCGGCTATCCAAGAAGTCCAAGGTGCATAAGCCTGCTCCTCGATAAAGCCTTGCTCATCCTCTTGTTCGATAGTCCATTGCCGGTTCTATTCCTTCCCCACCATTAGCCCTCCCTCTCCGCCAGTACTTTCTTCTCCGGGGAAGTAATCTAATCCGTCTCCAAATATATCTCCTGGTGGTGACAAGCGATGAACCAGGAACAAAGTCCAATCTATCTTTTGAACCAAGTAGTTAATCGGTACAAAATGTAATCGATTCATCGACGAAGAATAGCCCAATTCCTCGATCAAAGCTATCCCCTCCCCAATGGGAGCTAATCAGCTGATGAAAACTCATATCTATCTATCTATCTCTGTGTATTCATCGTGGTCGTCCCTCAGCCTCCCGCACCCATATTCCTAACCTGGATCCCCGTTCTCTTATTTTGTTTGCTTACCATGAGGTCTTTATGTCGATCGAGCCCAATATTGGTCTTTTCTATTTTAGAAATGAAATCATATCTGCCCATGCCCGTCGGTAGTCATCTCGGTAGTAGTCATCATAGTGCCGATCTTTCTTCACTTGGGATCATATTCCTTAGAAACACGGTTTTTGGACTCTGATTGGCTTGCTCTGTACACCCAACTTCTCATGATGTTACGATGATCATTATCCCTCAGATGAGATCTCTTAGAGCGGCCTGTAAGAGGCGTTGTAGTGGTTTCCCTTTCCGGATTATAACCCAAAACCAGGATCTGCTTTACGATGTATTAGTCGAACCCCTAGGATATGACGCCTTGCTCCTTGAGTATCATGGGATTTAATACCCCGACCTCCCAAAGGCTCCCGAGAAAGTTATTTCAGCTTTCCGGACAGTTAAGGGCCATTCCTACGTCCCTCATCGGTATGACTCCCCACCCCCGTAGACTCCCTAACTGCCATTTGCGTTGAGAGCGAGGACCGAAGGATGGAAGAGGCACGTGACTGCTTAACTAAAGCAGTTAGATGAAGAGAAGTGGATGGGATAAGAAAGTAGGCAGGGCAGTCGGCCAAGCATGGCCAGCCAAAGAAGGCTTCTGTCCTTGCAAGAAGCCTTCCAATTCCCTATGGTGTCCTTGGTTCCAGTGTGCTGAACGATCTTTTGAGACTAAGCACGAACCTCCAGCTTCGAACGTGAGTGACTTCTCGGTGCTCCGAATATTAGCTCAATACGATTAATGGAGATGCTATATTGGGCAAGTCCGGGTTTCCCTTATTTATTCATCGTCGTCGACAAAACCTGGTAATAGATTTTCTTCTTCCATTTTAGCAACTCCGGCAATATCGACCTGCTTAGGAAACGTCTACTTGTCGATCTGCATCGGCCTCTTGGACTCCGGGAAGGCAAGCAGCATCCCTTTCTCGATGAAGTTACGCACGATTTGGTTAGTTTAGAAGTCAGCCTGAACTTCCTTTTTTTCTTTGCTCAGCCCGAACATTTCTACCTTGCCTCGAGCGCTAGGGAATTTTCCAAAGGATAGGATGAGGCTTCACTTCAAACCCGGCATCAAAGCCTTTTCAGCAATTAATGTATAGACCAATAATTGCATGGTAAGTCAAGATCAGAGCAAGCACAACATCACTGTCAAGGGCATTCTTATGAGGCAAAAAGCAGACCTTCGGATCGGAGGTGAATTTCTTTCTTAGATGTTGTGTGCAGCTGCATCTGTCTGCTTAGTAAAGTCCCACATTAATCGATTAAAGAAAGAGGATTGCGGGGGAAGAGCCCTTCGTTCATCTTCGATAGATCTTTGCACCTCCCTAGACGAAAAAAGAAAGCAAAGCTTTACTCAAAACAAAATATTCACGAAAAGGCGAGGTGATAAGTTACGAAATCTATTTTATCACTTGAAATGGGTGATGGTACGGTGCGCAGCCCACTCGGCAGGAAAGAGGTTGGGAACTTTGATTCAAAGGGTTCTTGGAGCCATTATTTAATTCATTGTATCGGGGGCTCCTTCCCAACCTCACTCTCTGGTTCAAAGCATGCTAAGCCCACCCACCCCTGTAGCTTATCAATATTGGTATTTCTCTCCCCTGCCATCATCTTCCAAAGCATTTCAATCGAGTGGATCAAAGGGGCCGGAGCACCAAGTAAAAGCTTACCCACGGCTCTGCCCTTCGCTGAGGATTGGTTTGGATTAGATCGTTTGTATTAGGTTTTGTTAAGTTAAGGGCTGGAAGCATCCTTGTCCCCAAGAATGAGGAAGAGTTGCTCAGGAGTTTATTAACCAAGTGGAGTAGAGAATCAAGTCGTTGTCAGTCCTCAACTAGAAATCTCGATGATACTGCAAGGTTTGAAGCAGGAAAACCTACTTTAGAACCTGTTCTAGGGTCCAGATAGAAGAACATGCCTTTGAAGCAAGTTAACTACCTTCGTTTTTTTGTGCAGCGAAACAAAGGTAGATTGGTTCGTTTTCCTGCTTAGGTGTGCTCGATTCGGATTGAGAGGAAGATAAGTACTTAAATAATATAATATATGATATGCAATTTTTCGTAATATGAGTTTCACTTCCACCCGTCAAGACAAGGAAAAATGATCTAAGGCGACTGAAAGGGTTCGCTCATGGAAAACTAGATTAGAGGCAATGTGAGTTGCTGCTTAATTATCAAAGAATATTCTCATAGGATGAGAGACCTCAACTCCAAGCTCACTTTGTAAGGTTTTCAGCCAAATAAACTCACAAGCCATCGCTCTATACTCTGCTTATGCATTCGACCGTGCAATAACTCTTTGCTTCTTACTCTTCCACGTCACAAGATTAGATTTCTACCTAAAAACTAAAAATAAAAATGTGTTGTATCCAGTCTATCTGTCTGTCGGCGAGCCAGCCCAATCCGCATCCGCATCTTCGATGTCTATTAAAAGCATATCAAATACCTTTTCCAGGAGACACTTAAGATACCGAATCATTCTTTTTTCAACTTCGAGATGTGGACATAGCATAAACATCCAAAGGCCCGGAGAGATGAATAAGCTGGTGGAGCATCATGTTTCATAAGGAGACCTGTGATTTAGAAGTAGTGTAGGTTGGTTATTGATAACAATAATAGCCGTATGAAAAGCTTCTTGTCCAAAGATACGTGGGAACCGCGGAATGAAAAAACATAGAAAGGCCCGACCCTCCTTTATTCTAGTCTAGTTGGAGAGGGCATCCGTTCCAGAAACAGAAGTAGCAGATAAATGGAAGGCTTAAATACCAAAAACTATGGAGGCATGATCTACTAAAAAAATAAATGGGTAAGCCCGGTGGTTCAAGTCGAGCCTAGCCAACAACCAAAATTAGCTTCTAGGGATAGTAAGAGCTTCAGTTGCTCCTTCTAGTGGACCGGTCGACGCCAGCAGTATTGACAGAGCCAGTGGCGGTTGTGTGAAGGCGGCATATCGGGATCGAAGAGCAGTTGTTTAGCAGAGGTATGAGCCCGACATCCCATTATGTTCCTTTTCGGAGTCCAGCATCCGATCCTTTATTGGAAAGACCTCACGATTGCACCTCACTAATCAATCATCTAGTTAACTGAACCGGATAACTTCTCGGGACACTAACTCCTTAAACATTCAACTCAGCGAAATCAAGATATTTGAGGGTGACCTATCTCTACTATACTTGGCTCTGGATGACAAACGAACTAATCCCCCGAGCCCCCACCCCCCCCCCCCCGACCTCCAGACTTTCATTTTCAATCTAGACCTAATTATTGATCCGAATGAATAATCCGGTCGGGACAGGCCACTCATTCATCATACGAACTACTCTTAAACGGGCACCTGAGCAAACCGAGAAAGCTGGAAACGCGCTATGTTTACTTTACCCCCAGCTCTATATCTTGTTTGGGCCACATGGATCAATCAAAGCAGGGAAGGATTCAGGAAATAACGCACACTATCGACTGAATCGAAGGTGCTTTTTCTCGGGGACATGGGGGAGCTAAGAAGCCCATTCTATTCTACGCTTAGCAATACATAAAATGTCCACGCAGGGGGACATTGCCACGAGCTGTACATGGAATCTCGTATTTGGTACTCCTATGTTCCATTTAGTTCATGGCGAGGAAGGCCACCATCGCATTTAGCAATCTTTGTTTGTACCCCATAGCCGGACAACTCACTTGTATCTCCTCTCCGGCCAGGGCTTGGTAAGAATGGAAGGGTAGAAGACCTTATTCGAACGGAGCAAAGGTTGAATCCGCCCCCTAGTTTCCTTTTTTAACTATGTGTGACCTTCTTATCAACAGACTTTTCCCGAATAACCTTTTTTTTTTTAAAAACCAGCGCTTGTTAGCAGCTGAATCACTCTCTCCTCTCACAGTGGGCCTCTTTTCTTTCCCCCGCTGGCATGAAGAAAAGGTCCATTTCACTAGCTCTTCTTCTTGTGAGAATAAATAGAGAGGTGCGCTTTCCCTTTGAAAGAGTAGATCTTCCCGTCCCCGTTCCCCCCTTTACTCAATGCTCCTGAAGTCAGAAAAGAAGACTAAGTGGACAGGGAAGTTAAGTTACAAAAATGGTAGTCGTGGACTGGTACCGCGGTACTGCCTACTTTGGTTACTCCTTATTGTGATCCCTCACTCTGGGCTAACATAGTCACTTAAGTGCTAGCGTAGCGGGAGAGCAAATAGCAATGAACCTTATCTACAGTATTAGTTCCCTCCTACCAAGAACTACTATAGCTCTCTATACGAGGAAAAGGGCACAGATAGGCGGATTAGAAGCAAGAAAACGGCCGGCTAGCTCGTGCAATCAACGAAAAAATCCTTCGCCTTAGTAAGCTAGCTTTGGTTGCTAAAGTTCTCCAGGCACTACGGTAGGACGTGGATCCATCATGACGAGAATGGACTTCTCTGTAATGTAATAGAAGAGTCACAGTCTGGGAAAATCTCAACAAAGGAAATAGAATTCCATTCAGGTGGGTAAGGGTTTGGCTTGATCCTGTCCTGTCTTCTCTCCTGGTCCGGTCGGAGGCGAAGACAGGCTGGCAAAGTTCATCATTCAATGGTTGGGTGTTCGTAGAAAGGAAGGCATCGCCAACGAGTGGAAATTTTTTATTTTTTGTTGGGGAGATCTGGAGAGAGTCTCGCTCATAGATAGAGGAGGAGTACGCGCGCTAGCGCGCTACGGCTTACGCAGTTGATCGGATCAGATAGCTCTTCGGGCAACCAACCGCACAACAAATTCTGATCAACAACTTGGAGGGATGGCTGAGTGGCTTAAGGCATTGGTTTGCTAAATCGACATACAATAAGTTTATATCATGAGTTCGAATCCCATTTCCTCCGGCGCAGAAGTGGAACGGGCGGGCGAAATTACGTCAGAGAAAGAACCTCTTGGTAGAGTCCCCCTGAGGGGAGAAAAAAATAGCAAGCATTACTTAGTGACTAGGAGCGGAGAGCCCGTTGCGCGTTGTTTTTGTTTGACCGGCCTATCTTATTTCTATAAGTAAGCTCCTTATGGCTGTCGAGTCCCTGCTCTTGGTTCTTGAGCATGTTAGGAGATTAGGCGACAGTTGAAAGAGCTGCTCGAAAGCTTGACGAACAAGCGAGCCTTATGAATTTGATTAGTAAAGTAAAGGGTTTTTCCCTTACTAGTCAAGTGAAGTGGTAAGGTAGGACGCTATTCGATGAAGAAAACATACTTTAGGAAAGTGGTTCAGGTAGCTCAGCTGGTCAGAGCAACGGACTGAAAATCCTTGTGTAAGTGGTTCGAATCCACTTCTAAGCTGGCGAAGGGTCAAAGGACACGTAGCCGAGAGCGAGCCGGTCAAATTCAAATTCAAGTGAAAGAAGAAGGCAAAAAGCCGTGTAGTGCGGGAGGCTTATTTTCCAAAAAAAAACTGATGATTGCCCCATGTGCCCAAAAGGATGGGCGAGTTTGGTTCGAGTGTTTATTGATCGGGTGGGTGGATCTATATGCTTCGGGGGGTGGGGTGAGACGAGGCGTAGCGCAGTCTGGTCAGCGCATCTGTTTTGGGTACAGAGGGCCATAGGTTTGAATCGTGTCACCTTGATGTGGCGAAATAAAGAAAAGCTGACTGAGTGTTCATTAATGCCCAAAGAATCCCATGCTTTCCGTTGGTCAACAACAAACCACAACTCTCTTTAGTTCTTCACTACTCGTACAAACTTGACGGAGTGAAGCTGTTTGGAGGGAATCGTTTTTCTCAATCAAGAAAGAATGCCTCAACTGGACAAATTCACTTATTTTTCACAATTCTTCCGGTCATGCCTTTTCCTCTTTAATTTCTATATTCCCATATGCAATGATGGAGATGGAGTACTTGGGATCAGCAGAATTCTAAAACTATGGAACCAACTCGTTTCACAACGGGGGAACAACATCCGGAGCAACGACCCCAACAGTTTGGAAGATATTTTGACAAAAGGTTTGAGCACTAGTGTATCCTATATGTACTCTAGTTTATTCAAAGTCTCCCAATGGTGTAACGCCGTCGACTTTTTTGGAAAAGGGAGGAAAATGACTTTGATCTCTTCTTTCGGAGAAATAAGTGGCTCACGAGGAATGGAAAGAAACATATTCTATTTAATCTCGAAGTCCTCATACAACACTTCTTCCAATCCTGGATGGGGGATCACTTGTAGGAATGACATAATGCTAATCCATGTTCTACACGACCAAGGAAGCATTCTTTTTTAATCTCATTACGACTTGGTCGTTTGGAAGATATTCTTTCTCGATCATAATAGTGGAATGGAAGGCACTATAAGAAAGATATTCTATTTTTCAAATCGCCCTGCGAAGACGGACGTTCAGAAAGGTTATCGAGATTCTCAATTGCTCTTTCTAGTGGGGAGGAATAGTGCGGGAAGGGAGCGAGACCAAGCCGAGCCACTACGAGAGTAAGTCCTTCCCACGTGTTAAGTTGAATAAATCAATTCAGCCTCCACCAGAGAGATCAACCAGCACCTTTTATTTTATGCCACCGGCGGCGCAGAACGCACTAATCCGAGATCGACGAGTTTTCTGAAACCTCACTTTCTGAATGGAATTGTTATTTTACAAAAAAGCTTGCTGAAAATCAAAGAAAAAATGTCCATTTTACCACATAGTTCGTCGGTCAAACCAACGATTTTCTTTTCAAAGTAATAGAGAGTTCTTTTTCTAGTTAGACTTTATCAATGAAAGAGCCATCCCTTCCTTTTTGTCCTGTCAGATAGAAATAGAAAGAAAATTAGACCCAAAAGAGCCCGATGGGGGGGGGGGGGAAGGGGGGTTTACATACAACCGAGTCAAAGTTGTTTATGATTGAATCTCAGAGGCATTTTTATCATTTGGTAGATCCAAGTCCATGGCCTATTTCGGGTTCACTCGGAGCTTTGGCAACCACCGTAGGAGGTGTGATGTACATGCACCCATTTCAATGAGGTGCAACACTTCTCAGTTTTGGACTCATATTTCTCCTATATACCATGTTTGTATGGTGGCGCGATGTTCTACGTGAATCCACGTTCGAAGGACATCATACCAAAATCGTACAATTAGGACCTCGATATGGTTCTATTCTGTTCATCGTATCGGAGGTTATGTTCTTTTTTGCTCTTTTTTGGGCTTCTTCTCATTCTTCTTTGGCACCTGCGGTAGAGATCGGAGGTATTTGGCCCCCAAAAGCCATTGGGGTTTTAGATCCTTAGGAAATACCTTTTCTTAATACCCCTATTCTCCCTTCATCTAGAGCTGCCGTAACTTGGGCTCATCATGCTATACTTGCGGGGAAGGAAAAACAAGCTCTTTATGCTTTAGTAGCTACCGTGTTACTGGCTCTAGTATTTACTAGCTTTCAAGGAATGGAATATTATCATGCACCCTTCACTATTTCGGATAGTATTTATGGTTCTACCTTTTTCTTAGCAACCGACTTTCATGGTTTTCATGTGATTATAGGTACTCTTTTCTTGATCATATGTCGTATTTGGGGATATCTTGGTCATCTGACCAAGGAGCATCACGTTGGTTTTGAAGCAGCTGCATGGTACTGGCATTTTGTAGACGTGGTTCGGTTATTCCCATTTGTCTCTATCTATTGGTGGGGAGGTATATGAAGGAACGAAAGAGTGGATTAAAAAATGAAAGCTCGAAGACAAAGAGAACCGGGCTTTTCCAAAGAATTATTGCAGCTTTCCCATTCCCTTTGATTATCATATGCAAAAAAGTCTTTTCCACTTTCCTACCAAATCTCTCTGTATTCTGGAACATAAATGAAGGCATCAAAGAGATTATGGCAGATCATGTTCACCAAGAAATTACCCGAAATTTGATCTTGGTGTATTTGAGATTGTTCCTTATAATCGTAATCAAAGATGTTTTCTTGTCTCTCATTTCATTTCTGAACAAATTGAAGAACTTAATCGATCAAACTCATCCTTAGATGCTACGAAACATATTGGTGTTGCGGAAGGAACGTTCTGCTCTATTTTGAGTCTTTATTCAATAAAGATTTGACACCCTCGTTTTGCCGTTTTCCTCACGGCAGGGCCCCGTCTCCCCGGATTTAGATTCCTGCCCGGGTAGGTTGGGGTGGGGTGAATTGGAAGGCGTAAGATACTCCATGTGAGCTAGGGGAATTGTCGAGTTTGGGGGTATCACATAATATAAGAAGGCAGGAGTTTACCCTTCTCTACCAGTCTCGTTGCAAGTAGCTCCAAGAGCCGACGGTTTATTAAAAAAGGTTAGATTCAAAAGTCAGTTACCATGGTTGGCAGGTGGATATGAATCACGACAGCTTTTCACTCCACCATTGGTATGGACGGAGCTCCCTATAATGTTATATATACCACCCGACATACCGGAACATCGGCTAGTAATTGTTTTGAAGTTCCGGTGGAATCGATCTAGAACCATTATGAGTAGATCTGTTGGGAAATTTATGTCGCTATAGATCTTTGAACCGTTTCTGGGCACTGCACTTGAACCAATGATGCACGAACCTGGTACTCTTCTTTGTTGTTAGTCACAGAGTTACAATTGTTGTGAGAGTAATGTGGCAGGGAGAACACTTGACAGGAGGGAGATAGACACAGGCGGTAGAGAGAGAAAGTGGCAAGCCTCTAATTCAAAAAATATAGTGTGAGGGGGCAGAGCTTCCATTTCCAGGTACAATCCTCCGCCTCAAGGCGTTCTTTTTTTCCAGGACTCTGTCGAGCGCAACCAAGTTTAAAACCTCAAAGCCATGCAAGGGATGTGAAGCCCCCCTTCTCAATGTCTTCTACTCGCCCAGTGGATCTAGGAGGCAAGGGGAATTCATATATTGAATCTAATCTCATCCAGCATAGGCGGGTAGAGTTGGTAGCGAGGAGAAGATGAACAATGAAGCTATAGCTTCTCACCTTTCTGCTATCTGCCTTTAAGTGATAGGGGGAACGAACAGCCCTACAACCAATCTTTCTTTCTATTTTGAATTATTGCTCTTTGGTGCCAGTGGAGCAAAGGAAGCGGGGGACGCTTTATCTACCCGCAAAATGGGTTAGATCTATTGAATGAGATCCTGGAGAAATAATGAATTTTTTTTTATTTGAAATCGTATTAGGTCTAATTTATATTACTTTGGCTGGATTATTCGTAACTGCATATTTACAATACAGACGTGGTGCTCAGTTGGACCTTTGATTAATTAACATTTTTTTTACTGACCTCCTCCTTTCTTTAATTTCATCCGCGAGAGGTCAAATTCTGATTGCTATTCAATTATTTGAGTTCAGTGTCATTTTCGACCTAACAAGAGCGGATGCACGCTCTGTAGGATTTGAACCTACGACATTGGGTTTTGGAGACCCACGTTCTACCGAACTGAACTAAGAGCGCTTTCTTCTCACAATGGATAAGACTGTAAAGACGAGGATTCTTTTTTTAACCCCAATAGATCTTGCACGCTTATACTATCATATACAATATCATAACATGAAATGAAAAATTATGTATGTCCAATTGGAATCGATCTAAAATTGATCCACTCAAAGGATAAATAATAGGTAGGGATGACAGGATTGGAACTTGTGACATTTTGTACCCGCGCTACCAAGCTGCACTACATCCCTTTCAATTTGTATATGGTGTCATTGTAGAGAATCCCAGCCCTGTTTTCCACATCCTTTTTTCTCCTCCATCGATATCCAATGTATCTTGCCATTTATTCTTTTTGGTTTTTCTTGATTTAAATACTCATCATCATCCCACCGCTCCTACAAACACTTACTTATGAGCGGGATTGTTAATAATAAGCCCTTTGAATTAAATAAGCGAGGCTTTCCCGATATAAATAGTTGCATGCGAGAGAGATGATATCCCAATTCCGTGTAGCTTATTTGAGTGAAAAGCTTGGAGGAGCTACTCAAAATTTCCTACTTATGACAAGGAGTTGTATGCCTTAGTTCGAGCTTTGCAAACATGGCAGCATTACTTGTGGCCAAAGGAGTTTGTCATACACGCTGACCATGAATCTCTCAAACACCTAAAAGGTCAACAAAAACTTAACAAAAGACATGCAAGGTGGATAGAATTTATTGAGACATTTCCATATGTCATCAAATACAAACAAGGTAAAGAAAATATTGTTGCTGATGCATTGTCCCGAAGGTATGCCTTAATCACTACTCTTGAAGCTAAGATTTTAGGATTTGATCATCTTAAGAGTTTATATGAAAATGATTCTGATTTAGGAAAGATGTATCAAGCATGTGAAAAGTTTGCTTCAGGGCGGTTCTATAGGCATAGAGGATTCTTATTCTTTGCTAAACGTTTATGTGTGCCTAATTGTTCCATGAGAGAATTACTTGTTAGAGAAGCCCATGCAGGAGGCTTAATGGGACATTTTGGAATAGCTAAAACTCTCAAGGTAATGCTGGATCACTTCCATTGGCCACATATGAGGAGGGATGTTGAAATAATCTGTGACATATGTGCTACTTGCAAACAAGCCAAATCTAAGGTTCAATCCCACGGTTTGTATACTCCTTTACCTATTCCTACGCATCCTTGGAATGATATATCTATGGACTTTGTAGTTGGATTGCCTAGGACTAGAACTGGTAAGGATTCCATTTTTGTGGTTGTTGATCGATTCTCTAAAATGGCACACTTTGTTGCTTGTCACAAAACTAATGATGCGTTGCACATTGCTAATCTGTTCTTTAAAGGGATAGTTCGTTTGCATGGCATGCCTAGGACGATAGTTTCAGATAGGGACACTAAGTTTCTAAGTTACTTTTGGAAAACTTTGTGGTCTAAGTTAAGGACTAAGCTTTTATTTTCTACTACCTGTCACCCACAAACTGATGGACAAACAGAAGTAGTAAATAGGACTTTGTCCACTCTTCTACGTGCATTGTTTAAAAAGAACTTGAAAACTTGGGAAGAATGTCTGCCGCATGTTGAATTTTCATACATTCATTCTATGCATTCTGCTTCTAAGTACTCTCCTTTTCAAATTGTTTATGGATTTAAACCAATATCTCCTTTGGATCTAATTCCTTTGCCTTTGAGTGAAAGAACTAGCATAGATGGGAAAAAGAAAGCTGAACTTGTAAAACAGATCCATGATGATGCAAGGAAAAACATAGAAAAGAAAACTGAGCAATATGTCAAACAAGCAAACAAGGGAAGACGTGAGAAAGTTTTTGAGGTTGGAGATCAAGTATGGGTGCACTTAAGAAAGGAAAGATTTCCAGAAGAGAGGAAGTCAAAATTGATGCCTAGAATTGATGGACCATTTGAAGTAACAAAAAAGATCAACAATAATGCGTATCAACTTGACGTACGAGGTAAGTATAAAGTGAGTCCTACCTTTAATGTTTCTGATTTGGTTCCTTTTATCGCAGATGAAATGGATTTGAGGTCAAATCCTTTTCAAGTGGCAGAGGATGATGTGATCCTAGATGACACAAGGAGCTTAGAACATGTAAATGTGCAAGAACCAGAAGAACAACTTGAAAAAGAAGATGAGCTTGAAATTGAAGATATTCTTATTTTACCGGCTGGTCCAACAACTCGATCAAGAGCAAAACAATTTAACAAAGCTGTTGGAGGATTGCTTAATCAACTAGAGAATCCACGTGATCAAAACAACAAGTATGGTGGAAAAGCTTGTCAAACAACTTTGGTCTTGATTCAAGCTAATTGATTTCAACAAATGAGAAAGTGTCTCGATTGTACTCTTTTTCCCTTGTTCAAGTTTTGTCCCAATGGGTTTTCTTGACAAGGTTTTTAATGAGGCAATTGTTTCACTTCACCATTGCCCATTTGTTGAAATAAAAGCCCAAGGCCCATCTACACCAAAAGCCACGTCCTTGGAGGAGGGAAGGGTCTAATGGTTAGACTATCTTTGATTCTGAAAAAACTTCTTAAGTTTTACTCTTCTCTTGTTGGTGTGTAATATCTACAAGAAAACATGTTCTTCATTTGGTGCGTCATATCCAAAGGAAGATCAGTTGGAATATCAAAGGCCTTTCCACAACCTTTGTGTGACCTATCGATCCACATCCTCTAATCCTTGAATCCTTTTGGGTTCCTGGTTGCAAAGTTATCCCTATCCCATTTCAGAGTGCCGATTCTAGGAGGAGTTTATCAGATAGGCACGACTAATCCAAATAAAATTGACTCAACAAGCGCGATCACAGCTTCAGCCGAGGGGAGACAACTCAGTAGGTAGGCTATCTATCCCTGTCCGAAAGCAGGGAAAGCAGCAAGAGCTCATACCCGTAAATGATTTCATTTCGTTTCCGGCTTGTGGCTTTTTTGAAGAAAGTTCAAGGTAAGCGAATAGGGAAAAAAATGAATAGGGCTTGGATAAATAGGGTTTTCACAATTCCATTTATAATAGAATGCCGTCTTTAGCAAAAGCAAAGGAGGAATTATCTACAAATACCGGGCATGATGTATTACCCGAGCTAAGTGCGCTGTATTCTGAACAAATGCACAGTGAATCTACGAAGTCTTCCCCTTAATGTCCTAGAGCAGGAGAGAGTTAATCAACGAGTAGCCCTCTGTCAATCTCTGATGGCATCAAATCCGCAAAGTGACAAATACAAATATGAGAATCAACATCAGTCTCAGTAGGAGTAGCACGTTTTCGACCAGGCTTGGGATAACCGATTCTTATTTCTCAAGCCCTTCTGTAACAGAACTAGCACCGCTTACTTTTACAACAGGGGATGATTTCATAGTTACTTTATCTGTAACCCCAACAATGAACTCACTAGAAAGTAAAGTCATCTGTCCCAGAGCCTATGATTGCAAAGAACGCATTCCTCCTAACCAACATATCGTTTCTCTCGAACTAACATAACATATCATCCAGCTTCCATTGAACCAATGGCTCCGGGTTCTCCCGAAACAAGAGATCCCGATCCTTTTGCATACGCATAAGCCTTCACCGAAGCATTAGTCTCAAGATCCGAATCCTATGAATCAACTGGATCAATATTCGCAACCGATGCAACATCTGATTCTTTTATGGTTTTGGTTATTGGACCTTTCTCCGCTACAAAAGTTGGGGATCTCTAATCATGAAACCTACTGGGGATAAGAAGACATTCAGATTGATTGAAACGTTTGGTATTCACAAAGACGAGAATGAATAGCTCTGTTTCGCCATACTGAAGCTACGTGCAGCCTGGCTTCTCATCTCTGGGTTCTGAGAGTGCAACTGTGCTATCTGGTTGAGTGAAGGTGTGATTGAGCGACCGTCGGGAGGGAGCGGTTTGAAGCCAGATGATCGAACCTTGTCCACTGGAACAAAGAAATTTCATTAGGCAAGTTCCATTCCGTTGTGACCCGGACAAGACGTTAGAGCGAGTTCGTGAGCGCCCCGAAGTCAATAAAATATTGGCAGGTACGAGGTTTGGAAGGTTCCATGTTTAGGACGGGGGCCCATATTCTTCCCGAAAGAATGACCAAGAGAAGGGTAGTTAGCTTGTAAGCCACTACCTTCTTTCTAGTCCCTTTACCAAATTATCTCATAGAATAACGAAGAGATTGGGTACGTCGGGGGACTGACTCCTAAGGCTGATCCCTCTAATTCTGCTGCAGCTGTTGTAATTGATTCTAAGGTTCTTCGAGTTTACCGACTCTTCGGGTAAACCCCTACGAGTCTAAGGACTCTTCGGTCACCAGAAAGTAAAAAGACTTTCTGGCTTTCTATCTTCTATCCTTCTCGATGGGGCTGATGAGGCCTGCTCTGAAAAGGGATAGATACTCATTACCCCCAACCGGGTACTCCTATGTATGGAGATATACATGCCCTCTGGATACGACCCAAGAATCAACCCTTATCTATCTTCCTAGTCCCCTTGTCTGGGGGTATAGTAAGATGAGATAGATTCTCTGGGCCTAAGTCGATCCAAAAAGAGTCTCTTCGATCTAGCTTCATCTAAGTAGAGAGAAAGATGTAATCTCCGAGCGAGGACAAGAAAAAAGAGGTGATGGCATGGTATATAAGAGGCAAGTGTAACCGTTCCATCAAGTGCTTAGCTAGCTTAAGCTCGTTACACTAGTTCGACGGATAGGCAATCCCGGCCACCGTTACATAGGTACTCCCAAACGGAAATGCGAGACCGACCGTGGTCGTTATCGATCACAAGGCTATCGCCTTAAGTGAGATGAGCTGAGTCGGGTTCACTGGAGCTAGTGGACGACACATAAGGGCGCCGCTGACAAGTAGGAAGACGTATCCTGATGTCAAATTCCTGTTGTCCGGTCACCCAGCGTAATCGGAGTCCGAATATCCGACGATCTCCAGTATATCGGATCACCATTATGTGATCATTTAGTCTCTGGTCCCCTCAAGATACCTCATGACTTTGAAGGCAGCTTTCCAATGCTCCATGCCTAGGTTACTTTGGTATCTACCTAGTAAAACCACATCATAAGCAATGTCCGGCCGTGTAGATGCATTCACCATAGTTTCAGCATTACGGCAAACCCGTGTCAAATATATAGCGGATTTGGGCGCTCTAGCCCAAACGAATCCTATTTCGGCTATTACCTTCTTCATTACTATGTTCTCATACGTAGGAATACCCCTGTTAGCCGGCTTTTGTAGCAAATTCTATTTGTTCTTCGCCGCTTTGGATTGTGGGGCTTACATTCTAGCCCCAGTGGGAGTAGTGACTAGCGTTATAGGTCGTTGGGCGGCCGGAAGGTTGCCACGAGTAAGTCAGTTTGGCGGAGCGAAGGCAGTTCTCCGTGCACCAGACACGTAGCTTACCGAATCAGTTGCGACACGGATGGGAATGCATGCTACAAAAGATAGGGTCGAGTATTATACATCAACCGTCTACTCAATATCCTTATACGAGTCCACAATCACTACACGAGATGAACCTTGGTTTGGTGGCCTTAGGTGTAATAGGACTCCCAGTTACTACGCGCGATCGTATACTGAGGTGATCCCTGCCGGTTGTTGGAACGACGCGAGCCGGGCTGAGCCTCGATTCAGAAAGATGAAGGGCCCAAAAGTATAAAAAGGGGGTTACAAATTCCCCATCTCATTAGGGGCGGAAAACGAATCGACATCTCGATGTGAGACAGCCTTTTCTTTTTTAGTTGGGAAAGAACGGCGAAGTCCATCCAAACTGTCCAATGAAGAATAAAAGAGGAGAGCAAAGCGCCAATGGCGCGCGAAACGCATGCGGAGCAGGCACGGAGAAAAAAAAAGAAGTGTGGAGGAGAAGCAGCCGAGCTCATTCCCTTCGCTTCATGGGCCCAAAGCACTGCAGCCTTTCCTGGCCAAATCAAGGATTTGGGGCTTCTTGCTACGCTACTTAACTATAGAAATCCATTTGATATAGTAATATATATATAAATAGAAAGATAGATCCATCCATCTATCTTTCAATTTCTATATATATAAAATCATTTATTTCATTCAACGTCTGATTCAAAGAACTGCACTTAGCCCCCCCCCCCCCTCGCTCATGAAACGGCTCGACTGCAATGGATGGCAGAGGGTCCGTAGTACCCAAAGCACTGGAGTGATCCAGTAGCCAGGAAGGGGCCTAGAAGTGCCTACTACACCACACTACACTTGGCTCTACACATTTACAGAGCTAAGGGGGCTTCAATCCTTATTCCTTATCCCCATCTTTGCCCAGGCTAACGGGGCCTTACTTATTCAGGGGGGGGGGGGGAGCCTCGAGAAGCACTGTTGAGAGGAAGATGCTTGGCCCCTCTTCATTCTCTATAGGGTTTCAAACCTTTCTTCAACATAGGTGACAACGAGCGGGGCAGAGATGGAAGAGATCGAACATGGGAATAAGAAGCAAGCTTGTCTTCCTTTTTGATCATTTTGATAGAGGAGGATGGATAAAATGGACAAAACAGACTCACATTTCCCAGTCGAAAAGATGGGTTCCTTTTTCGTCTCGCATTTCTCATCGAACAAATACGAAAAAAGAATCATATTGAAAACGTTCCTAACCCAACCCCTTCCTTCGTAGAGCTGTGTATTATAAGTGATCCGAACCTGCCCGGAGCGAGCCCCCCATAGAGGCAAGTGAAGTTGGTGAGCCGTATGATGGGCAACTATCTCCTGCGGTTCGGAGAGGACTCACCTGTTAGTTAGTATCCCATTGGTTTCGGGGTGGACCCTTTCACTCTATTTTATTATGTACGCTTAGCGAAAATAATGTTTTTTGATACACCTAGGACATGGATTCTATATGAACCAATGGATCGTAACAAGTCGTTACTACTCGTAATGACTTCCTTTTTTCATTACTTCATCCTTTCTATATCCCTCTCCTTTTTTTTCTCAGTTACTCATCAAATGGCACTCAGTTCATATCTTTAAGTTCGATCATTGACAAGGTTCAAAGAAAGGGTGGGTCATTGATAAAGAATCGATTCCAAACCACAATGCTTTTGGTATGCCGCTCCTCTGTGTTGAAGAAATAACCGATGCAATTTTCGCTCTTGGGGGAATAACTGCAGTTGGTGCTTTAGTATGGGCATTCTATTCTGTTTCAGAAAGAACTCTGAGTGAACAAGGTAAAATCTTCTCAAGCTTGATTCACAATAGCTATCAGTTCAAGCAGGAGAGTCCGTCTTTCTTTTTCTTTGTTAAATGGCCGAATTAGCCACACCCATAGATGGGATCAATCCCACATTCGGTTCAAGAGAGAGAGGCAAAGGAAAGATCAGAGTCGGCATTAGCCCCGTTATTGGAGGAAGAAGCAAAGCCCTTCCCTTCTATTGAATCTCTTGGAGGAAGGACTACTAGTAGGTAGTGGTGAGGTAGCTCTTATTAGTTTGAGTCGGTGGCGGTAGCTGTAAACTCTTCTTTCTCGATAGGAATCATAGCCCTATCGTAGCCAAGTCAATGGACTTGCCTTTCTTGCTTGAATCAACTTCCTAAACCTCTTCCCATGACTATTTTAAGAACTTTCAAATGGACAGGTGATGAGGGAAGACCTTCTATCTTAGACAATCAAATGTACTAAATACATACATATAAGGAAAGTAGTCTACTCATGCCCATGCACAACAGAATAGAAGGCCTAACTCTACTCTCAAAGTAGTTAAGTTACCCAAGGGTTCGGTATCATAATCTAATAGTATGCCGGAACTCTTTCTCTTAAGGTGCGGAGCGTACTGTCGACAATCTTTTTGGGTTGACCCAGAAGTCTTATGTCCTCCGAGTCGCACGACGTTTTAACCGAAAGAACTTCTTGCGCAATTCATGCCTTTATGTTTTTATGACCAGAAATTCTTTCTTTATTTCCATTTCAAATTGTTCTCTGGACTCGTTTTTCGTCTGAAGAAAGATTGATATGGCGGGCATGGTTTGGTAGATTCAGTGAGGTGATTATGGATTTTTGTCTTCGTAGATATGTGGGGTTGACCACTCTGTTTTCTATCACTATTTTACAGCTGGTGATAGATTTTTTATTGTGTATGTGGATGACATTGTAATCATAGGAGATTATAGGGATGACACACAACAGTACAGATGGTTCCTGCAGAATCAGTTCCAAACTTAAGATTTGGGACAATTGAAGTACTGTTTTTGGTATTGAGGTAGTCAGATCTCAATCAGGTACTTACCTATCTCAGAGAAAGTATGTTCTTGATCTGCTTAATGAGACAGGGATGTTGGGATCCAAGCCAGTCGATCACCTATTGATCTTAATACTAAACTGATAGCTGATCAGGATGAGTTGTTAGCAGATCTAGGGAGATACAGCAGGTTGATCGAAATTTGAATCTTGTGGGATTTTCCTTAAGATCAACATACACCAATCATGGGCGAGACGAAGTAGTGCTTTTACCTGAGAACTATGAAACTCTTGTTTTCATGCCCACAAATCTACTGGAAGAGGGAAGCCAGGGAGTAGGCACCCGAAGATGTTAAAGGAGCTAGCCACTTTCATCGTATATAGAAGAGGGAAAACTCTTTGGCTGCATGAAGAGCGAAGCTGAAATTTTGCGACTAGCTGAAAATAATAATCGATAAGGCCTTTCTCGCCCACCTTCCCCGACACTTTGGCTTAGTCTTCTAGAATGTGTGCCACGAGTGATCAGTCTGCATGCTTAACAGCCTTCCTTGTCTGAATCCCTTTGTAAATGTAAAAAAAGGAGGCTCCCTCATGGGTCTTTGATGCTATGAGCAAGAACCACATTCCTTAAATAAAGTATACCCGAAAGCACTTTCCCTAGAATGGGTCAATCCTACTAAGAACCATGCTAAGGCTTCGGGCGAGCAAATGAACTAATGGGAGAACTGCTTGCGGGGAAGACCCACAATAAAACTAGATCAAGAAAGATAGAAAAGAAAGAGCAATCAGTAAGGTTAGAGAGAGAAACTCTCCCTAGGTGAAATCTGTCCTAGGCGCCTTACCATCGTTGCACTTGATATTTTTCGAGATTTCTACTTCCTTTCTCAGCTTGTTGGGAATCTTCCCTGTGGTTTCTCTCCTCGTCCGCACATAAACCTTCTTTTCCCCGTTTGTGTTATTTTTTCGACCCAACAGGTTTGCTGGGTGTGGGATTCGTGCAGCTAGCTGTGCAGTCTGCTAGCATGGCTAAGAAGAAAAAGAAGGTAGAAGCACAGAAGAGGGTTGCTGGAGACGACCCACCTGAGTTTGCTGGGCTGAAAGCCAAGAACACCATGGCTGTTGTAGTCAAGGAATCGCAGCAACATGGTATGGAACGTGATAGAGGCAGCAAGAGTGTGGACGATGTTTTGAACATGTCTCGTCCTCAAGCTTGTCTCAAACATTAGGGGATGGAGACAGTGATGCAGAATCAAGTGTTATTCAACAGCAACCGTTGCAGCAAAAACTGGCATGTAAAGGTGCAGACAAGGTGTTCGATGAAATGCCAGCGACTTTGCTACTGCACGCAAAGGCGCAGACTGAAATGTCTGGGAGGGAGTCAGCCACAGAACACGAGACTCCGTTTGTGAATTGATTTACGAATAATCGTAGCCCTTCCCAAGGTTTAAAACTTGAAGCTAACGGACAACCAGATGAAGAGGTAGTCTTGGAAGCCGAAGACTTAGATGTGTTGACAAATGCGTTTGGTTTTTCCTTAATTGACTATGTTGCGGGTAAATCACCAGGTAAGCAAGCTATCATTCAATGTTGCAATGCTTGGAACGCGAAGTATCAACTTCATTTTCATTGTAGTGGCTGGTTGGTGATCAAGTTTGAGAACGAACATGGTCGAGATGCAGCCCTAAGGGGGGGGGGGCGTATTATAGATACGGGCAACCACTCTTGCTGAAAATCATACCCGAATTATTTTATTTCAATGACCACGAAATCAACAAAGTTCCAGCTTGGGTCCAGCTACCGAACTTGCCTTTGGAATTCTGGAATGCGAAAGCTTTAAGTAAGATTGCTACACGCATTGGCATCCCACTGCAAGCTGACTCGAACCAAGCAGCGCCTCTCTTATGCAAGAATTTTGGTTGAGATAGACGTCTCAAAAGAGCCCACTAAGGAAGTTAGTATTCGTGTTCCGGATGGCACAACTTTATCCCAAATGATGGTGTACGAATTTGTGCCAAAGTTTTGCACTTCTTGCAAAGCCATTGGCCACGTAAAAGACACGTGCCCGTACTACAAGGCTGTTGCGTATGCTGCAACTAAGCCAAAGGATGTTGCTGCCAACACAACTCCTACTTCGGGTGGACAATTTTTGGAGAAACAGCAAACGCAAATGGTTCTGGGTTCGAAACTGAAATCGTGGAGCGATAGCAAACTAAGGCCCGTTGGAAAGCAGTTGTTGGTAAAGGCCTTTGGTCCTCCTAAGGGGCCGGAATAGAGAGAAGGGAATAAAAGTAAGCATAATTTTTCCTGGCAAGACCGAAGCTTTACTAATAAAGGCTAGTCTTGCTTCATTGTTATTTACAGACTACCTGAATTGACTTACTTTGTAGCCTACATGAGTATCCGGATGGATAGACTAATCTTTTTCTACATGCATAGCCCCACCCTAGATACATGCTTTTTCTCCTTTATCCCGCTTCCTTTCAGCTCTTTTCTTTCTTATTTATTCTTACAACTATCACTTTATAAACCCGGCCGACTTTTTAAAATCGTAACATATCAGGGTAGTACGCCTGGAACAAAAAGGTTCGACGTACAATTTCGGCGATTACAAAAATAAAGGAGTATCTCCCTCTCCCTTAGTGTCTTTCCACTTCCGTCGTTCAGGAAGAAACACTTCGCCTAATGTTTTTGAATCTCAGCCCGGTTTATCCCGACTAACCAATTACGTTACGACCACTGAACAAACTTGGTTAACGAACATGGTTTATGCGCCGCTAATGTAGCGGCTTGTCGAGCATTTGACAAACTCACACCATCCATTTCTGATAAACTCCTCCTAGAATCGGCACTCTGAAATGGGATAGGGATAACTTTGCAACCAGGAACCCAAAAGGATTCAAGGATCAAAGGATGTGGATCGATAGGTCACACAAAGGTTGTGGAAAGGCCTTTGATATTCCAACTGATCTTCCTTTGGATATGACGCACCAAATGAAGAACAGGTTTTCTTGTGGATACACACCAACAAGAGAAGAGTAAAACTTAAGAAGTTTTTTTAGAATCAAAGATAGTCTAACCATTAGAATTCTGAGTACATAATTTTTAGAGGAGAAAGAACTAGCCTTGAACACAATTAAGGCTGTTCTTGGAAACATAATGCATGCCTCTAAAACAATTAAGGCTTTTCTTGGAAACAAAATGATTTAATATTGAAAATACAAAGTATTAATGATATAAGCTGGAAATCAGACACTTCCCTCCTCCAAGGACGTGGCTTTTGGTGTAGATGGGCCTTGGGCTTTTATTTCAACAAATGGGCAATGGTGACGTGAAACAATTGCCTCATTAAAAACCTTGTCAAGAAAACCCATTGGGACAAAACAAGGGAAAAAGAGTACAATCGAGACACTTTCTCATTTGTTGAAATCAATTAGCTTGAATCAAGACCAAAGTGGTTTGACAAGCTTTTCCACCATACTTGATGTTTTGATCACGTGGATTCTCTAGTTGATTAAGCAATCTTCCAACAGCTTTGTTAAATTGTTTTGCTCTTGATCGAGTTGTTGGACCAGCCAGTAAAATAAGAATATCTTCAACTTCAAGCTCATCTTCTTTTTCAAGTTGTTCTTCTGGTTCTTGCACATTTCCATGTTCTAAGCTCCTTGTGTCATCTAGGATCACATCAGGAATCTTTCTTGTAGTAGTCGGAGTTGGAGGTGTGGCACACCAGCTTGGTCTTTTTGTATAAATGTATTTGCTGGTTGGCTGGTCAACGGTTGAGTTGTCTGGTCAATCCAGTTCTTCTTTTCAAAAATAGATGCCGGTCTGAGCTCTCTTGCTTGGGGTCCGGTAAATCCGTTTACAAATATCTCCACTGCGGTACACTAATCCATTTGATTTCACATATATTCCCCTGTCAAATCAGAGTACGGAGGTGCGGCTGCGGCGAAACAAGAAAAGGAATTCTTTTTTTTAATATACCCCAGTTCTCCCTCCCAGCGTTGCTATTCCTCCAAAAGGAAAGGGACTTATCTGGGTTACCTGTTGTTTTAGTCTGATATGCCACACTCCATTCGCCTTGTTTAACTTGTTCGCGTGGTGCTGTTGTACTCTATAAGCGCCAGGTTTTCCCAGCCCTTAAAAGTACGATATGGATTTTTTAAGCGCTAAAGTTGACCCTAAGGCTTAAGCCTTTCGTAGCCCGTTGAGTGCAGACCAGTCCCTTCTATCTTTCTGGCATCAAGCCTACTTCTCTTCAACATGGATCTTCCTATCAAAAGTTTCGAAAAGGGAAAAGAAGGAAACAGAATATGCAATGATGCCTACCATATAGGGTGGAGATTGCCGTTGTTTTAGAACGGTGAACAGCAACTGGAGAGTGACCACTAGGAACTCACAGTTGAGAACGAACGACTTCTGCGGAGTCTTTTTCTGGCAAACAAACAGCAACAGAGCTAGAAGTGGAAGGGTCCTAAAGGATACCTTGTACCCACGTCCTTGGCTCTCAAGAGATACCCCACCAGTTCGCTGGTGGATAATGCCAAAAATACCAGTCAACATCTTATGTTGATGAAAAAGAGCTACTAACTGAGTTGCCACGAATTCATAAGCTGTATGGATATTGAATTGCCTAAATCGAAAGGCGGGGTGGATTCCAGAGCTACCTCCCTCACTCTCCCCTTTGTGGTTGCTCTCTCCATTTTATTTCTTTAAAAAAAACTTTAGTTTAACCGGTTGTTTCAAGAAATTGGTAAGTAATGTCGAGCAACATGCTTCTCTCTGGATTATTAATAGAATAATAATAGTCTTACTAGTACTGGTCAATTCATGATTGGAAAAGACACATATATATCAAATAGTTGCCTCGCTAATCTAGCTTATGAATAGCGAAAAATAAAAAGAGAGGTTTTTTGAAAAGACTGTGAAAGATGCAAACCATGAAATGAGAGGATAAGGTTAGGCCACTTTGATTCTCATTGGCAATGGGTCACCTCCCTGTTGGCTCACCATCAATAGTGCCACGAATCTTAGGGCGCTTAAAGGCCTAACATTTTTTAGCTGAGCTCACCTTTGAACCCACCTCGAATCATAGTCATAGGTTTTAGGAGATGCAGTCTGGTTCCACCGCGGATGAGGCTGCTGACTCGGAAGCGAAAGAAGTGGATGCGGACCCCATTGGCCCACAATATGAGATATAGGCATTGTAGCGAGCCTCACTAATATGCGTAGGGAAGGACTACTCATGGATAATGGACTCTCACGAACGGCGTGAGGGTAGGAATCTGGATCAAAAGCCATAGACGTGCAGACAGAAAGACACTAAGGGAGAGTCACGACCTTTTTCAATCAATCCTATACCTCTGATCCTTTGGTAAAAGAGAAGCTGTCCAATCCAAGATAGCATTCCGGTCCAGATCCAAAAGAGGTATTTGAATAAAGTACTTGCTAAGGATTGGCTGGCAGGTTTCAGAAATATGCTTAACCAGAGAGAAGTCGTAGACCCACTCGTTTGAGAGAGTAGAGCGAGTCGTAGTTTCTATGTCGTCCTCCGTCTGTACAGGTGCTTGAGCTAAGGCTTTAAAGAGAGATCTCTTCTGGGCGTTCACTTAGCATACTTTTTTAGGATCGCCCCCCTTAACAAGTAAGCAAGTCAACTACCTTCTCTTATTCTTATTTTCCAAAGTCATAACAGAACCGCTAAAAGATTTCCATGTCTACAAAAAGAAAGGAATATTATTCCGAGGGAGGCTATACCGAATCCTAAAACTATGAAGAATAAGAGAAAGCCCAAGCAGGTGCTGAAGTGAAGCCTAAGTCAAGGTATTTTTAACCACCGTAGTAATCTTAGCAGTCGGCATCAAGTCCAGATTGAAATCCAGATAGGCTTCCACGACGAGTAGAAATATGAAAGATTGAAACATACAAAACGGGTGAATCCATTCATTGTCCTAAACACTTTCCCTCCCCGAAAGGGTCCACACACCCATTTTGTATCCTTCTGCTTCCCCCTCGCCATCATTGTCACATGTCCATAATTCTAGGGTCCTGCGAGCAGATGTATGATTTGTTGAAGCTGAAGCCACATATGAGAATAGATTGTTCGCAGATTCCGAGCTTTCGTGATAAACTCCTCCTAGAATCGGCACTCTGAAATGGGATAGGGATAACTTTGCAACCAGGAACCCAAAAGGATTCAAGGATCAAAGGATGTGGATCGATAGGTCACACAAAGGTTGTGGAAAGGCCTTTGATATTCCAACTGATCTTCCTTTGGATATGACGCACCAAATGAAGAACAGGTTTTCGTGTGGATATTACACACCAACAAGAGAAGAGTAAAACTTAAGAAGTTTTTTTAGAATCAAAGATAGTCTAACCATTAGAATTCTGAGTATATAGTTTTTATAGGAGAAAGAACTAGCCTTGAACACAATTAAGGCTGTTCTTGGAAACATAATGCATGCCTCTGAAACAATTAAGGTTTTTCTTGGAAACAAAATGCTTTAATATTGAAAATACAAAGTATTAATGATATAAGCTGGAAATCAGACCCTTCCCTCCTCCAAGGACGTGGCTTTTGGTGTAGATGGGCCTTGGGCTTTTATTTCAGCAAATGGGCAATGGTGAAGTGAAACAATTGCCTCATTAAAAACCTTGTCAAGAAAACCCATTGGGACAAAACTTGAACAAGGGAAAAATAGTACAATCGAGACACTTTCTCATTTGTTGAAATCAATTAGCTTGAATAAAGACCAAAGTGGTTTGACAAGCTTTTCCACCATACTAGCTGTTTTGATCACGTGGATTCTTTAGTTGATTAAGCAATCCTCCAACAGCTTTGTTAAATTGTTTTGCTCTTGATCGAATTGTTGGACCAGCCGGTAAAATAAGAATCTTAACTGGATCAGGCTGTCGTACTGTACAGGGTATCTTCGACGAAAAGTGGAAAGGACAAACTCGTGTGAAAATATGAAAGTTACTGGAAAAGGAAAGACGTTTTTTCTTCTTATAGGCTTGCCTTGGAACCGTGTAACAAAACCAAAACAACCCTAACCCTAAACTTGTAGGCTAGGCTTCTTATTTCCTTTCAATAGGCTTTCAATTAGGACTATGAAACTATTTCCTAATGAGGCTGTGATAGAGTGTTCCAAACAAAGAGCTTCCATGGTAAGGCAAGGCTAAAAAGAATGGGTGCATGTATTTACATGGTAGAGCTAAGATAAAGGAAAAAACCTGGGTTTGAGTTCTCGTTGGAGTGTGCCCGTACCAGTCTTTTCACTTTTTCCTTCACCTAAATTAAGCTTTTTTAGGGAGTGCCCTCTAATTGGAGAGCTACTTTCTTCTTGCCGAGGGGCGTAGCTTATCGCTTTTCATGGTTCTTTGATCCTGTGAGACTTATGTATGAGGTATGAGGATAGGATCGATCTTAAAAGCGGAATAAATATAGAGTTCCTAAAGCTATAGCGGGATTTTGCTAATTTGACTATGCCCGCTCCACAGTCAAGGGAAGTTTTTTTGATGGGCCGATGGGGAATCCAAATTAGGAGTTGTGAAAAGGACTGAAGATACTATGTATCAAGACTCGCGATAGGATCAGAGTGCTTAGTAATTCAATACTTTATGGGTTTTTTTATTATAGAAAAAAATTGATGTGCTCCGGGAAAGAAATTGTGCTACTCTATTGAATGGATCAGGAACAATCGCAAAAAGCCAGACCAGTACGGTGTCTCTTTGAATCCTGAATATGGTGATACCTCCGATTGTACTAACCTACATATGTCTCTCCTCTTCACAGAAAATGGAGAGATGAATTGATTGATTCATCGGATCCTAGGTCGGGACTGATGGGGCTCGAACCCACAGCTTCCACCTTGACAGGGCGGTGCTCTGACCGATTGAACTACAATCCCGAGAAAGTGAGGTGTACAACCTCAAACAAAATGCTAATAATTTTTTGATTATTGGATTTCATTCGAACCATTTCATTTTGTTTCGCCGTCTTGTAACAGAGACACGAATTCTATATCTATATTATTGCTCTATATATAAATAAATGCAGTAAACTCATAGTGGGCGCTAATTCATGAATTGAATCAAATGGGCTCTTTAACTAAGCGGTACAGTCACGCTCTTCAAACGCCCTAAGAAATAGGCGTAAGTCATCGGTTCAAATCCGATAAAGGACTTCTCTATTTTTTTTACGAAACTCTTGTCTTAGTCTTCATTTTCTTTTTCAGCAGAGAATATAGATATGAAAAAAAGGTAACCACCTGGTGAGTTTTTTTAAAATAGAATGTTCATTATAATATAATGAAACGCAGTCGATTGGGAGAACAGCTATGTCACTTCAGGGTATACTCCTCCTCATCCTCATGTTTTATTATTCATATTTGATGTTTTAGGACATAGATATTCTGGATACCCATTATAAATTGAGAAAGTCTTCCTACTTCTCCATTGTTCCAATCAGATTCGAAAAATAAGAAATCAAAAGTCCGTGGACCTGAATTGAATCTTGACTATATAAGCTATTCTGATATTAAGATTCGATATAGATGAAATCGTGGAAGCGGACCTTTTATTTCCTTGGACCACATAAGAATTCGTCGTCTGATTTCATCTTCTTGTTCCTGGATGCTCCATAGGAATTTGTCGCTATTCCTTTCATCCACCGAGAAAGGTTCATTCTGAATCACAAGAGTCATTTATATATAGTTTTTTTCTTTTTATTATGGTAATGCAATGCAAGAGGTCGGAAATCAGGCTGTTTCTGATGATGAAAAGTATTTTTTTTTATGTTATGTGAAATTGATGAAAACGCGAGATTTAAAGGTCGGTAATGTTAGAAGACGACTGTCGGTATCTGATGGTAAGATACCTATGGTCGGTATATCTTTGAAAGTTGAGACGGAGAGAATAAACAGACTCCTCGAGGGCTACTTAAAGGCACTTTAGTGCAAACCAGAAGGACTAGAGCTGTTGGATGTTGCTCAGTGCTGCTATAACTTAACAACCAAAAAGCTCTGCGTCGAACTTCCGCCCCTTCGAGTTGGCCACGGGGCAACAGCCTCTGACGCCCCACACCATTGCGAAAAGAGGGGGCTCGCCCATCAACTTTTCCAAGAGGTGGCAGGAAGGATCGCTACGACCTAGCCCAAACCTACTTAAACAAAAGGCTTGGCCCGCTCTGGAAAGTAGATCATGTAGAGAAGCGGATAGAAGAGGTAACCTATAGACTCAAGCGATCAGCTTGGTGAAAACTCACCCCGTATTCCATGTGAATAAGTTGACTTTGATTAGACCAGACCGACCCAGAGAGGAACGTGCCCACAAGGGCACCACCAAATGTTGTAGATGAACCTACTAAAGAAGAAGTTGAGTATATCATAGCTGACCGAACCATGGGCTAGCCCATACACCCACTGCACGAGTGAAAGACTACTTAGTCAAGTGGAAGGGCCCACCTGAGAGCGAGGCAAGCTGGGAACGGGCTGAAACTTACGATTTGAAGTCTAAGTCAGAGACTACTGGACCTTTCGCAGAGCGACTCTCAACGAGGACATTGATACTAAACGAGGAAAATAATGTCAACTAGAAGCAGGTCTTACGGCACACGATCACTATATCTTTTTTTTTCTATAGAAAGAGGGGATGATACGTGGCGTGGTATACCTAATCGTTTGGTCAACGAGACGTAAGTCGACATAGCTCCATGTATATGTTCTTTGGAGCTAGAATCCAAAAATAGAATGAAATAATGGTGAGCCTAGGGCGACGAATATGGATCAAGGGTGTCTATACAAAGCGTTCTCTTCTTCATTTAAAGAGGCAATGCACTCTTTTGAATGGTACTTGTGATTCATAAAGAATGAATCTTTTTGTTAGAAGTTATGCAGATTCTAGAAAAGGAAATGCCATGCGGAGCGTGTCGCGAGATATAGGGCGTTCTAATTGAAGGGTCATACCTCTCGGCCCTATTACGGTAAGGCCAATGCACCAGCCAGGCGTTGTGGTGGCGAACACGCTGTGCTGTAAGTTAAGCTGTTCACCATGTAGACGGAGGAGATATAGAAAGTGTGCCGTGCGTGATTCATAAGATTCTATAGTAGAACTGTAGATTATTTCGTTTCACTTAGCCTGCCTCTCCTATGACTTTCTGGACCAACCCACCTGGATCTGCCCTCGCTAGTTGGGAGCTGAGCATGCAAAATATAGCATTAGCAATGGATGGAATTCCACTTTGAACGGCAGGCACGACTCTTTCTATTTTTGCGCTGGTATTTGAGTTCTCTCCCCTCCTCTTTCAATCGACACACTCGACGCAGATAGCTCCGGTGGCCCACCCCGGCTTCTGCCTCTATCAGGCGCAGCCCCCAGCCCTACAGCCACAGCATGGAGGAGCAGCTCCTTAATGCGCGCTCAAACCATTCACAATTTTTTCCGGATCGATATCTGATGATGCTAAACCGAGACCGAGATAGAGAAAGAAGGCTGCCCCTTTCCTTAGCGGGCTCTTTAAGACAAAAACACTCATCGGAATTGAGCTAATTCCCATGTTCCTTCTAGTCTCGTTTGGTTTCGAGAGCCTCCCCCTCCCCGCCTCCTACTCGTCTTTTGAAAGCTGTCATTCTGGATTTTTTTGTGTATGCCGGGAAAAGTGCCTCACCTTTCTACACAAATGATTATTCAAATTTCGGGTGTCTCTATAAAACAGAATGAAAAGCCCGGGTCAGGAAAGCACAAACAAAAGGAAATAGGAAAATTTGAAAGGGGGGAAGAAGTCTAGGGCTAGTTCTTACTGAAACTTCTTTATCTAACTTTCTTGAATGGTTTCTTTGTTCTCTTATTTGGATTGAAAGAAAGACAAAAAACTTCCTTTTTTTTCTTCGACAAATTTCAGTTATGACCAATGCCCCACTAGCTGAATAGGCGTAACAAAGCTACCTGAAAAAAGGCAAGGTGCACCTTGGGATTGAAATCGACAAATTACGTTTTGCCAGAGATCTTTTTCTAAAAAGATTCTCCATTGGAGAAAGAATTCAAAAAGACAAAGAATCTCCAGAAAGGCGCATATACGGTAAGGGGGCCCCACAACTTCTAGGGGGAGACTAGCCTCATTACTTCTTTTCTTACTGGGTAAGAGGTGCACCTAACCCACCTCATCTACCCACTCATCAATCGCGGTATTCAGCTGACTTGCACTGATAGACCCCTATTGTATTGGAATTAGGCGTCCATCTTTTTACTGTTGTCAACTAATCTCTTCAATGTTCGATTCTACTCTATGTTAGAACATTTCTGTGAATGCTATTCTGATCTAAGTGGTCCTATTCTGTGTCCCGTGCTAGGAAGCATTACTCCTCTTTTCATTCCAAATTCAAGAATACGACCGATACGATTAATTGGTTTGTGTGCCTCTCTTATTACTTTTTTGTATTCTCCTGTTCCTTAGATACAATTCGACCCTTCCACGGCCAAATCTCAATTTGTGGAAAGCCTTCGATGGCTTCCTTATGAAAACATCAAATTTTTTTAGTATAAACGGTATCTCTTTATTCTTCGTGATATTGACCACTTTTCTGATCCCTATTTGCATTTTAGTGGGTTGGTCTAGTATGAGAAGTTATGGGAAAAAGTATATTACAATATCTTTAATTGGTGAATTTCTAATGATCGCCGTGTTCCGCATGCTAGATCTTCTACTATTCTATGTTTTCCCGAAAGCGTGCCAATCCCCATGTTGTGCGGAGTTGAGCATCTTATATTCGCTGGGATAAAGCTTTTCCTCTGCAGGGGCCTTGTGCAGTAAACCCCCTACGGGTGATCGTCCGTCGTCGTAAAGTACTCCCCGCGAAGCTTTCAGGAAGAGGGGTAGTCTTGTGTGTAAGCATAGCATTTCGGGTCGAACCCGCCCAGTCCAACTAAGAAGAACCGAACCTGACAGACATATCTTTTTCCTTTTGGGAGGGTACTCCGAGTAGTGGGTACCTCGTAGGACCTCGAACCGCCTACTCGGGTCTTGGATGGACATGCAGGAAGGGGTGCTCCTTGGTGTGTGTAGGGGTTATGTTTGTTCGCGAGAATGGATTCCTCGTCAAGTAAGTTTGGGGGTGTGGACACACTTGCGCGAATTCGGGTAACGGCTACAAGGGAGAAATAGAAAGGAAACTATACTTGACCAGGGATGGACGTAAACTCGTAAGCTACCGAGGTTAGGGATAATCGTCCAGATCTTATTGTGAAACAAAAAAGCCGCCTCGCCGCAGCAGGCGGGTTGGTTCCTCTTTCGTCGTCGGGGAGCTCTTAGCGAGGAGACCTTAGGATAAGTTGCTAAAATAAACGGGAGGATTGACCGATTCAGTATAATTCAGAAGAAAGACTATTGACAGCTGGTGGAGATATTTCTTTTGCCCCGAAATGCGGGCAGGATTAAGCTCGGCAGAGGGTTCGAGAATAGGGTAGGGTCCTGCCTCTCAAATAAGAAAAGAGTTCCAAACCTTTATGCATGCACCTCCGTATAACTGATGCGTACAAGTTCCGGCCAGTATAATTGGGAAAGATCAAACCAATTTGAACCGCTCACATCACAGTAGTAGTAGCGTAAAGGACATAAGTCGGGGGGCGGCCATAAGATAAGGCTATTACTGATAAAATCCTCCTAGAATCGGCACTCTGAAATGGGATAGGGATAACTTTGCAACCAGGAACCCAAAAGGATTCAAGGATCAAAGGATGTGGATCGATAGGTCACACAAAGGTTGTGGAAAGGCCTTTGATATTCCAACTGATCTTCCTTTGGATATGACGCACCAAATGAAGAACAAGTTTTCTTGTGGATATTACACACCAACAAGAGAAGAGTAAACCTTAAGAAGTTTTTTCAGAATCAAAGATAGTCTAACCATTAGAATTCTGAGTACATAGTTTTTATAGGAGAAAGAACTAGCCGTGAACACAATTAAGGTTGTTCTTGGAAACATAATGCATGTCTCTAAAACAATTAAGGCTTTTCTTGGAAACAAAATGATTTAATATTGAAAATACAAAGTATTAATGATATAAGCTGGAAATCAGACCCTTCCCTCCTCCAAGGACGTGGCTTTTGGTGTAGACGGGCCTTGGGCTTTTATTTCAACAAATGGGCAATGATGAAGTGAAACAATTGCCTCATTAAAAACCTTGTCAAGAAAACCCATTGGGACAAAACTTGAACAAGAGAATAAGAGTACAATCGAGACACTTTCTCATTTGTTGAAATCAATTAGCTTGAATCAAGACCAAAGTGGTTTGACAAGCTTTTCCACCATACTTGCTGTTTTGATCACGTGGATTCTCTAGTTGATTAAGCAATCCTCCAACAGCTTTGTTAAATTGTTTTGTTCTTGATCGAGTTGTTGGACCAGCTGGTAAAATAAGAATATCTTCAACTTCAAGCTCATCTTCTTTTTTAAGTTGTTCATCTGGTTCTTGCACATATCCATGTTCTAAGCTCCTTGTGTCATCAAGGATCACATCATCCTCTCCCACTTGAAAAGGATTTGACCTCAAATCCATTTCATCTGCGATAAAAGGGACCAAATCGAAAACATTAAAGGTAGGACTCACTTTATACTTACCTCGTAGGTCAAGTTGATACGCATTATTGTTGATCTTTTTTGTTACTTCAAATGGTCCATCAATTCTAGGCATCAATTTTGACTTCCTCTCTTCGAAAAATCTTTCCTTTCTTAAGTGCACCCATACTTGATCTCCAACCTCAAAAACTTTCTCACGTCTTCCCTTGTTTGCTTGTTTGACATATTGCTCAGTTTTCTTTTCTATGTTTTTCCTTGCATCATCATGGATCTGTTTTACAAGTTCAGCTTTTTCCCATCAATGCTAGTTCTTTCACTCAAAGGCAAAGGAATTAGATCCAAAGGAGATATTGGGTTAAATCCATAAATAATTTGAAAAGGAGAGTACTTAGAAGCAGAATGCATAGAATGATTGTATGCAAATTCAACATGCGGCAAACATTCTTCCCAAGTTTTCAAGTTCTTTTTAATTAATGCACGTAAAAGAGTGGACAAAGTCCTATTTACTACTTCTGTTTGTCCATCAGTTTGTGGGTGACAGGTAGTAGAAAATAAAAGCTTAGTCCCTAACTTAGACCACAAAGTTTTCCAAAAGTAACTTAGAAACTTAGTATCCCTATCTGAAACTATCGTCCTAGGCATGCCATGCAAACGAACTATCTCTTTAAAGAACAGATTAGCAATGTGCAACGCATCATCAGTTTTGTGACAAGCAACAAAGTGTGCCATTTTAGAGAATCGATCAACAACCACAAAAATGGAATCCTTACCAGTTATAGTCCTAGGCAATCCAACTACAAAGTCCATAGATATATCATTCCAAGGATGCGTAGGAATAGGTAAAGGAGTATACAAACTGTGGGATTGGACCTTAGATTTGGCTTGTTTGCAAGTAGCACATCTGTCACAGATTCTTTCAACATCCCTCCTCATATGTGGCCAATGGAAGTGATCCAGCATTACCTTGAGAGTTTTAGCTATTCCAAAATGTCCCATTAAGCCTCCTGCATGGGCTTCTCTAACAAGTAAATCTCTCATGGAACAATTAGGCACACATAAACGTTTATCAAAGAATAAGAATCCTTCATGCCTATCCCTGAAGCAAACTTTTCACATGCTTGATACATCTTTCCAAAATCAGAATCATTTTCATATAAACTCTTAAGATGATCAAATCCTAAAATCTTAGCTTCAAGAGTAGTGATTAAGGCATACCTTCGGGACAATGCATCAGCAACAATATTTTCTTTACCTTGTTTGTATTTGATGACATATGGAAATGTCTCAATAAATTCTATCCACCTTGCATGTCTTTTGTTAAGTTTTTGCTGACCTTTTAGGTGTTTGAGAGATTCATGGTCAGTGTGTATGACAAACTCCTTTGGCCACAAGTAATGCTGCCATGGCCTTCCTAACAGTATGTGACTAGCCTCCATTGGTAGAACATCACATAAAACTTCATCTTCGTACTTACCAATGGCTAAGGGAACTTCTACTTGGTGGCTAACTTTCATTTCTCCATTGTCGTTAAGCCATTGAAGCTTGTAAGGTGCTGGATGCTTTTTCCTTTTTAAACCAAGCTTCTTTACCATAGATTCACTTGCCACATTGCTACAACTGCCTCCATCGATAATAATGCTACAAACTTTCCCTTGAACAAGACTGCTAGTGTGAAACAGATTCTCCCTTTGCTCTTGTTCTTCTTCTTTTGTTTGAACGCTTAAAGACCTTCTGGCTACCAATAAATCTCCTTTAGCAGGTCGCTCTAAGTGTTCTTTGGAAGAATCAGAGACAATTTCTTCTTCCTCTGAAATTATTTCTCCATTATCTAGAATTGTCATAATCTTCTTATTAGAACACTCATTAGCATAATGTCCCATCCCTTTGCACTTGAAACACTTAACATCACGAGTTCTGATTGCAACCTCTTTAGGTTTGCCCTTGTTATCAATAGACAATGGTGTTCCAGATTTTTGGTTCACCTCTACATAGCTTCCTTTCTGAAAATTGGTCTTCTCATCTTTTGAATAACTTGGCTTAATTGTTACTGCCCTGAACCGTAACTTGATCTTAAGGAGTTCTTTCTTTAAACTTGTTGTTCAAATAGCAAAGCTTTGTGTAGCATCTTTTCTAGTTCAACATAATACTGAGTTTCCAATCTGTCTTGAATTTCTCTATTTAAACCCCCAAAAAGCCTTGACATTGTTGCCTCTCTATCTTCTGAAATATCAGCTCGCAACGTTAAGGTCTCCATTTCTTGATAATACTCTTCAACAAATCGGCTTCCTTGTGTTAATCTCCTCAGCTTTAGATGCAGCTCACGATGGTAATGACTAGGCACAAACCTCTTCCGCATAATGGCTTTCATTTCTGCCCATGATTCTATAGGATGTTCCCCATTACGCCTTCTTGAGTTAACTAGTTGATCCCACCAACTAAGAGCATAATCATAAAATTCAGTAGCAGCAATTCTTACTCGATTGGTCTCCGTGTAGTGTTGAACGTTGAAAACGAGTTCAATCTTCTTTTCCCATTCCAAGTAGGAATCTGGATCGTTTTTCCCATGGAATGGTGGAATCTTAATCTTGAGACCTCCATGATTGTCACGCCTACGTTCGTTGCCCTCTCTTGTACGTATATGGTGCCTTCTATGGCTGTTTCGAGACGAATTGCTCATGCATTCATAATATTCATCAGCGGCTTCATTTCTGAATTGTTCAGGTAGTTCATGGTTTCTTCTAGGATTGGTTTGTCGTGAACTGTGCCGCTCGTGGTCAGCGTTTGATTGAAGCTCTTCGCGAAAGGCACCTATCTTGGTTTCTATCAACTTTGTCATAGCTTCAACTAGAAGGTTGTTGTTATTGAAATTACTGTTTTCTGCATCATTTGAATTGGACATCATTTTCTACAAAACAAAACAAAAACAAGTCACTAGCAACAAGTCCTTGGAAAGTTCTTCAATTTATTTAAAACCATAAAACATATCCAAATCTGTTTTCCTAAAAATATTAAGAGATAAGTTTCACAACAGCAACTAAAAACGATTTTCTACGATTTTAAATCTCAAACAACTATAACTAGGGTGAAACAGATCAGAATTTCGTGATTCAAAATGAAATCATCACAGTAACACTCAAATCTTCACAAACAAACTGATAATATAAAATAGATGAAGAAATTAATGAGAAAGAGAATACCCAACTTTCAGAATGTTGCTCTGATACCACTTGATAAACGCCTCCTAGAATCGGCACTCTGAAATGGGATAGGGATAACTTTGCAACCAGGAACCCAAAAGGATTCAAGGATCAAAGGATGTGGATCGATAACTCACAAAAAGGTTGTGGAAAGGCCTTTGATATTCCAACTGATCTTCCTTTGGATATGACGCACCAAATGAAGAACAGGTTTTCTTGTGGATATTACACACCAACAAGAGAAGAGTAAAACTTAAGAAGTTTTTTCAGAATCAAAGATAGTCTAACAATTAGAATTCTGAGTACATAGTTTTTATAGGAGAAAGAACTAGCCTTGAACACAATTAAGGCTCTTCTTGGAAACATAATGCATGCCTCTAAAACAATTAAGGCTTTTCTTGGAAACAAAATGCTTTAATATTGAAAATACAAAGTATTAATGATATAAGCTGGAAATCAGACCCTTCCCTCCTCCAAGGACGTGGCTTTTGGTGTAGATGGGCCTTGAGCTTTTATTTCAACAAATGGGCAATGGTGAAGTGAAACAATTGCCTCATTAAAAACCTTGTCAAGAAAACCCATTGGGACAAAACTTGAACAAGGGAAAAAGAGTACAATCGGGACACTTTCTCATTTGTTGAAATCAAGTAGCTTGAATCAAGCCCAAAGTGGTTTGACAAGCTTTTCCACCATACTTGTTGTTTTGATCACGTGGATTCTCTAGTTAATTAAGCAATCCTCCAACAGCTTTGTTAAATTGTTTTGCTCTTGATCGAGTTGTTGGACCAGCCGGTAAAATTAGAATATCTTCAACTTCAAGCTCATCTTCTTTTTCAAGTTGTTCATCTGGTTCTTGCACATTTCCATGTTCTAAGCTCCTTGTGCCATCTAGGATCACATCAATTACTTTCACATCTCTATCTATAGATAGAAAGAGACATCCGTTGCGTTAGCAACCCGACTGTGCGTTACATGTGCTCTATAGGCCGCACTCCATCTTTCTTTTCAACGAGCCCATTTCTCTTTTGATTTGGAAGACGGACGTTGCGTTCGGTTCGAAAGGTATGGTTTTCAGTATGTCTCCAGATAGGGCCCCCACTAGTCTGGCTAGTTAGTGAGCAGTTCTTTCAGGCGAGAAGCAGGCCGGGCCCACGGGCGGGCATCTCCCGCAACACAAGCTACATTGTGCGCCACTCGGCATGATAAGTTACGAAATCTATTTTATCACTTGAAATGGGTGATGGTACGGTGCGCAGCCCACTCGGCAGGAAAGAGGTTGGGAACTTTGATTCAAAGGGTTCTTGGAGCCATTATTTAATTCATTGTATCGGGGGCTCCTTCCCCAGCCTCACTCTCTGGTTCAAAGCATGCTAAGCCCACCCACCCCTGTAGCTTATCAATATTGGTATTTCTCTCCCTGCCATCATCTTCCAAAGCATTTCAATCGAGTGGATCAAAGGGGCCGGAGCACCAAGTAAAAGCTTACCCGCGGCTCTGCCCTTCGCTGAGGATTGGTTTGGATTAGATCGTTTGTATTAGGTTTTGTTAAGTTAAGGGTTGGAAGCATCCTTGTCCCCAAGAATGAGGAAGAGTTGCTCAGGAGTTTATTAACCAAGTGGAGTAGAGAATCAAGTCGTTGTCAGTCCTCAACTAGAAATCTCGATGATACTGCAAGGTTTGAAGCAGGAAAACCTACTTTAGAACCTGTTCTAGGGTCCAGATAGAAGAACATGCCTTTGAAGCAAGTTAACTACCTTCTTTTTTTGTGCAGCGAAGCAAAGGTAGATTGGTTCGTTTTCATGCTTAGGTGTCTGTCGTTCTCGGTGTGCTCGATTCGGATTGAGAGGAAGATAAGTACTTAAATAATATAATATATGATATGCAATTTTTCGTAATATGAGTTTCACTTCCACCCGTCAAGATAAGGAAAAATGATCTAAGGCGACTGAAAGGGTTCGCTCATGGAAAACCAGATTAGAGGCAATGTGAGTTGCTGCTTAATTATCAAAGAATATTCTCATAGGATGAGAGACCTCAAATCCAAGCTCACTTTGTAAGGTTTTCAGCCAAATAAACTCACAAGCCATCGCTCTATACTCTGCTTATGCATTCGACCGTGCAATAACTCTTTGCTTCTTACTCTTCCACGTCACAAGATTAGATTTCTACCTAAAAACTAAAAATAAAAATGTGCTGTATCCAGTCTATCTGTCTGTCGGCGAGCCGGCCCAATCCGCATCCGCATCTTCGATGTCTATTAAAAGCATATCAAATACCTTTTCCAAGAGACACTTAAGATACCGAATCATTCTTTTTTCAACTTCGAGATGTGGACATAGCATAAACATCCAAAGGCCCGGAGAGATGAATAAGCTGGTGGAGCATCATGTTTCATAAGGAGACCTGTGATTTAGAAGTAGTGTAGGTTGGTTATTGATAACAATAATAGCCGTATGAAAAGCTTCTTGTCCAAAGATACGTGGGAACCGCGGAATGAAAAAACATAGAAAGGCCCGACCCTCCTTTATTCTAGTCCAGTTGGAGAGGGCATCCGTTCCAGAACAGAAGTAGCAGATAAATGGAAGGCTTAAATACCAAAAACTATGGAGGCATGATCTACTAAAAAAATGAATGGGTAAGCCCGGTGGTTCAAGTCGAGCCTAGCCAACAACCAAAATCAGCTTCTAGGGATAGTAAGAGCTTTAGTTGCTCCTTCTAGTGGACCGGTCGAGGCCAGCAGTATTGACAGAGCCAGTGGCGGTTGTGCGAAGGCGGCATATCGGGATCGAAGAGCAGTTGTTTAGCAGAGGTATGAGCCCGACATCCCATTATGTTCCTTTTCGGAGTCCAGCATCCGATCCTTTATTGGAAAGACCTCACGATTGCACCTCACTAATCAATCATCTAGCTAACTGAACCGGATAACTTCTCAGGACACTAACTCCTTAAACATTCAACTCAGCGAAATCAAGATATTTGAGGGTGACCTATCTCTACTATACTTGGCTCTGGATGACAAACGAACTAATCCCCCGAGCCCCCATCCCCCCCCCCCCGACCTCCAGACTTTTATTTTCAATCTAGACCTAATTATTGATCTGAATGAATAATCCGGTCGGGACAGGCCACTCATTGATCGTACGAACTACTCTTAAACGGGCACCTGAGCAAACCGAGAAAGCTGGAAACGCGCTATGTTTACTTTACCCCCAGCTCTATATCTTGTTTGGGCCACATGGATCAATCAAAGCAGGGAAGGATTCAGGAAATAACACACGCTATCGACTGAATCGAAGGTGCTTTTTCTCGGGGACAGGGGGGAGCTAAGAAGCCCATTCTATTCTACGCTTAGCAATACATAAAATGTCCACGCAGGGGGACATTGCCATGAGCAGAACATGGAATCTCGTATCTGGTACTCCTATGCTCCATTTAGTTCATGGCGGGGAAGGCTACCATCGCATTCAGCAATCTTTGTTTGTACCCCATAGCCGGAAAACTCACTTGTATCTCCTCTCCAGCCAGGGCTTGGTAAGAATGGAAGGGTAGAAGACCTTATTCGAACGGAGCCCAGGTTGAATCCGCCCCCTAGTTTCCTTTTTTAACTATGTATGACCTTCTTATCAACAGACCTTTCCCGAATAACCTTTTTTAAAAAAAAAAAACCAGCGCTTGTTAGCAGCTGAATCACTCTCTCCTCTCGCAGTGGGCCTCTTTTCTTTCCCCCGCTGTCCTACTTATGACAAGGAGTTATATGCCTTAGTTCGAGCTTTGCAAACATGGCAGCATTACTTGTGGCCAAAGGAGTTTGTCATACACGCTGACCATGAATCTCTCAAACACCTAAAAGGTCAACAAAAACTTAACAAAAGACATCCAAGGTGGATAGAATTTATTGAGACATTTCCATATGTCATCAAATAAAAACAAGGTAAAGAAAATATTGTTGCTGATGCATTGTCCCGAAGGTATGCCTTAATCACTACTCTTGAAGCTAAGATTTTAGGATTTGATCATCTTAAGAGTTTATATGAAAATGATTCTGATTTAGGAAAGATGTATCAAGCATGTGAAAAGTTTGCTCCAGGGCGGTTCTATAGGCATAGAGGATTCTTATTCTTTGATAAACGTTTATGTGTGCCTAATTGTTCCGTGAGAGATTTGCTTGTTAGAGAAGCCCATGCAGGAGGCTTAATGGGACATTTTGGAATAGCTAAAACTCTCAAGGTAATGCTGGATCACTTCCATTGGCCACATATGAGGAGGGATGTTGAAAGAATCTGTGACAGATGTGCTACTTGCAAACAAGCCAAATCTAAGGTTCAATCCCACGGTTTGTATACTCCTTTACCTATTCCTACGCATCCTTGGAATGATATATCTATGGACTTTGTAGTTGGATTTCCTAGGACTAGAACTGGTAAGGATTCCATTTTTGTGGTTGTTGATCGATTCTCTAAAATGGCACACTTTGTTGCTTGTCACAAAACTGATGATGCGTTGCACATTGCTAATCTGTTCTTTAAAGAGATAGTTCGTTTGCATGGCATGCCTAAGACGATAGTTTCAGATAGGGACACTAAGTTTCTAAGTTACTTTTGGAAAACTTTGTGGTCTAAGTTAGGGACTAAGCTTTTATTTTCTACTACCTGTCACCCACAAACTGATGGACAAACAGAAGTAGTAAATAGGACTTTGTCCACTCTTCTACGTGCATTGTTTAAAAAGAACTTGAAAACTTGGGAAGAATGTTTGCCGCATGTTGAATTTTCATACAATCATTCTATGCATTCTGCTTCTAAGTACTCTCCTTTTCAAATTGTTTATGGATTTAAACCAATATCTCCTTTGGATCTAATTCCTTTTCCTTTGAGTGAAAGAACTAGCATAGATGGAAAAAAGAAAGCTGAACTTGTAAAACAGATCCATGATGATGCAAGGAAAAACATAGAAAAGAAAACTGAGCAATATGTCAAACAAGCAAACAAGGGAAGACGTGAGAAAGTTTTTGAGGTTGGAGATCAAGTATGGGTGCACTTAAGAAAGGAAAGATTTCCAAAAGAGAGGAAGTCAAAATTGATGCCTAGAATTGATGGACCATTTGAAGTAACAAAAAAGATCAACAATAATGCGTATCAACTTGACGTACGAGGTAAGTATAAAGTGAGTCCTACCTTTAATGTTTCTGATTTGGTTCCTTTTATCGCAGATGAAATGGATTTGAGGTCAAATCCTTTTCAAGTGGCAGAGGATGATGTGATCCTAGATGACAGAAGGAGCTTAGAACATGGAAATGTGCAAGAACCAGAAGAACAACTTGAAAAAGAAGATGAGCTTGAAGTTGAAGATATTCTTATTTTACCGGCTGGTCCAACGACTCGATCAAGAGCAAAACAATTTAACAAAGCTGTTGGAGGATTGCTTAATCAACTAGAGAATCCACGTGATCAAAACAACAAGTATGGTGGAAAAGCTTGTCAAACCACTTTGGTCTTGATTCAAGCTAATTGATTTCAACAAATGAGAAAGTGTCTCGATTGTACTCTTTTTCCCTTGTTCAAGTTTTGTCCCAATGGGTTTTCTTGACAAGGTTTTTAATGAGGCAATTGTTTCACTTCACCATTGCCCATTTGTTGAAATAAAAGCCCAAGGCCCATCTACACCAAAAGCCACGTCCTTGGAGGAGGGAAGGGTCTAATGGTTAGACTATCTTTGATTCTGAAAAAACTTCTTAAGTTTTACTCTTCTCTTGTTGGTGTGTAATATCTACAAGAAAACCTGTTCTTCATTTGGTGCGTCATATCCAAAGGAAGATCAGTTGGAATATCAAAGGCCTTTCCACAACCTTTGTGTGACCTATCGATCCACATCCTCTGATCCTTGGATCCTTTTGGGTTCCTGGTTGCAAAGTTATCCCTATCCCATTTCAGAGTGCCGATTCTAGGAGGAGTTTATCAGATAGGCACGACTAATCCAAATGATATTGATTCAACAAGCGCGATCACAACTTCAGCCGAGGGGAGACAACTCAGTAGGTAGGCTATCTATCCCTGTCCGAAAGCAGGGAAAGCAGCAAGAGCTCATACCCGTAAATGATTTCATTTCGTTTCCGGCTTGTGGCTTTTTGGAAGAAAGTTCAAGGTAAGCGAATAGGGAAAAAATGAATAGGGCTTGGATAAATAGGGTTTTCACAATTCCACTTATAATAGAATGCCGTCTTTAGCAAAAGCAAAGGAGGAATTATCTACGAATACCGGACATGATGTATTACCCGAGCTAAGTGCGCTGTATTCTGAACAAATGCACAGTGAATCTACGAAGTCTTCCCCTTAATGTCCTAGAGCAGGAGAGAGTTAATCAACGATTAGCCCTCTGTCAATCTCTGATGGCATCAAATCCGCAAAGTGACAAATACAAATATGAGAATCAACATCAGTCTCAGTAGGAGTAGCACGTTTTCGACCAGGCTTGGGATAACCGATTCTTATTTCTCAAGCCCTTCTGTAACAGAACTAGCACCGCTTACTTTTACAACAGGGGATGATTTCATAGTTACTTTATCTTTAACACCGACAATGAACTCACTAGAAAGTAAAGTCATCTGTCCCAGAGCCTATGATTGCAAAGAACGCATTCCTCCTAACCAACATATCGTTTCTCTCGAACTAACATAACATATCATCCAGCTTCCATTGAACCAATGGCTCCGGGTTCTCCCGAAACAAGAGATCCCGATCCTTTTGCATACGCATAAGCCTTCACCGAAGCATTAGTCTCAAGATCCGAATCCTATGAATCAACTGGATCAATATTCGCAACCGATGCAACATCTGATTCTTTTATGGTTTTGGTTATTGGACCTTTCTCCGCTACAAAAGTTGGGATCTCTAATCATGAAACCTACTGGGGATAAGAAGACATTCAGATTGATTGAAAGGTTTGGTATTCACAAAGACGAGAATGAATAGCTCTGTTTTGCCATACTGAAGCTACGTGCAGCATGGCTTCTCATCTCTGGGTTCTGAGAGTGCAGCTGTGCTATCTGGTTGAGTGAAGGTGCGATTGAGCGACCGTCGGGAGGGAGCGGTTTGAAGCCAGATGATCGAACCTTGTCCACTGGAACAAAGAAATTTCACTAGGCAAGTTCCATTCCGTTGTGACCCGGACAAGACGTTAGAGCGAGTTCGTGAGCGCCCTGAAGTCAATAAAATATTGGCAGGTACGAGGTTCGGAAGCTTCCATGTTTAGGACGGGGGCCCATATTCTTCCCGAAAGAATGACCAAGAGAAGGGTAGTTAGCTTGTAAGCCACTACCTTCTTTCTAGTCCCTTTACCAAATTATCTCATAGAATAACGAAGAGATTGGGTACGTCGGGGGACTGACTCCTAAGGCTGATCCCTCTACTTCTGCTGCAGCTGTTGTAATTGATTCTAAGGTTCTTCGAGTTTACCGACTCTTCGGGTAAACCCCTACGAGTCTAAGGACTCTTCGGTCACCGGAAAGTAAAAAGACTTTCTGGCTTTCTATCTTCTATCCTTCTCGATGGGGCTGATGAGGCCTGGTCTGAAAAGAGATAGATACTCATTACCCCCAACCGGGTACTCCTATGTATGGAGATATACATGCCCTCTGGATACGACCCAAGAATCAACCCTTATCTATCTTCCTAGTCCCCTTGTCTGGGGGTATAGTAAGATGAGATAGATTCTCTGGGCCTAAGTCGATCCAAAAAGAGTCTCTTCGATCTAGCTCCATCTAAGTAGAGAGAAAGATGTAATCTCCCAGCGAGGACAAGAGAAAAAGAGGTGATGACATAGTATATAAGAGGCAAGTGTAACCGTTCCATCAAGTGCTTAGCTAGCTTAAGCTCGTTACTACTAGTTCGACGGATAGGCACTCCCGGCCACCGTTACATAGGTACTCCCAAACGGAAATGCGAGACCGACCGTGGTCGTTATCGATCACAAGGCTATCGCCTTAAGTGAGATGAGCTGAGTCGGGTTCACTAGAGCTAGTGGACGACACATAAGGGCGCCGCTGACAAGTAGGAAGACGTATCCTGATGTCAAATTCCTGGTGTCCGGTCACCCAGCGTAATCGGAGTCCGAATATCCGACGATCTCCAGTATATCGGATCACCATTATGTGATCATTTAGTCTCTGGTCCCCTCAAGATACCTCATGACTTTGAAGGCAGCTTTCCAATGCTCCATGCCTAGGTTACTTTGGTATCTACCTAGTAAAACCACATCATAGGCAATGTCCGGCTGTGTAGATGCATTCACCATAGTTTCAGCATTACGGCAAACCCGTGTCAAATATATAGCGGATTTGGGCGCTCTAGCCAAAAGAATCCTATTTCGGATATTACCTTCTCCATTACTATGTTCTCATACGTAGGAATACCCCTGTTAGCCGGCTTTTGTAGCAAATTCTATTTGTTCTTCGCCGCTTTGGATTGTGGGGCTTACATTCTAGCCCCAGTGGGAGTAGTGACTAGCGTTATAGGTCGTTGGGCGGCCGGAAGGTTGCCACGAGTAAGTCAGTTTGGAGGACCGAAGGCAGTTCTCCGTGCACCAGACACGTAGCTTACCGAATCAGTTGCGACACGGATGGGAATGCATGCTACGAAAGATAGGGTCGAGTATTATACATCAACCGTCTACTCAATATCCTTATACGAGTCCACAATCACTACACGAGATGAACCTTGGTTTGGTGGCCTTAGGTGTAATAGGACTCCCAGTTACTACGCGCGATTGTATACTGAGGTGATCCCCGCCGGTTGTTGGAACGACGCGAGCCGGGCCGAGCCTCGATTCAGAAAGATGAAGGGCCCAAAAGTATAAAAAGGGGGTTACAAATTCCCCATCTCATTAGGGGCGGAAAACGAATCGACATCTCGATGTGAGACAGCCTTTTCTTTTTTAGTTGGGAAAGAACGACGAAGTCCATCCAAACCGTCCAATGAAGAATAAAAGAGGAGAGCAAAGCGCCAATGGCGCGCGAAGCGCATGCGGAGTAGGCACGGAGAAAAAAAAAGAAGTGTGGAGGAGAAGCAGCCGAGCTCATTCCCTTCGCTTCCTGGGCCCAAAGCACTGCAGCCTTTCTTGGCCAAATCAAGGATTTGGGGCTTCTTGCTACGCTACTTAACTATAGAAATCCATTTGATATAGTAATATATATAAATAGAAAGATAGATCCATCCATCTATCTTTCAATTTCTATATATATAAAATCATTTATTTCATTCAACGTCTGATTCATAGAACTGCACTTAGCCCCCCCCCCCCCCCCCCCTCGCTCATGAAACGGCTTGACTGCAATGGATGGCAGAGGGTCCGTAGTACCCAAAGTACTAGAGTGATCCAGTAGCCAGGAAGGGGGCTAGAAGTGCCTACTACACCACACTACACTTGGCTCTACACATTTACAGAGCTAAGCCTTGTCCAGTGCCTAGTAGAGCTAAGGGGGCTTCAATCCTTATTCCTTATCCCCATCTTTGCCCAGGCTAACGGGGCCTTACTTATTCAGGGGGGGAGCCTCGAGAAGCACTGTTGAGAGGAAGATCCTTGGCCCCTCTTCATTCTCTACAGGGTTTCAAACCTTTCTTCAACATAGGTGACAACGAGCGGGGCAGAGATGGAAGAGATCGAACACGGGAATAAGAAGCAAGCTTGTCTTCCTTTTTGATCATTTTGATAGAGGAGGATGGATAAAATGGACAAAACAGACTCGCATTTCCCAGTCGAAAAGATGGGTTCCTTTTTCGTCTCGCATTTCTCATCGAACAAATACGAAAAAAGAATCATATTGAAAACGTTCCTAACCCAACCCCTTCCTTCGTAGAGCTGTGTATTATAAGTGATCCGAACCTGCCCGGAGCGAGCCCCCCATAGAGGCAAGTGAAGTTGGTGAGCCGTATGATGGGCAACTATCTCCTGCGGTTCGGAGAGGACTCACCTGTTAGTTAGTATCCCCTTGGTTTCGGGGTGGACCCTTTCACTCTATTTTATTATGTACGCTTAGCGAAAATAATATTTTTTGATACACCTAGGACATGGATTCTATATGAACCAATGGATCGTAACAAGTCGTTACTACTCGCAATGACTTCCTTTTTTCATTACTTCATCCTTTCTATATCCCTCTTCTTTTTTCTCAGTTACTCATCAAATGGCACTCAGTTCATATCTTTAAGTTCGATCATTGACAAGGTTCAAAGAAAGGGTGGGCCATTGATAAAGAATCGATTCCAAACCACAATGCTTTTGGTATGCCGCTCCTCTGTGTTGAAGAAATAACCAATGCAATTTTCGCTCTTGGGGGAATAACTACAGTTGGTGCTTTAGTATGGGCATTCTATTCTGTTTCAGAAAGAACTCTGAGTGAACAAGGCAAAATCTTCTCAAGCTTGATTCACAATAGCTATCAGTTCAAGCAGGAGAGTCCGTCTTTCTTTTTCTTTGTTAAATGGCCGAATTAGCCACACCCATAGATGGGATCAATCCCACATTCGGTTCAAGAGAGAGAGGCAAAGGAAAGATCAGAGTCGGCATTAGCCCCGTTGTTGGAGGAAGAAGCAAAGCCCTTCCCTTCTATTGAATCTCTTGAAGGAAGGACTACTAGTAGGTAGTGGTGAGGTAGCTCTTATTAGTTCGAGTCGGTGGCGGTAGCTGTAAACTCTTCTTTCTCGATAGGAATCATAGCCCTATCGTAGCCAAGTCAATGGACTTGCCTTTCTTGCTTGAATCAACTTCCTAAACCTCTTCCCATGACTATTTTAAGAACTTTCAAATGGACAGGTGATGAGGGAAGACCTTCTATCTTAGACAATCAAATGTACTAAATACATACATATAAGGAAAGTAGTCTACTCATGCCCATGCACAACATAATAGAAGGCCTAACTCTACTCTCAAAGTAGTTAAGTTACCCAAGGGTTCAGTATCATAATCTAATAGTATGCCGGAACTCTTTCTCTTAAGGTGCGGAGCGTACTGTCGACAATCTTTTTGTGTTGACCCAGAAGTCTTATGTCCTCCGAGTCGCACGGCGTTTTAACCGAAAGAACTTCTTGCGCAATTCATGCCTTTATGTTTTTATGACCAGAAATTCTTTCTTTATTTCCATTTCAAATTGTTCTCTGGACTCGTTTTTCGTCTGAAGAAAGATTGATATGGCGGGCATGGTTTGGTAGATTCAGTGAGGTGATTATGGATTTTTGTCTTCGTAGATATGTGGGGTTGACCACTCTGTTTTCTATCACTATTCTACAGCTGGTGATAGATTTTTTATTGTGTATGTGGATGACATTGTAATTATAGGAGATTATAGGGATGACACACAACAGTACAGATGGTTCCTGCAGAGTCAGTTCCAAACTCAAGATTTGGGACAATTGAAGTACTGTTTTTGTTATTGAGGTAGTCAGATCTCAATCAGGTACTTACCTATCTCAGAGAAAGTATGTTCTTGATCTGCTTAATGAGACAGGGATGTTGGGATCCAAGCCAGTCGATCACCTATTGATCTTAATACTAAACTGATAGTTGATCAGGATGAGTTGTTAGCAGATCTAGGGAGATACAGCAGGTTGATCGAAATTTGAATCTTGTGGGATTTTCCTTAAGATCGACATACACCAATCATGGGCGAGACGAAGTAGTGCTTTTACCTGAGAACTATGAAACTCTTGTTTTCATGCCCACAAATCTACTGGAAGAGGGAAGCCAGGGAGTAGGCACCCGAAGATGTTAAAGGAGCTAGCCACTTTCATCGTATATAGAAGAGGGAAAACTCTTTGGCTGCATGAAGAGCGAAGCTGAAATTTTGCGACTAGCTGAAAATAATAATCGATAAGGCCTTTCACGCCCACCTTCCCCGACACTTTGGCTTAGTCTTCTAGAATGTGTGCCACGAGTGATCAGTCTGCATGCTTAACAGCCTTCCTTGTCTGAATCCCTTTGTAAATGTAAAAAAAAGGAGGCTCCCTCATGGGTCTTTGATGCTATGAGCAAGAACCACATTCCTTAAATAAAGTATACCCGAAAGCACTTTCCCTAGAATCGGTCAATCCTACTAAGAACCATGCTAAGGCTTCGGGCGAGCAAATGAACTAATTGGAGAACTGCTTGCGGGGAAGACCCACAATAAAACCAGATCAAGAAAGATAGAAAAGAAAGAGCTCTCAGTAAGGTTAGAGAGAGAAACTCTCCCTAGGTGAAATCTGTCCTAGGCGCCTTACCATCGTTGCACTTGATATTTTTCGAGATTTCTACTTCCTTTCTCAGCTTGTTGGGAATCTTCCCTGTGGTTTCTCTCCTCGTCCGCACATAAACCTTCTTTTCCCCGTTTGTGTTATTTTTTCGACCCAACAGGTTTGCTGGGTGTGGGATTCGTGCAGCTAGCTGTGCAGTCTGCTAGTATGGCTAAGAAGAAAAAGAAGGTAGAAGCACAGAAGAGGGTTGCTGGAGACGACCCACCTGAGTTTGCTGGGCTGAAAGCCAAGAACACCATGGCTGTTGTAGTCAAGGAATCGCAGCAACATGGTATGGAACGTGATAGAGGCAGCAAGACTGTGGAGGATGTTTTGAACATGTCTCGTCCCCAAGCTTGTCTCAAACATTAGCGGATGGAGACAGTGATGCAGAATCAAGTGTTATTCAACAACAACCGTTGCAGCAAAAACTGGCATGTAAAGGTGCAGACAAGGTGTTCGATGAAATGCCAGCGACTTTGCTACTGCACGCAAAGGCGCAGACTGAAATGTCTGGGAGGGAGTCAGCCACAGAACACGAGACTCCGTTTGTGAATTGATTTACGAATAATCGTAGCCCTTCCCAAGGTTTAAAACTTGCAGCTAACGGACAACCAGATGAAAAGGTAGTCTTGGAAGCTGAAGACTTAGATGTGTTGACAAATGCGTTTGGTTTTTCCTTAATTGACTATGTTGCGGGTAAATCACCGGGTAAGCAAGCTATCATTCAATGTTGCAATGCTTGGAACGCGAAGTATCAACTTCATTTTCATAGTAGTGGCTGGTTGGTGATCAAGTTTGAGAACGAACATGATCGAGATGCAGTCCTAAGCGGGGGGGGGGGGGGGGGGGGGCGTATTATAGATACGGGCGACCACTCTTGCTGAAAATCATACCCGAATTATTTTATTTCAATGACCACGAAATCAACAAAGTTCCAGCTTGGGTCCAGCTACCGAACTTGCCTTTGGAATTCTAGAATGCGAAAGCTTTAAGTAAGATTGCTACACGCATTGGCATCCCACTGCAAGCTGACTCGAACCAAGCAGCGCCTCTCTTATGCAAGAATTTTGGTTGAGATAGACGTCTCAAAAGAGCCCACTAAGGATGTTAGTATTCGTGTTTCGGATGGCACAACTTTATCCCAAATGATGGTGTACGAATTTGTGCCAAAGTTTTGCACTTCTTGCAAAGCTATTGGCCACGTAAAAGACACGTGCCCGTACTACAAGGCTGCTACGTATGCTGCAACTAAGCCAAAGGATGTTGCTGCCAACACAACTCCAACTTCGGGTGGACAATTTTTTGAGAAACAGCAAACGCAAATGGTTCTGGGTTCGAAACTGAAATCGTGGAGCGATAGCCAACTAAGGCCCATTGGAAAGCAGTTGTTGGTAAAGGCCTTTGGTCCTCCTAAGGGGCCGGAATAGAGAGAAGGGAATAAAAGTAAGCATAATTTTTCCTGGCAAGACCGAAGCTTTACTAATAAAGGCTAGTCTTGCTTCATTGTTATTTACAGACTACCTGAATTGACTTACTTTGTAGCCTACATGAGTATCCGGATGGATAGACTAATCTCTTTCTACATGCATAGCCCCACCCTAGATACATGCTTTTTCTCCTTTATCCCGCTTCCTTTCAGCTCTTTTCTTTCTTATTTATTCTTACAACTATCACTTTATAAACCCGGCCGGCTTTTTAAAATCGTTACATATCAGGGTAGTACGCCTGGAACAAAAAGGTTCGACGTACAATTTCGGCGATTACAAAAAGAAAGGAGTATCTCCCTCTCCCTTAGTGTCTTTCCACTTCCGTCGTTCAGGAAGAAACACTTCGCCTAATGTTTTTGAATCTCAGCCCGGTTATCCTGACTAACCAATTGCGATATGACCACTGAACAAACTTGGTTAACGAACATGGTTTATGTGCCGCTAATGTAGCGGCTTGTCGAGCATTTGACAAACTTACACCATCCATTTCTGAAAAACTCCTCCTAGAATCGGCACTCTGAAATGGGATAGGGATAACTTTGCAACCAGGAACCCAAAAGGATTCAAGAATCAAAGGATGTGGATCGATAGGTCACACAAAGGTTGTGGAAAGGCCTTTGATATTCCAACTGATCTTCCTTTGGATATGACGCACCAAATGAAGAACAGGTTTTCTTGTGGATATTACACACCAACAAGAGAAGAGTAAAACTTAAGAATTTTTTTTCAGAATCAAAGATAGTCTAACCATTAGAATTCTGAGTACATAGTTTTTTATAGGAGAAAGAACTAGCCTTGAACACAATTAAGGTTGTTCTTGGAAACATAATGCATGCCTCTAAAACAATTAAGGCTTTTCTTGGAAACAAAATGCTTTAATATTGAAAATACAAAGTATTAATGATATAAGCTGGAAATCAGACCCTTCCCTCCTCCAAGGACGTGGCTTTTGGTGTAGATGGGCCTTGGGTTTTTATTTCAACAAATGGGCAATGGTGAAGTGAAACAATTGCCTCATTAAAAACCTTGTCAAGAAAACTCATTGGGACAAAACTTGAACAAGGGGAAAAGAGTACAATCGAGACACTTTCTCATTTGTTGAAATCAAGACCAAAGTGGTTTGACAAGCTTTTCCACCATACTTTCTGTTTTGATCACGTGGATTCTCTAGTTGATTAAGCAATCCTCCAACAACTTTGTTAAATTGTTTTGCTCTTGATCGAGTTGTTGGACCAGCCGGTAAAATAAGAATATCTTCAACTTCAAGCTCATCTTCTTTTTCAAGTTGTTCATCTGGTTCTTGCACATTTCCATGTTCTAAACTCCTTGTGTCATCTAGGATCACATCATCCTCTCCCACTTGAAAATGATTTGACCTCAAATCCATTTCATCTGCGATAAAAGGAACCAAATCAGAAACATTAAAGGTATGACTCACTTTATACTTACCTCGTAGGTCAAGTTGATACGCATTATTGTTGATCTTTTTTGTTACTTCAAATGGTCCATCAATTCGAGGCATCAATTTTGACTTCCTCTCTTCTGAAAATCTTTCCTTTCTTAAGTGCACCCATACTTGATCTCCAACCTCAAAAACTTTCTCACGTCTTCCCTTGTTTGCTTGTTTGACATATTGCTCAGTTTTCTTTTCTATGTTTTTCCCTTCATCATCATGGATCTGTTTTACAAGTTCAGCTTTCTTTTTTCCATCTATGTTAGTTCTTTCACTCAAAGGAAAATGAATTAGATCCAAAGGAGATATTGGGTTAAATCCATAAACAATTTGAAAATGAGAGTACTTAGAAGCAGAATGCATAGAATGATTGTATGCAAATTCAACATGCGGCAAACATTCTTCCCAAGTTTTCAAGTTCTTTTTAATTAATGCACGTAGAAGAGTGGACAAAATCCTATTTACTACTTTTGTTTGTCCATCAGTTTATGGGTGACAGGTAGTAGAAAATAAAAGCTTAGTCCCTAACTTAGACCACAAAGTTTTCCAAAAGTAACTTAGAAACTTATTGTCCCTATCTGAAACTATCTTCCTAGGCATGCCATGCAAACGAACTATCTCTTTAAAGAACAGATTAGCAATGTGCAACGCATCATCAGTTTTGTGACAAGCAACAAAGTGTGCCATTTTAGAGAATCGATCAACAACCACAAAAATGGAATCCTTACCAGTTCTAGTCCTAGGCAATCCAACTACAAAGTCCATAGATATATCATTCCAAGGATGCGTAGGAATAGGTAAAGGAGTATACAAACCGTGGGATTGAACCTTAGATTTGGCTTGTTTGCAAGTAGCACATCTGTCACAGATTCTTTCAACATCCCTCCTCATACGTGGCCAATGGAAGTGATCCAGCATTACCTTGAGAGTTTTAGCTATTCCAAAATGTCCCATTAAGCCTCCTCCATGGGCTTCTCTTACAAGTAAATCTCTCATGGAACAATTAGGCACACATAAACGTTTATCAAAGAATAAGAATCCTTCATTCCTATAGAACTGCCTTGAAGCAAACTTTTCACATGCTTGATACATCTTTCCAAAATCAGAATCATTTTCATATAAACTCTTAAGATGATCAAAATCAGAATCTTAGCTTCAAGAGTAGTGATTAAGGTATACCTTCGGGACAATGCATCGGCAACAATATTTTCTTTACCTTGTTTGTATTTGATGACATATGGAAATGTCTCAATAAATTCTATCCACCTTGCATGTCTTTTGTTAAGTTTTTGCTGACCTTTTAAGTGTTTGAGAGATTCATGGTCAGTGTGTATGAAAAACTCCTTTGGCCACAAGTAATGCTGCCATGTTTGCAAAGCTCGAACTAAGGCATACAACTCCTTATCATAAGTAGGATAGTTTTGAGTAGCTCCTCCAAGCTTTTCGCTGAAATAAGCTATGGGCTTTTTATCCTGCATCAAAACAGCTCCAATCCCAATTCCAGAAGCATCACATTCAATCTCAAAAGTTTTAAGAAAATCAAGTAATGTCAAGACAGGAGCATGAGTAAGCTTCTCTTTTAAGGATTGAAATGCTTCTTCTTGAGCTTGTTCCCACTTGAAACCAACGTCCTTCTTTATTATTTCAGTGAGTGGTGCAGCTAAGGTGCTGAAATCTTTGACAAAACGTTTATAAAATCCTGCAAGGCCGTGGAAGCTTCTCACTTCTCCAACTGCTTTTGGACTTGGCGATTCGCGGATTGCCTTAACCTTTTCCTTATCCACCTTAATACCATCTGCACTTATAACAAAACCTAAAAAGACAAGATTATCGGTACAAAAAGTGCATTTCTTAAGATTAGCATAGAGATTTTCCTTCCTAAGTACACTTAAAATCAATTTCAGATGGTGAACATGTTCTTCGAAGCACTTGCTGTAAATTAAGATGTCATCGAAATATACTACAACAAAAACTCCTATATAAGCCCTTAGAAGATGATTCATTAACCGCATGAATGTACTAGGTGCATTAGTCAGCCCAAATGGCATTACTAACCATTCATATAGTCCATGCTTAGTTTTAAATGCAGTTTTCCACTCATCCCCTCCTTTCATCCTAATTTGGTGATAACCACTTTTAAGATCAATCTTAGAAAAAATGCTAGAACCATGCAATTCATCTAATATATCATCTAATCTAGGTATAGGATGGCGATACTTTACTATTATGTTGTTGATGGCTCTGCAATCAACACACATTCTCCAGCTTCCATCTTTCTTGGGCACAAGTAGAACTGGTACCGCACAAGGACTCATGCTTTCACGGATATGTCCTTTTTCCATCAGTTCACTGATTTGCCTTTGCAATTCTTTTGTCTCCATTGGATTAGTTCTATAAGCAGGTCTGTTAGGAAGGGAGGCTCCAGGTACAAAATCTATTTGGTGTTCGATGCCTCTAATTAGTGGAAGCCCCTTTGGATTGTCTTAAGGGAATACATCTTCAAATTCCTACAAGAGAGAAGTCATCTCACTCGGCAACACCGGTGTCAAGTTAGTTAAACTCATAAGAGTTTCCTTAAACACAAAAAGTAACATAGCTTGCTTAGAGAATAATGCTTTCTTAACCTTGCTAGATTTTGCATAGAAATTCGAATGTTTAGTTACCCGACTTTCCTTGTTCTGCATATGCTTTTGATCTTGGTAAACTTCTCCTGGAGTCATGGGAACTAGAGTGGTTTTCCTTCCTTGAAACTCAAATGTATGGTGATTAGTGAATCCATCATGGATAACCTTTCGATCAAATTGCCATGGCCTTCCTAACAGTATGTGACTAGCCTCCATTGGTAGAACATCACATAAAACTTCATCTTCGTACTTACCAATTGCTAATGGAACTTCTACTTGGTGGCTAACTTTCATTTCTCCATTGTCGTTAAGCCATTGAAGCTTGTAAGTTGCTGGATGCTTTTTCGTTTTTAAACCAAGCTTCTTTAGCATAGATTCACTTGCCACATTGGTACCACTGCCTCCATCGATAATAAGGCTACAAACTTTACCTTGAACAAGACACCTAGTGTGAAACAGATTCTCCCTTTGCTCTTGTTCTTCTTCTTTTGTTTGAACGCTTAAAGACCTTCTGGCTACCAATAAATCTCCTTTAGCAGGTCGCTCTAAGTGTTCTTCGAAAGAATCAGAGACAATTTCTTCTTCCTATGAAATTATTTCTCCATTATCTAGAATTGTCATAATCTTCTTATTAGAACACTCATTAGCATAATATCCCATCCCTTTGCATTTGAAACACTTAACATCAGGAGTTCTGATTGCAACCTCTTTAGGTTTGCCCTTGTTATCAATAGACAATGGTGTTCCAGATTTTTGGTTCACCTCTACATAGCTTCCTTTCTGATAATTGGTCTTCTCATCTTTTGAATAACTTGGCTTAATTGTTACTGCCCCTGAACCGTAACTTGATCTTGAGGATTTCTTTCTTTTAACTTGTTGTTCAAATAGCAAAGCTTTGTGTAGCATCTCTTCTAGTTCAACATAATACTGAGTTTCCAATATGTCTTGAATTTCTCTATTTAAACCCCCAAGAAACCTTGACATTGTTGCCTCTCTATCTTCTCAAATATCAGCTCGCAACATTAAGGTCTCCATTTCTTGATAATACTCTTCAACAGATTGGCTTCCTTGTGTTAATCTCCTCAGCTTTAGATGCAGCTCACGGTGGTAATGACTAGGAACAAACCTCTTCCGCATAATGGCTTTCATTTCTGCCCATGATTCTATAGGATGTTCCCCATTACGCCTTCTTGAGGTAACTAGTTGATCCCACCAACTAAGAGCATAATCATAAAATTCAGTAGCAGCAATTCTTACTCGATTGGTCTCCGTGTAGTGTTGAACGTTGAAAACGAGTTCAATCTTCTTTTCGCATTCCAAATAGGCATCTGGATCGTTTTTTGCATGGAATTGTGGAATCTTAATCTTGAGACCTCCAAGATTGTCACGCATACGTTCGTTGCCCTCTCTTGTACGTCTATGGTGCCTTCTATGGCTGTTTCGAGACGAATTGCTCATGCGTTCATAATATTCATCAGCGGCTTCATTTCTGAATTGTTTAGGTAGTTCATGGTTTCTTCTTGGACTGGTTTGTCGTGAACGGTTCCGCTCGTGGTCAGTGTTTGATTGAAGCTCTTCGCAAAAGGAATCTATCTTGGTGTCTATCAACTTTTTCATAGCTTCAATTAGAAACTTGTTGTTATTGAAATTACTGTTTTCTGCATCATTTGAATTAGACATCCTTTTCTACAAAACAAAACAAAAACAAATCACCATCAACAAGTCCTTGGAAAGTTCTTCAATTTATTTAAAACCATGAAACATATCCAAATCTGTTTTCCTAAGAATAATAAGAGATAAGTTTCACAACAGCACCTAAAAACAATTTTCTACGATTTTAAATCTAACTAGGGTGAAACAGATCAGAATTTCGTGATTTAAAATGAAATCATCACACTAACACTCAAATCTTCACAAACAAACCGATAATATAAAATAGATGAAGAAAAATTAATTAGAAAGAGAATACCCAACTTTCAGAATGTTGCTCTGATACCACTTGATAAACTCCTCCTAGAATTGGCACTCTGAAATGGGATAGGGATAACTTCGCAACCAGGAACCCAAAAGGATTCAAGGATCAAAGGATGTGGATCGATAGGTCACACAAAGGTTGTGGAAAGGCCTTTGATATTCCAACTGATCTTCCTTTGGATATGACGCACCAAATGAAGAAAAGGTTTTCTTGTGGATATTACACACCAAATGAAGAAAAGTTTTTTTCAGAATCAGAGATAGTCTAACCATTAGAATTCTGAGTACATAGTTTTTATAGGAGAAAGAACTAGCCTTGGACACAATTAAGGCTGTTCTTGGAAACATAATGCATGCCTCTAAAACAATTAAGGCTTTTCTTGGAAACAAAATGCTTTAGTATTGAAAATACAAAGTATTAATGATATAAGCTGGAAATCAGACCCTTCCCTCCTCCAAGGACGTGGCTTTTGGTGTAGATGGGCCTTGTGCTTTTATTTCAACAAATGGGCAATGGTGAAGTGAAACAATTGCCTCATTAAAAACCTTGTCAAGAAAACTCATTGGGACAAAACTTGAACAAGGGAAAAAGAGTACAATCGAGACACTTTCTCATTTGTTGAAATCAATTAGCCTGAATCAAGACCAAAGTGGTTTGACAAGCTTTTCCACCATACTTGCTGTTTTGATCACGTGGATTCTCTAGTTGATTAAGCAATCCTTCAACAACTTTGTTAAATTGTTTTGCTCTTGATCGAGTTGTTGGACCAGCCGGTAAAATAGGAATATCTTCAACTTCAAGCTCATCTTCTTTTTCAAGTTGTTCATCTGGTTCTTGCACATTTCCATGTTCTAAGCTCCTTGTTCCATCTAGGATCACATCAGATGTGTCCGATTGTAGCCCGACGCGCTTCTTCAATGGCTCGATATGAAAGACGCCCAACTTTACAAGTTTTAGTGCCATATCTTCCAAAACCAAGTTTTGTACCATCCGGTTTGCAACCCCTACTACATTTGTCTTTATGATATTTACTATATTTCGTCCGTTTCAGATATAGCACGTCCCCTTTTTTTTTACTATAGGAAATCCACACTTTGACACCTGAGATTCTGTAATGAGTAGATACTTCCACATGAGCATAATCGATTTTCTAGTTAAATAAATTATGAGATGTTTTTCCATACTTTCCGCATTCTGTTCTAGCAATTTCTGTGCCTTCTAATCGACCGGAACAACATATACGGATCCCCTCAACCCTTTTTTGCATTACTAATTGAATATCCTTCACTATTTGACTAAAAATGGAACGAAATTATTTTCTATTGGTCCTCAGTTGAAAAGAGATGTCTTAAGAAATCAGAGAAGCGCTTTGATAAACAAATTCTATTTTGACTGACTCAATTAAGGCATTAGTCTTTGTTCTATTAGACAACAAAAATCACATTTTTATTACTTCCTTTAAATAAGAGTTGTACCCGTACATAATTTTTATGTTTCTCAGTATGATCTTTATCATCATCTTCTCTATTCCTTTTCTCCATTCTGCTATCCCACATAGATTTCTGAATTTCTCTATCAATTCCATTACCTTACACTTACCCATGAGGTTCCAACATTTGACCCTTAATTGATCTAGGAGTTTTTCCCGGGCATCCTAAAAAAAAGGTTCTTATACACCCCAACCCTATCTCTTAGAAATAACAAGATAGCACCGATGAAAGGAAAGAGCGAGGTGTCGATTTTTGTTGTTCCCGCAAAGCAAAGATCATTCGTTTGGCGAATGAAGTGGGTAAACTTCTTTTTGGCTTCGGCCAAACACTTTTTCTCGCTGGTCGAGCTTTCTACAAAAAAAGCGATGCGAGAACATATTCTCTTATATAAGCTTCTTCCCTGTACATTCGCTCTCCCCATCGTAGATGGTTCAGCCGCGCCTAGTGCCACGAAATGATTGAGAACTACGACGGAGTCGAAATGCATTTGGTTCTTTGTATTCAATAAGTATTGCATGACCGAATAATTCAAGGAGGGGCGCACTGTACGGAGGGTCCTTTTAAGTAGATGACTCGTCAGGCCATCGGAGCGGGACTTCTTTTTGAAAAATAACTTGAATAACTTCGTTTTTCTAGAAGGAATCGTAATGTTCTATCAGGAACGCTATGCCATTTATAACCATGGCGTATATCGGATGCAAGAAGGCCCCGCTGACCCGAAGTGATTTAGAGAGATTCTTATTTCTTGATGGTGATCGGTTATGGTATCCATAGCGTTGCTTTTTTTTTTGCCAAATCCTGATTTCGTTTTGCTTCTTTCGGTCGTCGAGCTTGATCGACTCGACTCTTTTCCCTGCCCCCGGCCTCTCACTTCGTTTCGTTCTTCTTCTGTATCGTCACTTGAATGAAGACACCCGATCGGCCCGACTTTCCCGAATGTTGTCCACCACCGGCCCTTCTCCTTTCCGGGTCTAGTCGTTTTAGTCGTCGTGGTCGACCGGGAAGAAAGAAATGAATGAATGTTCTTTTAATAAAATGTAAAATAATACACCTAAATAGAGTCAATGGTGACTCCGCCGTGGGTGGGAAGAGCCGCTTCTTTCTTGCTTGATAGGGGGGCTTCCATTCACCAGCAAAGAAAAAAAGTGCTCTCCGAACCGTGCTGGATAGTCACTCATCACACGGCTCTCAAACCCAACTGTGGTGGATCCCGGGGGACAAAGTCAAAGCGCTTGATCCTTTGCCACATACTTTGAGATGCTCCTCCCCGCCCGCCGATCAAGCAGCGACGCTGCTCGTGATAGGCTTAGCTTTAAGCTGCTATTGTCCGGTTTGGATAAGTCAAGTCCCTTCGGTCGGTTCACTCAGGTGGTCTTCTCTTATCTTCTCTAACGTTCAGAGTTGTTTTGGTTTGAGAAAGGAGCACCGGTCGAGCGCCCTGAATGAATAAGAAATGGACAGCAGAGAGAATCAATGATTCTTATTCAACCGAGTTGAAACTAGCAACATGTTGATTACACACTGGAGGTTAGTATGAACTGAGGGGCAATGCCCCCTAACCTAAGTGGGTCTACCAGCGAAACAACTGGTACTTGATTGGGGTGCGGGGGCAGTTTGGTTTCGTGCAACGCCCTCGCAGTAGGAAGAGATAGTTGTCATTTGAAAGGAAACTCCCTTTGTATAGGGTTCCAAACCTGCGAACCCTGATAAAAAAGCCCTTTCTATGTTATTAGTAAAGCCTAAACGTCCTTATTAAAAGCAAAAGCGCTAACACGCCTTTCCTTTCTAATATTAGAAAAGCAACCTTTCGCCTTTATTGATATAAAACAAGCTTACTTACTAATAAAGCGGCAATAAGCACCTTTTTTCTCAAAGTAAAGTTTCGTGCTTGTTACTTTAGAAATATTGCAGTGTTAGCGAACAAATTCTCCTTTTCTACAAATCTACAACTTTCTTTACTGAGCGAGAATCCATCCATATCCCTTCCCTAACAAGTACTAGTGGGATATTCTAAAATTTCTAGTCTATCATTTGTTTGATAGGTTAGGTTTTTGGTCTTAATCTAGATAGGTCAGGGGTGCGTCGGAACGGTCGGTGGCTGCTTAGTCTCATCCGAGAGTCTAATCTCTTTGTACTGTTTTTTTCAAAGAAAAAAGAAGAAGGGGTCGATTTAGTAGGCTCCTTCCCTTCCACTGCAGAACTGCACCAGCTGGTACTACGAGCCCTCTGTCCCACACATCTATCCAGCTCGCGTGGTTCACCGGTTCCACCGAAAACTCTTATTTGTTGAGGCGGGGCATGGTGCGCTTTAGGCGCCGAGCGAGAAACGTCTCCTCTTTCGTTTCGGTTTATTCACTGATCTAAAACTTAGCACTTGTTTTCTTATGGATTCCAGGGCAGGGGCGGCGGCGTTCTTTTTTGAAGTCTATCCGAACCGAATTAGCACTTCTCAGATCAGGCTAGGCCTCTCTAGCTGAGCTGGGCGCCGGGGGCCCTGGATGCGCTAGTGATCGGTGCATAGGGGGGATTGCCCGGGTTTCTCGGCATGGTATCCTACACCTCGCGTTCATGATATCTACATTCAACTGTACCCCGGAGACATGGTCGAAGAACGCGCCTGTCCAGTGTGCTTCTTTCACGACATGCTCTGGTTACGGGTGTTTTCCAGTGGTCTTCTAGCGTTAGAAAAAGTCGTGTCCGTCCCGGACATCTGCAACGTCCTCCCACGCTTTTTTTTAATATTGGACAAACAAATTTAAGGAAAAGACTGACCCATTCGGTGACTTTCGCGGTCGCCCTCACTGAACCGACTTGAATATGAACTACGATTCAGATCAAGTCTTACCGAAATCGGATTTCCTTTTCGTGCCATAGGCGCTTAGACTTTACTTTTTGACCCTTTTTTTCCTGGTCCAATATTAGTTCTCGAAAGTCTTTGTTTCCGTGTAGAAGAAAACTCTCCAAATTTATGACCAACCTTTCCTTCCGTGATCTTACAAAGAATAGGAGTTTTTCCATTGTAAATTCGTACAGAGCAATCAACGAATTCCGGCAAAATAGAAGATCTACGTGACCAAATTTTACTGTTCAAAATAAGATCTCTCTTCTTCTTCATTCTCAACAAGAATTCATCAAAACAAATTCCCTTCCATATAGATCGTCGTGGCATGAACTCAGTATTTCGTAATCATTCAATTACACCCTAAAAATATCCATAGGGTCAGCTCTTCCTCCTTCTCCTTTAGGATAAGATCGTCCTTGGTCCTTAGAACATTCTCGGCTGCCTCCGAAAAAAAGTTGTAACCAGTGACTAGATCCGCTATAGAGCTACGCATACATCGCCACGTCGAGACTCTCTCTTTCAAAAGTGACCGGCTTGTTGAAGAGGGAAAGATCACTCCTTAATGCAGCCGTGATCTTCTATACGATACCACCAGATGCGGTCAGACCAGATCGTTTGCCCAAGTCTCAGCAAGAAATTGTTATGAACTGACAAGGTCAATGCACCTCTTTCTCCTTCCCCTTCCCCGGAACAGCAACAATAAGAGTTCATTCCCGCTTGAGCGAGGAGAAGCAATAATTATACTTTTTTTTTCTAATTGAGAATCTTGGTTGAAAGCGTAATCCGGTACCGGTAGAGGGGTCTTGGCTTTTTCTCTTGATGTTATTTTGAAAACTATGATCAGTGCCCAACCACTTTGTCCACCGCTCTCTCTTCTCTTGCGGACCCTTCTTTTTATATGATATATGAACATTTGCATTCGGCTAGAGCCTTTCCATTTGCTTAGTGCAGCTCTTGTAAGGTAAGAATTACGGCTTAAAAATAGACGGGAGATTCGGCTACCAAACTGGACAACTAACCAATTCTGTCTCGCATTCTCTTTTTCAAATGATTCCTTCGTGAATGGAATCTTCCAACTTATGTAAGTAGAAATCTGTTACCTATAAACGTATAAGATCGAGCTACGAAGTTGGTTGGCCAGGCATTATTGATACCGCATTTAGCGTACTTTAACCGGGCAAGTGCCTTCCACTCGAACTCCAACAGATATTTATTCCCGAGCCAGAACTTCTATCTGTCGGAGCGATAGAGGGGATTTTTGTCAATGGATTCAATTCCTTGGCTTGGAAAAGGTAGGTTCGAAATCGAATTCCGGGAATTGATTGCTAATAGCTGGAATCATACTTTTTTGATAGCTTCAAGCAGAAGGAATGGAGCTTAAGCACCCCTTCTCCTCGTGCTAGGGTTTAACCGTTCACCACGACATCTACATACATTAACTCATTAACGGAAGACTTCTTCTCGTGTCAGATGTCATTGAGAACCTATAGGGGATTAACCCTGGAGGGTTCAGCTTGCTCATCCCCAACAATAAGAGCAGAAGGTTTCTCCTTCTTTGGGCATTCGCGAGCACGATGTGGCCCGCCGCCGATGAAGCATCCTGAGTCCGCCTTAAAAGGTTTTCCCGATTACTTTGCCTTGGTAGAAGCAGTCTCTCTTTTATCATCACTATGCTACTCCTTCTCCATAGGGCAAAAAGCCTTATGCTACTCGAATTGCTGAGGCCAGGTCCTGCGGATTTCGTTTTTGCAGCTCTTTTCTTTCACTCCTGGAGACCCATATCAAACCTAAACACCTTGTATTCTTCTGCCATGTTCCCTATCTTCATCATCAATGACTGAAACTGCCTAACATACGTACGCACGGACCTAGTCTGCCTCAGTTTATGCAAAGCTTCTCTACCCTACCATGACGCATTCGTGTGGAGGAAAACTGCTTTCGCATTTCTCTTTTCAGATCGTCCCAACTAACGATCCGTGGATTAGCAAGGGCATCCTGATTGCTACGAAACCAGGTTTTAGCGTCCTCGCCAATGAAGCTCAACCCAATTTTTCTTTGCTTCAGGAGTGTTATTCATTCAACTTAAAGTACAACCCCATGTCTCATATAAAGTTCTCTATGTCCCTGGCATTTCGCTCCCCAAGTACTTCTTGGGGCCAGGTGCCTTCACCTTAGTTAGACTTCAAATGTGAACAAAGGTTTTGTTCTATTTCCTAAGATAAGAATGTGGCTCAATTTTGTATGAAGATCTCCAGGAGGATGCATAAGGAAGCATGGCATTGAATCCGCTCCTGGTACAAGGTGTCGAAGTCTCCGGATGGCTAACTAGTTCCATTTCCCTCTCTCCCATTGAGACCATCTAAGATGTCAAGTTGGGCTAAGTCTTCCTCTGTTAGGTTCGCTTATTGCACGTATATGCCGGATGTCCTAGCTGTGCGCTTTAATCTAATAAAAGATAAGAAAGAAGGTGCTGCTACTTCCTTAGTTCCCTTCCCAACCCAAGGGTAAGGATAAGGGTAAACCTTTCTTTTTTAGATTGGATCTTCATAAAAGCATAACTTCTTTCACCAGATGTGGGAGCTCCTTCTAGCTAGCTTCTTTTTCAATTATATTCACGGGCTTGCCCTCGTTGTCTCCTATAACTACTTAAATAGGTATCCTCCTTAACAACTTAAGAATTAGGGCATCCATCCTTAACTCAACTACACAATGCTTTAGACCATCCACAACTGGTTTTCTCAATTTAAAGGAGGGATCATCCGCCCTATCAAGGAAGTCTGAACTCTCAACCGTAGCTACTACTAGCTGCTCTCTTCTTACCGGGCTGATTTAGGAAATTCCTTATTTAATCAGTGCGTGTTAGTTTTAGTTCATTTCCCACTCTCCCATTCCCAGGAAAGTAAGTAAAGGATAGTAGCGATATCTGCCTCTCTCTTTTAATTCATATTGTTCGATGCATCGGGAGAATTCCCGGCTAATGCGCACTCATAACTCCTAGCAACCCCTTCCCTAGCCCTCTTTTGATCTCTGCCAGCTGAAGCTAATCTCTCTTTGCCAACCAGCTAACTCCTAAGCTCATCTCCCTCTTGATCCGTGTCATCCCTAAAGGTGAGGGTTGCACATCTATAAATATCATAGCTACCCTTCTTTCCGGACCCTTAGCCAGGGAACTCAAAGAAGAAACTCTGCCTTTCCCTTCCAACTCTTCTTATTGGCACTTCTGCCAGTTCATTAGCAACAAGCAGCCTATAAAAGGAATGAATCCGCTCATCAACTTCTAGCTACTTAGCTCCTTCTCACTGAATCTCTTTCCCGCATCTCAGACTCTGTCTGTGCTACCCTTCTTGTTCCACTCATTTCGCTAGGCTTCGAACTCTTAGCCATGTTAATTAAAGAATCATTGCACTCATCATCTACTAAACTCATTTATTTCCTTAGGAAATGCATCTCATCTGACGCTCACTCACAAAAGAAGAATAATTGAACGTCAGATAAGTCGGGGAAATGAAATAAAGGCAAAAGGAAGGCTCGTCGATGCAATTGAGTTAATTGCGTAAGAGAAGCAATCCTAATCCTCCTTACATCTGCTGGACTAGCTCATCTGTCTCTTCTTGCTATTCACACAAGTATTCCAAGCATCTCGAATGCAAGTAGCTGCCCTTTTTAAACGTTCCACTTCCTTGCTATTCCTCTTCATCTACTCAACTCACATTAATAAAAGGAAAGAGCTGCTATAAGAAAGGTAGCATCTAGAGGTTAGCTCACTCATGTTCATTCTTTTTATCCTTCCCCATAGCGAGAATCTAGCGATCGAAGAGCTATCGCTCAGCTGCTTTGCATATTACGAAAGCTCAAAGGGGGCATGCTGCAAGAGCGTAGGTGAGTGGTAAGCGTAGGAGGCGTGCCCCAAGGACAGCGGCAGTAGTGTGGTTCCAGGTGCGTGCCATTTCTAGATTGAGATCCGCAGGGTGGCGCGGCGGGGACTTCGACTACCTTATATCGGGTGAAGTGAAGGGGTGGTAGGCTTAGTAGGGCTCGAACCTACAATATAACCGTTATGAGCAGTACGTTTCAACCAATTAAACTATAAGCCCCTACGGATCTCTACATGCAATTTGCTCACTTCGGGAAGAGCGGACGCAAGCAAGAGGCCTTTGCTCTATCTCTTTGCTCTATCTGCTTATTCCTCTTCCAAGGAATGAACAAAAAAAGATTTATTTCTTATTCATAGATAGATAGAGAATATTATATATATATTATTAGAATAATCTAATTAAGTAAGCGACCCTTTCACGACTCAAACAGCCGGTACGCTTTCCGGCTCGCAACGACTCAAACGGGAGAGGGCTCCCTATTTGCTTGCAATGTCGGTTGTTCGCGTTTAGTTAAAAGTAGAAAGGTATTCTGATTGAAGGCTAAGCTTGATAGACCTCGATGCCTATAAAAAAAGTTGCATCATTGAAATCGTAGTCTCTAGACGATAAAGGGGGGGGGGGTGCTTCGCTTGGTGTCTGATGGATAAAATACGCATATGTCCCGTGAGTGGAAGCTGTTGGCTTAATAGGGCCTGGACCTGAAACTGGGACTAGTGGAAGAAGGTGTAGCGAAATCCGAAATCCGGGCTTCAATAAGCTCGGGACTCCAGAGTGAGAATATGGTTCTGAATAGGATTCTTTGGCATATTGCCCCAGCCCAGGGCATCTGATCCTGTCAGCATACTTTTTGTAATGTACGAGCTAGAAGCGCACACCCAGCAATCTCTGATTCGAAATCGAGGGACTGGACTACGAAATAGCAAATGTCGGCATATCTACATCATTCGGCTGAGCGAAAGGTGCTAAAGAAGAAGGAACCGGCAAAAGCTGATCCGGACATAGCATTCAGTTAGGGCATTGATGCCAAATGTGGAGAATCTTACTATAAGTCAGCAAATAGTGAATTTTGAGCTGCCAAGTCTCATTGCCTTCCTCAGTTTCCTCTATGGATAGTCCTTTTACTATGTATTTTATTTTTCACTTCGCATATTAGACTTTCTTTATGTGTTACATAGGTATCATATTCCTTGACCTCATTGAAACAGTGTGCCCACATGACAATAAGAATAAAAGCATCGGTAAAGGAGATGATTTGAGTCTATCTTGTACTGTTTGGTTTGCGGTGCCTAGCTACTAATAACTTGACACCCGTCCTGCCAATCTAGTAGAAAGAGTATAAGTAGGATTCCACTCAGGGCACACTTGTTAGCTCCAGTTCCTATCCGTCTGTAACCAATGGAATCCTATCGACTAGGTACTTTTAGACCCCATTGATTTGGAAAACTTTCACTATGCGAGGGCTTTCTTCTTCTCTCTTAAGTAAGGCGAGTTAGTGTCTAAAATTTATCAACTAGGTACTTTTTAGTCTCTCTGAATTTTTTATTCCACATTAATTTTGGATCTTTATATGATAGATTTTTGGTATTATTTAACTAATGTTGAAAAATAAGAATTCTTGAGATGAATCTATACTCACGATTTTTGTTATTACTTTGTAAGTTCATATCTTTAGCTTCGAATGTTAAAACAAATATATTTATTTTTAATTCCAAATAAATTTTTGATATCTATATGATGGTAAATTTTCGGTATTTTTAATTGATGTCCAAAAATAGGATTTCTTGACATGAACCGGTACTGAGGATTTGTTTTTGTTACCATCACATTTGCAATGTCGTAACTTTGGCTTCAGATGTCAGAATCATATGACTATTTTTAGTTCTACATTAATTTTTTATATCTACGTGATGGTAAAGTTTTGATATTGTTTAACTAATGTCAAAAAATTGGAATTTTGGAGATGAGCCGGTACTCACTATTTTGTTCTTACCATCACCTTTGCAAGTCCGTAGATGCTGGTATAATATTATTGTTTAATTTAACATTAATTTTTTATATGTACGTGATGGTAAAGTTTCGATACTTTTTAACTAATGTCGAAAAATAGAACTTTTGAAAATGAACACCTACTAACGATTTTTTATTATTACCATCACCTTTGCAAGTCCATATAATCTTATTTTTTTAATTCCACAAAAACTTTTGATACCAAGGTGATGGTAAAGTTTTGGTATTTTTTAACCAATGTCGAAAAATAAGAATTCTAGACATGACCCGGTACTCACGATTTTGTTTATTACCATCACTTTTGCAAGTCTGTAAGTTTGGCTTCAAATGTCGGTATAATCTGATTTTTTTTAGTTCCACTTTAATTTTGGATATCTATATCATGGTAAAGTTTTGGTAATTTTTTAATAATGTCAAAAAATAGGAATTCTGGAGATTAACCCGTACTCACGATTTGTTTTTGTTACCATCACCTTCGCAAGTCCGTAACTTTGGCTTCGGAAGTCGGAATAATATGATTTTTTTTAATTTTACATTATTTTTCGATATCTATGTGATTGAAATGTTTTGGTATTTTTTTCTAATCTTGAAATATTAGAATTATGGAGATAACCTGGTACTCACGATTTGTTTACCATCACCTTTGCAAGTCTATAACTTTGGCTTTGGATGTCGGAATCATATGAATTTTTTAGCTCTATACTATTTTATGATATCTGCGTGATGGTAAAGTTTCATATTTTTTTAACTAACGTAAAAAAATCCGAATTCTGGAGATGACCTAGTACTCACGATTTTTGTTGTTCCCATCACTTTTGCAAGTCCCTAACTTTGGCTTCAAATGTCTGAAAAATCTGATTTTTTTAATTCCACATTAACTTTAGATATTTACGTGATGGTAAAGTTTCATAATTTTTAAATTATGTAAAAAATAGGAATATTGGAGATGAACGAGAACTCACGATTTCTTTTGGTTACAATAACCTTTGCAAGTCCGTAACTTTGGCTTAAGATGTCGGAATCATATGATTCTTCTAGTTCTACATTATTTTTCAATACCTACGTGAGGGTAAAGTTTCAGTATTTTTTAACTCACGTAGAAAAATTTGGAATTCTGGAAATGACCCGGTACTCACGATTTTTTTGGTTACCATCACCTTTGCAAGTCCCTAACTTTGGCTTCAGAGTTCTGAAAAATCTTATTTTTTTAATTCAATATTAAATTTGGATATTTTTACGTGATGGTAATGTTTTGGTATTTTTTAACCTTGTCGAAAAATAGGAATTCTGGAGATGATTCGCTACTCACGGTTTGTTTTGGTTACAATAACCTTTGCAAGTTCATAACTTTGGCTTCAGATGTCAGAATCATATGATTGTTTAGTTCTACATTATTTTTCAATATCTACGTGATTGTAAAGTTTTGGTATTTTTTAACTCACGTTAGAAATTGGAATTCTTCGGATGAACTCGTACTCACTATTTGTTTTGGTTACTATAACCGTTGGAAGTCCTTAAATTTGGCTTCGTATGTCAGAATCATTTATTTTTTTGAGTTCTACTTTATTTTTCAATATCTATGTGATTGTAAAGTTTTGGTATTTTTTAACTGATGTCAAAAAATTGGAATTCTGGAGATGGCCTGGTACTCACGATTTGATATTTTTACGATCACCTTCGCAAGTCCGTAACTTTGGCTTCGATGTCAGATTAATCTGATTTTTTAATTCCATATTAATTTTTTATATCTACGTGATCGTAAACATTCGATATTTTTAACTAATTTCGAAAAATATGAATTCTTGAGAAGAACTGGTACTCACGATTTGTTTTTGTTACCATCACATTTGCAAGTCCGTAACTTTGGATTCGGATGTCAGAATCATATGAATATTTTTTCAATTCTACATTATATTTTGATATCTACGTGATGGAAAAGTTTCGGTATTTTTAACTAATGTCTAAAAATAGAAAATCTTGAAGATGACGTTATTTTTAACCGGTACTCACGATTTTACATTATAATCTGTTTTTTTAATTCCACGTTAATTTTTGGTATCTATGTGATTGTAAAGTTTCGGTATTTTTTATCTAATATCCAAAAATAGGATTTCTGGAGATGAAGTGATACTCATGATTTGTGAATGTTACCATTACGTTGGCAAGTCCGCAACTTTGGCTTCGGATGTCGGAATCATATGATTATATTTTTAATCTACATTATATTTCGATATATGCGTGATGGTAAAGTTTAGGTATTTTTAACTAATGTCTAAAAATAGAAAATTTGGAGATAACATTATTTTTAACAGGTACTCACGATTTTTGTTGTTACCATCCCCTTTGCAAGTCCATAACTTTGGCTTCAGATGCCAATATAATCTATTTTTTTTATCCCACAATAATTTTTTATATCTAAGTGATTAGTAAAAGTTACAGTATTTTTTAACTACTGTCGAATAATACGACTTATGCAAATGTTTAAACAATTGTTTATTATTACCATCAACTTTGCAAGTGTGTAACTTTGGCTTCGCGTGTCGGAATAATCTGATTTTTTTAATTCCACATTAATTTTGGATATGTACGTAATGGGAAAGTTTCAATGGTTTTTATCGAATGTCGAAAAATAGGATTTCTGGAGATGAACTGATACTCACTATTAGTTTTTTTTACCATCACCTTTGCAAGTCCGTAAGTTTGGCTTTAGATGTCGGAATCATACAATTGTTCTTTTTAATTCCACATTATTTTCTGATATCTACGTGATGATAAATTTTATGTATTTTTTTAATTAATTTCGAAAATAACAATTCTGGAGATGAGTACTTATGATTTGTTTTTGTTACCATCACATTTACAAGTCCGTAACTTGGGATTCGGATTTTGGAATAACCAGATTTTTTAAATCCCAAATTAATTTTGGATAACTATTTGATTGTAAATTTTCGGTATTTTTTAACTAATGTCGAAAAATAAAAATTCTTGAGATGAACCGGTACTCACGATTTGTTTTTGTTACCATCACCTTCGCAACTCCGTAATTTTGGCTTCGGATGACGAAATCATATGATTGTTTTTTTAATTCTACATCATATTTCGATATCTACGTGATGGAAAAGTTTTGGTACTTTTAACTAATTTCTAAAAATAGAAATTCTGGAGATAATGTTATTTTTAACCGGTACTCACGATTTTTGTTGTTACCATCCCCTTTGCAAGTCCATAACTTTGGCTTCAGATGCCAATATAATTTATTTTTTTATCCCACATTAATTTTTTATATCTAAGTGATTAGTAAAAGTTACAGTATTTTTTAACTACTGTCGAATAATACGACTTCTGCAGATGTTTAAACAATTGTTTATTATTACCATCACCTTTGCAAGTGTGTAACTTTGGCTTCGCGTGTCGGAATAATCTGATTTTTTTAATTCCACATTAATTTTGGATATGTACGTAATGGGAAAGTTTCAACAGTTTTTAGCGAATGTCGAAAAATAGGAATTCTCGAGATGAACTGATACTCACGATTTGTTTTTGTTACCATCACCTTTGCAAGTCCGTAAGTTTGGCGGTAGATGTCGGAATCATACGATTGTTTTTTTCATTCCACATAATTTTTGTATATCTACGTGAAGGTAAAGTTTATGTATTTTTTTTAACTAATGTCGAAAAATAAGAATTCTAGAGATGAGTTGGTACTTATGATTTTTTTTCGTTACCATCACCTTTGAAAGTCCGTAACATTGGCTTCGGATTTTGGAATAACAAGATTTTTTTTATATCCCAAATTAATTTTGGATATCTATATGATTGTAAATTTTCAGTATTTTTTAACTAATGTCGAAAAATAGAAATTCTTGAGATAAACCGATATTCACGATTTGTTTTTGTTACCATCACCTTTGCATGTCCGTAACTTTGGTTTCGGATGTCGGAATCATATGATTTGTTTTTTAATTTTACATTATTTTTTTATATCTACGTGATGGAAAAGTTTTGGTATTTTTACTAATGTTGGAGATGACCTAGTACTCACGATTGTTTTTTACAATCACGTTTGCAAGTCCATAACTTTGGTTGTGGATGTCAATATAATCTGACTTTTTAAAATTCCACATTAATTATATATATTTACATTATGGTAAAGTTTCGGTTTGTCTTAACTAATGTCGAAAAATAAGAATTCTGGAGATGAGTTGGAACTCACGATTGGTTTTTGTTATCACCAACTTTGCAATTCCGTAACTTTGGCTTCGGATGTCGGAATTATATGGTTTTTTTTTTTAATTTTACAATTTTTGTTTTATATCTATGTGATGGTAGAGTTTTAGTATTTTTTAAGTAATGTCGAAAAATTAAAATTCTAGAGATGACCCGATACTCACGATTTATTTTTGTCCGTCAATTTGGCTTCGGATGTCGGAATAATATGATTTTTTTAATTCCACATTAATTTTGGATATCTACGTGATGTTAAAGTGTCGGTCTTTTTTAACCAATGTCAAAAAGCTGGAATTCTGGAGATGACCCGCTACTCACGATATTTTATTGTTACCATCACCTTTGCTAGTCTGTAACTATGGCTTCAGATGCTGGTATGATCTGATTTTTTTAAATTCCGCATTAATTTAATATATCTTCGTGATGGTAAAGTTTCGGTATTTTTTAACTAATGTTGAAAAATAAGAATTCTGGAGATGAACTACTCACGATTTGTTTTTGTTACCATCAACTTTGCAAGTCCATAAGTTTGTCTTCGGATGTTAGAATTATATGATCTTTTTTTTTTAATTCTACATTATCTTTCAATATCTACGTGACAAAAACTTTTTGGTATTTTTCACTAATTTAAAAAAAATTGAAAATTACTATCATATTTGCAAGTCCATAACTTTGTCTTTAGATTTCAATATAACATTTTTTAATTCCACGTTGATTTTTGATATTTACATGATGGTAAAGTTACGGTATTTTTTAACTAATGTCGAAAAATAAGAATTCTAGAGATGAGATAATACTCAAGATTTATTTTTGTTAACATCACCTTTGCAAGTGTGTAACTTTGGCTTCGGATGTCATAATAAACTGATTTTTTTTAAATTCCAAATTAATTTTGGATATATATGTGGTGGTAAATTTTCGGTATTTTTTACCTAATGTCGAAAAATAAGAATTCTGGAGATGAGTATTCACGATTTGTTTTTGTTACCATCACCTTTGGAAGTCTGCAACTTTGCTTCAGATGTCAGAATAGTAAGATATTTTTTAAATTCCGAATTAATGTTACGGACTTGCAAAGGTGATGATTCATCTCCAGAATTCCTATTTTTCGATACTAGTTAAAAAATACTAAACTTTTACTGTTAGATAGATGTCGAAAAATAATGTAGAATTAAAAAAAAATCATATGATTCCAACATCTGAAGCCAAACTTATGAACTTGCAATGGTGATGGTAAGAAAAATTGTGAGTATCGGTAATCTCTAGAATTCCTATTTTTCAATATTAGTTAAAAAATACTTAAACTTTTTTATCATGTAGATATCGAAAAATAATGTAGAATTAAAAAAAGATCATATGATTCCGACATTTGAAGCCAAAGTTATAGACTTGCAAAGGTGATGGTAACAATAAATAATCATTAGTATGTGTTTGTCTCCAAAAGTCTCACTTTTCGACATTAGTTAAAATATATCAAAATTTAACCATCACGTAGATTTCCAAAATTAATGTGGAAATAAAAAAAACCAGATTACACCGACATCGGAGGCCAAAGTTACGTACTTGCAAAGGTCATGGTAACAACAAAAAATTGTGTCTACCAAGTTATTTCCAAAATTCTAACTTTTTGACATTAGTTAAAAAATACCGAAATTTTACCATCACGTAGATATCCAAAATTAATGTGGAATTAAAAATCATATTATTCTGACATTTGAAGCCAAAGTGACGGACTTGGAAATGTAATGGTAACAAAACAAATCGTGAGTACGGGTTACTCTCCAAAATTCCTATTTTTCGAGATTAGTTAAGATATACCGAAACGTTACCATCATGTACATATTCAAAATTAATATGGAATAAAAAAAACAGATTATGCAGACATTTGAAGCCAAAGTTACTGATTTGCAAAAGTCATATTTTTCGATATTAGTTAAAAATACCAAGAATTGACTATCACATAGATATCGAAAATTAATTTGGAACTAAAAGAAATCTGGTTATACCGACATCTGAAGCCAAAATTACGGACTCACGAAGGTCATGGTAACAAAAACAAACCGTGAGTATCAGGTTATCTCCAGAATTCCTATTTTTCGACATTAGTTAATAAATAACGAAACTTTACCATAATGTAGATATCAAAAAATAATGGGGAATTAAAAAATCAGATTATTCTAACATCCGAAGCAAAAGTAACAGACTTGCAAAGGTGATGGTAACAATAAAAAGTCATTAATAGGTATTCATCTCCAAAATTCCTATTTTTTAACATTAGTTAAAAAATATCGAAACTTTACAATCACGTAGATATCTAAAATCCATGTTGAATTAAAAAAAATCAGATTATACCGACATGTGAAGCCAAAGTTATGGACTTGCAAAGGTGATGGTAACAAAAAAAATCGTGAATACTGAGTCATCTCTAGAATTCCAACTTTTCGACATTAGTATTAAAATACATAAACTTTACAATCACGTAGATATCCAAAATAAAAGTGGAATTAAAAAAATCATATTATTCCAACATCTCAAGCCAAAGTGACGGACTTGGAAAGGTGATGGTAATAAAAACAGATCGTGAGTATGGGTGCATCTCTAGAATTCTTATTTTTTTAGATTAGTTAAAAAATACTGAAACTTTACCATCGCGTAGATATAAAAAAATAATGTATAATTTTAAAAAAATCATATTATTCCGACATCTGAAGCCAAAGTTACGGACTTACAAATGTGACGGTAAAAAAACAATCGTGACTACAGCTCATCTCCATAATTCTTATTTTTCGACATTAGTTAAAAATACTGAAACTTTACAATCATGTAGATATCAAATATTGATGAGGAATTAAAAAAATCAGTTTATATTGACATTCGAAACCAAAGTTATCGACTTGCAAACTCGATAGTATCAACAAAAATTGTTAGTATTGGGTCAAAATTACGATTTTGCAAAGGTAATGATAACAATAAAAAATCGTTAGTACGTGTTCATCTTCAAAAGTCTTATTTTTTGACATTAGTTAAAAAATACCGAAAATTTACCATCACATTGATATCCAAAATTACTTTTGAACTAAAACAAATCTGGTTATTCCGACATACGAAACCAAAATTACGGACTCGCGAAGGTGATGGTTACAAAAACAAATCCTGAGTATCAATACATCTCCAGAATTCTTATTTTCCGACATTAGTTAAAAAAATACATAAACTTTACCCTCACGTAGATATCCAAAACTAATCTGGAATTAAAAGAATCAGATTATTCAGACATCCGAAGCAAAAGTAACAAACTTACAAAGGTGATGGTAAAAATAAAAAATCATTAGTAGGTGGTCATCTCCAAAAGTTTCATTTTTCGACATTAGTTAAAAAATATCAAAACTTTAGCATCACGAAAATATCCAAAATTAATGTTGAATTAAGAAAATCAGAATCTACCGACATATGAAGCCAAAGTTACGAACTTACAAAGGTGATAGTAACAACAAAAGATCGTGAGTATCGAGTCATCTCTAGAATTCCACCTTTTCGATATTAGTTAACAAATACAAAAACTTTACCATCACGTACATATCCAGAATTAATGTGAAATTAAAACAGATCATATTATTCCAACATGGAAGCCAAAGTGACGGACTTGGAAAGGTGATGGTATTAAAAACAAATCGTGAGTATGGGTTCTTCTCAATAATTCCTATTTTCCAACATTAGTTAAAAATACTGAAACTTTACCATCACGTAGATATTAAAAATTAATATGGAATTAGAAAAATCAGATTATTCCGACATCAAAAGCCAAATTACGGACGTGCAATGGTTATAGTAACAAAAAAAATCATCAATAGGGGTTCATCTCCAAAAGTCCTATTTTGGATATTAGTTAAAATATACTGAAACTTTACCATCCCACATATATCCAAAATTAATTTGGAACTTAAATTTTTTTGGTTATTCCGACATCCGAAACCAAAGTTATGGACTTGCAAAGGTGAGGGTAACAAAAAAAATCGTGAGTAGCGGGTCATCTCTAGAATTCCAATTTTTTGACATTAGTTAAAAAATACCGAAACTTTAACATCGTGTAGATATAAAAAAACATTATAGAATTAAAATAAAAATTATTCCAACAACTGAAGCCAAAGTTACGGACCTACAAAGGTGATGGTAACACAAAACAATCATAACTACCAGCTCATCTCCAGAATTCTTATTTTTCGACAATAGTTAAAAAATACAGAAACTTTACTAGCATGTAGATATCAAAAATCGATGTGGAATTAAAAAAAATCAGATTATATTGACATTCGAAACCAAATTTATGGACTTGCAAAACGTGATAACAACATCAAAAAATTTTAGTACTTGGTCCATATTATGGGCTTGCAAAGATAATGGTAACAATAACAAATCGTTAGTACGTGTTCATCTTCAAAATCCATATTTTTCAATATTAGTTAAAAATACCAAAAGGTTACCCTCATATAGATATCCCAAATTAATTTTTAACTAAAATAAATTTGGTTATGCCGACATCCGAAGTGAAAGTTACAGACTCGCGAAGGTGATGGTAACAAAACAAATCGTGAGTATCTAAATCTCCAGAATTCCCATTTTTCGACATTAGTTAAACAATACAGAAACTTTACCATCACATAGATATCCAAAACTAATGTGGAATTACAAAAATCAGATTATTCCGACATCTGAAGCAGATGTAACGGACTTGCAAAGGTGATGGTAACAATAAAAAATCGTTTGTAGGTGTTCATCTCCAAAAGTCCCATTTTTCGACATTAGTTAAAAAATATCGAAACTTCACCATCACGTAGATATAAAAAATTAATTAAAAAAAAATCGATTATACCTCTACATCTGAAGCCAAAGTTACGGACTTGAAAAGGTGATGGTAACAAAAAACGATTGTGAGTACCGGTTCATCTCCAGAATTCCTATTTTTCGACATTAGTTAAAAGATATCAAAAATGTCGAATTAAAAAAAATAAAATTATTCCAACATCTGAAGTCCAAGTTAAGTACTTGCAAAGGTGATGGTATAAATAAAAAATCATTAGTAGTTGTTCATCTTTAAAAGTCCTATTTTCGAAATTAGTTAAAAAATATCAAAACTTTACCATCACGTAGATATCCAACATTAATGTGGAATTAAAAAAATCAAATTATACCAAAATTTGAAGCCAAAGTTATGGACTTACAAAGGTGATGGTAACAACAAAAATCCTGGTGTCGTGTCATATACAGAATTCTCATTTTTCGACATTAGTTAAAAAATACCGAAACTTTACTAGCATGTAGATATCCAAAATTAATTTGGAATTGAAAAAATCAGATTATTCCGACATCTGAAGCCAAAGTTGGACTTGCAAAGGTGATGGTAACAAAAAAAATCGTTAGTATGTCTTCATCTCCAAAAATCCTATTTTTGGACATTAGTTAAAAAAATCGAAACTTTACCATCACAAAGATATCTTAAATTAATTTGGAATTAAAAAAAAATCAGATTATTCCGTCATCCGAAGCCAAAGTTACGGACTTGCAAACGTGATGGTAATAAAGAAAATCGTGAGTATATGGTCATCTCCAAAATTTCTATTTTTTGAGATTAGTTAAAAAATATAAAAACTTTACCATCACGTAGATATTAAAAAATAATGTAGAACTAAAAACAATCATATGATTCCCACATACGAAACCAAAGTTACGGACTTGCAAATGTTATTGTAACCAAAACAAATCGTAAGTACTAGTTCATCTACAGAATTCCTATTTTTCGACATACTTAAAAAATACCAAAACTTTACGAGCACGTAGATATCCAAAATAAATGTGGAATTTAAAAAATGAGATTATTCAGACATCTGAATCCAAAGTTATTGACATGCAAAGGTGATGGTAACAATAAAAAATCGTTAGTATGTCTTCATCTTTAAAAATCCAATTTTTTGGCATTAGTTAAAAAAAACCGAAACTTTACCATCACAAAAATATCTTAAATTAATTTGGAATTAAAAAAAAATCAGATCAGCCCATCATCCGAAGCCAAAGTTACGGACTTGCAAACGTGATGGTAACAAAGAAAATCATGAGTACAAGATCATCTCCAAAATTTCAATTTTTTGACATTAATTAAAATATATCGAAACTTTACCATCACGTAGATATTGAAAAATAATGTAGAACTAAAAAAATCATATGTTTCCAACATACGAAGCCAAAGTTACGGACTTGCAAATGTTATTGTAAACAAAACAAATCGAGAGTACTGCTTCATCTCCAAAAGTCCCATTTTTCGACATTAGTTAAAAAAATATCAAGACTCTACCATCACGTAGACATCCAAAATTAATGTGGAATTAAAAAAAAAATCAAATTATACCGACATCAGAAGCCAATGTTACGGACTTGTAAAGGTGATAGTAACAACAAAAATCGTGAGTACCAGGTCATCTCCAAAATTCCAATTTTTTTACATTAATACAAAAATACCAAAACTTTACCATCGTGTAGATATAAAAAATAATATGGAATAAAAAATCATATTATTCCGACATCCGAAGCTAAAGTTACGGAGTTGCAAAGGTGATCGTAACAATAAATAATCCTTAGTACATGTTCATCTCAAAAAGTCCTATTTTCGGCATTAGTTAAAAAATATCGAAACTTTCCCATCACGTAGATATCCAAAATTAATGTGCAGTTAAAAAAATCAGATTATATCGACATCGGAAGCCAAAGTTACGGACTTGCAAAGGTGACGGTAACAACAAAAAACTGTGAGTACCGGGTCATATCCAGAATTCCAATTTTTTGACATTAGGTAAAATATACAAAAACTTTACCATCAACTAGATATAAAAAACAATATAGAATTAAAAAAATCATATGATTCCAACAACCGAAGCCAAAGTTACAGACTTGCAATGGTGATGGTAACAAAAACAAATCGTGAATACATGTTCATCTCCAGAATTCCGATTTTTCGACATTAACATTAGTTAAAAAATACCGAAGCTTTACCATCATGTAGATATCAAAAATTTGCGTGGGCTATAAAAAAAAGGTTATTCCGACATCCAAAGCCAAAGTTATGTACTTGCAAAAGTGATGATAACAATAAAAAATTCTTAGTATGGGTTAAAAAAATATCAAAACTTTACCATTACGTATATATCCAAAATTAATGTGGAATTAAAAAAATCAAATTATATCGATGTAAGAAGCTAATGTTACGGACTTCTAAAGGTGATGGTAACAACAAAAATCGTGAGTACCAGGTCATATCCAAAATTCCATTTTTTTTACCTTAATTAAAAAATATTGAAACTTTACCATCACAAAGATATCTTAAATTATTATAGAATTAAAAAAATCAGATTATACCAACATCCAAAGCCAAAGTTACGGACGTGCAAAGGTGATGGTAACAAAGAAAATCGTAAGTACGGGTTCATCTTAAGAATTCCAATTTTTCGACATTAGTTAAAAAATATTGAAAATTTACAATCACATAGATATCAAAAATTAATTTAGAATTTAAAAAAAAATCTGGTTATTCCGACATCCTAAGCCAGAGTTAAAGATTTGCAAAGGTAATGGTAACAAAAAAAATCGTGAGTATCTGGTCATCTCTAGAATTCCAAATTTTGGACATTAATTAAAAAATACTGAAACTTGACCATAGTGTAGATATAAAAAATAATGTAGAATAAAAAAATCATATTATTCCGACATCCAAAGCCAAAGTTACGGACTTGCAAAGGTGATGGTAACAATAAATAATTCCTAGTATGTGTTCATGTCCAAAAGTCCCATTTTCGGCATAAGTTAAAAAATATCAAAACTTTACCATCACGTAGATATCCAAAATTAATGTGGAGTTAAAAAAAAATCAGATTATACCGACATCGGAAGCCAAAGTTATGGACTTGCAAAGTGATGGTAACAACAAAAAACCGTGAGTACCGGGCATCTCCATAATTCCAAATTTGCGACGTTAGTTGAAAAATAACAAAAGTTTACTATCACGTAGATATCCAAAATTAATATGGAATTAAAAAAATCATATTATTCCGACATCCGAAGCCAAAGTGACGAACTTGGAAAGGTAATGGTAACAAAAACAAATCGTGAGTATGGGTTAATCTCCAGAATTCCTATTTGTCGATATTATAGGAAAATATACCGAAACTTTACCATCATGTATATATCCAAAATTAATATGGAATTAAAGAAATCAGATTATTTCGACATCTGAAGCCAAAGTTACGGACTTGCAAAAGTCCTATATTTTCGATATTAGTTAAAAATACATAAAGTTTACCATCACAAAGATATCTCACATTATCGTGGAAGTAAAAAAAATCAGATTATACCGACATCGAAAGCCAAAGTTATTGACTTGGAAAGGTGATGGTAACAATGAAAATCATGAGTACCGGGTCATCTCCAAAATTCCAATTTTTCGACATTAGTTGATAAATACCGAAACTTTACCATCACGTACATATTGAAAAATAATGTAGAACGAGAAAAATCATATGATACCTGATAAGAAAGTGGAACTTTGAGGAGTAAAATGTAGATAATAAAACCTTATATAGCAAGCTGTAAAGTAAGAGGAGGAATTTAAGACTATGAATTTTAGTTAGGGACTAACATGTAATAAGTCGTTTTATGTAACTGTTTCCAGTTGTATTCTAAGTCATTGCGCCTCTATATAAGGGCCAAGGCTGATCTAATAAAGGGGTTGGATGTTTGAGTTAAAACATTTGAATACTCTAATTTTCTCTCGTTGGAATCAATTTCTCTCTCTAGAAACTTTACTCTTCTTATTTACTAAAGCGATTTAGCGATTCAAGTAACGAGACTCACCAAACTGACGACTTCACTAGGGACCGATTAATAATTGGTTCATATTTTGTTTGTTTGAACTTTAGCCGATCTTGAAAACAATTTTAAAGCTTTACGATGAATCTTGAAAACAATTTTAAAGCTTTACGATGAATCTTGAAAATGACCCGTTGGTTTGATCAGCTGTCGAAACACGAAGTTTTTTTTTTTCTGCAGAGGACATATGATAGACAATAACCACCAGACTCAATCTGAGATAAAATTACGAATTAACCAGCTCTTGGATAAGATAAACGCTTTGAACGAGAAATACGATCAGAAAGAACATGAGATTCACTCAGCAAGGCTGAAATCCGAGGTGAAATAAATGAATGAACAAAATGAAGTTGGAAGTCAATCTGTTCGACCTTGCACTGATCGTCAAATCAGGAGTGAGCAGAAGAAGGCGCACTTCAAAGATCCAAAAGAACACCACTCTTCTCAAAAAGAAAAGAAAGATAAACAAAAATATGTCACATCTAATGACGAGGAGGTTGAGAGCTCTAGATCAGGTTTTAAAAGGCACAGGGTATGATGGGGCTGATCGGAATCTATACGCGGTAATGAGAACAGATGACCATGTTTAAGGTGTTGATTTGAGGAATTCTCCATTGACAAGTGAAATTAAATCTATTACGCTTCTGAAGCGTTTTGTCATCTCAAAAATTGAAAAGTTCAATGGGATGCAGGATCCAGACGATCACATTGAACAATTCAAAAATTACATGATGAATTTCGAGGACGACGACAGTTCTTTAGGAGTAAGGAGACGAGAGAAAATAGGGACACAATTATCCAATGCAAGCAAGCAGTTGGAGACAAGTTGAAGGATTACACGAAGCGCTTTGTTTTGACAAAATCAAGTTTGGATAATTGTGAAGTGTCGGTGGCGATGGCTACTTTCAGTCAAAGACTGTTTCCAGGTGATCTGGCTAATGAAACAACCAAAAGAAGAGCTTTAACAGTACAAGAGCTTTGCTGGCTCAAGTTGAAGACCAGATTAAAGTTGAAGAGTCAACTAGGGTTCGAGGGTTAGCAGTTAACATTCCAAAGAATTCAGGACAAGCACCACATAATCAACATAACACAGGGAAACCTTCAAATTCTCAACAGGCACGTTCAAGAAACAACAACCTACCACCTCGAACTAGGGGGTATTCGAATTAAGCTTTGTCTTATTATTTCAATAGGCTGAGGCCGAATCAATGGATAAGGCCTAAATATTATGCGGATTTGACTGAAAGTGTAGCTGTTATTTTTGATAAAATTAAGGGATATGTAAATTTCAGAAAGCCCGCTCTAATCAACAAGCCTTGAGAGGAGCGAAATAACAAATTTTGCAGGTATCATAATGACATTGGTCACAACACTGGTGATTGCATTGCTCTGAAAAAGAAAGTCCAAACGTTGATTGAAAATAGAAAGCTAGTTACTTACGTGAAGGCATAGAGCAATGCATCAAAAAATCCTTTAGCATCAACTTCACAACCAGCTAATCGAAGTGCGGAAGCTGACAATTTGATGATTTTGGATTCAAAGGTTGATAAATTTGATGCTGCCTCATATAGGGATCCAGATAGGTTGATCCTAATGGCAATGAAGAGCCAATAAAGAAGGGGCATGCTCGAAGTTTGTGTTAGTATTTTGAGTCATTGGCCATTTTTGGGGGCAATTCGATGACTAGTAATACTGATAGCTCAAGAAAAATATATATTGTAAGTTTGAGGACTAAAACGTAAATAATAAAACTTTATATAACAGGTTGTAAAGTTAGAGGAGAAATTTATGATTATATATTTTAGTCAGGGACTAACGTGTAATAAATCCTTTTATGTAACCGTTTTCAGTTGTATTCTAATTCCTTGCGCCTCTATATAAGGGTCAAAGTTGATCTAATAAAGGGGTTAGATTTTTGAGTTAGAACATTTGAGTACTCTAATTTTCTCTCTCTAGAATCAATTTCTCTCTCTAAAAACTTTCATCTTCTCATTTACTAAAGCGATTTAGTGATTCAAGTAATCAAACTCACCAATTCCGACATCCAAAGCCAAAGTTACGGACTTTCCAAGGTTATCTCTAGAATTCCTATTTTTCGACATAGTTTAAAAAATTACGAAACTTGCTTAAATCGTTGTCTAGTCCTTCGACTATCACGTTTTCTATCATTTATTCCCTCAACTAAAAAATCATGTAGTCCACTAACTGTTGAAAATCTATAAATTTAGTCATCGCGCGTGGTCTTCTCCTTGGTTTTGCCACGTTTCACTATAGTTAAATGGTTTTTTGTCTCACAAATAGTCCCTTGACTTTTAATTCCGTTTTTATCCTCTGAATTTAATATTTCTTTTATTTATTATAAATTTAATATCACAAAGGTTATCCTCTGAATTTGCGATACTCTGTTTAAAAAAATACCAAAACCAAATTTGCATCTCCTTCACTCATTTGGAATAGCTTATTTGACTAATTATCAAACAAAATAATAATAAATCGTTCTCTTCTCTCTCTAGCCACATCTTAATCCTGTTCTGAGTCAATCTGATTTTGGCTACCCATTTCCCCCATGCCTTTGTCTCACCAAAACCTGTTTTTATAGCACACACTGTATTATTGTAGAATACAGTGTAGAATTGCAGTTGTTTGTCTCTTTCTTATTTCAACTCTCTCTCGATACAAACACCAAAAGAAGCCATCGCTTTTAACAAAATACAGTCGGTGGTAGTACCAGAGGAGGACTTACCTGAACCCGATGCCATACCCAATCTGCACTTCTTGGAGCACCACTAACCATATTACATATTCAAAGACGGGTAATTTATCATACTCAGGTTTGCTGCCAATGTGTATCCAGAAAACCACTGGGAGAACGGGCCTAATCTGGAAAGTCAAGAGGTTGACTATGCAAATACACCACCACCATCTAGCAGCAATGATGACTACCTTAACACATCACTGCCGTATGAGAGCGAGGATGACTATCCTAATACGTTGTTGTCGCTTGGGAGTAAGGATGATTACCGTAGTACGATGTCGTCATTTAGAAGCGAGGGTGACTACCTTGGAGAAGACTTTGAACGAAGAAAATGTAGCATGAGTGACGATGAAAATGAAGAAGACTATAACCAAAAAAAGGTAACATAATATTTACTAGACGAGGTAGTTGAAGAAGAAACACACTCATAGGTAGAACCGGAGGAGGTAGTACGTGAGGAGGATTTACCCAAACCGATGACATACTCGTTTATCACTTCCCGGAGCACCACTACCCGGATTACATACCCCAAAACAAGCACGCTATCGTACCGGGGTTCGCTGCCAATGTCTATAAAAAACCACTAGGGAAAGAATTTGATCGAGAAAGCCAAGAGGTTGAGTATGCTAATACGCCGACACCGTCTGGGAGCGAGGATGAATACCTTAATACGTCACTGGAATCTAGGAGTGAAGATTACTACCCTAATACACTGCCGCTGCCTGGGAGCGAGGATGACTACCCTTGAGAAGACTATGAACAAATAAATTATAACAGGAGTGACGATGAAAATGAAGAAGAATATGACCGAAGAAAATGGAACATAATATTTACTATTGGAGGGAGTATATGAAGAAACACATTCGGTGGTAGTACAGGAGGAGGTAGGACCTGAGGAGGACTTACCTGAACCCGATGACATACCTGATCTAAACTTCCTGGAGCACCACTACCCGGATTACATAGCCGAAGACGAGCACCATATCGTACATGGGTTTGCTACCAATGTGTATCTGGAAAACCACTAGAAGGAAGAGCATGATCCAAAAAGTCAAGACGTTGACTACACTAATATACTACCACTATCTTGGAGCAAGGATGACTACCGTAATACGCTGGTACCGTTTGGGAGCGATGATCACTAGCCTAATATGCTGCCGCCACCTAAGAGCGAGAATGAATACCCTTCAGACGAACATGACTGAAGAAAAGGTAACAGGAGCGATGATGAAAATGAAGAAAACTATGACCGAAGAAAAAGTAACATAATATTTACCAAAGGAGGTAGTAGAAGAAGAAACACAATTGGAGGTAGTACCAGAGGCGAACTAACCCGAACTGAATTACAAAAGGAGGTAGTAGAAGAAAAAACACAGTCAGAGGTAGTACCGAGAAGAAGGACCCACCCAAACCCGATAAAGTACATGATCAACACTTCCTCGAGTACCACTATCCAGATTGTATACCGAAAGACGAGCACCCTATCGTACTCGGGTTCGCTACCAATGTGTATACGAAAAATACCTAGGGGAAGAGTCTGATCCGGAAAATCAAGAGGTTGAGTATACTAATATACTGCCATCATCTGGGACCGAGTATGACTACCTTAACACGCCGCTGCAGTCTGGGAGCGAGGATAATTACTCTAATATGCTGCCGCCACTTGAGAGCGGATGACTACCTTGTATAAGACTATGATCGAGCAAAAGGTAACAAGAACTATGGCGAAAGAAAATGTAACATAATATTTATTGTATGAGATAGTAGAAGAAGAAACCCAGTCAAAGGTAGTGCCAGAAGAAGATTTACAAGAACCTATGACATACCCGATCAAAACTTCCCGGACTACCACTACCCGGATTACATATCCAAAGACGAGCATCATATCGTACCCAGAGAACCACTAGGGGAAATATAAGGTCTGGAAAGTCTTGGTTGACTATTCTAATACGCCATCACTGTTTGGGAGCGAGGATGACTATTCCAATATGCCGCTGGCGTATAGGAGTGAGGATGACTACTCTAATTTGATGCCCTCCCCTGGGTGCGAGGATGACTACCTTAGAGAAGACTATGATTGAAGAAAAGATAACAGGGGCGACGATGCAAATAAGGAACATTATGACTGAAGAAAACGTAACATAATATTTACTAGAGGAGGTAGTAGAAGATGAAACACAGTCGGAAGTAGTACTTGAGGAGAACTTACCCGATCAGCACTTTCAGGAGCACCATTACCTAGATTCCATACCCAAAAGCACGCACTCTATCGTACCCGAACCAGATGACCTACCCGATCAACACTTCTTGGAGTATCACCATCCGGATTACATACCCAAATATAAGAACCTTATCGTAACCGGGTTGGCTACCAATGTGTATCCGGAAAACCACTAGGAGCAAGAGCTTGATCCATAAAGTCAAGAGGTTGACTATGCTAATATGTTGCCATCGTCAGGGAGCGAGTGTGACTACCCTAATACGCCACTATCATCTTGGAGCGAGGATGACTCCCTAATACGTTGCGGCTGCTAGAGAGCGAGGATGACTACCCTAGATAAGACTATGACCGAAGAAAAGGTAACAAGAGCGACGGTGCAAATGAGGAAGACTGTGACTGAAGAAATTGTAACATAATATTTACTTGAGGAGGTAGTAGAAGATAAAATACAGTCGGAGGTAGTATCAGAGGAGGTATTACCGGAGGAGGACCTTCCCGAACCTGATAACAGACTCGATTAGCACTTCTCAGATAACCACTGTCCCGATTACATACCCAAAGACGAGCAACCTATCGTACCCGGGTTGGCTACCAATGTATATCTGGAAAACCACTAGGGGGAAGAGCCTGATCTACAGAGTCAAGAGGTTGACTAATCTAATACGCCACTGCCGTCTGGGAGTGATAATGACAACCCTAATACGTTTCCGCCACATGAAAGCGAGGATGAATACCCTGTAGAAGACAACGACCAAAGAAAAGATAAGGTAGTGGAAAAAGAAACATATTCGAAGGTACTACCTCAAATATTTACATGATGTATATTTGAAGTGCCGATCCGGTATGTCAACGAGTGACTAACCTAATACACTTCCAAAGCCTGGAACGCTGATGACTACCCTATAGAAGACTATGACCGAAGAAAAGGTATGATGATCGATGATGAAAATGAAGAAGACTATGAACGAAAAAAAAAAAAAGAATATTTACTAGAGGAGGTAGTACGAGAAGAAATGCAGCCAGAGGTAGTATCTGAGGAGGACTTACCCGAACTCGATGACATACCCGATCATCACTTCCATGAGTACCATTACTAGGATTACACACCCGAAGACGCAGCCTATCAAACTCGGGTTTGCTGCAAATGTGTATATGGAAAACCACTAGGAGTAAGAGCTTGATCCGGAAAGTAAGGAGGTTGACTACGCTAATATGCCGTCACCACTTGGGTGCGAGGATGACTAGCCTAATTAGCTGATGCTGTCACAGAGCGAGTATGACTTCCCTAATACGCGGCCGCCGCCTGGTAGCCAGGATGACTACCTTACACAAGACCATGACAAAAGCAAAGGTAACGGGAACGACGATGAAAATAAAAAAAGACTATGACCAAGGAAAAGGTAATATAATTTTTGCTCGAGGAGGTAATGGATGAAGAAACACATTCTGACGTAATTCCGGAGGAGGTTGCATCGGAAGAGGTAGGACCAGAGGAAGACTTACCCGAACTGATGACATACTCCATCAGCAATTCTCGGAGAATCACTACCTGGATTACATTCTCGAAGATGACCACCCTATCGTAACTAGGTTTGTTGCCAATGTGTATCCAGAAACCGTTAGGAGGAAGAGCCTCATCCAGAAAGTCAAAAGGTTAATTATGTTAATACTCCGTCATCGTCTGGGAGCGAAGACCCGAGTACGGTATCGCCGCCTAAGAGCAAGGATGACTACCTTAGAGAAGACTATGTTCGTAGAAAAGGTAACATGAACGACGATGCAAATGAAGAAGACTATGACTGAAGAAAAGGTAACATAATATTTAGTAGAGGTAGTAGAAGAAGAAACACAGTCGGTAGTAGTACCGGAATAGGACTTACTCGAACCCGATGACATATATGATCAACACTTCCCGGAGCACCACTATATGGATTACATATCTGAAGACAAGCACCATAATACGCCACTGCCATTTGGGAGCGAGGAGAACTACGCTAATATGTTGCCGCTGCCTTGGAGTGAGGATGACTAACCTGGAGAAGACTATGATTGAAGAAAAGGTAACCAAAACGACGATGAAAATGAAAAAGAGTATTAACTTAAGAAAATGTAACATAATATTTACTATAGGAGGTAGTAGAAGAATTAACACTGTCGGAGATAGTACTAGATTAGGTAGTACCGGATGGGGTGGTACCGGAGGAGGTAGTATCAGAGGAGGACTTAACCGAATAGTTCCAGAAGTACCACGACCCATATTACATACCTAAAGACAAGCACCCTATCATACCCGGGTTCGCTGCCAATGTGCATCCAGACAACCACTAGGTTTGTTACACTAATATGCCGCCACCGTCTAGCAGCGAAGATGACTACCCTAATACGTCGCTGCCGTCTATGAGCAAGGATGACTACCCTATTACGCTTTCGCCCGTTGGGAGCAATGGTAAGTACCCTAGAGAAGACTATTACCGTAGAAAAGGTAACAAGAGCGACGATGAAAATGAAAACAATTATGACCGAAGAAAAGGTAACATAATATTTCCCAATAAGAGGTAATAGAAAAAGAAACACAATCTGAGGTAGTACCGGAGGAGAACTTACCCGAACCGAATTACATACCTAGAGACGAGCACCCTATTGTATCCAGGTTCGTTGCCAGTGTGTATCAAGAAAACCACTAAATAAAGTGCTTGATCTAGAAAGTCAATGGGCTGACTCCTCCAATATGCCGTCACCGTCTGGTACCGAAGACGACTATCCTAATATGTTGTTGCCGTCTCAGAGCGAGTATGACTACCATAATACGATGTAGTTTTCTGGGAGCGAGGATAACTACCCTCGAGAAGAATATGACCGAAGAAAAGGTAACATGAGCGACGATGCAAATGAGGAAGACTATGACTGAAGAAAACGTAACATAATATTTACTAGCGGAGGTAGTAGAAGAAGAAACACAGTTAAAGGTAGTACCAAAGGAAGACCTACCCAAACTCGTTGACATACCGGATCGGCACTTCCGATAGTACCACTATCTAGACTACACACCCAGAGACGAGCACCCTATCATACTCGGGTTTGCTACCAATGTCTATCCGGAAAACCACTAGGGGGAAGTGCGTGATTCGGAAAGTCAAGAGGTGGACTACGCTAATATGCCTACCCTAATACGCCGTTGCCGTCTAGGAGTGAAGATGACTACCCTAATATGTTGTCGGCGATTGAGAGCGAGGATGACTACCTTGTAGTAGAGTATGACCGAAGAAAAAAGATAACATGAGCGACAATGAAAATGAAGAAGACTATGACCGAAGAAAAGGTAACAAGAGCGACGATGAAAACGAAGAAGACTATGATCGAAGAAAAGGTGACGAGGGAGTAGAATAAGAAACATAGTCGGAGGTAGAACCGATGACATACCCGATCAACACTTCCCGGAGCACCACTATCCGGATTACGTACCTGAATACGAGCACCCTATCATACTCGGGTTTGCTACCAATGTGAGAGAGGATGACAACCCTAATATGTTGTTGTCTCTTGGGAGCGAGGATGACTACCCTTGAGAAGACTACGACTGAAGAAAAGGTAACATGAGCGAGGATGAAAATGAAAAGGAGTGTGACTGAAGAAAAGGTAACATAATATTTACTAGGAGAGGTAGTAGAAGAAGAAACAGAATCGAAGGTAGTACTGGTGGACGTAGTACCAGAATAAGACATACCCGAACTGATGGCATACCCGATTAGCACTTCTGGGAGCACCACTACCCGGATTACAAACCCAAAAACGAGCACGGTATCGTACCGGCATTTGCTGCCAATGTCTATCCGAAAAACCACTAGGGGGAAAAGCGTGATCCGGAAAGCCAAGAGGTTGACTAAATTAATATGCCGCTACCGTTTGGGAGCAAGGATGAATACCCTAATATGTCGTTGCCTTCTGGGAACGAGGATGACTACCCTAATACGCCGCCACCGTCTTAGAGCAAGGCTGACTACCTTTGAGAACACTTTGAACAGTAGATTAGGTAACGGGAGCGATGATGAAAATGAAGAAGATTATGACCAAAGAAAAAATAACATAATATTTATTATAGGAGTTAGTTGAAGAGGAAACATAGTTTGAGGTAGTACAAGAGAGGATGACTTACTCGAAGCCGATGATATACCGGATCAGCAATTCCCGAAGCACCACTACCTGGATTATATACCCGAACTTTGATTTTCAGCCCAGTGAAGATTATTTTTTATCTATTTTAAAACTATAAGTTATAACTACAGAAATATTGATTATTAATATGAATAAAATATTAATTATAGTTTAATTTTTATTATTATTTTTTAATTTTTTTTATATCTCTAATTTTTATATAAAACTTAGTTCTTAAAATCATTTTTTAAAAATCGAAAATATAATATTTCACCAATAGTTTTTTTAATATTCATTATTTAAATATTAAAGTTTAATTTAAAATCTAAAATTAATAACTCATTACAAATCATATTTTATAAATTGATAAAAGTTCTTAAAATCACTTTTTAAAAATTGAAAAAATAATATATCACCAATATGTTTTTTAATATTCATTATTGAAATATTAAAAGTTTAATTTAAAATATAAAATTAATAACTCATTACAAATCATATTTTATAAATTGATAAAAATATTGTTCAATAATTAGAAAATATCAAATTCTAATATTTATTATGCATTTCAAATATACATCAAAACTACGACATTAACAAAAATATCCTAATTTAAATATAATTTCAAATCTATATATTTATATTAATTAAATATGTTTGATAGATTTATTAATAAATACTAAAATTTACTATTTAAATACCTTTTGGACTGTGCTATATTAGCTTTTCTTTTCATTTGTACAATATTTCCGACCCTCTCTATTTACTTATTGCTTTATTTGTTTTTTCCTTTCTATAAACTCTTTAGAAAATAAAAACCATGTCCTTTGTTTTGATGTTCTATTTGTGAGGTATATATTCATACTAGCCCAGAAAACATTACGACCGATACGATCCGGCCATGGATTATACCGGAGAAGAAAAAACCATAGTCGGAGGAGGTAGTACAAGAGGAAGACTTACCCGAACCCAACGACATACTCGACCATCACTTTTAGGAGCACCACTACCCGAATTTCATACCCCACCACCGTGTGGGAGCGATGATGACGATCCTAATACACCATTACCGTCTAGGAGGATATATGACTACTCTAATACGTTGTCGCCACTTGGGAGCGATGATGACTACCCTAGTACGCCGTTGTCGTTTGGGAGCAAGAATGACTACCCTAATACGTTATCGCTGTCTGGGAGTGAGGATGCAAACCCTACAGAAGACTATGACCGAATAAAATGTAACATAAACAACGATGAAAATGAATAAGACTATGATCGAAGAAAAAGTAACATAATATTTACTAGAGGATGTAGTAGAAGAATAAACACAATCGAAGATAGTACTAGAGGGGCTAGTACTAAAGGAGGACTTACCCGAACCTGATGACATAGACGATCAGCACTTTTTGGAGCATTACTATCTAGATTACATACCTAAAGACGTGTACCTATCATACCCGGGTTCGGTGTCATTGTTTACTCGGAAAACCACTAGGGGAAGAGCTTGATCTAGAAATTCAAGTTTACTATTCTAATACGCCGATGCAGTCTTGGAGCGAGAATGACTACCCTAATATGCTACTATCGTCTGAGAGCGAGGATAACTACCCTAATATGTTACAGCCGCCTAGGAGCGATGATGATTACCCTTGAGAGGACTATGTTCGAAGAAAAGGTAACAGGAGCCCGAAACAATGTGACATAATATTTCCAAGAGGAGGTAGTAGAAGAAGAAACATAGTCGACGGTATGGAGGAGGAGTTACCTGAACCCGTTGACATACCCGATCTGCACTTCCGGGAGCACCACTACCCGGATTACATATCCGAAGTCGAGCACCTTATCGTACCCTGTTCACTGCCAATGTGTATCCAGAAATCAATTTGGAGGAATAGCGTGATCCAAAAAGTTAAGAGGTTAACAACGTTAATATGCCGACACCATCTTAAAGCGAAGATGATACTCGGTTCGATACCCAAAAATGCGCACCCTAACTTACCCGGGTTCGTTTCCAATGTGTATCCGGAAAACCATTAGGGGATGAGCTTGATCTGGTATGTCAAGAGGTTGACTATGCTAATATGCCGCCACCATCTGGGAGCGAGGATGACTACCTTAATATGCAACTGCCGTCTGAGAGTAAGGATTACTACCGTAATACGTTTCTACCATCTGGGAGCGAGGATGACTACCCTCGAGAAAACTATGACCGAAAAAAGGTAAGCAAAGCCACGATGATAATAAAGAAGACTATGACGGAACAAAAGGTAACATAGTCTTTACTTGAGGAGTTAGTAGGATAAGAAAAACAGTCTGAGGTTGTATCGGAGGAGGAGTTACCCGAACCCATTGATATACTTAATCAGCACTTCTCCAAGCATTACTACCCGAATTACATACCCGAAGTCGAGCACCATATCGTACCCGGGTTCGCTATCCGTTAAACTTTGGGAGGAAGAAGCTGATCCGAAAAGTCAAGAGGTTGACTACGCTACTACGCCGCCATCGTATGGGAGTGCGGATGACTACCCTAATACGTTTCCGCTTGGTAGCAACGATGACTACCCTAATACGATGTCGTAGCTTGGGAGCGATGATGACTACTACCCTGGAGAAGACAGTGGCTGAAGAAAAGGTAACAAGAGCGACGATGAAAATGAAGAAAACTATGACCAAATAAAAGGTAACATAATATTTACACTAGGAGGTAGTAGAAGAAAAAACATAGTCGTAAGTAGTATCGGAGGAGGAATTACCCGAATCCGATGAATACCAAATAAGCACTACTCGGAGCACCACTACTCGAATTACATACCTGAAGACGAGTAGCCTATTGTACCCGGAGAACATTATGGCCGAAGATAAGGTAACAGGAGGGACGATAAAAATGAATACGACTATGACCGAAGTAAAGGTAACATAAAATATACTAGAGGAGGTAGTACTAGAGGAGGACTTGATGATCCCGATAATATAATCGACCAACACTTCTCAGATTAAATATCCGAAGACGAAGATCTTATAAAACTCGGGTTTGTTGTGTGTATCCAAAAAACCTCTAGGAGAAAGGATGGTCACCCTAATACGCTGCCATCGTCTCGTAGCAAAAAAAAGGTAAGAAAAATGACGATAATAAGGAAGTTGATGAAAAAAAATGATGATAACGATGACGATGTGACTAAACAAAAGGTAACACAGCATAGGTAGTTGATGAAGAAACACCGTCGGAGGTAGTACTGGAGAAGAACTTACCCGAATCGATGATATACCCGATTAGCATTTCCACGATCACCACTACCTAAATTACATACTCGAAGATGAACAACCTACCGTAACCAGGTTCGCTGCCGAGTGTATCCGGGTAGTATCGGAGGACAGCTTAGCCGAACCGATGACATACCGATCACTACTTCCTGGAGCACCACTACCAGATACCATTCCAAAAAACGCACACCCTATCATACCCGGGTTCGTTGCCAATGTGTGTGATGTGATCCTAGATGACACAAGGAGCTTAGAACATGGAAATGTGCAAGAACCAGATGAACAACTTGAAAAAGAAGATGAGCTTGAAGTTGAAGATATTCTTATTTTACCGGCTAGTCCAACAACTCGATCAAGAGCAAAACAATTTAACAAAGTTGTTGGAGGATTGCTTAATCAACTAGAGAATCCACGTGATCAAAACAGCAAGTATGGTGGAAAAGCTTGTCAAACCACTTTGGTCTTGATTCAAGCTAATTGATTTCAACAAATGAGAAAGTGTCTCGATTGTACTCTTTTTCCCTTGTTCAATTTTTGTCCCACTGGGTTTTCTTGACAAGGTTTTTAATGAGGCAATTGTTTCACTTCACCATTGCCCATTTGTTGAAATCAAAGCCCAAGGCCCATCTACACCAAAAGTCACGTCCTTGGAGGAGGGAAGGGTCTGATTTCCAGCTTTTATCATTAATACTTTGTATTTTCAATATTAAAGCATTTTGTTTCCAAGAAAAGCCTTAATTGTTTTAGAGGCATGCATTATGTTTCCAAGAACAGCCTTAATTGTGTTCAATGCTAGTTCTTTCTCCTATAAAACCTATGTACTCAGAATTCTAATGGTTAGACTATCTTTGATTCTGAAAAAAAACTTCTTAAGTTTTACTCTTCTCTTGTTGGTGTGTAATATCCACAAGAAAACCTGTTCTTCATTTGGTGCGTCATATCCAAAGGAAGATCAGTTGGAATATCAAAGGCCTTTCCACAACCTTTGTGTGACTTATCGATCCATATCTTTTGATCCTTGAATTCTTTTGGGTTCATGGTTGCAAAGTTATCCCTATCCCATTTCAGAGTGCCGATTCTAGGAGGAGTTTATCAATGTGTCTGGATAACTAATGGGGGGAAGAGCCTTATCTGAAAAGTCAAGAGGTTGACTACGCTAATACACCGCCACTCTCTAGAAGCGAAGATAACTACCTTAGTACGTCGTTGCCATTTAGGAGGGAGGATGACTACCATAATACATTGTCGTCACCTGGGAGATAGGATGACTCCCCTTGAGAAGATTATGACCGAAGAAAACGTTAAAGGAGCGAGAATGAAATTGAAGAAGAGTATGACAAAAGAAAAGGTAACATAATATTTACTAGAAGACGTAGTAGAAGAAGAAAAACAATCGGAGGTAGTACCGTAGGAGGACTTACACAAACTCGATGAGATACCCGATAAACACTTCCTTGCGCACCACTACCGGAACTACATACCTAAAAATGAGCACCCACTAGAGTTCACTGCCAATGTGTATCCGGAAAACCATTAGGAGCAAGAGCCTATTTCGCAAAGTCAAGAGGTTGATTACACTAATATGTCGCCACGGTCTAGGAGCGAAGATGACTACCCTAGCACGCCGCTGCCGTCTCGGAGCAAGGTTGAATACACTAATACACTGCTTCCATCTGGGAGAGATGATTATATTAGTTGACGAAAAATGTGACCGAAGATAAGGTAAAATGAACCACGATAAAAATGAAGAAAAATATGACCGATGAAAAGGTAACAGAAAATATACTAAGGGAAACAATACTAGAAGAGGAGTTACGTGAACCAGATGACATACCCGATTAGCACTTCCCATATTAAATATCCAAAGACGAGCAACCTATCAAACTTGTGTTCACTGCCAATGTGTATCCGGAAAACCACTAGGTGGAAGAGCCTGATCTAGAAACTAAGGAGGTTGACTACGCTACTATGTAGCCACCATCTGGGATCGAGGATGATTACCCTAATCTGCCGATGCTGTCAGGGAGCAAGGATGACTTCCCTAATACATTGCTGCCGTCTAGGAGCAATGCTGACTACCAGGAGAAGAATATGACAGAATAAAAGATAAGAACATCGACGATGATAATGAAGAAAACTATGACTGAAAAAAAGGTAAACATTATATTTACTAGGTGAGGTAGTGTATGAAGAACACCGTCAGACGTAGTACCGGAGGAGGACTTACCCAAACCAATGATATACCCGATCAGTATTTCCGGAACACCACTGTCCGGATTACATACTCGAAGATGAGCCCCAATTGCAACCTGGTTTACTGCCAATGTGTATCCGAGTAGTACCAGAGGAGGAATTAACCGAACCGATGACAAACCCGATCAACACATACCGGAGCACCACTACCCCGCTTCTCTACCAAAAACGCGCACCCTATCGTACACGGGTTTGCTGCCAATGTGTATCAGGATAACCACTAGGGGAAAAGCCTGATCTGAAAAGTCAAGAGGTTGACTACACTAATACGCTGCCACTGGGAGCGAAGATGACTATCTAAATTGGCCGCTACCTTTTGGGAGGGAGGATGATACTCCTTGTGAAGACTATGACCGAAGAAAAGGTAAGATGAGCGAGGATCAAAATAAAGGAGAGTATGACCAGAGAAATGGTAGCATAATATTTACAGGAAACCGTAGTAGAAGAAGAAACATAATCTGAGGTAGTAGCAGAGGAGGACTTACACGAACCCGATCAGCACTTCTCGGAGCACCACTACCCAGATTACATACCCGAAGAAGAGCACCCTATCGTACCTGGGTTGGCTGCCAATATGTATCCGGAAAACCACTACGAAGAAGAGTCTGATCCGAAAAGTCAAGAGGTTGACTACCCGAATATGATACCGCCCTATGGGATTGAGGATAACTACCCTAGAGAAGACTATAACCGAAGAAAAGTTAACATGAGTGATGATGAAAATGGAAAATACTATGATCGAAGAAAAGGTAACAAAGTATTTATTAAAGGAGGTAGTAGAAGAAGAAACATAGTCAGAGGTAGAACCGAAGGAGGTAGTATCAGAGGAGGACTTTCCTGAATCTGATGACATACCTAAACCCGATGACATACCCGATCAGCACATCCTTGAGCACCGCTACCCGGATTACATACCTGAAGTTGAGCACTCTATTGTACATGGGTCTGCGACCAATTTGTATCATGAGAACCACTTGGAAGCGAGGATGTCTACCCTTGAGAAGACTATGACCGAAGAAAATGCCTACCCTAATACGCTAATGTACCTACCCTAATACGTTGTTGCCGTCTAGGAGCGAGGATGACTACCCTAATATGTTGTCGCCGCTTGAGAGCGAGGATGACTACCTTGTAGTACATTATGATCGAAAAAAAGGTAACAGGAGCGGCGATGAAAATAAAGAAGACTATAACCGAAGAGAAGGTAACAGGTGCGACGATAAAAATAAAGAATATTATAACCGAAGAAAACGTAACATAATATTTATTAGAGGAGACAGTAGAAAAAGAAACACAGTCGATGGTAGTACAGGATGAGGTAGTGCTGGAGGAGCACTTACCCGAACCCGATGACATACTCGATCTACACTTGCTGGAGCACCACTACATGGATTACATACCCGAAGACGAGCACTTTATCATACCTGGGTTTGTTGCCAATAGAGGAAGAGCATGATCCGAAAATTCAAGAGGTTGACTACGCTAATACGCCGCCGCCGTTTGAGAACGAGGATGAGTACCCTAATATGATGCCGCACTCTGCGAGCGTAGATGACTATTATAGAGAAGACTATGACCGAAGCAAAAGTAACAGGGTCGACGATGCAAATGAGAAAGACTACAACTCAAGAAAACGTAACATAATATTTACTAGAGGTAGTAGAAGAGGAAACACAGTTGGAGGTAGTACCGAAGGAGTTAGTACCAGAAGAGAATATACCCGAACCGATAACATACCCAATCAACACTTCCCGGAGCAACACTACCCGGATTATATACCCGAAAACGAGCATGATAGTACTCTGGTTCGCTGCTGATGTCTATCCAGAAAACCACTAGGGGGAAGAGCCTGATCCGAAAAATCAAGAGGTTGAGTACGCTAATACACTACCACCGTCAGAGAGCGAGGATTACTACCCTTACGCTGAGGCCGCATGGGATAGACGATGACTACTCCTGAGAAGACTATGACCCAAGAAAAGGTAATATGAGCGATGATGAATATAAAGAAGACTGCCGTCTAGAAGCGAGGATGCCTACACTAATACACTGCGCCGCTTGGGAGAGAGGATGGCTATTCTTGAGAAGAGTTTGAGCGAAGAAAAGGTAACAGGAGCAACGATGAAAATGAATAACACTATAACCGAAGAAAATGTAACATAATATTTACTAGAGGTGGTAGTAGAAGGTTCATAGTTGGAGGTAGTACGGGAGGAGGACCTACCCGAACCCGATGACATACCCGATCAGTAATTCTCGAAGTACCACTATCCGGACTACCTACCCAAAGGAGATCACCCTATCGTACCTGGTTCGCTACCAATGTGTATCCAGAAAACCATTAGAGGGAAGAGCCTGATTTGGAAAATCAAGAGGTTGACTACGCTAATACACCGCCACCGTCTGGGAGCGAGGATGACTACCCTAATATGTTGCCACCGAATGAAGGCTAGGATGACTATCCTAGCGTAGACTATGGTTGAATAAAACGGGAGCGATGATAAAAATGAAAAAGACTATCGTCTAGAAGTGAGGATGACTACACTAATACGCTGCGCCGCTTAGGAGAGAGAATGACTACTCTTGAGAAGACTATGAGCGAATAAAAGGTAACACGAGCGACGATGAAAATGAATAGGACTATGACCGCAGAAAAGGTAACATCATTTTTACTATAGGTGGTTGTAGAAAAAGAAGCATAATTGAAAGTAGTACGGGATGAGGTAGTATTAGAGGACGACCTACCCGAACCCGATGACATACCCGATTAATAATTCTCGGAGTACCACTATCTGAACTTCATACCCAAAGACGAGCAACCTATCGTACCTAGGTTTGGTACCAATGTGTATCCGGAAAACCACTAGGCAATAAAGCCTGGTTTGGAAAGTCAATAGGTTGAATACACTAATACACTGCCACCGAATGGGAGCGAGGATGACTACCCTAATATGTGTCGACCGAATGGGAGCTAGAATGACTACCCTGGAAAATACTATGGCCGAATAAAAGGTAGTAGGAGCGACTACAGAAAGGAAGAAGACTATGACCGAAAAAATGTAACATAATATTTACTACTGAAGTAGTAAAATAAGAAACATAATCGAGGCAGTACTGGAGGAGGACTTACCCAAACCAATGACATACATGTTCAACACATTCTGGAGCACCATTACTCGGATTACATACCCAAAAACAACCACGCGTATAGAGGTTCGCTGCTGATGTCTATCCGTAAAACCACTACATGGAAGAGCCTGATCCGTAAAGTCAAGAGGTTGACTACCCTAATACGTTATTGACGTCTCGGAGCGAGGATGACTACTCTTCAGACTACTATGACCGCAAGAAAAGATAATAGAAGCGATGATGAAAATGAAGAATACTATGACCGAATAAAATGTAACATAATATTTACTAAAGTTGGTAGTTGAAGAAAAAACACAGTCGAAAGTAGTACCGAGAGAGGATAGACCATAACTGATGACATACCCGATCAGCCCTTCTAGGAGTACCACTACCCAAATTTTTACATACCTGAAGACGATCACCTTATCGTACAGGGTTTGTTGCCAATATGTATCCAGAAAATTACAAGTGGGAAGAGCCTGATCTGGAAAGTCAAGAGGTTGACTATGCTAATACATCAACACCATCGAGGAGCGAGGATGACTACCCTAATACGCCACTACGGTCTGGGTGCGAGGATGACTATCCTAATACGATGTCTGCACTTGAGAGCAAGGATGACTACCCTAGAGAAAACTATGACTAGGTAACAAGAGCGACCATGAAAATGAAGATTATGATCGAAGAAAAGGTAATAAAATATTTATTGAAAAAGGTAGTAGAAGAAGAAACACAGTCGGATGTAGTACTAGAGGTGGACTTACCACAACTCGATGAGATACTCGATCAACACTTCTCGGAGCACCACTACCCGGAGATTATATAGCCGAAAACGAGCACCCTGTCGTACCCGAGTTTGTTACCAATGTGTATCCTCGAAAACCACGGGGGAAAGAGTTTGATCTGGAGAGTCAAGAGGTTGACTACGCTTGATAAACTCCTCCTAGAATCGGCACTCTGAAATGGGATAGGGATAACTTTGCAACCGGGAACCCAAAAGGATTCAAGGATCAAAGGATGTGGATCGATAGGTCACACAAAGGTTGTGGAAAGGCCTTTGATATTCCAATTGATCTTCCTTTGGATATGGCGCACCAAATGAAGAACAGGTTTTCTTGTGGATATTACACACCAACAAGAGAAGAGTTAAACTTAAAAAGTTTTTTCAGAATCAAAGATAGTCTAACCATTATAATTCTGAGTACATAGTTTTTATAGGAGAAAGAACTAGCCTTGAACACAATTAAGGCTGTTCTTGGAAACATAATGCATGCCTCTAAAACAATTAAGGCTTTTCTTGGAAACAAAATGCTTTAATATTGAAAATACAAAGTATTAATGATATAAGCTGGAAATCAAACCCTTCCCTCCTCCAAGGACGTGGCTTTTGGTGTAAATGGGCCTTGGGCTTTTATTTCAACAAATGGGCAATGGTGAAGTGAAACAATTGCCTCATTAAAAACCTTGTCAAGAAAACCCATTGGGACAAAACTTAAACAAGGGAAAAAGAGTACAATCGAGACACTTTCTCATTTGTTGAAATCAATTAGCTTGAATCAAGACCAAAGTGGTTTGACAAGCTTTTCCACCATACTTGTTGTTTTGATCACGTGGATACTCTAGTTGATTAAGCAATCCTCCAACAGCTTTGTTAAATTGTTTTGCTCTTGATCGAGTTGTTGGACCAGCCGGTAAAATAAGAATATCTTCAAGAGGTTAAGACCGATGACATACATGATCAGCACTTCCCAGAGCACCAGTACCTGGATTACATACCCGAAAATGAGCACCCTGTCGTACACGGGTTTTCTGCCAATATGTATTCGGAAAACTACTGAGAGTAAGAGCCTCATCCGGAAAGTCAAGAGGTTAAGTTAGCTAATACGCCGACACCATCTAGGTGCGATGATGACTACCCTAGTACGCCGTTGTTGTCTGGGAGCGAGAATGACTACCTAAATATGCTACTGCCGCCTAGGAGCGAGGATGATAACCTTGGAGAAGACTATGACCGAATAAAATGTAACAGGAGCAACGATAAAAAAGAAGAAGACTATGACTCAAGAAAACATAACATAATATTTACTAGAGGATGTAGAAGAAAAATAAACACAATCGGAGGTAGTACCGGAGGATGACCTACACGAACCTGATGAGAAACCTGATCAAAACTTCCCGGAGTACCACTATCCAGATTGCATATCCAAACCAAAGTACGCTATCGTACCCAGTTTCACTACTAATATGTATCTGTAAAACCACTAGGAGGAAGACCATGATCCGAAAATTCAAGAGGTTGACTACACTAATATGCCGCCACTGTCTGGGTGTGAGGATGACCATCCTACTACATTGCTGTTGTTTGGGACCGAGGATAACTACCCTAATACGCTACCGCCGCCTGAGAGCGAGAATGACTACCCTCCAGAAGAGTATGACCAAAGAAAAGGTAACATGATCTGCGATGAGAATGAAAAAGACTATGACCAAAGAAAATGAGATATAATATTTAATATATGAGGTAATAGAAGAAGAAACACAGTCGGAGGCAGTACCAGAAGAGTAGTTACCCGAACCAATGAAATACCCGATCAACATTTCCTAGAGCACCGCTACCTGGATTACATATCAGAAGACAAGCACCCTATTGCACCCGGGTTCGTTGCCAATATCTATTCGTAAAACCACTAGGGGATGAGCCTAATCCAAAAAGGCAAGAGGTTGACTATGCTGATACACCGCCACCGTCTGGGAGCGAGGATGACTATCCTAATACGTCGCTGCCGTATACGAGCGAGGATAACTACTCTAATACAATGCGATCCTCGAGGACCGAGGTTGACTACCCTAGAGAAGACTAACACTGAGGAAAAGGTAACAAGAGCGACGATGCAAATGGGCAAGACTATAACAAAAAAAAAGTAACATAACCTTTACTAGAGGAGGTAGTAGAATAAGAAACACACTTAGAATTAGTACTGAATGATGTATTACTGGAGGAGGACTTACGCAAACCGATACATACCCGATCAACACTTTCCGGAGCAGCACTACCCAGATTACATACCAAACAACAACCACGCTATTGTAGCGGGTTTCACTGCGAATGTCTATCCGGAAAACCACTATGGGTAAGAGCCTGATCCGAAAAGTAAAAAGGTTGACTATGCTAATACGTCGCCACCGTATGGAAGCAAGGATGACTACCCTAATATGCCACTACAATCTGGAAGCGAGGATGACTACCCTAATACGTGGTCGCTGCCTGTGAGCGAGTATGACTACCCATTAGAATACTATGACCAAGAAAAATTAACAGGAGAGACGATGAAAATGAAGAAGACTATGACCGAATAAAATGTAACATAATATTTACTAGAGGAGGTCGTAGATGAATAACCACACTTGAAGGTAACACCGAAGGAGGACTTACCCGAATCGATGACATACCCGATCAAAATTTCCCGAAACACCTCGACTTAGATTACATACTCGAAATAAGCACCCTATCGTAACCAGGTTCACTGCCAATGTGCACCCAAAAAACCATTAGGAGGAAGATCCTGATCCAGAAAGTCAAGAGGTTGACTATGTTAATACACCACTACCGTTTAGAAGCAAGGATGCCAATCCTACTATGTCGCTGCCATCTCAGAGCGAGGATGACTACCCTTATACGCTACTGTCACCTGGGAGCGAGGATGACTACCCTGAAGAAGACTATGGCCGAAGAAAATGTAACAGGAGCGATGATGAAAATGAAGAAGACTGTGACCAAAGATAAACTAACATAATATTGATTATAGGAGGTAGTAGAATAAGAAACACAGTCGGAAACTGTACCACGAGAGGTTGTATTGGAGGAGGACTTATCCGAAGAAAAGGTAACATAATATTGACATACCCGAATAGCATTTCTCGGAGCACCACTACCCGAATTACTTACTCGAAGATGAGCACCCTATCGTACCCGGGTTCATTGACAATATGTATATAGATAAACACTTACTCGAACCCGTTGACATAAGCGATCAATACTTCCCCGAGCACTACCACCAGCATTGCATACCCGAAAACGAGCACCATATCATACTCGGGTGCACTGCCAATGTGTATCTGAAAAAACCCGTAGAGTGAAGAGCTTAATCTGTCAAGTCAAGAGGTTTACTACGCTAATATGCCGCCACCGTGTAGGAGCGAGGATAACTAACCTAATAAGCCGTTGGCTTATGGGAGTGCGGATGACTACCCTAACATGTTGCCGCCACTGGGACCGATGATGACTTCCTTTAAGAAGACTATGACTGAAGAAAAGGTAACATGAACGAAGATGAAGAAGTAGATTATGACCGAAGGAAATGTAACATAATATTTACTAGAGGAGTTAGTAGAAGGGAAACACAGTTTGAGGTAGTACCAGAGGGGGTAGGTCTGGAGGAGGACATGCCCGAACCGATGACATACCCGATCAACACTTTGTGGAGCATCAGTTCCCGAATTACAAACCTAAAAACGAGCAAGTTATCTTACCGACGTTCGCGGCTAATGTCTATATGGGAAAACCACTAGGGGGAGGAGCCTGATCCGGAAATTAAAGAGGTTGACTACGCAAATATGCCGCCACCGTTTGCGAGCGAGGATGAATACCCTAAGAAACTGTTGTGAGGATGAATACCCTGACAAACTGTTGTCGTCAAGGAGCGAGGATGATCACTATAATATGCTGCCGCCGCCGCATGGGAGCGAGGATGGCTACCTTTGAGGAAACACAGTTGGAGGTAGTACCAAAGGGGGTAGTTACAGGGGGCTTGGAACCAGAAGGGACTTACCCAGAGCCGATGACATACCTGATCAACACTTCTAGGAGAACCACTACCCGGATTACATACCCGTAGACGAGCACCTATCACACCTGGTTCGTTTGGAATGTATACGTCATGGGTTCGGGTTCCTTGCTCCTAGACAGTGGCAGCATATTCGTGTAGTCATCCTCTTGACTTTTCAGAAGAGGCTCTTCCCCCTAGTGGTTTTCCGGATACACATTGGCAGCGAACCCAGGTACGATAGGATGCTCATCTTTGGGAATGTAATCTGGGTAGTGGTGCTTCGGGAAGTGTTGATCGGGTACGTTATCATTTCAGGATACGTCCTACCTCCGATTGTGTTTCTTCTTCTACTACCTCCTCTAGGAAATATTATATTACGTTTCCTTCGATCATAGTCTTCTTAATTTTCATCCTCGCCCAAGTTATCTTTTCTTCGGTCAAAGTATTTTACAAGATAGTGATCCTCGCTTCCATGTGGCGGTAACGTATTACGGTAGTCATCCTCGCTCCTAGAGGATGGCGGCATACTAGTATAGTCAATCTCTTGATTTTCTGGAACGGGCTCTTCCCCCTAGTGGTTACTTGGATACACATTACCACTGAAACCGACTATGATAAGGTACTTATCTTTAGGTATATTAGTGTAATCAACCTCTTGACTTTCTAGATCAGGCTCTTCCCCCTAGTGGTTTCTCGGATACATATTGGTAGCAAACCCGGGTATGATAGGTTGCTCGTCTTCGGTCATAGTCTTCTCTATGGTAGTTATCCTCGCTCCTAGGGGTGGTAGCATATTAGGGTAGTCATCCTTGCTCTCAAACGGGCAGCAGCGTATTAGGGTAGTCAACCTCTTGACTTTTCCGGATCGGGCTCTTCCTCATAGTGGTTTTTTGGATACATAATTGCAGCAAACCCAGGTACGATAGGGTGCTCTTCTTCGGGTATGTAATCTGGGTAGTGGTGCTCTAAGAAGTGCAGATCGGGTATGTCATTGGGTTCGTGTAAGTCCTCCTCCGCTACTACCTCCGATTGTGTTTCTTCTTCTACTACGGTTTCTAGTAAATATTATGTTAACTTTCTTCGGTCATACTCTTCTTCATTTTCATCCTCTCTCCATTATGGTGGCGACATATTAGCGTAGTCAACCTCTTAACTTTGGTTATAGTTTTCTTAATTGTCATCGTCTCTCATGTTACCTTTTCTTCAGTCATAGTCTTCTCTAAGGTAGTTATCCTCGTTCCCAGGTGACAGCAGCGTATTAGGGTAGTCATCCTCGCTCCCAGATAGCAGCAGCGTATTATGGTAGTAATCCTTGCTCCCAGACGGTGGTTTTCCCCCAGTGGTTTTCCGAATACACATTCGCATCAAAACCCCTCCGATAGGATGCTCATCTTGGGGTATGTCATCGGTTCGGGTAGTAATCCTCACCCCAGACGGTAGCAGCGTATTAGGGTAGTCATCCTCGCTCCTAGACGGTAGCGGCTTACTAGTGTAGTCAACCTCTTGTCTTTCCACAACAGGTTTTCCCCCTAGTGGTTTCTCGGATACACATTGGCAGCGAACCCGGGTATTATAGGTTGCTCGTCTTTGGGTATATTAGTGTAGTGAACCACTTGACTTTCTGGATCAGGCTCTTTCCCCTATTGGTTTCTAGGATACACATTAGCAACGAACCTAGGTATGATTGGTGCTCATCTACGGGTTTGTAATCTGGGTAGTGGTGCTCCTAGAAGTGTTGATCAGGTATGTCATCGGCTCTAGGTAAGTCCTTCTTTGGTACTACGCCCTTTGGAACTACCCCATCTCGTACTACCTCCAACTATGTTTCCTCTTCTACTAACTCCTCTAGTAAATATTCTCTAACTTTTTCTTCGTTCATAATATTCTTTATTTTCATTGTCGCTCCTGTTACCTTTTCTTTGGCCATAGTCTTCCCAAGGCTAGCCATCCTTGCTCTCAGGCGGCGGCAGCATATTAGGGTAGTCATCCTTGCTCCCAGATGGCATCGGAGTATTAGGGTATTCATCCTCACTCCAAGACGGTGGCAGCATATTTGCATGGTCAACCTCTTGACTTTCCGGATCAAGCTCTTTCCTCTCGTGGTTATTGACAGCAAACCCGAGTATGATAAGATGATCGTCCTCGGGTATGTAATCTGGGTGGTAGTTCTCCAGGAAGTGCTGGTTAGATATGTCATCGGGTTCTAGTAAGTCCTCCTTAGGTACCACCCTCTCCGGTACAACCCCCTCTAGTACTACCTCTGGCTGTGTTTCTTCTTCTACTACCTCCTCTAGTAAATATTTTGTTACTTTTTCTTCACTTATAGTCTTCTTCATTTTCATTGTCACTCTTGTTACCTTTTCTTCGGTTATAGTTTTCTTAAGGTATCCATCCTTGCCGTCATCTGCTCTGGGTAAGTCCTTCTCTGGTACTACGCCACCCGTAACTACCCCCTCCTCTGGTACTACCTCCAACTGTGTTTCCTCAAGGGTAGTCATCCTCGCTCCCATGCGGTGGCAACACAACCCGGGAAGTGATGCTCCATGAATTGCTAATCGGGTATGTCATCGGTTCGGGTATGTCCTCCTCCGAACCTAAACCCTTTGGTACTACGCCCTACAAATATTATGTTACTTTTTCTTCGGTTATAATATTCTTCTTCATCATCGTTCGTGTTACCTTTTCTTCAGTCATAGTATTTTTATGGTAAGTCATCCTCAGTCCTAGTGGCGGCAGCGTGTTAGGGTAGTCATCCTCACTCCTAGAGGCCAACGACTTATTAGGTTGGTTATCCTCGTTCCTACACGGTGGCGGCATATTAGCATAGTAAACCTCTTGACTTGACGGATCAAGCTCTTCCTTTTAGGGGTTTTCGGATACAAATTGCCAGTCCACCCAGGTACGATACAGTTCTCGTGTTCGGGTATGCAAGCCTAGTGGTTGTGCTTGGGAAAGTGTTGATCGCGTATCTCAACGGGTTCGGGTAAGTCCTCTTCCGTTATAACCTCCTCAGCTACTACACCCTCCGATACTACCTCTGACTGTGTTTCTTTTTCTATTACCTCCTTTAGTAAATATTATGTTACCTTTTCTTCAGTTATACTTCTTCATATTCATTGTCGCTTCTATTACCTTTTCTTTGGTCATAGTCTTCTCCAGGGTACTCATCCTTGCTCCCATACGGTATCAACATATTAGGGTAGTCATCAGCGCTCCTAAATGGTGGTAGCGTATTAGTGTAGTAAATCTCTTGACTTTTCAGATCAGGCTCTTTCTCTAGTGTTTTTCTATATACATATTGTCAATGAACCCGGGTACGATAGGGTGCTCATCTTCGAGTAAGTAATCCGGGTAGTGGTGCTCGGAGAAGTGATGATCGGGTATGTCATCATTTCAGATAAGTTCACCTCCTCCAATACAACCTTTTGTGGTGCAATTTCCGACTATGTTTCTTATTCTACTACAGTCGCTCCTGTTACATTTCCTTCGGCAATAGTCTTCTCCAAGGTAGCCATTCTCGCTCTCAAGCGACACCAGTGTATAAGGGTAGTCATCCTCGCTCTGAGATGGCAGCGACGTAGTACGATAGGCATCCTTGCTTCTAGACAGTGGTGGTGTATTAGCATAGTCAATCTCTTGACTTTCCGGATCAAGCTCTTCCTCCTAATGGTTTATGTTGATACACATCGGCAGTGAACCTGGTTAAGATAGGGTGCTCATTTTCGAGTATGTAATCCGAGTCGAGGTGTTTCAGGAAATGTTGATCGGATATGTCATCGGTTAAGCTTTGTCTTTTTAGGTTTTGTTATAAGTGCATATGGTATTAAGGTGGATGAGGAAAAGGTTAAGGAAATCCGTGAATGGCCAAGTCCAAAAACAGTTGGAGAAGTGAGAAGCTTCCACGGCCTTACAGGATTTTATAGGCGTTTTGTCAAAGATTTCAGCACCTTAGCTGCACCACTCACTGAAATAATAAAGAAGGGCGTTGGTTTCAAGTGGGAACAAGCTCAAGAAGAAGCATTTCAATCCTTAAAAGAGAAGCTTACTCATGCTCCTGTCTTGACATTACCTGATTTTCTTAAAACTTTTGAGATAGAATGTGTTGCTTCTGGAATTGGGACTGGAGCTGTTTTGATGCAGGATAAAAAGCCCATAGCTTATTTCAGTGAAAATCTTCGAGGAGCTACTCAAAACTATCCTAGTTATGATAAGGAGTTGTATGCCTTAGTTCGAGCTTTGCAAACATGGCAGCATTACTTGTGGCCAAAGGTTCAATACCACAGCTTGTATACTCCTTTACCTATTCCTACGCATCCTTGGAATGATATATCTATGGACTTTGTAGTTGGATTGCCTAGGACTAGAACTGGTAAGAATTCCATTTTTGTGGTTGTTGATCGATTCTCTAAAATGGCACACTTTGTTGCTTGTCACAAAACTGATGATGCGTTGAACATTGCTAATCTGTTCTTTAAAGAGATAGTTCGTTTGCATGGCATGCATAGGACGATAGTTTCAGATAGGGGCACTAAGTTTCTAAGTTACTTTTGGAAAACTTTGTGGTCTAAGTTAGGGACTAAGCTTTTATTTTCTACTACCTGTCACCCACAAACTGATGGAAAAACAGAAGTAGTAAATGGGACTTTGTCCACTCTTCTACGTGCATTAATTAAAAAGAACTTGAAAACTTGGGAAGAATGTTTGCCGCATGTTGAATTTGCAAACAATCATTCTATGCATTATGCTTCTAAGTACTCTCCTTTTCAAATTGTTTATGGATTTAACCCAATATCTCCTTTGGATCTACTTCCTTTGCCTTTTAGTGAAAGAACTAGCATAGATGGGAAAAATAAAGCTAAACTTGTAAAACAGATCCATGATGATGCAAGCAAAAACATAGAAAAGAAAACTGAACAATATGTCAAACAAGCAAACAAAGGAAGACGTGAGAAAGTTTTTGAGGTTGGAGATCAAGTATGGGTGCATTTAAGAAAAGAAATATTTCCAGAAGAGAGGAAGTCAAAATTGATGCCTAGAATTGAGGGACCATTTGAAGTAACAAAAAAGATCAACAATAATGCGTATCAACTTGACCTACGAGGTAAGTGTAAAGGGAGTCCTACCTTTAATGTTTCTGATTTGGTTCCTTTTATCGCAGATGAAATGGATTTGAGGTCAAATCCTTTTCAAGTACCTCAAATCCATTTCAAGTGGGAGAGGATGATGTGATCCTAGATGACACATGGAGCTTAGAACATGGAAATGTGCAAGAACCAGATGAACAACTTGAAAAAGAAGATGCGCTTGAAGTTGAAGATATTCTTATTTTACCGGCTGGTCCAACAACTCGATCAAGAGCAAAACAATTTAACAAAGTTGTTGGAGGATTGCTTAATCAACTAGAGAATCCACGTGATTAAAACAGCAAGTATGGTGGAAAATCTTGTCAAACCACTTTGGTCTTGATTCAAGCTAATTGATTTCAACAAATGAGAAAGTGTCTCGATTGTACTCTTTTTCCCTTGTTCAAGTTTTGTCCCAATGGGTTTTCTTGACAAGGTTTTTAATGAGGCAATTGTTTCACTTCACCATTGCCCATTTGTTGAAATAAAAGCCCAAGGACCATCTACACCAAAAGCCACGTCCTTGGAGGAGGGAAGGGTCTGATTTCTAGCTTATATCATTAATACTTTATATTTTCAATATTAAAGCATTTTGTTTCCAAGAAAAGCCTTAATTGTTTTAGAGGCATGCATTATGTTTCCAAGAACAGCCTTAATTGTGTTCAAGGCTATTTCTTTCTCCTATAAAAACTATGTACTCAGAATTCTAATGGTTAGACTATCTTTGATTCTGAAAAAAACTTCTTAAGTTTTACTCTTCTCTTGTTGGTGTGTAATATCCACACGAAAACCTGTTCTTCATTTGGTGCGTCATATCCAAAGGAAGATCAGTTGGAATATCAAAGGCCTTTCCACAACCTTTGTGTGGCCTATCGATCCACATCCTTTGATCCTTGAATCCTTTTGGGTTCCTGGTTGCAAAGTTATCTCTATCCCATTTCAGAGTGTCGATTCTAGGAGGAGTTTATCAATACTACTTCCAACTGTGTTTCTTCTTCAACTACCATAGTATTCTTCATTTTCATCATAGCTCCTGTTATATTTTTTTGGTCATAGTCATCTGAAGAGTAGTCCTCCTTGCTTTGAGATGACAACAACGTATTAGGGTAGCCAACCTCTTGACTTTGCGGATCAAGATCTTCCCTGTAGTGGTATTCTGGATGGACATCAGCAACGAACCTCTATACGATATCGTGCTTGTTTTTGGTTATGTAATCCAGTATGTGGTGCTTCAGGACGTGCTGAACAGGTATGTCATTGGTTAGGGTAAGTCCTCATCCAGTACTGCCTCTGATTATGTTTCTTATTTTACTACCTCCACTAGTAAATATTATGTTACATTATTTTCGGTCATACTCTTCTTCCTTTTTGTAGTCGCTCATATTACCTTTTATTCGGCCATAGTATTTTCCAGGGTGGTGACCCTACCTCCCATTCGGTTGAAACATATTGGGGTAGTCATCCTCGTACCCAGACAGTGGCGGTGTATTAGTGTAGTCAACCTCTTGACTTTCCAATCAAGCTCTTTTCCCAAGTGGTTTTCCGGATACACATTGGTAGCATACTCAGGTACGATAGGCTGCTCGTCTTTGGGTATGAAGTCCAGAGAGTGGTACTTCGAGAAGTATTGATCGGGAATGTCATCGGGTTCGGTTAAGTTGTCCTCTGGTACTATCTCATCCTGTACTACCTCCAACTATGATTCTTATTCTACAACCACCTATTGTAAATATTATGTTACCTTTTCTTCGCTCATAGTCTTCTCTAGAGTAGTCATCCTCTCTCCCAAGCGGCGTAGCGTATTAGTGTAGTCATCCTCGCTTCGAGACGACAATCTTATTTATTTTCATGATCGCTCCTATTGCCTTTTCTTTGGTCATAGTCTTCTCAAGAGTAGTTATCGTCTATCCTCGGCAGCCTCAGCAATTAGGGTAGTCATCCTCGCTCTCTGACGGTGTCAGCGTATTAGTGTAGTCAACCTCTTGAATTTTCGGATCAGGCTCGTCTCCCTAGTGGTTTTCTGGATAAACATCGGCAGCGAACCCGAGTATGATAGCGTGCTTGTTTTTGGGTATATAATCTGGCTAGTGTTGCTCCTAGAAGTGCGGATTGGGTATGGCATCGATTTGGGTATGTTCTCCTCCGGTATTACCTCCAGCTGTATTTCTTCTTCTACTACCTCTAGTAAATATTATGTTACCTTTTCTTGATTCGTAGTCTTCCTCATTTGCATCGTCGCCCCTATAACTTTTGCTTTGATCATAGTCTTCTCTAGGATAGTCATCTTCGCTCCCAGAGGGCAATATCGTATTAGGTTACTCATGCTCGTTCTCAGACGGTGGCGGTATAGTCAACCTCTTGATTTTTGGATCATGCCTCTTCCTCCCAGTGGTTTTCCCGATACATATTGGCAGCAAACCCAGGTACGATAAAGTGTTCGTCTTCGGGTATGGAATCCATGTAGTGGTGCTCTAGAAAGTGTAGATCGAGTATGTCATCGGGTGCAGGTAAGTGCTCATCCAGCACTACCTCCTCTTGTACTACCATCGACTGTGTTTCTACTTGTATTGTCTCCTCTAATAAATATTATGTTACGTTTTCTTCGGTCATAATATTTTTCATTTTCATTGTCGCAACTGTTACATTTTATTCGGTCGTAATCTTCTCAAGGGTATAGACATCCTCGCTCTCATGCGACGACAACGTATTCGTGTAGTCATCCTCGCTTCTGGATGGTAGCGACTTATTACGCGAGTCATTCTCGCTCCCAGAAGGTGGCGCTCTCAACTTTCTGGATCAAGCTCTTCCCTCTATTGGTTTTCTGGATACCCATTGGTAGTGACCCCAGGTATGATAGGGTGCTCGGGTTCGAGTAAGTAATCCGGGTTCGGGTAAGTCCTCATTTGGTACTACCTCTTCCAGTACTACCATCGACTATGTTTCTTCTTCTATTGCCTCTCTAATCAATATTATATTACCTTTTCTTCGGTCATAATATTCTTCATTTTCATCGTCACTCCTATTACATTTTCTTCGGTCGTAGTCTTCTCAAGGGTAGACATCCTCGCTCCCATGCGGCGACAACGTATTATTGTAGTCATTCTCGTTTCTGGACGATAACGACTTATTACGCGAGTCATTCTCGCTCCCAGGCGGTGGCGGCATATTAGCGTAATAAACCTCTTAACTCTCTGGATAAAGCTCTTTCCTTATTGGCAGTGAACCCGAGTATGATAGGGTGCTTGTCTTGAGGTATGTAATACGGGTAGTAGTGCTCCGAGAAGTGCTGATTGGTATGTTACTAGGTTCGGATAAGTCCTCCTTAGATACTACCTCCTCAAGTACTAGCCCTTCTGGTACTACCTCTGACTATGTTTCTTCTTCTACTACCTCATCTAGTAAATATTCAGTTACCTTTTCTTCGTTCATAGTATTCTTCATTTTTATCGTTACTCTCGTTACCTTTTCTTCGATCATAGTCTTCTCGAGGGTACTGATCCTCGCTCCTAGACGGTGGCAGAGTACTAGGGTAATCATCCTTGCTCCCAAACAACATCGGCTTATTAGGGTAGTCACCTCGCTCCCGGACAGTGGTGGCACATTAACGTAGTAAACCTCTTGACTTTCCAGATCAGGCACTTCCCTCTAGGTGTTTTATGGATACAAATTGGCATGGAACCCGGGTATGATAAGATTCACATCTTCGGGTACGTAATCAAGATAGTAATGCTCCAGGAAGTGGTGATGGGTTATGTTATCGGGTTTAGGTAAGTCCTTCGGTACTACCTCCTCTAGGACTATCCCCTCCGGTACAACCTCCAAGTGTGTTTCTTCTTCTACTACTTCCTCTAGTAAATATTATATTACATTTTCTTCTTTCATGATCTTCTTTGTTTACATTGTCACTTCTGTTACCTTTTGTTCGGTCATAGTCTTCTCTAGGGTAGTCATCCTTGCTCCCAAGCAATGACAACATATTACAGTAGTCATCCTCGCTCCCAAACGAGAGCAACGTATTAGGATAGTCATCCTCACTCTCGGAAGCTGGCGGCGTATAAGCATAGTCTACCTCTTGACTTTACGGATCATGCTCTTCCTTCCTATGGTTTTCAGGATAGACAACGACAGCGAACCCCTGTACGATAGGGTGCTCGTTTTTGGGTATCTAATCTGGGTAGTGGTTCTTCGGGAAGTGCTGATCGGGTATGTTATGGGTTCGGGTTCCTCGCTCTTAAACGGTGGCAGCATATTTTTGTAGTCAACCTCTTAAATTTTCGGAAGAGGCTCTTCCCCTTAGTGGTTTCCCAGACACACATTGGCAGCGAACCCAGGTACAATAGGATGCTCATCTTCGGGTATGTAATCTGGGTAGTGGTGCTTTGGAAAGTGTTGATCAGGTATATCATCATTTCGGATAAGTCCTCCTCCTACCTCCGATTGTGTTTCTTCTTCTACTACCTCCTCTAGGAAATATTATATTACCTTTTCTTCGATCATAGTCTTCTTCATTTTCGTCATTGCCCAAGTTATCTTTTCTTCGGTCATAGTCTTCTACAAGGTAGTGATCCTCACTACCTCCTCCGAAACTACCCCCTCTGCTACTACCTCCAATTGTGTTTCCTCTTTTACTAAATCCTCTAGGTAAATATTTTGTAACTTCTTCTTCGTTCATAATATTATTCATTTTTATCGTCGCTCTTGTTACCTTTTCTTCGGCCATAATCTTCTCAAAGCTAGTCATTCTCTCTCTCAGGAAACGACAACGTATTAGCGTAGTCATCCTTGCTCCCAGACGGCATCAGCATATTAGGGTATTCATCCTCACTCCGAGACAGTGGCAACATATTTTCATGGTCAACCTCTTGACTATCCGGATCATGCTCATTTCCCTTCTGGTTATTGACTAGTAAACCCGACTATGATAGGATGCTCGTCTTCGAGTACGTAATCTGGGTGGTAGTTCTCCAGGAAGGGCTGATTAAATATGGCATCGGGTTCTAGTAAGTCCTCCTTAGGTACTACCCCCTCCGGTACTACCTCCTTAGGTATTACCCTCCGGTACTACCTCGGACTATGTTTCTTCTTCAGTTATAGTCTTCTTCATTTTCATTGTCACTCTTGTTACCTTTTCTTCGGTCATAGTCTTCTCTAGGGTGCTCATCCTTGCCCTCATACGGTGGCAAAATATTAGGGTAGTCATCCTCGTTCATAGATGATGTTGGCGTATTAGCATAATCAACCTCTAGATTTTCCAGATCAGCCTCTTCCCCTAGTGGTTTCCTGGATACACATTGGCAACAAACCCGGTAACGATAGGGTGCTCATCTTCGGATAAGTAATGTTATATATTATTAGAAATCGCATCAAATAATATATAACAAATCGCGGAAAAATAATTAAACCTTTTTCTAGATTCACCTACAGAATAAACAGAAAACCAAGAACACTTACGAGTTTGCCTACTGCGATCCATCGAGTATTCTCTTTTGTTCCTTTGCGTTCTTCAGTGATTCCACGTTCTCCAGATATTCCGTTTATAAAATTGAGAAACTTGCAAAATCAAAATAGAGAAGAAAGAAAAGGTTTCAAGACACTCAAGGAAGCGGTCATATTTCTGATTAGGGTTTTAGGATGATGAAATACCTAAACCTAGCCCCTTATTTATAGACTTTACAATATGAAGGCCAACATTGTAAAGCCCATCCTTTATTACTTTCTTGTATCCGGGACCATATCCCGATAAATTGATAATTCAGTTTATATCCATGACTTATTAATTTAGGCTTTAAATGTTGAGATTTGGGCCCTCTTCATCACAGTGTTCAAATTCAACCTGGTTACCACACTTGAGCCCATAACACCTTTTCACCCATAGATCCAATTTAGTTAATTAAATAATTAACTCGATTACTTATAATTTGGATTTCCTTAAGACAATAACCGAATATGTTTATTTAGCATGTCGGTCCAAATTATTATCAGTCCATAAATATATTAAATAAATATATTCCAAAAATCTCCCACTTCGAATGTCATATGCTACTCAAGAATATATATATATATATATATATATATATTCAAATTTAATGGGATCCTTATATTTATTGTCAATGGGCAAACGGTACAACCCCGTACATGACTGATAACAATAAAGGACTAAAGACCTCTTTCTCGTAACGTGAACAATAGGATGCAACAGTAATCACATTATCATTATCAATCAATTACTTAGGCCAATTATGGAGAATGTCCTAAGAGTACTATGGTTGTAATCGTACATATATACTCTTAAATGGTTCCTACATTTGGAGATCCAATACAATACGGATACCAAAAAATATTTCCAAGCATATATATATATATATATATTGAAATTTACTTTAATGTGCACAATACAACAAAATATAACATCAGATCCTATTACAAATTCTCTCACTGAAATTAACAATCCTCTAAATCAACTACATCCATACTGATGGTGTGTCCCTGGAAAACCTTAGGCAAAACTGTCTTTGTTAAGGGATCTGTTATCATGGAGTTTGTGTTGATGTGCTATATACTTATCCGACCCATCTGTACTCTTTCTTTAATAGACATAAACTTTATGTCTATGTGTTTAGATTTAGACGAGCTCATGTTGTTGTTAGAGTACTGCACTACAGAATTGTTATCGCAATATAACCTCATGAGACCCTCTATCCCTTATACAATGCGTAATCCAGTAACAAAATTCCACAGCCACAGTGCTTGGTTTGATGCCTTAAAGCATGCAACAAATTCTGCTGCCATGGTGGATGATGCAATAAGTGTTTGCTTTACACTTTTCCAGGATATTGCACCTCCAGCCAATAAGAATATGTTGCGTGACGTGCTTTTTTATCTCTCTGCGCATCCACCAAAATCTGAGTCGGAATACCCAATGATCTCCAGTTTATCCGACTTCCTATAAGTCAACATGTGCCCATTTGTTCCTTGCATATATCAGAGTACTCTTTTAACTGATTTCCAGTGATCCGTTCTCGGGTTACTAACATATCTCCCCAACATATTTACAACAAAGGCAATGTCCGGCCTAGTACAAACTTAAGCATACATTAAACTCCCAACTGCTGAAGCATAAGGGACCGTTTTCATTTCCTCAATCTCAAGTTTTGTCTTAGGACATTGACTCAGACTAAGTTTGTCACCCTTTGCTATGAGGGTACTTAGGGGTTTGCAATCTGCCAATTCGTAACGTTGTAACACACTTTTAATGTATGTCGTTTGTGATAATTCAAGAATACCACGAGAACGATCTCGATGTATCTGGATTCCTAACACAAAATTGGCATCACCAAGATCCATCATATCAAACTTGTCTGATAGAAATATTTTTGTAGTGTGTAAGAATTCCTTATTGTTCGAGGCAAGCAATATGTCATCCACATATAATATAAGAAATATGAAATTACTCCCATTGAACTTCTGATACACACAATCCTCAAGCGAGTTGATCACAAAGTCATAACAGACTATCACCTCAAGGAATTTGTTATACCATTGACGAGAGGCTTGTTTAAGCCCATAAATGGATTTCTTAAGCCTGCAAACGAGATATTTTGAGTTACTTTCTACAAAGTGTTCTGGCTGCACCATATAGATCTTTCCTCAATATTACCATTGAGAAAAGCGGTCATAGCATCTATCTAATGAAGCTCAAGGTCAAAATGTGCAAGTAATGCCATGATTGTTCTAAAGGAATCCTTCGTTGATACCGGAGCAAAGGTTTCTTTAAAATTAATCCCTTCATGCTGAGTATAAACTTTCGCTACAAGACATGCTTTATGTCTTTCCACATTACCCAGGGAATTGCGTTTAGTTTTGTAAACCCATTTATAACCAATTTCCTTTTTTCGTTCACGTAATGGGACCAGATCCCATACCGCATTATCCTGCATCGATTTACACTCTTCTTTCATAGTGTCAATCAACTTTAGGGATTCAGAGCTTGCCATGGCCTGTTTGTAGGATGAGGGATCATCTACAGTTCCAACACATAACTCATCATGCACCTGAAGATATACTATAAAGTCTAGACCTATACTACTCTTGATTTCTCTAGTGGACCTTCTTAATGACACTATTTCCTCTTGTTGCACTTCTTGCGGGGGTAGAGTTTGATCATTATGAACGATGGCATTTTGATTCCCCCGTGGAAGATTATCTTGAGGTTCCTCTTGTTCTACCTGAACCATATCTGTATCCTGGTTAGAACCCTCAAGTGGAGCATCACTGTTAATTTGTGGATTACCTTGTTCTAATGGGACCGAAATGATTAACATTATAGCCCAATCTTCGGATATCTCACTATCCCTATTAAAACCTTCATGAATCTCTTGGATTCTTCCTCAAAATCAACATCCATTCCCTTATTCTTCCGCCCAAACTCAACATCCTCTCAAATTTTGGTCGTTCATGTCTCAAATATTGTACCAGTGAGAGAATCATAAAACTTAAACTCTCTGGAATGTTCAGAATAACCTATGAAGAAACAACTAAATGTTTTTGGGTCCAGTTTCTTTTCTTGAGGTTTGTAAGGCCTCGCCTCAACTGGACAACCCCACATATGCAAATGCTTTAAATTAGGTCTATGCCCGTTCCAAAGCTCATATGGAGTCCTAACAGTATCCTTTGTGGGTACTCGATTGAGTATATAAGCGGCACATTTGATGGCTCCCCCCGGAGAGATAATGGTAGAGATGAGTGACTTGTCATGCTTCTAACCATATCTTTTAGTGTTCGGTTCCGTCTCGCAGATACACCATTCATGCGAGGTGAACTAGGTATAGTGTATTGAGGGACTATTCCACACTTCTCTATGTATTATGCAAAAGTTCATGGACGTTGTTCACCCGATCCGTCATATCTACCTTAGTATTCACCACCACTGTGCTTTTACCAAGTTTTTTCTCAACCTCGGTATTAAAAGCTATGAACTTGTCCAATGCCTCATACTTTTCATGAAGAAGATAGAGGTAACCGAAACGAGAGTAGTTGTCGATGAATATAAATTACCGCTGCCCGTTCCACGATTCATGTGGAAACGGTCCACAGATGTCGGTATGTATCAACTCTAGGACTTATTTTGCTCTATTTTCTCCTAAGCTTTTAAATTTGGTTTGTTTCCCTTTGATACACTCGACACATATACCGAAGTCTGAGTAATCAAGGCGACCTAATAAACCTTCAACAACAAGCTTGTCCAGCCTAACTTTGGATATGTGACCTAACCGCTTGTGCCACAGTTTAGAAGATTTTTCAGATTTAGTAATGTTGTTTGGTGTACGTTATGTATTCATAGAAATATTGTGATTATTAATATGTATTGAACAAATAAAAATTATCCTCTTTAATTAAATTTCCATTTCCAACAATCATATTATTTAGAGAGATTATAAAACAATTGTTTCCCATCAGACAAGAGTAACCTTGCAAGTCTAAAACTGGAAAAGAAATTAAGTTCCTCCGTAAAGTGGGAACATACATTACATCCTCTAAAAATAATACAGTTCCAGTGGAAAGTTTTAAAGAAAAATCACGAATAGCTAAAACATCACACGAGCTCCCGTCTACTGTGAAAATGGATCTTTCATCCTCACTTAGCATCCTACTCTTTGACGTACCCTGCAAAGAAACACAAACATGAGTTGTTGCAGCCGAATCATCCCACAAAGTATTTTTTTCACATAAACTATATTACTTTCTGAAACAACCAAAGATGTGGGAGTACCTTTGCTTATCATATAAGTCCGGAGTTTCTCACAATCCTTCTTCAGATGTCCTTTCTCTTTGCCGAAAAAGCATCGACCTACAGTCGATTCGTCAGGCTTTTTCTTCTTTACCGGACCATGACCTGGTCCTTTGCCATCGGCTTTCCGCTTAGGTCCTGCCTTATTTGCTGATGTAATCACATTAGCCTCAGGAGTTGTGCCTTTAAGTCTTTCCTCCTCCTGTGCAGCGTGGGAAATCAACTCATTGATATTCCACTTTTCTCGCATGCAGTTATAGGTGGACTAGAAATAGTTAATCCGGTCTGGTAGTGAATGAAATGTGAATCCCACTATGCATTCCTCAGGTAAGTCTAAACCGATTGCCTTTAACTTTTGGCCAATGATTGACATTCCCAGAATGTTCTCCCGGATTTTACCTTTGCCATTATACTTTTTGGTAGCTAGCTCGATGAGCAAACGTTGCATCTCTACATTCTCATTTTTGGCAAAGGATTTCTTAATCTCCATGAGGAAGACCGAGTCAATGGTAACACCTTTAGGGAGAGCCCCACACAATGCTACTAGTATCCACTATAACAAAAGTGTCATGCATAACTTATTTGACCTCTCCCACTTTTCATCAGCCTTAGTTTCATCCGGTGTACTTTCCGAACTAATGGGGGATGGTTTGGGAGTTGACAGTGCATAGTCGTAATCATGTATAGATAAAAACAACAACATTTCTTCCTTCCACAATTGGAAGTTCGAACAATCCAACGTCGGTGGACGATTCCCCAATAAATTTTAACAAATGATTACTATAATAAAACAAACAACACAAAGCACATTTAGCATCTTGACATATATCTGGAAACATATGCATGAACATGGAAAATACATGTAAAACATAAAATTCATTGATAATAGATACCAGAGGGAAAATCATACCAACATGCAATTTTATGAGTTTGAGAAAAAAATAGCATGATCATTATTTTAATTTTATAAGTACCAATGAGACCTTCCGGAGGGCCGATGTCATTTACTTAAAATTAAAATCAACACAACGACTATTTAATAATTTTCTTTTGTTCATCATTAATTTAAACCCAAACATGAACCTTCCGGAGGGCCGGTAATATTTGAATTTAAATTAATCCCCAAACCATTTGAAGCCTAGGATCCATAAGAAAATTAACTTTTGACCTTTTGGAGGGCTGATTAAATTAATTTCTTAGTTTCACCTACCGATCTACAAAACCTTAGTCCTTTATCGTCATTTAATCATTCACGCACATACAATTTACTTCACAAATAAACATACAACTAAACACATCGTAGTTATGAAATAATATACTTCAAATATTCTAAATTAATAATACAATTAATTACAAATTTAAAATTTAAAAACGATTTTTTCCGACCTCCCACAGTTCTGCACCTATTGCTACACATTGCAGTAGTGTTGCAAGTCCTGGGCGGGCCCAGCCTACAACAATAATGATGTTACTATCGTTTGGGTATGTTTATTGTCCTTATTTTTTGCGCAGGTTACGGTGTTCATCACCGGACAGCCTTCGGTCAGCGTTAACATTAGGGGTTAAGCCGTCGATGAGCCACTGTCCCAATAATTCTGACTTTATTCGTTATTTTAGGGTTGATTTGATACTAATTTTGGGAGAAAAAATTCAATACATCAATAAACCCTAATTTAACCGGAAAAAAAAATCCTCAAACTATCAAAATTGCAATTTACACATAATAAAACATGTTTATCAATACGAATAAATCACATAACATGCTTTTCATACAATCCCTAAATCCATGCCCTAACCAGTTCAATTCACACGTAATCCCAATGGCATAGATTCTTTACGATGAAAAAAACATGCATTTTTATCTATCAATACATAATACAATTATTCTACCGAATCCAAAAATGTTTAAATTGGCTATGATACCAAATGTTATATATTATTAGAAATTGCATTTAAATAATATATAGCAAATCACAAAAAAATAATTAAACATTTTTCTAGATTCACCTATAGAATAAAGAGAAAACCAAGAACACTTACGAGTTTGTCTGCTGCTATCCATCTAGTATTCTCTTCTGTTTCTCTGTGTTCTTCAGTGATTCCACGTTCTTTAGTGATTCCGTTTATGAAATTGAGAAACCTGCAGAATCAAATTAGAGAAGAAGAAAAAGGTTTCCAGACACTCAAGGAAGCGGCTGTAATTCTGATTAGGGTTTTAGGATGATGAAATACATAAACCTAGCTCTTTATTTATAGACTTTACAATGTGAAGCCCAACATTGTAAAGCCCATCCTTTATTACTTCCTTGTGTCTAGGACAATAACCCGATAAATTGATAATTCAATTTATATCCCTGATCTATTAATTCAGGCTTAAGTGTTGAGATTTGAGACCTCTACATCAAAGTGCCCAAATTCAACCCGGTTACCACACTTGAGCCCATAACGCCATTTCACCCATAGGTCCAATTTAGTTCATTAAATAATTAACTCGATTACTTCTAATTTGGATTTCCTTAAGACAATAACTGAATATGTTTATTTAACATGTCGGTCCAAATTATTGTCAGTCCATAAATATATTAAATAAATATATTCCAACAAGTAATTCGTGTATATCATCGTTTCAGATACGTTCTCCTCCAATATTACCTCCTTCGGTACTACCTCGGACTGTGTTTCTTCTTTCACTACTTCCTTTAGTAAATATTATGTTACCTTTTTACTCGTCTTCATTTTTATGGTCGCTCCTGTTACATTTTCTTCCGTCATAGTCTTCTTCAGGGTAGTCATCCTCGCTCCAAGGCGGCGATGACGTATTAGGGTAGTCAATCTTGCTCCCACACGATGGCGGCGTATTAGCATAGTCAACCTCTTGACTTTCCGAATGAGGCTCTTCTTCCTAATGGTTTTCCGGATACACATTGGCAGCGAACCTGGTTACGATAGGGTGTTCTCATATTTGAGTATGTAATTCGGGTAGTGGTGTTCTAGGAAATGCTGATTGGGTATGTCATCGGTTCGAGTAAGTCCTCCTCCGATACTACCTCATCGGGTACTACCTCCGGCTATGTGTCTTTATCTACTACCTCATCTAGTAAATATTATTTTATCTTTCTTCAGACGTAATTTTCGTCATTATCATCGTCGCTTTTCTTCGCCCATAGTCTTCTCCAAGGTAGTCATCCTCGCTCCCAGGCGACGAAAGCGTATTAGGGTAGTCATCCTCTTTTACAGGCGAAATCTACATACTAGAGTAGCCATGCTCGCTCCCAAATGGTGGCGGCATAATTGCGTAGTCAACCTCCTTACTTTCTGGATCAAGCGCTTCCCCCTAGTGGCAGCAAACCCGAGTTTGATAGGCTGCTCGTCTTCGAATATTTAATCCGGGAAGTGCTGATCGGGTATGTCATCTGGTTCAGATAAGTCCTTCTATAGTACTAGCTCCTCTAATACATTTTATGTTAACCTTTCTTCGTTGATAGTCTTCTTCATTTTCATCGTCACTCCTATTACCTTATCTTCGGTCATTGTATTCTCCAGGGTAAGTCCTCGCTCCTAGACGGTGGCGACGTATTAGGGTAGTCATCCTTGCTCCCAGACTACAGCGACGTATTAAGGTATTCATCCTCGATCTCATACGGTAGCAGCGTATTAGTGTATTCAACCTCTTCACTTTTCAGATTAGGATTTTTCCCCCAATGGTTTTCCGGATGCACATTAGCAGCGAACTCAGGTACGGTAGGGTGCTCATCTTCGGGTATGTAATTCAGGTAATGGTGCTCCGGGAAGTGTTGATGGGTATGTCATCGGGTTCGGGTAACTCCTCCTCAAGTACTACCTCTGACTGTGTTTCTTCTTCTACTACCTCCTATAGTAAATATTTTGTTACTTTTGATTCGGTCATAGTCTTCTTCATTTTCATTTTCGCTCCTGTTACATTTTATTCGACCATAGTCTTCTCCAAAGTAGTCAGTCTCGCTCCCAAGCGTTGACAGCTTATTAGGATAGTCATCCTCGCTTCCAGACATCATCGGCGTATTAGCATTGTCAACCTCTTGACTTTCCATATCAGGCTCTTCCCCCAAGTGGTTTTCCGGATACAAATCGGTCGCAGACCCGGGTATGGTAGAGTGCTCAACTTCAGGTATGTAATTCGGGTAGCGCTGCTTAAGGATGTGCTGATCGGGTATGTCATCGGGTTTACGTATGTCATCGGGTTTAGGAAAGTCCTCCTCTAATACTACCTCCTTTGGTTCTACCTCTGGATGTGTTTCTTCTTCTACTACCTCATTTAATAGATATTTGGTTACCTTTTCTTCGGTCATAGTTATTTTTTCATTTTCATCATCGCTTATGTTAACGTTTCTTCGGTTATAGTCTTCTCTACGGTAGTTATCCTAGCTCCTAGGGGTAGGTAGCATATTAGGGTAGTCATCCTCGCTCTTAGACAGGCAATGACGTATTAGGGTAGTCAACCTCTTAACTTTCCGGATCATGCTTTTTCTCATAGTGGTTTTTTATGTATATATTAGTAGTGAACCCATGTACGATAGGGTGCTCTTCTTCGGGTATGTAATCTGGGTAGTGGTGCTCCGGGAATTGCAGATCGGGTATGTCATCGGGTTCGTGTAAGTCCTCATCCGCTACTACCTCCGATTGTGTTTCTTCTTCTACTACCTTTTCCAGTAAATATTATGTTACAAGTTCTTCGGTCATACTCTACTTCATTTTCATCCTCACTCCTCTTACTTTTTCTTCGGTCATAGTCTTCTCAAGAAGTATCATCCTCCCTCCCAGAAGGTAGTGGCCAATTAAGGTAGTTATCTTCACTCCCAATGGCGGCGTATTAGTGTAGTCAACCTCTTGACTAATACACATTGGCAGCGAACCTGTGTACGATAAGGTGCACGTTTTGCGGTAGAGAAGCCGGGTAGTGGTGCTCCGGTATATGCTAATCGGGTTTGTCATCGATTCGGTTAATTCCTCATCTGGTTTTACCCAGATACACATTGGCAGCGAACCTGGTTGCGATAGGGTGCATCTTCGAGTATGTAATTCGGATAGTAGTGCTCTAGGAAGTGTTGATCGTGTATGTCATTGGGTTCGGGTAAGTTACCTCCGACTTTGTTTCATCTTCTATTATCTCCTCCGATTGTACTTTTCTTCTTCCCTTGTACAGTTTATGTCCGGGTGGTATTGGTCATAATGTTTTATGTGGCAAGTAGGAGGCAAAACTTTAATCCCATCAGACAATTCGAAGGTGATCCATTCGAAGGTAACAAAATTTTAATCCATCAGGCTATTCGAAGGTAATCCATTCGGAGGCAAGAAAACTTTACTCCACCATGTCATTCGAAGGTAATCCATTTGAAGGAAAAAAAAAGTTTAATTGATCAGGCCATTCAAAGGTAATCTGTTCGAAGGCAACAAAACTTTAATCCATCAGGCCATTCAAAGTTAATCCCTTCGAAGCCATCAAAACTTTCATCCATTAGGTCATTCGAAGGTAATCCATTCGAAGGTAGCGAAACTTTAATTACATCATGAATAACAAAAACACTTTTAAAAGCAAAGAGTAATAGATATAATAAGATTCAAACACCTCGTTAAAGCTGCGCTGAGCTACCAAGGTAGGAAAGAGTATGTACCCTAATATTTACATTGAATTACAACAAAGTAATTATTTACAAAATAAGTTTATTCTAAATATAACCTTAGATGTTCAACATTTCAAGGGTGCATAAAAAGGTTTCCCTTTGTCTAAAAGCTTGTATGTTCCTTGTCTAATCGTCTCATGTACGATGTATGGTCCTTCCCAATTCGGAACCAGCTTTCTGAACTTCTTTTCTTTAGTATGTAGAATCCCTTTCCTTATACGAGCTTTTAGTCTCCTTTCTTTAATCAAATACAACTGAGCCCTTACCACCATCTCATTATTTTCTTTGTAATAATTTTGGACTCTGAAAGAAGGAAGAACATATTATATGAACTTTTAATGTCGGAAACAAAACTTAGAACCGTTTTCGGTGATCTAGTGAGTCCAACAAGCAACACTAGAAGTTTGTCTGCAAACGCGGGACCTGTGTATGTGCATGTATGACTAATTAATAGTGTCTTGTCCTGTATGCTTTGCGGAGCTGGACATGGCAGTCATACTGGCGGAGCGGGCGGTGGTGTTGGAGATTAGGCTTGCACTTGAGATAGAGATAAGACCAACTGAGGAGAGGGCTTCACAAGCTTCAATTTTCAATTGTTGGTTAAGTTTCGGTTTTGCGGTACACCAGCTCTCATTTCCGTAACAGTGGCAGGTCTGCATTTGGATTCTCATGGCTGTGTCTTCTCACTTTCCTTTGCCAATGCATCACGACACACCTCGTGTGATAATGCTATCCCTTCTCGAAATAAGCGGTGCCATGTTCTACTGATGATAGTCTCCATTCCACGGATCCGGTGTAGCATCAGTAGTTACGTACTTTTGCACCCAAGCGTATTTTGCTCGAAACATTACCTAAAGATGCTCTTTAAATTTACGGCAAGTTAGTAGTAATACACTTTAGTATGCACGCGCTCCCACAATAATTAATTATTCGTGCGCTAACTACATAGCAGTTTCTAATCAATGATGTCTAACACAACCACCTGTGAATAATCAACGATTACTACAATTTTGTACTTATTCACAAACTTTTAGATGTAGAAACCACGCATACCAACTACGCTACTAGTATCTAACATAGTTTATATAAAAGCAGACATAAATGCATATAATTATATAAAAGCAGACATAAATTCACATAAATGCATCTAATTAGCACAAGAAGTGTCGCACATAGCGTATTATTTCACATAGTCTAATAATTTACTTCATTTACCTTATATTTTCATTTTACACTCACATATTCATCAATTGCGTTCGCTAGTCAGTTGCATACTACTACATCTTTGAATCAGATAGAAAATATACACAATATAGACTACAAATTATGATGAATACAAATATGATGAAAGCTAAACATACAAGTGATTTACACAAATTAGAAAACTTCGTTTTGTCGATGGGGATTCAAAGGCAAAGCCCGGAGAAAACCATATCAAAATTTGGGGCCAAAACTATCGTAGCTTATCCATCTTCGAGTGGAGATCGAGTGGAGAAAGACCGTTAGTCCGAGTACCTTGAACACATCTACAAAAATATCGCACGAACCTTGGTGGATGGTGGCATAGCTGGAATTGTACTGCTCACTTTTTCTTCTAGTCTCAAAGCTGGAATTCTAGAGATCTAATTTCCCAGGAAACACAGATCGAAGACCATCTACTGACAAAACCTGACGCTAGTGTATGGCGATGGGGTTGCAATATGGACTTAGACATAAAAAGTATTCTGTTATCTCTTGTGCAAAGCCACTCTTCTTGTAAATGGTGTGGTGGGGAAAGAAAATGCCAGCATTCCGCCATTGCCAACGTTTCTAGCATAAATCAGGACCGAACGGAGATACAGAAACGACCAGGACGATGTTGAGAGCACTGGTGGTTTGCGGGGGAAGCCGTTCTGGGAAACCTGATATACCAGATACACCAAACGATAGAGCGATCGAATTGAACCCACCGAAAGATAGAGAAGGAGAGCTGCACCCAGTTTGACAGGAGAGAGCCGGGCCGGAACCGAACTGCCAAACCTGCCGACACTGAATCCGGGTGCAAGGATTTCATGTAACATCGATTTGGTTCAGATAAATCTCGTCTTCCTCATCTTTCTCGTCGTCTTGGCTCTTAACCGTGGGACTAACAGGTCCAGGAGAGGATGAACACGCTATAAAGATAGAGACGTTAGGGTTTTTGTAGGGTTACAGCTGCCTCTGGTTTGTCATGCTTCTGGACCGGTATAACGAGAGAGACCTTCATCGCCGAGCTGAAAGTCAGGAGATAGATGACATGTTGGAGGCGCTCCGTTTGGAAACGAGAGACCCCTCAGCTAGGGTTGTGGACGGCCATCGGTTAGGGTTGCTTTCTGGCGGAACCAAAGGTAAATCGAAGAAACCGTAAATAGACATTGAGGAGTTTGAGGGGGGGCGGAGTTTGAAGAGCGGCGGAGCCTTCCTTAAACAGCTACGGAGGAGATCGGGGAACGACAAATTCAGTTAACATCTTATTTGAAAATAGAGTTAGCAGTGTCGAGAATACCATTCACGGAGCCGTAATCATGGAAGCTTTTTGGAGGCCGGAGACGGGTTCGAGGAGTAAAGCAGGCCACGACTTGGAAACATCGTGTTTGCCAACAACAGCTAGGGCTGCACTCTGACTCTAATACGTGGAGATGCAGAAAGCACGAGAAAGACGACCATGGATTTGATCTGTTCTTTCCCCGGATCGGAGATTAAGGTCGTGGCTGGAGAGTTTGCTTCGACAGATAACGTTCACCAGATGTGGAGGTGATTCTTAAAATTAACGGCAACAGCATGGTGATCATCTTTGGACGGTTCGGCCAAGACTCTCAAGCGAGAGCAAAGGTAAACCAGATGAACCATAAACCACCATGGAGAAGTTTTCTACCTCAAAATTATTTTTGGTTTTTTTAAAAGTAAGAAACTTTTATTTCCAACCTACGGACACAATTTGATAGGGTTGAAATCCTAATCAAACGCTACAATCCGAGCGAAAAATAAAAGATAAAAAAAAGGATTTGTATTCCAAAAAAAATCACTTAGACGGTTTTGACCTCTATCGCATACTAATTACAAATGAGATCCGCATTTATTATCGTTTGTTACATGTTCGACGTAATAAGTGCGGAATAATATTTATTAGTAACGCACAATAAATTACATTTAATTATCTATAAATCTATATTTTACGCTTTAAAATTATGCGGATATTATGTATAAAATATAGTCTTATAAAAAAATGTAACATAATATTTATTAGAGGAGGTAGTAGAAGAAAAAACATAGTCGTAGGTAGTAATGGAGGAGGTAGTACTGTAGGAGCACTATCCAGAGTACATACCCAAAGACGAGCACCCTATCGTACCCGGGTTTGCTGCCAATGTATATCTGGACAACCACTGGGGAAAGTGTTTGATCTGGAAAGTCAAGAGGTTGATTATACTCATATGTCGCCACCGTTTACGAGCGAGGATGATTACCCTAATATGCCGCTTCCGTCTATGAGTGAGGATGACTACCCTAATATGCTTTTGTCGTCTGGGAGTGAGGATGTCTACCATAGAAAAGATTATTACCAAAGAAAATGTATCATGAGCGACGATGAATATAACGAAGACTATTACCAAAGAAAATGTATCATGAGCCTGATGACATACCTAATTAGCACTTCCCAGAATATCATTATCCGGATTACATACCCAAGGACGAGCACCCTACTGTTCCCGGGTTTATTGGAAATATGCGTATAATGAAAACCACTCAAGGAATAGCCTGCTTTGAAAAGTCAAGAGGTTGATTACACTAATACATTGTCGCCGTCTGCAAGCAATGGTGATTACTCTAGAGAAGACTGTGACTAGATAAAGGTTAAGAAAAAAGACGATGATAATGAAGAAAACTACGACCGAATAAAAGGTAACAAAATATTTACTAGAGGAGTTAGTAGATGAAGAAACATAATCGGAGGTAGTACCGGAGGAGGACTTACCCGAACCGATGACATACCCGATCAGCATTTCCTGGAACACCACTACCCCGATTACATTCTTGAAGATGAGCACCCTATTGTAACCAGGTCCTCTACCAGTGTGTATCTGGAAAAACCTTAGGAGGAAGACCCTCATTCGGAAAGTCAAGAGGTTGACTACGCTGATACGTCGCCGCTGTATGGGAGCAAGAATGACTACCCTAATACGCCGCTATCGTATGCGAGCGAGGATGAAAATGAAGACGAGTATAACTGAAGAAAAGGTAACATAATATTTACTAGAGGAGGTAGTAGAAAAAGAAAACACTCGGAGGTAGTACTGAATGAGGTAGTACAGGAGGGGGTGGTAGAGGAGGTGGCAGTGCTTCTCGAAGTACCACTACCTAGATTACATACCCAACGACAAGCACAGGTTCGTTGCCAATGTGTATCCAGAAAACCACTAGGGGGAAGAGCCTAATCCTAAAAATCAAGAGGTTTATTACACTAATATGCTGCCAACGTCTGAGGGCGAGGATGACTACCTAAATACGCCGCTTCCCTCTGGGAGGCAGGATGACTAGCCTGATACGTTGCCGCCCCCTACGAGCGAGGATAATTACCCTGGAGAAGACTATGATTAAAGAAACAATAACAGGAGCAGCGATGAAAATAAAGAAGATTATGACCGAAGAAAAGGTAACATATAATTACTATAGGAGGTAGTAGAACAAGAAACACAATCGGATGTAGTACTAGAGGAGGTAATACCGGAGCAGGACTTACCCGATCAGCACTTCCAGGAGCACCACTACTCGAATTCCATACCCAAAAAGGTGCACCCTATTGAACCTGGGTTCACTGCCAATGTGTATCCGGAAAGCAACTAAAGGTCTTGATCTGAAGAGTCAAGAGGTTGACTACACTAATACGCTGCCACTGTATGGGAGTGAGGATGATATCCTAATACGCTGCCGTTTGGGAGGTAGGATGATTACTCTAATACGTTGCCGTCGCTTGAGAGCGAGGATGACTACCCTGGAGAATATTATAATCGAAGAAAATGTAAGAAGAGAGAGCATGAAAACGAAGAAGAGTATGACCGAAGAAAATGTAACATAATATTTACTAGCAGGTAGTAGAAGAAGAAACACAGTCGGAGGTAATACCAGGAGAGGACTTACCCGAACCCGATGACATACTCGATCACCACTTCTCGGAGCGAGGATGACTACCCTAATACGTCGTTTCCGTTTGGGAGCAAGGATGACTACCCTAATACGTTGCCACCTCTTGGGAGTGAGGATGACTACCATAGAGAAGACTATGACCAAAGAAAATATAGCATGAGCGACGATGAAAATGAAGAAGACTATGGCCGAAAAAAGGTAATAGAATATTTTCAGGTTTGAAGGTACTACTGGAGGAGGTAGTACCAAATGGGGTAGTATAGGAGGATATAATAACGTAGGAGATAGTACCAGATGGGTAAGAACTTGATCTAGAAAGTCAATAGGTTGACTACATTAATATGTCGCCACCATCTACCATCTGGGAGCGAGAATGACTACCCTAATATGTCGCGACCATCTGGGAACGAGGATGATTACCCTAATACGCTGCCACCGCATGGAAGCGAGGATGGCTACCCTAAAGACGACTATGACGGAAGAAACGCTAATATGAGACATGTTAAAAATGAAGAAGACTATGACCAAAGAAAATGTACCATAATATTTACTAGAGGAGGTAGTGCAAAAAGAAACATAGTTAAAGGTAGTACAGAGGAGGAGTTACCCAAACCTGATAAGATACCCGATTAACACTTCCCGGAGAATCACTACCTAGATTACATAACGAATACGAGCACCTTATCGAACCCCGGTTCACTGCCAATGTGTATCCAAAAAACCACTCGAAGGAAGATCCTCATCCGAAAATTCAAGAAGTTTACTACACTAATACGACGCCACCATCTAGGAGAGAGGCTGACTAACCTAGTATACTGATGCCGTCTGGGAGCGAAAATGACTACCCTAATAAGCTACCGCCTCCTAAGAGCGAGGATGACAACCTTGGAGAAGACTATGATTGAATAAAATGTAGCAGGAGCAACAATGATAATGAAGAAGACTATGAGTAAAGAAAAAGTAACATAATAATTATTATAGGAGGTAGTAGAAGAAGAAACACAGTCGGAGGTAATACTGGAAGGTGATGTGATCCTAGATGACACAAGGAGCTTAGAACATGGAAATGTGCAAGAACCAGATGAACAACTTGATAAAGAAGATGAGCTTGAAGTTGAAGATATTCTTATTTTACCGGCTGGTCCAACAACTCGATCAAGAGCAAAACAATTTAACAAAGCTGTTGGAAGATTGCTTAATCAACTAGAGAATCCACGTGATCAAAACAGCAAGTATGGTGGAAAAGCTTGGCAAACCACTTTGGTCTTGATTCAAGCTAATTGATTTCAACAAATGAGAAAGTGTCTCAATTGTACTCTTTTTCCCTTGTTCAAGTTTTGTCCCAATGGGTTTTCTTGACAAGGTTTTTAATGAGGCAATTGTTTCACTTCACCATTGCCCATTTGTTGAAATAAAAGCCCAAGGCCCATCTACACCAAAAGCCACGTCCTTGGAGGAGTGAAGGGTCTAATTTCCAGGTTATATCATTAATACTTTGTATTTTCAATATTAAAGCATTTTGTTTCCAAGAAAAGCCTTAATTGTTTTAGAGGCATGCATTATGTTTCCAAGAACAGCCTTAATTGTTTTCAAGGCTAGTTCTTTCTCCTATAAAACTATGTACTCAGAATTCTAATGGTGAGACTATCTTTGATTCTGAAAAAAAACTTCTTAACTCTTACTCTTCTCTTGTTGGTGTGTAATATCTACAAGAAAACCCGTTCTTCATTTGGTGCGTCATATCCAAAGGAAGATCAGTTGGAATATCAAAGGCCTTTCCATAACCTTTGTGTGACCTATCGATCCACATCCTTTGATCCTTGAATCCTTTTGGGTTCCTGGTTGCAAAGTTATCCCTATCCCATTTCAGAGTGCCGATTCTAGGAGGAGTTTATCAATGTGGTATCAGATCAACATTCTGAAAGTTGGGTATTCTCTTTCTCATTAATTTTTCTTCATCTATTATATATTATCAGTTTGTTTGTGAAGATTTGAGTGTTAGTGTGATGATTTCATTTTGAATCACGAAATTCTTATCTGTTTTACCCTAGTTATAGTTGTTTGAGATTTAAAATCGTAGAAAATCGTTTTTAGGTGCTGTTGTGAAACTTATCTCATAATATTCTTGGGAAAACATATTTGGATATGTTTTATGGTTTTAAATAAATTGAAGAACTTTCCAAGGACTTGTTGCTGGTGATTTGTTTTTGTTTTGTTTTGTAGAAAAGGATGTCTAATTCAAATGATGCAGAAAACAGTAATTTCAATAACAACAAGCTTCTAATTGAAGCTATGACAAAGTTGATAGACACCAAGATAGATGCCTTTCGCAAAGAGCTTCAATCAAACACTGACCACAAGCGAAACCGTTCACGACAAACCAGTCCAAGAAGAAACCATGAACTACCTGAACAATTCAGAAATGAAGCCGTTGATGAATATTATGAACGCATGAGCAATTCGTCTCGAAACAGCCATAGAAGGCACTATAGACGTACAAGAGAGGGCAGCGAACGTATGCGTGACAATCTTGGAAGTCTCAAGATTAAGATTCCACCATTCCATGGAAAAAACGATCCAGATACCTATTTGGAATGGGAAAAGAAGATTGAACTCGTTTTCAACGTTCAACACTACACGGAGACCAATCGAGTAAGAATTGCTGCTACTGAATTTTATGATTATGCTCTTAGTTGGTGGGATCAACTAGTTACCTCAAGAAGGCGTAATGGGGAACATCCTATAGAATCATGGGCAGAAATGAAAGCCATTATGCGGAAGGGGTTTGTTCCTAGTCATTACCACCGTGAGCTGCATCTAAAGCTGAGGAGATTATCACAAGGAAGGAAAACCACTCTAGTTCCCATGACTCCACGAGAAGTTTACCAAGATCAAAAGCATATGCAGAACAAGGAAAGTCGGGAATTTGAAGATGTATTCCCTGAAGACAATCCAAAGGGGCTTCCACCAATTAGAGGCATCGAACACCAAATAGATTTTGCACCTGGAGCCTCCCTTCCTAACAGACCTGCTTATAGAACTAATCCAGTGGAGACAAAAGAATTGCAAAGGCAAATCAGTGAACTGATGGAAAAAGGACATATCCGTGAAAGCATGAGTCCTTGTGCGGTACCAGTTCTACTTGTGCCCAAGAAAGATAGAAGCTGGAGAATGTGTGTTGATTGCAGAGCCATCAACAACATAACAGTAAAGTATCGTCATCCTATACCTAGATTAGATGATATGTTAGATGAATTGCATGGTTCTAGCATTTTTTCTAAGATTGATCTTAAAAGTGGTTATCACCAAATTAGGATGAAAGAAAAGGATGAGTGGAAACTGCATTTAAAACTAAGCATGGACTATATGAATGGTTAGTAATGCCATTTGGGCTGACTAATGCACCTAGTACATTCATGCGGTTAATGAATCATGTTCTAAGGGCTTATATAGGAGTTTTTGTTGTAGTATATTTCGATGACATCTTAATTTACAGCAAGTGCTTAGAAGAACATGTTCACCATCTGAAATTGATTTTAAGCGTACTTAGGAAGGAAAATCTCTATGCTAATCTTAAGAAATACACTTTTTATACCGATAATCTTGTCTTTTTAGGTTTTGTTATAAGTGCAGATGGTATTAAGATGGATGAGGAAAAGGTTAAGGCAATCCGCGAATGGCCAAGTCCAAAAACAGTTGGAAAAGTGAGAAGCTTCCACGGCCTTGCAGGATTTTATAGGCGTTTTGTCAAAGATTTCAGCACCTTAGCTGCACCACTCACTGAAATAATAAAGAAGGACGTTGGTTTCAAGTGGGAACAAGCTCAAGAAGAAGCATTTCAATCCTTAAAAGAGAAGCTTACTCATGCTCCTGTCTTGACATTACCTGATTTTCTTAAAACTTTTGAGATTGAATGTGATGCTTCTGAAATTGGGATTGGAGCTGTTTTGATGCAGGATAAAAATCCCATAGCTTATTTCAGTGAAAAGCTTGGAGGAGCTACTCAAAACTATCCTACTTATGACAAGGAGTTGTATGCCTTAGTTCGAGCTTTGCAAACATGGCAGCATTACTTGTGGCCAAAGGAGTTTGTCATACACACTGACCATGAATCTCTCAAACACCTAAAAGGTCAACAGAAACTTAACAAAAGACATGCAAGGTGGATAGAATTTATTGAGACATTTCCATATGTCATCAAATACAAACAAGGTAAAGAAAATATTGTTGCTGATGCATTGTCCCGAAGGTATGCCTTAATCACTACTCTTGAAGCTAAGATTTTAGGATTTGATCATCTTAAGAGTTTATATGAAAATGATTCTGATTTTGGCAAGATGTATCAAGCATGTGAAAAGTTTGCTTCAGGGCGGTTCTATAGGCATGAAGGATTCTTATTCTTTGATAAACGTTTATGTGTGCCTAATTGTTCCATGAGAGATTTACTTGTTAGAGAAGCCCATGGAGGAGGCTTAATGGGACATTTTGGAATAGCTAAAACTCTCAAGGTAATGTTGGATCACTTCCATTGGCCACATATGAGGAGGGATGTTGAAAGAATCTGTGACAGATGTGCTACTTGCAAACAAGCCAAATCTAAGGTTCAATCCCACGGTTTGTATACTCCTTTACATATTCCTACGCATCATTGGAATGATATATCTATGGACTTTGTAGTTGGATTGCCTAGGACTAGAACTGGTAAGGATTCCATTTTTGTGGTTGTTGATCGATTCTCTAAAATGGCACACTTTGTTGCTTGTCACAAAACTGATGATGCATTGCACATTACTAATCTGTTATTTAAAGAGATAGTTCGTTTGCATGGCATGCCTAGGACGATAGTTTCAGATAGGGACACTAAGTTTCTAAGTTACTTTTGGAAAACTTTGTGGTCTAAGTTAGGGACTAAGCTTTTATTTTCTACTACCTGTCACCCACAAACTGATGGACAAAGATAAGTAGTAAATAGGACTTTGTCCACTATTCTACATGCATTAATTAAAAAGAACTTGAAAACTTGGGAAGAATGTTTGCCGCATGTTGAATTTGCATACAATCATTCTATGCATTTTGCTTCTAAGTACTCTCATTTTCAAATTGTTTATGGATTTAACCCAATATCTCCTTTGGATCTAATTCCTTTGCCGTTGAGTGAAAGAACTAGCATAGATGGGAAAAAGAAAGCTGAACTTGTAAAACAGATCCATGATGATGCAAGGAAAAACATAGAAAAGAAAAGTGAGCAATATGTCAAACAAGCAAACAAGGGAAGATGTGAGAAAGTTTTTGAGGTTGGAGATCAAGTATGGGTGCACTTAAGAAAGGAAAGATTTCCAGAAGAGAGGAAGTCAAAATTGATGCCTAGAATTGATGGACCATCTGAAGTAACATAAAAGATCAACAATAATGCGTATCAACTTGACCTACGAGGTAAGTATAAAGTGAGTCCTACCTTTAATGTTTCTGATTTGGTTCCTTTTATCGCAGATGAAATGGATTTGAGGTCAAATCCTTTTCAAGTGGGAGAGGATGATGTGATCCTAGATCACACAAGGAGCTTAGAACATGGAAATGTGTAAGAACCAGATGAACAACTTGAAAAAGAAGATGAGCTTGAAGTTGAAGATATTCTTATTTTACCGGCTGGTCCAACAACTCGATCAAGAGCAAAACAATTTAACAAAGCTGTTGAAAGATTGCTTAATCAACTAGAGAATCCACGTGATCAAAACAACAAGTATGGTGGAAAAGCTTGTCAAACCACTTTGGTCTTGATTCAAGCTAATTGATTTCAACAAATGAGAAAGTGTCTCAATTGTACTCTTTTTCCCTTGTTCAAGTTTTGTCCCAATGGGTTTTCTTGACAAGGTTTTTAATGAGGCAATTGTTTCACTTCACCATTGCCCATTTGTTGAAATAAAAGCCCAAGGCCCATCTACACCAAAAGCCACGTCCTTGGAGGAGTGAAGGGTCTGATTTCCAGGTTATATCATTAATACTTTGTATTTTCAATATTAAAGCATTTTGTTTCCAAGAAAAGCCTTAATTGTTTTAGAGGCATGCATTATGTTTCCAAGAACAGCCTTAATTGTGTTCAAGGCTAGTTCTTTCTCCTATAAAAACTATGTACTCAGAATTCTAATGGTTAGACTATCTTTGATTCTGAAAAAAACTTCTTAAGTTTTACTCTTCTCTTGTTGGTGTGTAATATCCACAAGAAAACATGTTCTTCATTTGGTGCGTCATATCCAAAGGAAGATCAGTTAGAATATCAAAGGCCTTTCCACAACCTTTGTGTGACCTATCGATCCACATCCTTTGATCCTTGAATCCTTTTGGGTTTCTGGTTGCAAAGTTATCCCTATCCCATTTCAGAGTGCCGATTCTAGGAGGAGTTTATCAATAGTCTCATTCAATATAACCAAAACCAAGTCCTTTGTTTGTGTACTACTTGTGAGGTATATGTTCATACTCGCCCCAGAATATATTACAACCAATAACACGCACACATAGATTATACCGGGGCAAAAGAAACATAGTCGGAGGAGGAGGTAGTAGAAAATGAAACACAGTTAGAGGTATTACCACTTGAGGATTTACATAAACCCAATGACATACCCCATCAACACTTCCACGAGCGCCACTACCTGAATTACATACCCAAAGACGAGCAACCTGGCGTACCGAGGTTTGCTCACAATGTGGACTCGGAAAACAACTAGGGGTAAGAGACATGATGACTACCCTAATACTCCAATGCCGTCTGGGAGGGAGGATGACTACCCTAATAAGGTGTCACTAGTTGGGAGTGAAGATGACTACCTTGGAGAAGACTATGAAAGAAGAAAATGTAACTGGAACGACAATGAAAATGAAGAAGACTATGATTGGAAAAAATGTGCATAATATTTACTAAAGGAGGTAGTAGAATAAAAAATACAATCGGTGGTAGTACCAGAGGAGGACTTACCCGATCTGTACTTCCTGGAGCACCACTAACCAGATTACATATCCGAAGATGGGCACTTTATCATACTCGGGTTTACTGCCAATGTGTATCCAGAACACCACTAGGAGAACAAGCCTGATCCGGAAAGTCAAGAGGTTGACTCGCTAATACACCACCACCGTCTGGTAGCGAGGATGACTACCTTAATACGTCGCTGCCGTATGAGAGCGAGTATGACTATTTTAATACGTCTTTTAGAAAATGTAACAAGAGTGACGATGAAAATGAAGAAGACTATAACCAAAAAAGGTAACATAATTTTTACTAGACGAGGTGGTAGAAGAAGAAACACACTCAGAGGTAGAACCGATGAGGTAGTACCGGAGGAGGACTTACTCGAACCGATGACATACTCGTTTATCACTTCCCGGAGCACCACTACCCGGATTACATACCCAAAAACGAGCACGCTATCGTATCGGGGTTCGCTGCCAATGTCTATCCGAAAACCCACTAAGGGGAAGAATTTTATCCGGAAAGTCAAGAGGTTGACTATGCTAATACGGTGACACCGTCTGGGAGCGAGGATGACTACCTTAATACATCGCTGCAATCTAGGAGCGAAGATGGATACCCTAATACACTGCCGCTACCTGGGATGGAGGATGATTACCCTTGACAAGACTATGAACAAAGCAAATATAATAGGAGTGACGATGAAAATGAAGAATACTATAACTGAAGAAAATGTAACATATTATTTACTATTGGAGGGAGTAGAACAAGAAACACAGTCGGTGATAGTACCGGAGGAGGTAGTACGTGAGGAAGACTTATCTGAATCCGATGACATACCCGATCTAAACTTCCTGGAGCACCACAACCCGGATTACATACCCGAAGATGAGCACCGTATCGTACCTGGGTTTGCTACCAATGTGTATCTGCAAAACCACTAGAAGGAAGATCAAGATCCAAAAAGTCAAGAGGTTGACTACACTAATATATTGTCACTATCTTGGAGCAAGGATGACTACCGTCATATACCGGTACCGTTTGGGAGCGAGGATCACTACCCTAATACGCTGCCGCCGCCTGAGAGCAAGAATGAATACCCTTCAGAATACTATGAATGAAGAAAGGGTAAGAGGAACGACGTTGAAAATGAATAAAACTACGACCAAAGCAAAAGGTAACATAATATTTACTATAGGAGATAGTAGAAGAAGAAACACAGTCGGAGGTAGTACCAGAGGAGAACTAATCAGAACCGAATTATAAGAGGAGGTAGTAGAAGAAGAAACACCGTCGGAGGTAGTACCGGAGGAGACCTTACCCGATCAGCACTTCCAGGAGCACCATTACCTAGATTCCATACCCAAAACACGCACTCTATCGTTCCCGAATCAGATGACCTACCCGATCAGAAATTTTTGGAGTACCACTATCCAGATTACATACCTAATTATAAGCACCCTATCGTAACCAGGTTGGCTACCAATGTGTATCCGAAAAACCACTAGGAGGAAGAGACTGATCCAGAAAGTCAAGAGGTTGACTATGCTAATATGCCGCCACAGTCTGGGAGCCAGTATGACTACCCTAATACGCCACTGTCGTCTGGGAGCGAGGATGACTACCCTAATACGCTACCGCCGCTGGAGAGCGAGGATGACTACCCTAGATAAGACTATGATCGAAGAAAAGGTAATAGGAGCGACGGTGCAAATGAGGAAGACTGTGATTGAGCAAATTGTAACATAATATTACGAGATGAGGTAGTAGAAGACGAAATGCAGTTAGAGGTAGTATCGGAGGGGATACTACCAAAGGAGCATCTTCCTGAACTTGATGATAGACTCGATTAACACTTCTCAGAGAACCACTATCCGGATTACATACCTAAAGACGAGCAACCTATCGTACCCGGGTTGGCTACCAATGTTCATCCGGAAAACCACTAAGGGGAAGAGCCTGATCTAGAGAGTCAAGAGGTTGACTACCCTAATACGCCACTACCGTTTGAGAGTGATAATGACAACTCTAATACGTTGATGCCGCTTGAGAGCGAGGATGACTACCCTACACAAGACTACGACCAAGGAAAAGGTAATAGGAGCGACAATGAAATTGAAGAAAACTATGAAAAAAGAAAATGTTACATAATATTTACTAGATGAGGTAGTGGAAGAAGAAACATAGTCGAAGGTAGTGCCATACGAGGACTTACCCGAACCAATTACATACCCAATCAACACTTCTCGGAGCACCACTACCCAGATTACATACCCGAAGACGAGCACCCTATCGTACCCGGGTTCACTGATAATGTGTATCCAGAAAACCACTATAGAAAAGAGCCATATCTAGAAAGTCAAGAGGTTAACTACGCTAAAACGCCGCCACCGTTTGGGAGTGAGGATGACTATCCTAATATGGCGTTGCCGTATGAGAGCGAGGATGACTACTTTAATACAATGTCGTCGTCTGGGAGTGAGGATGACTACCCTAGAGAAAACTATGACCAAAGAAAAGGTAACATGAGCGATGACACAAATGAGGAAAACTATGAAAGAAGAAAATTAACATAATATTTACTATCAGAGGTAGTACAAGAAGAAACACAATCGGAGGTAGTACCGGAGGAGGACCTACTCGAACCCGATGACATACTCGATCAACACTTTGCAATATACCAATATTCGGATTACATACCTAAAGACGAGCACCCTATCGTACCCAAGTTGACTACCAATGTATATTCGGAAAAACACTACTAGGAAGAGCCTCATGCAAAAACTCAAGAGGTTGACTATACTAATATGCCGCCAACAACTATGAGGGAATGACTACCCTAATACGCATTGTCGTCTGGGAGCGAGGATGAATGCCGTAATACGTTGCCGCTGCATGGGAGTGAGGATGGCTACCCTGTATAAGATTACTACCGAACAAAAGGTAATATAAGCGGCGATGAAATTGAAGAAAACTATGACTAAAGAAAAGGTAACATAATATTTACTAGATGAGGTAGTAGAGGAAAAAATATAGTCGAAGGTAGTACTAGATGAGGACTTACCTGAACCTATGACATACCCGATCAACATTTCCCGGAGCACCACTACCGGGATTACATACCCGAAGATGAGCACCCTATCGTACCCGGGTTCGCTGTCAATGTGTATGCGGAAACCACTGGGGGAAAGAGACAGATCCAGAAATTCAAGAGGTTGACTACACTAATACGCCACCACCGTCTGGAAGCAAGGATGATTATCCTAATACGGCGCTGCCATATGGGAGCGAGGATGATTACTCTAATACGATATCATCCTCTAGGAGCGAATATGACTACCGTAGAGAAGACTTTGACCGAAGAAAAGGTAACAGGAGCGACGACGCAAATGAAGAAGACTATGACTGCAGAAAACGTAATATAATATTTACTAGAGGAGGTAGTAGAAGAGGATACACAGTTGGAGGTAGTACCGTAGGAGAGATAGTATTGGTAAAGGACCTAACCGAACCCGATGACATACCCGATCAACACTTCACGCAGTACCACTATCCGGATTCCATACCTAAAGACGAGTTCCCTATCGTACCCAGGTTAATTACGAATGTGTATCATAAAAACCACTAGGCGGAAGAGCCTGATCCAGAAAGTTAAGAGGTTAACTACGTTAATATGCCACTACTGTCTCGCAGCGAGGATGACTACCCTAATACACCACTGTCGTCTGGGAGTGATGATGACTACCCTAATATGTTGCCGCCTCCTAAGAGTGAGGAAGACTACCCTACAAAAGACTATGATCAAAGAAAAGATAACATGAGCGATGATAAAATTGAAGAAGACTATAAAGAAAATATAACATAATATTTACTATATGAGGTAGTAGAAAAAGAAACACAAGCGGATGTAGTACCGGAGGACGAGTTACCCGAACCGATGACATACCCGATCAACACTTCCCAGAGCACCACTATCCGGATTATATATCCGAAGATGAGCACCCTGTCGTACATGGGTTCGCTGCTAATGTGTACCCGGAAACCCAAGGGGCGAAATAGCCTTATTTAGAAAGACAAGAGTTTGAATACACTAATACGTCGCCACAGTGTACGAACGACGATTATGTCACTATCGTATGAGAGTGAGGATGACTACCCTAATACATTTCCAACACCTTAAACGATGATGACTACCCTAGAGAAGACTATGACCGAAGAAACGGTATGATGAGCGACGATGAAAATGAAGAAGACTATGAACGAAGAAAATTAACATTATATTTACTAGAGGAGGTAGTAGAAGAAGAAATGCAGTCGGAGGTAGTATCGAATGAGGACTTTACCCAAAATCGATGACATACCCGATCAACACTTCCCGGAGTACCATTACTAGGATTACATACCCGAAGACGAGCAACCTATCAAACCTGGGGTCGCTGCAAATGTGTATCTGGAAAACCACTAGGAGCAAGAGCTTGATCCAGAAAGTGAGAAGGTTGACTACGCTAATATGTCGTCACGATTTGGGTGCGAGGATGACTACCCTAATTAGCTGATGCTTTCAGAGAGCAAGGATGACTTCCCTAATACGCGGTCGTTGCCTGGTAGCGAGGATGACTACCCTATAGAAGACCATGACCAAAGAAAAGGTAACAGGAACGACGATGAAAGTAAAAAATACTATGACCAAGGAAAATGTAACATAATTTTTTCTAGAGGAGGTAGTGGATGAAGAAACAAAGTCGGAGGTAGTTCCGGAGGAGGTTGTATCGGAGGAGGTAGGACCAGAGGCGGACTTACCCGAACTGATGACATACCCGATCAGCATTTCTCGGAGCACCACTACCTGGATTACATACTCGAAGATGACCACCCCATCGTAACCATGTTCGTTGCCAATGTGTATCTAGAAAACTGTTAGGAGGAATAGCCTCATCTAGAAAGTCAAAAGGTTGACTATGCTAATACACCACCACTGTCTGGGAGGGAAGACTCTAATACGGTATCACCGCCTAAGAGCAAGGATGATTACCATAGAGAAGACTATGTTCGTAGAAAAGGTAACATAAACAACAATGCAAATGATGAAGACTATGACTAAAGAAAAGGTAATATAATATTTTGTAGAGGTAGTAGAAGAAGAAACACAATCGGTGGTAGTACCGGAAGAGGTAATACCGGAGTAGGACTTGCTCGAGCCCGATGACATATACGATCAACACTTCCCGGAGCACCACTATATGGATTACATATCTGAAGACAAGCACCCTAAAACACCAGTACCATTTGGGAGCGAGGAGAACTACGCTAATACGCTGCCGCCGCCTTGGAGTGAGGATGACCAACCTGGAGAAGACTATGATCGAAGAAAAGGTAACCAGAACGATGATGAAAACGAATAAGAGTATAACCGAAGAAAAGGTAACATAATATTTACTATAGGAGGTAGTAGAAGAATTAACACTGTCGGAGATAATACTAGATTAGGTAGTACCGGAGGGGGTGGTACCGGAGGAGGTAGTATCGGAGGAGGACTTACCCGAATAATTCTAGAAGTACCAAGACCCATATTACATACCTGAAGATGAGCACCCTGTCATACCCGGGTTCGCTGCCAATGTGCATCCGGACAACCAATAGGTTTGTTACAATAATATGCCGCCACCGTCTATGAGCGAGGATGACTACCCTAATACGTCGTTGCCGTCTGGGAGTAAGGATGACTACCCTAATACGCTTTCGTCCGCTAGGAGCAAGGATAACTACCCTAGAGAAGACTATTACCTTAAAAAAGGTAACAGGAGCGACAATGAAAATGAAATAAATTAAGACCGAAGAAAAGGTAACATAATATTTACCATAGGAGGTAATAGAAAAAGAAACACAGTCTGAGGTAGTACCAGAGGAGAACTTACCCAAACCGAATTACATACCCGAAGACGAGCACCCTATCGTATCCAGGTTCGCTGCCAATGTGTATCAGGAAAACAACTAAGGAAAGTGCATGATTTAGAAAGTCAATGGGCTGACTATTCTAATACGCCACCACCGTCTGATATCAAAGACTACTATCCTAATATGTTGTTGTCATCTCGGAGCGAGAATGACTACCATAATACGATGTCGTCCTCTAGGAGCGAGGATAACTATCCTAGAGAAGAATATGACCGAAGAAAAGTTAATATGAGCGACGATGCAAACGAGGAAGACTATGACTGAAGAAAAATATCTTAATTTATATATGGTTTCACATTTATTTATTTTTATGAATTAAATATATCTGATAAATATATTAATGAATACTAAAATTTACTGCTTTAAATATATTTGGACAATTTTATATATTAGTTTTTCTTTTCATTAGTACAATATTTCTGAACCTAATAATTATACTTGGAGGAGAAAAAACACAGTCGAAGAAGGAGGTAGTAGCAGAGGAGGACTTACCCGAACCTAATGACATACCCGATCGTCACTTTCAGGAGCACCACTACCCAAATTACATACCCCGACACCGTCTGGGAGCGAGGATGACGAGCCTAACACACCACTGTCGTCTAGGAGGAAAGATGACTACCCTAATACGTTGCCGCCACTTGGGACCGATGATGACTACCTTGGAGAAGACTATGACTGAAGAAAAGGTAACAAAAATGACGATGAAAATGAAAAGACTATGACCGAAGAAAAGGTACCATACTATTTACTAGAGGAGGTAATAGAAGAAGAAACACAATCAAAGGTAGTACCGGAAGAGTTACCAGAACTCGATAAGATATCCAATCAGCACGTCCAGCAGCACCACTACCCGGATTACATACCCGAAGACGAGCACCTATCGTATCCGGGTTCCCTGCCAATATGTATGCGGAAGACCACTAAGAGGAAGACCCTCATCCAGAAAGTCAAGAGGTTAACTACGGTAGTACGGTGCCACAGTCTAGGAGCAATGATGACTACCCTAGTGCACCGGTGCCATTTGAGAGCGAGAATGACTACCTTAATATGCTACCGCCGCCTGGGAGCGAGGATGATAACCTTCCAGAATACTATGACCGAATAAAATGTAATATGAGCAACGAGAAAAATGACTAAGACTATGATCGAAGAAAAAGTAACATAATATTAGTAGAGGATGTAGTAGAAGAATAAACACAGTCGAAGATAGTACCAGAGGGGCTAGTATTAAAGGAGGACTTACCTGAACCTGATGACATAGATGATCAACACTGTCTGGAGCATTACTACACTGATTACATACCTAAAGACGAGTACCGATCATACCCGGGTTAGTTTTATCCGGAAATCACTAGGGGGAAGAGCCTGATCCATAAATTGAAGAAGTTTACTATTCTAATACGTCGATGTAGTCTGGGAGCGAGGCTGACTACCCTAATATGCTATAATAGTCTGCGAGCGAGGATGACTACCCTAATATGTTGCAGCTGCCTAGGAGCGATGCTGATTACCCTTGAGAGGACTATGTCCGAATAAAAGGTAACAGGAGCACCGATGAAAATGAAGCAGACTATGACCGAAAAAAATGTAATATAATATTTACAAGATGAGGTAGTAGAAGAAGAAACATAGTGGGAGGTAGTTGGAGGAGGTAGTACTGGAGGAGGACTAACCTGAACCCATTGACATACTTGATCTGCACTTCCCGGAGCACCACTACCCTGATTACATATCTGAATTCGAGCACCTTATCGTACCCGGTTCGCTGCCAATGTGTATCTAGAAAACAATTTGGAGGAACATTATGATCCTAAAAGTCAAGAGGTTGATAATGTTAATAAGCCGACACCATCTTGAAGCGAGGATGATACTCGGTTCGATACCTAAAAATGCGCACCCTATCTTACCCGGGTTCGTTGCCAATGTGTATCCGGAAAACCACTAGGGGGAAGATCCTGATCCGGTATGTCAAGAGTTTGACTCTGCTAATATGCCGCCACCGTCTGGGAGTGAGGATGACTACCCTAATACACCACTACCATTTGAGAGCAAGAATTACTACCGTAATATGACCGAAAAAAGGTAAGAAAAGCGATGATAATAATAAAGAAGACTATGACAGAAGAAAAGGTAACATAATATTTACCAGAGGAGTTAGTAGAAGAAGAAACACAGTCTCAGGTAGTATCGGAGGAGGAGTTATCTGAAATCGTTGATATACTTGATTAGCACTTCCCGGCAGTGGCGGATCTACGTTGGGGCCCGGGGGGGCGTAGGCCCCCCCTTACCTAAAATATATCTTTTATATGTTTTTTAAGGTAATAATATAATATTAAAATAAAAGTTATACGCCCCCTTACCTAAATTATACGCCCTCTTACCTAAAATATATATTTTATATAAATAAGTAAAAATTTAAGAAAATAATAGTTTTTTAGGAATTATAAATTTAAAGTAAAATTTTAATTTAAAAATTATTATGTTGACTATTTTTAATAAACTTTTTAGATTAAAAGTCTCAGGCGTTAAAAAATTTAATTTAAAAAATCTTGGATTATGGCTATTTTTAAGGAAAAATTTAAGTAAAAAATCTTGAATATTTTAAAAGAAAAATTTTAAGTTGGTATTTATAAATGGTTGGATGTAGTCTCGGGCATCTCAATCTCTAGAATATTAGAATTCTTGATTGATTTTGTAAGTATTCTCATTCTTTTTTGCGATAATATGTTTTGATTTTATATTCGTTCAATCTTTCTATTTCTAATTAATTATGTTTTATCTCTTACTTTGATTTAGAAAAAGATAATGAATTGCTGAACGAGAGAGACGATATTTAAATCAAAAAAAAGGGAAAAAGGAAGAACACGATCCGAAGGAAGAACATGATACGTCCCAATTTATTTTTTCAAGCTATGTATGTTTTTTTTGTTTTCTTTTGAAATTTTATTATTATTTTGATCTTAAAACACTTGATAATCAATATTTTTTTCTGATCTGATTTGTGGTCACTTAGGAAAGTAAAAATAGATTTACATAGTTTTAGATAGCAAAGTTTTATTTACTGAAATTATTTTTTATAAAGTAATTGATTTTAATTTTTAATCTGTTTAAAGATAATATATATGGAAATATTTGTTATTTTTTAAAATAAAATTATATATATTTATATTATAAATTATTTTAAATACAAATTTATTTTAATTTTATATAATTTTTATATAAAGTTATTTAAAAAATATCTTTTATATAAAAAATTGAATTCATTTCCATCAATGTTTCAGAAATATATTTTATACATTTTATTTTCATGTATCTTTTGAATTTGAAATATATTTTATATATTAAATGATTTTGTTAAATTTTATTTTCTTAAATATCTTTTAAAAATAATATATTAATATTTTCATGTGTTAAAAATATCTTTTATATAACCAAATTTTATTTATTTTCATCTATTTTTCAAAAATATATTTTTTATAACAAATTTTATTTACTTTTATGTAAATTTTAAAATATCTTTTTAAAATATTAAATTTGGTTTTGTTATATTTTATTTTATTTATATATCTTTTAAAAATAATATATATCAAGATACATTAAGATTATTGATGTAATAATAACATATTCTAATAAGATATTTTTATTTGTAGACTTATAATGGAGCGTTATCCAAGGAATAGTGTTGGTTCTTCAAGTAGCTCGAGTAATAATAATAATATGATTCATCCTAATCTGAATGACTCTATATCAAGACCTAATGATGATAATGTAGAATTTCATTTGAATGAAGATATAGTGAGTGATCCGGGCGATGATGATAATGTAGAATTTCATTTGAATGAAGATATAGTGAGTGATCCGGGACTACGCCAACTTATTGAAAATCCTGATAGTAATTTTAATAAAATTTTGTTTAGCCCCCCCTTACTTCAATTCCTAGATCCGCCACTACTTCCCGGAGCACCACTACCCGGATTAAATATCCAAAGTCAAGCACCGTATCGTACTCGGGTTCGCTGCCAATGTGTATCCATTAAACCATTGGGAGGAAGGGCCTAATCCAAAAAGTCAAGAGGTTGACTACGCTACTACGCCGCCATCGTGTGGGAGCGCGGATGACTACCCTAATACGCTTCCGTCTGGTAGCGATGATGACGACCCTAATATAATGTCGTCTCCTTAGCGCAAGGATGACTACCCTGAACAAGATTGTAACCGAAGAAAAGATAATAGGAGTGACGATGAAAATAAAGACGAGTATAACCGAAGAAAATGTAAGATAATATTTACTAGAGGAGGTAGTAGAAGAAGAAACATAGTCGGAGGTAGTACTAGATGAGGTATACATGAAGGGTTGGTACCGGAGAAGGTAGTACAGGAGGAGGACTTTTCCAAACATGACGATATACCTTATCAGTACTTCTCGAAGTTCCATTACCTGGATTACATACCGGAAGACGAGCACCCTATCATACACGGATCATTGCCAATGTTTATCCGAAAAATCACAAGAGGGAAGAGCCGAAGTTACGGACTTGCAAAGGTGATGGTTACAATAACAAATCGTGAGTAGCGATTCATCTCCAGAATTTCTATCTTTCAACATTAGTTAAAAATACAAAAACTTTACCAACACGTAGATATCGAAAAATAATGTAGAATTTTAAAAATTATATGATTGTTACGGAATTGCAAAAGTGATGGTAACAAAAACAAATCATGAGTATCGAATGGGTTCATCTCCAAGATTTCATATTTTTCAACATTATTTAAAAATAACAAAAAAAATTCATAATTTAGATATCGAAAAATAATGTAGAATTAATAAAAAAAATCGTTAGTAGGTGTTCTTCTCTAAAAGTCCTATTTTTTGAAATTAGTTAAAAAATCCGAAACTTTACCATCACGTAGATATCGATAACTAATGTTGATTTAAAAAAATCTAATGATTCTGACATCCATTGTCAAAGTTAAGGACTTACAAAGGTGATGGTAACTAAAACAAGTGTATCGGTTCATTTCCAAAAGTCATGTTTTTTTTACATTAATTAAAAATCCTGAAACTTTAACATCACATCGATATAAAAAATAATAAGGAATAAATAAATATCATATGATTCCGACATCCGAGATTAAAGTTACGGACTTGTAATGGTGATGGTTCATCTCCAGAATTTCTATTTTTTGACATTTGTAAAAAACACCAAATTTTTCGACACTAGTTAAAAAAATTTGATTCCAACATCTGAAGCCATACTTATGGACTTGCAAATGTGATGGTAAAAACAATCATAAGTACCGTTCATCTCCAGAGTTCCTATTTTTCGACACTAGTTAAAAAAATCTGAATCTTTACCATTACATAGATATCGAAAAATGGTGTAGAATCAAAACAAATCATATGATTCCATAATATGAAGCAAAACTTACGGACTTGCAAAAGTGATGGTATCAAAAACAACTTGTGAATATCGGTTCATCTCCCGAATTCCTATTTTTCAATATTAGTTAAAAAATACATAAACTTTTTTATCACGTAGATATAAAAAATAACGTAGAATTGATAAAATATCATATGATTATAACATCTGAATCCAAAGTGATGGACTTGGGAAAGTGATGGTAACAGATATCTAAAATTAATGTAGAATTAGAAAAAAAAATTCATATGATTCCAACATCTAAAGCCAAACTTACGGACTTGCCAAAGTGATGGTAACAAAAACAAATCGTGAGTACATGTTCATTTCCAAAAGTCATATTTTTCGATATTAGTTAAAAAAAAACCCAAAACTTTAGGATCCTGTAGATATCGAAAAATATTGAGGAATAAAAAAATCATATGATTCCGACATCCGAGATCAAAGTTATGGACTTGTAAAGGTCATGGTTCATCTCCAAATTTCCTATTTTTTGATATTAGTTAAAAAATGCCGAAACTTTACCATTAGGTAGATATAAAAAAATAACGATGATTTAAAAAAATCATATGATTCCAACATCGGAGGCCAAACTTATGGACTTGCAAAGGTGATGGTAAAAAAAATCGTGAGTACCGGTTTATCTCTAGAATTCCTATTTTTTTACCCTAGTTAAAAAACATGAAACTTTACCATTACGTAGATATCGAAAAATAATGTAGAATTAAAAAAATCATATGATTCCAACATTTGAAGCCAAACTTACGTACTTGCAAAAGTGATGGTAACAAAAATAAATTGTGAATACCGGTTCATCTCTAGAATTCCTATTTTTTTACATTAGTTCAAAAATACCGAAACTTTACTATCACGTAGATACCAAAAAATAATATCAAATTAAAAGAAATACGATTATTCCCAAATCCGAAGCCAAAGTTACGAACTTGCAAAGGTGACGGTAAAAAAACAAATCACGAGTATCGGTTCATCTCCAAAATTTATATTTTTCGAAATTAATTAAAAAATATCAAAATTTTATCATCAAGTAGATATAAAAAATAATGTTAAATGAAAACAATAAGATTATTCTGACATCTGAAGCCAAAGTTACGAACTTGCAAAGGTGGTGGTAACAATAACAAATCGTTAGTAGGTGTTCATCTCCAAAAGTCATGTTGAAATTAGTTACAAAATATCAAAACTTTACCATCATGTAGATATCTAACATTAATGCGGAATTAAAAAAAGTTATATTATTCTGCCATTCGAAGCCAAAGTTACTTACTTGCAAAGGGGATGGTAACAAAAAAAATCGTGAATACCGGATCAACTCCAGAATTTTAATTTTTTGGCAATAGTTAAAAAGTACCGAAACTTAACCATCACATTTGCAAGAGGAGAAATGAGGAAAGGAAAGAGTTAAATATAGAGGGTTGAGAAAAACTAATATAGCACTATTAAAAATATATTTAAACTAACAAATTTTATTATTCATTAATAAATTTATAAAACATATTTTATTATATTTTATTTATCTTAGTAAAATTCTAAAAAGACATAACACATGTTTTTTTTATCTGATCTTTTATAATAAAAATAAATAAATGTGAATTCATATTAAAAATATAAAATCAGTAAATTATTGTTTTTTCAAAGGATGGTATACTATTGCAATACTAATTTTAATACATAACAAAATTAAGGGTTCAAAAAGTAAATAGATTAAATATATTTTTGTTAATGTTGCGGCTTAAATGTATTTTTGAAATGCATAATAAATATTAGACTTCGATGTTTTCTAATTAGACAAAAATAGTTTTTATTAATTTATAAAATATAATTTGTAATCAGTAATTAATTTAAAATTTATGTAAAATAAATTTAAAATTACATTTTAATATTTCAATAACGATTATTTAAACAAAAAATTATTGGATAAATTTTATTTTTTCAATTTTTAAAGAGAGATTTTACGAACTAAGTTTTATATAAAAAAAATTAGAGACACACAACAAAATTTAATTTTTTAATATAAATTTTAACTATAAATATCATATGGATCAATAGAAGATTATTATTATCTATTTTTTATACTATAAGTTATAAATACAAAAATATTAATTATATTTCTAATTTATATTAATATTTCTATTTTTTTAAATATTAGATGATCCTTCTAGAAGAGGGAGTTACATCAATTTTTTAGTTTCTTTTGTCGAACAAGATAATCGGACAGAATGAAAGTAAGATCATAAAAAAATAAAAACACATTAATATAAGTTATACCAACATTCATAAACCGTCAACGGCGTATTAAGGTAGTCATCCTCGATCCCAGACGGTGGCAGAGTATTAGTATAGTCAATATGTTGACTTTGCAGATCAGACGATACACATTGGTAGAGAACCCATGTACGATTGGGTGCTCGTCTTCAGGTATGTAATCCAAGTAGTCAGCCTCGCTCCCAGGCGGCGGCAACGTATTAGGGTAGTAGTCATCCTCTCTCTCAAACCACAGTGACATATTACGGTAATCATCCTCGCTCCCAATAGGTAGCGACGTATTAGCATAGTCCTTTTGACATTCCATATCAAGCTCTAGCTCCTATTCGTTTTCCAGATTCACATTTGTAGTGAACCCGTGAAGGATATGGTGCTCGTCTCCGGGTTTGTAATCCGGGTAGTGGTGATCGGGTATGCCATCGGGTTCGGGTAACTCCACATCCGGTACTACCTCTAACTATGTTTCTTTTTCTACTAGTTACTCTAGTAAATATTATGTTGTTTTTTCTTTATTCATAGTCTTCTTTATTTGCATTGTTGCTCCTGTTATATTTTATTTGGTCATAGTCTTTTCCATGGTAGTCATCCTCGCACCCATGTGGCGGCAACATATGAGGATAGTTATCCTCGTTCCCAAACGGCAGCGACGTCCTACAAGTAGTCATCCTCGCTCCCCATCGGTGGCGGCGTATTAGCATAGTCAACATCTTGTGTTTCTGAATCAGGCTCTTCCCCATAGTGGTTTGACGGATACACATTGCCAACAAACTCGAGTACGATAAGGTGCTCGTCTTCGGATTTGTAATCTGGTTAGTGGTGCTCTGAGAATTCATGATCCGGTATGCCATCGGGTTCGGGTAAGTCCTCCTCCAGTACAACCTCCTCCGGTACTACCTGCGACTGTGTTTCTTCTTCTACTACCTCCTCTATTAAATGTTATATTACCTTTTCTTCGGTCATAGTCTTCTTCATTTTCATCGTCGCTCATGCTACGTTTTCTTTGGTCATAGTCTTCTCCAGGGTAGTCATCCTCACTCTCAGGCGGCGGTAGTATATTAGGGTAGTCATCCTTGCTCCCAAATTGTAGCAGCGTATTAGGGTAGTCATCCTCGCTCCTAGACGTTGGCAGTGTATTAGTGTAGTCACCCGCTTAGCTTTCCGGATGAGGCTCTTCCTCCAAATGGTTTCCCGGATACAAATTGACAGCGAACTAGGGTAAGATTGGGTGCTCAGCTTCAGGTACGTAATCCGGGTAATGGTGCTCTGGCAAGTGTTGATCGGGTATATCATTGGATTAGGGTAAGTCCTTCTCTGGTACTACGTCCTCGGGTACTACTTCTGACTGTGTTTCAGCTTCTACTACCCTATATAGTAAATATTATGTTACCTTTTCTTCGCTCATAGTCGTTTTTATTTGCATCGTCGCTCATGTTACCTTTTCTTTGGTCATAGTCTTCTTCAAAGTAGTCATCCTCGCTCCCATGCGGTGACATCGTATTAGTGTAATTATCCTCGCTCCCAGATGGCAGCGTCGTATTATTTAGTAATCCTCGCTGCTAGATGGTGGCGGTGTATTAGCGTAGTCAACCTCTTTATATTTCGGATACACATTTCCAGTGAACCCAGGTACAATAGGGTGCTCATATTCAAGTATGTAATACGGATAGTGGTGGTGCAGGAAGTGTTGATTGGGTATGTCATCGAATTGTGTTTCTTCTTCTACCACCTCCTCTAGTAGATATTATGTTACCTTTTCTTCGGTCATAGTCTTCTTTATTATTATCATCCCTTATGTTACCTTTTTCGATTATAGTCTTCTGCAGGATAGTCATCCTCGCTCCCAGGCTACAGCAGCGTATTAGGGTAGTCATCCTCGCTCCCAAATAGAAGCATCGTATTAAGGTAGTCATCCTCGCTCCTAGACGGTGGTGGTGTATAGCGTAGTTAACCTCTTTACTTTTTGGATTAGGCTCTTCTTCATGGTGGTTTTCCGGATACACATTGGCAGCGAACCCAGGTACGATAAGGTGCTCATCTTCGGATATGTAATCCGAGTAGTGGTTTTTTTGGAAGTGCAATACCAAATTTGGCCGATTTCTGGCATTTGGTTCCAGTAAATCGAGCTATATAATAGCTTTTATCACAATCATAAAAGAATCAGAGGAATCTGATTCCGAAGATGATAAAACTAGAAAATCAGGCATCCAAAGTTTGTCGACTTTTTTTTGTTGGCCATATGTTTTAATTGTATGTTCTTAAACATATATCACTTTTGTTTGTTAAAAATGCTAATTATCACTTTACTTTCTTGCAAATTGTCCTAGAAAAATTAATCTACTTTCGAAATTTAAACCTTGTATAATGTTCTAAAAGATGTACATTTTCTTCTTTATTGACACATTGAACAATGCTTTGATATATGTTTATACCTCGAATTATATCACCATTCAAATTGACACTTGGAACAATTCTTTAATAGTCACACTTCGAATTATATACCAGTCAAATTGTCAGTTCAAACAATGTTGTAACAAACGTTAGCACTTCGAATTATATCACAACTCCAATTGGCACTTCGAACAATGCTCTAATAAACGTTAGCACTTCGAATTATATCACCATTCAAATTGGCACTTCGAACAACTCTTTAATAAACATTAGCACTTCAAATTATATCACAACTTAGACTGGCAGTTCAAACAATGCTTTAATAAATGATAGCACTTGGAATTATATCACCACTCAAATTGACACTTCGAAGAATGCTTTAATAAATGTTACTACTTCAAATTATATCACCACTAAAATTTGCATTTTGAAATATATCTTTGCAAATTCCCTCAAAGGTGATCAGTCTTTGTGTAATTTCCAAAATAATAACTCTAGATATACTTATAAAAAATATGGTACACTTAGATAAAAAATTGGCCAATCAAAAGAAATTGTATTTATTGGTGTGGGTTATTTATGATCGAGGGCAATTTTGTAAAGTGTTTTTAGAGTATTTTGGGAATTTAATGTTTAAGGTGGAATGTAGAGAGATAATTTAGGTGCGTGCTAGCAGTAAATTCTGATTACCCTCATTAATGAAAGTGGTTGGGGTATTTATACTTAATTAACGACCCATGGGCATTTTGGGTCAGGTTGTGAGCTTGGGTCAAGTTTAAGAACTCATTAGCCCAAGAGATGAAAAGACCAGCACCTAGCCGAGTCACGTTCCACTGATTTATATTGTGCGGATTGCTGGTTTTGTCCAAACTGCCCTTCAGATTGATATAAGGTGTAGTGTCAAAATTGTTCGACCTTATTAGTAGCCCCTTCAGGTCTTGCAAATAATATTTAGAAAAACTAACTCGAAAAAATAAAAATCAATGCATTTTCAAGATGATCCTCCGATCTGTCTTTTCTATCCAAACTAAACAGATGAACTTTACCATTAAGAATTCCAAGAGTCAGCCTGATCAGATTTTGGAGCGACTAAGTTTACCGTTAAGAATTTCAAAATCCATTTTTCGACGTGGAACACGTATCAAATTTTGGGTTGACCTCTCAACCATTTTTTCTCCTAGATTTCTATACCAACCTGGCTAAAAAGTTACTTAGCTTGTAACCCCATACCTCATAGCCCCTAATCATCACTTTGATCATTTTGTCTTCCCCTAGGTAAACTCCGACATTTTCATCTTTATATAAATTGGTTCCACTGTCTAAGAAAATAAACATTTCTTAGAGAGAGAAAGCTTGCTAATCTCTTAAATTGGGTCTGGGTAAATTTATGTTCACAGCCAGAAACACGTTGGTAAAAGGAGGTTGGTTGAATTTATCTGATTAGGAGAAAGCAAGAAAAGACACAAGAGACGCAAGGGTTGTAGTTAGTCTTCCTGCCTCGCCGAGCGAAGAAATCAATCGACCAAAAATAAACACAGACCAAGGGTGATCATCATCGAAGACATCAAAGGTTATAAAATTACCTAAGGAGGTAGTATCGGAGGGGGTAGTGCCTAAGGAGGATTTACTAGAACCCGATGACATATCTATCAGCACTTCGTGGAGCAATATCACCCAGATTACATACCCGAAGACGAGCATCCTATCATACTCAGGTTTGTTGTTAATAACCACGAGAGGAAAGAGCCTGATCTGGAAAGTCAAGAGGTTGACCATCCAAATATACCACCACTGTCTTGGAGTGAGGATGAATACCCTAATACGTCGATGCCGTCTGGGAGCAAGGATGACTACCCTAATATGTTGCCTCCACCTGAGAGCAAGGATGACTAGCCGTGAGAAGACTATGGCCGAAGAAAATATAACATGAGCGACGATGAAAATGAAGAATAATATGCACGAAGAAAAAGTTACAGAATATTTACTAGAGGATTTTGTAGAAGAGGAAACACAGTTGGAGCTAGTAGCAGAGAGGGTAGTTCTGCAAGAGGTAGCGAGGATCACTACCTTGTAGAAGACTATAACCGAAGAAAAGATAACTTGGGTGATGATGAAAATGAAGAAGACTATGACCGAAGAAAAGGTAATATAATATTTCCTAGAGGAGGTAGTAGAAGAAGAAACATAGTCGGAGGTAGGAGGAGGACTTATCTGAAATGATGAAATACCTGATCAACACTTCCCGAAGCACTACTACCCAGATTACATATCCGAAGATGGGTATTCTATCGTACCTCAGTTCGATTCCAATATGTATCAGGGAAACCACTAGGGGAATAGCCTCTTCTAAAAAGTCCCGAGGTTGACTACTCAAATATACTACCACCGTCTAGGAGCAAGGAACCCGAACCCATAACATACCCGATCAGCACTTCCCGAAGAACCACTACCCAGATTAGATACCCAAAAACGAGCACGCTATCGTACAGGGGTTCGGTGTCGATGTCTATCCTGAAAACCACAAAGAAAAAGAACATCATCCGTAAAGTCAAGAGGTAGACTATATTAATATGCCACCAGCGTTTGGGAGTGAGGATGACTATCCTAATACGTTCCTCTTGTTTGGGAGCGAGGATGACTACTGTAATATGCTGTCATTTTCTGGGAGCAAAGATAACTACCCTAGAGAAGAGTATAACCGAATAAAAGGCAACAGAAGTGACGATGCAAACAAAGGATACCATGAAAGAAGAAAAGGTAACATAATATTTACTAGAGGAAGTAGTCGAAGAAGAAACTCATTCAGAGGTAATACCAGAGGGGATAGTCCCAGAGGAGGTAGTACCGAAGGACATACCTAAACTTGATGACATACCCGATCACCACTTCTTGGAGAATTACTATCCTAATTACGTACCCGAAGATGTGCATCTTATCATACTCGGGTTCGCTGCCAATTTGTATATAGAAAACACCTAGGGGGAAGTGCCTGATCCAGAAAGTCAAGAGGTTTACTACACTAATATGCCACCACCGTCTGGGAGCAAGGTGAATACCCTAATAAGCTGATGATGTTTGGGAGCGAGGATGACTTCCCTAGTACGCTACCGCTGTCTGGGAGCGAGGATCAGTACCCTTAAGAACACTATGATCAAAGAAAAGGTAACGGGAGCGACAATGACAATGAAGAATACTATGAACGAAGAAAAGGTAACAAAATATTTACTAGAGGAGGTAGTAGAAGAAGAAACATAGTCGAAGGTAGTACCAGAAGGGGTAGTACTTGAGGAGGTAGTACCTAAGGGGGACTTACCCGAACCCAATGACTTACCCGATCAACATTTCTTGGACCACTACTACCCGTATTACATACCCAAAGACGAGCACCCTATCATACTTGGGTTCACTACCAATGAGGAAAGAGCTTGATCAGTAAAGTTATAAGGTTTACTACGCTAATATGCCGCCACCGTCTAGGAGCGAGAATGACTTGCGTAATAAGTCGCTACCGTCGAGAAGCGAGGATGACTACAATAATACGTTTTCGTCGCATGGGAGCGAAGATGTCTACCATTTAAAAGACTACGACCGAAGAAAATGTAATAGGAGCGACGATGAAAATGAAGAATATTATGACCGAAGAAAAGGTAATATAATATTTAATAGAGGAGGAAATAGAAGAAGAAACACAGTCGATGGTAGTACCTGAAGAGGACTTACCCGAACCCGGATTACTTACTCGTAGACGAGCACCCTATCATACTCGGGTTCACTACCAATGGGTATCCACAAAACCACTATAGGGAGGAGCTTGATCCGGAAAGTTAAGAGGTGTACTACGCTAACATGCCGCCACCGTCTGGGAGCGAGAATGACTCGCGTAATAAGTCGCTACCATTCAGAAGCGAGGATGACTACACTAATGTGTTGCCGCCGCATGGAAGCGAGGATGTCTACCCTTGAGAAGACTACGACCAAAAAAAATTCCTACCCTAATACGTTAATATGCCTACCCTAATAAGCTGCTGCCGTCTAGGAGCGAGGATGACTACCGTAATATGTTGTCGCCGCTTGAGAGCGAGGATGACTACCTTTTAGTAGACTATGACCGAAGAAAAGGTAACAAAAGCGACGATGAAAATGAAGAAGACTATGACCAAATAAAAGGTAATAGGAGAGACGATGAAAATGAAGAATATTATGACCGAAGAAAATGTAACATAATATTTATTAAAGGAGAGAGTAGGAGAAGAAACACAGTCGATGGTAGTACAGGAGGAGGTAGTGCCAGAGGAGGACTTACCTAAACCCGATGACAAACCTGATCTACACTTCCTGGAGCACCACTACATGGATTACATACCCGAAGATAAGCACTTTATCATACATCGATTTGCTGCCAATGTGTATCCGGAAAACCACTGGGAGGAAGAGCATGATCCGAAAAGTCAAGAGGTTGACTACGCTAATACGGCACCACCGTCCGAGAACGAGGATGAGTACCCTAATATGATGCCGCCCACTGGGAGCGAAGATGACTATCCTATAGAAGACTATGACCGAAGCAAAAGTAACCGGGGCGACGATGCAAATGAGTAAGACTACAACTCAAGAACATGTAATATAATATTTACTAGAGGTAGTAGAAGAAGAAAAACAGTTAGAGGTAGTACTGAAGGAGTTAGTACCGGAGGAGAACAAATCTAAACCGATGATATACCCAATCAGCATTTCCCGGAGCAACACTACCCGAATTATATACCCGAAAACGAGCACGCATTCGTACTTGGGTTCTCTGCCGATGTCTATCCAGAAAACCACTAGGGGGAAGAGCCTGATCCAAAAATTGAAGAAGTTGAGTACGCTAATACGCTGCCACCGTCTGAGAGCGAGGATTACTACCCTAATACGCTGAGGCCGTCGGGGATAGACGATGACTACTCTTGAGAAGACTATGACCAAAGAAAAGTTAATAAGAGCGATGATGAAAACAAAGAAGACTGCCGTCTGGAAGCGAGGATGACTACACTAATACGCTGCGTTGCCTGTGAGAGAGGATGACTACTTTTGAGAAGACTATGGGCGAAGAAAATGTAACACGAGCAACAATGAAAATGAAGAAGACTATGACCGAAGAAAAGGTAACATAATATTTACCAAGAGGTGGTAGTAGAAGAAGAAACGTAGTTGGAAGTAGTACGGGAGGAGGACCTACCCGAACCCGATGAGATATCCGATCAGTACTTCTTGGAGCACCACTATCTGGACTACATACCCAAAGACGAGCACCCTATCGTACCCGGTTCGCTACCAATGTGTATCCAAAAAACCACTAGGGGGAAGAGCCTGATTTGGAAAATGAAAAGGTTGACTACACTAATACACCGCCACCGTCTGGAAGTGAGGATGACTATCCTAATATGCTGCCACCGAATGGAGGCTAGGATAACTATCCTAGAGAAGACTATGGTTGAATAAAATGTAACGGGAGCGACGATGAAAATGAAGAAGATTGTTGTCTAGAAGCGAGGATGACTACACTAATACGTTGTGCCGCTAGGAGAGAGGATGACTACTCTTGAGAAGACTATGAGCGAATAAAAGGTAACATAATATTTACTATAGGTGGTTGTAGAAAAAGAAGCATATATGGAAGTAATACTGGATGAGGTAGTATCAGAGGACGACCTACCAGATGCCGATGACATACCGATTAATACTTTTCGGAGTACCACTATCTGGACTTCATACCCAAAGACGAGCAGCCTATCGTACCTGGGTTTGGTACCAATGTGTATCCGGAAAACCACTAGGCAGAAGATCCTGATTTGGAAAGTTCTGAGGTTGACAACACTAATACACTGCCACCGTCTAGGAACCAGGATGACTACCCTAATATGTTTCCACCGAATGGGAGCTAGGATGACTACCCTGGAAAAGACTATGACCGAATAAAAGGTAGTAGGAGCGACTACAAAAATGAAGAAGACTATGACCGAAGAAAATGTAACATAATATTTACTAGTGGAGGTAGTAAAATAAGAAACATAATCGAGGCAGTACTGGAGGAGGGCTTACCCAAACTAATGACATACCTGTTCAACATGTCTTCGAGCACCACTATCCGGATTACATACCCAAAAACAAGCACACGTATAGAGGTTCGCTGCCGATGTCTATCCGGAAAACCGCTACAGGGAAGAGCCTGATCCGCAAATTCAAGAGGTTCACTACCCTAATGCGTTGTTGCCATCTCAGAGCGAGGATGACTACTCTTGAGACCTATAACCGAAGAAACGATAACAGGAGCGATGGTGAAAATGAAGAATACTATGACCGAAGAAAATGTAACATAATATTTACTATAGGTGGTAGTTGAAGAAGAAACATAGTCGGAAATGGTATCGGGGGAGGACCCGCCCGAACCGATGACATACCCAATCAGCCCTTCTAGGAATACCACTACCCAGATTACATACCTGAAGATGAGCACCTTATCGTTCCCAAGTTTGCTGCGAATATATATCCCGAAAATTACTGGTGGGAAGATCCTAATGTTGAAAGTCAAGAGGTTGACTATGCTAATACATTGGCACCATTGAGGAGTGAGGATAACTACCCTAATAAGCCACTGCGGTCTGGGAGCGAGGATGACTACCCTAATACGCTGTCGGAGCTTGAGAGCGAGGATGACTACCTTAAAGAAGACTCTGACCAAAGTATAGGTAAATGGAGTGACGATGAAAATGAAGAATATGATCGAGGAAAAGGTAATAAAATATTTATTGAAAGAGGTAGTAGAAGAAGAAACACAATCGGATGTAGTACCAGAGGTGGACTTACCACAACCCGATGAGATACTCGATCAACGCTTCTTAGAGCACCACTACCCGGAGATTACATACCCAAAAACCAGCACCCCGTACCCGAGTTTTTTGCCAATGTATATCGTCGAAAACCACCGGAAGAAAGAGCTACCCTAATATGTTGTCGCCACCTAGGAGAGAGGATGACTACTTTTGAGAATACAATGACCGAAGAAAAGGTAACATGAGCAACGATGAAAATGAAGAAGACTGCCGTCTAGGAGTAAGGATGACTACACTAATACGCTACGCCACTTAGGAGAGATGATGACTACTCTTGAAAAGACTATGAGCAAAGAAAAGGTAACACGAGCGACGATGAAAATGTAGAAAACTATGATTGAAGAAAACGTAACAGAAGCGACGATGAAAATGAAGAAGACTTTGATTGAATAAAAGGTACTAAGATATTTAATAGAGGATGTAGTAGAAGAAGAAACACAATCGGAGGTAGTACCGATGACATACCTGATTAGTACTTCCTAGAGCACCAGTACCCGGATTACGTACCCGAAAATGAGCACCCTATCATACCTGGATTTGCTGCCAATATATATCCATAAAATTACTAGTGGGAAGAGCCTGATCTGGAAAATCAAGAGGTTGACTATGCTAATACATCGACACCGTCGAGGAGCGAGGATGACTACCCTAATACGCCAGTGCGGTCTGGGAGCGAGGATGACTACCCTAATACGCCAGTGCGGTCTAGGAGCGAGGATGACTACCCTAATACGCCAGTGCGGTCTGGGAGCGAGGATGACTAACCTAATACGCTATCGGAGCTTAGGATTTGAGAAAACTATGACCGAAGTAAAGGTAACTAGAGCGACAATGAAAATGAAGATTATGAATATTATGTTACATTTTCTTTGGCTATAGTCGTTTTCATTTTCTTCGTCACTCATGTTAACTTTTCTTCGGTCATAGTCTTCTCTAGGGTAGTCATCCTCCCTCCCAAACGACCGCGTCATACTAGGGTAGTCATCTTCTCTCCTAAAGAGTGGCGGTCTATTAGCGTAGTTAACCTCTTGATTTTTCAGACCATGCTCTTCCCCTAGTGGTTTTTCGGATACATATTGGCAGGGAACATGGGTACGATAGGGTGCACATTTTTGAGTATGGAATCCAAGTAGTGGTGCTTCGGGAAGTGCTGATAAGGTATGTCATCAGTTCAGATAAGTCCTCCTCCGTTACTACCTGGATACACATTGGCAGCGAACCTGGTTACGATAGGATGCTTATTATCTAGTATGTAATCCGGGTAGTGGTGTTCTAGGAAATGTTGAACGGGTATGTCATCGGTTCGGGTAAGTCCTCCTCTGGTACTACCTTCGATTGTGTTTCTTCATCTACTACCTTCTTTAGTAAATATTATGTTACCTTTTCTTTGGCCATAGTTTTCTTCATTATCATTGTCGCTATTCTTACCTTCTTATCGGTCATAGTCTTCTCTAGGGTAGTCATTATCGCTCCCAGACGGCGGCAACGTATTAAGGTAGTCATATTTGCTCCTAGACGGCTGCAGCGTATGAGGGTAATCATCCTCGCTCCCAGATGTTCGCGATGTATGATCGTAGTCAGCCTCTTAACTGTGCAGATCAGGCTCTTCCCCCTACTTGTTTTCTGGGCCTATATTGGTAGCGAACCCGGGTTGGGAAAGGATGCTCGTCTTCAGGTATGTAATTCGAGTAGTAGTACTCTAAGAAGTGCTGATCGTGTATGTCATTGAGTTCGGGTAAGTTACCTCTGACTTTGTTTCATATTCTATTATCTCCTCCGATATTACCTCCTCCTCCGATTGTACTTTTCTTCTTCCCTGGTATAATTTATGTCCGGGTAGTATTGGTCGTAATGTTTTATGTGGTGAATAGGAGGCAAAAATGTAATCCCATCAGGTAATTCGAAGGTGATTCATTCGAAGGTAACAAAATTTTAATCCACCAGGCTATTCGAAGGTAATCTATTCAAAGGAAAGAAAACTTTAATCCATCATGCCATCCGAAGGTAATCCATTCGAAGGCAACAAAATTTTAATCGATCATGCCATTCAAAGGTAATTTGTTCGATGGCAACAAAACTTTAATCCATCAGGCCATTTTAAGTAACCCATTCGAAGCCAGCAAAACTTTCATCCATTAGGCCATTCGAAGGTAATCCATTCGAAGGTAGCGAAACTTTTATTATATCATGAATAACAAAAACACTTTTAAAGGCAAAGAGTAATAGATTAAATAAGATTCAAACACCTCATTAAAGCTACGCTGAGCCACCAAGGTAGGAAAGAGTATGCTCCCTAATATTTACATTGAGTTACAACAAAGTAATTATTTACAAAATAAGTTTATCCTAAGTATAACCTTAGATGTTCAACATTCCAAGGGTGTTTGCTGGTACACGGATTTCATTTCCATACCTTTAATAAGGGTCGCATCGCTTTACTAAGTCTTAGGCATCTGCTTTAATAAAAGGCCAATAATATCTTGCTAACAAAACTCTTCTTATTAAAGCTCGTGTAGTTTCAATATGATATTTTGAGATTAATTGGATCTGAGGCAACACAACAAAGGGTATTATAGAGTGGTCGTCTTCGGGTATATAATCCGGTTAGTGGTGCTCTAGGAAGTGCAGATCGGGTATGTCATTTGGTTCGGGTAAGTCTTCCTCCGGTACTACCACGGACATTGTTTTTTCTTCTACTATCTCCTCTTGTAAATATTATGTTACATTTTCTTTGGTCATAGTCTTTTTCATATTCATCGGTGCGCCTGTTATCTTTTCTTTGGTCATAGTCTTCTCAAGGGTAGTCATCCTCGCTCCTAGGCGGCTAAAATGTATTATGGTACTCATCTTCGCTCTAAGACGGCAATGATGTATTAGGGTACTCATCCTCACTCTAAGACGGCAGCGACGTATTAGGGTAGTCATCATCGCTGCTAGACGATGGTGGCCTATTAGTGTTGTCAATCTATTGACTTTCCAGATCAGGCTCCTGCCCCTAGTGGTTTTTCGGTTAGTCATTAGCAGTGAAGCCGGTACGATAGGGTGCTTGGTTTTGGGTATGTAATACGGGTAGTGGTGCTCTGGGAAGTGCTGATCGGGTTTGCCATCGATTTACGCAAGTCCTCCTCCGGTGCTACTTTCGAGTATGTTTATTCTTCTACTACCTCCTCTAGTAAATGTTATGGTACCGTTTCTTTGGTTATAGTCTTTTTCACTATCATCGCTTCCAGACGGGATCGACGTATTAGAGTTATAAACCTCATGACTTCCCCGATTAGTCTTTTCCCCCTAGTGGTTTTCCTGAACACATTGGCACCGGGTATGATAGAGTACTCGTCTTTGGGTATGTATTCCAGGTAGTGATGCTCCTAAAAGTGCTGATTAGGTATGTCATCACGTTCGGGTAAGTCCTGCTCTAGTACTACCCCCTCCAGTACTACCTCCGATTGTGTTTCTTCTTCTACTACTTCTTATAATAATTATTATGTTACTTTTTCTTTAGTTATAGTCTTCTTCGTTATCATCGTCGCTCCTGTTACATTTTATTCAATCATAGTCTTCTCCAAGGTTGTCATCCTCGCTCTTAGAAGGTGGTAACGTATTAGGGTAGTCATTCTCGCTCCTAGACGGCAGCGGCGTACTAGGTTAGCCATCCTCCCTCCTAGATTGTGGCGCCGTATTAGCGTAGTAAACATCTTGACTTTCTGGATGAGGCTATTCCTTCGAGTGGCTTTCTGGATACACATTGGCAGTGAACCCGGGTACGAAAGGGTGCTCTTCTTCGGGTATGCAATCCGAGTAGTGATTCTCCGGGAAGTGTTGATCGGGTATCTTATCTAGTTCGGGTAACTCCTCCTTTGGTACCATCTTCGACTGTGTTTCTTCTTTTACTACCTCCTATATTAAATATTATGGTACGTTTTCTTCGGTCATAGTCTTCTTAATTTTAACATGTCTCATATTACCGTTTCTTCCGTCATAGCCTTCTTTAGGGTAGCCATCCTTGCTCCCATGCGATGGCAGTATATTAGGGTAACCATACTCGTTCCCAGATGGCCGCGGCATATTAGTGTAGTCATTCTGGCTCCTGGACGGTGGCGGCATATTAACGTAGTCAACCTATTGACTTTTTAGATCAGGCTCTTACCCCTCCGGTACTATCTCCTCCATTATCATATCTTCCTCTACTCCCTTCGGTACTACCTCCTCCAGTACTACCTCCTCTAGTAGTACCTTCATACCTGAAAATATTTTATTACCTTTTTTCGGTCATAGTCTTCTTCATTTTGATCGTCGCTCATGCTACATTTTCTTCGGTCATAGTCTTCTCTAGGGTAGTCATCCTCACTCCCAAGAGGTGGCAACGTATTAGGGTAGTCATCCTTTCTCCGAGACGGCAACGACGTATTAGGGTAGTCATCCTCGCTCCAAGATGGTGTCACCGTATTAACGTTGTCAACCTCATGACTTTCCGTATCATGATCTTCCTCCTCATGGTTTTCCAGATACACATTTGCATTAAACTCGAGTAGGATATGGTGCTCGTCTTTGGGTATGTGATCCGGATAGTGGTTCTCTGGGAAGTGCTGATCGGGTGTCTTATCGGGTTCGGGTAACTCCTGCTCCGGTACTACCTCCGATTGTGTTTCTTCTTCTAGTACATCCTCTAGTAAATATTATGGTATCTTTTCTTTGTTCATAATCATTTTCATTTTTATCATGTCTCATGTTACCGTCTCTTTGGTTATAGTCTTTTCCAGGGTAGTCAACCTCACTCCCATGCTACAGCAACATATTAGGGTAATCATCTTCACTCCCAGACGGCACCGGTGTATTAGGGTAGTCATCCTCGCTCCCAGACGGTGCGGCGTATTATTGTAGTCAACCTCTAAACTTTCTGGATCAGGCACTTCTCCCTAGTGGGTTTTCAGGCCCACATGGGTAGCAAACCCGGGTACGGTAGGGTTCTCGTCTTTGGGATTGTAATTTAGGTAGTGGTGTTCTGGATATGTTGATCGGCTATGTCATTGGGTTCGATAAGTCCTCCTCCGCTACTACCCACGACTGTGTTTTATCTTCTTCAATCTCCTCCGGTACTACCTCTTCCTCCGACTATGATTCTTCTTGATGTGATCCTAGATGACACAAGGAGCTTAGAACATGGAAATGTGCAAGAACCAGATGAACAACTTGAAAAAGAAGACGAGCTTGAAGTTGAAGATATTCTTATTTTACCGGCTGGTCCAACAACTCGATCAAGAGCAAAACAATTTAACAAAGCTGTTGGAGGATTGCTTAATCAACTAGAGAATCCACGTGATCAAAACAGCAAGTATGGTGGAAAAGCTTGTCAAACCACTTTGGTCTTGATTCAAGCTAATTGATTTCAATAAATCAGAAAGTGTCTCGATTGTACTATTTTTCTCTTGTTCAAGTTTTGTCCCAATGGGTTTTCTTGACAAGGTTTTTAACGAGGCAATTGTTTCACTTCACCATTGCCCATTTGTTGAAATTAAAGCCCAAGACCCATCTACACCAAAAGCCACGTCCTTGGAGGAGGGAAGGGTCTGATTTCCAGCTTATATCATTAATATTTTGTATTTTCAATATTAAAGCATTTTGTTTCCAAGAAAAGCCTTAATTGTTTTAGAGGCATGCATTATGTTTCCAAGAACAGCCTTAATTATGTTCAAGGCTAGTTCTTTCTCCTATAAAAACTATGTACTCAGAATTCTAATGGTTTGACTATCTTTGATTCTGAAAAAAACTTCTTAAGTTTTACTCTTCTCTTGTTGGTGTGTATATCCACAAGAAAACCTGTTCTTCATTTGGTGCGTCATATCCAAAGGAAGATCAGTTGGAATATCAATGGCCTTTCCACAACCTTTGTGTGACCTATCGATCCACATCCTTTGATCCTTGAATCCTTTTGGGTTCCTGGTTGCAAAGTTATCCCTATCCCATTTTAGAGTGCCGATTCTAGGAGGAGTTTATCAAGTGGTATCAGAGCAACATTCTGAAAGTTGGGTATTCTCTTTGTCATTAATTTTTCTTCATCTATTCTATATTATCAGTTTGTTTGTGAAGATTTGAGTGTTAGTGTGATGATTTCATTTTGAATCACGAAATTCTGATCTGTTGTATTAATTTGTTTATCATCTGTTTTGTATTCTCACTATATTTGTGATGATTGAGTGTTTAGTGTGATGATTTCATTTTGAATCACAAAATTTTGATCTATTTCACCCTAGTTATAGTTGTTTGAGATTTAAAATCGTAGAAATTGTTTTTAGGTGCTGTTGTGAAACTTATCTCTTAATATTCTTAGGAAAACAGATTTGGATATGTTTTATGGTTTTAAATAAATTGAAGAAGTTTCCAAGGACTTATTGCTGGTGATTTGTTTTTGTTTTGTTTTGTAGAAATGATGTCTAATTCAAATGATGTAGAAAACAGTAATTTCAATAACAACAAGCTTCTAATTGAAGCTATGACAAAGTTGATAGACACCAAGATAAGTGCCTTTCGCGAAGAGCTTCAATAAAACACTGACCACGAGCGTAACCGTTCACGACAAACCAATCTAAGAAGAAACCATGAACTACCTGCACAATTCAGAAATAAAGCCGCTGATGAATATTATGAACGCATGAGCAATTCGTCTCGAAACAGCCATAAAAGGCACCATAGACGTACAAGAGAGGGCAACGAACGTATGCGTGACAATCTTGGAGGTCTCAAGATTAAGATTCCACCATTTCATGGAAAAAACAATCCAGATGCCTATTTGGAATGGGAAAAGAAGATTGAATTCGTTTTCAACGTTCAACACTACACGGAGACCAATCGAGTAAGAATTGCTGCTACTGAATTTTATGATTATGCTCTTAGTTGGTGGGATCAACTAGTTACCTCAAGAAGGCGTAATGGGGAACATCCTATAGAATCATGGGCAGAAATGAAAGCCATTATGCGGAAGAGGTTTGTGCCTAGTCATTACCACCGTGAGCTGCATCTAAAGCTGAGGAGATTAACACAAGGAAGTCGATCTGTTGAAGAGTATTATCAAGAAATGGAGACCTTAATGTTGCGAGCTGATATTTCAGAAGATAGAGAGGCAACAATGTCAAGGTTTCTTTGGGGTTTAAATAGAGAAATTCAAGACATATTGGAAACTCAGTATTATGTTGAACTAGAAGAGATACTACACAAAGCTTTGCTATTTGAACAACAAGTTACATTTATACTTATTTCCAGAATTCCAATTTTTAAACTTCAAAACTTTATGACTTAAACAAACAAATAAAACCAATTCCATGAGTGATATGTTTGGAGAATCTTCTCTTGAAACGAATTTCACGTTATTTAGTAACAAAAAAATCAAAAATGATATTTTATGGACCAATTTTTGTTTGTCTTAAAAAACCAATACTATTTGGGATACTTTTTTTGGAGCAATGGTTTGAAAGATAAAGAATTTAAAAAACAAAAAACAGGGGAGATAAATTACAAAATCAAGCTTTATTTCGCAACCAACATCCTATATTTGCAACTATTTTCTTCTTATTTACTGAACATATCTGTACTTATATTCGCAATTTCAATTATTAACATTTATACTTCCATATCACTAAAACCCTAACTTAGATTCTTTTTCAAAAGACACATATTTCTATTTTTTAAATAAAACAAATATATGAGTGATATGTTTGGATTTTTTTTCTATTTTCACAACCAATTTATACGTATGTTTGCAACGAAAAAAACTAAAAAATATTTCAAGGATCTAGTATTGTTCATCTTTTAAAAAATAAAACCAATAATATTTTGAGATATTTTTTTGGACATAGCATGTGAAATATATGATATTTGTTATATAAATCACAAAAAACAGAAGAGAAATTATCTTAAAATCAAACTTATACCGCAACCAAATTCTTATTTCCGCAATGATTTTGTTCTTATTTATTTAACACATTTACACTAATTTCTACAATTCCAATTTTTAACATTCAAAACTCCGTATCTTTCAAACCCTTACTTAAAAAAAACAAAAGATAAACACATAGATCTATTTTTTAAAGACGGATAAAATCCATGATTGAAATATTTGAATTTTTTTCTACTTTTACAACCAATTTACAAAATAATTTCGAAACTAAGAAAAAAATCAAAAAAATATCTTACATGTATCTAGTTTTGTTCTTCTTAAAAAACAAAACCAATAGTATTTTTGGATATATATTTTAGAGTTATGGTTTGTAAGATATGATATTTTTTAAAAATATACAAAGCAAGTAAGAGAAAATCACACAATCAGACTTATTCTGCAACCAAAGTCTTATGTCCACAATTATTTTCATCTTATTTGACCAACAAATTTGGACTGTTTTGCGCAACTCCAAATTTTAACATTTAAAACTGCATATCTTCCAAAATCTAGCGTACAAAAATATCAAAAAACACATATATTTCTATTTTTAAAGACTTATTGATGATCACATTCGAACAAATCTAATTGAAGACCAACATAAGACTGTCAAAGCACCACTATTAAAATTAATGATGAGGACATCCAAAGAGATCCAATTGAAGACCAAGATAAGACTGTCAAAGTACCAACTATTATAATTGGTCCTATAACACGCTCAAGAGAAAGAAAACTTCACCGAGAGTTCAACAAGGCTGTGAAGAGCCTTATCAGCCAAATAAAGAATGATTAAAATTACATTTTAGCTGCTAATAGAGCCCAACCCATTTAATACATGATAAGAGATCACAAAATAGTTTAAATTTCTTAAGAAGATCTGGTCAAAAGAGTATACGGAAGTGAAGCTCCAGATTTTTAAAATAGTTAGTTTGTTAAAATATATTTTAATTTGCTATCTTTTAGGTAGTTTTTGAATATATCTTCTAAATTACCAACTTTTATTTTTAGTTTGTTAAGATCTATCTTAATTTGTTATCTTTTGGCTAGTTTGTTAGAATATATTTTTGATTTACTAGCTGTTAGGATATCTTTTTATTTACCATTTTTAGTCTAGTTTTTTGGATTTTTAGTTGTATATTTCCTTTAAATAGCTGGAATGAATCAAGTGAAAAATATTAATAAAAAATGAGTTTTTACCCAAATATTTGTCCGAGATAGATTTATGTTTAAACTACTATTATGAGAAGTGAGTTTAGTTGATATTTTATTATGATATTTTATTATGCTCATCAAAGGCTTTCTATCATCTATCTATCATCATTTTTCCATATGATTTTGTTTATGAGTGTTCTTCAAACAACAACGAGTCAAACAAACACTTCATCTACCGCCATACATATCATTTGAATCTCCTAAAGTTGTGAGGGTTCTCCAAACATCAACTTCTATACCCAGATCGCTTACGTCCCTACATCATCTGGTATCAGAGCTAAAAGGTTCGTTATCAAGGTTGTATCATCCTTGCACACAACCCATTATAATAGAAGCAAAAAATATTGATACTCTTGTTCAATTGATAACCTCTATGCAAGAGCAGATACGAATACAAAGTGAAGAAGTACATATTATGAGGAACAGATTTGGAGAACGTATTGGGAAAATTAAATAACCCCAATAAAATTTAGAGACATTAGAAATATCCCACCTCCACATCAGCAACAACAACATGGTGAAATAGAAGATGAAGATGATGACATACCTTATTGGGAAGATAAACTTCTAGATCCTTTGTTTCATCGAAATGAGAGAAGAGATATCCTCTTGAGAGAGGAAGAGCAAGAGAGGAACGACCATAAACACCTGTGATTGTAGAGTTAAAGATAAAACCTCATATATTCGTTACAAAATCAGATCATAATGCATACATTGATTGGGAAATGCGTATGAAGTATATCTTTGATTGTTATGGATATACTGAGCAAAAGAAGCTTACCCTAGCTGCTAGACAATTTTCAGAGGGTGTTTTTTGGTGGGACAAAGAAGTAGCAGAGAGAAGAAGGCGGCATTACATACCCATAGACTATTGGGAAGACATGAAGTTTCTTTTAAAGTGAAGGTATGTACCTCCTTATTACCATCATGATTTACGAAAATGTATTAGAAAGTTATCTCAAGAAACCAGAATTGTTGATGAGCTTCAACAGCTCAATAATCATTTGGAACTAGAATATTCTGACGAGGGGCTAATGGTCCAATTTATAGAATGGTTTGTAAGAAATGTGGAAAAGTAACTATATACTGAGTTGTATGAAGTAATTCATATTGCTGTCCAGATTGAAAAAAACTTGATGAGGACATCCAAACAGATCCAATTGAAGGCCAACATAAGACCATCAAAGTACAAACTATTAGAATTGGTCCTATAACACACTCAAGAGCAAGAGGATTTCGTCGACAGTTCAACAAGGTTGTGTGGAGCCTTTAAGCCAAATAAAGCATGATCCAAGTTACATTGTAGCTGCTAATCAAGCCCAACCCATTTTCTACATGATAAAATATCAATAAAGTATTTAAAATTCTTCTAGAAGATTTGGTCAAAAGGATACGAAAATGAAGGTCCAAAGCTTTAAAATAGTTAGTTTGTTAATACAAAGTAAAGAAATTCGTTTGGAAAAGAGAACATTGTAGCAGACACGTTATCAAAGAGATATGCATTAATCTGTACAATGGAGGCAAAGGTTCTAGAATTTGAACACATCAAAGGGATGTATGAAGATGACCAGACCTTGGACATATTTACAAGAAGTGTTCTAAAGGGGTATTTGGCTTGTTCCACAAGCATGATACGTTCGTGTTTAGACAAACGTTTGTGCATTCCAAAAGCTTTTATGCGTGATATTATCTTAAGAGAAGCGGAGAAGATCTTTTGAGTCACTTTGGAAGAGATAAAACCTTAGTTGTAGTTGGTGAGCATTTATTTTGGCCTCACTTGAAGAAAGATGTGGAGAAGTTCTACAACCTTCGTATTATTTTCTTAAAAGAAAAATCTAGATCACATCCTTATGATATTTATCTAACATTGTCAATTTCTAATGTACCATGGGTTGATATATCTATGGATTTTGTGTTAGGACTTCCAAAAATCAGACACAAAGACTCCATCTTTTTGTGGTGGACAGGTTCTTGAAGATGGCACATTTTATACCGTGTGCTAAGGTGAATGATGCTTCTCAAACAAGAGACTTGTTCTTCAAATAACTTGTGCATTTACATGGAATGAAAAGGACTATTATCTCAGACTGAGACACCAAATTCCTCAGCCACTTTTGGAAAACGCTTTGGAAGAAGATGAGGACTAAACTACTGTTTACAAAAAATTGTCATCCCCAAACAAACGGTCACATTGAAGTGGTAAATCGTACACTATCTACTTTACTTAGACCTAATGTGGGTAAAATCTGAACAACTGGTTAGAATGTTTGTCATTCATTGAGTTTATTTATAACCATGCTACCCATTATGTTACTAAATTATCTCCTTTTTAAGTTGTATATGAATTTAAGCCTTTGACACCGTTAGTATTCAAGCCAAAATATAATACACAAGGCTGAACTTGTCAAGAAAAATCACGAGAAGGTTAAGGAAAACTTAGAAATGAAAATATAGCAATATAAGCGTCAAGGAGATAAAGGACGCAAAAAGTTAATCTTTGAACCAGGAGACTGGGTTTGAATACACATAAGACTAGAAAGATTCCCTCCATGAGGCAGGAGCTTTAACCTGGTTCATATGTCGTCGTCATCAATGATAATACCACTTTCTGATTTATCTCCATTCAAAACACATGAACCAGTTTTCACGATAAAACTTTCTCAAGAAGGAGGAATTGATGAGGACATCCAAAAATATCTAACTGAAGACCAGCATAAGATTGTCAAATGACCAACTATTGAAATTAATGATGATAACACCCAAACATATCTATTGACGACCAGCATAAGATCGTTAAAGTAAAAACTATTGGAATTCGTTCTATAACATGCTCAAGAAGAAGTGTACTTCGTCGAGAGTTCAACAAGGTTGTGAAGAGCTTAATAAGCCAAATAAAGCATGATTCAAATTATATATAGCTGCAAATCAACCCCAACTCATTTTTTATATGATAAAAGATCAAGAAAGTATTTAAAATGCTTCTAGAAGATCTGGTAAAAAAAGGGATACGAAAATGAAGCTCCAGATCTTTCTAATTTGTTAAGATATCTTTTAATTTTCTATTTTTAGGTAGTTTGTTAAAGTATATTTTAATTTACTAGTAGTTATTTTTAGTTTGTTAAGACCTATCTTAATTTGCTATCTTTTAGCTAGTTTATTAGGATATTTTATTTATTTGCCATTTTTAGTCTAGCTTTTTAGAATTTTTAGTTGTATTTTTCATTTAAATAGCTAGAATCTCCATTGGATAAATTTGAATGAATCAAGTGAAAAATATCAATAAAAATGAGTTCACTCAAATATTTATCCATGACATATTTATTTTAAACTAATCTTGTGGAAGCGAGTTTATTTGATCTTTCATTCTGATTTTATCCAGGATAAATTCAGTTTGGAGTTCTACTTATCAAAGACTTTCCATCACCTTCACGGTACAACCCAATCCATCAAGTGTTCTTCGAACAACAACGATTCAAACCAACACTCCATTCACCACCATACATATCATTTAAATCTGTTAAAGTTATGAGTGTTCTCTGAACATCAACTTCTACAACCAAACCATTTCCAAGCCTACATCACTTACATAATGAAACTTATGAGTAATATATTTTGATAAAAAAAGAATTTATATGTTTGCGAAGCAACTAAAAAAATAAACATAAAAAATATTTTTCATGGATGTAACTTTTTTCGTCTTAAAAACCAAATGCACTTACGTGTAAAACTTCAATATTTAACATTCAAAACTCCGTATCTACTAAACCACAACTGGTTCGGGAGCAGAAACATAACATACAAATGTAGAACAAGTTAAAGAGAATGATTTGAGTGTTACGTTACTTTCTCTAGCACAAAATAAGTTTTAAGCAAGTATTATGGTCTCCAAAGTGGATTTCATGGGCTTAATGATTTGAGCGTTTTATGCACGTCTATACTCAATAAGTTTGAGGTCCATCTAAAGAAGCTAAAGAGTATTTTCTTCCATAATTACTACTACATTTATTTTTTATTTGTTTCCACATTGAGTATTGTACTAGTATTTATTTCTACATTGATCATTGTATTAGTCTGTTTTTGGAGTCTAAAGGTTATGTCTACATGTAGACTAGATTTAAATGTTTATGGTTGTAATTCCTCTTTATACATGGGCTATATACTATGAATGAAAAGTATAAAATGAATTTTGATAATTTAAGGAGTCTCCTATGACTTTGTGATCTATTTGGATCTGTTTCTTTATCCTTTCGTTTTTGGAAGAGCCATAGGTGATGGATTTTGATTTTCTTCATCATCTGGTGGTGGCAACTTTATCCAGGTGTGGTGTTAGCTTGATTGGATCTTCCTAACTATTCTATTACAACTTTTTACATTCATTTTGTACTCATGCATCTCATGAAACACATCAAGTGGTATCAAAGAGAATCCAGGTTGGTCTATAAAGTTTTATATTATGTTTTTGCTAATATGAATTTACCAAGAGGATTGACTCTCGACTAAACATACGATAAGCGTATTAGCAAAGAAATGGATGGATTGAGACAGTAAATGCATCAGATGGTTCAAGATTTTACTGACATGAATGTGCAAGAGCAACTAAAGAGACAAAGAGTAGAAAATGACCATTTGGCTTATGATCAAGATGAACATGATTCTCATAATTCTGATTATGCCATAGTATCAGGATTGAACATGGGAGAAGTAGGAGAGACAACCATCCACAATGGCAACAACATCGTCGAGATGAATTCAAAGTTTATTTTCTTGATTTTGAAGGTAATCAAAAACCAGATTATTGTTTAGATTGGTTCAGATCAATGGAAAGGGTGTTTGAATATAACACATATGACGAAGAAGAAGTATAGATTATAAAGTAGCACTTTGAGGCTGAAGTGTTATTCTAGCTTTTGGTGGGATACTCTTGAGTCATAACGATTAAAAGAAAGAAAAACTATAATAAGGTCTTGGGAGAAGTTGAAACGACTAATGAAGAGGATATTTCTTCTTGATGATTAGAAGATTGTAGAATAGTATACAAGAGAGTTTGATATACTACAATTACGGTGTGATATGCAAGAACCACAAAAGGACTATTGTATGCTTTGTACATGGTTTAACAATTAAGTTTCATCTAAGGTAGAGCTGCAACCTTACTAGAGTATTGATGACGTGAATGAGCTTACTATTAAGGTGGAGAAGTAGGTTAAATCATATAAGAAGCAATACACCAAACCTTTCAATTCTGGTTCTTCTTTTATTCTAAAAGTAATTGTTAAGGGCGATGTTGGTAGCAACAACAAAAAGACAGATTTTCAGAATACAACAGAACCTATGAATGTGAATATAAAGATAAAGTGCTTCAAATGCCAAGGATTTGGGCATTTTCAGGCTGAATGTAATGATAGAAGAGTTATGACAATTCAAGATATTGAAGAATAATTGAAATATAATTATCTTGATTTGGAAGTTGTTGATCAGAAGGTTCATGAACATGATGAGATCATTAAAACCCCCTGATCATGGAGATTTGTTGGTAATTTGGAGAGTGTTGTATTATGTTCATATTATGGAAAAAGAATAGTGAGGTAATATATTTCAGACTCGTTGTACGATTAAAGAAAATGTATGCAATCTAATTTTTGATAGTGAGAGTTGTGCTAATGTGAAATCTAGTATATTGGTGGATAAGTTAAGCTTACCAACAATAAAGCATCATCATCCTTACAAGCTCAAATGGTTGAATGATAGGAGCAAGCTGCAGGTTTCTAAACAAGTGATGGTTTCTTTTCTATTGGAAATAACTACCATGATGAGGTGATTTATGATGTTTCAATAGATGCTTGTCATATATTGCTTGGTAGGCCATGGGAATTTGATAGAAAGGCGGTACATGGTGGGTAAAAGAAGACTTATTCTTTTCACAAGGGTAAGAAACATATCACGTTGAGACCATTATCACTCATTATGTGTAATAAAATTACAGAGGAAAAGACCGGTAAGGGAAAAAGGGTTTTTGCCTTGTTGGTGGTTGAAAAGAGTGATGGGGCTAAAGTTATTACTCATCCAATGATGCATACGTTAATGAGGGAGTTCAACGATGTCTTCCTTATTGATATACCACATGGTTTGCCTCCACTAAGAGGTATTGAGCATCAAATTGACTTATTACTTGATACATCTTTACCAAATCTTCCATCTTATACATGCAACCTTGAAGAAGCTAAGTAGTTGCATAGACAAGTTCATGAGCTTATTGATCGAGGATATGTGAGAGAGAGAGAGCATGAGTCTGTGTTCTGTTCTAGCTATAGTTGTTCTGAAGACAGATGGATCAGTTAGGATGTGTGTGGACAACCGAGCTATTACAATGATAACCATCAAGTACCGTTATTCTATACCCAGATTGGATGGAATCTCAAATGAACTAAATGGATCAAAGGGGTTTTCAAAGATTGATCTAAGAAGTTGGTATCATAAGATCAGAGTGAAGGAATGCGATGAATAAAAGACTGCATTTAAAATGAAGAATGAATTGTTTAAATGGTTAGTCATACCATTTGGGTTATCAAACGCACCAAGCACTTTCATGAGACTAATGAATCAGTTATTGCATAATTTTACTAGAAAATTTGTGGTGGTTTATTTTGATGATATTATGGTCTACAACAAGAACGAAGAATAGCACGTTTTACAAGTAAGGGGAGAATTTAAGATGTTGAGAAGAAACCAACTAAAACCTAAACCAGAAAAGTGTGAATTATTCACTTTTAGTGTTGCGTTTGTTGGCTATGTTGTTTCAAGAAAGGGTATTTTAGTTGATGAAAGCAAAAGTGGAAGATATAAGAAGTTGGCCCGTTCCAGCAACACAATCTGATGTAAAAAGATTTCATGGACTTGCACCCTTCTATAAACGTTTTGTGAATAATTTAGCACTGTCATGGCTCCAATGAGTTAGTGTTTAAAGAAGGATAAATTTAAATGGAGCACCGATGCACAAAAGGGGTTTGATCATGTGAAGCTGAAACTGTGTGAAGCATTTAGTTAGCACTTCCGAATTTTAATCAGGTGTTTGAAGCGGAATGCGATGTTAGCGAAGTTATGATATGAGCTGTTATTGTGTAGGCAACGCTCAATTGCTTATTTTAGTGAGAAACTCACAGGTGCAAAGAGTATCTACTCAACATATGATAATGAGTTTTATGCGGCTTAAATCAGAATATAGTCCCTCGACTATTTTGTTTTATTTTCATTTAGTCCATTGACTAAAAAATCACAGGTCACGATTCCTAAACTATTCAAAATCCATAATTTAGTCTCCACGCGTTGTCTTTTCTCTGGTTCAGCCGCGTGTCCCCATAGTTGAATGGTACGAGTCTCACAAATAGTCTATCGACTTTTAATTCCCTTTTTATCATTTAAATTTAATATTTTTTGGCGATACTCTGTTTTCATAAGAATAAAAAAACAAAAAACAAACAAAAAAAATAAAAAAACAAAAAACAATAATAAAAATATTAAATTTAAAAGGTAAAAATAAAATTGAAAGTGGAAGGACTATTTGTGAGACTCGTACCATTTAATTATGGCGACACGTGGCTGAACTAGGGAAAAAATCACGTGCGGGGACTAAAATTATAGATTTTAAATACTATGGGGACCCTGATCGGTGATTTTTTAGTCGAGGGACTAAATGAAAGAAAACACGATAGTCGAGGGATTATATTCTGATTTAACCCGTTTATGTAATTGTGAGAGCTTTAAATCATTAGGACCATCATCTGAGGCAATGGTAATTTGTTTTGCATTCTGATCATGAAGCACCGACGTATATTAACAACCAACAAAAGTTGAATAACATACACGCCAAATGGGTAGAATTTCTATATCTTTCTCATTTGTATCGAAATACAAGGCTGTAAAACGAATGTTTTTTCGGATGCACTCTCAAGGAGGTATTCAATAATATCTATTTAAGATTCTCGAATTATGGAATTTGAAATGTTGAAGAATCTCTATGTGGGAGACTCAGACTTTACTGAGATCTATGAGTCAAATAAGAGAGTTAAAGATTAGTACCAACTGCAAGATGGGTTTCATTTCGAACTTTATCAAATTGTGGTGATCCAGATCTTTCTAACTATTATGTTCCGACTTTTTACATTCACTCTATACTCACGCATGCGACGAAATACATCAAATAACTTTAAAAAAAATCCAAATCATATGTAATTCTATTTTTTTTAAACCAACAAAACGAAATCTATTAGTGATATATGTTGGAGATTATTTTTCTTCTATTTTTGCAAGTAATTTACACATATATAACATAAAAAACAAAAGATAAATTTCATTGATTTAGTTTTGTTTATCTTAGAAAAAATCAATAATACTTTTAGATGTTTTTGTTTGAAAGATATCACTTTTGTTTTAAAACAAAAAAAAAGAAGAGAAAATCACACAATGAAACCAAAATCCTATTTCCGCAACTATTTTGATCTTTTTACGCAACATATTTGTATTTATTTCCACAAATCCAAATTTTAACATTCAAAAGTGCATATCTTTCAAACTTTAACTTCAAAAAAATTCGAAAACACATATATTTCTATTTTTTAAGACTTACAATATGAAATCTCTCAGTAACATGTATAAAGAGTTTTTTTCCTATTTAAGCAACCAATTTACACGTAATCTTGCAATTAATAAATCAAAAAATATATTTCATGGATCGAGTTTTGGTTTTCTAAAAAAACCAATGATATTTTAGGGAATTGCTTTGGACCTATGATTTGAAAGATATGAAAGTTAGAAAAATAAAAAAACAAGATCGAGAAAATCACACAATCAAATTTATTTCGCAATCAAAATCTTATTTCTGCAACTATTTGTTTCTTGGTTACGCACAACATTTGTACTCACAACCCCTATTTTTAACATTCAAAACTCTATATCTCTCAAACTTTAACTTAGAAAAAATCCAAAAACACTTATGTTTCTATTTTTTAAAGACGAACAAAATAAAATATTAATGATTTGTTTGTAGATGAATAAAAATAAAATAAAGGTTTGAAACTACGGTATTATAAAAAACGAAATCCAAGTTATTCGGATTTATAGGAACGAATTTAAGGGTTAAAATATACGGGAATGGGACCATCACCTAGTTGTTGAAAAATAGTGTGAATTCAAAAAAATCACATGATTCTGCCTTCCGAACCCAAATTTACGGACTTGCAAAAGTTTGAAACTACGGTAGTAGAAAGAAACCAAAATACAATATGTCTGGATTTATGGGAACGAAATGATGGGTTAAAAGAATACATGAACCTTACTATCACGTGGATATCAAAAATTCACGTGGAATAGAAAAAAAATCATATGATTTCGACATCTAAACCCAAAGTTACGGACTTTCAAAGTTTTAAAGTTACCGTCTTAGAAAAAAACAAAAATACAAGATGTTCGTATTTATTGGAATGAATCGAAGCGTTAAAAAGTACCAGAACCATACCATCACTTAGATTTGGAAAAGACATGTGAAATTAATAGTAAATCACATGATATTGACATCAAAACCCAAAGTTATTTACTTGCAAAGGTTTGAAGCTACAATATTATAAAAAAACGAAATACAAACTTCCGGATATATAGGAACAAAGTGAAGGGTTAAAAAATACTTGAAGCTTACCATCACGTAGATTTCAAAATATTGTATAAAAAAAAATCACATGATTCCAACATCCAAACCCAAAGTTACAGACTAGCAAAGGTTTGAAGCTACGGTATTAGAAAGAAACCAAAATACAAGATGTCACTATTTATCAGAACAAAATGAAGGGTGAAAAAATACTGAAACCCTACCATCATGTAGTCAAAAATTAATATGGAATAAAAAAATTACATGATTCCGACATGTGAACCCAAACCTACGGACTTGTAAAGGTTTGAAGCTACGATATTAGAAAAAACTGAAATAGAAGTTGTCCAGATTTATATGAACGTCTTTAAAACCTCTTTAATCTTGGAAAAAGCTGCCTCACACTCTGGTACCCAACTGAATTCCTTTGGTCGTCGTAACACTTGAAAAAAGGGGCACATTTGTCAAAACAATCGAGAGAAGAATCTATTTAAAGCGGCCAATCTTCCTGCCAAAATATGCACCTCTTTAATCATTCGAGGTGAAGTCATCATTATTAAAGTCTTTAACTGATCAGCGTCGACTCTTATTCCCATTTTCACTTATGATAAATCCCAAGAACTTCCCTGACCTAACATCTAAGATACACTTATTTTGATTTAACTTCAATTTAATAGCTTTGAGATTCAAAAAAGTTTCCTCAAAATCATGTAGTTGTTCATCATCTGACTGGATTGTGACTAACATATAACCTATGTAAACCTCAATATTTCGTCCAATTTGAGAAGCAAATGCCTTGTTTACTAATCTTTGATATGTTACCCAGCACTTTTGAGACCAAAAGGCATGACCCGAAAAAATGCAATCCTTGGTCAGTTATGAACGTAGTACTTTCTTGATCCTTCAGATTCATTTGGATATTTTGGACACGCTTTATTTAGATCTGTAAAATCAACACACATCCTCAATTTTTAGTTCTTTTTTTATGAGCATTGGATTCGCAATCCACAATGGGTATTGTGTTTCCCGTATATGTTTGAGCTTGGATAAACGATCCACTTCAGCCAAAATTGCCTCTGATTGTTTTACATAGAAATTCTCATCTTTTGAATAATGGGCATGACCTTCGGATTTAAAGCCAAGCTATAATATATTACATCGGACGGAACCCCTACAACATCCTCGGTGTTCCAAGAAAAATTGTCATACAAATACTTCAACATTTGGTAACGTAAAGTAGCTGATAATAATGTCCATATTCGATAAGTTTCCCATTAGGAAACATATACTCCTCCACACCTTCTGATAAACTCCTCCTAGAATCGGCACTCTGAAATGGGATAGGGATAACTTTGCAACCAGGAACCCAAAAGGATTCAAGGATCAAAGGATGTGGATCGATAGGTCACATAAAGGTGGTGGAAAGGCCTTTGATATTCCAACTGATCTTCCTTTGGATATGACGCACCAAATGAAGAACAGGTTTTCTTGTGGATATTACACACCAACAAGAGAAGAGTAAAACCTAAGAAGTTTTTTTAGAATCAAAGATAGTCTAACCATTAGAATTCTGAGTACATAGTTTTTATAGGAGAAAGAACTAGCCTTGAACACAATTAAGGCTGTTCTTGGAAACATAATGCATGCCTCTAAAACAATTAAGGCTTTTCTTGGAAACAAAATGCTTTAATATTGAAAATACAAAGTATTAATGATATAAGCTGGAAATCAGACCCTTCCCTCCTCCAAGGACGTGGCTTTTGGTGTAGTTGGGCCTTGAGCTTTTATTTCAACAAATGGGCAATGGTGAAGTGAAACAATTGCCTCATTAAAAACCTTGTCAAGAAAACCCATTGGGACAAAACTTGAACAAGGGAAAAAGAGTACAATCGAGACACTTTCTCATTTGTTGAAATCAATTAGCTTGAATCAAGACCAAAGTGGTTTGACAAGCTTTTCCACCATACTTGATGTTTTGATCACGTGGATTCTCTAGTTGATTAAGCAATCCTCCAACATCTTTGTTAAATTTTTTTGCTCTTAATCGAGTTGTTGGACCAGTCGGTAAAATAAGAATATCTTCAACTTCAAGCTCATCTTCTTTTTCAAGTTGTTCATCTGGTTCTTGCACATTTCCATGTTCTAAGCTCCTTGTGTCATCTAGGATCACATCATCCTCTCCCACTTGAAAAGGATTTGACCTCAAATCCATTTCATCTGCGATAAAAGGAACCAAATCAGAAACATTAAAGGTAGGACTCACTTTATACTTACCTCGTAGGTCAAGTTGATACGCATTATTGTTGATCTTTTTTGTTACTTCAAATGGTCCATCAATTCTAGGCATCAATTTTGACTTCCTCTCTTCTGGAAATCTTTCCTTTCTTAAGTGCACCCATACTTGAACTCCAAAACAGTTATTATTTCTAGTATTTGATTCATCTGATCCTCCACGTTAGATTTTTCACATTGTTCATTTCTTTAAATATCATCTCAATTTTGTTTTGTAACTAAGACTGATTCAAGCGCTTCGTTTTCCATCAAGATTGCGGGTTAGTCTAGATTTTAGGATCCATCGTAATTTAATAGTAAATTTTTGTGATTTTAGATTTGTTATCTAGGCACCTTACTTTCTTCCACTGTAGTCACTAATGATAAGTGTTGTAGGAATATGAGAAATAAAAAACATTATCTAGAGTAATTCGTAAAGAAACTATAGTTCAAATTGCTAGAGAGAGAAAGTAATCAAGAACTCTTATAAGTCAAAATGTCAATCAATCTTATTTCCAAATTCCACTGTATATTTATAAGCATAGATGGTTGTAAGTAACAGATTCAGTTACAAGTTAGGATTTCTCACCCCACTTTTATACTTAGTACAAACATATTTACAACAAATTACATTCTCATTCTATGATATTTACATTATGTATTAAATATATCCTTTAACTATAAAATAATCAAATTACGACACTTTTAATAATTGTGTTCACTCCTCAATTACTTATATCCTTATTAGTTGCCCCATTAGTCCTTGCAAAGACTTATGAGGAATGACTAACTCTTATTATGGGAACGAATACAAGTGGTAAAGAATACCACAACTGTACCATCACGTAAATGTTGAAAAACCATGTGGAATAAAAAAAATGATCACATGATTCCGACACCCGAACCCAAAAGTTACAGACTTGCAAAGGTTTGAAGCGGCGATATTAGGAAAAAACTAAACTCTTATTATGGGAACGAACAGAAGGGTTAAAAAATAAAATAACCATTCTATCACGTAAAATCAAATTATATCTACATCTGAACCCAAATTTGAGGACTTCTAAAGGTTTGAAACTACTATGTTAAAAACAAAACGAAATACAAGTTGTCCAAATTTTTGGGAATGGATCGAATGGTTAAAAGAAACGGGGACTATATCATCGCGTAGATGTCCAAAAAAGGTTTTGAATTAAAAACAAATCAGTTTATTTTGACATCCGAACCAAAAGTTACTTACTTGCAAAGCTTTAAAGCTACAATATTTAGAAAAACCGAAATACAAGCTGTTTGGATTTATGAGAACGAATTGAAGTGTTAAAAAAATACATGTACTGTACCATCATGCATATGTCAAAACAATCATGTGGAATAAAAATAATCACATGATTCCGACATCCGAACCCAAAATTATGGACTTGCAAAGGTTTTAAGCTACCGTATTAGTAAGAAACCAAAATAGAAAATGTATATATTTTCTCGTAACGAATCGAAAGGTTAAAAAATACCAGAACCATACCAACACGTAGATGTCAAAAATTTGTATGGAATAAATAAAAATCACATGATACTGACATTCGAACCCAAAGTTACGGACTTTTAAAGGTTTGGAGCAATAGTATTAGAAAAGAAAACTGAAATACAAGTTGTCCGGATTTATGGGAATGAACCGAAAGGTTAAAATAATACATGAACCATACGATCAGCTAAATGTTAAAAATCATGTGGAATGAAAAACAAATCACATTATTTTGACATCCGAACACAATGTTACAGACTTGCAAAGGTTTGAAACTACGATATTAGAAAAAACTCGAAATAAAAGTTTCCCGGATTTATAAGAACGAACGGAAGGGTTCAAAAATTACTGGAACCATACAATCACGTAGATGCCAAAATATTATGTGGAATTAAAAAATAAATCACATGATTTCATCCAAACCCAAAGTTACGGACTTGCAAAGATTTGAAGCTACAATAGTAGAAAAAACTCAAAATACAAGATGTCTAGAATTATGACAATGAATTGAAGGGTTCAAAAATATTTGAACCTTACCATCACATAAATGTTAAAAAATCATGTGGACTAACATAAATCACATGATTCTAACATTAGAACCCAAAGTTATAGACTTGCAAAGGATTGAAGCTATGGTATTTGAAAGAAACCGAAATACAAGTTGTTCGTATTTATCAGAATGAAAGGAAGGGTTAAAAATACTGGAACCGTACCATCACATAAATGTCCAAAAATAATATGGAATTAAAAAAAAGATACATGATGCTGACATCTGAACCTAAAGTTACGGACTTGCAAAGGGTTGAAGTTATAGTATTAGAAAAAAAAACGTTCATCTATTGATTGATCTCTGACATAAACGTGCATGCCTTCCAGAGTTATTTTTGAGCGATTAGATGTGTCGTAAAACTCTTGCACTTCCCAACACGTGTGCACTTCAAATCATAGGTGGAATGACTACATAACTTTTTATATTTCCTAGGCATCCGTCACCTAAAAAAAAATTCATTTACTTGGACCCTCGTGAACGTTGGAAGCCCAAAGCTTTATCAATAAATACTCAAGAACTTCCCAATTGGCAGTTGTTTGTTTTCATAACTTTATAGATAGAAATGCACCTTGTAGAGAAAGAAAAAGAAAAAGATTTATCTGTGATTTCTTAAAATATCCATCTAAGTGTTTTTTTCTACTGTTCATGCCTAAAATATTTACCATCATATATAGGTTTTCCATAAATTAGAGAGCCGAATAAAGAAAATATGTTGGTTTAGACGAGAAGTCTAAACGACTGCATATTGTTAAAACCACGTACTACTGTTTGTGGCCTCAAGTCAAGAACTGATCCAAGGGGGCAGAAACTACAAACATTAGTGATCCATCCATCCCTACTACCACTCAGCCCCCTGTCAGTCTTGTCCAATACACGATAAGGGTGACCTAAGCCCTTCAAAAAAATTAGTGCTTGAATCATAATTCATTCCGATGGATGACCAACTATATGACACTGAGAAAGATAAAAGCAATGGCTTGAAGAGGAGACAGTCCCCCGAACCTGTGCAGAAGAGGTATGCAAAAGTTAAAAATGTTTCAAATCCCTAACTTCTAAAATTTTAATCACTCCTTAGCACACTCCAAAAACAACTCCGCAAAATATCCATAAGCAACACCGTGGTCGGTGGTTGTAAACGTTGTAACACCTATTATAAACCCGTAGAGACGCAGTCCCTCGAACAACTTAGGAAAATGAATTCTAAATAATTGGTCGATGAGGTCGAAGGAAATCCAATTTTCGCTTCATCTTCCCAGACCAGAGCTACTGCACAAACCAAGGTGCCAGCCCTCTAAGACAGAGTTAATGTGGGTAATATTGCACCAAATAAAAAACCCAAGTCGAAGAAGAAGAAGACGACATCGAATTGCTCTCAAACATAAAGGCTATCCTCGGAAACAAATTGCGAGAAGTTGAAAATAAAAATCTGGTGGCTTTGTACAAGGTAAAGTACTATTACTACCAAGCTTCCGAGGAAGTAAAGCTTCGAGACGGATGGGGGTAACTTAATAACAATCCAATTTCCCAAAGCTTGGAGAGACTTCTCTATATGTTCGGGACATTGAGGTGATCGTCTACTCGGAAATTCTGAACTGAGGTCTGTGGTTCCCTCTAGACCCCGCTTTGGTGAAATATTTCAAACTGATAAACCTATGTCCAATTCAAGGATTTTTGAACAGGAGTTTCACTCTGATGGCCTGCATAATGACTGTTACGATATCCGGGAGCGGTTTCTGGATGAAGCAATTCGTCGGGTTAACCGACGTAGCCAAGAACCCCCATTTCCCTTTTTACTCCCTGATTCTGAGAAATAAATTCAAGATTATATCCTTGAGGCCGACAAAAATGAAAGCAAAGGTTTTTCATTAGGAATTTGGAGAACGTATTGGGTGAATTGAGCAACCCTCAATGAGATTTAGAGCCATCGGAAACCTCCCACCCAATAGCAACAACAACATGCTACAATAGAAATAGAAGATGAAGATGATGACATGCCTAATTAGAAAGATGAACCTCCAGATCCTTTGTTTCATCGAAATCAAAGAAGAGTTCCTCTTCAAAGAGGAAGAGCAAGAGAAAAATGACAAATAAGGCCTAAAAATGTAGAGGTAAATCTAACACCTTCCATGTTTGTTGGAAAATCAGATCCTAATCCCTACATGGATTGGGAAAAGATAACAGACTATATCTTTGAGTATAATATAATGAGAAAATGAAGCTTGCCCTAGTTGTTGCGCATTTTTCATGGAGTACTCTTATTTGGTGGGACAAAGAAGTCAAAGAAAGTAAGAGGCAACGTTTCAGACCCATATACCATTAGGAATACATGACCTTTCTTTTAAGGCGTAGGTTTGTACTCACTCATTACCACCGTGACTCCGAAAACGTTTTAAGGAGTTGTCACAGGAAATCATGACTGTTGAGGAGTATTTTGATGAGTTTGAACATCTCAAAAATTATTTGGAACCATAAGAGTTTGATGACGCATTAATGAAACAATTTATAGATGGTTTGCAAGAACGTATTGCAAGAGAGGTCGAAAGGGAACAATACACTGAGTTGTATGAGTTATTCCACATTGTTTCCCAGATTGACAATCAACTCAAGCGCAAAAACATTACCTTTAGTCATACTCGAAGTACACAGCCGTGGACTTCAAGAAACAACAAACCTATGGATGAAAAAGAATTGGTGGAGACTAATGCAAAACTCAAGGAAAAGATAATTGAAGTCCAAAAAATAACACAAATAGAAGATTTGGTAATTAAATCAACCCATAATTTATCTTTTAATGTTGTTTTTATGGAAATTATAATAGATTTTACCCACAATGATTTGACAAAACTTGTCGAAGATTTTCTCCATTTTACAGGGACTGTTCCGCGTATGGACATGTCTTCCACGCATAATAAAGATAAGAATTTTGATGATTATATTCTAGAAGAAATACATCACTATTTACCACCGATTCGTCGCATTGAGCATCTGATTGAATTGGTGCCAGAAGCTTTAATTCCTAATATACCAACTTATAAAACGAATCTAGATAAGACGAAAGAACTGCAAAAGAAATACAGTAAGCTGAAGAGAAGAGAAACACCCAGAAAAGCAAGATCCAATTTGTTGTTCCAGTTCTAGAAGTTACTAATCAACCTAATTGTTCTTTAAAAAATCTTATGGTTCGGAAATTACTTGGAGAGAAACTAATACGACATTTTGCAGTTGCAAAAATGTCAAATAAGAAGCTCACATGGCGTCGAAAGTCCACTCGTGATATGGAACGTATACTTGAACTCATACTTTACACATGAAATCTTGAGGACAACCTTTTTCTTGAAGAGTATAGAATGATATGGGACCATAAATCAACTCTAATTCATTTCAGAAATAACATGCCATTTTATACATGATAAGAGCTCAAAAAAGCATTTAAAGTGCTTCTAGAAGACCTGCTCAAAAGAATATACGAAAATGAAGCTCTAGATCTTTAAATGCTATATTTTAGGTATTTGGTTAGGATATGTTTTGATTTACTAGGTGTTATGTTTAGTTTATTGTGATATATCTTAATTTACTAACGTTTAGCTAGTTGTTACAATATTTTTCAAATTTACTAGCTGTTAATATATATTTTTATTTGCCATTTTTTTAGTCTAGTTTTTAGGATTTTCAGTTCTAGTTTCCCTTATAAAAGTTGTAATCTCCATTGGAGAGATCAGAATTAAAAAAGTGAAAATTATCAATCAAAAAACGAGTTTTTACTCAAAAATTTGTCTGGGGCAAATTTATCTGTAAACTATTCTTGTGAGAAGTGAGTTTAGTTGATCATTTATTCTGATTTATCCGAGATAAATTCAATTTAGATTCGACCTATCAAAGGCTTTCCATCACCTTGTGGCGCATCTCGATCCATCATCTATCTACCATCACTTTCCATTTGATTTTGTTTATGAGTGTTCTCCGAACAGCAACGAGTCAAACAAACACTACATCCACCGCCATACATATCATTTGATTTCGTTTGTGAGTGTTCTCCGAAGAACAACGAGTCAAACCAACACTCCATCCACCACAATACATATTATTTGAATATGTTAAAGTTAAGAGTGTTCTCTGAACAACAACTTGTACAGTTAAACCGCTTTCGTGCTTACATCATCTGGTATTTGAGCTGAAAGACTTGTTATCAAAGTTGAGTCTTTTTCACTCTAACCTAGGGTTAGGATTTATATCTGCTCTTTATCGTTGTTTTTTTCTTTTAATTTCTGCCACGCCATCAATGATGATGATGATGATGAAGATGAAGATGAAGATGAAGATGAAGATGATGATGATGATGATGATAATGATGATGATGATGACGATGACGATGACGATGATGATGCCGATGCCGATGCTGATAGTGATGATGATGATGATGATGATGATGATGACGATGTTGATGATGCCGATGGTAATGATGATGATGATGATGACGAGGATGATGATAACGACGACGATGATAATGATGATGATGGTGATGATGATGATGATGATGATGATGATGATGATGACGATGATGATAATGACGATGATGATAATAACAACAACAACAATTATTATAACAATAAACGTAATATTTCACAAACCATATAAAACACGCAACCCACATAATAACGCTAACAACACCCAACACTCAACAATTTATTACACTTCACACAAAATACTCACATAATATTAATAATAATAATAATAATAATAATAGATACACGACCTATATAAAATAATTTATAGATGTACCAAGGATTGATCTATGAATAGAGCATGTGCGAAGGACCCTTGTTCCGATTCCAAGAATAGGTCCGCTGGCAGATTTAACTTCGGGAGCAAATTGTTATCGTTTATGGATGTCTACGCAGGTTATAACCAGATTCATATGGACCTGAGGGACCAAGAAATCACTTCATATAACTGGAAAGGGTCTATATTGTTACAAAGTAATATCGTTTGGGTTAAATAATCTCAGGGATACATACCAACAGTTGGTGAACAAGGCCTTTAAGAATCAGATCGGATGCAATGTTGAGGTTTATATCAATGATATGATAGTAAAGAGTGTCCACTATTAAGACCATTTCTCTGACCTGAAAGAAATATTTAGCAACTTAAAAGCTATAAACTAAAAATTAAACCAGAGAAGTATACATTCGGGATACGATCCGGGAAGTTCTTGGGATATATAGTCAGTGATAAAAGGATAAAAGTCGACTCAGGTGAGTTAAATTCTTTGAAAATTGTTGATCCACCAAGATCCATTAAAGAGGTGCATATATTGACTAGAAGGTTGAAGGCCCTTAATATATTCATATCTAGGTCTTCGAGCAAATGTGCTCCTTTCTTTCAAGTTTTGAGACAAGTTAATTATTTCAATTAGACTCTGGAATGCAACAAAACGTTTATCAAAATCAAAGAGTACTTATATTTTTATAAGATCTTAACATATCCAAGCACGAGAGAAAAACTATTCAATTCACATCGGTGTATGATTATGACGTCAACATAGTGTTATTACGAGAAGTTGGTAATTTTCTTCGACTCGTATACTATTTGATCAAGAGTCTCCTAGAAGCTCAAAAAAGATATTTAAAATTAAAAAAACCCGCTCTCGCTCTAGTAACTGCAACAAATAAAACGAGGTCTTATTTTAAAGCATACTTTATTGTAGTTCAAGCATCATTCCCTATGGAAAAAGTGTGTTACGAAATCTCGATGCGTTGGGGAAAATAACAAAGTGGTTGGTAGAGTTGGGAGACTATAAAGGCCCAAACGTTTGCTAATTGGTTGGTTGTGTTTCACTCTGGACGACTAGATATGGAAACAGATCATAAAAAGGTAAAAGAGGATACAATTATTGGGACGATGGTGGTTCAAGGACTTCGGGTTTTGGGGTAGGGATTCAGTAGATAGCTCTAATGGGAGAAGAAATGTTATCAAGTGATTTGTTTTGGCTATGAAGCTGCTTTGGCAGGGTTACAACTCACACAGATTTCCAGTGCTAAAAATGTTTGTTTGGTACGTGACTTACAAATTTTAGTGAATCATGTTTCGGGATAATGTGCGTACAACAAGGATCACTTGGTAAAATACTTAAAGGCTCTGAGAGGGTTAGCAATGCTATTTGAAAGTGTCAAATACGAACATGTACATAGTGCTGAAAATTGTGTTGCTGACACTTTGACAATCACAACATATTCCGAAAGATACCCGTGGATACTCACGCAAGAGAGGCCATCACTGAAAAGGAATTATTAGTAGATCTTTAATTCAAATGATGCCTTCCAAATTTCAACAAGTAAAGAGAAAGATTGGAGGCATGATATACAAGAATTTTTAGTTAATGAGGTTCTACCGACCGAAAAATCGTTAGTGATGAAGTTGCGATTTAAGGCGCACGGGTTTACAGTCCTTGGAGATATTATGCACAAGAATTCATTGAGTAGACTTTGTTGTGTTTCCTTGGAGAAAATGGATCATAAATAATATTTCTCAAGTTGCATGATGGGGAAGGATCAACACATTATGGGTACAAAACACTTACAATGAGAGTTATACTGGCGGGATATTACTGGTCATCAAGAGCTAGTCAAAAGATGTGATACTTGCCAGTGATTCGCCAATACAATACATATTCTTGCAGTACTAATCAAATCCATATTTGAAGTATTATGTTTTGACCGCTGAAGTATTATTTGGTCGGACCATTACCTATGGCATCCGACGGACGACAAACGATAATAGCTACAGTGGATTATTTCTCCAACTAGGTAGAAGCCTAACAATTGTCTGGGACGAAGGCAAAAAGATGTGATCAAATTCATCATATCTAACATATGATATCGTTTTGGTATTCCAAGGAGATTGACGAAAGATAATGGTCTACAATTCGATAACAAGAACGTGAGAGATTTTTGTTCTTCTTGTGGCATACATCAGTGTTTCTCATCACTTTTTCACTCGTAAACCAATGGGTGATTTGACGTAACAAACAAAACCATCCTCGACGGCCTAAAAATAATTTGGAAGGTAAAGTATAAAAGTGGCCAAATTATGTCTAAAAAGTACAATGGGCCTATTGAACCACTCCTCGAATTGAGATCCATAAGTCACTCATTGCGACCCAGGACTCAACTTTTGTATTGGTCTATGGGATAGATGTGGTAGCACCATCTGAAGCTACTTTACCCTATTATCACTTTAAGAATTACCCCGAAAAAACAACGATGAGCAAAGGCGAATCGAACTAGATTTGATTGAGGAAAAATGATGTGAATACATTTAAACTCTATACTTTGATGAGAATCCCGTACGTGAAAAGGATTAGACAAATATATTTTAAGTTGGAAGATAAGATGTTGAGAAGGGTTTTCTTGCACACTAAAGAAAAATGGCTTGGTAAGTTAGGCCCAAATTGGGAAGTTCCGTCTATGTTAACCGAAAGGGTGAAGCTCGAAACTTACCAGTTGGAAGGCCATGGGAGACAGCCACTTCGAAATCCATGGAATATAACATTCAAAATTATATTTAGAGTAAATATGAACAAACTATACAAATTTTCTTTCGAATCGTGTAATGATCCAGTGACATACTACTACCATGGCGGCACATGAAGGTTTTAACGAGGTGCCCACATAGGCGGCTACTATATACAACATTTTCACTTTTTATATCTTTTGTAGGATTCAGAGATGATTTTTGTACTTTTGGATCTGAGGGATCTTCCAACTTCGGTTGGCAACATTTTTATATTTTGGATCTAAGAGATCTTCCAACTTTAGTTGGTCAATAATTTTTATATTTTTGGATCCGAAGGATCTTTTAACTTTGGTTGGTCAACAAATTTTATATTTTGGATCCGAGGGATCTTTCAACTTCGGATGGTCAATAACTTTTATACTTTCAGATTTAAAGGATCTTCCACCTTCGGTTAGTTAACTGTTTTTATATTTTTGCAGTTCGATAATACATAAGGCATTTGGGTTATCTTTGTATTAAAAACTAGTCACTTTCATTGAAGAAAGAAAACTGAAGTCTTAATCTAAAGATAGACAAAAATGAGACACAACAAAAACATTCTGAGTACAAAACGCCTTGATTAAAGGACTTCCAAAACAAAAAAGGAAAAAAAGGATGGTCATTACTCTGAAGCTTCAGCATCACTGTCAGTAAGGACTACGCCTGAATAACCTTTGCAGTCTCCTTCCTCAGATTATTCATTTGATTCTTTATTCGATTTTTTATCTAATGATCCCTCGTTGCTTCGACTATCATCTTCGTACAAAATGTTCGGAGGATGATCCACATCGGGAATTACTTTCCAGTACAAGCCTAATTTCAAATCAGGGAACCTTTTGTGAAGGTCGAGAATTGGCAGAGATTTGGCCCCAGTTTTTTAGTCGGCTAACGTTTTCAAGGAGCCTTGAGCATAGGATTTCACAACGGCCGCTTTATCTTTTTCAGCTTGCGCTTTAAAGGTACTTAAGGCAGCAGCTCAGTCTTCCTTATATTTAGCTTTAAATCAAGTGAGCTTTTGAATAGCTTTATCTCTTACCCTCTCGGCTTTTACAACGACTGCATCTAGCTCATCTCCTCTTTTAAAGTGAAGGTCCATAATGAATTTGTATTCTCTATCTTGCGCTTGCATCTCCTTATATTAAAAATTAAGTTCTTTTCGATGAGTTTTCCCATTTTTCAAGATCTCTTGGAGTAGTACGAGCTCATATTTTAGCTTTGTTGTCAAGGAAATGATGATCCGAGGATAATCGATTAACCACCTCGACTAGTTGTTTCGAAACCTTGTTATTTTCCTCAAGCTCTGATATCCATAATTTTTCTCTTTTTTTGCCACTGGTTTGACCTTTTAACTTGGACACGGTTTTTCTCTATTTCAAGACCCGGGTGATTTTATTTTCCTTATCAATTGTCAGGTTGGCATCAACCACCTCGGTCACTTGTTCGATTTTAGTGGCATCAATCTTGGGTTTTTTATAGCAAGCCCTCCTGTAATTTCTTTCTTCATCTTGTGATTGGGAATCATCTTCAATATAAACAGAGCAAATTACCTTTGCACGTCCATGTCTTTGGAAGTCGCCTTGGGTTATTTTTCTTCAAATGAGACCGACCATTTTTCCAAGCGCCGCTAATAAAGAATTTTTTTGTTCCCAGGTTTTGATTGCCTCGAGCAGATTGTTAACAATATTATAGTTATTTCCAAGGATGACTTAGAAGAATGGAGTTGGGGATTCTTGTATAGTGTGGTGATAGAACGAACTCTTCTATCGATATTGGAATTTTGGAAAAGTATGAGGTCATGATGCAGGATATTATTGTGAACTAGGCGTTAGGACAGGCTTGGCTGGGATGCAACCCTACTAGTTCAAAGTTCCGGGTAATTGAAGGGTCCATGGGCAAACGAAGCCCCCAATTTAAGACTTCGAGAAAAACTACTAGCTCATGCTTTCTTACGGAGAGTGGTGTTTCTCTGGTGCTAGGAAGGCGTATGGAAATAGATTTTGGGATCCCCCAACGTGTCGTCTGATCTGGGCCTTCATCTTCCGCATAATGATGGTGCTTGCAAGTGTATAACTAGATAAGATATTTTGTCGAGACCACAAAGGTTATTCTCGAAAACCTTAGATATCTCTGAGGAGCGCGCTTTATCATGTCATTCTCTGGAAGGTCTTAATCAGCAGTTGGTTCTTTACCCTCCGTTTGGTTTTTGATGTCTTCGAGCTCCTCAACCAAGTTCCTCGGAGTGTTGAAGGAAGATTTTTCAACCCCGAGCCTAGCGGTTGTGTTGGGAATGGGCTGTTGAGCAGCATGGATTGGCTTAACTCCTTCATTCGTCCCCTCAGACTTCGTTAATCCCTTGGGGAATGGGGGAGTATTAAAGGATACTTTGATATGTTGTGAATTACCCTTGGGAAAATCTTCGGAGTCGGAATCGCCTATCAGTAGAAAACACGATTTCCAAAAGGTTCCTTATAACGAGCTTCGAGTAAAAACTTGGGTGTCTGCGGTAAAAGATTTGGGAGCTTAAGGTAAAGATTGGGACGCTGGTGAGGTTTTGGCAGTTTTGAAAGCTTTAGATTTCTTGGGTAAGGGTTTTGTGTTTTCTGGTAAAGATCATACCAGACCGGAGGCAGACGATGGGGCTACTTCAGGCTGTTTCTTGTTTAGGTCAAAGTTACCATATGTGAAAACGGGGTGATTGTTTTAAGTGAGTCGTCTATTATCCCCGCAACTCTCCTTTCCTTGGCTCTAGTAGCTATCAAAAACCAATCAAGAGCGTTAAACTTGGTTAGCATAAAGAATAGGCACTTCGGAGGTGGTTGTCGCAACGATGAAGACTTTCTCTCTCAAAAAATTGGGGGTAGGTTTACACTCTCTCTCTAGAAATATTTTGATGAAGAATACATGTGGAAGCGGAAGAGACGTTATCATATGGGAGAACAATAGTCTCAGTACCAAATTCTCAAGAAACCTAGCCCGAGTATTATTACGACACATGTAAGGGGTTGTGCAAACACAATATTAACTAATAATTTGTATCGGTACCAAACATATCCGACCCGACGTTCCACAACGCTTACTTCGATATCTTTAGCTAAATTATCTGGGTATGTGTCACGCATTAATCTGAAGCAGTACCAATACTAGTCACTAGTACTTCCTCAGAGTTTCATAAAAACTAAGGAGGCTACTAATAAGGGTGTGATTTATCCGAACCACAGACCGGATCGACAAGATATTATCCTAATTTTATTTTTTATATCTATGATAGAACAATCTCAACAACTCGGTCACATTGAGAATATATTATGCAAGCAACAAATAGGTCAACATATGGCCTTTAAACTTACTGTCATTACTATATAACGCAATATTTATCTTTTGGAAGGATGAACGATTATTATTATATTAAACCCTTAGAACAACATTTCTATAAAAACAAACTCACGTGGTTTTCTCTCTAAATCATACTCCGATATAATTTTAGGCTTAACACCACTCTGAATATTTATGGAACTCCTCGACAATTCAATTATTTGAGATTTTGGTGAATGTGGTTTGGCATATTTTCTTATAAATTTAAAAGTGTGGGATGAAAAATATATATAATTAATTATTCAAAATAATCATAATTTAAAACCTAGTATTTTAGTTAGATTGAAGGGAGATATTAGCGAACATCTAAAATACTATAAGAACTCCGATAATTTTGATTTTTTTATCCCATATAAGTTTTTACTATACTTTATTTTTCTAATTTTCTACTATCCCTTAATTTTAGATGGTTTGTGTATGTCGAATGTTTTACAAATTATATTAAATAATATTTTCATAAATTAATTTTAATATTAAAAATTTTAAGGTTGGATCATTTGAGTTAGGTATATATTTTTTCTCTTATTTCCAAAACCCATTTGACCTTTATTAATAAAACTTTAAAGTTACCGGGCTTGCATACAAGCTTTGAAGCTCTCACAGAAAACGGAAATGAAATAAAGACGCGTCATTGTCTTCAACCTAACACCATTCTTGACAAACCAAATCAGCCCATCATTAATTAAAAGTCTCCAAGTTCCTGAACTATTTCCATCGTCACAGCTTCATAGCTAAAAGCTTCAATTTATCAAACCCCTCAATTTCCTTTAGAGTACCTGATGTAACCTAATCCAATGCTCTCGAGGAAGATAATATCTTTTAAATGATTAGGAGCAGAATTGTGGTTGAATCTTAAGTTTTCTTTTACCTGCAACGTATGCTTAGTCACCCAATTTGCAGCCTCGTTATGCTCCCGGAATATATGTTTGATCGTCATTTCAGGGCTTATCAATTTCCTGCCGTAACTTAAGAGCGGATCCAAGAACCAGATTGACTTGCCGCTTCCAATCAGATATACCAGTGTGCTAGAATCCACTTCAATGTCTAACTTCGTAATGTTTAGAGTTTTGCATAAGAGTAACCCGTCAAATAGAGCTCTAGATTCTGCTACCATTGTTGAGTTCTTTCCATAAGTTCTCTTGAAACCTTCGATTATGGTGCCCTTATGATTTCTTATCACACCTCTGTCATTGGGCTTGCCTGATGCAGTGAAACTCCGCCAGTGTTCAAATTGTATAGATTGAGCTTAGAAGCAGACCATTTGCTGCACATTGCAATCCAAGGAGTATGCTATATTGATATCCTTCCCCCGAATGTTTTTTTAAAAGAAGATTCGAGTTGCTTAGCCCAATTATAATTCGAGTCACATAATCGATAAAAAATACTAGAGTTGTGTGAATTTTCTGATGCTTTTTCGGATTCCTTGCTTCCCAAATTGACCAAGCTATAATTACAAAAATAATCGATCTTATACCGCATAATATAGTCGAAGTGGTATATAATTAATTATATAACCATTTTATCATTTTATAGCAAACAATTTGATTTTAAAATTATTGTAAAAAAATTATTTAATGGGTTCAAAGTTCTATTTTGATCCTCCTGATATATATTAGTTGCATACTAAACATAAGTTTTATACATATTATTTATATTTATGGTCAATAGAGCTCCAAATGGTCGCTAGCTATAAATATAAAACATTACCCTACTTGAACAAAAAAAAAAGATTATCTTATATCAATTCTTTTCCTTCTCTAATAATCTTCTCTCTCTATATTAACTCTCTAACCAATACTTCTTTCTCTATATTAACTCTCTAACCAATTGGTATAAACCAAACCCGGATTCATCGCCACCAATTCGTAAAAACCAAACCCGGACTCATCACTGTTCAAGTCTGTACCCGAAAGTCAGTTTTCAAACTAAACTACATGTTATTCAGAGTCGCTTTTAGACCGAGCTACAATTCAATGTCTATTCAAAGAGCAACTAGCACACCTCCCCTCGAAAAATGACTATTCAAAAAGGTCGGCTCATAAAGCCTCTGATTATTCTGTCACTCCAACTTAGTTAGAAGGGATGGGATTCAATAAAATATGATTCATATATATAGAGGTGTCTAATGGTTCTGGAACCACGGTTCAAAGCTGACAACTTGCTTAAGAACTGGCGGTTTACCTGTGAAACTGGTCCCGCGGCAGGACTGCAACCCGACAGGACTGGCAACCCGGCAGGACTGCAACCAGTGGCGGATCCAGGAATCCAGGTCAGGAGGGGCTGAAGTATTACATAAATTAGATATGTTTTAATTTTTGTTTTCATTCACCTCGTACTTTTAATTTATTTTTTAATAATTTGTGTGGAAATATTAAAAAAATTAATCCTGACATTTTTATTGATTAAGAAAATCATGAATATTTATTGAAATTAAATATATATATATATATATATATATATATATATATATATATATATATATATATATATATATATATATATAAAATTATACATTTGATTTATGGGGCATATGTCTAAATAATCTTATGTTTATATATGAGTTAGTACCAGTGATAGCATTTATGTATAAAATCAAAAGGCTTCATACTAGTTGAGATATGTTCTTACTTATTTGTCATTGATCATTCTCATACCTATCCGACGTGGAAATTTGGTCGTACATAACAAATTCTACCACTTTTACCTCCCTTCAGTTGACTCACCTAATGCTCACTCTAATTAGGTTGTTTCATGATTCATATCTAAGTCATAAAGTTTTACAATGGATATATTTGCTCACTCTTATTAGAGCATCTTAGAAGTTCCTTAGCGACACTTCAATTAATCAAGTGATCACACTATCTTTATACACTCTAATAAAGTCACTACGTTTGATGAGCATGACTGATGGTTCATCATCTTCGACATCCAAGAATTTCATCCATATCACGTTTTCGTCTGGGTATGGAGCTCTAATACCAACTATTAGACCCAAATAATAGTATATCAACCACAAGCGAGATTAACTTCAAAACAACCAACCAAATAATAAAACAACCGATTTATTAACAAAATAAATCAACGGAAAATAAATCAACAACCAAAATATTTATATGAAAAGACCACTTCATTCTGAAGAGTAAAAGACCACGAGACTTATGAAGATTCCACCAAAAACACTTCTACTATTATGATAAGTTGAAGGTAAAAGTATATCCAATTCAATATAATAAATATCTACAACCCACCAACAATTTTACACATAATAAACTAACAAAAAAGAAACAAAAATGAATAATATTACAAAAACTACTCCACTATTCCAAAAATGATTTCTCCAGAACCGTAGCATCAAATAACAATCCAACCGGACATATTGAAGCTTTATATGTTCCAAACATGTTGTCCAAATTTCAGCCAAAACCGACACCGTTTGACCATTGATCAAACATTTTAAACATAACTTCTTTAAAAATTCCGAAAATAAAAATTTCCCCAATACTAATCTTCCTTAAGGCTTGGGGGGGCTCGCGCCCCCCCTAGCCCCATAGTAAATCCGCCGGTGACTGCAACCCGACAGGACTGCGAAACCACGGTTTATTTGTAAAAAACCGGCGGTTTATTGGTAAATATTATGCTGATTTTATTAATTTTAAAACCAAAATGTTATATTTAAAAAATATTGAGATATTGCATATTATTATAGAATTATTATTACATTTTTGTTAATATTAATTTGTTTTGGTTATTAATATTTTAAGTGTTGTAATTATTATATAGTCCAAATTTTTAAATATTACTTATGTTATTATCACATTTTGAATATTATTATTATGTTTTTAGATCTAATACAAACCAAAACTATATCTTATCATGTTAAAATATTACAAATTCTATGGTTATAATTTTAATATTACATTTTGAATTTTATTATTGTGATTTGGTTTTGAATATTACAAGTGTTATATATTATTTTTTAAACCAAAATCATATTTTATCATGCAAAAATATTACAAGTTATATTGTTATAATTTTAATATTAGATTTTAAATTTAATTATTGTGATTTGGTTTTAAATATTACAAGTGTTATTTACTATTTTTAAGTTATATTGTTATAATTTTAATATGACATTTTGAATTTTATTATTGTGATTAGGTTTTAAATATTACAAGTGTTATTTATTATTTTTAAGTTATATTGTTATAATTTTAATATTACATTTTGAATTTTATTATTGTGATTTGGTTTTAAATATTACAAGTGTTATTTATTATTTTTAAGTTATATTGTTATAATTTTAATATTACATTTTGAATTTTATTATTGTGATTTGGTTTTAAATATTACAAGTGTTATTTACTATTTTTAAGTTATATTGTTATAATTTTAATATTACATTTTGGAATATTATTATTGTGATTTGGTTTTAAATATTACAAATGTTATTTATTATTTTTTAAACCAAAATCATATTTTATCATGGTAAAAGATTACAAGTTATATTAAAATATTTTATATTACAAATGCTAAAATATTACAAGTCATATTAAAATATTTAATATTACAAATGCTAAAATATTACAAGTTATATTAAAATATTTAATATTACAATTGCTAAAATACATTTTTTAGTCTCTTGTCGCTAACCACTTTTTTAAGTCGCAAAACTTTCTCAACAGTAGCTGCAATTTGTAATGGATCTCCCAAAACTTGTCCTCGAGTCTCACGATTAACCTTACTTAACGCAGCAGCAATCAAATCGACCATCTTCGTCTTCGTACTAAAACTTTGTTTAGGAGCAACGGTCTTACTCTTAGTCTTGGTTATAGTTGGGTGTTTGACACTTCGTGTCACCTTGTCGACCATTTTAGAACTAAAATTTGGTTTGGCGGTCTTACTAACAGTCGTACGTGTAGTACTAACAAGTTTGAAGTTTCGCCTCTCCTTATCAGAAATTTTCATACTAAAATTTTGTTTGAGAGTCTTACTCATATTCGTAGGTTTAGTGGCACATTTGATGCGTCGTGTGATCGGATCCCTCTCGGGTGGAGGAGACATCATAAAAGAAGAAAATTCCGAAAAATTAGTTTTCGGAGTTGCTTGTCCTAACCTGTTGTTGAAGCCACAAGATGGCATTCGAAATAGGAAATAAGCACAAATAATAACTAATACAAACTAATAACAATTTTTTTTCGAAAAAAAAAATCTAACTATTTCGAAAACAGAAGTACGATATGTAAAATACAAAAGTTAAGTTTAATAACAAAATCTAGAACAAGTTGAGAGATTTAGAGAGTTTATAGTAGATTTAGAGAGTGTGTGAGGTTGGAGTTGGGGTCTCCTCTATTTATAGGGGAGACCCAATTTTTTTTTTTTTGAAAAAACCGATTTTTTTTTTCGTCCGGGGCATCCGGACGAAATGTCCGGATGCCCGAACCTGTAATTCGGACCATCCGGACCTGCGTCCGGATGCCCCGGATTCAAAAGGTAACAGCTAGTTTCTACTAGCCGTTACCTTTTGAATCGTGCGGACCATCCGCACGTCTGAGCGGATGGTCCGCACGGTGACGTCACGGATGACGTCACTTGCTGACGTCATCCGTGACTTCAAATATCAAAATTTATACTTCAAATGCTGTAAATTTGTAATCGAAATACAAGTAGATGTACTTATTTTATTTAATATCTACATAATATTAAATAAAATATCTTAAATACATAAATATAAATATATAATCAAACGTATCAAAATCAAATTACAATTATTTTTTTAAAATGTAATTGATGATTATAAAGTTTCGATTAAAATGATAACATATTTAAATTAAAATACATGAAATAGAATAATTAACTCGTGTATATGGTACATATCTCAATTATTGAATTTAGATTCAATTAACACTTACAAATTAATTTTAAATAACATTATAAAATATTCTGATAAACGGTTCTTAAATGGTTAAATGGTTAAATGGTTTGGCAGATGGTTTGAACTGGTAAACAGTTCTTAAATGGTTCGTCTGGTGGTTTGAACTGACAGTTTAACTGTGAAACTGTCCCATTAGGACTGCAACCTGGCAGGACCGCCAGACCGTCATGACCGCATAAGAGCAACCCGCCAGGACCGCAACCGCCAGGACCGCAACCCGTGGTTCTGATTTAAACGGTGCGGGTTGGTGCTGGTTCAACCCGTTTGACACCTCTACATATATAATGTATTAATATGCTTTAATCATTGATGGTAATCGCCAATTAATTGATAATTAATCATGAAATTTCAAATTATTACGAAGTAATCATACTAAATGTGATGTCAGTCGATCATCCAGATGACATTTTGTTGTATGCTTGGTAAACCACTTAGAGGTGAATTTTAGCAATAACTCTCAACTTAAATTCTTAAAGAGCAAAATCACATAAGTGGAGCGTTAGTTCATTAAAGAATTACAGACAGAAAACTTTGAATTTACAAAAAGGAAAGCAACGCAAAAAGGCTATTCACTGGCTATCGTTTCTGTCAAGCAAACTCAACAAGAAGCCGCTAACAATTCTTCGGGCTATGGGATTAGGGATACAACGACACAACCTTCCATCGATATAAGCTATAATGCCAGACAAAATAAATTTACTAACTCCCCATTTCCAAATAAATTTCCCCTTCTGATCTTTGCTCGGGGATATAGGGACAATTGCTTTAAGATCAACACCCTCTAGTTTGTTTGTTTTTGACTTGATGCTGGTGATAAACTTACCTGCGTGTTTCGTCAGCATACGGATTGCATAACAAACAAAAAGATGCTCACATAATGTGACCAAATTCACAAAGTTACTTCCTTTTTCAAGTATTCTGTACTATCCAGACCCTAACTTCAACGGCATTACAAAGCCAGGCCAGCATGGTAGAGCCTATTAGTGGTCTAGCCACAAGCAGTTAAAGGACTGCTTTTTTTGTCTAATCTATCACTAATCGCCATGATGCTAACAGGCAAAGCAAGTAAACTAAAATGTAGAAAGGAAAAAAGAAAAAGGAAAAAGTTTTCTTTCCAATATGTTTGGTCAGCAAAAAGTTTGGTTAGCCTGTTGGGATGAAGTTCAATGTGAAAAGACAATGCTTGAGAATAGATTTCACACTATGAAGGAGAAAAGCATAAACGCTTATTTGAGGGCTACACTTACACTTTCTCCTCGAAGATGACGTAAAGGACGGGAAGTCGAAGGATCTCCTTCTAACAATGCCTTGCTTACAAGAAATGCCTTTACACGATCTATAATCTCATTTATGAGAGAATTATTTGGAGGCAGGTTCTTTAGCAAGACCTGAGTGCATAGATTTGTTAGAAATAGCATAATTTTGTACAAGCTTAAGGATTAAAGCTAAAGCCTGTTAAATTTTATAGGATACTTGTCAGACGGTTTTCACTGAATCATTTCTAAGAAACTTTTATCTTTCAGAATGATACTTGTTGGTCACACATAGTATTTATTAGTAGTTCAAATTAAGCTTTCTGGATCATAAAATCTCACTCCACTACCTGATCATCAATTACTCTGACTCTAATATATTCTTGGTCGTACATCGTATCCAACATAGCTTGGAGGTATCCTTCAATATATAACTGCATTATTCAAGCTTAATAGTGAGCTGTAGTGAATAAAATATAACACTAGATGAACTGCTCAGTAATTTTAAAACATAAATCGAGAGAAGGATAGTAGTTTATATAGCTCAATCAGCTAAATCAGCAATAGTTCGGTCAGCAAACGACACAGCAGCAGTGTCACTACGCAATTAACTTTAAACTTTAAGATAGGTTGAAAAATAGTTGTATAAGTCTCGTGTAGAGGAGGCCGTACATTCAATTTTCACTTATAGAAATATAATAACAACGACATAATCAGAAAAATGGTAGGTAAGATTACCTCATCAACACCTGGAAGGCAATCGAGCTTGATTGTTCTATCTGGTCCACCTTCCATCAAAGCTGTACCCAAAAATGATGGCTCCATAGCAAGCTTTAGTACACCTTGGCGGAAACCACTCACCTTGGGAACAAAAGGAATAATAAAATATGTAAAGTATGCAGGTGAGAAATCCATTCCCCAGAACATTTGTGTTAGTTATGGAAAGATTAGAAGTTTTAATATTATATTACTCTTCCAGTTATGAATATCTCTTATTTGTATTTTGGGTTCTAGGTTTCCAATTCTAAGAGGACTAAGTTGTAAGCCTTATGGGCATATTATAGCAAGCTAACAATAAAATTATGTTCCTTTCAAACATGGTGTCAGTGCGCAGGTTTGCGTGTACCCGTTGAGAAAATTAATAATAAAATCACCATCCCATCTTTCCTTCGTTTTGAGCACATCTTTGTTTTGTTTCCCGTTCTCGTATGTGTTTCTGAGGTTGAGTCTGATCGTCTCTAGTTAGTTGGTTAGCTTCGGTCATTTCTAGGATGAGAACCGATTGATTGAAGTTTTGTTTTTTGTTTTTTTGTCTTTTTTGTCTTTTTGGTGTTTGGGGAATTGGGTCAGCTTTATGTGGTTTGGTGTGGGTTAGATTGGTATGGGTGATTAGTTTTGGATACAAGTTTAAATGTTCATGGGTTTAGATTTAGTTTGGATTGCTAAAAGTTGCAATATTTTATCAAGTTTGATTTGCTAAGTTTCATGACAATTTTACAAGTAGGACACTGCAAGAACAGATAATCAAAGATAACTTGAAAAGTACCATTCCATCAATACCACTTGTTTCTGCTCCCTTCAACACAGAGTCAGAGATTTCAGTTACAGCAGCAAAGAGCACATTCGACCCTGCTGCTCTCAACTACATTGAGGGAATTGTTAGTAGCTTTAATGAGATTACTGTATACTCAATTCACTTGTGAACTTACAGTTTTTCCCAAATCGCCGAAGTAACGTTGCGGGTGCCTTTGCTGATGATTTTGAAGGTACCTGAACTCAAAGAGCATGTCGATGTGCACGAATTATTTCAAAGCTTAGTCAATAGAAAACTTCGATTGAATGAATATTAGAAACAAAAGAAATTAAACAATCAATTACCTATAGTCAAACCGGGAATATTCATCAGTCCACGCGAGGGGTCAAAAAAGGCATCGAGAGAGGATGATGCCATATCATCAAACATAGATGCAAAAGCAGGAGGAAGTAAGGGGCTCCCTTTTGCAATGTAGATTGCTCTCATAGCATACCTGGTTGATGTCAAATGATTTGTGCAAGTACCATAGAGCTGAAAAGGATGCTAAACTGATAAAAAATAATGAAGAGCATAAAAAAGCAATCAGCTCACCATGAATAATGTTGTGCACATCTAAATAATAATTCACGAAATGTTATCAAAGCATGAGTAACCATGAGGCCATTCAGCTCAACAGACATATTTTTTATATGGGGCACCTACAAAATGATAATAAACAAGTGACATATACAATTATGCAAGAGAACTTAGACACTAACAAAAGCCATATCAAAAGTGATACTATATAAACAAGATTAACATTCGAATGCATTTATCGATGTAAATTATGTTGAAGTTAGCTTCACACCTTAACCACACTGTGTAATAGTGATCTCAGAGTTTCCTGGGATGTATTGTAGCTTGAATACGACTCTCCCGGAAGAAAATTAACAATAATCTGAAAACCATTCGAAGTAGGTCCCCTTAGTAGTATAACATAATATTTGGAAAATATCTTGGGATATGTAAAAGCAACATACCTTCACGGGATGGATTTCAAAATGATCAAAATAGAACTGCCGAACTCTCAGAATTGGAGTCACTAAGAGATGTTCTCCAAAATGGAACAAGTTTCATTAATGTCTCCTCGTCAAGGTTCAAATCAATTGGCTGTGTTTAACCAAATTACAGATCAGAACTGCTGTCACATGCCTGTGTGTTTTTACTTCACACCCAAGCAATTTATTATCCACTCCTTAGCAGTTTTACCAACCCAAAATATTATTGCAACAGCCACAAGAGAAATAATGCAATAGCCGTATGATAGATTTGGGAGAACTAAAAGTGTATACAGGGATGCTATAGAATTATACCTGCAAAACTACTGCTGAATATTTTACTTGCATAACATTGGAGCTGCACGAAGGTAAAACAACAACAAATTTGAATAGACAATCGTTTCTGTCATTAGAATCTGTTTGATGTCTACGAAGCATTGACGCAAACGGTGCTCCTGCCCACTTTTGTTCCATATGCAGTGACTACATCAATTTTAAAGTATCATTCCTTGACTAATACAGAATATCTAGGATTCGCAGGTCTTGTCAAGCAAGAACTCAAAATGAGTCACTAAATCATCAAATATAAGATTATTACCTGTATGCAAATCTGGTTATATTTCTGCTTGTCCGTCAGTATAGAGTCAAGATCGATATTGTCAACCCTTCCCACTAGGATTGGTGTAAAAGATGGCAATCTGTTCTCGATAATATCCTAAATCAAGACTACTAGATAACGAAAGTGGCACCTTGTACATAGGATCATGCTTCTATGGCTATATATTCCAAATTTCTAAATATAAGTACAGTGGAAACTCAAGTGAGGAGTTGGACCAAATGTTCCTAGCAATTCAAAGCTAAACAGTATGCAGAACCACGCTAGACTCTCCAACTAAAAACAATAAATCTCCGTTAACCTATTTTCCCTTCATTTGCGATTAATTAGATTAGAATGACTCAATTGCAAAATTAGCTTTCAATAAAGTGTACTTGACAAATAAAACAAAAAAGAAAAGTTTTCATGTCAGCAAACAACCAAAATTCCACTATACATTTTGATAGATGATATGTGTTTCACGCATCACTCAACATAATAAGCTTCTAAAAACATGATTATTATCTAGATAAGCTCATATAGCTGCTTTTCAAAAACACAAGACGGCTTTCAGCTCCCATATGCTACTGAGGTTTACCTTATTATTATAATTGCACAGAGCCTGTGGATGCATAATCCAAAATATCCACATTTAATTATAAAAAAAAAAAACGAAAAAAGTAAAGCCTCTTTACAGTATCCGGTGTCTTAGTAACGGTAAGTTTTATATAAAGGTATTTGTTATACTTTCTGACCAATACATGTTTTGACATCTTTGGCTGTTTAGTCCAATATAATAATATCTTATGATACCTAAATGTACATCTTTTTTAGCTTTTCCTTAACTAGCAACATGATGCATGTATTACCAGTTTAGATCAGCATCAAAGGGGTGCAACAGTTGACAACTTGTGTTTTCGATTCCCCTTTTTTTATATTCAAGTTCTTTATTGTAGTATTTGTTAAAATCAAATGACTTCAATGCATTTGACGAGTTCGAAGTATGGATAACTTTAATCCAACCAAGACATTTAAAGATAATCCATTTGAAGGCAACATAACCTTAATCTAACTAAACCATTCGAAGGTAATCCATTCGAAGGCAACATAACTTTAATCCAACTGAACCATTCGAAGGTAATCCATTCGAAGGAGACATAACTTTAATCCAACCAAGTCATTTGAAAGTAGTTCATTCAAAAGCAGCATAACTTTAATCCAACCAATCCATTCGAAGGCAACATAACTTTAATCCACCAAAGCCATTAGAAGGTAATCCATTCGAATGCAACATATCGTTAATCCACCAAAAACACTTTTAAAGGCAAATAATGATATATTGATTGGAATTCGGACACCTCATTTAAACATCCCCGCGGCACCAGGGTAGGAAATAGTATGCCCCTAATATTAACATTGAAGTAAAGCAAAATAAATATTTGCAATATAATATTAATTCTAAGTATAACCTTAGGTGTACAACATTCTGAAGGTGCTTCAAAAGGTTGTCTTCTTTGTCTACAAGCTTGAACGTTCCTTGCTTGATCCTTTCATATACGATGTATGGTCCTTCCCAATTTGGAGCCAACTTTCCTAACTTCTTTTCTATAGTGTGTAAAAATACTTTTCTTAACACTTTGTATCCGACTTGAAAATTACTTCTTGTTTTAGATGCAAACCTGCTCCTCACCAGGCTTTGGTAATGCACAGTTCTTAGATGAGCTTTCATTATTCTTGCCACAATTAAATCAAATTGAGCCCTTAGTGCTCTCTCATTATTCTGTTTGGAATAATTTTGAACTCCGAAAGAAGGAAGGGTAGCTTCTATAGGTGTAATTGCATCTGTTCCAGAAACTAGAGCGAATGGAGACTCCTTAGTGGCTGTGTGGGGAGTGGTTCGGTATACCCATAGTATTACTTGTAAGTAACTTGGCCATTTTCCAGCCGCTCCCTCCAAATTCATTTTCAAACTTGTTAAAATTGTTCAGTTTGCTACCTTAACTTCTCCATTGGTTTGAGGATGAAAATGAGAAGAGAAAAAATGTTAACTTCTTCTTGAAATACAAAATATTTCCATATCTTTACAAAGGCTAGACAATCTATTTAATTGCAGAATTAATTAATGTTTGGTTTACAAAATTATGTGTCAGTTTGTGCGGAATATCTAAAAGGTATTGTTTAGCATTTGTAAACTTCAAAAACGTTATCCTTAGACTTCCTTTTCTATATATTGGCGTTTTAATTCTGGCAAGCTTTAAAAAAAAAACTCTTCAAAAACTCAAACGTGATAAATCTGTAATCCAGTCATCTTCGAAAGCCAAAAGAATAATCAGACCAATCAACTATAAAACCAAAGAATATAAGTTTATACTTTTAGATTAATGGATAGATGTAGAAAGGTCACATGGAGCTGAAATAGTTGTTAACAACAAACGTAGACATCAATTAGGAGTAAACAAGCAGATAAAAAGACTTCCATTTTATACAAGTCACAACCGATATATATGAAAGATAGAAGTTGTCAAACCCAACTAAAATAACTATTGGACAACTCTGAATAAAAGTAATTCCATCCTTATTTTCTGTATTTATAAAGTCTAAAGTTTATAAAGCTAATAAATTTATTTTCTTAGCCCAGCCAATTGCAATTAAATATAAAGCAACGCAGCCTCCTATAGTCCCCCAAGTGGTTCCCCAGAACTTTATCGGTTTAGCTTCAAAGAGACTTATAGTAATGTTCATCCCAAACAATCCTACAACCACAATTCCTGCATTTATTATCATATTGGCAGTGCTAAGCATCACTCCCATCTGCAGCAGCTGATTCTGTTTGTCGTCTAGCATTATGTTTATAAAGTCTTCAGTGTCATCCACATATTCACTCATCTAAATATACATATATAGATGATCTGTAAATCAATATGTATATATCATAATACAAAACACTCGAGAAGAGAATATTACGCTCGATAGTTTTTGGAGGATTCCATCAACTTGTGCAAAATAGGCTTCCAAAAGCATCTCCAGCTCCTCGATATTGGGTTTAGCTACTGAGAATATTCCAGAATCGCTTTCAGACTTTGTTTCTTCGTTCCTGGAGTATTATAGTATAGATATAAATACATGTATATGTCAACTAATAATGTCACAGCAAAGAATTAAAGAGAACCTTTCATCATCTGCATCGAGGACATCATTGAGCAAATCTTCTCTGACCGACCCTTGATCCAGTGAGCGAACAGCAAGCTTTTCTGTTAAATACATTTCAGCCATATCATTGTCATCATCAAGCAAATGTTCAAGTTCATCTCTCACCTGTGTTAAGGACAATAACAAGTTACATATGAGGCCAAAAATCAAGATAACTATAATATTGATTTATTAAGACGTGAAATATGCATAGAATTCGTAGTGGAAGACTAAAATACAACTATGAGACGGCATATCTAACCTTCTGTACACGACCTGATAGTGCCACCAGGCGGCTTTTTATCTGTCTAACACGCTCAAGATTAAGGGTACTAATTTTAGAAGTAAGCTCATCCAAAGCTGGGTATGCCTCCTCCTCCAGTGTTTTAGTCTACCAAATATTCAAGTTCCATTCATTTGAGCACATTATCATACATGTTTACACATAAAATTATAGGACAACAATGAAAGACATCTATTCATGCAAAGTTTCATTTTAGAGAGCTAGAATATATCAAATAGTAATTTCAAATTTGTCAACAAGACTCTTAGGCGATTTTTCATAGTTATACAAGTACCTTAAACTTGGCTCAATTAATGAATCAAGGTCAAGTATTATGTTGGACTCATTTAACTAATTAAGGTAATCTCAAGCTTCTTAGGCTCACAAGCCCCTTAATAATATTACATATATAGATATCAATATATAACAATATTTTTGTTCTAATATATTAAGAGGTGCAATTTAATCTTCCGGTTCAGCTTCCAATTAGTCTTGTTTATTTTTATTTATGTTTTATATTCTAACAAAAAAAGTGAGAGATTAAACATTTGAATTTTGAAAGAAATCATATTGCGTTAACTTAATGTTCTTATTATTTTCGACATTCTTTTTTTTCCTTTAAGTAACCCTATAATAAATATGTCCAAAGCAGCTTAAGACATTTTTGTATGCATTAAATTAGATTTACCCGGTATGAACAAAAACGTTTAAAAAGGTTTTTGTTTTGTACAAATTCATTAGATGCAAAATATTCAAACTACTATACAGGCTTTAATATTTCAAACAAGCTGAGGTCAAGGCCCTAGATAATATTTTAAACAAGATTGAGCCCAGCGAAAAGTTGAGCTAACAAATTTTATCGAGCGGAGCTAAGTGTGGCTGGCTCGAGCTTGGCTCTGGTCATTTCGAGCTCTAGTGCTTTTCCCTTCAAGATTTGGCCTTAGACCACAAAAAATGACATCTAGAGCTTTTTGTTTCCACAAAAAGGATTCTTTGGAGATCCCAAATATCAGGGACCAGGATTTTCACAGCTAGTTGTGAAATCAGATAATAAATTGACAACTAACATTGCAGTGCTGTAAACAGAGATATATATATACCTCAGATTCAAGACATCTGCATGCAGACTCAAGACAAGTTTCAAGTGCTTTGAACTCAAATGGCACATCCTTTGAACCAATACTTCTCGTAGCCTCTGGACTGGCTTGCTTAAAAGTAGCAGCTCCAGTTCTCATCTCCATGCCATTGTTTTCTATTTTCTATTATCAGATCAAGCTAAAAAGTTGATCAAATAAATTCAAAGAAGATAAAAATAGCATCTCAAGCTAAGAAAATTTCTTTATACCAAACAATTTTTTTTAAATGCAAAAACTGATAGATATAAATCTAAGATATTCTTAGATTAAAAATAGAAGCTGTCCTTCTCATAAGGGATGTAGCCGAATTAAGTCACAGCTTTTGAGCAATCAACAAAATATTATTAGGCTGGCCGCAGCAGGTAGGGAAAAAAATTTCACAGAGCATGGCTCCGAGGCGGAAGTCTAAGTCCTACCAAACACGAAAATCATAATTTAAGACTTAACTTTTGGACTTAAATCACAATTGAACAGAGCAAGATATACCAACAAAATGGGTGTGGGCCGCTCCAACTCTAACCCTATGTTAATCAGACTCAACTAGTTTATGCTGAACATCCCTAAGTAGAGATCGATCCATAACTGAAATGTTTTAGACTGGAGCCAAACCGAGTTACAGCCTAGATTCGGTTTCATCACTACATAAAGTCCAAACTCATTTAAAGACACGAACAAAACAGTACTAAACAGCAATTCGCATGCTATTTATGGATATATATGGATAAATAGATAGAATGAGAGAGAGGGAGATAGAGAGAGACGGCGATAACCTGTTGAGTGATGCGATGCTGCAGATCGCTAACGAACCTGACAACGAGAGGATTAGTGGAATTAAGCATGAGAAGCTCGGTGGCGGTGATGATCGCCTTAATATGCTCAAGATTGATGACAATCGCTCGTTCTCTCCCCAAAATGGAGGAGGGATACGACAACACTGGATCCAGAGCCCTGAGATCTCTGGCCGGAAGTCCCGTCCGGCGCATAATGGAGTGTTTTCCTACGTCGTCGAGGCGCGTCTCCGCTGTCTCTGCGACGACTAGCCATGTCCGTATCCCGAGTCCCTTGACACGTTTGGGCTGTTGTTGGGCAGGTGGTTGAATATGCGCCATTGATGAGTGCTCTCTTTCTTCATCTGATCCGGGCTTAGGATGCCAAATTCACATTTTATATAGATATGATTTCCCTCTATTAGTAACTCTAATACGTACAGCCAAAATCTCTGATTTTGTGATTTTGATTTGATTTGATTCGCACTAATTTAGCGGAATAATTTAATTTTTTTTGACTTGTTTCTTTTTAGAATAATCCAAGTTCATTAAACTTGTTTAATTGAGGGGTTTATGCTAGGGACTCAACAGACTTGACAACTCGTGAAATTCGTTCCCGCCAAACAAGCCAGAATTATAGGGAAGGAGAGAGACTGGAATTCCTTTTTTACTTTATCTCGTGTCAACTTTGAAGAAGTACACACTTTTTAAGTGTCGTGGTCCCCTTACGTTTTGTGGATTTTCTTAGAAGAGTATTGGCTAATTTATCATTTGCCTCCATATAGTTATCTTTTAGATTATTACATAATCTAATCAAATATTTATAATTAAATTAAATACTTTATCTTTTATATAAAAAAATGTGGTTCCTTAAATTAAATACTTTATCTTTTATATAAAAAAATGTGGTTCCTTAGAAAAAAATATATAGTTATAGGGTTTGGCTAACAGGTGTCTATGGGCACAGAGTTTGGCTAACAGGTGTTTATGGGCACCGGTTAGTAACCATTTATTAGCATACCTTTTGCTAATTCTGATGTAATTTGATATGAGTAATTACTATCCGTATCTATATTTTATTTCGTTAACAAGATTACCCTTTCCACTAATGTTAGACCCATAAGTTTTGATTTAGGCAATAAATCAAATTAAATTTTAACGTAATTTTCAAAATGAAGTTTTAATACTAATAAATAAATGAATAAAGAAAGATATTAATCATCAAGGAAAATAGAATTTCCAAAATCAAGTTCTAATACTAATAAATAAATGAATTGATCGGGGAAATAGTAATTATAAAATAATTATTTTTATAATTTAAAAATTAAAATTAAAATCACCTATAAAATTTTGTACAGTGTTTATTTATATTCTAGCAGTTATTTATTTTTCAAATTTGATTTGGAAAACACTATTAACGTTATTTGTTTTACAAAACAAAATCTTAATTTCAAATAAAGAAACGGAAATAATGAACATTCAACTTCTTAAATAAAAAATATTTTAAAAAAAGATGTTTAAAAAATTAATTTGTTTGAAAAATGAAAATTTAACTGAATTTTTACAATGTTTAATTTAAAAAAGACAGATTTAAAAACTGATATTTTAAAATATTTGGAAACCTTATTTTTATATTTTTATTTAAAATTCCAAAGTAAATAACTTTCATAATATAGAACCTATAAATATTATTTACTAGTTATAAATTAATTTAACTGAAAATAATAATAATATCTTGTTTTAATTACCTTCACTTACCTAATTAATTATCGTATATTAACATTGAAAAGAACTGATATGGAACAAAAGGGTAAGGACGTCTTAAAAATTGTCTAATCTCTCATTATTATAATTACATAAAAAATGTGATTATTATAGAAAAAGTTAACATTCTCATTATTATAATTGCATAAAAAATGTAATTATTATAGAAAAATGCTTGTTAACCGGTGCCGATGATAAATATAAATATTTAAAACCACATGTTTAAATATACATATTTATTGATATTAATTATTGTAAATCAATTTATAAAAAATTGATAAGGTTGTATTTAGTATTGTATTAATATATTGGTTTATTAGCAAGTTCAACTATATATGTATCATTCAATGGAACCAAGATTGACGGTCCTTTGTAAGTTTTCTGACACACATTCATACTCTACCTTAATAATATTTATTATTATGGCAGGTTATTCTAAGTCTAGTCTAGAGCATGGTTATCTCTGTTTAGCTGCATTCAGAGTCTCCTTTTAGCTTCCTAGTTATGACCGTATGTTATCGTTTTTGTATTTTGACTTATATTGTATGTCATTCCTTTTTTATATGGTTGTTTTGATTAGTATCTCTATTTTGATTTCTCAAGTATTTCTGTATCTTCTGGGGTATGCCCCAAGTATTTGTATGAACAATTTATTTTAATTTAAAGTTTTTTACACAAAAAAAAACTATATACGTAATTTCACTCAAATATACAAGTTGACGAAGGAATTCTCATCGTCTCACATGGTCGAACAGAGGGAGAAATGGAAGAAGATACGTATAAACCTAAACTAGACAAGTGACGAGATAAAGAACGTGTGAAAGGATTGTGAAGGTTCCAGACCGAGCAAAGCTCTATTTCCGGGGGCCAACTAAGAAACACAGAGATACCGGGGACAGCAGAGCTCCATGTCCAATGGCCGACCGCGACGATCAAAATAACAAGGCTCCCGACAAAACAGAGCTCCATCATCACAAGCCTGCTATGAAGACCAAGACACCAAGGTCTCCTTAAAAACATCAAACAGATCAGAGCTCCACCTATAAGCACTGGTTAAAGGATATAGAGCCCCTTTGCCAAGCAGAGCTCCTTTGCTGAGCAGAGCTCCATTATAGTGCCCCATCAGAAAAGAAAAAAAAAACTTGGAAATATGTAGTTCGGTTTAGAGTCAAGCAGGAGCCGAGCAGAGCAAACCAAACTGAGCTGAGGCGATAGTAACACAAGAGACAATCAAGAAGGTCGATTTAAACTCCAATGATTTAATAAGTCAGCGAGCATTAATGATAGGAGACTAAACTTATGATCGTAAATTTAGGCTTTCTAAAGAGATTGTATAAAAGGGGTACTAGACCCAAAAGACTGTATATTTTTTGACATAATACAAACAAACTCTCTTCTTATCATAAGTTGTTATATATTCGCATAACAAATTGAGGGGCATTCCGAAAACCTTGGTCTGAAATCGTGGTTATGACAAGGTCAGTGGTCGAAAGAGATACGCAGGAACCAAATGAAACAACAGATCGACGGAGAAGGATAACCGATCTACCAGTGGAGGGACTTGGTCAGCAACCCACAATGACGGTAGCCATCGACAGGGCAGCAGTGGTAACACCTGTTGAAACTGTACCCTAAACGGGGTAGAGCTCGCACCGCGCATGCATGAATGGCCTACCCTATTTGGCCTAAAATATGGTTGTGGCTTCGTTTAAAAAAGGTTTGGATCGTCGAGGAGAGCTCTATGCCGAATTGGTTTGTTTCCCTACCTGAAAATATGAGGCTCTTACTAGCTCGAGCAGACAGGTTCATACGAGTTGATGAAGCCAGGAAAGGAGACTCTCCATAGAGAGATTCCTATGACCCAAGAGAGGGGCAATCTAACTGTAAAAAGACCGAGGAAGGGTCTCGTCGGAATCATTCTCGGCGCAGCACCTTTTCGGAAAATCATTCTCGACGTTTCACTCCGCTGACCGAGTCTATTTCCGTGATCTACGACCGAACAAAGAGAAGAACGAGGTATCAACCTCCTAAGGAGATGAGTGCGCCGAGCTACAAGTGGTCCAACAGATATTTCTGTGCCTATCACAACGATCACGGTCACCTTACGGATGAATGTTGGCAACTAAAGGAAGAAATTAAGAGATTGATCGATAGCACAGAGCTCCTCCAATTTATAAAATGACAGGATTATCATCGTCGACCTGAGCATAGAGAGGAAATTTTCCAGATTCAGGAGGAAACGGGCGAGGATTGACCATGACGTTCAGGCAGTCGAGGCCTCAGACTATTATAACTACCGTGATCCCGTTGTTGATCTTGTCTTCAATGATGATTATTTGAGAGGGGTCAGCATGCCGCACGAGGATGCATTAACAGTAAACCTGGATATTGAAGGAGTAATGGTTACACGGGTCCTCATCGACGGGGGCAGCTCTACAAACATTATCTTCAAAACCAGCTATGACAGCATGAATAAGGTCCCACCCTACAAGTCGACCTAGTGGACCCTCGTGGGATATGAAGGAAATGCCTCCCAATGTGTGGGAGTAGTTGACCTGCTAGTTATAGTTGGGCACGACTCTACTAAGAAGGAAATGAAATCATTATTCATGATCTTAGATGCCCCGAGCCCCTAACATGCAATCATAAGTCGCCCCTAGCTTCACAACATGGAGGCCACCACTTGTACATTTAGACAATCTAGTCGGTAATGCAGTAGGGGTTATCAGAGGTAGTCAGCGGACGACTGGAACGTGCTACGCCATCTCAACGAACTCCCTCAAATATCAATTATATACCGGAGGAAGGGGGTGCCCGAGAATCCTATGATGGCACCAACCCAAGCGGACCCCATTAACGATCTAGGGGTGACAACGCCTACTGACGCAAACCAAGTTGATTCCACTGAAAAAGCAATGGCCGAGTGCCATAGCCTACGGATCGGTAAAAACTTGGATTCCTTTTTTAAATAGTCATTACTTGAATTATTACGCAGAAACTTAGATATCTTTGCTTGGATGCTCAAGATGTGTCTAGGTAGACCCTTTTGTCATTTAACACAAATTAGCAATTGATCTGTGCGCCAAGCCAGTACGATAGAAGCGCCACTCCTTCTCCCTTGAGAAACAATAGGCTATTGGTACAGAGGTGGATAAATTGTTGTGTCTAGGTCACATATGGCAAGCTCGATACCCATTTGGATAGCCAACCCTGCACTTGTAAAAAAGAAGGGGGCCAATTGCGAATGTGTGTGGATTTCACCAACTTGAATCAGGCTTGCCCGAAAGATGAAATTTAATCTTCCTCGTATCGACCAACTAGTGAATTCCGCTTGCGGCTGCGAATACCTCTCCTTCATGGACATTTATTACGGTTACAATCAAATTCCCTTCAACCTATCCGATAAAGAGCATACGACGTTTCAGACCGAGTGCGATCTCTATTACTACACAGTCATGTTGTTTGGCCTAAAAAATGTCAATTCACGTACCAAAGATTGGGCAATCACATTTTCAAGGATCATTTGGGTAAGCATATGGAAGCCTACATTGACAACATGTTAGTTAAAACATATACTCTAGAAATACAACTCGAGGTGCTCCAATCAGTATTCAGCGTGTTGCGACTATATAATCTGCAGCTTAACGCGGTCAAGTGTTCCTTTGGCGTACATAGTGGAAAGTTCCTTGGTTATGTGGTCAATAAAAAAGGAATCAAAGCTAATCCACCTTAATTACAAGTCGTCCTCGCGATGGTCCACCTTAATTATTAGTCGTCCTCACGATGGTCCCACCTTCCAAGGTCACACGGTAGTTGTTCGAACTTCTTTCCCGCTTAAAGTTGTATTACAAAAGCGAGATGTTTCGGCACGCCTCACAAAATGGAGCATCAAGTTGGGGGAGCACGATATTAAATTTAAACCCTGCACTGCTATCAAAGGTCAGGCTGTAGGTGATTTCATCAACAAGTTTTACACACCTCTTACCGGAACTCTACCTGCCGATGTCGATAGTGAAATTGAATGGTCGAATAGATCATTGAAGCAGATGGAGCCTATAGTGTATCGGGGGGTGGGGCAAGTATTATTCTAAATCCACCAACATGAGAAGGGATCAGACAACCGATCAGATCCAACTTTCTAGCGACGAATAACATTGTTGAATACGAGGCTGTCATTTGTGGGATGCAATTGGCACTAATATGCGGCACTCAAAATCTGGGGATCCGCTCGGATTCTTAATTGGTGATTAATCAGGCCAACGGTTTATATGATGCTAAGAAAACTGATATCCGTGGTTATTTGACTGCTCTGAAAGAACTCAAATCCAAGTTTGCTAAATTCGTTTACGAGCAAGTGCCTCGAATAAACAATTCTGATGCTTACACCCTCCCCAAAGTAACAGCTCTCGGTGAGCATCCCTTTTATCTTACTGCAATAATTACCTACAATAGAAATTCTACACTAGAGCGACGATGTCTGCGTCATCACCCCACGTCAAACTAGCGTAAACAATATCTCTTCTATATTCAGTCTAGTGTTCTACCAAGTGACAAGGCTACCGCTTAAGTTCTCCAGTTGAAACTACGAGATATTGTGTCATAGACGACATCCTATACCGGAAAAGCTTTACTCATCCTTTACTTTGATGCTTAGATTCATCTGAGGTTGTGTCTATTCTAGAAGATCTACAGTCAGGTGAGGCCGGAGCGTATTACGGATATCGTAGCCTCATTCGTCGCTTCTTACTAGCTAGCTACTCCTGACCATCTTTGACGGCCGAGGCGGAAAAATTAGTTCAACAGTGTAGCAAGTGTCAACAATTTGCCAACTCTAACAACTCACTGAGTGAACTGATGGAGGTAGTTCATGTCTTTTGCCTTTTTGATAAATGGGGCATTGACCTTGCGGGACCACTCCCAATGACGACAAGTAAGCGATAATTCTTGGTATCAAAGCGGCACACATGTGCGATTTCCTCTTACAACATATCTTATCTCGATTTGGCATACCTCGCATCCTCATGACAGATAATGGGCCGCAGTTCTAGAATAGAGTGGTGACCATGTTCTGTAAACGTTTTGCCATCAATCAACACTTCTCCACCTCTTATTACTCGCATGCGAACGGGCAGGTTGAAGGCACAAATCGTACGATTTTGGAGGGCCTCTAGAAAAAAAAATGGAGGGAGCTAATGGTAAATGGCCAGACAGGTTAGCTGAAGTACTCTGGGCATAGAGAACCACACCGCGGACCACATCAGGCAAAACCCATTTCTCCATGGTCTATGGTAGTGAGGTAGTGGTCCCAACGTAGATTATCATCCCAAGTTATTAAATCAGTAATTACGACAAAGAAAGCAACACTCCCGCTCGGGCAGTCAGTATTAACCTCAGTGAAGAGCGACGTGATCAAGCTCAGGCCTGAGCAGAGCATTATTGGAGTCTAAAACCCCATACTTTTCAAGTGGGCGATAAAAGTCATGAAGAAGGTATTTCTGGGTTCAGGTGACAAGTCATCACACAAATTAGGACCCAATTGGGAATGACCGTTTACAATCATCTCCAAAAGACATAGTGGAGCGTATCGCCTCGCCGACAACGAGGGCAATTCCCTTAAGCACCCTAGGAATATTCACCATCTAAAGTTGTATCACCATGAAATGTAATTTATCTTATGCACTTTTTCCTTCCTGATGGCGCGAGAAGGTTTTTTAACGAGGCATCAAACTTACTATTTTTTCAACCGATAATATTTTCTTGTTTTCTCCAATGTGTGTTTAGTTATTTTTCTCCATCCTTACCCTAGCAAGGAAAGTCATAGACCATGCCTATGGGCTGCATGATGACGTGACAGAAATAGAAGAAGAAGCAACGATAGATGAAACCCTAATTCAAGGGTAACAAAGACTGAAATTTTCAGAGATAAAAATATATTATGCCAAAAACTTAAAATAACTTAAGGTATATGAGGCTTTATATAATAGCTGCTCAAAACCCTGAATTATAATACAAAGAAATAAAATAAATGTTTCAATATAAAATAAAATCAAATCTTAATACAATTTAATTTGACTTAAATAATACAAGATATTAAAATAAAATTAAATGAAATTAAAAAGTCTTTTGTTTGGACTTTCTATGTTATATCATCCTCTCCTGGTTGATAAGATTTTCCATCGTATTCACAACGCCATCACCATCAATAACCAAAATTATTTTATTTTATTTTTTTCAGTTGTTACGATAGGAATTATAATTGTTGACCTTATCAAATAAGATAAATTCTTCTCGGGTGTTCCTTATCCAAAGTCACATTGAAGCCATTCAGTTGATGAAAAAATGGTTTCGAAAGCTTTTTCATAGCCTGAAAACAAAACTCTATGTCCAGTTGATGATAAAAATTGGTTTCGAAAACGCCTTCATAGCCTGAGACAGTGTCTCGATAAGCAAGTTTTACCTTGATCCAACGGTTGGTAGCTAGTAAGTTCAATTATTAAGAGAGTTGTCTTAGGAAAAAGTAATACGCGAGTTCTAGAGAGAGAAATTTTTTAAAGAGAAAGTCAGAGCACAATTGAGTTAGATCAAAAAGTGTTCAACCTCTTTATTAGTTCAGCCTTGCCCTATATATAGAGGCGCTAAGACTCAGCTTTAAACTGAAAACGCTTACATAAAAGGAATAAATTACCTTTAGTCCTCAATAGAATTACATAGTCATAATTGTTCAACTAAACTTATATTATTTACACTTTAGTCCTTAAATTTCTACTTCCATATGAGTACCCCCTAGTTCTTATGTCTGATGAGTCCGAATACTGCTTCCTCTCCGGACAGGGACAGATCGGACCAAGACCACCAGACCGGACAGGCCACTTCGAACACTTAGCCCATTGGACTGTTCGAACTATGACAAAAGTACTAAAAAACCTAAACACTTCTTGACTAAGCAGCTTGCTCTCCTACTAAGAGCTCATGGGTCTTTAAACATGACCCGGGTCCATTAAACATGACCCGAAAACCCATAAAGCCCAGATGTAAGGGTATAAATACCCAACCACCTACATTAAATATGGGTAATGAAAATTAAATACAACCAGGTTGCTTAATTCTCCCTCTACTCTCTACTCAAAACATTAAACACCTACACACCTCCAAAAACTCTAAAACAAATTACAAATTTACCCTCAGACGAAAATTAACCACACCAAATTGGCGACCACAGTAGGAGCACAAAGGTTCCTGAATCAAGCATTCGAAACCAACAAAAAAAGTCAGTCCGAATGAATCCGGACGCCCTGGAAGTACCACCAGCTTTGCTCGAAGTGGTGGGTGAAAACGATGAGTACACCATCGAGGAGCGCGATAGGTTGAAAGGCGAGATAGAAGCTCTAAGGGCAGAAAAGGCTAAGATGGGCATGAAGGAGAAATCGAAAGCATCAGTTTCTCATCATACTGATAACCCTAGAGAGCATGAGCCTTCAAAGACTCATGTGAGTACCAAAAAGACCCATGCTAGCTCCAAAAAGTCTCACCGGTCTAGGCCAGTGGAGAGTTCTGACTCAGGCTCAGAGTCTTCTGATAGCTCTCGGATGATGAGGGAGTTGAAGAATCCCTATCCTCTAGCAGCGATGAGGGTCGAACTAAAAAGAAGCAAAAACAGATAAAAAAATACTCATGGAAAAGGGATAGACATGGAAAGTTGAAGAAGAATATCGGCAAAGGGTCATCTCACAGTCGGAGGCATGTAGACCGGATGCTGATGGATCCCTTCGCTTTCCACGATGAACCAGGTATCTTTGCAACTCCCAATGAAGATACTGTGTTCAGTCGTGGCTGAAATTGGAGGCAATCTCCATTGTCTTCCAAAATTCTGTCCGGAAACCTCCCTAAGAGGTTTGATAGCACCAAAATGGAAAAGTACGATGGCAGTACTCATCCGGACAACCATTTGGAGCAATTTAAAAACTTTATGATGAACTTTGATGATGATGACAAGCTACTTTGTAGAGCATTCTCCCAATCATTTACGGGGAGTGCTCTAAAATGGTATAACAGCCTACCACAAGGTTGTATCAAGAATTTCGATACTTTTTGGGTGGCCTTTCGAAGGCAGTTTGTGGGGAGTAAAGAGTTGAAGGGCAACGAGGACATAATAATCCATTGTGCCCAAGAACCGAACGAATCTTTAAAAGAATATATAAGTCGTTATGTGAACACCAAGAATGGGTTGGCTGATTGCTTCGAGCAAGTGGCAATAGCATCCTTAAGACAGGGTCTGAACCATGGGAATTTGGCTGATTCGGTGACTAGAAAGAAGGCCATGACTTGGGGAGGGTTGCTGAATCAGGTTGGAAAACAGATTAACGTTAATGAAACAAAGAAAACTAGGGTGCACAGGCAGGTGAGGTCTACCCAAGTGACACCAAACCCCAATCAGAATCAGTCCAGGAACAAGGCGAAGGAGAACGGACATGGGCATGGCCGGGCTAAAGCTCAGTCTCAGCCAGCTGCACCTGCCCAGAGTCAACAATCTAGAAATAAGAGAGGTCCTTGGGTTCAACCGGAGTGGTTCGCAGAATTGAAAGAAAGTGTGGCCACCATTTATGATAAAACAAAGGAAGAGGTGCACTATAGAAGACCGACCACATTGCAATCTCCTAGAGAACACCGCAATAACTCTTTCTGCCAGTATCACAATGATACTGGCCATACCACCGATGATTGTATAGCTTTAAAACAAGAAGTTCAGAACTTGATTGAAATGGGAAAGGTGGGGGCTTATGTCAAAAGAAGAGGAGGTAACAGGCCTGACAATACTCACCTGGTTGGTCCAAGTAATGCTGCTCCGGAGGGAGCCATGGTTATAATCGAAAGGTTTGATGTGGAATCTGAATACTTGGATCCTGATCCACTCGAAATAGGGTGGGTGCAATTGAGGAATGTTCTAGGACGGTCTCCGGGCTCATCAAGTTTTTTGAGTCACTTACAATTTTCGGAGGAGATACTATGACAACTCCTACTGCTTCTGCGAGGAAGAGGCACGTTCTTACTTAAGCTACCCAGCTAGAAGGAGGCATGACCTCCTATCAATCGCAAATTCCGTTCCCCTTCGTTGTTTTTTATGAAGATGACTTAAGAGATATAGCTGGCCCTCATGAAGATGTTGTTGTCATAGGAGCATCTATTGGGGGCAATGCCATAAGACGAATCTTGGTGGATACTGGAAGCTCAGCCAATATCATTTTCTTAGCCACTTACAAGAGAATGAAAAATCCAGTCGTGATTCAGAGTTCGGACAAATCAATTGTGGGCTTTACTGGCAGCTCATCAGATGTGATCGGGGAGTTCGAAGAGGAAGTTCTATTGGGCAAGGACCCTTTCAAGAAGATGTTCAGGATACTTTTTATTGTGGTAGATTGTCCCACTTGCTATAATGCTATTCTAGGGAGGTCTTGGTTCTCTAGGATGCATGCTGTGGCTTCGACAGTCCACCAATGTTTGAAATATGCTGTTCAAGGACAGGTGGGAGTTGTCCGAAGCAGTCATAAAGTTGCAAGAGAATGTTATGCTACAGCCCTGGCTCCCCGGACATTGGGGGCAGTTTGTATCAACGAGCAATAGCAATTTGAGGGGCTTTCTGGGGGTGAGGGTGAAATTGATGACCCCAGAGAGACCCCTGGAGTATTAATACCAGTCGAAGAGGTAGAAACACATTGTTTAGAAGAAGGAAAGAGTGTCAAAATAGGGTCCAGAATGCCACCCGATCTGAAAAAAGAGATGCTAAAGTTTTTGAAAAGCCATCAGCATGTTTTTGCTTGGTGCAATTCTGATGTTACTAGGGTTCCAGCAGATGTGATATCACACCACCTATCTGTCCGGAAAGATGTAGCACCAATGGTTCAAAAGAGAAGGGCGTTTTCCAAGGAAAAGGCTGATGTTATTGTACAAGAGGTTGACAGGCTCACAAAGATGGGGCATATCAAGGAGTCTCAATATCCTTTGTGGACTGCCAATCCGGTCCTGGTGAAAAAGAAAAATGGCAAGTGGCGTATGTGCATTGACTTCACAGACCTCAATAGGGCTTGCCCAAAAGATCTGTATCCCGTTCCCCGGATTGACCAGCTAATAGACTCCACCTCCGGGAATAAGCTGTTATCCTTTATGGATGCTTTCTCCGGATACAATCAGATCCAAGTAGATCCGAAAGATCAAGAGCATACCACATTTGTCACTAACAGGGGTCTTCATTGCTACAAGGTAATGTCGTTTGGATTGAAAAATGCTGGGGCTACTTATCAGAGATTGGTGAACAAAGCCTTTGCTGATCAGATTGGAAGGAATATGGAAGTATACATTGATGACATGATGGTGAAAAGTGTGGATGAGCAATTGCACTTGGCAGACCTCCAAGAAACTTTTACCAACTTGGTAAAGGTGAATTTGAAGTTAAATCCAGAAAAATGTGTGTTCGGAGTGCAATCCGGGAAGTTCCTAGGTTATATAATAAGTCAGCAAGGGATACAACCCGGTCCGGACCAGCTTAATTCTCTATTTCAAATGGAGCATCCTCGGAATATTAAAGAAGTACAACGATTAACGGGGAGGTTAGCTGCTTTAAACATATTTATCTCAAGGTCTTCGGACAGATGCGCCCCGTTTTTTCAAACCTTGAAGGGTGTGAAGGGATTTGACTGGACCTCACAGTGTGATGAGGCTTTCAATGAAATCAAGAAACATATGTCCTCTCCCAAAACCTTATTTAAACCAGTTGATGGAGAGACACTCTTCGTATATTTGGCAGTTTCAAGTTGTGCCATCGATGCTGTGTTAGTGAGAGAAGTAGATAATTACCCCCATCCAGTGTACTACATCAGCAAAAGCTTGATAGATACAGAAAGGCGTTATTTGAAACTTGAAAAATTAGCATTGGCCCTGGTGATAGCTGTAAGAAAGATGAGGCCTTATTTCCAGGCTCATCCTATTATCGTCCGAACATCTTTTCCTTTGAAGAATGTTCTCCAAAAGGCAGACATTTCAAGTAGGATGACTAAGTGGTCGGTAGAATTGGGGATTTCGATATAGACTTTGCTCCCCGAACAGTAGTCAAAGCGCAAGCCGTGGCTGATTTTTTAGTTGAATTCCAGTCTGATAGAGATTCGGAGCAGACTACTGAGAAGAAAGACAAAAAGGTATGGGTCGTCCGGACGGATGGTGGATCCAACACTATGGGATGTGGTGCAGGGGTGTGCTTGACTTCTCCATATGGTGACAAAATGTACCAGGCTATATGCTTTGCTTTCAGGGCTTCCAATAATGAGTCCGAGTACGAGGCAGCTATAGCTGGTTTGAAGTTAGCTTTTATTTGTGGGGCTAAGAGGGTCAAGCTGTTGAGTGACTCCCAGCTTCTTATCCACCATGCCCAAGGTCAATCTGAGGCTAAAAAGGAGCAGCTAGTGAAGTATTTACTTCTTCTTAAAAATGAAGAACTCAAGTTTAAAAGCATTATTTATGAACATATATCCCGGACAGAAAATGAGTTGGCAGATTCATTGGCAACCATAGCGTACACAGAGTCGTATCCATGGATCCATGTGTTGGAGAGCCTCTCCATTCAACTTAATATGGGAAAAGAAGAAGAAATTTTTGAAGTACAGGTGAAACAACTTCAGGATTGGATATTTCCTCTCCTGCAATACCTCTCCGATGGCATCGTGCCTCCGGATAAATCACTGGCAAGAAAACTGAAACACAAGGCTCGTGGTTTTATCATACTAAGAGACATTCTGTATAAAAAGTCTTACAGTAAACCTCTTCTGCACTGTTTGGGGGATGATGAATCTCAAGTAGTCCTCTCCGAGTTGCATGATGGCGAGGGATCAGCTCATTGTGGATTCAGGGCTCTAACAAGGAGAGTTTTACTAGCTGGCTACTATTAGCCATCTATCATGCAGGATGCTAAAGAGCTGGTGAGAAGGTGTGACCCATGCCAGAGATACAGTAATGAAATTCATGTCCCAGCCATTCCTTTAGAGTCAATCTCTGAGCATATACCTTTTGCTCGATGGGGGTTGGATTTAGCGGGGCCTCTCCCTATGGTGTCCGGAGGGCGCAAAACTATAATTGTTGCAATCGATTACTTTTCGAAGTGGATTGAAGCAGCCCCTCTAGCAGGAACAACATCAAAAGCCGTTATAAAATTCATTCTATCCAACATTTGTTGCGGATTTGGTGTTCCACAAAAGATAACGACAGATAATGGGCCACAGTTCGACAATAGGGAAATGGAGAGTTTATGTGCCTCAAGGGGTATACAACATTGTTTCTCCTCACCTTTCCACCCACAAGCAAATGGTCAGGTTGAAGTGGCTAACAGAACTATATTGTCCGGGTTAAAGAAGAATTTGGAAGGGGCTGTTGGGAAGTGGCCTAGCTATTTACAAGAAGTTTTGTGGGCCTACCAGACAACACCTGGGGCTGCAACACAGGAGTCACCCTTTGCTTTGGTCTATGGGATGAATGCAATAGCTCCCATAGAAGCAACTCTCCCATCATTTCGTGTTCACAACTTCTCCGAATGCACTAACGAAGTGGCAATCAGAGGTCAGCTCGACCTAATAGAGGAAAGACGAGTTAAAGCTCACCTTAGAGCTACACACTATCAGGGTTTGATGAGAAGCAGATTTGCTTCTAGAGTTAAAAGAAGTGATTTCCAGCCAGGGGACAAGGTATTAAGGAAAGTCTTCTTACACACTAAAGAGAAGCTGCTCGGCAAATTGGCCCCGACTTGGGAAGGACCTTATATGGTTGTTGAAAGGCTTAAACCTGGAACATATTGGCTCGAAGACAAGGATGCAAGAGTTTTGACCCACCCTTGGAATATCGAACATCTACGGATGTACTTGGAGTAGCATTTGTGTAAATATTTACTTGTTTAAACATCCATGTAAATATTTGGGGGCACACTCTTTCCTACCCTGGTGGCACGGGGAGGTTTTAATGAGGTGTCCGGGTTTTTAATGAAATTTGATGCCTTCTTAAAAATTTTCCGAAGTATTCTTACTTTGTCTTTTGTCATACCATCCGGATTGAAATAAAAGAGTGATGACCACTTAAACATTCGTCATCGGAGAATTTAAACACTCTCACTATGAAATAACTAAGGGCTATTTAAACACTAGCCATCAAAATTGAAACAATCTATGAAAGAATGTGAGAATTGTGCAAAACAAGGATATTCATTGAAATAACTTAAGTGCCTTGGCCTTCCAAGGACTTTCAAATTGTCAAGCAGAGTAAAAGATCTATCCGGTCAGATACCGGACACACTTACAAAAAGAGTGCCTTGGCCTTCCAAGGACTTTAGTTTAGATAACATGAAAAGTAAAAAGTAATTCATAATTTAAAGCTGAGCCTTTGAAGATGGCTTAGCTTCATCTATATTCTTCTTCCCCTTGGGATCATCTTTCTCTTCGTTTGGGCTTTCCTCGGTGTTCCCTTTGTCATCAGATGAGGATGCAGTGGAGAATCCATACCTGTCGCCTTCGGCCATTGTGTGATGTGGGAGGTCTTCAGGCTCTACGTGAAGCCATAAATCCCCCAGGTTCCTCTGCGGGAACTTCTCATGAAAGAGCAGGACCATGTCCGATCTCACCTTGGCATACATTTTCTCTTGAGTGTTTATCACGTTGTTGGCATAAGCATCGATCTTGGCCTGGATTTTGGCCTCCTGCTCCCTTAGCAGATCAGCTTTCTCCCCTGCAGCTTGGGACACTGCGTTTTCAAGAGCAATCTTGTCACTGGTCAAGTTGTTGATAATTTGGTCCTTGGCCTTGGTCTCCTCTTTTGAAGAGATGAGATCTTTCCCTGCTCCAGACAGCTTCTCCCGGAGATCCTTGATGGTGTCTTCCAGAGTGGCAACTTTGGTGGTCCACCCCTCCTAATTCTTTTTCAGCTCCTCGTTCTCCCCCTTTAAAATATTAACATGTTGAGTAGCAGTGAGAAGGTCATCGGACAGCCTCTCCTTATCAGAATTGAGGTCTTTGATAATGTCAGCCTGACTTCGAACTTGCTTCTCCAAAGCAAGCACCAGCTGAACATTGCTTAATAAAGAGTGAGCAATAACATCCTTTTCACTTGAAATAGTAAAGGTCTTACCGTTAAAAGTGACGATGTTTGAAGTACTCGGAGGGAGATAAGGCCCAGCAAAATCATCTCTAGGGAGGTTGATGAAGTACTCACCAAGCCCACCAAGACTAATGATGTCTACCCCATCAATGCTAAGACCTCCCCCTTCGACCTCATCGGTTTGAAAGTCACCAGGAATCTCCTCTGCTTGTGTTGGGTCAGTGGGGTCAACTGGGGGGAGAGGCTTCGGAGGCCGGAGAGTAAGTTCATCACCCTTAGAGGTCTTTTTCTTCTTGGCCTCCCTGTCTTTGCTTTCAGCTCCCCGTTTACGGTCTCTTTTGGAAGCCCTTGAAGGATTTGAGGAGTGAACTTCTTGCCTAACACTCTCCTGCTCTACCGCTTCCAAAAGAGCAGCATCAATCTGGCTTGGGGCTGGCCCCTCCGGATTTGGTAAAACAGCTTCCTACACCTCAGCAGGGTCCGTACCACCTACCACTTTCTTGCCTTTCTTCTTTTTGCCCTTCATTTTACTCGGGGCCTTGGCCCGACCTGGCAAGTAAAGTGCCCCGTCCGGTTCATGTGTCCTCTTGAGCACTACATCCGGAGGGGGTTGAGTGGTGAGCTCTTCCCAGGTTAAGTCCCTCCGGCCAGTAGTGTTCCAGAGGTGAGATCTTGCTAAGTTGCCCCCCGTGAAGGCATCGTGGAACCGGTTTCCCCACCTTTCAGCAGCCCAAGCATTGATCTTGGAGCAAGTGGTTTGCCCAGACTTTACATAGTCATTGAAGTCCTTGGGGAGTACTGATAAGAAGAAGACAAAGTTAATTAGTTTAAACAAATTTGATAAAAGAAGAGATAAAAATATAAGGTAGGAGTCTTACCATCACTCCTCCATCTGCTGGTGATGAGATTGGGATTGACTCCGGCCTTGATTTTCTTTCCGTTCTCCCAAGCACCACTTACGAAGAGGAATTGAGTCCTCTAATTCCTCTCCGACTCTAGCAAGTCATCCACTGCCTTGAAGTCATCCCCCATATTGAAGTGATAAAAGGGGATGTGGTGGTTTCTACAGAGGCTGGCCACAGCAACAAACTCCTCCATTGGCAGAGGTATCCCGGAGAGCCTAGAGGCCATAATGCAGGCCATAAGGGTGTACCAGGCATTGGGACTCAGCTGGCTTGGGCAGAGCTTTATCAGATGAAAGTATCTGACGATCTCTGGGTCCAAGGGGAATCTGAGCCCCCAGTTAAACAGCTCCGTGAAGATGACTATCTCACTCAACTTGCAATCCATGGGAGTTTCGGGGTTTATTGGGATTCTTATCTTCACATTCTCCGGAATTCCCCACTTCGTACGCATCCGGCCCAGCTCAGCTGTGTGGATGAATGCGTAGTTGATCTTTTGCAGGGAAAGGAGGTACTTAACACTGACCTTGTGGAAACAAGGCCCCACCCTTCCTTCGAGACACCCCGGCAGATCCGGATGCCTCAAGCACAACTTTTCTTTGCCCTTGTCTTTTCGGGCAGCAACAGCACCACTAGTCTGTCCTGAAGGCTCAGACTCGAATGGGGCCTCTTCGATAGAGTCCTCCATTACTTCCTCCATGATTTGGCTCAGCCTGACTTCCGGACTGCTGAGTTTCAGTATTTTCTTGGTTCCTGGCCTCCGGTTTGGGCTCTGATGCAGACGTTTCCTTCCGGGGACTTGAGCTAGTGCCCTCTGGACCGGACAGCCTGTCCTTGGGAGCTCTGTTGGGCACTTCTGACCCAGTGCTGCTGTCCTTGGCACCCGATTTCGAAGGAGTGCCCTTACAAGCTTGACCCTTGACCAGCCGGCCTTTTCTTCGGTCAACTAATTTCTGAGGAGAGGTTTCAGCGTCTGACCCCGTGGCTAAGAAAGGGGAGGGTTTTTTAAAGCTTGTAACTGTTAGACCTGGTTCAACGATGGGTTCCGACTCTTGAACCGAGGAGCCTGAGATAATAGGTGAAAGATTGTTTTGAAATAACTTTTTCGATTTGATGCCCTTTATGGAGGAAGAACCTTGGTCTGATTCTGAGGGTGAAGTTGCTGGTTTGTCGATGGGCGAAGCGGGTAAGCCTTCTGCAGCCTTTCCCTTTCAGCCTTTTGCGCCTTTTCTAATTCAGAGAGATTGAGCCACCCGCCTTTGATCAAAGCGTTCCTCGCTGTGAACATAAACAACCTGAGCAAGAGTATGATTTTAAGAGAGAAAGCTTGAAGAATTTGCAGAGTAAAAATGAGAGTGATGGTGAAACAGTAGAAAGTATTTCAATTTATAGTAAATCTAAAAAAGGAGTTTGATTCCTAGGAGAATTCAAAAAGATTGGTAATGATTAAAAGACAGCGCTGATGTCACCCTCTTTAATGAAGAGGTTGTTTTTCGAAGAAGGTGGGTGCGAGATTCAAGGTGAAAAAACGGCTGAAGAAACCAACCAAGAAGTGACACGTGTCCCATAAACTCTGGCGAAAAACTGTTTGGATTCACAGAGTTTTATCAGTCCGGATAAAGCCATAGCACAAGTCGAAAGACCTGTCCGGGAAAAACTACCCCTGTTATCGGACTGTTTTTCAGGTTTTTGACAAAGGCATTTGAACAAACACCTAAAAAAGGGGCTCCTGATGAGTCCGAATACTGCTTCCTCTCCGGACAGGGACAGATCAGACCAAGACCACCATACCGGACAGGCCACTTCGAACACTTAGCCCATTGGACTGTTTGAACTATGACAAAAGTACTAAAAAACCTAAACACTTCTTGACTAAGCTGCTTGCTCTCCTACTAAGAGTTCATGGGTCTTTAAACATGACCCGGGTCCATTAAACATGACCCGAAAACCCATAAAGCCCAGATGTAAGGGTATATATACCCAACCACCTGCATTAAATATGAGTAATGAAAATTAAATACAACCAGGCTGCTTAATTCTCCCTCTACTCTCTACTCAAAACATTAAACACCTACACACCTCCAAAAACTCAAAAATAAATTACAAATTTACCCTCAGACGAAAATTAACCACACCAATGTCAACAAATGAATGATAACTAAGTGTCTTCGAATCCTGCCATAAGCCATATCAGAAAATTCGAAGTTAGAAACTTAATATAGTCATCGAATTTTGCCAAACGCGCCCACACATCAGAACTCAAATTCAAAAAATGGTAATCATCGAATTCTACCAAAGGTGCCCACAAATCATAACTCTCAAGGAAATAATTTCACTTTGAGATTACTTCGAGGTAACTCTTTGTAAATATAACTATTCAGATTCATCATGAATGCCTAGCTACTAGATTAATAGCTAGCTAGCTAGTTTGGCAACTTTCGAAGTCATAAGCTTTTCACCATTTCGTATTCAGCCCTATTATCACATAGTATTTTCCACTTCTACACATCTTCTTATCCTCTTATAAATTCGTTAGCAACTACATTTTTCATTCTCACAATCTAAATTCCTTGAGAGAGAAAAAGCACACCCTTGGCCACATTCAACGTGTTCTTCAACTTTCTCAGCATCTTCATCAGAAAACTCATACTTCCGATCAAAACCTATATTCTCCAGTCAATCTCCATCCAGTTTATGAGAAAAAAATAAGAAAACCAGATGATCCAAGGGTAACATACCCAAAAAACCCAATCTCTAAAGCATGATGATAATTTAGTTTTCGGATCATACGGTTATTTTTGCATTACTGAAAGAGTAGAGGAGTACAAGGCTGTCAGATTAATCAACAACGCTCCCTTTGGAACAACCACTAAAACCACTTACTACAGTAATTTCGATCCAACTAAAGCTCCTGTTTTTTCACCTTCTCCAATTACTGAAGTGTGTCATTCTTCTAAAGTTCAAACACTTAAATCGTCTCGAGCCTCTTCTTCTCAAGTCAGAGCATCACCTCTGATTAGTGAAGAATCAAACGAACCTTCTTTAAAACAAATATCAATTACTCCTTCTTCGACTCGTCCTCCATTAACTCAAAAAGAGAAAAACTTTCATAGCCATGAGAGATGATTCTGATGTTACTCCAACTCCCCCTCCTCGAATCCATCTACTTAGTCTCCTCCTCGGAGAGAAATAACCGAAGATTCCGATCAACATCAATGATTTCATCTCCTTAACCAAATTATCAAAAGGTCCGAAGCTCCCCTTCTACTACCTTACTTTAGTAGATGATTTTAAAAAATCGATGATCTCCTGGAAGCGGACAAACTTTGGAAGCAAAAGTTTATCTTTATCTCAAGAGCATGGGAGAACGACAAAGAGATATCTGATGCAAACCCATCAAAACTAAATCCCATCTGGAGAAGCAACCGTGAGTGCTTCGAATATTATATACGTTAAGATAAATCTCATCTGTTTTCTTCCTCATTTATTACTTATTTGTATGATTATTTCAGCAATTCCAAGGCGGTTCGTCGGTCAACAACCAAGGATATTTTCAAAAATCTTGCCACTTGGGCCGAAAAATAATGGAACAACGCTTTTCACACCGTCTTCCAACCAATCAACTTCCTCAACAATCATCTTTTTCCGATCACAGCAGGAGCCTTGCCTCCTCAAAATTTAATAAATGAACCCAATCCTCATCACGCTTGCAAAATATTAGTTCAACCTGATTGCAAGGTATTCCTCCCCATCCACAATAGGTCGGAAAGTCACCTACCTTAGAAGAAAAAAGAAAAGGAAAATTGGAAAAGAAAAACGAAAAGGTAGCTAGCACATCCGGTGCTAGCCCTTCAACACAATCAAAGCCTAAACATCGCAAGAGAAAAGGAGGAGACTAGACTCTTTCACCCATCTAGGAAGAAGAAGAGTAAGAACCTTCTTTGAAGAAAAAGAAAGCTTCCACCAGTCCTCATGGGAAGAAAAACAAACAATCCAAAATCACTGAATATACATTGGTCGATGAGGAAGAAATCATAACTGTTGAAACTCAACAGAATCCTCCTCTCAAAGAGAAAACAACCAATAATGATGCTCTGATCATCATTGAGGATAATGCAGATGATGATAATCAAAACACTGGCCACTTCGACCCCGACAACTTTATTAATTTCAACGAGCCACATGAGCTTGCTGGAGAAGACGATCCTGTCCTCCAAGATATTCAGACTCGTATGCACCATTTCGGGAGAAAGACAACCGTCGAAGCGTCTCCAAAAATCATCTGTCCCTCTGTTCCAACTAAAATTTTGACATGATTCCTCATCCTAGCCCAATATTTTTTCCACCTCCTCCACCCAATCCTAAAGTCCTTGCTGCACTCCAACCATTTGCCGATCTCGACGCTGCAGCAAAGGCGCTTGCTTCACAAGTCGAGACTTCTCAAAATCATTTGAGACAATTGGTCAAAGACATAGTCCACTACAAGGGAATTGCTGAAGGTGAAAAACAACTAAGGGAAAATTTGCAGGGCAAGATGGTTAAGTAATTCCACATGTTCAAGGCAGCAAGGTCTGAGTTGATTCGAGGAGCTCTCTTCATCAAAAGTCATTTGTGAACACAACATTTTGTTAAGAAAGAAAAGTTGATAGACTCACATCAATAGGGGATGGACAAGCTCAAAGTTAAACATGCTGATGACTTAACTACTGAAAAGGTCAAATCTGAAGGTCTCCAAACTTCTTCTTATTCCAGTGAATAAAATAATAAAGAGTTGACTGATGAGATAGCCAAACTGAAAGACGATTTTGAGAAAGAAAAAGCTGTTGAAAAAGTTGTTGTTGCTGCTGCAAAAGCCGAATGTTCTAAAGACATGTTGGCTACCATTAATAATGGCAAAGAAGAAACAACCATCACTCTTCTCCGAGAGCTTCATGCAACTTATCCAAAAACTAATCTCTCAAGTTTTTGTAACGACATTCCCATCGAACAACGTCCTAGTGAAGCCTTCGATCATGTCCCAAACTCATCATCATCATTAAAAGAATCATCCCAAGAAGAATCGTCTGAATAACTTTATTGTTCTTTGTTTTTTTGTTATCCTTTTTGTACTTGTCTAATTACGACCCTGGTTTTTGTACTATATCGAATTAATCTAATTAAGAAATGCTTGTTTATTTCTCATTTTTATCATCAATATGAATTATTCAAATTTAACAATCCTGAAATAATTATAATTATAATTTCTTAAACATAACTCCTTAAATATGATAATGCACTTCGTAATTAACAATACATAACTTTAACTGACTTAAATATAAATTTCAGATCTACCACCCCGAATACCATAGTGCATTTATTGAGTGTAGCACTTCGAATATGGTTGTTTTTACGAAAAGTGTAATAAACACTTCAGAACATTCTACTCTTAACCAACCTAAAATGACCAGTCTTTGATAAGTTGTTAAGATAGTTTTCAATAAACACTTGTAAACAACTATTGGCCAAAAATGCATTTTATTGATAATATTGATATCTACATAGCTCCACGTTAAAATCTTCATGGGCCAACAGGGTAGGCAAAGAGTACGCCATTCAACAGCAAAAAATCCAAAATATAAAGACAAATTTGTTCCCAATATAGCTTCAAATGTTGTATATTCCGCGGGTGTTGAAGCATCCTCCCTTGAAAATCACAAAGGCGATAAGAATCCGGTTTTATCCTCTCAACAACCATATAAGGCCCTTCCCAATTTGGAATTATTTTCCAAGGCTCTTCTCCTTTGTATGCAATAATACGTTTATCAACACTTTATCGCCCTTCTTTAAATTCTCTTCTTTTCACCTTTGAATCATATTTGTTCCTCATAAAAGTCTGATAATGGATTACATTTAAGTCAGAATATTGATTTATTCTAAAAGATGACATCATAGATTTTATGGGGCTAACTGCATCCATTCCATATGTTAGGGGAAAAAGAGTTTCTATTGTAGCCTCCTTGGGAGTCGTCCGATAAGCCCAAAGTACTTTTTGTAAATAATTTGGCCATTTCCCCGCTGCCCCTATCAAGTTTTTCTTCAAGCAATCTAAAATATGTCTGTTTGTCACCTTGACTTGTCCATTGGCTTGAGGATGAAAAGGCATCCAAAAACATTGCTGAATTCCTTTTAACGCACAAAATGAAGTTATTTATTTATTATTAAAATGAGGGCCATTATCTGTTGTAATTCTCCGAGGAACTCCAAAACGACAACAAATACTATTCACAATAAACTCGATCACATCTTGTGCCTTTGTTCCAGATAACGGTTTTACCTCAACCCATTTTGTAAATAATCCATTGCTACAATTATCATTTGCCTTCCTCCAGATGCCATCGGCAAAGGCCCCACCAGATCAATCCCTCATCTATCAAATGGTATAGCATCGGTTATAGACATAAGTGGTATTGTCGGCCTATGAATAGCATTAGCAAATCTTTGACAAGTATCACAACTTCGTTCATGATTGTTGGCCAATAGAATCCTGCAAGTAAAACTCATCGTGATAAAGCTTTGAACCCGCAATGAACTGACCCTTCTCCATCATGCAATTCTGATAACACATCATGTGATTCTTGCTTGTTTAGACATCGTAACAATGGCCTGCTTAATGCCTTTTTATATAAAATTCCATCTAATACTATGTATCTGAAGGCTTTACCTTTCAACTTTTTGGCCAACCTCGTATCATCTGGTAAAGTTCTTTGAGTAAAAAAATTAAGAATATATGTTCGCCAATCGCCTCGTATTGCATCATATGTGACAAAGAACTCCTATATACATTCACACTAACTGGATTGAGGAACAGTCAAAGGATTTTTTTGTAGCAAAATCCAAGGATATTCCTCCTTATAAACAATATTTGCTAAAGAATTAGCCACCATGCTACTTCCTCGACCAATATATTCAACAACAACATGATCGAATAGCAGCATTAAATTCCGAAGTTCCCGAAGATATAAAATCAAACGATCCTTTCTCGCCTCATAATATCCAGATACCTAATTTGCTAACAATTGAGAATCCGGTTCTAAGCGTACTGAAGTTACTCCATATATTGTTTCCAATCTTAAACCTGCCAAAGCAGTTTCGTATTCAGCTTCATTATTTAAAGCGTGAAAACCAAATTTGATAGATTGAATCGTCGTTTCTCTAGTTGGAGCTATTACTTGAACCCCAACACTACATCTTGAAACACTAGACCCTTCATCTGTTCGAACAATCCACCTCGAATTTATTGGTGCATTATCTTTACTTTCTTCCATATTCGATCTGCTCGAATGGAATTCAACAAAAAAATCTGTCAATGCTTGGGCTTTAATCGCAGTTCGATGTGTGAACAAAATATCATAATCCCCCAATTCCACTGACCACTTGGTCATTCTCTCCGAAATATCTGGTCGTTGTAAAATATTTTTCAAAGGGAATGAAGTGCGGACTTTGATAGTGTGAGCGTGGAAATAGGGGCACATTTTCCTAGCAACAATTACCAATGCTAACGATAACTTTTCCAATTTCAAATACCTTGTTTTCTACTGCCACTAAATTTTTACTAATATAGTAAACTGGCTTCAAAATACCTGAATCCTCACTTATCAACACCGCGCTTAGTGTAAAATCTGATACCGCAATGTATAAAAAGAGCTTTTCTCCACTTCGAGGTTTTGACAATATTTCTAGTGATGATAACAATTTTTTATATTTGTGATTGCTGCGTCATACTCCAATGTCCATTCAAATCTGTTTGGTCCTCGTAAAACTTGAAAGAAAAGAAAGCATTTGTCTGGAAAATTTGGAAATAAATCGGTTAAGTGCAGCTAACCTTCCTGTCAAAATTTACATTTCTTTAATAGATCGAGGAAAATTCATTGTTATCAAGTCTTTCAATTGTTCAAGGTCAGCTTCTATTCGTCTTTCACTGATGACATAACCCAAAAACTTCCCTGACCGAACTCCGGAGGTACATTTTTCAGGATTCACCTTTAACCTGATTACCCTTATATTAAAAAACACTTCTTCTAAATCATCAATATGCACATCATCCTTTAAACTTTTTACCACAATAACATATATATACTTCCATATTTCTTCCGATCTGAGTGGAAAAGGCTTTATTCATCAACCTTTGATAAGTGGCTCCATCATTTTTCAATCCAAAGGGCATAACCATATTGCATTGCAACCCTCTATTAGTTATGAAGTTCATACATTCTTGATCTTTTGGATCCATTTGAATCTAATTATTAACTGCAAAAGCGTCCATGAATGTTAGTATTTTATTTCCTGAAGTAGAATCAATCAGTTGATCTATTCGAGGAACATGAAATGGATCTTTAGGACAGGCTCGATTCAAGTCTGTAAAATCCACACACATTCTCTAGTTCCCATTCTTCTTTTTTACCACTACTCGATTTTCTGTCCACAAAAGATATTGTGACTCCCTTATATGTCTGTTTCTGGATAACTGGTCTACCCCAACAATTGCTTCCGCCTTCTCCGAAGAAAATTCCCTTCTTTTTTGAATCACTGGTTTCACATTCGGATCAATAGCCAAAACATGATGTATCACTTCAATTGGTACTCCTGTTACATCCTCCGTTTTCCAAGTGAAAACGTCCAAGTTAAAAGATAAAAATTCCAACAGTTGTTGACGTAAAAGTGGAGTCAGTAAGGTTCCGATTCGAAGCACTCTTCCTTCCGAAAAGTATACTCCTCTATTTCTTCACTTATTGTTAGAGACCCTGGGGATTCCCTCGGATCGTCAACTATTTCTTTTAAATCGGAGGTTAACCCCTCTGATTGTTATTCATGCATCAAATCTCCACTGTTGGCTCCCCAAATTCGAAGCACAATGGCATAACATTCACTTTCTGGTCGCTTTGAACGACCCTGACTCGATCCCCTATAACATACTTGAAACATTGGTGAACTGTTGACACAACCGCATACATTCTAGAAAGCCACGACCTTCCAAAAATAGCGTTGTAACTCGTGGGGCACTCCACCACCACAAAAAGCACATGAACCTTCTTCTTGAACGGTCTTTTTCCTAAACTCACTTCTCCCTCGAATTCTCTAATCACACGAGCTGTTACGCCCGTAAATACTATAATTGTTCGTTATGCTTGAGAAATTCGAGATGGATTTGTCATTCTATCGTAAGTTGATTTAAAGAGAACATTTGCAGAACTACCAGTGTCAATAAGCACACGTCGAATTTCGATGCCAGCCACCGCTGTACCGATGACCACTGCATCTTCATGCGGCCCTGTTATTCCACGCAGATTATCTTCATCGCATATGATGAAAGGAATAGTCTTTTTCCCATACAGGTGTGTAGACATCTTCCTTTCAATTTGAGTTGTCAAATTGACAAAATGCTCTTTCTTGAAGTATCACAGTTGTCGGTCAATGAATCGCCTCCAAAAATGGCTAATGATTAAAAAACATTTCACAAATCTCGCACAGGCCCCTTTTCTATTGGATCTTCAACTGCTATTAAAATTAATCTGTTCGGATCCTTATCGACATATTCCGAGCATACATCAAAGTCTTCAGCCTTCGAATCTAAAATAATTAAATTCTCAACTGGTGTAGCTGGATTAGCCGTCAAAGTTGAACATATATTTTTCGAACCGCTCCCTTGTGACTTCACATAAGTCAAGAGCTTCCCATTTTCGATCAAGATCTAAACCTCTTTCTTCAACGCAATACAATCATTGGTATGATTTCTAATGTCCTCATGATACATGCAGTATTTATTATTCCGCTCCTCCATTTGCCTACTCATTGGAATTGGCTTCCTAAAATTCACGAAGCTTTTGTTCTTGTCGAAGATTGCAGCCACATTCTCTGTCAAATCAGCATAATATTCTGGCCTAACCCATTGATTTGGCCTTGGTCTGTTATAGTTATAGGATGGAGCAGTATTTGAATATCCACCAGTCCAAGGTTGCTGATTACCATTCTAGGGTTGCCCTTGGTTATTGGCCACCTGACTCGAATTCTTTGGAGTACTAACCGGTCCTCCTCGGAACCTGGTTGACTCTTCAACCTTAATCTGATCCTCTACTTGAGCCATCAATGCTCCAAAAGTTAGAGCTCTCCTTTTTGTAGTTTCATTGGCCAGATCCCGTGGTAATAGACTCTGGCGAAAAACTGTCATCGCCATATTTTACCTTCGCAATTGTCCAAACTTGCTTTAGTCAATTTCTTCCCAGCTGTCGGCTTGCACTAGATAATTATATCCCCATTCGCTCTTATTTCCTTAATCCCCACAAACTGCATTCGAAAAGTAGTGTAAAAATCCCTGAAATATGAGATGGATCCCCTTGGAATCCGGTTGTACCACTTTGAAGTTGTTCCTTAAAAAGTTTGCGAAAATGCACGACACACCAGCCGGTCGTCATCTTCAAAATTCATCATGTAGTTTTTGAATTGTTCGATGTGATCATCGAGATCTTGCATCCCATCGATCTTCTCCACCTTAGCAATATTAAAACTCTTCGGAAGCATTATAGATAGAATCTCACTTGTCAACGGAAAGTTCCTCCAATCGAAAGTTTGCACAAACTGATCATCAGTTCCCATTACTGCGTACAAATTTCGATCAGTCTGAGCATACTGATTCGAGGTGTTCCCTTCACACCACGTAGAACGAGGAACGTTGTCCCTTTAGATTTACGTTCCTTTTTATGCTTCCTCGGCTGTTCTTTCTCCGGTTCCTCTTTCGAAGAACTCCTATATCTCTTAAATCCTGAAATAGAGCTTTCTACCTCTTCATCACTAGAGGTTACATACTTTTGCTTGTCTTTTTTCCCTTTGCGAGAAGAATATCGCTCTTTAGGAGATTCAAAGCGCACTTTTTTATGTTCACTTCTAGTATGCCGATCAACACAAGATCGATCAGATTGATCTTCCACATCTGCTTTCTCGTTTTCTTGTTTCACCTCGGATTTGAGCTTCTCATTGTTCATATTTTTCGTTAAGAATATTTATTTTGTCTAAAAGTTGATTCTATGCGCATCTCAGTGTCTGATTGAGTTTGGATTGGAGTTAATCCATCCAGCTTGTTTTTATTTCTTTGCAAATCATCTTTTAAGGTTTTCCATCGCTGATCAAAGTGATGAATTGTTTTCAGGATTCATTATATGGAATTCAAACAAAAAATAAGAAGATTGTATTAAAATTCAAATAAGCAAGTCATTGATTCTTAATCGGTCCCCAATGGAGTTGCTAGTTTGGTGAGTTCAATTATTAAGAGAGTTGTCTTAGGAAAAAGTAATATGTGAATTATAAGAGAGAGAGAGAGAGAGAGAGAGAGAAGAGAGGAGAGAGGAGAGAGAGAGAGAGAGAGAGAGAAGATGAGAGAGAGAGAGGGAGAGAGAGAGAGAGAGAGAGAGAGGAGAGAGAGAGAGAGAGAGAGAGAGAGAGAGAAGAGAGAGAGAGAGGAGGAGCTGAGAGAGAGAGAGAGAGAGAGAGAGAGAGGAGAGAGAAGAGAGGAGAGAGAGAGAGAGCGAGAGAGAGAGAGAGAGAGAGAGAGACGAGGAGAGAGAGAGAGAGAGATCGAGAGAGATGAGGAGAGAGAAGAGAGAAGAAAGGAAGAGAGAGAGAAGAGAGAAGAGAGAGAGAGAGAGAGAGAGAAACTAAAAACGGTTACATAAAATGGATAAACTACTCTTAGTCCTCAATAGAATATATAGTCATAATTGTTCAACTAAACTTATATTATTTACACTTTAGTTCTTAAATTTCCTACTTCCATATCAGTAAGCCAATTTAAACTCCTTCTATAACTGGTTAATACAATCATCTATCGAAACGCCTGTGTGTCCCCCACATACTGAACGATGTTCGAGATCTTCACGACCATATATGTTGTTCTCTTCTTTACATCTTACATCAGATGAAATCATGATTCATAAACATGCGTTCCCCATAGCAGCAAACTAAGGCTCTCATACCAAACTGATAACGCGACGTAAATAGAAGAAGAAGCAACGATAGATGAAACCCTAATTCAAGGGTAACATGATGAACCCTAATATAAGGTAACAAAGACTGAAATTTTCAGAGATAAAAATATATTATTCAAAAAAATTAAAATAACTTAAGGCATATGAGGCTTTATATAATAGTTGCTCAAAACCCTAAATTTTAATACCAAGAAATAAAATAAATGTTTCAAAATAAAATAAAATAAAATCTTAATACAATTAGCTTTGATTTAAATAATACAAGATATTTGAATAAAATAAAATAAAATTAAAAAAGATTTTGTTTGAACTTTTGAGGCTACATCAGTACGCAAAGAGCCAAGTGTTACGCCTACGGGCTACATAATGCTAGTTGACCAAGTGTCAAGCCCTTCTCACGACCACACAAACGGGTTATCATAGCCTCACCCCGAATGGGCCACGTGTCACGCCTACAAACTACGTAATGTGACATGATTTGAATCAAGAATTTGAGAAAGCCATGCAATAAGGTTTGACTGACCTCACCGCGAAATGGTATCTAATGGACTTACACAAAGAGCACAACTAAAGCTTGACAAGGTAAAGAACCACTCCTTGATCCACATATTTAAACACGCACATATCTACTTCAATCATGACGATTCCATAAACAATATTCTGAACAAGATAATTCACCAACGTTTACAAAAAAGAAAAGTAAAATTGGCTTACAAATACAAATTACAAGATTAAAAGTCCGCCAACGTGTCATAATATTTAAACATAAGAATCATCCTTCAATTAGGTATCCTGTATCAAGTTTGGGTTTTCAGTCAGCGCATCTTTCGCGCGCTCTGCTCCTACATCTGCTGCATCAGTCACCATCCCCGTGGTTAGCGTATTGGCTACTAATTCCCCTTCTGCTGCTCCAGGCGGATAGATGCGATTCCGACCCCTAGCCACTGCCTTTCCCCAGTCACCAATTTCCCTAATAAGCCTAAATTCATCCATGGGTTCAAAGACACAAGCGCCTTTACGACCTTCTTCACTTTCTGCGCCACCATTGTCATGGCTACCTCCATGACCCGGGCTTCTATTTCGTTTAAGTTAGCCACGACCTTCTTTTGCAGCTGCTCTCGCTCTTGCTTTATTTTTGCCTTGAGCTCCCCCAACGCAGATATTTAGACCTCCCATTCTCCAAAGTCAGAGCAACAATGCGCTCCGCCTGATCTTTCACTCTCCTTAACTGAGCCACATTCTGAGCTAGCAATGTGTTGCTCTGCGTCATTACCGCAACATTCATTTTGATTAACTCATTGTTATGTGCTAGTAGTGCGGCATTCCCCGTTGTCAATTCCTTACATGACGACTCGCAGGCCCTCACAAAACCCTGGACTACGGTCAACTTTTGGCGCAAGCCTTCATTCTCTTCAATTGTTTTATCATTCTTTGTCTTGGAAATTCCGTAGGCATTCTTGAATCGAGCTAGTTCAGTCATTATCCTCTTCACAAAACTGAAAAACATGGGCTCTGGTCTCCACTTCTCCATCACCAGATCATCTGCTTTTAACATCCTCCGATAAGAGAATACCACTGAGTTATGATGCATCTATGTACCCAGGCACAAAAAGCAGGAGATGGGTTAATCATCTAACCAATCTGATATAAGGAGAGACTTATTTGAAGAAACATAGCTCAATAGCCAGCTCTACTTGCCTCTACAGAATTTCACTCATATGTAAGTGGTCATAGAACGAAAGCTCTGGAATGTGTTTCAGTTTCTCAAACATAAACATCAATAGCGCTCGCATCACTACACCAAGAGGCAGATACTCTTCAGCCGAGGCTCCCCCTTTATTCACTTTCGCCTCCTTCCCTTTTAAAGATGGCGACTCATGGATCACCAAATTTACGGTGGCTGAGCCGGACCCCACCTCTTGCACTAACGATGTTGAAGGATGAATAGTCGCCGTTTTGACCTCGTTCTCCATCTTTTTTTCTATTTTCTATGGGATATACTTCTTTGGCCTCCTAGTTTCTCTATCAGCATCCTTGTTTAAGTGAACCTTTGCGAGGCTCTTATCCAAGACTATTACTTCAGGAGCTTTACCAAGCTCCTTATCAACATTTGGCACCACAACCATCTCCTCCTGATTCTCTTTCCCCCGAGCGCCATCAATCTCCTCATCGTCTACTAACTGAAGCTTTCTAACTGATAGTGGAACCACGTCTACCACCACTTGCGTTTTCTGTGGCAGTGGAGTCACCTGGTCCTCCACATCCTCCTCATCATCTCGAACCGACCGGGTCCGATCTTTATCTACTTCATCTCTAGGGTAGCATCATCTCTCACCCCTTGATTTACTTCCCACACTTCCTAAGCAATGCATGCTTCGCTCTTATTCTCATTCTCGCATGACACGGTTGATGAATTATCGACCTCTTTTGTTTTGCGGCTCTAGGGAACTGTTAGCCACACCCCTGCACTATTTCTATCTTTGTACCTCTGCTCCATCAAATCCTGCAGAAGTTTAGTAGTCACCTTTACTCCACTTCCCACCATTGTGATTCTTCCACCTTCGAGATAACAAGCTCTAGAATAGGCCACAACCCTGCTCTCAAGAAATTGATCTGCGTGAACAATCGAGCCGGTTCTTAGCCATCTCCTGTTCGTTAGGTTAACAACTTGGATCATGGGATTATTTGGTTAGCACACACTCACTAAATCACCGCACACTAAGCTCAAGAGCATGCTTCTTACACTTAGTCTTCCATCGGCGTTCCAACTGCAGATTCATCAATGCATTTTCATGGTCCCAGTTCCCCGATACAAATATAAAGGAATTCTTCTAGTTTTTATCTTAGTTGGGGAGCTCCACTATCTTTCTACACCCGTTCAACTATAGGTAGAAGAAAGAGGATTTTGCCAATTTTGTCGCATCTACTACAGCTAGTAAATCGTCTAAACAAATCGAGATGCCTAGGATTTTTGCACTCAACACAACGCTAAGTAATACTCCCCACCTATTGGCGGGCAATTGAGTAGGGCATAGACCTATAAAGCTAAAGAAATCTCGTATCAGTAGTGGCAAGTGTAGTTTTAAACCCCAATCAAATAATATCGTATAGAGGCAAGTCTCGTTTTCTTTTGCTTGGTGTGGATGTTCACCAACCTCTGGAACCCTAATCGTTACGTGGCTTGGAATACCGTATCTATCCCTAAAACTCAACAATCTTGGTTCATCCAAATACCTATATTTGGTGTTAGTCAATCAAAATAACTTTTTAAAACCAAATAATCTTCAAACTTTTTTTCCATGGCCTTCACAGAATTCTCAGGCCTCTTTACAACCTTTTTATGGGCCATTTTGATTGCAATGAGCCCAATGAAGTGGTATATAATTCAAGTACAAACATGATAGCCAACTCAGTAGTGTATCTCTAAGGAAATAACTTAGGGTTCAATGCCTCACAACTACGCAACTAGGGTTATCATTGACAGTGTTACGAAAGAAGATAAAGAGGAAGCAAAAATATAAGTGCGACTCGAATTGCGTTTTGGACGAAAAACGCAGATTTAACAAATGAGTGAGAGCCTAATTCTTTCATTGGAAGATGATTCTTCAAGCCAAAATGGGTATGGTATTCTCTTTTGAGTAACTATTCTTTGTTTAAACACTCGTTTGGAAATTTAGTTTCACTTTTCAAAGATAAATATGCCTCACGCGTGATGGGATAACAGTTATCGCTTTTAAGTATATAAATCGACACGTTCTCTAAGTTCCCAAGTGTCATTTCGAAAGATTAAACGGCTTCGTTGTCAAAATAAATTGCTAAGCAACGGACACGTTTCCAACGACAACTGATGCGTTAATGCAATCATAATTACACATGTTTCATCACACCATTATTTACTTTTACAAACCTCTCTGTTACGATATCTTTTTTCAGTCGCAATCTTTTGTTTTAATTCATGTATTCTGTGCATTTTTACACATAATCCCTGAACTATGAGGGTACCCTGCTAAGGGAATCCTCATCGCCTCACATGGTCGAACAGAGAGTAAATGGAAGAAGATAGGTATAAAGCTAAACTAGGCAAGTGACGAGGTAAAGAACGTCTTGAAGTATTGTGAAGTTTCCAGACCGAGCAGAGCTCTCGCTCCGAAGGCCAACTAACAAACACAGAGATATCGGGCAGAGTAGAGCCCCATGACCAATGGTCGACCGCGACGATCAAAGTAACAAGGCTCCCGATGAAGGAGAGCTCCATCATCACAAGCCCGCTATGAGGATCAGGACAACAAGGTCTCCTTAAAAACTTCAAACAGAGCAGAGCTCCACCTATAAGGACCTGTTAAAGGATTCAGAGCTCCTTTGCCGAGTAGAGCTCCATTACAGTGCCCCATTAGAAAGGAAAAGAGTATGGAACGATGTAGCTTGGTTTAGAGTCAAGCAGAAGACGATCAGAGCAGACCAAACCGAGCTGAGGCGATAGTAAGAGAAGAGGCAATCAAGGAGGTCGATTGAAACTCCAAGGATTTAATAAGTCAACGAGCATTAATGATAGGAGACTGAATTTATGATCACAAATTTAGGGCTTTCTTGATAAATATTTGTGTGACCTTTGAATAAAGGGAATGAGCATTAATTAAGAGAAGATAATGTATAAAAGGGGTACTAGACCCAAAGGATTGTATATCTTTTGACATAATACAAACAAACTCTCTTTTTGTCATAAATTGTTAGATATTTGCATAACACAAGTAACCGTCAAATTTAAGTTGTCAAAAATATTTAAACAATTATCATGTAATATTTCCGATATATATGGTACCACAAGATCTATAAATAAAAGTCTAACAATCACTAATAAAGTAAAGTATTGATGAACCTTAACAAAGCTAACACCAATTATCGTCTTCTCTTGGCAAGGGAAGAACCTTGATTGGATTAAGAATGGTGATAAAAGCATCTATCTCTTTCACAATGTTGTGAGGGAAAAACAAAGAAATAACAGAATCAATGGTATATACCATGATGGTATATGGCTAAATGATAAGTGTAAAATTAGAGATTTTTGTTAATTATTTCAAAGAGTTGTTGACTAACAATCATAATCATATTCTCTTATTTTATCATTTCCAATGCATTCCCAAGTTAATATCTAATGAAGATAATTTTAACCTGCTCAAAAATCCAACTAAAGAGGAAATTTACAATGATGATCTTGTCAATGCTATCATTGATAATTGCAATGATAAGCCTACCTCTAAAAGCATATTACCTACTTTAATTTGTCTTATTCATAAATCTGACCATCCTAAACACTTTAAATATTTTAGGCCAATTAACTTGTGTTTCGTTTTCAACATAATTCTTTCCAGACTTATAAATGATAGATTAGCCTTGCTTTTTCCTAAAATTATATCCCATGAGTATGGAGGATTTGTTAATGGAAGAACATCCATGAACATATCCTTCTCTCTTAAGAAATTATACAAGATTTGAACAAAAAACTAGAGGTAATAATATCCTATTAAAAATAGATATGACTAAGGCCTTTGACAAGATGGCCTTTAGCTTTCACTAATATCATAAAATACTTTGGGTTTTATGATAAATTCACCAACCTCGTTAGAAAATGTATTAAAAATGTGTTTTTCTATAAAGATCACTTCAGATTAAAGATAAAGCTGACAATTTTATTATGTGGAAAATTGGTAAAAGTGACAGAGAATTTTAGTTAGATAAATGGTTTGGAGATAAACCTTTAATAGATTTAATTGGTCAGCTAAATTGTGATTGGTATAACATTGATAAAGCGAATTGTTTTTGGCTCAATGGTTGTTGGGGTCTTGATAAAATGAAACATATCATGATCCCTTCCAATATCAAATTAATCACTAATCAATCTATTTGTAATAATAATGAGGAAAACATTATTTGGTCTTTAGTCAAATTAGGAAACTTCAACACTAAACAAACTTAGGAAATGTTAGAAAGCATTATAGTCTTTTTAGTTTTATTTTTTAAATATGGAATAATTCAATCCCAACCAAATTCTCAGTTATTCTTTGGAAGATTATAAAAGACTGGATTTCAATTGATCATAACCTTAAAAAAGAAGCTTTTCCTTTGCATCTAAATGTCAATTCTGCCCCAATATGGAATATGTAAACCATTGTTTCGTTAACTATCAATCTTTTTGGCCCATACAGTTTAAGCTTGCTAGTCTTTTTCAAACTCATATTAGAATATATGGATATGACAATTCAGCACGTAGTAAGATGTTGGTTTTGGTCCACGAATAAAAATGTCCATATTAAAACTATATTTCCTTCTATTGTGTGTTGGACTATCTCGCAATTTAGAAATAAAGCGAAATTTAACAATAAAAATATAGCTACTAGATAAATTTTATTCATAATCAAATTCATTCTTTCTAGATTAGATAGTGCAAATATCTTAAGCAGAAAGATGTGGTTTGGTGATCACAATATAGCTAAAAATCTGGATTGCTTCCTACATCTAAATGACAATAAGAAGATTTATGTTTTTAAATTGATCCATAAAGTAGATAGGCTAAAACTAAATGACTAAATTTGGAAGCCACCTCGTATCAGTCCGACATGCTCTACCTTGTGCCCTTCATCAGATTGGTGACATCACTAATTAAATTGCAGACTTAATAATTATATATAGTGTCCTTTGTTTCAAATCCACATGTCAATCAATCTCTGACACTTACACGCATGCCTTTCAAAATGATTCATGAGTAGTTTGATGTATCAGAAAGCTCTTGCACTTCTGAATACGCATGCTTCTCAAATCATTAGTGGGAAAATTATAGAACTTTTGATCTTCTCTAGGGATTTATCATTTAAGAAAATTGGTGGGGATAATAATTGCCTGAGGGTAGGCTGGTAATTTCAGTTGGTGTTTTATGGTGGTGTGTGGGTGTTAAGTGTTTAGAGTAGAGAGTAGAGAGATAATTAAGCAGCTTGGTAGCAGTTAATTCTCATTACCCATAGTTAATGCAGGTGGTTGGGTATTTATACCTTGATGTTTGGGCCCTTATGGGCTTTCGGGTCATGTTTAATGGACCCGGGTCATGTTCAAAGACCCATGAGCTCTAAGTAGGAGAGCAAGTGGCTTAGTCAAGAAGTGTTTATGTTTTTTAGTACTTTTGTCATAGTTCGAACAGTCCTATGGTCATAGTGCTCAAAATGATCTGTCTGGTCCGTGTGATCTGTCCAGTCCGGAGGCCTTGGACCGATCTGTCCTTGTCCGGGGAGAGTGCAGAGTTCGGACTCATCAGGAGCCCCTTTTTTAGGTGTTTGTGCAAATACTCTTGCCAAAGACCTGAAAAACAGTCCGACGTCAAGGGCAGTTTTAATCCGGACAGGTCTATGGGTTTATCCGGACAGATAAAGCTTCACGAATTCAAAACGGTTTTTGCTAGAGTTCGTGGGACACGTGTCACTCTCTGATTGGTTGTTTCAGCCGTTTTTTCACCTTGAATTTCGAACCCACCTTCTTTGAAAAGCAACCTCCTTTATTACAGGTGGTGACATCAGCGCCGTCTTTTAATCATTGCCAAACTTTTCGAATCCTCCTAGGAGTCAACTGCTTTTTCAGATTTACTATAAATACAAATTCATTTCCACTGTTTTACCATCTCCTTCAAACTTACTTCTGTAAAAACTCTCAAAGCTTTCTCTCTCTAAAGCAAAAAACTTAGTTCAACAGTTTATGTTTACAGCGAGGAACGCTCTTGTCAAAGGCGGGTGGCTCAACCTTTCTAAGTTAGAGAAGGCTCAAAAAGTCGAAAGAGAAAGACGGATTGCTGCAGGGTTACCTGCCTCACCTGTTGACAAACCTATCACTTCTGCATCTGAGTCAGATCGTGGCTCGTCCTCTTCCAAAGGTACCAAGCCTAGAAAATTATTTCAAACCACTCTCTCCCCCATAATCTATGGTTCCTCAGTTCAGGAATCGGTGCCTACTGTCGAGCCAGGAGTCACAGCCACTAGCTTTAGAAAACCTTCTCCCTTTCTTGCAATGGGATCAGACACGGAGCGCTCTCCTGAGAAGCTGGTTGATAAGAGGAAACGCCGGCTTGTTAAAGGCCAAGGAACCAGAAGCACCCCCTCAAGATCGGGGACAAAAGATAGCAGCACCAGATCAGAGGTGCCAATTAGAGCTCCTAAGGACAGGCTGTCCGGACCGGAGGGCTCCAATCCAAACCTTCAACCAGAAACTTCTACTCCAAACACTTTACCGGAGAGCAGAAGTCAAAGGGGCACTGAGGCCCATCAGTCCGGAGATAAGGCTGAATCAAATTTGAACCCTCCCCCCACCACAGCTGCTGAAATCCCTTCAACGATCATGGAGGAAGTGATGGAGGACTCTGTTGAAGAGGCCGCCCCGTTCGAGTCTGAGCCCTCCGGTCAGACTAGCAAAGAGATAGTTGCCAAGAAGGACAAGGGCTAAGAAAAGTTGTACTTGAGGCATCCGGATCTGCCGAAGAGCCTAGAAGGAAAAGTAGGGCCTTGTTTTCACAAGGTCAGCGTCAACTATCTTCTCTCCCTACAGAAAATCAACTATGCATTCATCCACACTGCCGAGTTGGGCAGGATGCGTTCAAAATGGGGTATTCCAGAAAATGTAAAGATCAGAATCCATATACATCCGGAGACCCCATGGATTGCAAGTTAAGTGAGGTGGTTATGTTCACGGAGTTGTTCAACTGGGGGCTCAGGTTCCCATTAGACCCAGAGATTGTCAGATATTTCCATCTGATCAAACTCTGTCCGAGCCAACTGAGCCCCAACGCTTGGTATACCCTTATGTCATGCATCATGGCATCAAGGCTGTCCGGGATCCCTCTGCCCATGGAGGAGTTTGCTGCAGTGGACAACCTGTGTAAAAACCATCACATCCCCTTCTACCACTTTAACATGGGGGATGGCTTCAAAGTAGTGGATGATTTGCTGGAGGCAGAGAGGAATTGGAGGACTCAGTTCCTTTTTGTGAGTGGTGCCTAGGAAAATGGCAGGAAGATAAAATTCGGAGAGAATCCAAGCCTCCTCAGAAGCAGATGGAGGAGTGACCGTAAGCATCTTGCATTTGTCTCTCTTCTCTTTTCTTTTCAAACTTAGTTTATACTTATTTGTCTTACTTTTGTCTTAGCAGAAAGGCCCAAGGAGTTTAGTGACCACCAGAAAGCCGGGCAGATAATTTGTGGCAAGATTAATGCCTGGACTGCTGAGAATTGGGGGAACAGATTCCATGATGCCTTCACCAGTGGAAATTTGGCAAGGTCTCACCTGTGGAACACCACAGGTCGGAGAGACTTGACCTGGGAGGAGCTCACCACCCAGCCTTCTCCTGACATTGTGCTCAAGAGGACCCATGAACCAGATGGGACACTCTTCCTGCCAGACCGGGCCAAAGCCCCGAGCAAAATGAAAGGCAAGAAAAAGAAGGGAAAAAAGGTGGTGGGTGATGCCAACCCTACTGATGCTGAGAAGGACGCTCCAACAGTCCCGGAGGGGCCAGCCCAGAGCCAGATCGATGCCGCTCTCTTGCAAGTTGTGGAGCAAGAGACTGAAAGGCAGGAGACGAATCTCCCAAAACCTCCAAGGGCTTCCAAGAGAAATCGTAAACAGGGAAGCGAAGGTGCAGACCGGGAAGCAAAGAAGAAAAAGACTTCCAAGGGAAACGAGCTTTCTCTCCGGGCTCCGGAGCCTTCCTTCCATGCTGAGCCTTCAGACCCAACACAGGACGAAGAGATTCCTGGGGACTTTCACACTGATGAGGTTGAGGGAGGGGAGCTCAACATTGATGAAGTAGACATCACCGGTCTTGGTGAGCTTGGTGAATACTTCCTAAACCTCCCCAGAGATGACTTTGCAGGGCCTTACATTCCTCCGAGCAGCTCCAACACGGTCAACATTAACGGTAAGACTTTTATTGTTTCTAGTGAAAAGGATACCATAGCGCACTCCTTGTTAAGCAACGTGCAGCCAGTACTTACGTTGGAGAGACAAGTCCGGGGTTAGGCAGACATCATTAAAGACCTTAAATCTGACAAGGAGAAGCTGTCCGAAGACCTTCGCACTGCCACTTCCAATGCTGACATGTTGAAAGAAGAAAACGAGGAGTTGAAGAGAAGGCAAAAGACAAGCACCACCAAAGTCACCACTTTGGAGGAAACCATCAAAGACCTCCAGGAGAAACTGTCCGGTCTGGAGAAAGACCTTGCTACCTCAAAGGAAGAAACCAAGGCAAAGGACAAAGTCATTACCAACTTAACCACTGATAAGATTGCCCTTGAGAATGCAGTGTCCAAGGCTGCCGAGGAGAAAAATACTTTGTTACAGGAGCAGGAGGCCAAGATCCAAGCCAAGATCAATGCTTATGCCAACCAGATGATCAAGAGCGAGGAGCTACTGCTTGAGAAGGTGAGGTCTGACATGGTTCTACTCTTTCATGAAAAAATTCCGAAGAGGAACCTAGGGGATTTATGGCTTTATGTTGAGCCTGAAGACCTCCCATACCACACGATGGCCGAAGGCGACACGTATGACTACTCCAGTGACTCCTTGGGTGATGAAGAACATACTGGGGAGAGCCCAGATGAGGAGAAAGACGATCCTAAAGGCAAGAGGGTGGATGAAGGGAGAGATGATCCTAAAGGCAAGAAGGTAGATGAAGGTGAGCCATCTTCAAAGGCTCAACCTTAACTTATGATTCACTTTGTTTATTTTCTATCCAGACTAAAATCCTTGGAAGGCCAAGGCATTCTTTTTGTAATGGTGTCCGGTATTTGACCGGACAGGTTTTTTATTGTTCGACTCTGATCATTTAAAAGTCCTTGGAAGGCCAAGGCAATTTCAAGTTTATTAATTTCAATGAATATTTCTGTTCTGCACAACTATCATCTTCTTTCATTGTTTGTTCTGATTTTGAAAGCCAGAGTTTAAGTAGCCTTTAGTTGTTTCATAGTGAGAGTGTTTAAGTTCTCCGGCTAGAGTTTAAATAGCCCTTAGTTATTTCAATCCGGATAGTATGACAAGGGACAAAACTTTAAAAACACTTAGAAAATTTTTAAGAAGGCATCAAATTTTATTTAACAGCCCGGACACCTCATTAAAACCTCTCCGTGCCACCAGGGAGGAAAGAGTATGCCCCCAAAATTTACATGGATGTTCAAACAAGTAAATATTTACACAAGTGCTCCAAGTACATCCGGAGATGCTCGATATTCCAAGGATGTGTTAGAACTCTGCCATCTTTGTCTTCCAACCAATAAGTTCCAGGCTTAATTCTTTCAACAACCATATACGGACCCTCCCAAGTTGGGGCCAGCTTTCCGAACAGCTTTTCTTTAGTGTGCAAGAAGACCTTCCTCAATACCTTGTCTCCTGGCTGGAAGTCTCTCCTTTTAACTTTGGAAGCAAACCTGCTCCTCATCAAGCCTTGATAGTGTGCAACTCTAAGATGAGCTTTAACTCGTTTTTCTTCTATCAGATCAAGTTGACCTCTGATTGCCACCTCGTTAGCGTGTTCGGAGAAGTTGTGAACACGAAAAGAGGGGAGAGTTGCCTCTATGGGAGCTACTGCATCCATCCCATAGACCAAAGCAAAGGGTGATTCTTGTGTTGCAGCCCCAGGTGTTGTCTGGTAGGCCCATAAGACCTCTTGTAGATAATTAGGCCACTTCCCAGCAGCCCCTTCCAAATTCTTCTTTAAAACGGACAATATAGTTCTATTAGCCACTTCAACTTGCCCATTTGCTTGTGGGTGGAAAGGTGAAGAAAAACAATGTTGTATACCCCTTGAGGCACAAAAGCTCTCCATTTCTCTATTGTCGAACTGTGGCCCATTGTCTGTTGTTATTTTCTGTGGGACACCAAATCTGCAACAGATGTTGGATATAATGAATTTTATAACAGCTTTTGACGTTGTCCCTGCTAGGGGGCTGCTTCTATCCACTTCGAAAAGTAATCTATGGCCACAATTATAGTTTTGCGTCCTCCGGACGCCACAGAGAGAGGCCCCACTAAATCCAATCCCCATCGAGCAAAAGGAATAGGCTCAAAAATTGACTCTAAAGGAATGGCTGGTACATGAATTTCATTGTTGTACCTCTGGCATGGGTCACACCTTCTTACCAATTCCTTAGCATCTTTCATGATTGATGGCCAATAATAACCGGAGAGTAAAACCCTTCTTGTCAAAGCTCTAAACCCACAATGGGCTGATCCCTCACCATCGTGCAATTCGGAGAGGACCACTTATGATTCTTCATCCCCCAAACAGCGTAGGAGAGGTTTACTGTAGGACTTTTTGTATAACACTTCTCTCAATATGATGAAACCACGAGCCTTGTGTTTCAATGTTCTGGCTTGTGACTTATCCGGAGGCACAACACCATCGGAGAGATACTGCAGGAGAGGAAATCTCCAGTCTTGAGGTTGTTTTGCTTGTATTTCAAAAATTTCATCTTCTTTACCCTTACAAAGTTGGATGGAGGGGCTTTCAAGCACATGGATCCATGGATATGACTCCGTATATGCTATGGTTGCTAGTGAGTCTGCTAGCTCATTTTCTGCCCGGGGAATGTGTTCATAGACAACACTTTTAAACTTAAGCGCTTCATTTTTGAGGAGGAGTAAATATTTCACAAGTTGCTCCTTCTTAGCCTCAGACTGGCCTTGGGCATGGTGGATAAGTAGTTGGGAGTCGCTTAGTAGCTTGACCCTCTTAGCCCCACAAATGTAGGCCAATTTTAACCCAGCTATAGCTGCTTCGTATTCAGACTCGTTATTAGATGCCCCGAAAGCAAAACAAATAGCCTGGTACATCTTGTCTCCATACGGGGAAGTCAAACATACCCTTGCACCACACCTCATAGTGCTAGATCCACCATCTGTTCAGACGACCCACATCTTTTTGTCTTTTATGTCAGTAGCTTGCTCCGAATCCCTGTCGGAGTGGAATTCAACCAAAAAGTCTGCCACAGCTTGGGCCTTGACTGCTGTTCGGGGAGCAAAATCTATGTCGAAGTCTCCCAAATCTACTGACCACTTAGTCATCCTGCTTGAAATGTCTGCTTTTTGGAGAACATTCTTCAAGGGAAAAGAAGTCCGGACGATGATGGGATGAGCCTGGAAATAAGGCCTCATCTTCCTGGCTGCTATCACCAAGGCCAATGCTAACTTTTCGAGTTTCAAGTAACGCCTTTATGCATCTATCAAACTTTTGCTGATGTAGTATACTGGATGGGGATGACCACCAACCTCTCTTACCAACACAACACTGATGGCATAACTTGAAACTGCTAAATATACGAAGAGGGTCTCCCCATCAACTGGTTTAAACAAAGTCTTGGGAGAGGATAGGTGCTTCTTGATCTCATTGAAAGCCTCATCACACTGTGGGGTCCAATCGAATCCTTTTGCACCCTTCAAAGTTTGAAAGAAAGGTGCACACCTATCTGAGGACCTTGACATAAATCTGTTTAAGGCAGCTAACCTCCCCGTTAACCGCTGTACTTCTTTAATGTTTCGAGGAGGTTCCATTTGGAAAAGAGCATTTAGCTGGTCCGGATCGGGCTGTATTCCATGCTCACTTATGATATAGCCTAGAAACTTCCCGGACTGCACTCCGAACACACACTTTTCTGGGTTTAATTTCAAATTCACTTTTACCAAGTTGGCAAAAGTTTCTTGGAGATCGGACAAGTGCAACTGCTCATCTACACTCTTCACCGTCATGTCATCAATGTATACTTCCATATTTCTTCCAATTTGATCAGCAAATGCCTTGTTGACTAACCTCTGATAAGTAGCCCCAGCATGTTTCAAACCAAATGGCATTACTTTGTAGCAATGAAGACCTCTGTCAGTGACAAATGTGGTATGCTCTTGATCCTTTGGATCTACTTGAATCTGATTGTATCCGGAGAAAGCATCCATAAAGGAAAATAGCTTGTTCCCAGAGGTGGAGTCTACTAACTGATCAATCCGGGGAACTGGATACAAATATTTTGGGAAAGCTCTATTGAGATTCGTGAAGTAAATGCACATGCGCCATTTGCCATTCTTTTTTTTCACCAAGATAGGATTGGCAGTCCACAAAGGGTATTGAGACTCCTTAATGTGCCCTATCTTTGTGAGCCTGTCAACCTCTTGTACAATGACATCAGCCTTTTCTTTGGAAAAAGCTCTTCTTTTTTTAACCACTGGAGCTACGTCTCTCCGGACGGATAGGTGATGTGAAATCACTTCTGATGGGACCCCAGTAACATCAGCATTGCACCAAGCAAAAACGTGCTGATGGTTCTTTAAAAACTTTAACATTTGATCTTTCAAAACAGGTGGCATTTTAGACCCTATCTTGACACTTTTCCCATCTTCCAAACATTGTGTTTCTACCTCTTCAACTGGTATCAACACTCCGGGGGTCTCTCTGGGGTCATCAATTTCACCCTCTCCCCCAGAAAGGCCCTCAAATTGCTATTGTTCATTAATACGGACTGCCCCCAGCGTTCGAGGAGCCAGGGCAGTGGCATAACATTCTCTTGCAATCTTTTGGCTGCTCCGGACGACTCCAACCTGTCCCTGAACAGCATACTTCAAGCATTGGTGGACTGTTGAAGCCACTGCATGCATCCTAGAGAGCCAAGACCTCCCTAGTATAGCATTATAGCAAGCGGGACAATCCACCACAATAAAGAGTATTCTGACCATTTTCTTGAAAGGGCCCTTGCCCAATAACACCTCTTCTTCGAACTCTCCGATCACATCTGCTGAGCTGCCTGTGAAGCCCACGATTGACCTGTCCGAATTCTGAATTACAGCTGGATTTTTCATTTTCTTGTAAGTGGTTAGGAAAAGGATATTGGCTGAGCTTCCAGTATCCACCAGGATCCGTCTTATGTCATTGCCCCCTATAGATGCTCCTATGGCAACAACATCCTCATGAGGGCCAGCAATGTTTCTCAAATCATCTTCATCAAACACAATGAAGGGGAATGAGTTTGGTGACTGATAGGATGTCATGCCTCCTTCTAGCTGGGAGGCTAAAGTATGAACATGCCTCTTCCTCGAAGAAGCAGTAGGAGCTGTCATAGTGTCCCCCCCGAAAATTGTGAGTGACTCGAAAAATTTAATGAGCCCGGAGACCGACCTGGAACATTCCTCAATTGTACCCACTCTGTTTCGAGTTGGATCAGGATCCAAGTACTCAGATTCTATGTCAAACCTTTCAACTATTACCATGGCTCCCTCCGGAGCAGTATTACTTGGACCAACCCGGTGAGTGTTGTCAGGCATGTTGCCTCCTCTTCTTTTAACGTAAGCTCCCAGCTTTCCCCTCTCAACCAAGTTTTGAACTTCTTGTTTCAATGCTATGCAGTCATCAGTGGTATGACCAATATCATTGTGATATTGGCAAAAAGAGTTATTGCGATGCTCTCTAGGAGACTGCAGTGTTGCCGGTCTCCGGTAATGCACCTCATCCTTTGTTTTATCAAAAATGGTTGCCACACTCTCTTTTAGCTCTGCGAACCACTCCGGTTGGACCCATGGCCCTCTCTTGTTTCTGGATTGTTGACTTTGAGCAGGAGCAGCTGGCTGAGACTGAGCTTTTGCCCTACCATGCCCCTGTCCGGTTTCTCTTGCTTTGTTCCCGGACTGATTCTGATTGGGATTTGGTGCCACCGGGGTAGACCTCACCTGCCTGTGTACCCTGGTTTTCTTTGTTTCGTAGATGTTTATTTGTTTGCCAACCTGATTCAGCAACCTCCCCATGTCATGGCCTTCTTTCTGGTCACTGAATCAGCTAGATTGCCTGGGTTCAAACCCTGTCTCAGGGATGCTATTGCTACCTGTTCGAAGCAATCAGCCAACCCATTCTTGGTATTCACAAAACGGCCTATATATTCTTTCAAGGACTCATTTGGCTCCTCGGCACAATGGATTATTGTGTCTCCATTTCCTTTTAGCTCTTTACTCCATACGAACTGCCTTCGAAAGGCCACCCAAAAAGTGTCGAAGTCTTTAATACAACCCTGAGGCAAGCTGTTGTACCACTTTAGCGCACTCCCGTGAATGACTGGGAGAATGCCCTACAGAGCAGTTTGTCATCATCATCAAAGTTCATCATGAAATTTTTAAATTGTTCCAGATGGTTGTCCGGATCAGTACTGCCATCGTACTTCTCTATTTTGGTGCTATCAAACCTCTTAGGGAGGTTCCCGGACAGAATTTTGGAAGACAATGGAGATTGCCTCCAATTCCTTCCACGACTGAACACGGTACCCTCATTAGGAGTTGCAAAGATACATGGCTCATCGTGAAAAGCGAAGGGATCCATCAGCATCTTGTCCACATGCTTTCGACTATGAGATGATCCCTTCCCAATATGTCTTTTCATCTTTCCTTGTCTATCCCTTTTTCTTGAGTATTTTTTAATTTGCCTTTGCTTCTTTCTAGTTCGACCCTCATCGCTGCTAGAGGATAAGGATTTTTCAACTCCCTCATTGTCCGAAGAGCTATCAGAAGACTCTGAGCTTGAGTCAAAACTCTCCATTGGCTTAGACCGGTGAGACTTTTTAGAACTGGCATGAGTCTTTTTAGTGCTCACATGAGTCTTTGAAGACTCATGCTCTCTGGGGTTATCGGTGTGATGAGCAACCGATGCTTTGGAATTTTTTTTCACGCCCATCTTGGCCTTTTCTGCCCTCAGAGCTTCTATTTCACCCTTGAGCCTATCACGCTCTTCGATAGTGTACTCATCGTTCTCTCCCACCACTTCGAGCAGAGCTGGTGGTACTTCTGGATTGTCCGGATTCATACAGACAGATTTTCTTAGCTGGTTTTGAATGCTTGATTCAGGCACCTTCGTGCTCCCACTGTGGTCGCCAATTTGGTGAGGATAATAATTGCCTGAGGGTAGGCTGGTAATTTCAGTTGGTGTTTTATGGTGGTGTGTGGGTGTTAAGTGTTTAGAGTAGAGAGTAGAGAGATAATTAAGCAGCTTGGTAGCAGTTAATTCTCATTACCCATAGTTAATGCAGGTGGTTGGGTATTTATACCCTGATGTTTGGGCCCTTATGGGCTTTCGGGTCAGGTTTAATGGACCCGGGTCATGTTCAAAGACCCATGAGCTCTAAGTAGGAGAGCAAGTAGCTTAGTCAAGAAGTGTTTAGGCTTTTTAGTACTTTTGTCATAGTTCGAACAGTCCTATGGTCATAGTGCTCAAAATGATATGTCCGGTCCGTGTGATCTGTCCGGTCCGGAGGCCTTGGACCGATCTGTCCTTGTCTGGGGAGAGTGCAGAGTTCGGACTCATAAAAAATGTTTCATCTTTTTGGGTCCTTATGACCATTGGAATCCCAAACATATACCGATAAGTACTCGACACTCTTCACAATTTGGAGTTGTTTGCTTTCATAACTTTCGAAAGAGAACGACACATTGTAGAGAGAAAGAGATTTTCCTCCAACTTCTTGAAAATATCCCTCTAAAGGTTTTCTTCCATCACTTTCACTCTTCACGGGTATCTTGTTCATGTCTAAAACAATTACCGAAACTAGGTTAGACGAGAAGCCAAAAATGCCGCAAATTCTTTAGACCACGTATTACGGTCTTTGGCCTCCAATCAAGAAGCAATCTGAGGCGGCAAAAAAATGCCAACATTGGTATTCAATCAATCTTTAATACCCCTCAGTCCCCCGATCAAACTTATACGATAGACAACAAGTGTGACCTTTGCACTTAAAAGAAGTCGATTCATGAATCATCATTCATTTCGATCAATGGTAAATCGAAAGATGTTGAGAAATCAAAGAGCGATGTTTCGAAGAGAAAGCGGTCCATTAAACCTCTACTGAAAAGGTACATAAAATTTAAGAATAAATGAATTACCCCCACTCCTCAAAATACTCTGCAAGTAGTCTTTTAGTCGCACTTGGAGAAGATGTTGTGCCTATTGTACGCCTGCAGCTAATGCGGTCCTCGAACTGGTTAGGAAAATAAGGTAAGAACACTTGTGTATAAGCCTGAAGAAACCCAGAATCAGACTACTGTTGAAGCTAGTCAAAACAAACACCCAACTAATACTTTGTTCTCCCAAACAGGAACTATCATGCAAATCGAGGTTACAACCACCCAGGGAAAAGTTAATGTGGGTTCTCCCGCACAAAAGAAAACATCTAACTCGAAAAAGAAAAAGTACCACACCAAACAACCCTCAAATGTCGAGTCTATCATCGGGAATAACCTCCGGGATATTGAAATCAAACATCTAGTAGCCTTGTACAAGGTAAAGTACCGGTAATACCACACCTCCGAGGAGGTAAAGATTCGATACCCATAAGGAATCCCAAGCTTAGTAACGATTCAAGGCTCCGGGACAATAAACTAATCGTCAATCCATACATTCTTAACTGGGGTCTTCAGTTACTACTTGATCCCACTTTGGTTAGATACTTCGAATTTGTTTATCTTTTCCCTACTCAAGCCGGTCCTAACATGTGATTTACTCTAATAGCCTTCATAATGGCGGCAATGATAGGGAACAATTTTTTAGCAGATCAATTCGTCAAATTAACTGGTGTTGTGAAGAATCATGATTTCCTTATTTATTCCCTAACTATATGGAATAAATTTAAGATAGTGACGATTCCATAAACAATATTCCGAACAAGATAATTCACCAACGTCTACAAAAAAGAAAAGTAAAATAATCTTAGTAATACAAATTACAAGATTAAAAGTCCGCCAACGTGTCATAATGTTTAAACATAAGAATCATCCTTCAATTAGGTATCCTGTATCAAGTTTGGGTTTTCAGTCAGCGCATCTTTCGCGCGCTCTGCTTCTACATCTGCTGCATCAGTCACCATCCCCGTGGTTAGCGTATTGGCTACTAATTCCCCTTCTGGCTGCTCAAGGCGGATAGATGCGATTCCGACCCCTAGCCACTGCCTTTCCCCAGTCACCAATATCCCTAATAAGCCTAAATTCATCCATGGGTTCAAAGACACAAGCGCCTTTACGACCTTCTTCACTATCTGCGCCACCATTGTCATAGACTAAAACTAAATGACTCAATTTGGAAGCCACCTCGTATCAGTCCGACATGCTCTATCTTGTGCCCTTCATCAGATTGGTGACATCACTAATTAAATTGCATACTTAATAATTATATATAGTGTCCTTTGTTTCAAATCCACATGTCAATCAATCTCTGACACTTACACGCATGCCTTTCAAAATGATTCATGAGTAGTTTGATGTGTCAGAAAGCTCTTGCACTTCTGAATACGCATGCTTCTCAAATCATTAGTGGGAAAGTTATAGAACTTTTGATCTTCTCTAGGGATTCATCATTTAAGAAAATGTTTCATCTTTTTGGGTCCTTATGACCATTGGAATCCCAAACATATACCGATAAATACTCGACACTCTTCACAATTTGGAGTTGTTTGCTTTCATAACTTTCAAAAGAGAACGACACATTGCAGAGAGAAAGAGATTTTCCTGCAACTTCTTGAATATATCCTTCTAAAGGTTTTCTTCCATCACTTTCACTCTTCACGAGTATCTTGTTCATGTCTAAAACAATTACCGAAACTAGGTTAGACGAGAAGCCAAAAATGCCGCAAATTCTTTAGACCACGTATTACGGTCTCTGGCCTCCAATCAAGAAGCAATATGAGGCGGCAAAAAAATGCCAACATTGGTATTCAATCAATCTTTACTACCCCTCAGTCCCCCGATCAAACTTATACAATAGACAACAAGTGTGACCTTTGCACTTAAAAGAAGTCGATTCATGAATCATCATTCATTTCGATCAATGGTAAATCGAAAGATGTTGAGAAATCAAAGAGCGATGTTTCGAAGAGAAAGCGGTCCATTAAACCTCTACTGAAAAGGTACATAAAATTTAAGAATAAATGAATTACCCCCACTCCTCAAAATACTCTGCAAGTAGTCTTTTAGTCGCACTTGGAGAAGATGTTGTGCCTATTGTACGCCTGCAGCTAATGCGGTCCTCGAACTGGTTAGGAAAATAAGGTAAGAACACTTGTGTATAAGCCTGAAGAAACCCAGAATCAGACTACTGTTGAAGCTAGTCAAAACAAAAACCCAACTAATACTTTGTTCTCCCAGACATGAACTATCATGCAAATCGAGGTTCCAACCACCCAGGGCAAAGTTAATGTGGGTTCTCCTGCACAAAAGAAAACATCAAACTCGAAAAAGAATAAGTACCACACCAAACAACCCTCGAATGTCGAGTCTATCCTCGGGAATAACCTCCGGGATATTGAAATCAAACATCTAGTAGCCTTGTACAAGGTAAAATACCGGTGATACCACACCTCCGAGGAGGTAAAGATTCGAGACCCATAAGGAATCCCAAGCTTAGTAACGATTCAAGGCTCCGGGACAATAAACTAATCGTCAATCCATACATTCTTAACTGGGGTCTTCAATTACTACTTGATCCCACTTTGGTTAGATACTTCGAATATGTTTATCTTTTCCCTACTCAAGCCGGTCCTAACATGTCATTTACTCTAATAGCCTTCATAATGACGGCAATGATAGGGATCAATTTTTTAGTAGATCAATTCGTCGGATTAACTGGTGTTGTGAAGAATCATAGTATCAAAAAATGTTTTGCTATTAGAGCATTGGAGTTTAGGCCAATACGTTAAATCTTTGACAGTCGAAGCAAGAAATTCTAAGCAATCATTGGTTTGATTGACCAAAATTTGCCATAAATAGAAAACTAATGTGAGATTTTCCTGAATTTGTTTTGGTGGACACTTTTTATGAAGAGATAGTAATCATGCAGGTGAACTCCAATTATAAATGCTGGGGGATTAATGCTCTACTAATCTTCAGCAGACTCCATTACCTAATATGTCTTGCAAGACAAGCTGTGGTTTTAAAATGAAGATTGCTTGTTGTCTCCATTTTTCCGTCATCTTTCTGCACAATATGTTAGAACTAATCTTTTTTATTCTTTGAAACTGTATTTGAGGAGTTACATCTTACTTTAATGCGCAAGGAGATGTTAGGGACTTCATAGACATCAGAAAGTCTATTCTTGATGTACTGATTGGGAATGGAATGGTGCCTTCTGTGCCAAAGCTTGTACGGGCTGGGCCTCCTGATGTTCTTCCTGTTCTTTTAGATGGTCAAATTGTTGGTTCGATATCTTCTGGTTTAGCTATAAAAGCTGTCTCTTATTTACGGGAATTAAAAGTGTTAGCCGCTTCGCCGTATGTCTTATAAGAATTTCGAACCCAAGATAAGGGATACTCTTAGAAGTGCAACTTGGAAATATATTAAGAAATGAGTGAATGCTCTATGTCATGCAGGTTCCAGATGACCTTGAAGTTGGTTATGTTCCTCTAAGCATTGGTGGAACATATCCCGGGCTGTACTTGTCAACATGTCCTTCTAGGTTCATAAGGCCTGTGAAAAATATATCTACCTCTAATGAGGGAGATCAAAATTTTGAACTTATTGGGCCATTTGAACAGGTAAATTGTATAATCTTGTTACAAGATTCATGATACGAATCTCTTCTCGTGTTCAAAAGTCAAAAGGCACACCAAATTCTACTTCTTTACTGCCTTTTCTTTTTGTATAGGTATATATGGAAATAAGATGCCCTGATGGTGGAAGTGGTGGAAGAAGTAGTTCGTCTCCTGCAACTCATGAAGAAATTCATCCAACAGGAATGCTTAGCGTGGTTGCTAATCTTACACCTTGGTCAGATCATAATCAAAGCCCACGAAATATGTACCAGTGCCAGGTTTCTGCCTCATCTTTGTTTGAAGGCTATCTTGGTACCTACTTGCTTTATGATTTGTTTATATTTGTTTTTTAAACTGTTCAGATGGCTAAACAAACCATGATCAAAAGCTCTACCATCTTCAGGTTCTTTATTTAATTCTATCATTACTTATTTTAAGGGGGAGGGGGATCTTGTGATACCTTAACTGACTGTATCTTTCCACCCTAGGGTTGTGCAACTTTTATTTTATTTTATTTTATGATTAAGTATTGTTTACTACATGAAGAGTTGGCAATTTGTTATCTACATGCTAACACGTAGAATGTTTTATGATATGATCCACGATCATCCATTTAATAATTGTTAATGTATTGATTCAATTTGTCCTTAGCTTTCTCTATTTTCCATTGTCTTTATATGCTGTGAATTTATGATTGGAAAATTCTCTCTTACAGACATCTATATACACACATGTATATACATATTGAATCTAGGGCTGTGCATTTTTTTCTTTTCTTTTCTTATATATGGTCAAAGTGGTTTGCTATTGAATCTAGGCAATTAGTTATCCCGGTCTCTACATGCTAACTTGTTGAGATCTTTAATGTGATTTACGATACAATTTCCTATGTTAGAATTGTTAATATGTTTATTTTAATTTTTCTCTGTTGTGATGGATTTTTTTTTTCCTTTGCTGTCGCAGACTCCTCAAAGTCCTATTGTAAGAACAAACACATGCATGAAATACAATGTCGACGAGCATCCAACTGGGACAAATGCGATTGTTGCAGTCCTGTCCTATACAGGGTTAGAATTCATAAGCACAACTGAGCAAATTAAATGGCACGCTTCTTCTTTTGTATTTATTGAGTATCAATATATTTAATCACTATTTTATATATTTATAGATTTGACATGGAGGATGCCATGATTCTGAATAAGTCATCAGTTGAGCGTGGGATGTGTCATGGGCAAATATATCAGGTTTGTTATTATTATTTATTTCATTCTTTCAACATATGCTTTCTTAATTGGTACCAGTGTTTCAGATCGGTATGTGTCCAGGCGTGTGCTCACTATTTATGTTTGACACTTAGTAGTCATTGTACAATTCTGAACATTGTTAAACTATGAAAGGCCTTTCATAGGCTTACAAAAAGATTGGTTAAGTGTGGGGGGATTTGGTAATTTTATTCTAAAAGCAGTGAACACTTTTAGAACTTAGAAAAGGTTTTTGGCATTCAAATGTAATTGTTGGTACAAAATGAAGACACATATTGTATAGGTTACGAGCTAAACATGGTTACATGGATTCTGCAGTGCAATTAGTTTTTGTGTGAGTTTGACCATTTTTGCGGAATAATAACGTGGTTGTTTATCTACTGCGTTAATTTGTATATTGTTTTTGTATTTCCGCTTTTATTTATGGAACTGCTAAGAGATTATGCCTTGCTGAATTGATAGGGTTGACTGGTTGAGTCTATTATTTTAACTTAATTTGTATGAGGTTCCCTCTTTCTCTTAGTTTCGTGTAGAAATGCTGCCCTTTTACCTTGTTTGAACAATGTATATCACTATAATGTTTTTTTGTTCCACAGACAGAAACTATCGACTTGTCTTATCAGAAAAGTAGATTAGAAGGTCAAAAAATGTTCAAAAGAGATAGGTACGATAAACATGTGCATTCTTTCATTGATGCTGTTGGGCTTCCGTATGTTGGACAGGTTAGAACCTTCAAATATTCATGGTTTAAATTGTGTTTGCATTTTATTTAATTTTGGTTAATTTCCTAGTCTTTTTTCTTCATTGGTATTTGACCAATTGTTTTTATTGTTTTAGATGATACATCCAAATGACCCCTATTGTAGCGTTCATAATGGGATATCAAATTCAACAAGAACCGTTAAACGAAAAGGCTCAGATCCTGTCATCATTGACTATGTTTCTCTAGATATGAAAACGACAAAGGGAAGTGTTCAGAAGGTGATCTGACTTCTTTTACTAGGCTAAGATATCGTATATGATGTTGCCGATGTGTGCTCACTGTGTGGAAGTCTACTAGGAACATCAGTCTTCCAAGCACCACAAAAGCCCTTAGTACGTGAGATTGTAGGGCTACCCCCAGGCAGGGCTCCCAAAAAGGTAACCTGCCATACTTGCAAGACAAGCAAAGGGATGGAGACTGTTGCAATGCCATACGTTTTCAGATATTTGGCTGCTGAGTTAGCAGCTATGAATATTGGGTTAAACCTCAAGCTTAGCAATGGAGTTGCTATTCCTTGATATGGTCTCTATTTTCCTTTTGAGTATGAAATTTTCGGCGTTATTTAATACTTTAAGAAGTGTCATTTGTTGTTTCATTGATCAGCTGATATCTTGTAGAAATAGAATTTTGGTTATCGGCTGGTTCATTGATGTATAACTAGAAATTGTGGCAATTTTAGTAATAATATTATTAGTTTTAGAAACATGCAAATAGCCAGTTTGTTTATTTTTTAACTTATCCAGCAGTAGAAATTGTGGCAATTTTAGTAATAATATTATTAGTTTTAGAAACATGCAAATAGCCAGTTTGTTTATTTTTTAACTTATCCAGCAGTAGTAGTGTATAATGATTGGCTAATTATACCCAAATCTGGTTTAAGCTTACCCAAAAAATACAGTTCACTTCAGTTTGATTTTATCATGACAAAAATATTCTCGAATATCCATTTAATTACGGAACTAAAAAAACACTAAGTATATCCTAAATATACTTAAATCACAAAATAACATATTTTACTATTTTTATCCAAAAAACACTTTGATTTAGTAGATCATACCCATGTTACTACAATTTTGTGAACTTCTTTCAAAGTGTTTTTGAACATTCAAAGTTGCCTCAAGAACATTCAAACTCACATAAAAAAATTTAAACCTTTTCTATTAAAAACACGAAATCAAACACGAATGAACTTGAACTAAGATAAAAAAAAAATTCCGTTCTGGTGCGAAGGCGTTGTACCATCGGTTCACATGCCCAACACCACCGGTTCTGGGCCTGTGCACCGGTGGTACTGGTGGTCATGTATCTGAACCGGTGGTTCATGGCCATAAAAAAAAATCTTCTTACTTAGTTTGATTTTTTAAAAATAAATTGATATTGCCCGAATGATACCGATGGATATGCTCAAAATCCCATGCTCGAATGGAAATATAATAAAACTTTATTAATTGATCTTAATATTTATGGTTTGTATTCATTGATTTTTTATTCGATTTAAAAAATATACTGACATAATTAAATAGTGATATATATATACCAATATATAAAATTTAAATATAATTATATTTTTGATATTGTTAATATATACAATATTTGTTACGTTACTATATATATTTATTGAATTTTCATCAAATTTTATTAATTAAAGTTTAAATATAATTATATTTTAGATATTATATAAAAAAAAAAACTCGTAAGTTACTATATATTTATTTAATTTATATGATATTTTATTAATTAAAGTTTAAATATAATTATATTTTAGATATTATACATATACAAAATTTTGTATCTTCCTATATATATTTATTAAATTTATATTAGATTTTATTTATAAAACTTTAAATATAATTATATGTTAGATACTTTTAATATATATATAGGTGACTATATATATTTATAAAAAAAAGTTATGAGGTTTTATTCTAGTGTTTAATTTTTTTAAACTTATCTCATTATTATTGAGTGTATTTATTCATTTTTTATATACGAGGATACATAAATAATTAAGTTAAAATTCAATTTAAAAAAATCACATTAATTAATTTTTAAATACATAAACTGTTAATAAATAATTAAATTAAAATTATAAATTATATACATAAATATTTAGAAACAAAAACTGAAAAAATGGTACACAAGACTTGCACCTAAAATAAACAAAAAATTTAAAGTTAGTCACAAAAATTATAAAAACAATTAACATAAATTATTATAACCATTAAATATATAAGAACTAAAACAACTTTTTTGAAAAAAATTAATAAATTTAGGGACGTTAGTTTTTTTTAAAAAAAATTAAAGACTTAATTATAAAAAAATATTAAGAATAAAAAAAATTGGCATGCACCATTGGTACACAAGACCTGCACCAATGGGGCAGACCCAACGCACCGGTGGGCTGCGTCAGGCGCCCCATCAGTGCCAGCCATTTTCCGGGCTGGAAAATGGCCAAAAACAAAAAAAAAATGATTTTTTTATAATCCAGTCTTAAATCTAATTTTGAAATTAAACCTAATTCTAATCTATGATTTTCACTAAAAAAGACTTAACAAAATCATAGAAATTAAGTCTAAACAATAAAAAAATCTTTAATCAAACAAAAAATTAAATCTAAAAAATACTTACTTGGCGGAAAAATTAGAGAGAAATAAGATATATGTTAGAGAGAAGTAAGAGTAAATAGGGAATGCTAGAGAAAAAATGAAGTGGAGGGATTTAGTAAAAAAAGAGAAGGGTTTATATACCTCTAAAAGGATATTTTTGTCAAAAATTGGGTATACTTATACCAACTTTGGGTAAACTCAAAAAATGGGTATACTTAAATCACATTTGGGTATATATAGCTTGACCCTTATTTTTATCCTCTACGGTTACTTTCACTTTTGGCTCTCCCAAACTTGTTATCATGATTCATCATATGATGTTTGGGGTTTTTTAACGAATTTGCGCCTCCATTTTGTATTGATATATTGAATATTTATTATCCTAGAATGCGAAAAAGAAGCTAATTTTTCTCATACAGATTTGTTTTACAAAACATTATTTATTTGAGTTTGAATTTTTATAAAGATTTTCCATTTTAATTTTACCTTTTAATTTTACATCTCTTCCACGATTCATAGTTTCATGACAAAGTTTCGAACCCAAAGTACCTGATTGAATGCTTCAAAGCAAGCAACCAATTTCTAGTTAGAGTGGAATATGCAATGAGTGTTTGCTTTACATTTCCCATGATATTGTACCTACCAATAAAACGAATATGATGTCTAAAGTTGAGCGATGATAATTCTCAAATCTGGAAAAATCTGAAGTCGAAATATCCTATGATCTCCACCTTATCTGACTTCCAATTCGTCAATCTATTGTTTTTTTGTTGTTGCTAATAACAGGGAAATATTTTGACTACCCTAACACGTCGACAACATAAGCATACATGCATACATAAGATTTCCAAATACCGAGGAATATGAAATATCATGTAATTTCTCAATTTCCAGTTTTGTATTGGGACATTGGACGAGAGTGATCATTTCAACTTTTAACATAAGGGTTTTATTTTTTGTTTGTCTTCCCATAGCATTATAGAATGCTCTAAATACTTTTTTTCTGATAAATCCAAATTTCCATAGGACCCCGATGGATTTAGTTCTTAACATAAAATATGTATCACTAATATATGTCATATTAAAATTGTCCAAACTAAATTTCTTGGTAGTATGCCAACAATATTTATCGTTTGTAGCCAGTAATATGTCATCGACATACAATACCAAAAATATACATTTACTTCCACTGAACTTTTGAGGCACATAATTCTGTATTTAATTTATTTATAAACCAAATGAGATGATGACTCTGAGAACTTTGTGGTACAATTGGTGAAACACTTTTATTAGCCCATAAATAGATTTCTTTAAGTTGCATACCATTAATTTTGGATCACCAGCGACAAAGTTTTGAGGATGCACCATATAAATTGTTTCCTCATTGTCTACATTAAAAAATACGATGTCTACATCCATTTAAAGGAGATTAAATTAAAAGTACACTACTAGTGTCATTATTAAAAAACTAGAGAGAAGGTTTCTTTAAAGTCACCCATTCACTTGATCAAACCATTCGTCACAAGTCTTACTCTATATATTTCCACATTAACTTTAAACTCGAGTTTGGTTTTAAAGATCCTTTTACAATTAATCAGTTTCTTTTCTTTAGATAATAAGACAAGCTCCCACATAGTGTTATCTTGCATTGATTTATCCTTTTTTGTTCATTGTGTTAACCTATAACTGAGAGTCTTAAATTTTCATGGCTTCACGAAAACTTAATGGGTCTTTTTCTGTTAGACCATAAAATTCCTCATGTTCTTTAAGATACATTGTATAATATGAAGATACGTTTTTTTTTCTCTCTAGCATATCTTCGAAAATACATAATTTCTTCAATTTGCATTTATTGAGAATGTAAAGTTTGTTCTTCTTAAACAACTTCATTTTGGTTCACTGGAATCACCATATTTTGTTCATATTGGACAATTTCCACAAGTGGAAGACAGACATCATTTTGAGTATTTATATGTTCTAATGGTTCTAAAATGATTGACTTAAATACACAATCGTTCAATAACCGAGTATCTTTGATTAAAATATTCATGAATTATATATATTATTCCTCAAATGATTGTTCCTTACCAAATATTCTCCCTTATGCTAAACTTTGTTTGGAATTTTATTTTTTCTAAATAGTTTCATTAATTCGGTGTTTGATTTTGATTTTTGAGCCAATGACATTCAACTAAGAAACACCATTCAGGTTTCCTATTGTTGGAGGAAGATTTAATAAGTTGAAGCATAAAATCATGCTTCTCTTTGGACCAACTGACATAAACCATTGGATTAAAAAGGAAAACCTTATTCCTTTTACATATAAAAGAAATATTGATGAGATCATGCACTTTGAGAGGTGAGAGTGTTCCAATCGTCTGAGTTGCTACGTGATATAACCCCATACATGATGTAACCTCATAATGTGAACAATTACACGAAAGAGTAATCAAATTTTCACCACCAATCAATTATATGGATTAATTATAATCACACAAGTCTATTCTTAATTATTCACCTTAGTACAGATCTAATTAATGAGTTACAAAATTCAAATAAATTCGAGGAGACTTCTTCTTCAACCAATCCCGAGCGCCCTCGTCCATTGCATAGGGAAATAAAAACTCAATCTTCTCAAACTCCAAAAACAAAAACCTTCATAGTTTTGGGTGATGATGTCGATGTCGCCTCGAATGTTGACGTTGCTTCAAATCTATCAACCACTTCTCCTCCCTTGAGGGAGATTGTTGAGACAACAACAACATCTTAACAAAATCCCTCAAGTAACACGCCTCAACTGATGAACGAGGCATCTGAAGGAGAAATCAATTGTGAAGCTACACATTCACATAATAAAGCTGAAACAGAAGAAGAAGCTTCGGAGGAATCCGAGAGTGAAGTGAAAAAAATTGCTTCAAAGGGAAAAACTTGTACGACAAGAAAAAAAACTGTTGTCACAATATTCGACGAACTGCGTGCATCAATTGGTGAAAATTTAAAGCATCTCGAAGCACATTATATCTTGTCTTTGAAAAATATTCCTTATATATATTACGAAAAGAGCCAAACAACTGATCTGAAAAAGCAATGGGAAAATGAGAGACAATATTATACTTCGTCTTCACAAAGAAGGGGAAACTCTGGATTACAAAAAAAGATGAATTGGTGGTCTACCCAGAAATCATCAGATGGGGTCTTCAATTTCCACTGGCCCCATGATAGTTGAGTACTTCGAAATTTTGGATCTTTGTCTAACCCAAGTGAAACCAAATCAATGGTTCACTTTGCTTTCTATGATCATGGCTTCTCATCTGCCCTAAATTCCACTATGCATCGAGGACTTCATTTCCTTGACTAAACTGTGAAAGGGACCAATGCTTTCATTTTACTATCTTACACTGGATAATGATTTGAATATCATCGATGACTTGCTGGAGGCAGAAAAATTTTGGAAACAAAAATTTGTCTTCGTCTCAGGAGCTTGGGAAATGGTAAAGAGAGATCCTGAAGCCAACCCATCTAAATTGAACCTCGTTTGGAGGAGTAATAATAAGTCCTCAATTCTGTATCATTTAATTATATATTCAACTGATGTTATCCTTATTTCTTATCAAATTCTATGCTATGTATAGAAATTTCGAGGCGTTACGCACTCCGTTGAGAAAATGCAAAAAATACATTTATCAAACTTGTTGCCTGGGCTGAAAAAGAATGGAACAATGTTTTCCACACAACCTTCCAACCTATCAACTTTCTCAGCAACCATCTGTTGAGAATCAGCTTGGGAGCTCCTCTCTCTGAAAATCTAATGAAGCCTTCCAACCTATTTCATGCTATGAGAAGGTTAGTACATCCTGATTACAAAGTATTTTTACCGGTTCAAAATAGATCGCATAGACACCTTCCCTAGAAAAAGAAGGCGAAAAATAATAAAAAAGCAGTTAACACATCTGGTGCTAGCCCTTCAGAAGATCCGATGCCAAAGACTTCGAAAAGAAAAATAGTAGAAAGTAGTATCCCCACTATTGAAGAAGGAGCAGAAGAAGGAGTAGAAGGTGAGCCTCATTCAAAAAGAAAGAAAACATCCGGCCCGTAAAAAAAGAAGAGCACAACAAAAACACCTCCTCAAAAGAAAAAGAAAAAGAAAGTTGTGGAAACCGTCAACGAGGTGTTGTCTGATGGTGATGAAATTGTGGTCATGGACAATCAGCAAAAATAAAATGAGGTAGGGGCGAAGACGTTGGTACTCAGCAAGGGATAACGGCTTCAGACAATGATCAAGGTGATGATCATGTTGATCCTGATAGCTTTATCAACTTCGATCAATCGCAAGAATTCACTGGAGATGAAGATCCAGTCGTCCAAGAACTTCAAGATCAACTGCATAATCCTGGTAAAAGACCTACTCATGCTGTTCTCGAAGAAGTATCTCTTGAAGTTCCTTTTCTTACTACCTCCCTTGCTCTCATATCTCGTCCTAGCCCAATGGTCATCCCTCTTGAGGAGCCATCCAAGGAAGTTGTAGCGGCTCTTCAAATTTTTGCCGATCTTGATACTAACGCACAAATAATTAACTCAAGAAATCGAATCCTCTCGAAGACAGTTAAAATACATGGCAAAAGAAATGGTTCACCACAAGAAAGTTGTTGCTGTTGCTGAAAAAAGTATGAGAAACATCATTGGTGGCCTCGTGAAAAAACAGTTTTATGGATTTCAAATGGTCAGATCTGAATTTCTCAAAGGACTCACATTTCTCAAGAATCATCTTAGAGGGGTGCATCGAAAAAAAAAGATCTTAACACTTCTCATCAAAATGAAATAGATCAACTCAAGTCCAAGCATTCTGAAGAGTTGTTTATAGAGAAGCATAAATTCTTGATCTTCAAGTTTCCTTTAAGAAGATTGAGGAAGAAAAGAAGAAACTGACAGAAGATATGACTGTTCTCAAAGCTCAATTCGATGAAGAAAAGAAGATTGTTGTCATCGCTTCTAAGAATGAATGCGCCAAAGACATGCTAGAAGCTATTGCAAATGCCGAAGAGCAAAACTCCATTAACCTTCTTCGCGAGATCCATGCTACATTTCCTAAAGTTAACCTTTCCAGCTTTTGGGAGCGAATTCCCATCAAAAGTCGTCCCAACAAAGCTTTTGATCATGTTCCTGGATCTTCATCTGAAGAGGAAGAATCGGGGGAAAGTGCCTCTGATCAAAGGGAAACTTCTGAAGAGGACTCCGAAGACGAGTAACTTTACCATCTCCTTTTTGTGCATGTCATTCGATCATTGTAATCTTTTTTGTTTTAAAATATGCCTTTTTATTTGGCATTTAAGAAATTACTCTATTCTCATCAAATCAAATTGAATGTAGAAATACTTACTTTATTCTTCATTTTCATAAGTCATGTTTGCCCCGAAATATTACTTATATAATTTATATTACTTATTCGGAGCGAAAATTTAATGTGACATTTTGAATATTATTGTGCATAACACCTCGAATATTACATCATGTTTGAAGAATGTAGCACTTTGAATATTGTAGTGCGTTTAGAAGACGTAGCATTTCAAATATTGTAGTGCGTTTAGAGAATGTAGGACCTCGCATATTATTGTGCGTTTAAAGAACGTAGCACTTCGAATATGGTTGTTTCTTCGAAAAGTGTAATCAACACTTCAGAATCTCTTGGTCAACCTCAAAGATGATCAGTCTTTGATCATTTACCAAAATAGTTTAAATAAGTACTCATAAACAACCATTGGCCAAAAAATACATTTTTATTGATAGCTTCAAATATGTACATAGTACGTCATTAAAACTCCCTAGGCCAACATGATAGGAAAGAGTGTGCTAATTAGTCAAAGAAAAAAATTTCAAAATACAACACAGTTACTCCCAATACAATTTTAGATGCTATATATTCCAAGTGTGTTGAAGCATCCTCCCCTGATTGTCACAAATGTGATAAGAACCTGACTTTTCCTTTTCAACAACCATATAAGGACCCTCCCAATTCGGGGTCATTTTACCGAGGATCTTTTCCTTTGTATGTAGAAAATACCTCTCTTAAGACTTCATCACCCACTTTGAGATCCCTTCTTTTAAGAATTATATCTACTCTTCATAATAGTTTGATAATTGATCATATTTAGATGAGCTCAAACTATTTTTCTTCAGTCAAATCCAAATTTTCTCTTTTTGCTTCATCATTTAGGTACTCAGAGTATTGAGCTACTCTAAAAGAATGCAATGTGGATGCTGCAGGACTAACAACATCCATCCTATATGCTAAATAAAAGGAGTTTATTTAGTAGCTTCCCTAGGAGTTTTTCGATAAGCCCATTTTCACGCAGTCCCTGATAAATTCTTTTTCAAACCTTCTAAAATAGATCTATTTGTCACCTCTACCTGACCATTTTCTTAGGGATGAAATGGTGTAGAAAAACATTGCTTTATTCCCTTCGAAGCACAAAAAGAGACCATTCCTTTATATTAAATTGAGGACCGTTGTCTGTAGTAATGTTTTGAGGTACTCCAAAACGACAACAAATACTGTTCACAATGAACTTAATCACATCATTGGATTTTGTTCCAGATAATGGTTCAGCTTCCGCCCACTTTGTAAAATAATCTACTGTAACAATTATCATTTGTCATACTCCAGAAGCTATCGGCAAAGGTCCCACCAAATCTATTCTCCATCTATCAAATGGGGCGACCTAGGTAATAGACATAAGTAGAAATGCTGGTTTATGAATAGAGTTGACAAAGCTTTGACAAGTATCACATCTTTAAACTAGATTCTTGGCATCGTTCATAATCGAGGGCCAATAAAATTTGATGAGTTAACGTCTTGCTGAACCTTCTCCATCATGTAATTCTGACAAGACTTCATGTGATTCCCTCTTGCTTAAACATCGCAATAATGGAATACTCAATGCTTTTTTATACAAAATCCCATCTAGCACTATATAGCCAAATGCTTTGCCTCACAATTTCTTAGCCAATTTCACAGTTTCAAGAAGCGATCCCTTAATAAAAAAAATCAAAATGTCAGTTCTCCAATCTCCTCGGTATGTATCTGGAGTGACGAATACCTCTTCAATATGCTCACATTGCTCTGAATAGGTTAAAATGGTTGGACTCTCTTGTAATAAAATCCAAGGATATTCTTCTTTGTATGCAACAATTGCAAAAGAATCAACAACTGTATTATTTCCTCGGCTTATATGGTCTACAATAACATAATCAAATAGAAGAGCCATATTTCGAAACACTCGAAGATACAAAATTACATGGTCTTTTTTCACTTCAAAAACTTCAGCAACTTGATTTTAATTGAGAATCTATCTCGAATCGTACTGAAGTTGCGCCACATATATTTGCAAGCCTTAAACCAACCAACGCAGCCTCATACTCAGCTTTATTATTCAAAGTATGAAAGGAAAACTTAATAAATTGAAGCACCGTTTCTCCAGATTGAGCAATTAGTTGAACCCTAACACTGTATCCATAAATAGTAGATCCTCCATCGATTCGAACTATTCATATTAAGGTGGTTGGCAAAACATCCATGTTAATCTCTTCATCTGATCCACTTGAATGAAAATCAATAAGAAAATCTGCTAAGGCTTGTCTTTAAGTTTTGTCCGACATGTAAAGGTGATGTCAAAATCTCCTAATTCAACTGACACTTAGTCATCCTCCCAGAAATATCAGGGTCTTGTAAAACATTCTTCAATGGAAATGAAGTTCGAACCTCAATGGTATGAGCTTAAATTAGAAGCGCATTTTCCTTGTTGCCACTACCAATGCCAACACCAATTTTCGAGCTTCAAATACCTCTTTTTTGCTGCTACCAAACTATTGATGACATAGTACACTGGCTTCGAAACTCTTGTATCTTCACTTATCAATACTGCACTTACCATAGAATCAGATACCGCAATATATAGAAAGAGTTGTTCTCCACTTCGAGGTTTGGATAATATTTCTGGCGACGACAATAAATCTTTGATACTTGAAAACGTTTCTTCACACTACGAAGTCCATTCAAATTCTATTGGTCTTCGCAACACTTGAAAGAAAGGAAAACATTGGTCAGAAAATCTAGAAATGAATCTATTACGAGCAGCTAACCTTCGTCTCAAGATTTGCACTTATTTGATAGTTCGAGGCGATTTCATTGATACTAAAACTTTTAGTTGTTCTTATTCAGCTTCTATTCCATTTTCACTGATAACATAGCCCAAAAGTTTCCCTGATCAAACTCCAAAGGTGCACTTTTATGGATTCAACTTTAGCCTTATTGCTCTTAAATTTAAAAAGGTCTCCTCTAAATCTTCCAAGTGAGCATCGTATGTTAATATTTTGACCACCGTGTCATCAATATACACCTCTATGTTTATTCCGATCTATAAGAAGAATGCCTTATTCATCAATCTCTGATATGTAGCCCCATCATTCTTTAATCCAAAGGGTATAACCCTGTAACAATACAAACCTCAGTCCATGATGAAGGTAGTACTTTCTTGATCCTTTGGATCCATCGGAATTTGATTATATCCTACAAAAGAATCCATAAAGGTCAATATTTTATTTCCCAAAGTGGAATCAATCAATTGGTCTATCTGAAGAACGTGGAATGGGTCTTTAGGACAAGCTTGATTCAAATCTGTTAGATCGATGCACATTCTCCATTTCCCATTCTTCTTCTTGACTACTACAAGGTTTGTTGTCCATAAAGGATATTCCGACTCTCTTATATGTCTGACTTTCGATAAATGATCCACATTGGAAACAATCGCTTCTGTTATTTCAAAAGAAAATGCCCGACTTTTTTGTATAACGGGATTCACCTTCGAATTAATTGCTAGGCTATGAAAATCACTTAGATTGGCACTCCTATTACATCTTCTGTTTTCCAAGCAAAAACATCCAAATTGTGAGATAAAAACTGTAATAGTTTTTGACGTAAAATTAGGGTCAGTAAGGTTCCAATCTGAAGTACTATTCCATCATGAGAAACATATTCCTCTATATCTTCACTTACTGTCAATGACCCTGAAGTTTCCCTCGGACCGTCAACCCTCTCCTCAAGGTCCGAGGTCAACCCCCTTGACTGTTAGTCATCCATTTTATCACCACTGCTAGATTCTCGGATCCGAAAAGTAGTGGCATAACATTCTCTGGCAACTTTTTAGTCACTTTGGACGACCCCCACTCGGTCTCCGACGACGTACATAAAACATTGATGGACTGTTGAAACAACTCCATACATCTTTGATAACCAAGATCTTCCAGAAATAGCATTGTAGCTTGTTGGACAGTCTACTACCATAAAAAGCACATGAACCTTCTTCTTGAAAGGTCCCTTTCCCAGACTCACTTCTCCCTCGAATTCCTCAATTACTTGCACAGTAAATCTAGTAAAACCAATGATAGTATGCTCTGATTGGGAAATCCGAGGAGGGTTGCGCATCTTATCATAAGTTGTTTTGAAAAGAACGTTCGCAGACCTCCCTGTGCCTATCAGCACGCGTCAGATTTCGACGCCAACAACCTCTGCTCCAATAACCACCGCATCCTCATGTGGCCTTGCAATACCCTGTAAATCATCTTCATCAAAAAGAATAAATGGAATATCTCTCTTACCATACAAATGGTAGACAACTTTCCTTCTATCAGACTCAATATGTGCCTTTTACTTGAACTGTTAGTATTACCAGTCATAGTATCACCCTCAAATATTGTCAATGACTCAAAATATTCGCAAAGACTTCGAACGTGTCCTCGCTTTACTGTTTCATCTAGTGCTATTAAGATTAACCGATCTGGATCCGCATCTAAGTATTCTAATGCTGCATCAAAATTATCAACCTTTGATGTCGATACGATAGGATTCTTCGATGCACTGATCTGCGCTTTCACATAAGTCAACAATTTCCCTTTTTCAATCAAAGTCTGTACCTCATTTTTCAACGCAATACAATCTGAGGTATCATGTCCGATGCCATTGTGATATTTGCAAAACCTATTGTTTCGCTCCTCCATTGGCCTATTAATCGGGGTAGGATTCCCGAAATTCACATACCCTTTAGCTTTTTAAAAAATTGTGGCCACACTCTCGGTCAGATCGACATAATACTCAGACCTTATCCATTGATTGGGCCTTGGCCTGTAAAATTGATACCCTGATGCATGGTGTGAATAACCCACAGTTCGAGGAGGTATGTTATTGGTCTTCTTCAGATTTGCCGGTTGGGTTGAATTCAAAGATTACCCCTGGTTCTTTGGCACCTGCCCATAATTATTTTGACCAGTTCCAACTACTCCTCGAACTCTAGTCGACTCTTTCACCTTGATTTGGTCCTCCACTTAAGCCATCAAAACTCCAAAATTTAAAACTCTTCGTTTTGTTGTTTCGTTTTCTAGATCTCCTAGTAGCAATCCTTGTCGAAAGGCTGTCATTGCTACCAGCTCCTCACAGTTATTTAAACCTACTTTAGTTAAAACAAACCGCTTAGTGTAATTTTTTGAAATTTTCTCCGATTTCCTGCTTGTATTGGATTATTCTATCCCCGTTTTCTCTCATTTCCTTACTCCCAACAAATTGTCTTCGAAAAGAATTATCTCTAAAATTTGAAATTGACCCCCTTGGAATTCTGTTATACCACTTCAAAGTTATTCCCTTAAAATTTTGAGAGAAAGCCCGACACACCAGCCTGTCGTCATCATCGAAATTCATCATGCAATTTTTGAACTGCTCAATGTGATCATCTGGGTCTTGCATCCCATTAAATTTCTCAACCTTTGAAATATCAAAGCGCTTTGGAAGAGTGATGGATATTATTTCAGTTATCAACGGAGAATTTCTCCAATCAACACCTTGAACATATTGATTGTCATCTCCAGCTCCCATTACAGCGTACAAATTTTGATCATCCACTGTATGTTTAGTAGGTTCAAACCACATTTTTTTTTCTGTTCACTTCTAATTTGGCGAGCTGTGCAAGACCGATCAGATTGATCGCCATCATTATTTTTGTCGTTTACTTGTCTCATCTTGGATTTCAGCCTAGCTGACTGAATCTCCTACTCTCTCTGGTCGATTTTTCGTTCAGAGTTGTAATTTTGTCGAATAGTTGGTTCATTCGTACCTTTATATCTGATTGAGTATGACGAACCAGAATAGATTCTTCTTTCCTATTATCAACGAGTTGCAAATCGTTTTTCAATGTTTAAACAGCCGATCAAACTAGTAGATCGTTCTATGGATTCATCGTCAAGTTTGAAGTTGTTTTCAAAGATTCGAAAGGGAGAATAGAGAAAATCCGAACAAGTAATGTAGGCACCAATCAGTGATCAGATCCCCAGTGAAGTTTCCAATTTGGTGAGTTCATATTTTGAATTGACTAAGTAAAATTGAGAGAAATAACAACGTAAAGAGAGAAATAGGTTTTAGAGAGCGAAAGTTAAGTCATGAGAATGGTATATCTCAAAAAGTCAGAGCATTTTTATTAGATCAACCTTGGCCTTTATATAGAGGCGCAAAGACTTAGCTTCAACTGAAACAGTTACAAAAAGGGTTTAATTACACGTTAGTCCATAACTAAAATATAAAGTTCTAATTCTCTCCTCTGATTATACAATCTGTCATAACAAATTTTATTATTTTACATTTCAGTCCTCGAAGTTCTATTTCCTTATCAATATGGATTTCTTAAGTTTGTATACCATAAACTTTGAGTTACATATTTCAAAGTGTTCAGGGTGCACCATATAAATTGTTTCTTCAATATCACCACTAAGAAAAATGGTATTTACATCCATTTGGTGAAGCTCTTGATAAAGTATAATATTACCCTACAAAGCATGATTTATGCCATTTCACATCACCTAGAGATTTTGTTTGTTTTTTAATTCCACTTAAAACAAATCATATTTTCCCTTCAAATTAAGAGACAAACTCCCATACCACATTTTCTTACATCGATTTATACTCTTCCTTTATATCACCAATCCACATCTAAGATTTAGAACTTCAATGGTTCTTTATAAGACGATGGATCATTTACCGTTCCAATACATGAATCTTCATGTTCTTAATGATATATTATATAGTCGAAAGGTTTTTGTCTCCTGGACCTTCTTTGGGAACTATTAATTATTATTTCACTTCCTCAAGAGGTAGATTCTGATCCAAATGAATAATGTAATTTTATTCTAGTCGTAGAAGATTGATATTATCTTGATTATCTTCATGCTCTAATTGAACCACATCTGTATCCTGGTTAAATCCCGCAAGTTGAACATCCATTTGATTTTGAGTATTATATTGCTTTAACGAGGTCAAAATGATTGGAATTAAAAAAATATATTATAATACTTGATTATCTATGTTAGAAACTTCATGAATCTCGATAGATTCTTCCTCAAAATGAACATTTGTTCTTGAATTCTTCTCCCTAACTAAACTCAACATCCTCGAGAAAATTTGATGTTTCCATCTAAAAAATACTACTACTGGAAGGATCATAAAACTCATAACCCCTTGAGTACTCGGAATAAACCAATGAAGAAGCAACTAACCCTTTTTTAGTCCAATTTTATTTCTTGAGGCCTAAAAGCATTTGCTTCAGGTGGTATATTCAAAATATTTAAAGTATGTTTATGCACAAATGGGGCGACCTAGGTAATAGACATAAGTAGAAATGCTGGTTTATGAATAGAGTTGACAAAGCTTTGACAAGTATCACATCTTTAAACTAGATTCTTGGCATCGTTCATAATCGAGGGCCAATAAAATTTGATGAGTTAACGTCTTGCTGAACCTTCTCCATCATGTAATTCTGACAAGACTTCATGTGATTCCCTCTTGCTTAAACATCGCAATAATGGAATACTCAATGCTTTTTTATACAAAATTCCATCTAGCACTATATAGCCAAATGCTTTGCCTCACAATTTCTTAGCCAATTTCACAGTTTCAAAAAGCGATCCCTTAATAATAAAAAAATCAAAATGTCAGTTCTCCAATCTCCTCGGTATGTATCTGGAGTGACGAATACCTCTTCAATATGCTCACATTGCTCTGAATAGGTTAAAATGGTTGGACTCTCTTGTAATAAAATCCAAGGATATTCTTCTTTGTATGCAACAATTGCAAAAGAATCAACAACTGTATTATTTCCTCGGCTTATATGGTCTACAATAACATAATCAAATAGAAGAGCCATATTTCGAAACACTCGAAATACAAAATTACATGGTCTTTTTTCACTTCAAAAACTTCAGCAACTTGATTTTCTACTAATTGAGAATCTATCTCGAATCGTACTGAAGTTGCGCCACATATATTTGCAAGCCTTAAACCAACCAACGCAGCCTCATACTCAGCTTTATTATTCAAAGTATGAAAGGAAAACTTAATAAATTGAAGCATCGTTTCTCCAGATTGAGCAATCAGTTGAACCCTAACACTGTATCCCAAAATACTAGATCCTCCATCAATTCGAACTATTCATATTGAGGTGGTTGGCAAAACATCCATGTTAATCTCTTCATCTGATCCACTTGAATGAAAATCAACAAGAAAATCTGCTAAGGCTTGTCTTTAAGTTTTGTCCGACATGTAAATGTGATGTCAAAATCTCCTAATTCAACTGACACTTAGTCATCCTCCCAGAAATATCAGGGTCTTATAAAACATTCTTCAATGGAAATGAAGTTCGAACCTCAATGGTATGAGCTAAAATTAGAAGCGCATTTTCCTTGTTGCCACTACCAATGCCAACACCAATTTTCGAGCTTCAAATACCTCTTTTTTGCTGCTACTAAAGTATTGATGACATAGTACACTGGCTTCGAAACTCTTGTATCTTCACTTATCAATACTGCACTTACCACATAATCAGATACCGCAATGTACAGAAAGAGTTGTTCTCCACTTCGAGGTTTGGATAATATTTTGCTCATTCTTCTTTCTTTGATAGTGAATCTTCAAAGACTGGGTTTGAAATCATATGAGGCAGGTTCTTTGTCGTGGTATTGGTCTTGAGTGGAGAAAAGTCTTCATTTTTGTGGTTTGAGTGCTCTGTTGATTCCATAGCTTTGTTTTTACTAGTTTTTGTAGTCCTTTTTTATCAGATTGAAGAGATTCAATCTGATCGAACAAGGAATGAAACGGTGATTAAAGCTTTTGTTCTAGGTTTACGCTATCGATTTGGGGGTTTTCAGGGAGAGAGGGTGAGAGAAAGAGTTACGCTATCGAGAAAGTAAGTTTTGATATGTCCTCGAGATGAGGAGAGACATGAGAGAGAGAGTGCGCAAAATCTGATGGGCTTATTGGATACCCGATCAACTTCTTGGAGTCTTTCTTGGAGCAGCTCCCTCTATTAATAAATGATATCAGACACTCTATTTTCTTCATTTTGTGGTTTAGAATTTTATCGCGTGCCAAGTATAAATTTAAAACCAATAATTTCATAAGAAAGAATACAAGGAAAGTGAAATAAAATTTTCATTTGTCTAGTATGAATTTTAAACTAATAATTTCACCTACCATAAGAAATTCATACAAATATTATGATAAAAATATTACACCTACGAAATATAAATTCTAAAAAAATTATTTGAAAATTTACATACCATGTTGAAATAAAAAATTTACATACCATTTGAAATCCAAAACAAATAATCTCACAACATAATCACTTATCATAACTAAGTAATATAATAAGATAAAATAAAATTTAAACCAACAAAATTTAAATCCAACACAAATTATCTACTTATCATGAGAAAGTACTACAAGAAAGGTGAAATAAAATTTTAGCCTATCAAGTTTAAATTAAACAAATAATTTTCCTACCATAATTTTTCACATACCATAACTAAGTAATACAATGAAAATAATGAAAATACATTGCGTCAAATACTTTCACCTATCATAAGAAAATTATACGAGGAAGGTAATACAAGAAAGATGAAATAACAAACACTCACAACAGAACACGACGTGAAATAACAAACACTCACGAGAGAGCACCACGTGATTCATGTTACATTACATCAAATACTTTCACCTATCATAAGAAAGTAATACAAAGAAGGTCGAATAACGAATTTACCTATCATATTGAAATCTAAAATAAATAGTTTTACCTATCATAAGAAAGTAATATAAGAAATGTCACATAAATGTTTTACGTGCTAAGTATAAATTCAAGATAAATAATTCTACTTACCATAATAAAGTAATACATTGAAGGTCAAATAAAAGTTTCACCTACAAAGTATAAATTCTGAACAAATAATTTCATCTACCATGTATAAACAATTCACATGCCAAGTTGAAATCCAAAATAAATAATTTTACCCTCAATTAAAAAGTAATCCAAGAATGTTGACATAAAAATTTCACCTACCAAGTATAAAGTTTTAACGAATAATTTCACCTACTATAAGAAAGTACGAGGAATGTTAAATATAAATTTGACATGCCAAGTTAAAATCCTAAACAAATAATCTCACATACCATAAGAAATATTACAAGGATGGAGAAATAAAATTTTCACCTTTCTAGTGTAAATTGTAAACAAATAGTTTCACCTACCATTATAAGTAATACAAGAAAGGTGAAATAAAATTTCCACCTGTCAAACATAAATTTAAAAAAAAAATCACTTACCATAAGTTGTATTGTTCTCCATATTGTTTTAGGATGAATAACCATGTTGTTTATGTCACTCTAGCATGATTATCTTGTTGTAAATGTATATTTAATATGAATTATCTTGTTATTCATATATGTTTGGCGTATATAATCATGTTATCTATGTTAGTTCAACAAGATTAATTTTGCAATCCATGTTATCTTAACATAAATAATTCTATTATTCATCTTTATGCAACAGAAAAATATATTAATGTTATTTATGATTGTATAAAATATAAATATTGTTGTTAATCATTATTATAACCAAGGCAATAGTATTATTCATAGTTGTATAACAAGGTTCAACTCATGATGTAATAATTTTTATTATTTTACATAATATCCGACCATCTAAATGGTATCATCCGATTTTTTTAAAGCATATTCATAAATCGTGAAAAATTCTTCATGCGTTAACATATTTCACTAGAATATCGCGTAAAAAATTCTCATGTGATAATATATTGCAATCAAATAACATAAATAACATTTTCTTCCAGCGAAATAGTTTACCATAAATTACATGTTTTTATTGTCATACACATTTAAACATATTAAATAATTACAAACCCAAACCAAATAAAACAATATCTTTGACTTGCATGTTAATGAGCTTTTAGTAGTATTATCATTATGGTTGCTATCATGATTCCTTTCTTATTTATCGGAACGCACTAAAAATATCGATCCCAATACCAATTTTTGGAATATCTATTCATATCATTTTAAAAATTAAAGTAAATTTATACTATTTATAAACTTGTATGTACTTTTAATCATTAGAATTATTGTTAACTATTAAATTTCTAGTTTAAAGATCAAATAATATGAGTAATACGAGAAAAATAAAATGAATTATTTTAATTCTAGAGAGAGAAACAGTTTGAGAATCGTGAATTCAAGAATACAATGTCCATCATATTTCATTCTATCGTACCTTATATTTATAGGACCGAAGGACAAGTAACAGATTCAGTTACATACTTGGTTAAATTGCACTAGGACCCTTACAATCTACATCCAATATTAAATTCATATTTTGAACTTTACAAAGCTATTAACAATAACATTTTTCTCTAATTGCTTTAGCTCATTGATAATTCATATCCTTATCAGTAGCCCCCTTAATCCTTATGAAGAATACTAATTAAGGACTAAATCTTCTTTGGGCTGCCTCAAATCAAAGTTGTTAATCATCTTCGATAGTTGACATGTATTCTTTATATCTTCCTTAAAGTCTCTGCGATGGTTACTCAAAATATTTTCCATGTTTATTACGAAAACTCGCTTCGAAACGTTGTATAATCTTTATGTGTCTACTTCGAATATACACGTGACCTTTTTAATCATTTATCTAGTGGCGGCTAGAAACTCATGGAGTGCCCCTAGTATGAGTGCAGCGTGCTACTCTGACAACTTTACACATGTTACTCTATTTTAGAGTAGGCAACCGTTTGCCGATTCGTATTTCAACCTATAGTAGTTGTCAACCTTTCACCTTCTCTTATCACTTTCCTCTTCAATAATTCCTCTATAAATATTCTCTTTATACTCGTTTTTATATCACACAAAAATCCTAGTGATAGAAAGAGAAAGATTTCTAAAATATTTTACTCCACCACCACCTTCATCTGAAACCGTCAACTTCTCTTTATCATATTCATCCTCTTCTTGTCTAATTTGAAGATATTTCTTCATTTTAGTTTATAAAAAAAAACCAAACCCAAGTAAAATACCCATTTTTGCAATCTACGATTACTCTAATATTATCGAGATGGCTGTTGAATATCGAACTACAAGCGTGATAGATAATTCACAAAGCTTTCAACTGATACCACTGTATACATAACCTTAAATCCTAACCAAAGCGCTTATGGGTACCAAAATCCTTCAAACCTAATAGCTGAAACTTGCTCACAAGAATCCCTTTAACAATAAAAAAAGTAAATCACCTCAAAATCCCATAAAATCATACTTAGTCAATGCTTTAACAACTCATCGAGTTAATTACAAAGAGACACAAAATAAATCTTCTCAAAACTACCATAAGAATCTTTTGCTAACACTACAACCCCTTCCCGAATCAACCGCAAAGAAACGAGTTAAATTCATTCAGAAGCTTATTATCAAAAGAACCAATTTTCTCGAAAAAGGGCCTTTGTAGCTATAGGAGATTATAAGGACATCAAAACTTCACAAGGTCATGCATCTTCTCCTCCCTCGAAGAAATTTATTGTTGTTAAGTGTAATAGATTTCTAACATGAAAGATGAATTGAATATTTAATTTTAGAGAGAGAATGTGAATAATTGAATTGTAGTGAGAGAAGCAAAAAGTAAGAGTAAGTTGAAGAAGCTAAAGTTGGATCCGTTTATTCATAGTCTCGAACCCTATTTATAGGAACACAGATAGATTAAGTGAAGCAGTTATACAAATGGACATATTTTATTTTAGTCCCTTAAATTTACAACTAATATAAATTCCCTTCGATAACTTTATAAAACTATTTATTACAACTTTTCTCTAATTGTATTAAGTCCTTAATAATTTGTATGCTTATGAGTAGCCCCCTACTGCTTATGAAGAATGATGAATAAGGACTAAAAATTTCAAAGCCACTTCGGACCAACACTACTAATTTCCATACTTTAAGTTGCTTCGAATACAAACCACCCATAATTACTTATTAAACCATATTACACCAAGATTGAATATTTATATACTTATCAACCTTGAACCAGACTATATTTAAGATTACCTCGAATAAAGACTATTCGTTATTATACTTATGGTCGTCGAGAATCTTTATTCTATTTTTTCAGGTTTACTTTGAATGTACACGTGGTTTTTCAATCATTTCTCTAATGATAACTAGAAATGCATTGAGTGCCCTAGTGCGCGTGCAACACTATATTAACTCTGAAAATTGACAGGTGTCACTCTATTTCAGAGTAGGCAACCGTTTGCAAGTTCACATTCAACTAATAGCCATTGTCAACCTTTCATCATCTCTTCCCAATTTCTTCTTTATTTACTCTTCTATAAGTATTCTTCCATTAGTCATTTTTCTTGACACACAATTCTTATAGAGAGAAAGAGAAAACAACCTGAAAACTATATTCCCCCGCAACGTTCATTTAAAAATTCATCGTCTCTGATTCACCTTCAACTTTCTGTAGTGTAATTTGAAAAGTTCTCTTTATTATTGTTTATGAAAAAATCACAATCTACTAAAAAAATCATTTTTGGTATTTACGATTATTTGTGTATCAGTGAAAAAACTGTTGAATATGGTGCTACAAAAGTAATAGATAACTAACCAAATTTTTCAACTCATACCACAGTATACGATAATTTCATCCCTCGTCAAAGTTATTCTGGGTATCAAAACCTTTCAACCCAATTCTTAACCCTAACTCCCCACAATCCCCTTAAAAATCAAAAGGAGACCGCTTTAAAATCCTTCACAAACATCTTCTGGGACCGCGTCTACTCCTCCTCGAATAACTTCATGAACATTTCATGTAGAGACCTTTAATCCTCCTTGAATTACTCGGAAAGAAACGCCTCGAATTCAATTAGAAAATCAGTCTTGCCAAAACCAACATCCTCGGAACAGTGCATTCGTGGCCATGGGAGATTCTGAGGACATCAATGCTTCAAAGGATCCTAAATCATATCCTCCTCAGTAGGAAATGGTTGTAACCCATAAAAACTCATAAGCAACTCCTTCAGAGACCCAACAATAAAACATAACAACTGTACCCTCTAGTTCACGAGGTACTACTAGCAACAAAGCCCCACCTTAACTCCAAGATAAAGCCTCTAACAAAGATGTTGAATCAGAATCGAGGACATAAATTGATTTTAATATTGAAAAAACAGGAATTACTGCTGCTTCAGAATCCGAGGACAATGTTTCTAGGAAACCGACTATAGAGAAAAAAAAAGCAAAGAAAAATAAAGAGCCAGTCGAATTACTCGAGGACATTGCGACAACCTTAAGCGTGAGCCCAAAAAAAATACTCCCCAAATTCCTTATTGTATTGACAAATGTACAATATGAATACTACACTCAATCACATGCAGAATATTTGAAAAAAATAACGACGACTTCCAGATAACGTTGTACTTCGTTTACCAGAAGTAGGAGAGATTTCACTCTCTTGTGGAGCAAAATAACTTGTGATATACCCTGAAATCATAAATTGGGGACTTCGATTCCCGTTGGACCCAATGATAGTTGAATATTTAAAACTCATCGACTCATGTCGCAAGCGAGCCCAAACCTATGGCTAACCCGCTTATCCACCAGTATGGCTTCTAGACTTGGCAAAATTCCCGTCTCCATCAAAGATTTCATTACAACCACTTACCTTTCCAAAACTCCAGTGCTACGATTCTACTACCTCACCCTTAGAGATTCCTTCAAGCTAATTGACGATCTCCTCGAAGCTGATAAGTTGTGGAAAAAAAGCTTTTTCTTTATCTTTGGAGCCTAGTAAAATGGCAAGGGAATTTTGGAAAAAAATCCATCGCAGATCAATCTTGAATAGAAAAGTACCCATTAAGTTAGTCAATTCTTCTTTGTTTTTCTTATTTTATAATTCAATTTATTTTATATAATGTTGTTACATGTAGAAATTCTGAGGCGGTATAAATCCCTTCGCAAAACTGCCACAAATATCTTTGCCAAACTGTCTACATTGGCAAAAAATGCATGACGTAACAAATTTCATGTTGCCTTTCAACCTTTGAATATTATCAACAACCATCTATGGAGGATCTCTTCGGATTCTGTTGTCCTAGAAGAAGAACTATTGGAGCCCCCAAACCCAGATGATGTTATGAAAGGATTGGTAGATACTAGCGGACGAGTCATACTTCCAGTTTGAAATAGATTGCAAAGCCACTTACTCGCGAAGAAGAAAGGAAAAAAGAAAAAAAACAGAGAGTAGCTCTTCCACAAACCTGAAGCCAAAGAAAAGACAGAGGAAGCCCAAACGAAAAGCGATCGAAACTAATCTTCTAACAACTGAAGAAGGAACTGAGGCTGATCTTTCAAAGAAAAGAAAAAAGAGTGTTGTTCCGAAGAAAAAGAAAAGTTCTTCGAAAAATCTCAAACAGAAAGGCTACAGAATAACGTCGAAGTTCCTCCCCCAAATCTAACGACATATTTCGAAGAGATAAATAAAATACAAGAATTTGTTGAAGCAGACCATCAAATAGATGATAACTTAATGGACCATGAGGCAATCGGTGAAGACAAAATTCAAGATCTTTACAAGTACATGGATCCTAAAGTTTTACACATCAAGGAGCTAATTCCATAACTAAAAAATCAAATTATCGCGACCAATTTTACGTAAGTTGTAAGTTCGAATCCTTCACAAGCTTCCTCATCAGCTGCTTTTTCTATTTATGAAAATTCTCCTTCTCTCCATGTTGGGGATCCCACTGAAGAAGTATTACATGTTCTCCAACCATTATCTAACCTAGAAGATGCACCAAAGCATTTATGCACATAAGTTAAATCCTCTCGAATTAAACTAGAGGATATGGCTGAAGATGTGCTCTGATGGAGAAAAAAATCTGATGGTGATAAAAAGATGAGAGACATTTTCGTTAGACACATCCTCGAAAAATTCCAAGTCTTCCAAGTTGATAGATCAGAGTTCCTAAAATGAGCCATCCAAATAAAATGTTGTGTGAGAGAAATTAATGAACAAGAAAAAATAGAGTTGAACACCTCCCATCAACGTGAGTTGGATGAACTAAAAAAACATGCAAGGGAGATGGGCGAAGAACAAAAACGAAGTACTCCTCTTGAAAAGAGTCACTTAACAAAAGTGAGGAGGAGAAGAAGAAGACGGTTGACGAGATGGAATCACTCATGGAAAAATTCAAAGAAGAGAAACGCCTTTTTGTAAAAGCTGCTAAAACCCAATGCGGGCTAGATAGCCTTGAGGTTATAAAAACTATCGAAGATAAAGAACAATTAATTTACTCCGCGAATTATATGTGATGTTTCCAGAAGCAAATTTATCAGGCTTTTGGAAATCAATTCCCATAGAAAAAGGCCCTAACGAAGCTTTTGAGCCCATACTCACTGAATCCTCTAAGGGAACTGAATCAAAGGAAGATGAAGAGGCCTCTGATCAATGAAGAAGCTCATCGAAAGGAAGCTTTTGTGTTGTTTATTGTTATGTCTATACTATCCATTGTAAGTACTTAAACATTTGGCACTTGAACTTCACTTTTTGTATGGCTTAAAACTGCCTTTTATTTGTCTAAGGAACAACGTCTTTTTTTATTGCATATCTTATCTCACATTACATAATTTATCTTTTATGAACAAGACATTAGTACTTCGAACAATAACTCCACTCTAATTAATGATTTTTATGAGCATTCATACCTTCAATATTATCATTACTTGAAATAGTGCTTTTCAATGAGCGTTAGAACGTCGAATACTACTACCTCTTCAAATAGTGCGTTTAACGAACATTAGCACCTCGAATATTAACATCACATGCAATGATGCTTTCAATAAATGTTTAGCACTTCAAATATTATCATTACGTGAAATATTCCATTTAATGATTGTTAGCACCTCGAATATTAACACCACTTGCAATATTCTGATTACGTGAAATAGTGCGTTTAACGAACATTATATTTTCGAACGATGCTTTAAATGGACATGTAGCACTTTGAATATTACTATATCTTCGAATAGTGCTTTAAATGGTCTGTACCACTTCGAATATTACTATCTCTTAAATTATTTTTTGTTAACTACTTCAAAGATGATCAATCTTTGCTTAATTCTAAAAATAACTTAAGTCTTTTAGTCTAAAATAATCATTGGCCAAGAAAAATAATTTTATTGATACTTATGAATGTAAATGTGGCACCTCGTTAAAATATTTGCGGGCCAATAGGAGAGGAAATAGTATTCCACTTATACAAACTAACAATAAAATCATATTATCATAAAAGTTTGAAAAGAGAAAAAATCACGCCCAATATAATTTCAAGTGCTCAATGTTCTAGGGGTATTTATAGAAGTCTCTCCCCTCTCTATCATGGAGGCGATATGTATCTTGCTTGACTCGTTATATCACCACATAAGGACCTTCCCAATTTGGAGTCATCTTCCCAAGCCGCTTATCCTTTATATGCAGAAATATTTTCCTCAAAGTTTATCACTCACCTTAAAATCTCTTTGTCTTACCTTCGAATTATAATGACTCATCATCGAAGTTTGGTAATGAGTCGACTTCAGATGTGCTCTAACCCTTTTCTCTTTGATGAAGGCAAGGTCTGTCCTCTTTGCTTCCATTTGACTCTTAAGAATAATGAAGTAATCTATAAGAAGGTAAAGTTGATTCCGAAAGGCTTATAACATCCATTCCATACACTAAGACAAAATGAGTCTACTGAGTAGCTTCCTTAGGAGTTGTTCAATAAGCCCATAACACCTCTTGAAAATAATTTGGCCATTTCCCAGCAACACATGTCAAATTTTTCTCCAACCCTTCTAAAATAGACCTATTAGTTACTTCTAATTGACCGTTTTCTTGAGGATGAAAATGTGTAGAAAAACACTATACAATACCCCTCGAATTACATAGAGAAGCCATTTTTCTTTTGTTAAATTTAGGACCATTATTTGTACTAATCTTTCAAGGAACTCCAAAATCACAACAAATATTATTCACAATAAACTTGATAACATCATTGGTACTTATACCAGATAGTGATTCAGCTTCAGCCCACATAAAAAATAGTCTACTACTACAATAATCATTTGCAGTCCTCCCGAAATCATATGATATGGCCATCAACTATGAATCTGTCTCTAATGAAACTGAAATTTCCCCACAAATACTTGCAAGCCTTAAAACAACCAATGCAGCCTCGTATTCAGCCTTGTTATTCGACGCATGAAACCCAAATCGAATAGCCTAGTACATAGCTTCTATAGATGGAGCAATCAATTGAACCAGCGCTCGAGCCTAATATGCTAGAACCACCATCAGTTCGAACCACCCATGTTGCAACTTCTGGCCGTAATTCTCTAACTGTCCCCTCATCCGATCAACTTGAATGAAACTGGACCAAAAAATCTGTTAAAGCTTGAACCTTAATTGATGTTCGAGGATTTAAATTTATATCAAAATCCCTCAACTCCACTTACCATTTAGTCATTCTACCAAGGGGTATTTGTGGAATGTATTAGATTTGTTATAGAGTGTATATAGAGAAAAGAAATGTTATATATAATGTATTTAAGAGAGATAATTTTGTTATCCCATTCAATGTTGTTCTTGACCCTATTTATAATACTTATAAAACCCATGGGCTAACCGAGTCAGGTCATATATTCGGGTTAGGTAGGTGGGCTTGGAGGCCCAAGATGAGATGAAGCAAGCACTTAGCTTACTTTTCTAGGCACACAAGTTATTCATCAATATTTTAATTCATAGTTCGAACTGTCATTCCAAAGAAATTTGAAATGCTATCCAAACCTACTTCTAATATATTCTGATCCTATCATCTAGCCTCCTTAGCTCTCTCAGAAGTACTTTGGGAGAGCTAACATGATAAACGAATTTGATTGGCTTCCGAAGTGAATCCTTAGGGCTAATGTGTAAACCCAAAGGTCACAACTTTATAATTAACTTTCCAATACACGTGTCAAGTGGTAACTGGACCTACTGACCATTTTTACCTTTGGTAATTGTATCTAAACTTAAAATATAAAGTAACTACATTTAATAACCCCTTTTAATCATTGTTGTTGGTTAATCTTCCTAAGGTAAAACACTAAAGTGTATATTTAACAATATATGGGTGATTTTTCATTGTTTCTATTTCTTAGAGTGATAAAATATTTCAATCTTCTAGATAGAGAAAGGAAATCTAATATTTCAAAATTAGTCTTCTCTTCAATCATTCTTCTAGTATTATCTAAAGTTTGTATGTTTACAACGAGGACTGCATTAATCCAAGGAGGTTGACTCAATCTATCGAAATTGAAGGAAGAGAAAAGGAAGGCCCATATCGCTGTCGGATTACATGCTTCACCTGGTGGATTAGTTGTAAATCAGATTCCAACACCAGACATAAGTTTTTTTATCTAATCGACAATCATTCGTTTCCAATCCTAGCCCTTTTTCTCAATCTCTTACAACCCATGACCCATCCATTCAGTTAGTTAAGAAACCCTCTAGCAGTCGCAAACCACCCTAAACTTTTATTGACATGGGGTCGGACATTGAGGAAATTACTCCTCAAAGAAGTACAAACATTATCCGGTGCCTACTGATGCTAGAAATTCCTCTAGGCCTGTTATAACCTTGAGAGATGGTTTAACAATAGAGCTTCCTTCGCGATTTGCTTCAAAGATAAATTGCACCACTTCATCTGTTGAGCCTCTTCAAATGGAGGAAGAAAATCTTGTTATAAAACCTAACGAACGTTCAGAACAAATACCATAGGTTATGCAAGAGAAGATGTACGATAGTGGGGAAGATACACTTGTGGAGACGTCCGGACACACAAGAGAGACTCAGAACGTGGTTTAAGAGAAAAGGGAAAAATATGTCTTGGTAGAGTCCGAACCATTGTCGGAGTGTCTTATCGGGTGAGTTGGGCCCAATTATTCTAAGGTCAGTGTCAAATATTTGCTATCCCTTCAAAAGATATCCTATATGTATCCTCATACTACCGATCTGGATAGGATCCTGAAAAATAGGGCTTTCCGTAATAAATCAAAGTGAAGATTCCTATTCCTGATGAAACTCCAATGGATTCCAAGGCAGGAGAACTGGTGGTGTATAGCAAAGTACTTAATTGGGGTCCTAGGTTTCATTTGGACCCAAAAATAGTGAGGTATTTTCAGTTAGTGAAGTTATTCCCAAGAAAATTAAGCCCCAACGCGTAGTACACTGTTAACCATCGTCATGGCCTCAAGGCTATCGAAACTTCTGATGCCCATGGAAGAGTTTACTACTGTAGCAGGTTTATGCCACAATCGTCATATCCCCTTTTACTACTTCAACATGGGGAATGACTATAAAGTTGTTAATAATTTTCTAGAGGCTAAAAAGCCCTAAAGGACTCAGTTCCTATTTATTAGCGGCACTTGGGAAAATGCCAAGAAGATTACGTCCAAAGGAAATTCGAGTATGCTCACTATATACTCGAAAAGATCATGTAAGTATTTTAAAAGATTTCTTTTGTTATGTTTTGATATTGGTTTTCACATCAGAATTTTTTTACAGTGTTTTCAAAGTTGTTCTCACAGCATCTAGAAGAGTGAAAAACAACTTTTATGAAATTGAACCAGCGGGGCACCGAGAAATGGTCGAATGCTTTTCACAATTGCTTTACCTTAGGGAACATGGTGAAGGCTCATCTATGGAGAACGAATCCAGTTCGGGAGCTTTCATGGGAAACATTTACCGCACCTTCTCGATTCTCTACTATCTACAAAAAGATTGAGGAAGCTAATGGTAAAAAAAATTTGCCAGCCAGGAATAGAGCCCATAGCCATCTTGATAGGATCAAGAAGAAGAAAAAGAAGAAGGGAGACAATTCATCTCAATTTTTCCCGAACTATGGAGTTCAGGGCCTTCAAATGAAATTAATGTCGCTTTGTTGGAGGCAGTCATAGTTACTGTTGCTGAGGCTAAAGAGCCACCAAAATATTCAACAGTGAAGAAACTAAAGGGCGAAAAGAGGGTAATGATAAAAGATCATGAAAGAAGAAGAAAACTTCCATTAGTTCGGAGATCACACTCCGATCGGAAGTCCTTCCCTCCAACATTCCTACAGATGTTCATCCTCAAGAAGAAGCACTTGTTTATCCTTCTTCCCCGGTGTTTCCTACCGCTAACCAAGCTGTTTTCGAAGGTGATGTTCATTTGGATGACATAGGAAACTTATACTTTCACGACTTCGACAATGCTAACTTTGACAAGACTTTCCTCCAGTCTGCCGCTAATGCAAATGTTGTAACATATGATGGAGAGTCCTTCAAATTTTATAAGGAACATGATGAGCTAGAGTATGCGGTCTTAGGCTATGTAAAGCCAATAGTTGACTTGGAGAGGCAGGTCAAATCTCAAGTTAAGGATATTGCCTCACTTACAAGAGAAAAAATCAAATTCTGAAGGGGTCTATCAAGGTCGAGCAAGACAAGGTTGAGACTTTGGGTAAAAAAATAAAAACCTTAATGATGAGCTAGTTCAAACCAAGTCCGATCATGAGAAGTTGCACACCCGCTATATCGGTTTACAATAAGCCACCTCCAAAGAGATCAACTCCTTAGAAGATCAACAGACTTAGGATAAATGTACCATCAACGATTTATCCGAGGAGAAGAAAATTTTAGAAGATCTTCTTAAGAAGAAAGAAGAAGACATGGCTTCTATTCTTAAGAATAACGAAGAAGAAATTGCTTCTCTTAAGGAGAAAACTGCTCAGGATATAGCCACTATCGTGGATGCATAATCCTATACAGTATTCGATTCCGTGGAACAGAGGGAGGAATCAATCAAATCCGATATGGTAATATTGTTCCATTAAACATTTCTTAGGCGGTCTCTTGGGCCTTTATGGAGGTTTGTGCCTTATGAGCAAATCCCTTTTCATACAATATCAGCGGGTGATAAACTAGGTGTTTCTTCAGATGAATCCGACCCTAATGATGAAGCGGAAGAATATTCAATTGAAGATAATTCAAAGAAAGGAGAAGAAGCAGGAGAGAATAAAACCGAAGGCTAACAATTTTTATGTGTTTATGTGTTTGTGTTTTAAATTAAAGTCCTTGAAGTGCAAGACATTTTGTTGTTTTTGAATCGAATTACCTGGCAAGTCTGTTTGCATAAGTCATTGTCGTATACAATGTATTTTATCATGTGGATCGGATTTTTATTATCACTCAAAGGCATATTATGTCATCTTCACTCTTATTTACTTTATGTCTTCATATATTTTGCTTTCATTGATATCCAATCCATATTAAGTATTTTATTAAAAATGATCTAAATTTAAAAACCTTTATCCGAAGAAATAAACTAAATCCGATCAATCTATTCGAAGGTAATCCATTCGAAGGCAACATAACTTTAATTTAACCAAGCCATTCGAAGGTAATCTATTCGAAAACAACATAACTTTAATCTAACCAACCCATTTGAAGTTAATCCATTCGAAGGCAACATAACTTTAATCCAACCAAGATATTTAAAGATAATCCATTCGAAGGCAACATAACTTTAATCTAACTAAACCATTTGAAGTTAATCCATTCGAAGGCAACATAACTTTAATCCAACCAAGATATTTAAAGATAATTCATTCGAAGGCAACATAACTTTAATCTAACTAAACTATTCAAAGGTAATCCATTCGAAGGAAACATAACTTTAATCCAATCAAACCATTCGAAGGTAATCCATTCGAAGGCGACATAACTTTAATCCAACAAAGTCATTCGAAGGTAGTTCATTCAAAGGCAACATAACTTTAATCCAACCAAGTCATTCGAAGGCAACATAACTTTAATCCACCAAAGCCATTAGAAGGTAATCCATTCGAATGCAACATATCGTTAATCCAACCGAATATACCAAAAACACTTTTAAGGGCAAGTAAGGATATATTGATTGGAATTCGGACACCTCATTAAAACATCCCCGCGACACCAGGGTAGGAAATAGTATGACCTAATATTTACATTGAAGTAAAGAAAAATAAATATTTGCAATATAATTTTAATACTAAGTATAACCTTAGGTGTACAACATTCTGAAGGTGCTTCAAAAGGTTGTCTTCTTTGTCTACAAGCTTGTACGTTCCTTGCTTGATCCTTTCATATATGGCCCTTCCCAATTTGGAGCCAACTTTCCTAACTTCTTTTCTATATTGTGTAAATTACTTTTCTTAACAAATTGGCAACATATGTTAGAAAAGATAAACTTTATCACTACTTTAGATGTTATCCTGGACAAGGGTGCAACTTTTACCCATAATTATAGTACGACATCCCCAAGAAGCAATCAGAAGAGGTTCGACTAGATCAAGTCCCTATCTGTCAAATGTTATTTACTCGAAGACATATTCCATGGGTACTGCTGGCACATGGATCTCATTTCTATAACCTTGACAAGGGTCACATTTTCTCACTAAGTCTTTAGCATCTGCCATAATATAAGGCCAATAATACCTTACCAACAAGACCCTTATAGCTAAAGATATATACCCACAAACAGCTGACCATTTTCCATCATGTAGCTCAGATAGAACACTTTGAGATTCATGGATCCGAGGCAGCGTAGCAAAGGCATGCTGAAGGATTTTTTTTTATAAAGAACCTCCATTAGAATCAGAAATCCACCAGCTTTGTACTTTAACTTCTTGGCAGAAGCCTTGTCTAGAGGTAAAACTCCATTAATGATAAACTCTTGGATCTCATTTCTCCAATCTTTAGAAACCATGATGGATACATGTCCGCTTTCTCCCATTTCCCCTTTATTTATGTGGTTGTGACTATGAAGGACATTATTGTATAATGATCCAATGATACACTTCAGAATAAGCTATAGTGGCTAAAGAGTTAGCCATTGAATTTTCTGATCTTATGACATGCTCATATTCGATGTGTTTAACCCGATTTTGATCTCTTTTAATACTTCTAGATATTTTATCAAGTAATCTTTCCTGGTTTGATGAATGAGTAGTTGTGAATCACTTATTAATCAAACTCTTTTGGCTCAACATATGTGAGCTAATCTCAATCTGGCTATAGCTGCTTCATATTATGACTCATTATTGGATGCTTTCAAACCAAAATGTATAGCCTGGTACATAAAATCACCATAGAGAGAAATTAGGAAAATACCAGCTCCATACCCATTGTATTGGATCCACCATCAGTTTAGATTACACATTCCTTCTTAAGTTTATTGGTTAGAGCTTCGTCACATGGCCTCTTAGAGTGAAATACAACTAAAAAATCATCTAGAGCTTGAGCTTTGATTGCAGTTCGAGATGCAAAGTGAATATCATAATCTTCAAGCCAACTGACCACTTGGTCATCCGTCCCGATATATCAGCTTTTTGTAACAAATTATTCAATAGAAATAAGTTTGAACTAAAGTGTACTTGAAAGTCTCATTTTTCTAGCTGCTATCACCAATGTGCTAATTTCTCCAATTTTAAGTATTTTTTCAGCTTCAACAAACTGCTACTTATATAATAAACAAGGCGTGGATAATTATCAACTTCTTGTACCAATACCGCACTTACAACATGCTCTGATATTGCTATATACATATAAATCGTTTCCCTATCTATATATTTGAATAATGTGTTGGATGAAGATATGTGTCTCTTGATTTCAAAGAAAGCTTGATCACATTTAGGGGACCAATTGAAATATGTAGCATTTCTTAAAACTTGTAAAAACTAAGCACACTTGTCTGATGATCTTGAAATAAACCGGTTTAATGCTGCCAATCTTCCAGTCAATAATTTGAATTTCTTTAGTATTCTGAGGTGGATCCATGGCCAACAAAGTATTCAGCTGACCTGGGTGAGCTTGAATCCCTTTCTCACTTATAATGTAACCCATGAATTTTCCAGATCGTACTCCAAAGGTGCATTTTTAGAGTTTAATTTCAAATCCATGGCTTCCAAGTTAGAGAAAGTCTATTGAAGGTCGGATATGTGGTCCTCCTCTTTAGGACTTTTAACCATCATATCATCAATGTACACTTCTATATTTCTTCCGATCTGGTTAGCAAATGCCTTATTTACTAGTCGGTGATAAATGACTCCAGCATTCTTCAATCCAAAAGAATTACTTTATAACAATGAAGCCTCACGTGGGTCCTAAAAGTAGTTGATTATATCGGGAAAAACGTCCAAAGTGAACAATAAAAGTAGTTGATTATATCGGGAAAAAACGTCCATAAAAGAATTACTCCAGGATAACAACTTGTTTCCAGATGTGTAATCTACTAGTTGATCTATCCAAGGTACTGGAAACAGCTCCTTGCGGCTTCAAATTTTTCTGTGGAAAAAAGCTCTTCTTCTTTGCACCACCGGCCTGTGACTGATCACGCTTGTTGGTACTCCAGTTACATCCTCGTTACACCAAGCAAACACATATAGATTATTAGATAAAAATGATAATAATTTTTCCTTCAATTTTAATGGAACCTTTAGTGAACAATAGAAGCTGCTGCATGCATCCTAGATAGCCAAGACCTACCAAATATGGCATTCTAAGACGTTGAACAATCAACTTCTACAAACAAAACCCTTACCAACTTCTTGAACGGTCCTTTTCCGAGCAAGACCTCTCATTCAAACTCTCCAATTATATCGGTTGAGTTACCAGTAAATCCTAGTATGGTCCTAATCGAATGTTTTACGATTGAGGGATTATTCATTTACTTATAAGTTGATAAAAACATGATATTTCTGAACTTCCTATATCAATCAGGATTTGACATACATCATTGCCTTCAATAGATGCTCCTATTACTATAACATCTCCTCCAATATTTTCTCAAGTCATCTTCATCAAAGCAAATGAATGGAGCAGGGCTCTAATAGAGATGTGGAGACAGTTTTACTTCTAACTGAGTAGTTAGTTTCTTTACATGTCTTTTTCTTGAGCAGCTTGAGGGTGCAGTCATAGTATCTCCCCCAAAAATAGTCAAAGATTCAAAGAAGCTGCACAGGTTGGATACTGTCGCTATTTTTTCAGCTATCACCCCAACCTGGTTCCAATCCGGATCAGGATTTAAGTATTCCAGGTCTACATCAAATCTTTCCACAATCAGCATAGCATCATCTTGTCTAGATGCCTCCATACTCTGTCATGGAACATTTAGTGACGTTGTTTGTGTTGTGCTTGCACTGAGCTATGAGTGAATGTTGACTTGCCTATTGCCTCCTTGTTTTTTTAACAAAAGTAGACAACTTTTCTTTTTCACAAGGTTTGTACTTATTGCTTTAAGGAAATGCAATCTTCGCTATCATGACCCACATTGTTATGGTATTTAAAAAAACGGGTGTCCCAATTTTCTCTTGGGGATTGAATTTGTGCCAGCCTTTGGAAATGCACAACATTCTTAGTTCTATCATAAATGGTGGTCATATTTTCACTTAATTTGGCAAACCATTCATCTTGGACCAACTAACTCCTTCTTGGTTTAGACGGTTAACCCTAATTTTACTGACTTTGCCTAGACGATGTGAACCTTGTCCGGAGTTTTTAGGCAGATAATTGACCGTGGCTTAGGATTGAGTACTAGCTTGTGGGATTGAAGTTGTTAGAGCAGACCTATTTTGGTGCAGTAGTCTAGACTTTTTGGTTTCTGACCTGATTTAATAATCCTCCCCAGGTCATAGCTTTCTTCCGAGTTACTGAATCAACCAACTCACCCGACATTAAACCTTTTGCTTAAAGAAGCGATGGCTTCTTCGTATTTAAGGAATCAATGATTCATTCGTTTCGTTTGCACAATGAATGATAGTATCGACATTCCCTTTAAGCTCTTTAATTCCCATAAACTGCCTCCTGAAAGCCATCGACAACATATCGAAGTTTTTAATAGATCCTTGTGGTAAACTGTTATACCATTTTAATGCACTCCTCTTAAAAGTCTACGAGAAGGCCCGACATAATAGCTTATCATCATCATCAAAGTCATCATGATATTTTTGAACTGTTCAAGGTGATTATCAAAATATTTGCTTACACCGTATTTCTCTATCTTAGAGCTATCAAACCGCCTTGGAAAATGTCGAGAGAGAATCTTTGAAGATAAAGGTGATTGTCTCAAGTTATGGCTACAGTTAAACATATGATCTTCATTAGAAGTGGTAAAAATACCCGGTTCGGATTGGATAGCAAACGGATCACTTAACAAATGATCAATTTTGTTGTCTTCCGATCCCTTTAATTTCCATTGATATTTTTTTTTTCCTTTTACCCTTCATATCTATTTTCTTAGAATGTTTCTTGGTTAACCTTTATTTATTTTTATGACGGCCATAGTCACTATTAGATGAAGAAGTAGATATATCCCAATCAGATTATGTGTGAGAATTTTCAACAGAATCCGATGTGTTCATCAACTGCTTATCCCGATGTTCCTTCTTTGAACCTATGTGAGCCTTTGGAGATTGATCACTTTCCTCTTGTTTGTGATCGTTGTGTGACTCATCTGTAACAACACATCCCGTAACAAACTTCCCTTTTAATTTTATTTTAGTTTGCCTTTGGGCCCTTAAAGCATCAATTGTAGACCTCAGCTGATCACGATCGTCTTGCATGATATGTCTTTCCTCAGTATTATGATTAACATGTGATATATTGGTAGTCTCATTTTCACCTATTATCCCCTCATTTTCAAGAGGGGAACTTCTTGCATATCGAGATCCATGCCTCAAAAAATTCTAAAGGGGAATCCACTACCGAGGTACGATCCACAACTATGGTTTTGAATAAAGCTATTCATGTACCTCATGTTCCCACTATGGTCACCAATCTGATGAAGGTAAAAACTAATCGAGGGGTATTTTTGGAATGTATTAGATTTGTTATGGAATGTAGAGAGAGAAAATATGTGCTATATTTAATGTATTTAAGAAAGAGAATTTTGTCATCCCATTAAATGCTATTCTTGATCATATTTATAAGATTTAGAAAACCTATAGGCTAATGGGGTCGGTTCATATATTCAGGTCATGTAGGTGGGATTGGAGGCCCAAAATAAGATGGATCAAGCACTTAGGTTACTGTTCTAGGGACACAACCTATTCATTAGTATGTTAGTTAATAGTCGGAACTAACCTTCCAAAGAAATTCAAAATGCTCTCCAAAACCTACTTCCAATATATTCTGATCCTATTAGTTGTAGCACATACTTTAATGGAAAATAAGTTCGAACAACAATGGTATGCGCCTTAAAATAAGGATACATTTTTCTAGCAACCACCACTAAAGCCATGGCCAATTTCTCAAGCCTCAAACATTGTTTCTCTGATGAAAACAAACTTTTCCAAACATAATAAACTGGCTTAGAAGTTCCCGTTTCCTCTCTTATCAAAACATCGGTAACAACAAAATCCGACACCACTACATACAAAAATAGTTGTTCTTCTATTCGAGGCTTGAACAAAATTTTAGGTGACGACAAATGTTCTTTAATCTTCAAAGATTCAATTTCACACTCTGGTGTCTACGTAAACTCTTTTGGTCTTCAGACGACTTTGAAAAAAAAGAACACAATTATGAGATATCGGTAAATAAATCGATTAAGAGCAACTAACCTTCCTGTCAAAATTTGCACCCCTTTGATTGTTTGAGGTGACGTCATTGATACTAAAGACTTTAATTAATCAGGACTAGCCTCTATACCCTTTTCACTTATTATATATCATAGAAACTTACTAGACCTTACACCAAAAGTACACTTTTCTGAATTTAACTTCAATTGAATGATTCTTAAATTCAAAAAGATATCCTCCAACTCTTTTAAGTGTAAACTTCCATGTTTCTCCTAGTATGAGAAGAAAATGCTTTATTCACCAATATTTCGTACGTCGCCCCTACATTCTTTAGACCAAATGACATAACACTATAACAATATAATCCTCGATCAGTTATAAACATGGTACTCTCCTAATCCTTTAGATCCATCTGAATCTGGTTATAACCTGCAAAAGCATCAACAAAAGAAATAATTATATTTTCTGAAGTGGAATCAATCAGTTGATCTATTCGAAGAACATGAAATAGGTCTTTGGGACATGCATGATTCAAATATGTAAAGTCAACACACATTCACAATTTCTCGTTCTTCTTTTTAACTAGTATTGGGTTGACATTCCGAACTGGGTATTATGCCTCTTGAATATTTCCAACCTTGGATAAATGATCCACCTCTACGACAATAGCCCCGGTTATTTCCATAAAATAGCTCGCCTCTTCTGAATAATAGGCCTAACCTTTGGATTTAAAGCTAAGCTATGACATATCACCTCGGGTGGAACCCCTACTACGTCCTATCCAAACAAAAACATTCGAGTTATCGAACAAAAACTACAACTAATAACGCAAAGTATGTGACAGTAATGTCCCTATTCGCAGATATTTCTCATTAATAAATGTGTCTTTCTCGACATTTTTGCCTACTACTAAAAGACCCGGGCTTTCCGTCGGATCATCCACTTCATCTTCATCCGAGGTTAACCCCCTGATTTCTATTCAGTCATATGGTCGTTCGAAATAGGTCTTCGAGGATGAAGTGTTGCATAACACTTCTTGGCTACTTATTGATCGTTTCGAACCACCCAGACACAATCTGCAATAACATATTTCAAAGACTAATGGACAATGAAGACAACAATATACATTTGCGATAGCCAAGATCTCTCAAAGATATCTTTAATGCTAGTTGGACATTCGATCACCGTAAACAAGACTTGGACCTTCTTTTTGAAAGGGTCTTTCCCCAAACATACTTCTCATTCGAATTGCCTGATCACTTGAGTTGTCACTCCTATAAACCTAATCATGGTACGATCAATCGAAGAATCTTAGGTGAATTATGCATCCTATCATACGTGGATTTAAATAATATATTTGCTGAACTTCTTGTATCTATCAAAATACGTCGAATTTCAACCCCAACAATGTCTGCCCCTATAACCACTGTATCTTCATGAGGTCCTGCTATTCTCATTTGATCATCCTCTTCGAAAAAGATAAAAGGCGTTTCTATATTTGCATATAAATAAGCAGAAATTTTACTTTCGAGTTGAGTAGACAAACTTACTATATGTATTTTCCTAGAAGTGTTTGTAGTTTCAGCCGTACTATCTCCCACAAAAATCGTTAGATATTCAAATTTTCACACAAGCTTTGAACTCGTCCATGAATAATTGGTTCATCCACTAATAAAACCAAATGATATGGGTCCAAATCCAGATATTCCGATGTTGTATCAAACTTTTTAAAATTTGAATTCATGATTATCAACGTATTATCTGGCTTCGAATTTGTATTAACAACATGCTGTGCTGACGTGCTTGGAGGTTTCTGCCCACTGCTTTGTCCTTTAACCAAAGCTGTTAACTTGCCATTCTCTATCAAAATTTGTATCTCTTTCTTTGACGCTAAACGTTCTGTAGTATAATGCCCAATATTAGAGTGATACTTGCAAAACCTATTATTGCGTTCTTTCCTTGGCCTGTTTATGAGAGCTAGAATTCTAAAGTTAACATAACCTTTAGATTTCTCAAAAAATCCAGCAAAATTCTTAGTTAATTTCGTGAAATATTCTTGTCTTATCTACTGATTTGGCCTCGGTCTATGAGGTTGATAGGTAGTAACTTGAGTTGGAGCCCCTCACGTCGAGGAGGTAACTAATTGTTCACCCTCCGACGAGATAGTGCTTGTGAATTCGATGTATTATCTTGATTTACTTAGGTAGTAAATGCATATCCCAAACTTTTTTGAATAGAACTACACCATCCTAGAACTGTAGTTGATTCCTATACTTTAATCTATTCTTCAACCTGAGCTATCAAATCTCTTCTTCTAGTAGTCTCATTTACCAAATATCTTAGAAGCAATCCTTATCTGTCTTCGTTAATACGAACCGTCTAGTATAGTCTTTTACCGTTTCCTCTACTGCCTGTTTGCATTATATGATTGTATCAACAGTGGCTCGGATTTCATTGCTTCCTCAAAGTTATCGTCAGAAAGCAGTGTAAGAGATTCTAAAGTTGGTAATGGATCCCATTAGAATCCGATTATACCACTTTAAGGCTCTGAGAAAATGCTATGTAAACCAGCCTATGACCATCCTCGAAATTCATCACATAATTCTTGAATTGTTCAATGTGTACATCATGATCTTGCGTTCCATCAAACTTTTCTATCTTTGAAATATCAGAATGCCTCGGAAGCGGTATTGACCTAATGTCATAAGTTAAAGGAGAATTCCTCCAATATACTCATTGCATATATAGATCATCTCCCTTAATTCACATTAATGCATACAAGTTTTGATTCGTTGTGTTAACGTACTGGTCGGACGTATTTCCTTCATACCATAAATTATCCCTTACATTTTGAGGGCTATTTTCTTTCTTTGATTTATATTCTTTGTGTGACTTTCGATGTCGACTTCCTTCTCCATTTGACGGATTTCGGTTCCTTCATTGCTTAAACAAATTGCCTTCGAAATTCGATATCACTGTGTGAAATATATCGATGTGTATCCTTCTTGTCTTTCCGCGAAGAACGGTGTTGTCTATCTGATTGAAAATACGTTTTTTATGAGCACCTCTAATTCAGTGAGCTGTGTAAGACTCATCAGATTGGTTTCCCAATTCATCTTTTTCGTGAACTGGACGTACTTTGGATTTTAATCTACCAGACTGAATTTTTTTGCTCTCTTCAAACGTACTCATCATTTAAAACACTTATCTTTTCCAATAATTGATTCATTCGATTTTTAATGTCAGATTGATCATGTTGTTTGGGAACCTGACTATTACCTCGCATTTCTTCCCTGTGTAAATCTGATTTAATAGCCTCTATTGCTTCACAATCTGGAGGATTAGTTCTTGTCTTGTCTGGCCCCATTACGATCAATACTATTAGCTGTGAATTTTGTATTTTATGGTTTTAAATTACAATCTAGATCCTTTGCTAGCTCCCACTATGATCGCGAATGTTAAGTATAATAGATTTCTAATATAAAAGTTGAATTGTATCTATAATTCTAGAGCGAGAATGTGAATGATTGAATTGTCGTGAGAGAAGTAAAAAGTAAGAGTCAATTCAAGAAGCTAAAGTCAGATCCTTTTATTCATAGTCTCCAGACCAATTTATAAGAACGTTAGGAGATTAACTGAAGCAGTTATACAAAAGGACATACTGCATTTTTGTCCTTTATATCTACAGCTAATACAAATCTCATTTGATAACTTTATAAAACCATTTAATAATACTTTTCTCTAATTGTATTAAGTCAATAATAATTTGTATTCTTATCAGTTATGACCAACAAATATTCATAAGCAACTCATTCAAGGATAAACCAATAAACCTCAATAACTGCACCAACTAATTCACAAAGTGCTACGAGCAACACTGCCCCTCCTCAATTTCGAGATGAAGCTTCCGAGGAATATGCTCAGTCAAATTCGAGGACATCGACTAACTCTAATATTGAAAATTCAAAAAGCAATGCTCCCTTAGAGTCCGAGGATAACATTTCAAAGAAACCAGATCCAAAGAAAAAAGGAAGGAAGAAGAAAGAGCCAACCGAGTTACCCGAGGACATTGTTTCGAGCTTGAGCGTAAACCTAAAGAACGTTGTCCCCGAGTACCTTATTGCACTAAAAATATCTAATACGGATACTACAATCAATCTGAGGAATATCATTTAAAAATGCAGTGGGGCCTTCTAGATAATGTAACGTTTCGTCTACCGGAAACGGGAGAGACTCTACTCTATTGTGTTGAAAACGAACTTGTGGTCTACCCTAAGATCATAAATTGGGGCCTTCGATTTCCGTTAGACTCAATGATAGTTGAATACTTTGAGATCATTGACCTGTGTCTGATGCAAGGAAGCCCAAACATGTAGATCACTCTCTTGTCCAACATATGGCTTCCAGACTTGGCAAAATTCCCTTATCAATCCAAAAATTCATTGCGCTTACTAGCCTTTCCAGAAATTTGGTGCTGCCGTTTTACTATCTGACGCTCAGAGATTCCTTCAAGATAATGACGATCTCCTCAAAGCTGAAAAATTCTGGAACAATATATTTTTCTTTATCTCTAGAGCATAGGAAAATGGGAAGGAGATTTCCGATGAGAACCTTTCGGAGCTCAATCTTAAGTGGAAAACCACTAGTAAGTAATTTAACCTCATTTGCTTTCATACATTATATTTATGTTTCAAGTCTTTTATGTATTACTTTATGTAGAAATTCCGAGGCGATATAAGATCCACCAAACCGCTTCGAAATATACTATCGCCAAACTTATAGGTATGGGCAGAAAAACCATGGGGCAATGAATTCCACAGTTCTTTTTTTCCTCTGAATTTTGTCAACAACCATCCATAGAGGATCTTTTCGGATTATATCATCCTAGAGGATGAATTAATAGAGCCCCCAATATAGGAGATGTTTTGGAAAGGCTAGCAGCCCCTAACGCACGCGTCATACTGTCGGTTCGGAATAGATCACAGAGCCACTTGCCTCCAAGCCACCTCTTCCACCATTGCAAAGCCAATGAAAACGCAATGGAAGCCCCAAAACGCTGAAGAAGGAGCTCAAGCTGAACCTTCAAGAAAAAGAAAAAAGACTGTCCCTTTGACGAAGAAGAAGAAAAGTTCTTCAAAAACCCCTCAGACAATATGGACAGAAAGTAGTAGTGATGTGCCTCCTCCAAATCTGACTTCAGATATCGAGGAGACAAAAGAAAGAAAAGAAGTTGTTGAAACAGACAACCAAAGAAATGAGAATGTGATTGGCAAAAGCATCATTGGTGAAGATCAGATTCAAGATATATATATAGGGACAAAGACCCTGAAATTCAACAAACCCAAGACTATATAGCACAAATTGGCAATGAAATTACAGCAACCAATTTTCCTTAAAGTCTAAGTTTGAATCCTCCACCGACGTCCTTGTCAACTTCTCTTTATTTTTATGAAAACTATCCTCCTCATCTGTAGGAGAATCCTCCAAAGACACGTTAAATACGCTTCAACCATTCTCTCGGCTTGAAGATGAAGCAAAGCACTTATTTGAGAAAGTCAAGTATGCTCGAAACAAATTGAAGGATCTTGCAAAAGATGCCATCTGGTGAAAGAAAAAAAGGTAATTATAGTAATATATTGAGAGATATTTGTTGTCAAAATCGCCTCGAACAATTCCAAGCCTTCCAAGCTGACATGTCAGAATTTATCAGAAGAGTCATCTAGATCAAACGTCGTTTGAATACAATCAATGATCAAGAAAAAAAGAAATTGAAATCTGTGCATCAAACTGATCTAGATGAACTTAAGGAAAATAATGAAGCGAAGATAATCGAGGAATGCACGAAGTACTCGTTTCTAAAAGAGTTGCTTGACAAAAGTGGGGTGGAGAAGAAAAAATAAGTGTAGGATTTGGAATCACTCAAGACAAAGTTCGAAGAAGAAAAATTCCTTGCTGTGAAAGTCGCAAAGGACCAAAGCGGACTAGATATCCTTGCTTCTATCAAAACAACTGAAGAGTAGGCGATGATCTCTTTTTATTGTGAATTCCACGGAGCATTTCCAAGGGAAAATTATCAGAATTCGAGAAATCAATTCTAGTAGAATGACACCCTATAGAGGCTTTTGAGACTGTCCTAACTGAATCATCCAAAAAAACTAAATCTAAGAATTATTACTTCGAGCAATGTTGTTAATGGACGTTAACACTTCAAATAAAATCACCACTTAAATTAATATTTTGAATCAACCCTTTTAATGGACGTTAGCACTTCGAATATTACAATAACTTAAATTAATATCTCGAATCAATGTTTTTAATTAACGTTAGCACTTCGAATATTATCACCACTTAAATTAATACTTGGAAAAGTGATTTTAATGGACGTTAGCACTTCGAATATTATCACCACTTAAATTAACTTTTGTTAACTACCCTAAAGATGATCAGTCTTTGTGTATTTCCCAAAACAACTTAATCGTTACTAAAATAAAAACAAATATTGGCCGAGAAAAAGAACTTCATTGATATTTACAAATGTGAATGTGGCACCTCATTCAAACTTTCCTGCGCCACCATAAAATGAAATAGTATGCCACTTACACAATCAATAAAACTATAATATCATAAAAGCAAAAGAGAAAAAATTACTCGTAATACAATTTCAAATGCTCAATGTTTCATGGGTGAGGTAGAAGTCTCCCCTCTTTATCCTAGAGGCAGTGCATACCTGGTTTAACTTGCTCTATCACTGAATAAGGACTTTCCCAGTTTGGAGCCATTTTTCCTAGGCTTTTATCCTTTGTGTGCAAGAATACCTAGGAAAAATGGCTCCAAACTGGGAAAGTCCTTATTCAGTTATAGAGCGAGTTAAACCATGTATGCACCGCCTCTAGGATAAAGAGGGGAGACTTCTACAACACCCATGAAACATTGAGGATTTGAAATTGTATTACGAGTAATTTTTTCTCTTTTGCTTTTATGATATTATAGTTTTATTGATTGTATAAGTGGCATACTATTTCCTCTTCTGGTGGCGCATGAAAGTTTTAATGAGGTGCCATATTCACATTTGTAAATATCAATGAAGTTCTTTTTCTCGACCAATGTTTGTTTTTATTTTAGTAACGGTTAAGTTATTTTAGGAAATACACAAAGACCGATAATCTTCGGGGTAGTTAACAAAAGTTAATTTAAGTGGTCATAATATTCGAAGTGCTAACGTCAATTAAAATCATTTTTCTAGGTATTAATTTAAGTGGTGATAATATTCGAAGTGCTAACGTTAATTAAAAACATTGATTCGAGATATTAATTTAAGTTATGGTAATATTCGAAGTGCTAACGTCCATTAAAAGGGTTGATTCGAAATATTAATTTAAGTGGTGATTATATTTGAAGTGTTAACGTCCATTAACAGCATTGTTCGAAGTATAAATTCTTAGATTCAGTTTTTTTGGATGATTCAGTTAGGACAGTCTCAAAAGCCTCTATAGGGTGTCATTCTACTAGAATTGATTTCTCGAATTATGATAATTTTCCCTTGGAAATGCTCTGTGGAATTCACAATAAAAAGAGATCATGACCTACTCTTCAGTTGTTTTGATAGAAGCAAGTTTATCTAGTCCGCTTTGGTCCTTTGCGACTTTCCCACCAAGGAATTTTTCTTCTTCGAACTTTGTCTTGAGTGATTCCAAATCCTAAACTTATATATTTTTCTCCTCCCCGCTTTTGTCAAGCAACTCTTTTAGAAACGAGTAAATCGTGCATTCCTCGATTATCTTCGCTTCATTATTTTCCTTAAGTTCATCCAGATCAGTTTGATGCGTAGATTTTAATTTCTTTTTTTCTTGATCATTGAATTATTCAAATGATGTTTGATCTGGATGACTCTTCTGATAAATTCTGATATATCAGCTTGGAAGGCGTGGAATTGTTCGAGGAGATTTTGAAAACAAATATCTCTCAATATATTACTATAATCACCTTTTTCTTACACCAGATGAGATATTTTCCAAGATCCTCCAATTTGCTTCGAGCATACTTGACTTTCTCACATAATGCTTTGCTTCATCTTCAAGCCTAGAGAATGGTCGAAGCGTATTTAACGTGTCTTTGGAGGATTCTCCTACAGATGAGGAGGATAGTTTTCATAAAGATAAAGAGAAGCTGACAAGCAAGTCTGTGGATGATTCAAACTTAGACTTTAAGGAAAATTGGTTGTTGTAATTTGATTGCCAATTTGTGCTATATAGTCTTGGGTTTTTTTAATTTCAGGGTCTTTGTCCCTATATATATCTTGAATCTCATCTTCACCAATGACATTTTTGCCAATCACATTCTCATTTCTTTGGCTGTTTGTTTCAACAACATATTTTCTTTCCTCTGTCTCCTCGATATCTGAAGTCAGATTTAGAGGAGGCACATCACTACTACTTTGTGACCTTATTGTCTGAGGGGTTTTTGAAGAACTTTTCTTCTTCTTCTTCAAAGCGACAGTCTTTTTCCTTTTTCTTGAAGGTTCAGCTTGAGCTCCTTCTTCAGCATTTGGAGGGTTAATCTCACTGGTTTTCGTTTTGGGCTTCCATTGCATTTTCATTGGCTTTAGAATGGTGGAAGAGCCTGCTTGTGCTTTTTTTCTTTTTTCTTGTTTATTTGGAGGCAAGTGGCTCTGTGATCTGTTCCGAACCGGCAGTATGACACGTGCGTTAGGGGCTGCTAGCATTTTCAAAACATCTCCTATATTGGGGGCTCTATTAATTCATCCTCTAGGACGACAGAATCCGAAGAGATCCTCAATAGATGGTTGTTGACAAAATTCAGAGGAAAAAAAGCATTGTTGAATTCATTGCCACATGCTTTTTCTGCTCATACCTGTAAGTTTGCGATAGTATATTTCGAAGCGGTTTGGTGGATCTTATATCGCCTCAAAATTTATACATATAGTAATACATAAAAGACTTGAAACATAAATATAATGTATGAAAGCAAATGAGGTTAAATTACTTACGGGTGGTTTTGCACTTAAGATTGAGCTCCGAAAGGTTCTCATCGGAAATCTCCTTCCCATTTTCCTATGCTCTAGAGATAAAGAAAAATCTATGGTTCCAAAAAAATTCAGCTTTGAGGAGATCGTCAGTTATCTTGATGGAATCTCCGAGCATCATATAGTAAAACGGCAACACCAGATTTTTGGAAAGGCTAGTAAGCGCAATGAATTTTTTGATTGATAAGGGAATTTGGCCAAGTCTGGAAGCCATATGTTGGACAAGAGAGTGATCTACATGTTTGGGCTTCCTTGCATCGGACACAAGTCAATGATCTCAAAGTATTCTACTATCATTGAGTCTAACGGAAATCGAAGGCCCCAATTTATGATCTTACGGTAGACCACAAGTTCGTTTTCAACACAATAGAGTAGAGTCTCTCCCGTTTCTGGTAGACGAAACGTTACATTATCTGGAAGGCCCCACAGTCTTTGTAAATGATATTCCTCAGATTGATTGTAGTATTCGTAGTACATATTTTTTAGTGCAATAAGGTAATCGGGGACAACGTTCTTTAGGTATACGCTCAAGCTCGAAACAATGTCCTCGGGTAACTCGGTTGGCTCTTTCTTCTTCCTTCCTTTTTTCTTTGGATCTGGTTTCTTTGAAATGTTATCCTCAGATTCTTAGGGAGCATTACTTTTTGAATTTTCAATATTAGAGTTAGTTGATATCCTCGAATTTGACTGAGCATATTCCTCGGAAGCTTCATCTCGAATTTGAGGAGGGGCAGTGTTGCTCGTAGCACTTTGTGAATTAGTTGGTGCAGTCATTGAGGTTTATTGGTTTATCCTTGAATGAGTTGCTTATGAATCTTTGTTGGTCATAACTGATACGAATACAAATTATTATTGACGTAATACACTTAGAGAAAAGTAGTATTAAATGGTTTTATAAAGTTATCAAATGAGATTTGTATTAGATGTAGATATAAAGGACAAAAATGCAATATGTCCTTTTGTATAACTACTTCAGTTAATCTCCTAACGTTCTTATAAATTGGTCTGGAGACTATGAATAAAAGGATCCGACTTTAGCTTCTTGAACTGACTCTTACCTTTTACTTCTCTCGTGACAATTTAATCATTCACATTATCGCTTTAGAATTATAGATACAATTCAACTTTTATATTAGAGATCTATTATACTTAACATTGGCGATCACAGTGGGAGCTAGCAAAGGATCCAGATTGCAATTTAAAACCATATAATACAAAATTCATGGCTAATAGTATTGATCGTAATGGGACCAGAAAAGACAAGAACTGATCCTCCAGATTGTGAAGCAATAGAGGCTATTAAATCAAATTTACACCGGGAAGAAAGTCGAGGTAATAGTGAGATTCCCAAACAACATGATCAATCTGACATTAAAAATCGAATGAATCAATTATTGGAAAAGATAAGTGTTTTAAATGATGAGTACGTTTGAAGAGAGCAACAAATTCAGTATGGTAGATTAAAATCCAAAGTACGTCCAGTTCAGGAAAAGATGAATTGGGAAACCAATCTGATGAGTCTTACACAGCTCACTGAATTAGAGGTGCTCATAAAAAACGTATTTTCAATCAGATAGACAACACCATTCTTCGCGGAAAGACAAGAAGGATACACATCGATATAATTCATCCAGTGATATCGAATTGTCTAGCTCGAATTTCGAAGGCAATTTGTTTAAGCAACGGAGGAACCGAAATCCGTCAAATGGAGAAGGAAGTCGACACGTTTGCAAGTCCGTAACATTGGCTTCGGTTGGTGGAATAATCTGATTTTTTTTAATTCTATATTAATATTGGATATCTACGTGATGGTAAAGTTTTGGTATTTTTTAACTAGTTTAGAAAAATAGGAGTTTTGGAGATAACAATTTGTTATGTACCATCACCTTTGTAAGTTTGTAACTTTGGTTTCCGATTTCAGAATAATTTTATTTTTTTAATTCGACATTATTTTTTTATATCTACGTGATTTGTAAAGTTATACTATTTTTTAACTACTGCCCAAAAAGAGAAATTTTGCAGATAAACACCTACTAACAATTTTTTATTGTTACATTCACCTTTGCAAGTCCGTAACTTAGGCTTCAGATGTCAGTATAATCTGAATTTTTAATTCCACGTTAATTTTGGATATGTACGTGATGGTAAAGTTTTGAGATTTTCAAACTAATGTCGAAAAATAGGAATTGTGGAGATGAACACGTATTCACGATTTGTTTTTGCTACCATCGCCTTTGAAACTCCGTAACTTTGGCTTCGGATGTCGGAATAATTAATAAAACATTAGTTCCAAATTAATTTTGGATATGTACGTGATGGTAAAGTTTCGGTATTTTCAAACTAATGTCGAAAAATAGGAATTTTGGAGATGAACACGTACTCACGATTTGTTTTTGTCACCATCACCTTTGCAAGTCCGTAACTTTGACTTTTAATGTCTGAATTATATTGTTTTTTTCATTTTACATTATTTTCGAAATCTAATTAATGGTAAAGTTTCGGTATTTTTTAACTAATTTTGAAAAATTGGAATTCTGGAGATACCTCGGTACTCACGAAAATACATATTTGTAACATAGATGTCGGAATAATCTGTTTTTTTTAATATCACATTAATCCTGGATATCTACGTGATGATAAAGTATCAATATTATTTAATTCTGCATTATTTTGATATCTACGTGATGGTAAAGTTTCAATATTTTTTAACTAATGTCGAAAAATAAGAATTATGGAGATGAGCTCGTACTCACGATTTGTTTTGCTACCATTAACTTTGCAAGTCCGTAACTTTGGCTTCGAATGTCGGAATAATCCGATGTTTTTAATTCCACATTAATTTTGGATATTTATATGATTGTAAAGTTTTGGTATTTTTTAACTATGTCGAAAAATAGAAATTCAACAGATGAACAGGTACTCACGATTTGTTTTGGTTAAAATAACCTTTGCAAGTCCGTAACTTTGGCTTCAGATGTTGTAATGATATGATATTTGTAGTTCTACATTATTTTTCAATATCTACAGGATGGTAAAGTTTCGATATTTTTTAACTACTGTCAACAAAATTGAAATTTTGTAGATGAACTAGTACTCACGATTTATTTTCATTACCATCACCTTTGCAAGTCCGTAACTTTTGCTTCACATGTCAGAATTGGTGTGGTTTATTTTCGTCGGAGGGTAAGTTTGTAATTTCTGTTTAGAATTTTGTAGAGTTTTTTGACTATTTAATGTTTGGGTAGAATGTAGAGGGAGAATAAAGCTGCCTGGTTGTATTTAATTTTCATTACCCTCATTTAATGTTGGTGGTTGGGTATTTATACCCTTATATTTGGGCCACATGGGCTTTCGGGTCGTGTTTTATGGACTCGGGTCGAGTTTAAGGACACATTAGTTCTAAGTAGGTTAACAGGCAGCTTAGTCAAAAAGTGATTAGGTTTTAAGTACTTTAGTTCCGTTCGAACAGTTCAATGGATGATGGTGTCTGAACTGCTCTTGTCCGGTTAGGTGGACATTGTCCGAACTGACCCTGTCCGAGGTGGTGACTGAATCCGGACTCATCAAGAATCATATGATTTTTTTATTCTATATTATTTTTTGATATCTACGTAATGGAAAAGTTTCAGTATTTTTAACTAATGTCGAAAAATTGGAATTTTGGAGATGACCTAATACTAATAATTGCTGTTGTTACTATCACGTTTGCAAGTCCAAAACTTTGGCTTCAGCTGCCAATATAATCTTTTTTTTTAATTCAACATTAATTTCTGATATCTACGTGATTTTTAAAGTTATAGTACTTTTTAACTATGTCGAAAAATAGGAATTCTGCAGATGAACCGGTACTCACGATTTGTTTTGGGTACAATAACCTTTGCACGTCCGTAACTTTGGGTTCAAATGTCGTAATCATATGGTTTTTTTCGTTCTACATTATTTTTCAATATCTATGTGATGGTAACGTTTCGTTATTTTATTAACTAATGGTGAAAAAATTGAAATTATAGAAATGAACCGGATACTCACTGTTTTCTTTGTTACCATTACGTTTGCAAGTCCGTAACGTTGGCTTCGGATTGCAGAATAATCTGATTTTTTAAATTTCACATTAATGTTACATATCTACATCATGGTAAAGTTTTGGTATTTATTTAACTAGTTTCGAAAAATAGGACTTTTGGAGATGAACACCACTCACGATTTGTTATTGTTACCATCACCTTTGCAAGTTTGTAACTTTGGCTTCGGATTTCGGAACAATTTTATTTATTTATTTTGACATTATTTTTTTATACCTACGTGATGCTAACATTTCTATATTTTTTAACTAATGTCGTAAAATAGGAATTTTGGAGATGAACCGGTACTCACAACTTGTTTTTGTTACCATCACCTTTGCAAGTCCGTACCTTTGGCTTCGGATGTCGGAATCATATGATTTTTTTATTAATTATACATTATTTTTTTATCTACGTGATGGTAAAGTTTCGGTATTTTTTACCTAATGGAGATAATTGGACTTCAGGATATGACCCTTTACTCGCGATTTTTGTGATCACCATCACCTTTGCAAGTCCATAACTTTGGCTTCAGATGCCAATGTATTCATATTTTTCAATTCCACAATAATGTTTGATATATACGTGATTAGTAAAGTTATAGTATTTTTTAACCACTCTCGAAAAATTAGAGTTTTACAGATGAAGCTACTAACGATTTTTTATCGTTACCTTCACCTTTGCAAGTCCGTAACTTTTGCTTCAAATATCGGAATAATCTAATTTTTTTAATTGCACATTAATTTTGGATATTTACGTGATGGTAAAGTTTCAATAATTTTTAACTAATGTTAATGTTAGAAAATAGGGATTCTAGAGATGAATAGGTAGTCACGATTTGTTTTTGTTTCCATCATTATTGTAAGTACGTAACTTTTGCTTCGGATATCGAAATAATCTATTTTTTTTAATTCCATATTAATTTTGGATATCTACGTTATAGTAAAGTTTCGGTATTTTTTAACTAATGTCGAAAAATAGGAATTCTAGAGTTGAACCCGTACTCACGATTTTTTTTTATTACCATCACATTTCCAAGTCCGTCACTTTGGGTTCGAATGTTTGGAATAATATGGTTTTTTTAATTCCACATTAATTTTGGATATCTACGTGATGGTAAATTTTCAATATTTTTTAACTAATGTCGAAAAGTTGGAATTCTGGAGATGACCAAATACTCACGATTTTTTGTTGTTACGATCACATTTGCAAGTCTGTAACTTTGGATTCGGATGTCGGAATCATATGAATTTTTGTAATTCTACATTATTTTTTGATATCTACGTGATTGTAAGGTTTCAGAATTTTTTAACTCATGTAAAAAAGATCAAAATTTGGATATGACCCGGTACTCACAATTCTTTTTGTTACCATCACCTTTGCAAGTACATACCTTTAGTTTCGGATGCCAATATAATCGTTTTTTTTAATTCCACATTAATTTTTGATATCTATGTGATTAGTAAAGTACTAGTATTTTTTAACTACTGTCGAAAAATAGGACTTTTATACATGAACACCTATTGACGATTTTTTATTGCAAGTCCGTTACTTTTGCTTTGGATGTCGGACTAATCTAATTTTTTTAATTCCACATTAATTTTGGATAACTATATGACGGTAAAGTTTTACTATTTTTTAACTAATGTAAAAAATGGGAATTAGGGAAATGAAATGATACTCACGATTTGTTTTTGTTACCATCACCTTCGCGAGTCCGTAACTTTGGCTTCGGATGTCGGAATAACCAAATTGTTTTTTAGTTCCAAATGAATTTTGGATATCTATGTGATGGTAAAGTTTCAGTATTCTTTAACTAATGTCGAAAAATTGGAATTGTTGAGATGACCCTGTACTCACGATTTGTTTTTGTTACCATCATGTTTGCACGTCCGTAACTTTTGCTTCGAATGTCCGAATCATAAGTTTTTTTTTAATTCTACATTATTTTTTTATATCTACGTGATGGTAACGTTTTAGTATTCTTTAACTAATGTAGAAAAATAATAATTCTGGATATGACCTGGTTCTCAGATTTTTGTTGTTACCAACACCTTTGCAAGTCCATAACTTTGGCTTCGGATGCCGATATAATCTCTCTCTTTTTAATTCCACATTAATCTTTTATATCTACGTGATTAGTAAAGTACTAGTATTTTTTAACTACTGTCGAAAAACAGGACTTTTGGAGATGAACACCTACTAACGATTTTTAATTGTTACTTTCACCTTTGCAAGTCCGTAAATTTTGCTTTGGATGTCGTAATAATCTGATCTTTTTAATTCCACATTAAATTTCGATATCAACGTAATTGTAAAGTTTCAGTAGTTTTTAACTAATGTCGAAAAATAGAAATTCTGGAAATGAACCGATGCTCATGTTTTGTTTTTGTTACCATCACCTTTGCAAGTCCGTAACTTTTGCTTAGGATGTCGGAATCATATTTTTTTATTCTACATTATTTTTCGATATCTACGTGATGGAAAAGTTTTTGTATTTTTACTAAGGTTGAAAAATTGGAATTCTAAAGATGACCCAGTATTAACAATTTTTGTTGTTACTATCACGTTTGCAAGTCCATAACTTTAACTTTAGATGTCAATATAATCGTTTTTTTAATTCCACATTAATTTTTTATATGCATGTGATGGTAAAGTTTGGTTATTTTTTAATTAATGTCGAAAAATAAGAATTCTGGAGATGAGCTGGTACTCATGATTTATTTTTGTTACCACCACCTTTGTAAGTCCGTTACTTTGACTTCAGATGTCAGAATAATTTTTTTTAATTCTACATTATTTTTCAATATCTACATTAAATCTATATTATTTTGATATCTATGTGCTGGTAAAGTTTCGATATTCTTTAACTAATGTCGAAAAATACGATTTGCGGAGATGAGCTGGTACTCACGATTTGTTTTGTTATCATCACCTTGGCAAGTCCGTAACTTTTTCTTCGGATGTCGGAATCATATGATTTTATTTAATTCTATAATAAATTTTAATATCTACGTGATGGTAAAGTTTCTTTGTTACCATCACCTTTGCAAGTTCGTAACTTTGGCTTCAGATGTCGGAATAATATGTTTTTTTTAATTCTACATTCATTTTTCATATCTACGCGATGGTAAAGTTACAGTATTATATAACTAATGTCGAATAATTGGAATTCTGGAAATGACCCAACACTCACCATTTTTTATTGTTACCATCACCTTTGCAAGTCCGTAACTTTGGCTTCGGATGTCGAAATAACCAGATTTTTAATTCCAAATTAATTTTGGATATCGATGTGATCTTAAATTTTTGGTATTTCTTAACTAATTTTGAAAAATAGGAATTCTTGAGATGAACCGGTACTCACGAATTGTTTTTGTTACTATCACTATTGCAAATCTGTACCTTTGGCTTCGGATGTCGAAATCATATGATTTTTTTTTTCTACTCTACAATTTTTTTTCGATATCTACGCGATGGTAAAGTTTCGGTATTTTTAGCTATTGTTGAAAAATTGGAATTCTGGATATGACCCGGTAGTCAAGATTTTTGTTGTTACCATCAGCTTTGGAAGTCCATATTTTTGGCTTCATATGTCAATATAATCCGTTTTTTAAATCCATATTAATTTTTGATACTTACGTGATTAGTAAAGTTACTGTATTTTTTAACTACTGCCGAAAAATAGGACTTTTGGAGATGAACACCTACCAACGATTTTTTATTGTTAGCCTCACCTTTGCAAGTCGGTTATTTTTGCTACAGATGTCGAAATAATATGATATTTTTTATTCCACATTAATTTTGGATATCTACATGATGGTAAAGTTTTTGGTATTTTTTAACTATGTCGAAAAACAGAAATTCCACGGATGATCTGATACTCACGATTTGTTTTGGTTACAATAACTTTTGCAAGTCCGTAACTTTGGCTTCAGATGTCGGAATAATCTAATTTTTTTAATTGCACATTAATTTTGGATATTTACGTGATGGTAAAGTTTCAATAATTTTTAACTAATGTTAATGTTAGAAAATAGGGATTCTAGAGATGAATAGGTACTCACATTTTCTTTGTTACCATCACGTTTTCAAGTCCGCAACTTTGGCTTCGTTTGGCGGAATAATCTGATTTTTTTTTTAAATTCTACATTAATGTTGGATATCTACATGATGGTAAAGTTTGGGTATTTTTTTAACTAGTTTGGAAAAATAGAACTTTTGGAGATGAACACGTACTAACGATTTGTTATTGTTACCATCACCTTTGCAAGTCTGTAACTCTTGTTTCAGATTTCGGACTAATTTTATTTTTTTAATTCGACATTATTTTGTTATATTTACGTAATTTGTAAAGTAATATGATTTTTTAACTATTGTCGAAGAATAGGACTTTTGCAGATGAACACCTACTAATGATTTTTTATTGTTACCTTCACCTTAGCAAGTTCGTCACTTTGGCTTCAAATGTCAGTATAATCTGATTTTTTTTAATTCCATATTTTTTTATATCTACGTGATGGTAAAGTTTCGATATTTTTTAACTAAGGTAGAAAAATTAGAATTCTGGGTATGACCCGGTACTCGCGATTTTTGCTGTCACTATCACCTTTGCAAGTCCATAACTTTGGCTTCGGATGCCAATATAATCATTTCTTAATTCCACATTAATTATTTATATCTACGTGATTAGTAAAGTTATAGTATTTTTTAACCATTGTCGAAAAATAAGACTTTTGCAGATGAACACCTACTAACGATTTTTTATTGTTACCTTCACCTTTGCAAGTCCGTAACTTTTTCTTCAGATATTGGAATAATCTGATTTTTTTTAAATTCTACATTAATGTTGGATAACTACATGATGGTAAAGTTTGGGTATTTTTTTAACTAGTTTGGAAAAAAAGGACTTTTGGAGATGAACACCTACTAACGATTTGTTATTATTACCATCACATTTGCAAGTCTGTAACTTTGGTTTCAGATTTCGGAATAATTTTATTTTTTTGAATTCGACATAATTTTTTTATATTTACGTGATTTGTAAAGTAATAGTATTTTTTAAATATTGTCGAAGAATGGAACTTTTGCAGATGAACTCCTACTAACGATTTTTTATTGTTACCTTCACCTTAGCAAGTCCATAACTTTGGCTTCAAATGTTTGTATAATATGATTTTTTTAATTCCACTTTAATTGTTTTATATCTGCGCGATGCTAATGTTTCGGTATTTTTTAACTAATGTAGAAAAATTGGAATTTTGGATATGACCCGGTACTCGCGATTTTTGTTGTCACCATCACCTTTGCAAGTCCATAACTTTGGCTTCGAATGCCAATATAATTATATTGTAATTCCACATTAATTTTTGATATCTAGGTGATTAGTAAAGTTATAGTATTTTTTAACCATTATCGAAAAATAAGACTTCTGCAGATGAACACCTACTAACGATTTTTTATTGTTACCTTCACCTTCGTAAGTCCGTAACTTTTTCTTCAGATATTGGAATAATCTGATTTTTTTTTAATTCTACATTAATGTTGGATATCTACATGATAGTAAAGTTTCAGTATTTTTTTTAACTAGTTTGGAAAAAAAGGACTTTTGGAGATGAACACTACTAACAATTTGTTATTATTACCATCGCATTTGCAAGTCTGTAACTTCGGTTTCGGAATAATTTTATTTTTTTAATTCGACATAATTTTTTTATATTTACGTGATTTGTAAAGTAATAGTATTTTTTAAATATTGTCGAAGAATAGAACTTTTGCATATGAACACCTACTAAAGATTTTTTATTGTTACCTTCACCTTAGCAAGTCCGTAAATTTGGCTTCAAATGTCTGTGTAATCTGATTTTTTTAATTCCACATTAATTATTTTATATCTAGTAATGTTTCAGTATTTTTTAACTAATGTAAAAAAATTGGAATTCTGGATATGACCGGGTACTCGCGATTTTTGTTGTCACCATCACCTTTGCAAGTCCATAACTTTGGCTTCGAATGCCAATATAATTATATTTTAATTCCACATTAATTTTTGATATCTACGTGATTAGTAAAGTTATAGTATTTTTTAACCATTGTCGAAAAATAAGACTTTTGCAGATGAACACCTACTAACGATTTTTTATTGTTACCTTCACCTTCGCAAGTCCGTAACTTTTTCTTTGGATATTGGAATAATCTGATTTTTTTAATTCTACAATAATTTTGGATATTTACGTGATGGTAAAGTTTCGTTATTTTTAACTAATGTTAAAGTAAAAAAATAGGAATTCTAGAGATGAACAGATACTCACGATTTGTTTTTGTTACCATCACCGTTGCAAGTTCGTAACTTTGGCTTCGGATGTCGAAATAATCTAATATTTTTAATTCCTTATTAATTTTGGATATCAACGTCATACTAAAGTTTTGTTATTTTTTAACTAATCTCGACAAAATAAGAATTCCATAGATGAACCCGTACTCATGATTTGTTTTTAGTACCATCAATTTTCCAAATCTGTCACTTTGGCTTTCAGATGTTGGAATAATATAATTTTTTTAATTCCACATCAATTTTGGATATCTACGTGATGGAAAAGTTTCAGTATTTTTAACTAATGTAAAAAATTTGGAATTCTGGAGATGACCCGGTACTCACGATAATTTGTTGTTACCATCACATTTGCAAGTCCGTTACTTTGTCGGTAAAACTCAATTTTGTTTAATTCAACATTAATTTTGGATATCTACGTGATGCTAAAGTTTCGATATTTTTTAACTAATATCGAAAATTGGGACTTTTGAAGATGAATACCTACTAACCATTTTTTATGGTTACCATCACCTTTGCAAGTCCGTTACTTTTACTTCAGATGTGGGAATAATCTGATTTTTTTAATTCCATATTAATTTTGGATTTTACTTGTAATGTTCGGCATTTTTTAACTAATGTCAAAACATGGGAATTTTTTAGATGAACTAATACTCACGATTTGTTTTTGTTACCATCACTTAACTCTGTAAGTTTGGCTTCAGATGTCGGAATCATATGTTTTTTTTTTTAATTCTAAATTATCTTTCGATATATACGTGATGGAAAAGTTTTGGTATTTTTAACTAATGTCGAAATATTGAAATTCTAGAGATGACCGAGTACTCACCATTTTTGTTATGACTATCACATTTGCAAGTCCATAACTTTGGCTTCAGATGTCAGTATAATCTGGTTTTTTTAATTGCACATTAATTTTTGGTAATCTTTCGGTATTTTTAACTAATGTCGAAAAATAAGAATTTTGGAGACGAGTTGGTACTCACGATTTATTTTTGTTACCATCACCTTTGCAAGTCCATAACCTTGCCTTCGGATTTTGGAATAACTAGATTTTGTTTTAACTCCAAATTAATTTTGGATATATATATAATGGTAAATTTTCGCTATTTTTTAACTAATGTCGAAATATCAGAATGCTTGAGACGAACCGGTACTCAAGATGTCTTTTTGTTACTGTCACCTTTGAAAGTCCGTAACTTTGGCTTCAGATGTCAGAATCATATGATTATTTTTAATTCTACTTTATTTTTCGATATCTACGTGATGGTAAAGTTGCAGTATTATATAACTAATGTCGAATAATTGGAATTCTAGAAATGACCCAACACTCACCATTTTTTATTGTTACCATCACCTTTGCAAGTCCGTAACTTTGGCTTCGGATGTCGAAATAACCAGATTTTTAATTCCAAATTAATTTTGGATATCGATGTGATCTTAAATTTTTGGTATTTCTTAACTAATTTTGAAGAATAGGAATTCTTGAGATGAACCGGTACTCACGAATTGTTTTTGTTACTATCACTATTGCAAATTTGTACCTTTGGCTTCGGATGTCGAAATCATATGATTTTTTTTCTACTCTACAATTTTTTTTCGATATCTACGCGATGGTAAAGTTTCGGTATTTTTATCTATTGTTGAAAAATTGGAATTCTGGATATGACCCGGTAGTCACGATTTTTGTTGTTACCATCAGCTTTGGAAGTCCATAATTTTGGCTTCATATGTCAATATAATCCGTTTTTTAAATCCATATTAATTTTTGATACTTACGTGATTAGTAAAGTTACTGTATTTTTTAACTACTGCCGAAAAATAGGACTTTTGGAGATGAACACCTACCAACGATTTTTTTATTGTTAGCATCACCTTTGCAAGTCGGTTATTTTTGCTACAGATGTCGAAATAATATGATATTTTTTATTCCACATTAATTTTGGATATCTACATGATGGTAAAGTTTTTGTTATTTTTTAACTATGTCGAAAAACAGAAATTCCACGGATAATCTGATACTCACGATTTGTTTTGGTTACAATAACTTTTGCAAGTCCGTAACTTTGGCTTCAGATGTCGTAATCATATGATTTTTTTAGTTCTACATTATTTTTCAATATCTATGTGATGGTAAAGTTTTGGTATTTTTTAATTAATGTAAAAAAAAATGAAATTTTGGAGATGAATAGGTACTCACATTTTCTTTGTTACCATCACGTTTTCAAGTCCGCAACTTTGGCTTCGGTTGGCGGAATAATCTGATTTTTTTTTAAATTCTACATTAATGTTGGATATCTACATGATGGTAAAGTTTGGGTATTTTTTTAACTAGTTTGGAAAAATAGGACTTTTGGAGATGAACACGTACTAACGATTTGTTATTGTTACCATCACTTTTGCAAGTCTGTAACTCTTGTTTCAGATTTCGGACTAATTTTATTTTTTTAATTCGACATTATTTTGTTATATTTACGTAATTTGTAAAGTAATATGATTTTTAACTATTGTCGTAGAATAGGACTTTTGCAGATGAACACCTACTAATGATTTTTTATTGTTACCTTCACCTTAGCAAGTTCGTCACTTTGGCTTCAAATGTCAGTATAATCTGATTTTTTTTAATTCCATATTTTTTTTATATCTACGTGATGGTAAAGTTTCGATATTTTTTAACTAAGGTAGAAAAATTAGAATTCTGGGTATGACCCGGTACTCGCGATTTTTGCTGTCACTATCACCTTTGCAAGTCCATAACTTTGGCTTCGGATGCCAATATAATCATTTCTTAATTCCACATTAATTATTTATATCTACGTGATTAGTAAAGTTATAGTATTTTTTTAACCATTGTCGAAAAATAAGACTTTTGCAGATGAACACCTACTAACGATTTTTTATTGTTACCTTCACCTTTGCAAGTCCGTAACTTTTTCTTCAGATATTGGAATAATCTGATTTTTTTTAAATTCTACATTAATGTTGGATAACTACATGATGGTAAAGTTTGGGTATTTTTTTAACTAGTTTGGAAAAAAAGGACTTTTGGAGATGAACACCTACTAACGATTTGTTATTATTACCATCACCTTTGCAAGTCTGTAACTTTGGTTTCAGATTTCGGAATAATTTTATTTTTTTGAATTCGACATAATTTTTTTATATTTACGTGATTTGTAAAGTAATAGTATTTTTTAAATATTGTCGAAGAATGGAACTTTTGCAGATGAACTCCTACTAACGATTTTTTATTGTTACCTTCACCTTAGCAAGTCCATAACTTTGGCTTCAAATGTTTGTATAATATGATTTTTTTAATTCCACTTTAATTGTTTTATATCTGCGCGATGCTAATGTTTCGGTATTTTTTAACTAATGTAGAAAAATTGGAATTTTGGATATGACCCGGTACTCACGATTTTTGTTGTCACCATCACCTTTGCAAGTCCATAACTTTGGCTTCGAATGCCAATATAATTATATTTTAATTCCACATTAATTTTTGATATCTACGTGATTAGTAAAGTTATAGTATTTTTTAACCATTGTCGAAAAATAAGACTTTTGCAGATGAACACCTACTAACGATTTTTTATTGTTACCTTCACCTTCGTAAGTCCGTAACTTTTTCTTCAGATATTGGAATAATCTGATTTTTTTTAATTCTACATTAATGTTGGATATCTATATGATGGTAAAGTTTCAGTATTTTTTTTAACTAGTTTGGAAAAAAAGGACTTTTGGAGATGAACACTACTAACAATTTGTTATTATTACAATCGCATTTGCAAGTCTGTAACTTCGGTTTCAGAATAATTTTATTTTTTTAATTCGACATAATTTTTTTATATTTACGTGATTTGTAAAGTAATAGTATTTTTTAAATATTGTCGAAGAATAGAACTTTTGCATATGAACACCTACTAAAGATTTTTTATTGTTACTTCACCTTAGCAAGTCCGTAAATTTGGCTTCAAATGTCTGTGTAATCTGATTTTTTTAATTCCACATTAATTATTTTATATCTAGTAATGTTTCGGTATTTTTTAACTAATGTAAAAAAATTGGAATTCTGGATATGACCGGGTACTCGCGATTTTTGTTGTCACCATCACCTTTGCAAGTCCATAACTTTGGCTTCGAATGCCAATATAATTATATTTTAATTCCACATTAATTTTTGATATCTACGTGATTAGTAAAGTTATAGTATTTTTTAACCATTGTCGAAAAATAAGACTTTTGCAGATGAACACCTACTAACGATTTTTTATTGTTACCTTCACCTTCGCAAGTCCGTAACTTTTTCTTTGGATATTGGAATAATCTGATTTTTTTAATTCTACAATAATTTTGGATATTTACGTGATGGTAAAGTTTCGTTATTTTTAACTAATGTTAAAGTAAAAAAAGAGGAATTCTAGAGATGAACAGATACTCACGATTTGTTTTTGTTACCATCATCGTTGCAAGTTCGTAACTTTGGCTTCGGATGTCGAAATAATCTAATATTTTTAATTCCTTATTAATTTTGGATATCAACGTCATACTAAAGTTTTGTTATTTTTTAACTAATCTCGACAAAATAAGAATTCCACAGATGAACCCGTACTCATGATTTGTTTTTAGTACCATCAATTTTCCAAGTCCGTCACTTTGGCTTTCAGATGTTGGAATAATATGATTTTTTTAATTCCACATCAATTTTGGATATCTACGTGATGGAAAAGTTTCAGTATTTTTAACTAATGTAAAAAATTTGGAATTCTGGAGATGACCCGATACTCACGATAATTTGTTGTTACAATCACATTTGCAAGTCCGTTACTTTGTCGGTAAAACTCAATTTTGTTTAATTCAACATTAATTTTGGATATCTACGTGATGCTAAAGTTTCGATATTTTTTAACTAATATCGAAAATTGGGACTTTTGAAGATGAATACCTACTAACCATTTTTATGGTTACCATCACCTTTGCAAGTCCGTTACTTTTACTTCAGATGTGGGAATAATCTGATTTTTTTAATTCCATATTAATTTTGGATTTTACTTGTAATGTTCGGCATTTTTTAACTAATGTCGAAACATGGGAATTTTTTAGATGAACTGATACTCACGATTTGTTTTTGTTACCATCACTTAACTCTGTAAGTTTCGCTTCAGATGTCGGAATCATATGTTTTTTTTAATTCTAAATTATCTTTCGATATATACGTGATGGAAAAGTTTTGGTATTTTTAACTAATGTCGAAATATTGAAATTCTAGAGATGACCCAGTACTCACCATTTTTGTTATGACTATCACATTTGCAAGTCCATAACTTTGGCTTCAGATGTCAATATAATCTGGTTTTTTTAATTGCACATTAATTTTTGGTAATCTTTCGGTATTTTTAACTAATGTCGAAAAATAAGAATTTTGGAGACAAGTTGGTACTCACGATTTATTTTTGTTACCATCACCTTTGCAAGTCCATAACCTTGCCTTCGGATTTTGGAATAACTAGATTTTGTTTTAACTCCAAATTAATTTTGGATATATATATATATATATAATGGTAAATTTTCGCTATTTTTTAACTAATGTCGAAATATCAGAATGCTTGAGACGAACCGGTACTCAAGATGTCTTTTTGTTATTGTCACCTTTGAAAGTCCGTAACTTTGGCTTCAGATGTCAGAATCATATGATTATTTTTAATTCTACTTTATTTTTCGATATCTACGTGATGGTAAACTTTTGGTATTTTTTAATTAATGTTAAAAATTGGAATTCTGGATATGCCCCGGTACTCACAATGTTTATTGTTACTATCACCTTTTGAAGTTCGTAACTTTGGCTTCAGATGTCGGAATTGGTTTGGTTTATTTTGGGCTGGAGGTAATTTTGTAAAGTATTTTGAGTATTAAGTGTTTGGTGTATAAAGTAGTGAGAGATTTGAGCAGTCTGGTTGTATTAAATTTTTATTACTCACATTAATGAGAGTGGTTGAGGTATTTAAACCTTTAATTAAAGACCCATGGGCTTACGGGTCGAATTATGAAACCGGGTCGAGTTTAAGGACCCATTAACCTTTTAAGTAGATTAGCACATAGCTTAGTCAAAAGGTGTTTTAGGGTATTTACTTTTGTCTAGTTCGGATAATTTAGTGACATGTTATTGTCCGAATTGCCCTTGTCCGGATTATGTAGTGGGTTGTGACTGAATATTCCGAAGTCATCAGTAGCCCCTTTTTTAGGCCTTGCTATATATCTTTGGGAGGACTAAAAAATCCATCAAGCCAGTAATGACTTTTTGTGATCTGCTTGAGCGGTCCGTACTAGGGAGTTTATTTTCATCATTAACCCAGTTCGAAGTCTGTCTGAACTGATTTCTCTTTCCAGAATTCTAAGAGTTTTCCTCTTGGATTGTGGGACATGTGTCAATATCTGGTTCGACCTACCAGTCGTTATTCTTCCTAGATCGGCGCACCCAGTAAGTCTAGAAAGTTACCTAGGCATTTAATCTTTCACACGTTTGCGCCATCTTTAATCATTGCTAAACCATCTTCAACTTCTCCTAGGTAACAATTACTTTTTTCTATTGTTATATAAATATTTTTTCACTATTTCATTGTCGTTATTACTCAAAGCCTTTATAGAGAGATTTTCACTCTTATCTTCAAACTTGTTCTTGTAGAATTTTATGTTCACAGCCAGAAACACACTTGTTAAAGGCGGTTGGTTAAACTTATCAGAGCTAGAAAGGGCGAAAAAAGTTGAAAGGGAGAATCGCATTGCTGCCGGCCTCTCAGTTTTCCCAAGTGAGAAATCTAGTGAACCGACTCAAGAAGTTGACCAAGGATCATCCTCTTCCAGAAACCCCAAGCCTAGACAGTTATTCAAACCAACCCTTTCTCCCCTTCCCTCAGGCTCTTCTGTTCAAGAGTCTCAACCTTCTGCCAGTGAAGAAAAAACGGTTTTGATTGTCACAAAACCTTCCCCCTTCATAGCCATGGGTTCTAACGCTGAGAAGTCTCCGCAGAAGTCAATTCCTCGTTGGACGACTCGTCTAACTAAAGCCCAAACTACTGCTTCACTGTTAAAGCCCTCCGGATCGGAGGCATCTAAAGAAACCTCAAGAGATAAGCCCTCCGGATTGGAGGCATCTAAAGTATCCCCAAGGGCCAAGCCCTCCGGATCCCAACCTTAACCGGACATCAGGCCTTCAGAAACAACAGGCGCTCATCCGTCCGAACAGCCTTTGGTGCCAGAAGCTGATCCCCATCCATCCAGAGCAATTAATAAACCTTCCACAGTAACATTTTCACCTCCAAGTATAAATTTTAAGCAAATAATTTCATATATCATAAGAAAGTAATACAAGGAAAATAAAATAAAATTTTAATCTATGAAGTATTAATTCTAAACAAATAATTTCACATACCATAAGAAAGTAATACAAGAAAAGTAAAATAAAAAATTCATATGCTAAGTTGAAGTCCCAAACAAATATTTTGACATATGATAAGGAAGTAATATATGGAATGTGAACGCATACATGTTTATTCACCAATAACATATCGATATCTAGTACGCAAGAATTGTATTGTTTATAATGTTGATATGGAGCAATAGTTAGATGACCAACGATGCTCCCACTTAGAGGAGCTCATGACAATCCACACTTTGTTAACGCATTTACGACCAAAATTGTAGGGTAGGGCTGATAAACTCCTCCTAGAATCGGTACTCTGAAATGGGATAGGGATAACTTTACAACCAGGAACCCAAAAGGATTCAAGAATCAAAGGATGTGGATCGATAGGTCACACAAAAGTTGTGGAAAGGCCTTTGATATTCCAACTGATCTTCCTTTGGATATGACGCACCAAATGAAGAACAGGTTTTCTTGTGGATATTACACACCAACAAGGGAAGAGTAAAACTTAAGAAGTTTTTTCAGAATCAAAGATAGTCTAACCATTAGAATTCTGAGTACATCGTTTTTATAGGAGAAATAACTAGCCTTGGACACCATTAAGGCTATTCTTGGAAACATAATGCATGCCTCTAAAACAATTAAGGCTTTTCTTGGAAACAAAATGCTTTAATGTTGAAAATACAAAGTATTAATGATATCAGCTGGAAATTAGACCCTTCCCGTGTAGATGGGTCGTAGGCTTTTATTTCAACAAATTGGCAATGGTGAAGTGAAACAATTGCCTCATTAAAAACCTTGTCAAGAAAACCCATTGGGACAAAACTTGAACAAGGGAAAAAGAGTACAATCGAGACACTTTCTCATTTGTTGAAATCAATTAGCTTGAATCAAGACCAAAGTGGTTTGACAAGCTTTTCCACCGTACTTGCTGTTTTGATCACGTGGATTCTCTAGTTGATCGAGTTGTTGGACCAGCCGGTAAAATAAGAATATCTTCAACTTCAAGCTCATCTTCTTTTTCAAGTTGTTCATCTGGTTCTTGCACATTTCCATGTTCTAAGCTCCTTGTGTCATCTAGGATCACATCACATTTCCCATCCAAAAAATGTGTAAATTAACGTATTCAACTGGAATGACTGAACTATGAGTCTATTTTCGATAGCTTCCACATTCTCCAATGCCTTCGGGGCAATAATAGTAACATAGCATTCTCTAGCCACATTTTGGCTACTTAAAAAAAATCCCACCTAGCCTTCGACCACATATTTTAAGTATTAGGGAACTATTAAATCGACATCACGCATTCTTATATCTAGGATCTACCAAATATGGTATTGTAAGGAGTCAAACCATCAAACCCTATAAAAATCACTCTCACAATATTTTTAAAAGGTCATTTTTTGTGGACAATTTCATCAATTTGTAAGTGGATAAAAACAAAACATTAGTTGAGCTTCCAGTTTGGATCAAAATCCTTCAGATTTCTATTCCCTCAATTATAGCCCAATCACCACATCATCCTCATGTAGCCTAGTAACATCTCTCAAATAATCCTCATCGAATACAATAAACAGAGCTGGATTCTGATATAGACGAGTATATTTTTTTCCTTCTTATTGTTTAGTCAGGCTAACCCCGTGACTTTTTCGAGAATAACTTAAGGGAGTTGTTATCGTATCCCCTCAAAAAATGGTCAATGATTCAAATAATTAACATAATTCAAAGACTCTTCCCTTCTTTTTATATAAAATCATAAGCCGATCATGATCCACATCAGGATCCAAATATCACAAATACCATTTAGGATGAATAACCATGTTGTTTATGTCACTCTAGCATGATTATCTTGTTGTAAATGTATATTTAATATGAATTATCTTGTTATTCATATATGTTTGGCGTATATAATCATGTTATCTATGTTAGTTTAACAAGATTAATTTTGCAATCCATGTTAGCTTAACATAAATAATTCTATTATTCATCTTTATGCAACAAAAAAATATATTAATGTTATTTATGATTGTATAAAATATAAATATTGTTGTTAATCATTATTATAACCAATGCAATAGTATTATTCATAGTTGTATAACAAGGTTCAACTCATGATGTAATAATTTTTATTTTTATTATTTTACATAATATCCGACCATCTAAATGGTATCATCCGATTTTTTTAAAACATATTCATAAATCGTGAAAAATTCTTCATGCGTTAACATATTTCACTTGAATATCGCGTAAAAAATTCTCATGTGATAATATATTGCAATCAAATAACACAAATAACATTTTCTTCCAGCGTAATAGTTTACCATAAATTACATGTTTTTATTGTCATACACATTTAAACATATTAAATAATTACAAACCCAAACCAAATAAAACAATATCTTTGACTTGCATGTTAATGAGCTTTTAGTAGTATTATCATTATAGTTGCTATCATGATGCCTTTCTTATTTATCGGAACGCACTAAAAATATCGATCTCAATACCAATTTTTGGAATATCTATTCATATCATTCTAAAAATTAAAGTAAATTTATACTATTTATAAACTTGTATGTACTTTTTTTAACCATTAGAATTATTGTTAACTATTAAATTTCTAGTTTAAAGATCATATAATATGAGTAATACGAGAAAAATAAAATGAATTATTTTAATTCTAGAGAGAGAAATAGTTTGAGAATCGTGAATTCAAGAATACAATGTCCATCATATTTCATTCTATCGTACCTTATATTTATAGGACTGAAGGACAAGTAACAGATTCAGTTACATACTTGGTTAAATTGCACTCTGACCCTTACAATCTACATCCAATATTAAATTCATATTTTTAAATTTACAAAGCTATTAACAATAACATTTTTCTCTAATTGCTTTAGCTCATTGATAATTCATGTCCTTATCAGTAGCCCCCTTAATCCTTATGAAGAATACTAATTAAGGACTAAATCTTCTTTGGGCTGCCTCAAATCAAAGCTGTTAATCATCTTCGATAGTTGACATGTATTCTTTATATCTTCCTTAAAGTCTCTGCGATGGTTGCTCAAAATATTTTCCATGTTTATTACGGAAACTCGCTTCGAAACGTTGTATAATCTTTATGTGTCTACTTCGAATATACACGTAACCTTTTTAATCATTTATCTAGTGGCGGCTAGAAACTCATGGAGTGCCCCTAGTATGAGTGCAGCGTGCTACTCTGACAACTTTACACATGTTACTCTATTTTAGAGTAGGCAACCGTTTGCCGATTCGTATTTCAACCTATAGTAGTTGTCAACCTTTCACCTTCTCTTATCACTTTCCTCTTCACTAATTCCTCTATAAATATTCTCTTTATACTCGTTTTTGTATCACACAAAAATCCTAGTGATAGAAAGAGAAAGATTTCTAAAATATTTTACTCCACCACCACCTTCATCTGAAACCGTCAACTTCTCTTTATCATATTCATCCTCTTCTTGTCTAATTTGAAGATATTTCTTCATTTTAGTTTATATAAAAAAAAACCAAACCCAAGTAAAATACCCATTTTTGCAATCTACGATTACTCTAATATTATCGAGATGGCTGTTGAATATCTAACTACAAGCGTATAATTCACAAAGCTTTCAACTGATACCACTGTATACATAACCTTAAATCCTAACCAAAGCGCTTATGGGTACCAAAATCCTTCAAACCTAATAGCTGAAACTTGCTCACAAGAATCCCTTTAACAATAAAAAACTAAATCACCTCAAAATCCCATACAAGCATACTTAGTCAATGCTTTAACAACTCATCGAGTTAATCACAAAGAGACACAAAATAAATCTTCTCAAAACTACCATAAGAATCTTTTGCTAACACTACAACCCCTTCCCGAATCAACCGCAAAGAAACGAGTTAAATTCATTCAGAAGCTTATTATCACAAGAACCAATTTCCTCGAAAAAGGGCCTTTGTAGCTATGGGAGATTATAAGGACATCAAAACTTCACAAGATCATGCATCTTCTCCTCCCTCGAAGAAATTGATTGTTGTTAAGTGTAATAGATTTCTAACATGAAAGATGAATTGAATATTTAATTTTAGAGAGATAATGTGAATAATTGAATTGTAGTGAGAGAAGCAAAAAGTAAGAGTAAGTTGAAGAAGCTAAAGTTGGATCCGTTTATTCATAGTCTCCAACCCTATTTATAGGAACACAGTTAGATTAACTGAAGCAGTTGTACAAATGGACATATTTTATTTTAGTCCCTTATATTTACAACTAATATAAATTCCCTTTGATAACTTTATAAAACTATTTATTACAACTTTTCTCTAATTGTATTAAGTCCTTAATAATTTGTATGCTTATGAGTAGCCCCCTACTGCTTATGAAGAATGATGAATAAGGACTAAAAATTTCAAAGCCACTTCGGACCAACACTACCAATTTCCATACTTTAAGTTGCTTCGAATACAAACCACCCATAATTACTTATTCGACCATATTACACCAAGATTGCTTATTTATATACTTATCAACCTTGAACGAGACTATATTTAAGATTACCTCGAATAAAGACTATTCGTTATTATACTTATGGCCGTCTCGAATCTTTATTCCATTTTTTCAGGTTTACTTTGAATGTACACGTGGTTTTTCAATCATTTCTCTAATGATAACTAGAAACGCATTGAGTGCCCTAGTGCGCGTGCAACACTATATTAACTCTGAAAATTGACAGGTGTCACTCTATTTCAGAGTAGGCAACCGTTTGCAAGTTCACATTCAACTAATAGCCGTTGTCAACCTTTCATCATCTCTTCCCACTTTCTTCTTTATTTACTCTTCTATAAATATTCTTCCATTAGTCATTTTTTCTTACACACAATTCTTATAGAGAGAAAGAGAAAACAACCTGAAAACTATATTCCACCGCAACATTCATCTGAAAATTCATCGTCTCTAATTCACCTTCAACTTTCTGTAGTGTAATTTGAAAAGTTCTCTTTATTATTGTTTATGAAAAAATCACAATCTACTAAAAAATCCATTTTTGGTATTTACGATTATTTGTGTATCAGTGAAAAAACTGTTCAATATCGTGCTACAAAAGTAATAGATAACTAACCAAATTTTTCAACTCATACCAGAGTATACGATAATTTCATCCCTCGTCAAAGTTATTCTGGGTATCAAAACCTTTCAACCCAATTCTTAACCCTAACTCCCCACAATCCCCTTAACAATCAAAAGGAGACCGCTTTAAAATCCTTCACAAACATCTTCTGGGACCGTGTCTACTCCTCCTCGAGTTAATCGCAAAGAAACACAAGGTAAATATTCTCAAATAACTTCATGAACATTTCATGTAGAGACCTTTAATCCTCCTCGAATTACTCGGAAATAAACGCCTCGAATTCAATTAGAAAATCAGTCTTGCCAAAACCAACATCCTCGGAACAGTGCATTCGTGGCCATGTGAGATTCTGAGGACATCAATGCTTCAAAGGATCCTAAATCGTATCCTCCTCAGTAGGAAATGGTTGTAACCCATAAAAACTCACAAGCAACTCCTTCAGAGACCCAACAATAAAACATAACAATTGTACCCTCTAGTTCACGAGGTACTACTAGCGACAAAGCCCCACCTTAACTCCAAGATGAAGCCTCTAACAAAGATGTTGAATCAGAATCAAGGACATAAATTGATTTTAATATTGAAAAAACAGAAATTACTGCTGCTTCAGAATCCGAGGACAATGTTGCTAGGAAACCGACTATAGAGAAAAAAAAGCAAAGAAAAATAAAGAGCCAGTCGAATTACTCGAGGACATTACGACAACCTTAAGCGTGAGCCCAAAAAAAATACTCCCCAAATTCCTTATTGTATTGACAAATGTACAATATGAATACTACAGTAAATCACATGCAGAATATTTGAAAAAAATAACGGGGACTTCCAGATAACGTTGTACTTCGTTTACCAGAAGTAGGAGAGATTTCACTCTCTTGTGGAGCAAAATAACTTGTGATATACCCTGAAATCATAAACTGGGGACTTCGATTCCCGTTGGACCCAATGATATATGAATATTTTAAACTCATCGACTCATGTCGCAAGCGAGCCCAAACCTATGGCTAACCCGCTTATCCACCAGTATGGCTTCTAGACTTGGCAAAATTCCCGTCTCCATCAAAGATTTCATTACAACCACTTACCTTTCCAAAACTCCAGTGCTACCATTCTACTACCTCACCCTTAGAGATTCCTTCAAGCTAATTGACGATCTCCTCGAAGCTGATAAGTTGTGGAAAAAAAGGTTTTTCTTTATCTTTGGAGCCTAGTAAAATGGCAAGGGAATTTTGGAAAAAAATCCATCGCAGATCAATCTTGAATAGAAAAGTACCATTTAAGTTAGTCAATTCTTCTTTGTTTTTCTTATTTTATAATTCAATTTATTTTATATAATGTTGTTACATGTAGAAATTTTGAGGCGGTATAAATCCCTTTGCAAAACTGCCACAATATTTTTGCCAAACTGTCTACATTGGCAAAAAATGCATGACGTAACAAATTTCATGTTGCCTTTCAACCTTTGAATATTATCAACAACCATCTATGGAGGATCTCTTCGGATTCTGTTGTCCCAGAAGAAGAACTATTGGAGCCCCCAAACCCAGATGATGTTATGAAAGGATTGGTAGATACAAATTTCATGTTGCCTTTCAACCTTTGAATAGATTGCAAAGCCACTTACTCGCGAAGAAGAAAGGAAAAAAGAAAAAAAAACAGAGACCAGCTCTTCCACAAACCTGAAGCCAAAGAAAAGACAGAGGAAGCCCAAACAGAAAGCGATCGAAACTAATCTTCTAACAACTGAAGAAGGAACTGAGGCTGATCTTTCAAATAAAAAAAAAAGAGTGCTGTTCCGAAGAAAAAGAAAAGTTCTTCGAAAAATCTCAAACAGAAAGGCTACAGAATAACGTCGAAGTTCCTCCCCCAAATCTAACGGGAGATTTCGAAGAGATAAATAAAATACAAGAATTTGTTGAACAGACCATCAAATAGATGATAACTTAATGGACGATGAGGCAATCGGTGAAGACAAAATTCAAGATCTTTACAAGTACATGGATCCTGAAGTTTAACACATCAAGGAGCTAATTCCATAACTCAAAAATCAAATTATCGCGACCAATTTTCCGTAAGTTGTAAGTTCGAATCCTTCACAAGCTTCCTCATCAGCTGCTTTTGCTATTTATGAAAATCCTCCTTCTCTCCATGTTGGGGATCCCTCTGAAGAAGTATTACATGTTCTCCAACCATTTTCTAACCTAGAAGATGCAGCAAAGCATTTATGCACATAAGTTAAATCCGCTCGAATTAAACTGGAGGATATGGCTGAAGATGTGCTCTGATGGAGAAAAAAATCTGATGGTGATAAAAAGATGAGAGACATTTTCGTTAGACATATCCTCGAAAAATTCCAAGTCTTCCAAGTTGATAGATCAGAGTTCCTAAAATGAGCCATCCAAATAAAATGTTGTGAGAAATTAATGAACAAGGAAAAATAGAGTTGAACACCTCCCATCAACATGAGTTGGATGAACTAAAAAAACATGAAAGGGAGATGGGCGAAGAACAAAAACAAAGTACTCCTCTTGAAAAGAGTCACTTAAAAAAAGTGAGGAGGAGAAGAAGAAGACGGTTGACGAGATGGAATCACTCATGGAAAAATTCAAAGAAGAGAAACGCCTTTTTGTAAAAGCTGCTAAAACCCAATGCGGGCTAGATAGCCTTGAGGTTATAAAAACTATCGAAGATAAGGAACAATTAATTTACTCCGCGAATTATATGTGATGTTTCCAGAAGCAAATTTATCAGGCTTTTGGAAATCAATTCCCATAGAAAAAGGCCCTAACGAAGCTTTTGAGCCCATACTCACTGAATCCTCTAAGGGAACTGAATCAAAGGAAGATGAAGAGGCCTCTGATCAATGAAGAAGCTCATCGAAAGGAAGCTTTTGTGTTGTTTATTGCTATGTCTGTACTATCAATTGTAAGTACTTAAACGTTTGACACTTGAACTTCACTTTTTGTATGGCTTAAAACTGCCTTTTATTTGTCTAAGGAACAACGTCTTTTTTTATTGCATATCTTATCTCACATTACATGATTTATCTTTTATGAACAATACATTAGTACTTCGAACAATAACTCCACTCTAATTACTATTAATGATTTTTATGAGCATTCATACCTTCAATATTATCATTACTTGAAATAGTGCTTTTCAATGAGCGTTAGAACGTCGAATACTACTACCTCTTCAAATAGTGCGTTGAACGAACATTAGCACCTCGAATATTAACATCACATGCAATGATGCTTTCAATAAATGTTTAGCACTTCAAAGATTATCATTACGTGAAATATTCCATTTAATGATTGTTAGCACCTCGAATATTAACACCACTTGCAATATTCTGATTACGTGAAATAGTGCGTTTAACGAACATTATATTTTCGAACGATGCTTTAAATGGACATGTAGCACTTTGAATATTACTATATCTTCGAATAGTGCTTTAAATGGTCTGTACCACTTCGAATATTACTATCTCTTAAATTATTTTTTGTTAACTACTTCAAAGATGATCAATCTTTGCTTAATTCTAAAAATAACTTAAGTCTTTTAGTCTAAAATAATCATTGGCCAAGAAAAATAATTTTATTGATACTTATGAATGTAAATGTGGCACCTCGTTAAAATATTTGCGGGCCAATAGGAGAGGAAATAGTATTCCACTTATACAAACTAACAATAAAATCATATTATCATAAAAGTTTGAAAAGAGAAAAAATCACGCCCAATATAATTTCAAGTGCTCAATGTTCTAGGGGTATTTATAGAAGTCTGTCTCCCCTCTCTATCATGGAGGCGATATGTATCTTGCTTGACTCGTTATATCACCACATAAGGATCTTCCCAATTTGGAGTCATCTTCCCAAGCTGCTTATCCTTTATATGCAGAAATATTTTCCTCAAAGTTTATCACTCACCTTAAAATCTCTTTGTCTTACCTTCGAATTATAATGACTCATCATCGAAGTTTGGTAATGAGTCGACTTCAGATGTGCTCTAACCCTTTTCTCTTTGATGAAGGCAAGGTCTGTCCTCTTTGCTTTCATTTGACTCTTAAGAATAATGAATTAATCTATAAGAAGGTAAAGTTGATTCCAAAAGGCTTATAACATCCATTCCATACACTAAGACAAAATGAGTCTACTGAGTAGCTTCCTTAGGAGTTGTTCAATAAGCCCATAACACCTCTTGAAAATAATTTGGCCATTTCCCAGCAACACATGTCAAATTTTTCTCCAACCCTTCTAAAATAGACCTATTAGTTACTTCTAATTGACCGTTTTCTTGAGGATGAAAATGTGTAGAAAAAAACTATACAATACCCCTCGAATTACATAGAGAAGCCATTTTTCTTTTGTTAAATTTAGGACCATTATTTGTACTAATCTTTCAAGGAACTCCAAAATTACAACAAATATTATTCACAATAAACTTGATAACATCATTGGTACTTATACCAGATAGTGATTCAGCTTCAGCCCACATAAAAAAATAGTCTACTACTACAATAATCATTTGCAGTCCTCCCGAAACCATATGATATGGCCATCAACTATGAATCTGTCTCTAATGAAACTGAAATTTCCCCACAAATACTTGCAAGCCTTAAAACAACCAATGCAGCCTCGTATTCAGCCTTGTTATTCGACGCATGAAACCCAAATCGAATAGCCTAGTACATAGCTTCTCTAGATGGAGCAATCAATTGAACCAGCGCTCGATCCTAATATGCTAGAACCACCCATGTTGCAACTTCTGGCCGTAATTCTCTAACTGTCCCCTCATCCGATCAACTTGAATGAAACTGGACCAAAAAATCTGTTAAAGCTTGAACCTTAATTGATGTTTGAGGATTTAAATTTATATCAAAATCCCTCAACTCCACTTACCATTTAGTCATTCTACCAAGGGGTATTTGTGGAATGTATTAGATTTGTTATAGAGTGTATAGAGAGAAAAGAAATGTTATATTTAATGTATTTAAGAGAGATAATTTTGTTATCCCATTCAATGTTGTTCTTGACCCTATTTATAATATTTATAAAACCCATGGGCTAACCGAGTCAGGTCATATATTCGGGTTAGGTAGGTGGGCTTGGAGGCCCAAGATGAGATGAAGCAAGCACTTAACTTACTTTTCTAGGCACACAAGTTATTCATCAATATTTTAATTCATAGTTCGAACTGTCATTCCAAAGAAATTTGAAATGCTATCCAAACCTACTTCTAATATATTCTGATCCTATCATCTAGCCTCCTTAGCTCTCTCAGAAGTACTTTGGGAGAGTTAACATGATAAACGAATTTGATTGGCTTCCGAAGTGAATCCTTAGGGCTAATGTGTAAACCCAAAGGTCACAACTTTATAATTAACTTTCCAATACACGTGTCGAGTGGTAACTGGACCTACTGACCATTTTTACCTTTGGTAATTGTATCTAAACTTAAAATATAAAGTAGCTACATTTAATAACCCCTTTTAATCATTGTTGTTGGTTAATTTTCCAAGGTAAAACACTAAAGTGTATATTTAACAATATATGGGTGATTTTTCATTGTTTCTATTTCTTAGAGTGATAAAATATTTCAATCTTCTAGATAGAGAAAGGAAATCTAATATTTCAAAATTAGTCTTCTCTTCAATCATTCTTCTAGTATTATCTAAAGTTTGTATGTTTACAACGAGGACTGAATTAATCAAAGGAGGTTGACTCAATCTATCGAAATTGAAGGAAGAGAAAAGGAAGGCCCATATTGCTGTCGGATTACATGCTTCACCCGGTGGATTAGTTGTAAATCAGATTCCAAAACCAGACATAAGTTTTTTTATCTAATCGACAATCATCCGTTTCCAATCCTAGCCCTCTTTCTCAATCTCTTACAACCCATGAACCATCCATTCAGTTAGTTAAGAAACCCTCTAGCAGTCGCAAACCACCCTAAACTTTTATTGCCATGGGGTCGGACATTGAGGAAAGTACTCCTCAAAGAAGTACAAACATTATCTGGTGCCTACTGATGCTAGAAATTCCTCTAGGCCTGTTATAACCTTGAGAGATGGTTTAACAATAGAGCTTCCTTCGCGACTTGCTTTTAAAGATAAATTGCACCACTTCATCTGTTGAGGCTCTTCAAATGGAGGAAGAAAATCTTGTTATAAAACCTAACGAATGTCAGAACAAATACCATAGGTTATGGAAGAGAAGATGTACGATAGTGGGGAAGATACACTTGTGGAGACGTCCGGACACACAAGAGAGACTCAGAACGTGGTTTAAGAGAAAAGGGAAAAATATGTCTTGGTAGAGTCCGAACCATTTCCGGAGTGTCTTATGGGGTGAGTTGGGCCCAATTATTCTAAGGTCAGTGTCAAATATTTGCTATCCCTTCAAAAGATATCCTATATGTATCCTCATACTGCCGATCTGGATAGGATCCTGAAAAATAGGGCTTTCCGTAATAAATCAAAGTGAGGATTCATATTCCTGATGAAACTCCAATGGATTCCAAGGTAGGAGAACTGGTGGTGTATAGCAAAGTACTTAATTGGGGTCCTAGGTTTTATTTGGACCCAAAAATAGTGAGGTATTTTCAGTTAGTGAAGTTATTCCCAAGCAAATTAAGCCCCAACGCGTAGTACACTATTAACCATCGTCATGGCCTCAAGGCTATCGAAACTTCCGATGCCCATGGAAGAGTTTACTACTGTAGCAGGTTTATGCCACAATCGTCATATCCCCTTTTACTATTTCAACATGGGGAATGACTATAAAGTTGTTAATAATTTTCTAGAGGCTAAAAAGCCCTAAAGGACTCAGTTCCTATTTATTAGCGGCACTTGGGAAAATGGCAAGAAGATTACGTCCAAAGGAAATTCGAGTATGCTTACTATATACTCGAAAAGATCATGTAAGTATTTTAAAAGATTTTTTTTGTTATGTTTTGATATTGGTTTTCACATCAGATTTTTTTTACAGTGTTTTCAAAGTTGTTCTCACAGCATCTAGAAAAGTGAAAAACAACTTTTATGAAATTGAACCAGCGGGGCACCGAGAAATGGTCGAATGCTTTTCACAATTTCTTTACCTTAGGAAACATGGTGATGGCTCATCTATAGAGAACGAATCCAGTTCGGGAGCTTTCATGGGAAACATTTACCGCACCTTCTCGATTCTCTACTATCTACAAAAGACTGAGGAAGCTAATGGTAAAGTTTTTTTGCCAGCCAGGAATAGAGCCCATAGCCATCTTGATAGGATCAAGAAGAAGAAAAAGAAGAAGGGAGATAATTCATCTCAATTTTTCTCGAACTAGGGAGTTCAGGGCCTTCAAATGAAATTAATGTCGCTTTGTTGGAGGCAGTCATAGTTACTGTTGGTGAGGCTAAAGAACCACCAAAATCTTCAACAGTGAAGAAACTAAAGGGCGAAAAGAGGGTAATGATAAAAGATCATGAAAGAAGAAGAAAACTTCCATTGGTTCGGAGATCACACTCCGATCGGAAGTCCTTCCCTCCAACATTCCTACAGATGTTCATCCTCAAGAAGAACCACTTGTTGATCCTTCTTCCCCGGTGTTTCCTACCGCTAACCAAGCTGTTTTCGAAGGTGATGTTCATTTGGATGACATAGGAAACTTATACTTTCACGAATTCGACAATGCTGACTTTGACAAGGCTTTCCTCCAATCTGCCGCTAATGCAAATGTTGTAACATACGATGGAGAGTCCTTCAAATTTTATAAGGAACATGATGAGCTAGAGTATGCGGTCTTAGGCTATGTAAAGCCAATAGTTGACTTGGAGAGGCAGGTCAAATCTCAAGTTAAGGATATTGCCTCACTTACAAGAGAAAACATCAAATTCTGAAGGGGTCTATCAAGGTCGAGCAAGACAAGGTTGAGACTTTGGGTAAAAAAAATAAAAACCTTAATGATGAGCTAGTTCAAACCAAGTCCGATCATGAGAAGTTGCACACCCGCTATATCGGTTTACAATAAGCCACCTCCAAAGAGATCAACTCCTTAGAAGATCAACAGACTTAGGATAAATGTACCATCAACGATTTATCCGAGGAGAAGAAAATTTTAGAAGATCTTCTTAAGAAGAAAGAAGAAGACATGGCTTCTATTCTTAAGAATAACGAAGAAGAAATTGCTTCTCTTAAGGAGAAAACTACTCAGAATATAGCCACTATCGTGGATGCATAATCCTATACAGTATTGGATTCCGTGGAACAGAGGGAGGAATAAATCAAATCCGATATGGTAATATTGTTCCATTAAACCTTTCCTAGGCGGTCTCTTGGGCCTTTGTGGAGGTTTGTGCCTTATGAGCAAATCCCTTTTCATACAATATCAGTGGGTGATAAATTAGATGTTTCTTCAGATGAATCCGACCCTAATGATGAAGCGGAAGAATATTCAGTTGAAGATAATTCAAAGAAAGGAGAAGAAGCTGGAGAGAATAAAACCGAAGGTTAACAATTTTTATGTGTTTATGTGTTTGTGTTTTAAATTAAAGTCCTTGAAGTGCAAGACATTTTGTTGTTTTTGGATCGAATTACCTGGCAAGTCTGTTTGCATAAGTCATTGTCGTATACAATGTATTTTATCATGTGGATCGGATTTTTATTATCACTCAAAGGCATATTATGTCATCTTCACTCTTATGTACTTTATGTCTTCATATATATATATATATATATATATATATATATATATATATATATATATATATATATATATATATATATATTTTGCTTCCATTGATATCCAATCCATATTAAGTATTTTATTAAAAATGATCTAAATTTAAAAACCTTTATCGATCAATCTATTCGAAGGTACTCCATTCGAAGGCAACATAACTTTAATTTAACCAAGCCATTCGAAGGTAATCTATTGGAAAACAACATAACTTTAATCCAACCAAGCCATTTGAAGTTAATCCATTCGAAGGCAACATAACTTTAATCCAACCAAGATATTTAAAGATAATCCATTCGAAGGCAACATAACTTTAATCTAACTAAACCATTCGAAGGTAATCCATTCGAAGGAAACATAACTTTAATCCAACCAAACCATTCAAAGGTAATCCATTCGAAGGCGACATAACTTTAATCTAACAAAGTCATTCGAAGGTAGTTCATTCAAAGGCAACATAACTTTAATCCAACCAAGCCATTCGAAGGCGACATAACTTTAATCCACCAAAGCCATTAGAAGGTAATCCATTCGAATGCAACATATCGTGAATCCAACCGAATATACCAAAAACACTTTTAAGGTCAAGTAATGATATATTGATTGGAATTCGGACACCTCATTAAAACATCCCCGCGACACCAGGGTAGGAAATAGTATGACCTAATATTTACATTGAAGTAAAGAAAAATAAATATTTGCAATATAATTTTAATACTAAGTATAACCTTAGGTGTACAACATTCTGAAGGTGCTTCAAAAGGTTGTCTTCTTTGTCTACAAGCTTGTACGTTCCTTGCTTGATCCTTTCATATACGATGTATGGCCCTTCCCAATTTGGAGCCAACTTTCCTAACTTCTTTTCTATATTGTGTAAATTACTTTTCTTAACAAATTGGCAACATATGTTAGAAAAGATAAACTTTATCACTACTTTAGATGTTATCCTGGACAAGGGTGCAACTTTTACCCATAATTATAGTACGACATCCCCAAGAAGCAATCAGAAGAGGTTCGACTAGATCAAGTCCCCATCTGTCAAATGTTATTTATTCGAAGACATATTCCATGGGTACTGCTGGCACATGGATCTCATTTCTATAACCTTGACAAGGGTCACATTTTCTCACTAAGTCTTTAGCATCTGCCATAATATAAGGCCAATAATACCTTACCAACAAGACCCTTCTAGCTAAAGATATATACCCACAAACAGCTGACCATTTTCCATCATGTAGCTCAGATAGAACACTTTGAGATTCATGGATCCGAGGCAGCGTATCAAAGGCATGCTGAAGGATTTTTTTTATAAAGAACCTCCATTAGAATCAGAAATCCACCAGCTTTGTACTTTAACTTCTTGGCAGAAGCCTTGTCTTGAGGTAAAACTCCATTAATGATAAACTCTTGGATCTTATTTCTCCAATCTTTAGAAACCATGATGGATACATGTCCGCTTTCTCCCATTTCCCCTTTATTTATGTGGTTGTGACTATGAAGGACATTATTGTATAATGATCCAATGATACACTTCAGAATAAGCTATAGTGGCTAAAGAGTTAGCCATTGAATTTTCTGATCTTATGACATGCTCATATTCGATGTGTTTAACCCGATTTTGATCTCTTTTAATACTTCTAGATATTTTATCAAGTAATCTTTCCTGGTTTGATGAATGAGTAGTTGTGAATCACTTATTAATCAGACTCTTTTGGCTACACATATGTGAGCTAATCTCAATCTAGCTATAGCTGCTTCATATTATGACTCATTATTGGATGCTTTCAAACCAAAATGTATAGCCTGGTACATAAAATCACCATAGAGAGAAATTAGGCAAATACCAGCTCCATACCCATTGTATTGGATCCACCATCAGTTTAGATTACACATTCCTTCTTAAGTTTACTGGTTAGAGCTTCGTCACATGGCCTCTCAGAGTGAAATACAACTAAAAAATCATCTAGAGCTTGAGCTTTGATTGCAGTTCGAGATGCAAAGTGAATATCATAATCTTCAGGCCAACTGACCACTTGGTCATCCGTCCCGATATATCAGCTTTCTGTAACAAATTATTCAATAGAAATAAGTTTGAACTAAAGTGTACTTGAAAGTAAGGTCTCATTTTTCTAGCTGCTATCACCAATGCTAAGGCTAATTTCTCCAATTTTAAGTATTTTTTCAGCTTCAACAAACTGCTACTTATATAATAAACAAGGCGTGGATAATTATCAACTTCTTGTACCAATACCGCACTTACAACATGCTCTGATATTGCTATATACATATAAATCGTTTCCCTATCTATATGTTTGAATAATGTGTTGGATGAAGATATGTGTCTCTTGATTTCAAAGAAAGCTTGATCACATTTAGGGGACCAATTGAAATATGTAGCATTTCTTAAAACTTGTAAAAACTAAGCACACTTGTCTGATGATCTTGAAATAAACCGGTTTAATGCTGCCAATCTTCCAGTCAATAATTTGAATTTCTTTAGTATTCTGAGGTGGATCCATGGCCAACAAAGTATTCAGCTGACCTGGGTGAGCTTGAATCCCTTTCTCACTTATAATGTAACCCATGAATTTTCCAGATCGTACTCCAAAGGTGCATTTTTAGAGTTTAATTTCAAATCCATGGCTTCCAAGTTAGAGAAAATCTATTGAAGGTCGGATATGTGGTCCTCCTCTTTAGGACTTTTAACCATCATATCATCAATGTACACTTCTATATTTCTTCCGATCTGGTTAGCAAATGCCTTATTTACTAGTCGGTGATAAATGACTCCAGCATTCTTCAATCCAAAAGAATTACTTTATAACAATGAAGCCTCACGTGGGTCATAAAAGTAGTTGATTATATCGGGAAAAACGTCCATAAAGGATAACAACTTGTTTCCAGATGTGTAATCTACTAGTTGATCTATCCAAGGTACTGGAAACAGCTCCTTGCGGCTTCAAATTTTTATGTGGAAAAAAGCTCTTCTTCTTTGCACCACCGGCCTGTGACTGATCACACTTGTTGGTACTCTAGTTACATCCTCGTTACACCAAGCAAACACATATAGATTATTAGATAACAATGATAATAATTTTTCCTTCAATTTTAATGGAACCTTTAGTGAACAATAGAAGCTGCTGCATGCATCCTAGATAGCCAAGACCTACCAAATATGGCATTCTAAGACGTTGAACAATCAACTACTACAAACAAAACCCTTACCAACTTCTTGAACGGTCCTTTTCCGAGCAAGACCTCTCATTCAAACTCTCCAATTATATCGGTTGAGTTACCAGTAAATCCTAGTATGGTCCTAATCGAATGTTTTACGATTGAGGGATTATTCATTTACTTATAAGTTGATAAAAACATGATATTTCTGAACTTCCTATATCAATCAGGATTTGACATACATCATTGCCTTCAATAGATGCTCCTATTACTATAACATCTCCTCCAATATTTCTCAAGTCATCTTCATCAAAGACAATGAATGGAGCAGGGCTCTAATAGAGATGTGGAGACAGTTTTACTTGTAACTGAGTAGTTAGTTTCTTTACATGTCTTTTTCTTGAGCAACTTGAGGGTGCAGTCATAGTATCTCCCCCCAAAATAGTCAAAGATTCAAAGAAGCTGCACAGGTTGGATACTGTCGCTATTTTTTCAGCTATCACCCCAACCTGGTTCCAATCCGGATCAGGATCTAAGTATTCCAGGTCTACATCAAATCTTTCCACAATCAGCATAGCGTCATCTTGTCTAGATGCCTCCATACTCTGTCATGGAACATTTAGTGACGTTGTTTGTGTTGTGCTTGCACTGAGCTATGAGTGAATGTTGACTTGCCTATTGCCTCCTTGTTTTTTTAACAAAAGTAGACAAATTTTCTTTTTCAATCAAGGTTTGTACTTATTGCTTTAAGGAAATGCAATCTTCGCTATCATGACCCACATTGTTATGGTATTTAAAAAAACGGGTGTCCCGATTTTCTCTTGGGGATTGAATTTGTGCCAGCCTTTGGAAATGCACAACATTCTTAGTTCTATCATAAATGGTGGCCATATTTTCACTTAATTTGGCAAACCATTCATCTTGGACCATCTAACTCCTTCTTGGTTTAGACGGTTAACCCTAATTTTACAGACTTTGCCTAGATCAATGTGAACCTTGTCCGGAGTTTTTAGGCAGATAATTGACCGTGGCTTAGGATTGAGTACTAGCTTGTGGGATTGAAGTTGTTAGAGCAGACCTATTCTGGTGCAGTAGTCTAGACTTTTTGGTTTCCGACCTGATTTAATAATCCTCCCCAGGTTATAGCTTTCTTCCGAGTTACTGAATCAACCAACTCACCCGACATTAAACCTTTTGCTTAAAGAAGCGATGGCTTCTTCGTATTTAAGGAATCAATGATTCATTCGTTTCGTTTGCACAATGAATGATAGTATCGACATTCCCTTTAAGCTCTTTAATTCCCATAAACTGCCTCCTGAAAGCCATCGACAACATATCGAAGTTTTTAATATCCTTGTGGTAAACTGTTATACCATTTTAATGCACTCCCCTTAAAAGTCTACGAGAAGGCCCGACATAATAGCTTATCATCATCAAAGTCATCATGATATTTTTGAACTGTTCAAGGTGATTATCAAAATATTTGCTTACACCGTATTTCTCTATCTTAGAGCTATCAAACCGCCTTGGAAAATGTCGAGAGAGAATCTTTGAAGATAAAGGTGATTGTCTCAAGTTATGGCTACAGTTAAACATATGGTCTTCATTAGAAGTGGTAAAAATACCTGGTTCGGATTGGATAGCAAACGGATCACTTAACAAATGATCGATTTCGTTGTCTGCCGATCCCTTTAATTTCCATTGATATTTATTTTTTTTCCCTTTTACCCTTCATATCTATTTTCTTAGAATGTTTCTTGGTTAATCTTTATTTATTTTTATGACGGCCATAGTCACTATTAGATGAAGAAGTAGATATATCCCAATCAGATTATGTGGGAGAATTTTCAACAGAATCCGATGTGTTCATCAACTGCTTATCCCGATGTTCCTTCTTTGAACCTATGTGAGCCTTTGGAGATTGATCACTTTCCTCTTGTTTGTGATCGTTGTGTGACTCATCTGTAACAACACATCCCGTAACAAACTTCCCTTTTAATTTTATTTTAGTTTGCCTTTGGACCCTTAAAGCATCAATTGTAGACCTCAGCTGATAACGATCGTCTTGCATGATATGTCTTTCCTCAGTATTATGATTAACATGTGATAGATTGGTAGTCTCATTTTCACCTATTATCCCCTCATTTTCAAGAGGGGAACTTCTTGCATATCGAGATCCATGCCTCAAAAAATTCCAAAGGGGAATCCACTACCGAGGTACGATCCACAACTATGGTTTTGAATAAAGCTATTCATGTACCTCATGTTCACACTATGGTCACCAATCTGATGAAGGTAAAAACTAATCGAGGGGTATTTTTGGAATGTATTAGATTTGTTATGGAATGTAGAGAGAGAAAATATGTGCTATATTTAATGTATTTAAGAAAGAGAATTTTGTCATCCCATTAAATGCTATTCTTGATCATATTTATAAGATTTAGAAAACCTATAGGCTAATGGGGTCGGTTCATATATTCAAGTCAGGTAGGTGGGATTGGAGGCCCAAAATAAGATGGATCAAACACTTAGGTTACTGTTCTAGGGACACAACCTATTCATTAGTATGTTAGTTAATAGTCGGAACTAACCTTCCAAAGAAATTCAAAATGCTCTCCAAAACCTACTTCCAATATATTCTGATCCTATCAGTTGTAGCACATACTTTAATGGAAAATAAGTTCGAACAACAATGGTATGCGCCATAAAATAAGGATACATTTTTCTAGCAACCACCACTAAAGCCAAGGCCAATTTCTCAAGCCTCAAACATTGTTTCTCTGATGAAAACAAACTTTTCCAAACATAATAAACTGGCTTAGAAGTTCCCGTTTCCTCTCTTATCAAAACATCGGTAACAACAAAATCCGACACCACTACATACAAAAATAGTTGTTCTTCTATTCGAGGCTTGAACAAAATTTTAGGTGACAACAAATGTTCTTTAATCTTCAAAGATTCAATTTCACACTCTGGTGTCTACGTAAACTATTTTGGTCTTCAGACGACTTTGAAAAAAAAGAACACAATTATGAGATATCGGTAAATAAATCGATTAAGAGCAACTAACCTTCCTGTCAAAATTTGCACCCCTTTGATTGTTTGAGGTGACGTCATTGATACTAAAGACTTTAATTAATCAGGACTAGCCTCCATACCCTTTTCACTTATTATATATCATAGAAACTTACTAGACCTTACACCAAAAGTACACTTTTCTGAATTTAACTTCAATTGAATGATTCTTAAATTCAAAAAGATCTCCTCCAACTCTTTTAAGTGTAAACTTCCATGTTTCTCCTAGTATGAGAAGAAAATGCTTTATTCACCAATATTTCGTACGTCGCCCGTACATTCTTTAGACAAAATGACATAACACTATAACAATGTAATCCTCGATCAGTTATAAACATGGTACTCTCCTAATCCTTTAGATCCATCTGAATCTGGTTATAACCTGCAAAAGCATCAACAAAAGAAATAATTATATTTTCTGAAGTGGAATCAATCAGTTGATCTATTCGAAGAACATGAAATAGGTCTTTGGGACATGCATGATTCAAATATGTAAAGTCAACACACATTCACAATTTCTCGTTCTTCTTTTTAACTAGTATTGGGTTGACATTCCAAACTGGGTATTATGCCTCTTGAATATTTCCAACCTTGGATAAATGATCCACCTCTACGACAATAGCCCCGGTTATTTCCATAAAATAGCTCGCCTCTTCTGAATAATAGGCCTAACCTTTAGATTTAAAGCTAAGCTATGACATATCACCTCGGGTGGAACCCCTACTACGTCCTATCCAAACAAAAACATTCGAGTTATCGAACAAAAACTACAACTAATAACGCAAAGTATGTGACAGTAATGTCCCTATTCGCATATATTTCTCATTAATAAATGTGTCTTTCTCGACATTTTTGCCTACTACTAAAAGACCCGGGGTTTCCCTCGGATCATCCACTTCATCATCATCCGAGGTTAACCCCCTGATTTCTATTCAGTCATCTGGTCGTTCGAAATAGGTCTTCGAGGATGAAGTGTTGCATAACACTTCTTGGCTACTTATTGATCGTTTCGAACCACCCCGACACGATCCTCAATAACATATTTCAAAGACTAATGGACAATGAAGACAACAATATACATTTGTGATAGCCAAGATCTCTCAAAGATATCATTAATGCTAGTTGGACATTCGATCACCGTAAACAAGACTTGGACCTTCTTTTTGAAAGGGTCTTTCCCCAAACATACTTCTCATTCGAATTGCCTGATCACTTGAGTTGTCACTCCTATAAACCTAATCATGGTACGATCAATCGAAGAATCTTAGGTGAATTATGCATCCTATCATACGTGGATTTAAATAATATATTTGCTGAACTTCTTGTATCTATCAAAATACGTCGAATTTCAACCCCAACAATGTCTGCCCCTATAACCACTGTATTTTCATGAGGTCCTGCTATTCTCATTTGATCATCCTCTTCGAAAAAGATAAAAGGCGTTTCTATATTTGCATATAAATAAGCAGAAATTTTACTTTCGAGTTGAGTAGACAAACTTACTATATGTATTTTCCTAGAAGTGTTTGTAGTTTCAGCCGTACTATCTCCCACAAAAATCGTTAGATATTCAAATTTTTCACACAAGCTTTGAACTCGTCCATGAATAATTGGTTCATCCACTAATAAAACCAAATGATATGGGTCCAAATCCAGATATTCCGATGTTGTATCAAACTTTTTAAAATTTGAATTCATGATTATCAACGTATTATCTGGCTTCGAATTTGTATTAACAACATGCTGTGCTGACGTGCTTGGAGGTTTCTGCCCACTGCTTTGTCCTTTAACCAAAGCTGTTAACTTGCCATTCTCTGTCAAAATTTGTATCTCTTTCTTTGACGCTAAACGTTCTGTAGTATAATGCCCAATATTAGAGTGATACTTGCAAAACCTATTATTGCGTTCTTTCCTTGGCCTGTTTATGAGAGCTAGAATTCTAAAGTTAACATAACCTTTAGATTTCTCAAAAAATACAGCAAAATTCTCAGTTAATTTCATGAAATATTCTTGTCTTATCTACTGATTTGGCCTCGGTCTATGAGGTTGATAGGTAGTAACTTGAGTTGGAGCCCCTCAAGTCGAGGAGGTAACTAATTGTTCACTCTCCGACGAGATAGTGCTTGTGAATTCGATGTATTATCTTGATTTACTTAGGTAGTAAATGCATGCCCCAAACTTCTTTGAATAGAACTACACCATCCTAGAACTGTAGTTGATTCCTATACTTTAATCTGTTCTTCAACTTGAGCTATCAAATCTCTTCTTCTAGTAGTCTCATTTACCAAATATCTTAGAAGCAATCCTTATCTGTCTTCGTTAATACGAACCGTCTAGTATAGTCTTTTACCGTTTCCTCCACTGCCTGTTTGCATTATATGATTGTATCAACAGTGGCTTGGATTTCATTGCTTCCTCAAAGTTATCGTCAGAAAGTAGTGTAAGAGATTCTAAAGTTGGTAATGGATCCCATTAGAATCCGATTATACCACTTTAAGGCTCTGAGAAAATGCTATGTAAACCAGCCTATGACCATCCTCGAAATTCATCCCATAATTCTTGAACTGCTCAATGTGTACATCATGATCTTGCGTTCCATCAAACTTTTCTATCTTTGAAATATCAGAATGCCTCGGAAGCGGTATTGACCTAATGTCATAAGATAAAGGAGAATTCCTCCAATATACTCATTGCATATATAGATCATCTCCCTTAATTCACATTAATGCATACAAGTTTTGATTCGCTGTGTCAATGTATTGGTCGGACGTATTTCCTTCATACCATAAATTATCCCTTACATTTTGAGGGCTATTTTCTTTCTTTGATTTATATTCTTTGTGTGACTTTCGATGTCGACTTCCTTCTCCATTTGACGGATTTCGGTTCCTTCATTGCTTAAACAAATTGCCTTCGAAATTCGATATCGCTGGATGAAATATATCGATGTGTATCCTTCTTGTCTTTCCGCGAAGAACGGTGTTGTCTATCTGATTGAAAATACGTTTTTTATGAGCACCTCTAATTCAGTAAGCTGTGTAAGACTCATCAGATTGGTTTCCCAATTCATCTTTTTCGTGAACTGGACGTACTTTGGATTTTAATCTACCAGAATGAATTTTTTTGCTCTCTTCAAACGTACTCATCATTTAAAACAATTATCTTTTCCAATAATTGATTCATTCGATTTTTAATGTCAGATTGATCATGTTGTTTGGGAACCTGACTATTACCTCGCATTTCTTCCCTGTGTAAATCTGATTTAATAGCCTCTATTGCTTCACAATCTGGAGGATCAGTTCTTGTCTTGTCTGGCCCCATTACGATCAATACTATTAGCTGTGAATTTTGTATTTTATGGTTTTGAATTGCAATCTAGATCCTTTGCTAGCTCCCACTATGATCGCGAATGTTAAGTATAATAGATTTCTAATATAAAAGTTGAATTGTATCTATAATTCTAGAGCGAGAATGTGAATGATTGAATTGTCGTGAGAGAAGTAAAAAGTAAGAGTCAATTCAAGAAGCTAAAGTCGGATCCTTTTATTCATAGTCTCCATTCATAGTCTCCAGACCAATTTATAAGAACGTTAGGAGATTAACTGAAGCAGTTATACAAAAGGACATACTGCATTTTTGTCCTTTATATCTACAGCTAATACAAATCTCATTTGATAACTTTATAAAACCATTTAATAATACTTTTCTCTAATTGTATTAAGTCAATAATAATTTGTTTTCTTATCAGTTATGACCAACAAATATTCATAAGCAACTCATTCAAGGATAAACCAATAAACCTCAATAACTGCACCAACTAATTCACAAAGTGCTACGAGCAACACTGCCCCTCCTCGATTTCGAGATGAAGCTTCCGAGGAATATGCTCTGTCAAATTCGAGGACATCAACTAACTCTAATATTGAAAATTCAAAAAGTAATGCTCCCTTAGAGTCCGAGGATAATATTTCAAAGAAACCAGATCCAAAGAAAAAAGGAAGGAAGAAGAAAGAGCCAGCCGAGTTACCCGAGGACATTGTTTCGAGCTTGAGCGTAAACCTAAAGAACATTGTCCCCGAGTACCTTATTGCACTAAAAATATGTAATACGGATACTACAATCAATCTGAGGAATATCATTTAAAAAGACAGTGGGGCCTTCCAGATAATGTAACGTTTCGTCTACCGGAAACGGGAGAGACTCTACTCTATTGTGTTGAAAACGAACTTGTGGTCTACCCTAAGATCATAAATTGGGGCCTTCGATTTCCGTTAGACTCAATGATAGTTGAATACTTTGAGATCATTGACTTGTGTTTGATGCAAGGAAGCCCAAACATGTAGATCACTCTCTTGTCCAACATATGGCTTCCAGACTTGGCCAAATTCCCTTATCAATCAAAAAATTCATTGTGCTTACTAGCCTTTCCAAAAATATGGTGCTGCCGTTTTACTATCTGACGCTCAGAGATTCCTTCAAGATAATGACGATCTCCTCAAAGCTGAAAAATTCTTGAACAATATATTTTTCTTTATCTCTAGAGCATAGGAAAATGGGAAGGAGATTTCCGATGAGAACCTTTCGGAGCTCAATCTTAAGTGGAAAACCACTAGTAACTAATTTAACCTCATTTGCTTTCATACATTATATTTATGTTTCAAGTATTTTATGTATTACTTTATGTAGAAATTCCGAGGCGACATAAGATCCATCAAATCGCTTCGAAATATACTCTCGCCAAACATATAGGTATGGGCAGAAAAAGCATGGGGCAATGAATTCCACAGTGCTTTTTTTCCTCTGAATTTTGTCAACAACCATCCATAGAGGATCTTTTCGGATTATATCATCCTAGAGGATGAATTAATAGAGCCCCCAATATAGGAGATGTTTTGGAAAGGCTAGCAGCCCCTAACGCACGCATCATACTGTCGGTTCGGAATAGATCACAAAGCCACTTGCCTCCAAATAAAAAAGAAAAAAGCACAAGCCAACTCTTCCACCATTCCAAAGCCAATGAAAACGTAATAAAATCCCCAAAACGCTGAAGAAGGAGCTCAAGCTGAACCTTCAAGAAAAAGAAAAAAGACTTTCGCTTTGACGAAGAAGAAGAAAATTTCTTCAAAAACCCCTCAGACAATATGGACAGAAAGTAGTAGTGATGTGCCTCCTCCAAATCTGACTTCAGATATCGAGGAGACAAAGGAAAGAAAAGAAGTTGTTGAAACAGACAACCAAAGAAATGAGAATGTGATTGGCAAAAGCAACATTGGTGAAGATCAGATTCAAGATATATATAGGTACAAAGACCCTGAAATTAAAAAAAAACCCAAGACTATATAGCACAAATTGGCAATCAAATTACAGCAACCAATTTTCCTTAAAGTCTAAGTTTGAATCCTCCACCGACGTCCTTGTCAACTTCTCTTTATTTTTATGAAAACTATCCTCCTCATCTGTAGGAGAATCCTCCAAAGACACGTTAAATACGCTTCGACCATTCTCTCGGCTTGAAGATGAAGCAAAGCACTTATTTGAGAAAGTCAAGTATGCTCGAAACAAATTGAAGGATCTTGCAAAAGATGCCATCTGGTGAAAGAAAAAAGGTAATTATAGTAATATATTGAGAGATATTTGTTGTCAAAATCTCCTCGAACAATTCCAAGCCTTCCAAGCTGACAGGTCAGAATTTATCAGAAGAGTCATCTAGATCAAACGTCGTTTGAATATAATCAATGATCAAGAAAAAAAGAAATTGAAATCTGTGCATCAAACTGATCTAGATGAACTTAAAGAAAATAATGAAGCGAAGATAATCGAGGAATGCACGAAGTACTCGTTTCTAAAAGAGTTGCTTGACAAAAGTGGGGTGGAGAAAAAGAAATAAGTTTAGGATTTGGAATCACTCAAGACAAAGTTCGAAGAAGAAAAATTCCTTGCTGTGAAAGTCGCAAAGGACCAAAGCGGACTAGATATCCTTGCTTCTATCAAAACAACTGAAGAGTAGGCGATGATCTCTTTTTATTGTGAATTCCACGGAGCATTTCCAAGGGAAAATTATCAGAATTCGAGAAATCAATTCAAGTAGAATGACACCCTATAGAGGCTTTTGAGACTGTCCTAACTGAATCATCCAAAAAAACTGAATCTAAGAATTATTACTTCGAGCAATGCTGTTAAAGGACGTTAACACTTCAAATATAATCACCACTTAAATTAATATTTTGAATCAACCCTTTTAATGGACGTTAGCACTTCGAATATTACAATAACTTAAATTAATATCTCGAATCAATGTTTTTAATTAACGTTAGCACTTCGAATATTATCACCACTTAAATTAATACTTGGAAAAGTGATTTTAATGGACGTTAGCACTTCGAATATTATCACCACTTAAATTAACTTTTGTTAACTACCCTAAAGATGATCAGTCTTTGTGTATTTCCCAAAATAACTTAATCGTTACTAAAATAAAAACAAATATTGGCCGAGAAAAAGAACTTCATTGATATTTAAAAATGTGAATGTGGCACCTCATTCAAACTTTCCTGCGCCACCAGAAAATAAAATAGTATGCCACTTACACAATCAATAAAACTATAATATCATAAAAGTAAAAGAGAAAAAGAGAAAAAATTACTCGTAACACAATTTCAAATGCTAAATGTTTCATGGGTGTTGTAGAAGTCTCCCCTCTTTATCCTAGAGGCACTGCATACCTGGTTTAACTCGCTCTATCACTGAATAAGGACTTTCCCAGTTTGGAGCCATTTTTCCTAGGCTTTTATCCTTTGTGTGCAAGAATACCTTCAGTAATACCTTGTCTCCCACATTAAAATCTCTTAATCTTACCCTCGAATAACGACTCCTAATTAAAGTTTGATAGTGAGTCGAATTCAGATGCGCTCTAACCCTCTCTTCTTCAATTAAATCAAGGTCTGCTCTTCTTGCTTTTTCATTGGTGATAAGGAAATGGAACTTCGAGGAGTAAAATGTAAAAAATAGAACTTCTTATGACAGATTGTAAAATTAAAGGAGGGAATTAAAACTTTGTATTTTAGCCAGGGACTAGCGTGTAATTATCCCTTTTATGTAATTGTTTCAGTTAAAAGCTCAGTCATTATGCCTCTATATAAAGGCCAAAGCTGATCTAATAAAGGGGTTGACTTTTTGAGATAGATCACCCTTGCAACTCAGCTTTCTATCTCTAAAACCTATTTCTCTCTCTACATTATAACTTCTCTTAGTTTACTTAGACAATCCAAGTATCCAACTCACCAAATTGGTGACTTCACTGGGGACCTGATCATCGATTGGTGCTTAGTTTACTAGTTCAAATTTTCTCATTTTCAAATCTTAAAAACTGATTTTAAGCTTGACAATGAATCCAGAAAATGGTTCGCTAGTGTGATCAACTGTTGAAACACTGAAAAGGGATTTGCAGAGAAATTCTATCTTGATTCGTCAAACTCAATCTGATATAGAGTTGTGAATGAACTAGATTTTGGACAAAATAATAGCTCTGAACGAAATATACGACCAGAGAGAACATGAGATTCAGTCAACTAGGCTGAAATTTCGAAGGTGAGAGAAGTGAATGAGCAAAATGATGTAGGTGATCAATTTGATCGATCTTGCACTGATTGTCAGATAAGAAGCGAACATAAAAAGGGGCGGTTGCAAGCGCCAAAAGAGCATCATTATTCTCGAAAGAACAAGAAAGATAAACATAGGTATGTCACATCTAGTGAGGAAGAAGTTGAAAGTTCTGGAATTGATTTTAAAAGATATTAAGGCTCTTCTAGAAAAGAAGGGTCAAATGAGGGCAAATGGAGATACCATAATTCAATGCAAGTAGGCAGTTGGAGAAAAGCTAAAAGATTATACAAAGTTGTTTGTCTTAACTAAAGCGAGTATGGATGACTGTGAAGAACTGGTGGCAATGGTAACTTTTCTCCAACGATTGTTACCAGGGGATCTGGCTAATGAAACAACAAAAAGAAGAACCTTAACTTTTGGAGCTTTGATGACTCAAATAGATGACCAAATCAAGGTGGAAGAATCGACCAGGGTTCGAGGGGTAGCTGGTACTGGTCAAAATAATTCTGGGCAAGTTCCAAATAACTAGGGGCAACCTTCAAATTCTGCTCAAGACACACGTCCGAGGAACAAGCTACCACCTCGAACTAGAGGGTATTCGAACCGATCACCACCATACCAATTTAATAGGATGAGGCCCAATCAATGGATTAGGCCCGAGTATTATGCAGGCATGACTGAGAGTGTGGCTACAATCTTTGACAAAGCTAAAGGATATGTGAATTTCAGGAAGCCTGCTCCAATCAATAGGCATAGGGCGGAGCTATATAACAGGTTTTGCAGGTATCACAACGACAATCAGACATGATACCGCAGGTTGCATCGCCTTGACAAAGAAAGTTCAAACTTTAATTGAAAATGGGAAATTATTGACTTATGTGAAAGTGCAGAGCAACGCATCGAAGAATTTCATTTCATCGACTTCACAACCAACCAATCCAAATGCACAGGATGAAAATTTGATGATTTTAGATTCGAAAGTTGCTGATTTTTATGCTCCATCAGAATACTTAGATATCGATCAAGATCGGTTAATATTGATGGCAGTGGATGAACTAGTATAGCAAGGCGATGTTCAAAGCCTTTGCGAGTATTTTGAGTCCTTAGCAATTTTCGGAAGCTACTTTATGACTAGTAACACTGATAGTTTAAGAAAAAGGCACATAGTGAGTCTGGTTACTCAGATAGAGGGAAAACTGTCTACCCATTTGTACGGTAAGAGAGACATTCTCTTTATCCTTTTCGATGAAGATGATTTATGGGGTACTACAGGGCCACATGAGGATGACGTGGTCATTGTAGCAGAGATTTTTGGTGTTGAGATTCGACATGTGTTGATAGATACTGGGAGTTCTGAGAACGTTCTTTTTAAAGCGACTTATGACAAGATGCACAATCCTCCTCGGATTTCCCAATCAGAGCGCACTATCATCGGTTTTACTGGAGTAACGGCATGAGTAATCGGGGAATTTGAGGGGGGGGGTAAGTCTGGAAAGGGGACCTTTTAAGTAAAAGGTTCAGGTGTTTTTTATGGTGGTGGACTGCCCAACAAGCTATAATGCTATTTTTGGAATCTCTTGGTTATCAAGGATGTATGGTGTTGTATTAACAGTCCATCATGTTTCAAGTATGTCATCAGAGACTGTGTAAGGGTCGTCCGAAGTGACCAAAAGGTTTCCAGAGAATGTTACGCCACTGCTCTTCGGATTCGAGGATCTAGCAATGGTGATATAATAAATGAATAGTAGTCAGGGGGGTTGACCTCAGATTCTGAGGAAAGGGTTGAAGATCCGAGGGAAACTCCAGAGTCATTGACAGTAAATGAAGAAATAGAGGAATATAATTTTCTTGAGGGAAGAGTACTTTGAATAAGAACCCTACTAACCCCAATTTTACGTCAACTGCTCTTACAATTTTTATCCCATAATTTATATGTTTTCTTTTGGAAAATAGAGGACATGATATGAGTACCAATTGAAATTCATCATATAATTCTTGAACTGTTCGATGTGATCATATGGGTCTTGCATCCCATCGAATTTCTCCACTTTCGAAATATCAAAACGCTTCGGAAGCGTGATAAATCTTATTTCATTTTTCAATGGAGAATTCCTCCAATCAACACCTTGAACATATTGACCCTCAGTTCCCATCACTCCATACAAGTTTTGATCATCCCCAAGTTTTCCTCCCTCAAACATCGATGTACACTTTCTCTTCTAGCTTTATATTCTTTTTTAGATTTGCGTGGTTGACCCTTCTTTTCTAGAAGGGCCTCGATATCTTTTAAAATCAGATCCATAACTGAAACACTGAAATGGGATTTGCAAAGAAATGATGATAGACAAGAAGAGTCTATATTGATTCGTCAAACTCAATCGGATTTACAGTTGTGAATGAACAAACTTTTGGACAAAATAACAGCTATGAAAGAAAAAAACGACCAGAGAGAACATGAGATTCAGCCAACCAGGCTGAAATCCTAGGTGAGACAAGTGAATGACCAAAATGATGCCGATGATCAATTTGATCGATCTTGCCCTGATTGTCAGATCAGAAGCGAACATAAAAAGGGGCGGTTGCAAGCGCCAAAAGAGCGTCATTATTCTCGAAAGAACAAGAAAGATAAACATAGGTATGTCACGGATACTTGGATTGTCTAAGTAAACTAAGAGAAGTTAGAATGTAGAGAGAGAAATAGGTTTTAGAGATAGAAAGTTGAGTTGCAAGGGTGATCTATCTCAAAAAGTCAAACCCTTTATTAGATCAGCCTTGGCCTTTATATAGAGACACGATGACTTAGATTTTAACTGAAACAGTTACATAAAAGGGATAATTACACGCTAGTCCTAACTAAAATACAAAGTTTTAATTCAATTACATAAGAAGTTCTATTTTTTATATTTTACTCCTCGAAGTTCCATTTCCTTATCACCAATGAAAAAGCAAAAAGAGCAGACCTTGATTTAATTAAAGAAAATAGGGTTGGAGCGCATCTGAATTCGACTCACTATCAAACTTTAATGAGGAGTCGTTATTTGAGGGTAAGATGAAGAGATTTTAATGTGGGAGACAAGATATTACTGAAGGTATTCTTGCACACAAAGGATAAGAGCCTAGGAAAAATGGCTCCAAACTGGGAAAGTCCTTATTCAGTTATAGAGCGAGTTAAACCATGTATGCACTGCCTCTAGGATAAAGAGGGGAGACTTCTACAACACCCATGAAACATTGAGGATTTGAAATTGTATTACGAGTAATTTTTTCTCTTTTGCTTTTATGACATTATAGTTTTATTGATTGTATAAGTGGCATACTATTTCCTCTTCTGGTGGCGCATGAAAGTTTTAATGAGGTGCCATATTCACATTTGTAAATATCAATGAAGTTCTTTTTCTCGACCAATGTTTGTTTTTATTTTAGTAACGGTTAAGTTATTTTAGGAAATACACAAAGACCGATAATCTTCGGGGTAGTTAACAAAAGTTAATTTAAGTGGTCATAATATTCGAAGTGCTAACGTCAATTAAAATCATTTTTCTAGGTATTAATTTAAGTGGTGATAATATTCGAAGTGCTAACGTTAATTAAAAACATTGATTCGAGATATTAATTTAAGTTATGGTAATATTCGAAGTGCTAACGTCCATTAAAGGGTTGATTCGAAATATTAATTTAAGTGGTGATTATATTTGAAGTGTTAACGTCCATTAACAGCATTGTTCGAAGTATAAATTCTTAGATTCAGTTTTTTTGGATGATTCAGTTAGGACAGTCTCAAAAGCCTCTATAGGGTGTCATTCTACTAGAATTGATTTCTCGAATTCTGATAATTTTCCCTTGGAAATGCTCTGTGGAATTCACAATAAAAAGAGATCATGACCTACTCTTCAGTTGTTTTGATAGAAGCAAGTTTATCTAGTCCGCTTTGGTCCTTTGCGACTTTCCCACCACTTTTTCTCCTCCCCACTTTTGTCAAGCAACTCTTTTAGAAACGAGTAAATCGTGCATTCCTCGATTATCTTCGCTTCATTATTTTCCTTAAGTTCATCCAGATCAGTTTGATGCGTAGATTTTAATTTCTTTTTTTCTTGATCATTGATATTTGATCTGGATGACTCTTCTGATAAATTCTGATATGTCAGCTTGGAAGGCGTGGAATTGTTCGAGGAGATTTTGAAAACAAATATCTCTCAATATATTACTATAATCACCTTTTTTCTTACACCAGATGAGATATTTTGCAAGATCCTCCAATTTGCTTCGAGCATACTTGACTTTCTCACATAATGCTTTGCTTCATCTTCAAGCCTAGAGAATGGTCGAAGCGTATTTAACGTGTCTTTGGAGGATTCTCCTACAGATGAGGAGGATAGTTTTCATAAAGATAAAGAGAAGCTGACAAGCAAGTCTGTGGATGATTCAAACTTAGACTTTAAGGAAAATTGGTTGTTGTAATTTGATTGCCAATTTGTGCTATATAGTCTTGGGTTTTTTGAATTTCAGGGTCTTTGTCCCTATATATATCTTGAATCTCATCTTCACCAATGACATTTTTGCCAATCACACTCTCATTTCTTTGGTTGTTTGTTTCAACAACATATTTTCTTTCCTCTGTCTCCTCGATATCTGAAGTCAGATTTGGAGGAGGCACATCACTACTACTTTGTGACCTTATTGTCTGAGGGGTTTTTGAAGAACTTTTCTTCTTCTTCTTCAAAGCGACAGTCTTTTTCCTTTTTCTTGAAGGTTCAGCTTGAGCTCCTTCTTCAGCATTTGGAGGGTTAATCTCACTGGTTTTCGTTTTGGGCTTCCATTGGGTTTTCATTGGCTTTAGAATGGTGGAAGAGTCTGCTTGTGCTTTTTTTCTTTTTTCTTGTTTATTTGGAGGCAAGTGGCTCTGTGATCTGTTCTGAACCGGCAGTATGACACGTGCGTTAGGGGCTGCTAGCCTTTTCAAAACATCTCCTATATTGGGGGCTCTATTAATTCATCCTCTAGGACGACAGAATCCGAAGAGATCCTCAATAGATGGTTGTTGACAAAATTCAGAGGAAAAAAAGCACTATTGAATTCATTGCCACATGCTTTTTCTGCTCATACCTGTAAGTTTGCGATAGTATATTTCGAAGCGGTTTGGTGGATCTTATATCGCCTCGGAATTTATACATATAGTAATACATAAAAGACTTGAAACATAAATATAATGTATGAAAGCAAATGAGGTTAAATTACTTACGGGTGGTTTTGCACTTAAGATTGAGCTCCGAAAGGTTCTCATCGGAAATCTCCTTCCCATTTTCCTATGCTCTAGAGATAAAGAAAAATCTATGGTTCCAAAAAAATTCAGCTTTGAGGAGATCGTCAGTTATCTTGATGGAATCTTATCAGATAGTAAAACGGCAACACCAGATTTTTGGAAAGGCTAGTAAGCGCAATGAATTTTTTGATTGATAAGGAAATTTGGCCAAGTCTGGAAGCCATATGTTGGACAAGAGAGTGATCTACATGTTTGGGCTTCCTTGCATCGGACACAAGTCAATGATCTTAAAGTATTCTACTATTATTGAGTCTAACGGAAATCGAAGGCCCCAATTTATGATCTTACGGTAGACCACAAGTTCGTTTTCAACACAATAGAGTAGAGTCTCTCCCGTTTCCGGTAGACGAAACGTTACATTATCTGGAAGGCCCCACTGTCTTTTTAAATGATATTCCTCAGATTGATTGTAGTATTCGTAGTACATATTTTTTAGTGCAATAAGGTAATCGGGGACAACATTCTTTAGGTTTACGCTCAAGCTCGAAACAATGTCCTCGGGTAACTCGGTTGGCTCTTTCTTCTTCCTTCCTTTTTTCTTTGGATCTGGTTTCTTTGAAATGTTATCCTCATATTCTGAGGGAGCATTACTTTTTGAATTTTCAATATTAGAGTTAGTTGATATCCTCGAATTTGACTGAGCACATTCCTCGGAAAATTCATCTCGAATTTGAGGAGGGGCAATGTTGCTCGTAGCACTTTGTGAATTAGTTGGTGCAGTCATTGAGGTTTATTGGTTTATCCTTGAATGAGTTGCTTATGAATCTTTGTTGGTCATAACTGATAAGAATACAAATTATTATTGGCGTAATACACTTAGAGAAAAGTAGTATTAAATGGTTTTATAAAGTTATCAAATGAGATTTGTATTAGATGTAGATATAAAGGACAAAAATGCAATATGTCCTTTTGTATAACTGCTTCAGTTAATCTCCTAACGTTCTTATAATTGGTCTGGAGACTATGAATAAAAGGATCCGACTTTAGCTTCTTGAACTGACTCTTACCTTTTACTTCTCTCGTGACAATTTAATCATTCACATTCTCGCTTTAGAATTATAGATACAATTCAACTTTTATATTAGAAATCTATTATACTTAACATTGGCGATCATAGTGGGAGCTAGCAAAGGATCCAGATTGCAATTTAAAACCATATAATACAAAATTCATAGCTAATAGTATTGATCGTAATGGGACCAGAAAAGACAAGAACTGATCCTCCAGATTGTGAAGCAGTAGAGGCTATTAAATCAGATTTACACCGGGAAGAAAGTCGAGGTAATAGTCAGATTCCCAAACAACATGATCAATCTGACATTAAAAATCGAATGAATCAATTATTGGAAAATATAAGTGTTTTAAATGATGAGTACGTTTGAAGAGAGCAACAAATTCAGTATGGTAGATTAAAATCCAAAGTACGTCCAGTTCAGGAAAAGATGAATTGGGAAACCAATCTGATGAGTCTTACACAGCTCACTGAATTAGAGGTGCTCATAAAAAACGTATTTTCAATCAGATAGACAACACCATTCTTCGCGGAAAGACAAGAAGGATACACATCGATATATTTCATCCAGTGATATCGAATTGTCTAGCTCGAATTTCGAAGGCAATTTGTTTAAGCAACGGAGGAACCGAAATCCGTCAAATGGAGAAGGAAGTCGACACGTTTGCAAGTCCGTAACATTGGCTTCGGTTGGTGGAATAATCTGATTTTTTTAATTCTATATTAATATTGGATATCTACGTGATGGTAAAGTTTTGGTATTTTTTAACTAGTTTAGAAAAATAGGAGTTTTGGAGATAACAATTTGTTATGTACCATCACCTTTGTAAGTTTGTAACTTTGGTTTCCGATTTCAGAATAATTTTATTTTTTTAATTCGACATTATTTTTTTATATCTACGTGATTTGTAAAGTTATACTATTTTTTAACTACTGCCCAAAAAGAGAACTTTTGCATATAAACACACCTACTAACGATTTTTTATTGTTACCTTCACCTTTGCAAGTCCGTAACTTAGGCTTCAAATGTCAGTATAATCTGAATTTTTAATTCCACGTTAATTTTGGATATGTACGTGATGGTAAAGTTTTGAGATTTTCAAACTAATGTCGAAAAATAGGAATTATGGAGATGAACACGTATTCACGATTTGTTTTTGCTACCATCGCCTTTGAAAGTCCGTAACTTTGGCTTCGGATGTCGGAATAATTAATAAAACATTAGTTCCAAATTAATTTTGGATATGTACGTGATGGTAAAGTTTCGGTATTTTCAAACTAATGTCGAAAAATAGGAATTTTGGAGATGAACACGTACTCACGATTTGTTTTTGTCACCATCACCTTTGCAAGTCCGTAACTTTGACTTTTAATGTCTGAATTATATTGTTTTTTTCATTTTACATTATTTTCGAAATCTAATTGATGGTAAAGTTTCGGTATTTTTTAACTAATTTTGCAAAATTGGAATTCTGGAGATACCTCGGTACTCACGAAAATACATATTTGTAACATAGATGTCGGTATAATCTGTTTTTTTTTAATATCACATTAATCCTGGATAACTACGTGATGATAAAGTATCAATATTATTTAATTCTGTATTATTTTGATATCTACGTGATGGTAAAGTTTCAATATTTTTTAACTAATGTCGAAAAATAAGAATTATGGAGATGAGCTCGTACTCACGATTTGTTTTGCTACCATTAACTTTGCAAGTCCGTAACTTTGGCTTCGAATGTCGGAATAATCTGATGTTTTTAATTCCACATTAATTTTGGATATTTATATGATTGTAAAGTTTTGGTATTTTTTAACTATGTCGAAAAATAGAAATTCAACAGATGAACAGGTACTCACGATTTGTTTTGGTTAAAATAACCTTTGGAAGTCCGTAACTTTGGCTTCAGATGTTGTAATGATATGATATTTGTAGTTCTAAATTATTTTTCAATATCTACAGGATGGTAAAGTTTCGATATTTTTTAACTACTGTCAAAAAATTGAAATTTTGTAGATGAACCGGTACTCACGATTTGTTTTCATTACCATCACCTTTGCAAGTCCGTAACTTTTGCTTCACATGTAAGAATTGGTGTGGTTTATTTTCGTCGGAGGGTAAGTTTGTAATTTCTGTTTAGAATTTTGTAGAGTTTTGTGACTATTTAATGTTTGGGCAGAATGTAGAGGGAGAATAAAGCTGTCTGGTTGTATTTAATTTTCATTACCCTCATTTAATGTTGGTGGTTGGGTATTTATACCCTTATATTTGGGCCACATGGGCTTTCGGGTCGTGTTTTATGTACTCGGGTCGAGTTTAAGGACACATTAGTTCTAAGTAGGTTAACAGGCAGCTTAGTCAAAAAGTGATTAGGTTTTAAGTACTTTAGTTCCGTTCGAACAGTTCAATGGATGATGGTGTACGAACTGCTCTTATCCGGTTAGGTGGACATTGTCCGAACTGACCCTGTCCGAGGTGGTGACTGAATCCGAACTCATCAAGAATCATATAATTTTTTATTCTATATTACTTTTTGATATCTACGTAATGGAAAAGTTTCAGTATTTTTAACTAATGTCGAAAAATTGGAATTTTGGAGATGACCTAATACTAACTATCACGTTTGCAAGTCCAAAACTTTGGCTTCAGCTGCCAATATAATCTTTTTTTTTTAATTCAACATTAATTTCTGATATCTACGTGATTTTTAAAGTTATAGTACTTTTTAACTATGTCGAAAAATAGGAATTCTGCAGATGAACCGGTACTCACGATTTGTTTTGGTTACAATAACCTTTGCACGTCCGTAACTTTGGGTTCAAATGTCGTAATCATATGGTTTTTTTCGTTCTACATTATTTTTCAATATCTATGTGATGGTAACGTGTCGTTATTTTATTAACTAATGGTGAAAAAATTGAAATTATAGAAATGAACCGGATACTCACTGTTTTCTTTGTTACCATTACGTTTGCAAGTCCGTAACGTTGGCTTCGGATTGCAGAATAATCTGATTTTTTAAATTTCACATTAATGTTACATATCTACATCATGGTAAAGTTTTGGTATTTATTTAACTAGTTTCGAAAAATAGGACTTTTGGAGATGAACACCACTCACGATTTGTTATTGTTACCATCACCTTTGCAAGTCTGTAACTTTGGCTTCGGATTTCGGAGCAATTTTATTTATTTATTTTGACATTATTTTTTTATACCTACGTGATGCTAACATTTCTATATTTTTTAACTAATGTCGTAAAATAGGAATTTTGGAGATGAACCGGTACTCACAACTTGTTTTTGTTACCATCACCTTTGCAAGTCCGTACCTTTGGCTTCGGATGTCGGAATCATATGATTTTTTTATTAATTCTACATTATTTTTTTATCTACGTGATGGTAAAGTTACGGTATTTTTTACCAAATGGAGAAAATTGGACTTTAGGATATGACCCTTTACTCGCGATTTTTGTGATCACCATCACCTTTGCAAGTCCATAACTTTGGCTTCAGATGCCAATATATTCATATTTTTCAATTCCACAATAATGTTTGATATATACGTGATTAGTAAAGTTATAGTATTTTTAAACCACTCTCGAAAAATTAGAGTTTACAGATGAAGCTACTAACGATTTTTTATCGTTACCTTCACCTTTGCAAGTCCGTAACTTTTGCTTCAAATATCGGAATAATCTAATTTTTTTAATTGCACAATAATTTTGGATATTTACGTGATGGTAAAGTTTCAATATTTTTTAACTAATGTTAATGTTAAAAAATGGGAATTCTAGAGATGAACAGGTAGTCACGATTTGTTTTTGTTTCCATCACTATTGTAAGTACGTAGCTTTTGCTTCGGATATCGAAATAATCTATTTTTTTTTAATTCCATATTAATTTTGGATATCTACGTTATAGTAAAGTTTTGGTATTTTTTAACTAATGTCGAAAAATAGGAATTCTAGAGTTGAACCCGTACTCACGATTTTTTTTATTACCATCACATTTCCAAGTCCGTCACTTTGGGTTCGCATGTTTGGAATTATATGGTTTTTTTAATTCCCCATTAATTTTGGATATCTACGTGATGGTAAATTTTCGGTATTTTTTAACTAATGTCGAAAAGTTGGAATTCTAGAGATGACCAAATACTCACGATTTTTTGTTGTTACGATCACATTTGCAAGTATGTAACTTTGGATTCGGATGTCGGAATCATATGACTTTTTGTAATTCTACATTATTTTTTATATCTACGTGATTGTAAGGTTTCAGAATTTTTTAACTCATGTAAAAAAATCAAAATTTGGATATGACCCGGTACTCACAATTCTTGTTGTTACCATCACCTTTGCAAGTACATACCTTTAGCTTCGGATGCCAATATAATCATTTTTTTAATTCCACATTAATTTTTTATATCTACGTGATTAGTAAAGTACTAGTATTTTTTTAACTACTGTCGAAAAATAGGACTTTTATACATGAACACCTACTAACAATTTTTTATTGCAAGTCCGTTACTTTTGCTTTGGATGTTGGACTAATCTAATTTTTTTAATTCCACATTAATTTTGGATAACTATATGACGGTAAAGTTTTACTATTTTTTAACTAATGTAAAAAATGGGAATTAGGGAAATGAAATGATACTCACGATTTGTTTTTGTTACCATCACCTTCGCGAGTCCGTAACTTTGGCTTCGGATGTCGGAATAACCAAATTGTTTTTTAGTTCCAAATGAATTTTGGATATCTATGTGATGGTAAAGTTTCAGTATTCTTTAACTAATGTCGAAAAATTGGAATTGTTGAGATGACCCTGTACTCACGATTTGTTTTTGTTACCATCATGTTTGCACGTCCGTAACTTTTGCTTCGAATGTTCGAATCATAAGTTTTTTTTAATTCTACATTATTTTTTGATATCTACGCGATGGTAACGTTTTAGTATTCTTTAACTAATGTAGAAAAATTATAATTCTGGATATGACCTGGTTCTCACGATTTTTGTTGTTACCAACACCTTTGCAAGTCCATAACTTTGGCTTCGGATGCCGATATAATCTCTCTCTTTTTAATTCCACATTAATCTTTTATATCTACGTGATTAGTAAAGTACCAGTATTTTTTAACTACTGTCGAAAAACAGGACTTTTGGAGATGAACACCTACTAACGATTTTTAATTGTTACTTTCACCTTTGCAAGTCCGTAAATTTTGCTTTGGATGTCGTAATAATCTGATCTTTTTAATTCCACATTAAATTTCGATATCAACGTAATTGTAAAGTTTCAGTAGTTTTTAACTAATGTCGAAAAATAGAAATTCTGGAAATGAACCGATGCTCATGTTTTGTTTTTGTTACCATCACCTTTGCAAGTCCGTAACTTTTTCTTAGGATGTCAGAATCATATTTTTTTTAGTCTACATTATTTTTCGATATCTACGTGATGGAAAAGTTTTTGTATTTTTTACTAAGGTTGAAAAATTGGAATTCTAAAGATGAACCAGTATTAACAATTTTTGTTGTTACTATCACGTTTGCAAGTCCATAACTTTAACTTCGGATGTCAATATAATCGTTTTTTTAATTCCACATTAATTTTTTATATGCATGTGATGGTAAAGTTTCGTTATTTTTTAATTAATGTCGAAAAATAAGAATTCTGGAGATGAGCTGGTACTCATGATTTATTTTTGTTGCCACCACCTTTGTAAGTCCGTTACTTTGACTCCAGATGTCAGAATAATTTTTTTTAATTCTACATTATTTTTCAATATCTACATTAAATCTATATTATTTTGATATCTATGTGCTGGTAAAGTTTCGATATTCTTTAACTAATGTCGAAAAATATGAATTATGGAGATGAGCTGGTACTCACGATTTATTTTGTTATCATCACCTTGGCAAGTCCGTAACTTTTGCTTCAGATGTCGGAATCATATGATTTTATTTAATTCTATAATAAATTTTAATATCTACGTGATGTTAAATTTTCTTTGTTACCATCACCTTTGCAAGTTCGTAACTTTGGCTTCGGATGTCGGAATAATATGTTTTTTTAATTCTACATTCAATTTTCATATCTACGCGATGGTAAAGTTACAGTATTATATAACTAATGTCGAATAATTGGAATTCTGGAAATGACCCGACACTCACCATTTTTTATTGTTACCATCACCTTTGCAAGTCCGTAACTTTGGCTTCGGATGTCGAAATAACCAGATTTTTAATTCCAAATTAATTTTGGATACCGATGTGATCTTAAATTTTTGGTATTTCTTAACTAATTTTGAAAAATAGGAATTCTTGAGATGAACCGGTACTCACGAATTGTTTTTGTTACTATCACTATTGCAAATCTGTACCTTTGGCTTCGGATGTCGAAATCATATGATTTTTTTTTCTATTCTACAATTTTTTTCGATATCTACGCGATGGTAAAGTTTTGGTATTTTTAGCTATTGTTGAAAAATTGGAATTCTGGATATGACCCGGTAGTCACGATTTTTTTTTTGTTACCATCAGCTTTGGAAGTCCATAATTTTGGCTTCATATGCCAATATAATCCGTTTTTTAAATCCATATTAATTTTTTATACTAACGTGATTAGTAAAGTTACTGTATTTTTTAACTACTACCGAAAATATGACTTTTGGAGATGAACACCTACCAACGATTTTTTATTGTTAGCATCACCTTTGCAAGTCGGTTACTTTTGCTACATATGTCGAAATAATATGAGATTTTTGATTCCACATTAATTTTGGATATCTACATGATGGTAACGTTTTTGGTATTTTTTAACTATGTCGAAAAACAGAAATTCCACGGATGATCTGATACTCACGATTTGTTTTGGTTACAATAATTTTTGCAAGTCCATAACTTTGGCTTCAGATGTCGTAATCATATGATTTTTTTAGTTCTACATTATTTTTCAATATCTATGTGATGGTAAAGTTTTGGTATTTTTAATTAATGTAAAAAAATGAAATTTTGGAGATGAATAGGTACTCACATTTTCTTTGTTACCATCACGTTTTCAAGTCCGCAACTTTGGCTTCGGTTGGCGGAATAATCTGATTTTTTTTAAAATTCTACATTAATGTTGGATATCTACATGATGGTAAAGTTTGGGTATTTTTTTAACTAGTTTGGAAAAATAGGACTTTTGGAGATGAACACGTACTAACGATTTGTTATTGTTACCATCACCTTTGTAAGTCTGTAACTCTGGTTTCAGATTTCGGACTAATTTTATTTTTTTAATTCGACATTATTTTGTTATATTTACGTGATTTGTAAAGTAATATGATTTTTTAACTATTGTCGAAGAATAGAACTTTTGCAGATGAACACCTACTAATGATTTTTTATTGTTAACTTCACCTTAGCAAGTTCGTCACTTTGGCTTCAAATGTCAGTATAATCTGATTTTTTTAATTCCACATTTTTTTTATATCTACGTGATGGTAAAGTTTCGATATTTTTTAACTAAGGTAGAAAAATTAGAATTCTGGGTATGACCCGGTACTCACGATTTTTGCTGTCACTATCACCTTTGCAAGTCCATAACTTTGGCTTCGGATGCCAATATAATCATTTTTTAATTCCACATTAATTATTTATATCTACGTGATTAGTAAAGCTATAGTATTTTTTAACCATTGTCGAAAAATAAGACTTTTGCAGATGAACACCTACTAACGATTTTTTATTGTTACCTTCACCTTCGCAAGTCCGTAACTTTTTCTTCGGATATTGGAATAATCTGATTTTTTTAAATTCTACATTAATGTTGGATAACTACATGATGGTAAAGTTTGGGTATTTTTTTAACTAGTTTGGAAAAAAAGGACTTTTGGAGATGAACACCTACTAACGAGTTGTTATTATTACCATCACCTTTGCAAGTCTGTAACTTTGGTTTCAGATTTCGGAATAATTTTATTTTTTTTGAATTCGACATAATTTTTTTATATTTACGTGATTTGTAAGGTAATAGTATTTTTTAAATATTGTCGAAGAATGGAACTTTTGCAGATGAACACCTACTAACGATTTTTTATTGTTACCTTCACCTTAGCAAGTCCGTAACTTTGGCTTCAAATGTTTGTATAATCTGATTTTTTTAATTCCACTTTAATTGTTTTATATCTGCGTGATGCTAATGTTTCGGTATTTTTTAACTAATGTAAAAAAATTGGAATTCTGGATATGACCCGGTACTCGCGATTTTTGTTGTCACCATCACCTTTGCAAGTCCATAACTTTGGCTTCGAATGCCAATATAATTACATTTTAATTCCACATTAATTTTTGATATCTACGTGATCAGTAAAGTTATAGTATTTTTTAACCATTGTCGAAAAATAAGACTTTTGCAGATGAACACCTACTAACGATTTTTTATTGTTACCTTCACCTTCGTAAGTCCGTAACTTTTTCTTCTGATATTGGAATAATCTGATTTTTTTTAATTCTACATTAATGTTGGATATCTACATGATGGTAAAGTTCCAGTATTTTTTTAACTAGTTTGGAAAAAAAGGACTTTTTGAGATGAACACTACTAACGATTTGTTATTATTACCATCGCATTTGCAAGTCTGTAACTTTGATTTCAGATTTCGGAATAATTTTATTTTTTTAATTCGACATAATTTTTTTATATTTACGTGATTTGTAAAGTAATAGTATTTTTTAAATATTGTCGAAGAATAGAACTTTTGCATATGAACACCCACTAACGATTTTTTTATTGTTACCTTCACCTTAGCAAGTCCGTAAATTTGGCTTCAAATGTCTGTATAATCTGATTTTTTTAATTCCACATTAATTATTTTATATCTAGTAATGTTTCGGTATTTTTTAACTAATCTAAAAAAATTGGAATTCTGGATATGACCGGGTACTCGCGATTTTTGTTGTCACCATCACCTTTGCAAATCCATAACTTTGGCTTCCAATGCTAATATAATTATATTTTAATTCCACATTAATTTTTGATATCTACGTGATTAGTAAAGTTATAGTATATTTTAACCATTGTCGAAAAATAAGACTTTTGTAGATGAACACCTACTAACGATTTTTTATTGTTACCTTCACCTTCGCAAGTCCGTAACTTTTTCTTTGGATATTGGAATAATCTGATTTTTTTAATTCTACAATAATTTTGGATATTTATGTGATGGTAAAGTTTCGTTATTTTTAACTAATGTTAAAGTAAAAAAAAAATGGGAATTCTAGGGATGAACAGATACTCACGATTTGTTTTTGTTACCATCACCGTTGCAAGTTCGTAACTTTGGCTTCGGATGTCGAAATAATCTAATATTTTTAATTCCTTATTAATTTTGGATATCAACGTCATACTAAAGTTTTGTTATTTTTTAACTAATCTCGACAAAATAAGAATTCCACAGATGAACCCGTACTCATGATTTGTTTTTAGTACCATCAATTTTCCAAGTCCGTCACTTTGGCTTCAGATGTTGGAATAATATGATTTTTTTAATTCCACATCAATTTTGGATATCTACGTGATGGAAAAGTTTCAGTATTTTTTAACTAATGTAAAAAGTTTGGAATTCTGGAGATGACCCGATACTCATGATAATTTGTTGTTACCATCACATTTGCAAGTCCGTTACTTTGTCGGTAAAACTCAATTTTGTTTAATTCAACATTAATTTTGGATATCTACCTGATGCTAAAGTTTCGATATTTTTTAACTAATATCGAAAATTGGGACTTTTGAAGATGAATACCTACTAACCATTTTTTATGGTTACCATCACCTTTGCAAGTCCGTTACTTTTACTTCAGATGTGGGAATAATCTGATTTTTTGAATTCCATATTAATTTTGGATTTTACTTGTAATGTTCGGCATTTTCTTAACTAATGTCGAAACATGGGAATTTTTTAGATGAACTGATACTCACGATTTGTTTTTGTTACCATCACTTAACTCTGTAAGTTTGGCTTCAGATGTCGGAATCATATGTTTTTTTTAATTCTAAATTATCTTTCTATATATACGTGATGGAAACATTTTGGTATTTTTAACTAATGTCGAAATATTGAAATTCTAGAGATGACCCAGTACTCACCATTTTTGTTATTACTATCACGTTTGCAAGTCCATAACTTTGGCTTCAGATGTCAGTATAATCTGGTTTTTTTAATTGCACATTAATTTTTGGTAATGTTTCGGTATTTTTAACTAATGTCGAAAAATAAGAATTTTGGAGACGAGTTGGTACTCACGATTTATTTTTGTTACCATCACCTTTGCAACTCTATAACCTTGCCTTCGGATTTTGGAATAACTAGATTTTGTTTTAACTCCAAATTAATTTTGTATATATATATATATATAATGGTAAATTTTCGCTATTTTTTAACTAATGTCAAATAATCGGAATGCTTGAGACGAACCGGTACTCAAGATGTCTTTTTGTTACTGTCACCTTTGAAAGTCCGTAACTTTGGCTTCAGATGTCAGAATCATATGATTATTTTTAATTTTACTTTATTTTTTGATATCTACGTGATGGTAAAGTTTTGGTATTTTTTAATTAATGTTAAAAATTGGAATTCTGGATATGCCCCGGTACTCACAATGTTTGTTGTTACTATCACCTTTTGAAGTTCGTAACTTTGGCTTCAGATGTCGGAATTGGTTTGGTTTATTTTGGGCTGGAGGTAATTTTGTAAAGTATTTTGAGTATTAAGTGTTTGGTGTATAAAGTAGTGAGAGATTTGAGCAGTCTGGTTGTATTCAATTTTTATTACTCACATTAATGAGAGTGGTTGAGGTATTTAAACCTTTAATTAAAGACCCATGGGCTTACGGGTCGAGTTTAAGGACCCATTAACCTTTTAAGTAGATTAGCACATAGCTTAGTCAAAAGGTGTTTAAGTGTTTTTACTTTTGTCCTGTTCGGATAATTTAGTGGCATGTTATTGTCCGAATTGCCCTTGTCCGGCTTATGTAGTAGGTTGTGACTGAATATTCCGAAGTCATCAGTAGCCCCTTTTTTAGGCCTTGCTAAATATCTTTGGGAGGACTAAAAAATCCATCAAGCCAGTAATGACTTTGTCTGATCTGCTTGAGCGGTCCGTACTAGGGAGTTTATTTTCATCATTAACCCAGTTCGAAGTGTGTCCGAACTGATTTCTCTTTCCAGAATTCTAAGAGTTTTCTTCTTGGATTGTGGGACATGTGTCAATATCTGGTTCGACCTACCAGCCGTTATTCTTCCTAGATCATCGCACCCAGTAAGTCTAGAAAGTAACCTAGGCATTTAATCCTTCACATGTTTGCGCCATATTTAATCATTGCTAAACCATCTTCAACTTCTCCTAAGGAAACAGTTACTTTTTTCTATTGTTATATAAATCTTTTTTCACTATTTCATTGTCTTTATTACTCAAAGCCTTTATAGAGAGATTTTCACTCTTATCTTCAAACTTGTTCTTGAAGAATTTTATGTTCACAGCTAGAAACACACTTGTTAAAGGCGGCTGGTTAAACTTATCAGAGCTAGAAAGGGCGAAAAAAGTTGAAAGGGAGAATCGCATTGCTGTCGGCCTCTCAGTTTTCCCAAGTGAGAAATCTAGTGAACCGACTCAAGAAGTTGACCAAGGATCATCCTCTTCCAGAAACCCCAAGCCTAGACAGTTATTCAAACCAACCCTTTCTCCCCTTCCCTCAGGCTCTTCTGTTCAAGAGTCTCAACCTTCTGCCAGTAAAGAAAAAACGGTTTTGATTGTCACAAAACCTTCCCCCTTCATAGCCATGGGTTCTAACGCTGAGAAGTCTCCGGAGAAGTCAATTCCTCGTTGGATGACTCGTCTAACTAAAGCCCAAACTACTGCTTCACTGCTAAAGCCCTCCGGATCGGAGGCATCTAAAGAAACCTCAAGAGATAAGCCCACCGGATCGGAGGAATCTAAAGTATCCCCAAGGGCCAAGCCCTCCGGATCCCAACCTTAACCGGACATCAAGCCTTCAGAAACAACAGGCGCTCATCCGTCCGAACAGCCTTCGGTGCCAGAAGCTGATCCCCATCCATCCAGAGCAATTAATAAACCTTCCACAGTAACATTTTCACCTCCAAGTATAAATTTTAAGCAAATAATTTCATATATCATAAAAAAGTAATACAAGGAAAATAAAATAAAATTTTAATCTATGAAGTAGTAATTCTAAACAAATAATTTCACATACCATAAGAAAGTAATACAAGAAAAGTAAAATAAAAAATTCATATGCTAAGTTGAAGTCCCAAACAAATATTTTGACATATGATAAGGAAGTAATATATGGAATGTGAAATAAAAAACACTAACAAAACAAAGTGGAATGTGACACAAAATAGTTCAAGTGCAATAAATTCAAAACAAATAATTTCACTTACCATAAGAAAGTAATGCAATAAAGGTAAAATAAACTTTTCACCTACAAATTATAAATTCTAAACAAATAATTCCAGCTACCACAAGAAAGTAATACAAGGAAGGTAAAATAAACATTTCATACGTGAAGTTAAAATCTGAAACAAATAATTTTACCATTAATAAGAAAGTAACACAATAACGGTGACAAAAAAATTTCACCTACCGAGTATAAATTCTACACAAATAATTTCACATACTATAGGAAAGTAATACGAGGAAGGTTAAATATAAATTTGGCCTACCAAGTTGAAATCAAAAGTAAATGTTTCACATACAATAAGAAATAGTACATGGAAGGTAAAATAAAAATTTCACATAAAGCCTAAATTCTAAGCAAATAATGTCACATATTATAAGAAGTTATGGAAGGAAGGTGAAATAAAATTTATACATGCCACATATAGATTCCAAAAAAAATTCACATAGAATAAAAAAAATAAGAAAATAAAAAGAAAATAAAAATATCACTTGCCAAATTGAAATCCAAAATAAAACATTTTACTTAGTAATACAAAAAAAAGTGAAATAAAATATTCATGTGCCAAATATGAATTAAAAACATATAATTTACATAAAATAAGAAAGTGAAACAAAGAAAGTGAAATAACAAACACTCATAACAGAACATAACTTGATTCAAGTTACATTACGCTAAATAATTTCACTTATTTTGAAGAAACTAATACAAGGAAGTTAAAATAATAATTTCACCTACCAAACTTAAATTAAAATCATATAATTTCACATGTCATTAAAAAGTAATACAAGAAATGTATAAAATTTTCACTTGTCAGGTATAAATTACAAATAAATAAGTTCACCTACTATAAAAAAACAGTAATACAATGAAAATAAAACACAAGTTTCACCCACCAGGTATAAATTCTAAACAAATAATTTTAGGTATCATAAAAAAGTAATACAAGTAAGATACAATAAAAATTTCACATGCCTAAGTTGAAATAAAAAACATATAATTTTACCTACAATAAGAAAGTAATCTACAAAATTGAAATACAAATTTAACATATCAAGTATAAATTCTAAAAAAAACATTTCACGTACCATATGAAAGTATTACAAGGAAGGTAAAATATTTATTTGACCAACCAAGTTAAAATCAAAATCAAATAATTATACCTACTCTAAGAAGTAATACAATAAAGGTGACATAAAATTTTCACCTGAGAAGCATAAATTCTAAACATATAATTTCACATACCATAGAAACGTAATACAAAGAAAGTAAAATAAAAGTTTGACCTACCAAATTTTAATAAATGTTTTTATACCTATTATAAGAAAGTAATACATAAAATGTAAAATAAAATTTTCACGAGCCAAGTATAAATTTAAAACAAATAATTTCACATACCATAAGAAATAATACAAGAAAGTGAAATATAATTTTCACATGTCTATATAAATTTTAAACAAATAATTTTACCTACCATACGAAATTAATGCAAGGGAGATAAACCATACATATTATTAAAATAAAAAACAAATAAATTCACCTTGAATAATAAGTAATTCAAGAAAAGTGAAATAAAAATTTCACCTGCAAACTCTAAATTCTAAACAAATAATTTCACATACCATTAGAAATTAATAGAAGGAAGGTAAAATATAAATTTTCCCTACAGAGTTGAAATCCAAATCAAATAATTTCACACACCATAAATTGTTTTACAAGGAAGGTAAAATACAATTTCAATTGCCAAATATAAATTCTAAAAAAAAATCAGCTACCATAAGAAAGTAATACAAGGTTTATAAATTAAAACATTCACATGCCAAATTGAAATCTAAAATAATTTTTTTTACCTACAACAAGAAAGTAATCCAAGAAAGGTGAAATAAAAATTTCACCTACTAACTATAAGTTCTAAACAAATAATTTCGCCTATCATAACAAATTAATACAAACAAGGTAAAATATATATTTGACCTACAAAGTTGAAATCTAAAACAAATAAGTTCACCTACCATAAGAAGGAATACAAGGATGGTGAAATAAAACTTTCACGTGCAAACTAAAAATTATAAACATATAAGTTCACCTACCCATAAGAAAGTAATACAAGGAAAGTAAAATGAAATTTTCACCTACGAAGTATAAATTCTAAACAAATAATTTCACATATGCTAAAAAAGTAATACAAGACAAGTAAAATTAAAAATTCATATACCAAGTTGAAAAAACAAATTAATTGGACTTACAATAAGTAAGTAATGCAAGGAAGGTGACATTAAAAAACATTCACAACAAATCACGATGTGATTCATGTTACATTACGTTAAATAATTTCACTTATCATAAGAATGTAATATAAGAAAGATAACATAAAAATTGCATCTACCAAATTAAAATCCAAAACAAATACTTTCACATATCATAAGAAAGTAATACAAGTAAGTGAAATATAAATTTTACCTACCAAATAGAAATCCAAATCAAATAATTTCACCTATCATAAGTAAGTAATACAAGAAAGGTGAAATAAAATTTTAACGTGCCAAATATAAATTCAAAACAAATAATTTCATCTACCATAAGAAAGTAATACAAGGAAAGTAAAATAATAGTTTCATTTGCCAAGTATAAATTCTATGCAAATAACTTTAGGTATCATAAGAAAGTAATACAAGGAAAATAAAATTAAAAATTCATATGCCAAGTTGAAATCCAAAACAAATAAATTCTTTTACTCCTAAAATAAGAAAGTAATCCAACAAAACTGAAATAAAAATGTAACATAACAAGTATAAATTCTAACAAAATTATTTCACCTCCCATATGAAAGTATTACAAGAGAAGTAAAATATAAAAATTTGAACAGAACACGACATGATTCATGTTACATTACGAAAAGTCATTTCACATATCATAAGAAAGTAATACTAGGAAGGTATAATAATAATTTCTCCTACCAAATTGATATCTAAAATAAATAATTTCACATATCATAAGACTCTAATAGAAGAAAAATGAAATAAAACTTTCACGTGCCAAGTATAAATTCAAAACAACAATTTCACCCACTATAAGAAAGTAAAACAAGAAAGATAAAATAAAAATTTCATCTACCAACTTATAAAATAAAATAAAAAGTAATACAAGTAATGTAAAATAAAAAATCCAAAATAAATAGTTTCACCTACATTAAGAAAGTATTCCAAATAGCGTGAAATTAAACTTTTACATACCAAATTCCAAACAAATAATTTCACATTCAGCCAAACATTATATGGAAGGTAAAATAAAAAATTCATATCCAAAGTTAAAATGCATCCACAAATAACTGAACCTACAATACGAAATTAATACAAGGAAGTTCAAATAAAAAACACTCCCAATTGAATAAGGCATAATTCATGTGACATTACATCAAATAAGGTCACATATTATAATAAAGTAATACAATAAAGATAAAATAAGAATTTCAACTACCAAATTTAAATCGAAAATAAATAATTTTGACATAGCCTCTAACAAAGATGTTGAATCAAAATCGAGGACATAAATTGATTTTAATATTGAAAAAATAGGAATTACTGCTGCTTCAGAATCCAAAGACAATGTTTCTAGGAAACCGACTATAGAGAAAAAAAAAGCAAAGAAAAATAAAGAGCCAGTCGAATTACTCGAGGACATTGCGACAACCTTAAGTGTGAGCCCAAAAAAAATACTCCCCAAATTCCTTATTGTATTGACAAATGTAAAATATGAATATTACAGTCAATCACAAGCAGAATATTTGAAAAAAATAATGGAGACTTCCAGATAACGTTGTACTTCGTTTACCAGAAGTAGGAGAGATTTTTCACTCTCTTGTGGAGCAAAATAACTTGTGATATACCCTGAAATCATAAACTGGGGACTTCGATTCCCGTTGGACGATAACGTCGAAGTTCATCCCCCAAATCTGACTGCAGATATCAAAGAGATAAATAAAATACAAGAATTTGTTGTAGCAGACCATCAAATAGATGATAACTTTATGGACGATGAAGCAATTGGTGAAGACACAATTCAAGATCTTTACAAGGACATGGATCCTGAAGTTTAACACATCCAGGAGCTAATTCCATAACTCATAAATCAAATTATCGCGACCAATTTTCCGTAAGTTGTAAGTTCGAATCCTTCACAAGCTTCCTCATCAGCTGCTCTTGCTATTTATGAAAATTCTCCTTCTCTCCATGTTGGGGATCCCTCTGAAGAAGTATTACATGTACTCTAACCATTTTCTAACCTAGAAGATGCACCAAAGCATTTATGCACATAAGTTAAATCCGCTCGAATTGAAATGGAGGATATGCTCCGATGGAGAAAAAAGTCTGATGGTGATAAAAAGATGAGAGACATTTTCGTTAAACATATCCTCGAAAAATTCCAGGTCTTCCAAGTTGATAGATTAGAGTTCCTAAAAAGAGCCATCCAAATAAAATGTCGTGTGAGAGAAATTAATGAACAAGAAAAAATAGAGTTGAACACCTCCCATCAACGTGAGTTGGATGAACTAAAAAAACATGAAAGGGAGATGGGCGAAGAACAAAAACAAAGTACTCTCTTGAAAAGAGTCACTTAACAAAAGTGAGGAGGAGAAGAAGAAGACGGTTGACGAGATGGAATCACTCATGGAAAAATTCAAAGAAGAGAAACTCCTTGTTGTAAAAGCTGTTAAAACCCAATGCGGGCTCGATAGCCTTGAGGTTATAAAAAATATCGAAGAGCAAAGAACAAGTAATTTACTCCGCAAATTATATGTGATGTTTCCAAAAGCAAATTTATCAGGCTTTTGGAAATCAATTCCCATAGAAAAAGGCCCTAACGAAGCTTTCGAGCCCATACTCACTGAATCCTCTAAGGGAAGTGAATCAAAGGAAGATGAAAAGGCCTCTGATCAATAAAAAAGCTCATCAAAAGGAAGCTTTTGTATTGTTTATTGTTATGTCTGTACTATCCATTGTAAGTACTTAAACTTTTGGCACTTGAACTTCACTTTTTGTATGGCTTAAAGCTGCATTTTATTTGTCTAAGGAACAACACGTCTTTTTTTATTGCATATCTTATCTCACATTACATAATTTATCTTTTATGAACAAGACATTAGTACTTCGAACAATAACTCCACTCTAACTAATGATTTTTACTTGAAATAATGTTTTTCAATGAGCGTTAGAACGTCGAATACTACTACCTCTTCAAATAGTGCGTTTAACGAACATTAGGACCTCGAATATTACAATCACATGCAATGATGCTTTCAATGAACGTTTAGCACTTCAAATATTATCATTACGTGAAATATTGCGTTTAATGATCGTTAGCACCTCGAATATTAACACCACTTGCAATATTCTGATTACGTGAAATAGTGCGTTTAACGAACATTATATTTTCGGACGATGCTTTAAATGGACATGTAGAACTTTGAATATTACTATATCTTCGAATAGTGCTTTAAATGGCTGTACCACTTCGAATATTACTACTTCAAAGATGATCAATCTTTGCTTAATTCCAAAAATAACTTAAGTCTTTTAGTCTAAAATAATCATTGGCCAAGAAAAAATAATTTTATTGATACTTATGAATGTAAATGTGGCACCTCGTTAAAATATTTCCGGGCCAATAGGAGAGGAAATAGTATTCCACTTATACAAACTAACAATAAAATCATATTATCATAAAAGTTTGAAAAAAGAAAAAATCACGCCCAATATAATTTCAAGCGCTCAATGTTCCAGGGTATTTATAGAAGTCTGTCTCCCCTCTCTAATAGCGTGAGCAAAAACGAAAAAACCCAAACCGACCGACCGAACCAAACCAAAATGGATCGGTTTGATCGGTTTTTTAAAACTAGATTTCGGTTTTGGTTTTAATTTCCATCTCTGACCTAGTGGTTGTACAGGCTTTGAACAGTACATCGTCCCTCGACTATCACGTTTGGTGGCAAATAGTCCCTTGACTTTCAAATGTCCGTTGACAGTCCCTGGACTATCTCGTTTGGATAAAGTTAGTCCACCAGATCCTCTGATCCATGAGAGGCTGCCACATGTCACCATAGTCCCCAGATTTTTGTATCACAACTAGTCCCTTGAATTTAGTTTTCTGTAATATTCTACATTTTGGGTTTGACCTAAACTCAAGGGACTAGTGGTGATACAAAAATCTGGGGACTATGGTGACACGTGGCAGCCTCTCATGGATTAGAGGATCTGGTGGACTAACTTTATCCAAACGCGATAGTCCAGGGACTGTCAACGGACATTTGAAAGTCCAGGGACTATCTGCCACCAAACGCGATAGTCGAGGGACGATTTACTGTTCAATGCCTGGTTGTACACATACAACTTAAACCTCTCTTATTACCCACGTTTGTGAGTACGAATCCTGGCTGTAACTACTTTTTTAGTTTCTAATTTGATAATACGTCAATGAAAAGAATAAGCAATACTGCTTTCTATTATGTGGGTAGATATAACTGGCTTTATTTACACTTGTAGTTCAAACAAAGGCTTAGCCAATTATTATATAGACTACGAATGAATTACAACGAACATGTTTAAGATATATAAGGCTTAGCCAATTATTATATAGACTACGAATGAATTACAACGAACATGTTTAAGATATATGATGATATCACTTAGGATTGAAATTAATGAATTTGATAAGAAAAACTATTAAGCAAGCACTGTTGAATTTCCCATCAAAATTGTTAAGTATCATCAATTTGAAATTTTATTACCCAAAATATATTTTACGTATATTTACTAATTAATAGATTTATTATATTAGACTAATATACTTAACTAATTTCTCGGTTTAATGAATTTTATTTTTCTTAATCAATGGTCAGACTTGGAAGTTTGAATAAATAGTTTGATTATATTGATGTAAGGATATGTTTGGTACAGTAATCGAATAAAGACAAAAATGAAAGAGTCAAGATTGACATCACCAAAGTATGATTAGTTTTTAATTACTTATTACATAAATGAGGCATGGCAAGATACACCGACCGAACCGCACCGACCGAACTGCATTATTATTAAAACTGAAAAACCGACCGAAATCGAAAAAAATCGAAACCGAAAAAATCGATTTTTTTATTACTAAATCGGTTTAATAATATACAAACCGAATTATTTCGGTTTGGTTTAAAAATTTAAAAAAAAACCGACCGAACCGACCGAATCTCACCCCTACTCTCTATCATGGAGGCGATATGTATCTTGCTTGACTCGTTATATCACCACATAAGGACCTTCCCAATTTGGAGTTGATGTGATCCTAGATGACACAAGGAGCTTAGAACGTGGAAATGTGCAAGAACCAGATGAACAACTTAAAAAAGAAGATGAGCTTGAAGTTGAAGATATTCTTATTCTACCGGCTGGTGCAACAACTCGATAAAGAGCAAAACAATTTAACAAATCTGTTGGAGGATTGCTTAATCAACTAGAGAATCCACGTGATCAAAACAGCAAGTATGGTGGAAAAGCTTTTGAAACCACTTTGGTCTTGATTCAAGCTAATTGATTTCAACAAATGAGAAAGTGTCTCGATTGTACTCTTTTTCCCTTGTTCAAGTTTTGTCTCAATGGGTTTTCTTGACAAGGTTTTTAATGAGGCAATTGTTTTACTTCACCATTGCCCATTTGTTGAAATAAAAGTCCAAGGCCCATCTACACCAAAAGCCACGTCCTTGGAGGAGGGAAGGGTCTGATTTCCAGCTTATATCATTAATATTTTGTATTTTCAGTATTAAAGCATTTTGTTTCCAAGAAAAGCCTTAATTGTTTTAGAGGCATGCATTATGTTTCCAAGAACAGCCTTAATTGTGTTCAAGGGTAGTTCTTTCTCCTATAAAAACTATGTACTCAGAATTCTAATGGTTAGACTATCTTTGATTCTGAAAAAACTCTTAAGTTATACTCTTCTCTTGTTGGTGTGTAATATCCACAAGAAAACTTGCTCTTCATTTGGTGCGTCATATCTAAAGGAAGATCAGTTGGAATATCAAAGGCCTTTCCACAACCTTTGTGTGACCTATCGATCCACATCCTTTGATCCTTGAATCCTTTTGGGTTCCTGGTTGCAAAGTTATCCCTATCCCATTTCAGAGTGCCGATTCTAGGAGGAGTTTATTAGGAGTCATCTTCCCAAGCCGCTTATCCTTTATATGCATAAATATTTTCCTCAAAGTTTATCACTCACCTTAAAATCTCTTTTTTTACCTTTGAATTATAACGACTCATCATCAAATTTTGGTAATGAGTCGACTTTAGATGTGCTCTAGCCCTCTTCTCTTTGATCAAGTCAAGGTCTGTCCTCTTTGCTTCCATTTGACTCCTAAGAATAATGAAGTAATCTATAAGAAGGTAAAGTTGATTCTGAAAGGCTTATAACATCCATTCCATACACTAAGACAAAATGAGTCTATTGAGTAGCTTCCCTAGGAGTTGTTCAATAAGCCCATAACACCTTTTGAAAATAATTTGGCCATTTTCCAGCAACACATGTCAAATGTTTCTCCAACCCTTCTAAAATAGACCTATTAGTTACTTCCAATTGACCGTTTTCTAGAGGATGAAAATGTGTAGAAAAAAATATACAATACCCCTCGAATTACACAAAGAAGCCATTTTTCTATTGTTAAGTTTAGAACCATTATTTGTACTAATCTTTCAAGGAACTCTAAAATCACAACAAATATTATTCACAATAAACTTGATAGCATCAGCCCACCTCAAAAAATAGTCTACTACTACAATAATAATTTGCTGTCCTCCCAAAACCATATGTTATGGCCCTACAAGATCTATTCCTCATCTATCAAAAGGAACCGCTTTAGATAGGGAAGTAAGTGGTACTGTTGGTTTATGAATAGAATTATCAAAACATTGACAAGTATCAGAGCCTCGTACTAATTTTCTTAGCATAATTCATGATCGAATGCCAATAATAACCTACCAATAAAACCATTTGCGTCAAATACTTGAATTCACAATGAGTTGACCCTTCCCTTTCGTGTAATTTGGATAAAATTTCTTGAGATTCTTGCTTTCCCAAACACCGTAATAGTGGTCTACTTGCAGACTTCTTATACAACACCCCACCTAACACTCTATAACACCCCACCTAACACTCTATAACAATGAGCCTTGTACATCAATCTCTAAGCTGAATTAACATCTTGAGGAAACGTTTCTCTAAGAAAAAATGGTACTATGTTAGATAGCCAGTCGCCTTGATCTACTTCTGGAGTGACAAATACTTCATCAGCATACTTATACTGTTGTGATCTTGTTAAAATCGAAGGACTTTCTTGTAGCACTATCTATTGATATTCTTCTGTGTATGCAATAGTTGCTAAAGAATCAACAACTATGTTATCTACACAATTGTTATGCGCAACAATCACTTCATTGAACAAAAGAGTCAACCCTTAAAGTTCATGAAGATACAAAATTAACTGATCTTTCTTAGCCTCGGATATTCTAGTCATGTGATTTGCCATCAACTACAAATTTGTCTCTAATGAAACTGAAATTTCCCCACAAATACTTGCAAGCCTTAAACCAACCAATGCAGCCTTGTATTCAGCCTTGTTATTCGACCCATGAAACCCAAATCGAATAACATGGTACATAGCTTCTCCAGATGGAGCAATCAATGGAACCAGCGCTCGATCCTAATATGTTAGAACCACCATCAGTTCGAACCACCCATGTTGCAACTTCTGGTCGTAATTCTTTAACTGTCCTCTCATCCAATCAACTTGAATGAAACTGGACCAAAAAATCTGTTAAAGCTTGAACCTTAATTGATGTTCGAGGATTTAAATTTATATCAAAATCCCTCAACTCCACTTACCATTTAGTCATTCTACCAAGGGGTATTTGTGGAATGTATTAGATTTTTTATAGAGTGTATAGAGAGAAAAGAAATGTTATATTTAAACTATTTAAGAGAGATAATTTTGTTATCCCATTAAATGTTGTTCTTGACCTTATTTATAAAACTCATGGGCTAACCGAGTCGGTTCATATATTCGGGTTAGGTAGGTGGGCTTGGAGGCCCAAGATGAGATGAAGCAAGCACTTAACTTACTTTGCTAGGCACACAAGTTATTCATCAATATTTTAATTAATAGTTCGAACTGTCATTCCAAAGAAATTTGAAATGCTCTCCAAACCTACTTCTAATATATTCTGATCCTATCATCTAGCCTCCTTAGCTCTCTCAGAAGTACTTTGGGAGAGTTAACATGATAAACGAATTTGATTGGCTTCCGAAGTGAATCTCGAGGGCTAATGTGTAACCCAAAGGTCACAACTTTATAATTAACTTTCCAATACACGTGTCAAGTGGTAACTGGACCTACTGACCGGTTTTACCTTTGGTAATTGTATATAATACTTAGAATATAAAGTAGCTACATTTAATAACCCCTTTTAATCATTGTTGTTGGTTAATCTTCCTAAGGTAAAACACTAAAGTGTATATTTAACAATATATGAGTAATTTTTCATTGTTTCTATTTCTTAGAGTGATAAAATATTTCAATCTTCTAGATAGAGAAAGGAAATCTAATCTTTCAAAAATAGTCTTCTCTTCAATCATTCTTCTAGTATTATCTAAAGTTTGTATGTGTACAACGAGGACTGCATTAATCAAAGGAGGTTGACTCAATCTATCGAAATTGAAGGAAGAGAAAAGGAGGGCCCGTATCGCTGTCGGATTACTTGCTTCACCCGGTGGATTAGTTGTAAATCAGATTCCAAAACCAGACATAAGTTTTTTATCTAATAGACAACCATTCGTTTCCAATCTTAGCCCTCTTGCTCAATCTCTTACAACCCCTGACCCATCGATTGAGTTAGTTAAGAAACCCTCTAGTAGTTACAAACCACCCTAAACTTTTATTGTCATGGGGTCGGACATTGAGGAAAGTACTCCTCAAAGAATCACTAGGCTTTCTAAGCATAAAGACAAAACACCAGCAACACACAGAGAAGTACAAACATCATGCTGTGCCTACTGATGCTAGAAATTCCTCTAGGCCTGTTATAACCTTGAGAGATGGTTTAACAATAGAGCTTCCTTCGTGACTTGCTTCAAATATAAATTGCACCACTTCATCTGTTGAGCCTCTTCAAACGGAGGAAGAAAATCTAGTTGTAAAACCTAATGAACGTTCAGAACAAATACCATAGGTTATGGAAGAGAAGATGTACGATAGTGGGGAAGATACACTTGTGGAGACGTCCGGACACACTAGAGAGACTCAGAACGTGGTTTAGGAGAAAAGGGAAAAATATGTCTTGGTAGAGTCCAAACCATTTCCAGAGTGTCTTATAGGGTGAGTTGGGCCCAATTATTCTAAGGCCAGTGTCAAATATTTGCTATCCCTTCAAAAGATATCCTATATGTATCCTCATACTGCCGATCTGGATAGGATCCTGAAAAATAGGGCTTTCCGTAATAAATCAAAGTGAGGATTCCTATTCCTGATGATAATCCGATGGATTCCAAGGCAGGAGAACTGGTCTTAATTGGGGTCCTAGGTTTCATTTGGACCCAAAAATAGTGAGGTATTTTCTGTTAGTGAAGTTATTCCCAAGCGAATTAATCCCCAACGCGTGGTACACACTGTTAACCATCATCATTGCCTCAACGCTGTCGAAACTTCTGATTCCCATGGAAGAGTTTACTACTGTAGCAGGTTTATGCCACAATGGTCATTTCCCCTTTTACTACTTCAACATGGGGAATGACTATAAAGTTGTTCATGATTTTCTAGAGGCTAAAAAGCCCTAAAGGACTCAGTTCCTATTTATTAGCGGCAATTGGGAAAATGGCAAGAAGATTACGTCCAAAGGAAATTCGAGTATGCTCACTATATACTCGAAAAGATCATGTAAGTATTTTAAAAGATTTCTTTTGTTATGTTTTGATATTGGTTTTCACATCAGATTTTTTTACAGTGTTTTCAAAGTTGTTCTCACAGCATCTGTAAGAGTGAAAAACAACTTTTACGAAATTGAACCAGGGGGCCACCGAAAAATGGTCGAATGCTTTTCACAATTGCTTTACCTCATGGAACATGGTGAAGGCTCATCCATGGAGAACGAATCCAGTTCGGGAGCTTTCATGGGAAACATTTGCCTCACCTTCTCGATTCTCTGCTATCTACAAAAAGACTGAGGAAGCTAATGGTAAAAAACGATTTCCAGCCAAGAATAGAGCCCATAGCCATCTTGATAGGATCAAGAAGAAGAAAAAGAAGAAGGGAGATAATTCATCTCAATTTTTCCCGAACTAGGGAGTTCAGGGCCTCCAAATGAAATTAATGTCGCTTTGTTGGAGGCAGTTGTAGTTACTGTTGCTGAGGCTAAAGAGCCACCAAAATCTTCAACAGTGAAGAAAATGAAGGGCAAAAAGAGGGTAATGATAAAAGATCAAGAAAGAAGAAGAAAACTTCCATTGGTTCGGAGATCACACTCCGATCGGAAGTCCTTCCCTCCAACATTCCTACAGATGTTCATCCTCAAGAAGAAGCACCTGTTCATCCTTCTTCCCCGGTGTTTCCTACCGCTAACCAAGCTGTTTTCGAAGGTGATGTTGATTTGGATGACATAGGAAACTTATACTCTGACGACTTCGACAATGCTGACTTTGACAAGGCTTTCCTCCAATCTGCCGCTCTTGCAAATGTTGTAACATATGATGGAGAGTCCTTCAAATTTTATAAGGAACACGATTAGCTAGAGTATGCAGTCTTAGGCTATGTAAAGCCAATAGTTGACTTGGATAGGCAGGTCAGATCTCAAGTTAAGGATATTGCCTCACTTACAAGAGAAAATCAAAATCTGAAGGGGTCTATCAAGGTCGAGCAAGACAAGGTTGAGACTTTGGGAAAAAAAAATAAAAACCTTAATGATGAGCTAGTTCAAACCAAGTCCGATCATGAGAAGTTGCACACCCACTATATCGGTTTACAATCAGCCACCTCCAAAGAGATCAACTCCTTAGAAGATCAACAGAGTTAGGATAAATGTACCATTAACGATTTATCCGAGGAGAAGAAAAATTTAGAAGATCTTCTTAAAAAGAAAGAAGAAGGCATGGCTTCTATTCTTAAGAAGAACGAAGAAGAAATTGCTTCTCTTAAGGAGAAAACTGCTCAGGATATAGCCACTATCGTGGATGCATAATCCTATATAGTATTGGATTCCGTGGAATAGAGGGAGGAATCAATCAAATCCGATATGGTAATATTGTTCTATTAAACCTTTCCTAGGCGGTCTCTTGGGCCTTTGTGGAGGTTTGTGCCTTATGAGCAAATCCCTTTTCATACAATATCAGCGGGTGATAAACTAGGTGTTTTTTCAGATGAATCCGACCCTAATGATGAAGCGGAGGAATATTCAGTTGAAGATAATTCAAAGAAAGGAGAAGAAGCAGGAGAGAATAAAACTGAAGGTTAACAATTTTTATGTGTTTATGTGTTTGTGTTTTAAATTAAAGTCCTTGAAGTGTGCAAGACATTTTGTTGTTTTTGGATCGAATTACCTAGCAAGTCTGTTTGTATAAGTCATTTTTGTATACAAGGCATTTTATCATGTGGATCGGATTTTTATTATCACTCAAAGGCATATTATGTCATCTTCACGCTTATGTACTTTATGTCTTCATATATATTTTGCTTCCATTGATATCCGATCCATACTAAGTATTTTATTAAAAATGATCTAAGTTTAAAAACTTTTATTCGAAGCAATAAACTAAATCCGATCAATCTATTCGAAGGTAATCCATTCGAAGGCAACATAACTTTAATTTAACCAAGCCATTCGAAGGTAATCTATTCGAAGACAACATAACTTTAATCCAACCAAGCCATTTGAAGGTAACCCATTCGAAGGCAACATAACTTTAATCCAACCAAGACATTTAAAGATAATGGTTTCAAAGGCAACATAACTTTAATCTAACTAAACCATTCGAAGGTAATCCATTCGAAGGCAACATAACTTTAATCCAACCAAACCATTCGAAGGTAATCCATTCGAAGGCAACATAACTTTAATCCAACAAAGTCATTCGAAGGTAGTTCATTCAAAGGCAACATAACTTTAATCCAACCAAGCCATTCGAAGGCAACATAAATTTAATCCACCAAAGCCATTAGAAGGTAATCAATTCGAATGCAACATATCGTTAATCCAACAGAATATACCAAAAACACTTTTAAAGGCAAGTAATGATATATTGATTGGAATTCGGACACCTCATTAAAACATCCCCGCGGCAACAGGGTAGGAAATAGTATGCCCTAATATTTACATTGAAGTAAAACAAAATAAATATTTGCAATATAATTTTAATTCTAAGTATAACCTTAGGTGTACAACATTCTAAAGGTGCTTCAAAAGGTTGTCTTCTTTGTCTACAAGCTTGTACGTTCCTTGCGTGATCCTTTCATATACGATGTATGGTCCTTCCCAATTTGGAGCCAACTTTCCTAACTTCTTTTCTATAGTGTGTAAAAATACTTTTCTTAACACTTTGTATCCGACTTGAAAATTACTTCTTCTTATTTTAGATGCAAACCTGCTCCTCACCAGGCTTTGGTAATGCACAGTTCTTAGATGAGCTTTCACTCTTCTTGCCACAATTAAATCCAATTGAGCCCTTACTGCTCTCTCATTATTCTGTTTGGAATAATTTTGAACTCTGAAAGAAGGAAGGGTAGCTTTTATAGGTGTAATTCCATCTTTTCCAGAAACTAGAGCGAATGAATACTCTTGAGTGACTATGTAGGGAGTAGTTCGGTATGCCCATAGTATTTCTTGTAAATAACTTGGCCATTTTCCAGCCGCTCCCTCCAAATTCATTTTTAAACTTGTTAAAATTGTTCAGTTTGCTACCTTAACTTGTCCATTGGTTTGAGGATAAAAATGAGAAGAGAAACAATGTTGACTTCTTCTTTAAATACAAAATATTTCCATATCTTTATTATCAAATTGAGGACCACTATCTGTAGTGATGCGCTTAGGAATACCAAATTGGCAACATATGCTAGAAAAAGATAAACTTTATCACTACTTTAGATGTTATCCTGGACAAGGGTGCAACTTTTACCCATAATTATAGTACGACATCCTCATAAAACAATCAGAAGAGGTTCGACTAGATCAAGTCCCCCTCTGTCAAATGTTATTTATTCGAAGACATATTCCATGGGTACTGCTGGCACATGGATCTCATTTCTATAACCTTGACAAGGGTCACATCTTCTCACTAAGTCTTTAGCATCTGCCATAATATAAGGCCAATAATACCTTACCAACAAGACCCTTCTAGCTAAAGATATATACCCACAATGTGCTGACTGTTTGCCATCATGTAGCTCAGATAGAACACTTTGAGATTCACGGATCCGAGGCAGCGTAGCAAAGGCACGCTAAAGGATTTTTTATTATAAAGAACCTCCATTAGAATCAGAAATCCATGAGCTTTGTACTTTAACTTCTTGGAAGAATCCTTGTCTTGAGGTAAAACTCCATTAATGATAAACTCTTGGATCTCCTTTCTCCAATCTTTAGAAACCATGATGGATACATGTCCGCTTTCTCCCATTTTCCCCTTTATTTGTGTGGTTGTGACTATGGAAGGACATTATTGTATAATGATCCAATGATACACTTCAGAATAAGCTATAATGGCTAAAGAGTTAGCCATTGAATTTTCTGATCTTATGACATGCTCATATTCGATGTGTTTAACCCGATTTTGATCTCTTTTAATATTCTAGATATTTTATCAAGTAATATTTCCTGGTTTGATGAATGAGTAGTTGTGAATCACTTATTAATCAGACTCTTTTGGCTCCAAATATGTGAGCTAATCTCAATCTGGGTATAGCTGCTTCATATTATGACTCATTATTAGATGTTTTGAAGCCAAAACGTATAGCCTGGTACATAAAATCACCATAGAGAGAAATTAGGCAAATACCAGCTCCATACCCATTGTATTGGATCCACCATCAGTTTAGATTACCCATTCCTTCTTAAGTTTACTGGTTAGAGCTTCGTCACATGGCCTCTCAAAGTGAAATGCAACTAAAAAATCATTTAGAGCTTGAGCTTTGATTGCAGTTCGAGATGCAAAGTGAATATAATAATCTTCAAGCCAACTAACCACTTGGTCATCCGTCTCGATATATCTGCTTTCTGTAACAAATTAGTCAATAAAAAATAAGTTTGAACTAAAGTGTGCTTGAAAGTAAGGCCTCATTTTTCTAGCTGCTATCACCAATGCTAAGGCTAATTTCTCCAATTTTAAGTATTTTTTCAGCTTTCAACAAAATGCTACTTATATAATAAACAAGGCAAGGATAATTATCAACTTCTCGTACCAATACCGCACTTACAACATGCTTTGATATTGCTATATACATATAAATCGTTTCCCCATCTATAGGTTTGAATAATGTGTTGGATGAAGATATGTGTCTCTTGATTTCAAAGAAAGCTTGATCACATTTAGGGGACCAATTGAAATATGTAGCATTTCTTAAAACTTGTAAAAACTAAGCACACTTGTCTGATGATCTTGAAATAAACCGGTTTAATGCTGCCAATAAAGTATTCAGCTGCCCTTGGTCAGCTTGAATCCCTTTCTCACTTATAATGTAACCCATGAATTTTCCAGATCGTACTCCAAAGGTGCATTTTCAGAGTTTAATTTCAAATCCATGGCTTCCAAATTAGAGAAAGTCTATTAAAGGTCGAATATGTGGTCCTCCTCTTTAGGACTTTTAACCATCATATCATCAATGTACACTTCTATATTTCTTCCGATCTGGTTAGCAAATGCCTTATTTACTAGTCGCTGATAAATGACTCCAGCATTCTCAATCCAAAAGAATTAATTTATAACAATAAAGCCTCATGTCGGTCATAAAAGTAGTTGATTATATCGGGAAAAAGGGTCCATAAAGGATAACAACTTGTTTCCAGATGTGTAATCTACTAGTTGATCTATCCAAGGTACTCGAAACGACTCCTTGCGGCAAGATCTATTAAGATTTGTAAAGTCAGGGCACATACGCCATTTTCTATTTTTTTTACTAAGACCAGGTTAACTGCCCAAAGAGGGTATTGAGATTTTTTAATGTGTCCCACCTTGTTTAGACGATCTACTTCTTGTACTACGGCTTCAAATTTTTCTCTGGAAAGAGCTCTTCTTCTTTGCACCACAGGCCTGTGACTGATCACGCTTGTTGGTACTCCAGTTACATCCCCGTTGCACCAAGAAAACACATATAGATTATTAGATAAAAATGATAATAATTTTTCCTTCAATTTTAATTGAACCTTTAGTGAACAGTAGAAGCTTCTGCATGCATCCTAGATAGCCAAGACCTACCAAATATGGCATTCTAAGACGTTGAACAATCAACTACTACAAACAAAACCCTCACCAACTTCTTGAACGGTCCTTTTCCTAGCAAGACCTCTCATTCAAACTCTCCAATCACATCGGCTGAGTTACCAGTAAATCCTAATATGGTCCTAATCGAATGTTTTATGATTGAGGGATTCTTCATTTAATTGTAAGTTGATAAAAACATGATATTTCTGAACTTCCTATATCAATCAGGATTTGACATACATCATTTCCTTCAGTAGATGCTCCTATTACTACAACATCTCCTACAATATTTCTCAAGTCATCTTCATCAAAGACAATGAATGGAGCATGGATCTAATAGAGATGTTGAGACAGTTTCCCTTCTAATTGAGTTCTTAGATTCTTTACATGTCTTTTTCTTGAGCAGCTTGAGGGTGCAGTCATAGTATCTCCCCCAAAAATAGTCAAAGATTCAAAGAAGCTGCACAGGTTGGATACTGTCGCTATTTCAGCTATCACCCTTACCTGGTTCTAATCCGGATCAGGATCTAAGTATTCCAGGTCTACATCAAATCTTTCCACAATCACCATAACATCATCTTGTCTAGATGCCTCCATACTCAGTCATGGAACATTTAGCGACGTTGTTTGTGTTGTGCTTGCACTGAGCTATACGTGAATGTTGACTTGCCTATTGCCTCCTTGTTTTTTTAACAAAAGCAGACAACTTTTCTTTTTCAATCAAGGTTTGTACTTCTTACTTTAAGGAAATGCAATCTTCGCTATCATGACCCACATTGTTATGGTATTTAAAAAAACAAGTGTCCCGATTTTCTCTTGGGGATTGAATTTGTGCCAGCCTTTGGAAATGCACAACATTCTTAGTTCTATCATAAATGGTGGCCATATTTTCACTTAATTTGGCAAACCATTCATGTTGGACCAACTGACTCCTTCTTGGTTTAGACGGTTGACCTAATTTTACTGACTTTGCCTAGGTTGATGTGAACCTTGTCCGGAGTTTTTAGGCAGATAATTAACCGTGGATTGGGATTGAGTACTAGCTTGTGGGATTGAAGATGTTAGAGCAGACCAATTCTGTGCAGTAGTCTAGACTTTTTGGTTTCCTCCATTGTGATTTGGTTTCCGACCTGATTTAATAATCCCCCCCCAGGTCATAGCTTTCTTCCGAGTTACTGAATCAACTAACTCACCCGACATTAAACCTTTCCTTAAAGAAGCGATGGATTCTTTGTATTCAAAGAATCAATGATTCATTCGGTTCTTTTGCACAATGAATGATAGTATCGACATTCCCTTTAAGCTCTTTAATTCCCATAAACTGCCTCCTGAAAGCCATCGACAACATATCAAAGTTTTTAATAGATCCTTGTGGTAAAGTGTTATACCATTTTAATGCACTCCCCTTAAAAGTCTACGAGAAGTCCCGACATAATAGCTTATCATCATCATCAAAGTTAATCATGATATTTTTGAACTGTTCAAGGTGATTATCAAAATCTTTGCTTACACTGTATTTCTCTATCTTAGAGCTATCAAACCGCCTTGGAAAATATCCAGAGATAATCTTTAAAGATAAAGGTGATTGTCTCAAGTTATGGCTATGGCTAAACATATGGTCTTCATCAGAAGTGGCAAAGATACCCGGTTCGGATTGGATAGCAAACGGATCACTTAACAAATGATCAATTTCGTTGTCTGCCGATCCTTTTAATTTCCATTGATATTTATTTTTTTTCCTTTTACCCTTCATATCCATTTTCTTTGAATGTTTCTTGGTTAACCTTTCTTTATTTTTATGACGGCCATAGTCACTATTAGATGAAGAAGTAGGCTTTGAATAGTAACTCGTCCCTGGACTATCGACTTTGGTGACAGATAGTCCCTAGACTTTCAAAAGTCCGTTCGTAGTCCCTGGACTATCCAGTTTGGTGGCATATAATCCGTGGACTTTCAAAATTTTGTTGGTAGTCCCTGGACTATCCAGTTTGGATAAAGTTAGTCCCATCCGCATGTTTATTAAGGGGACTAACTTTATCAAAAATAGAAAGTCAAAGGACTAAATTTATTGAAAATGAAAAGTTGAAGGACTATCTGTCACAAAAATTGATAGTCAACACATGCAAGAGGATTAACTTTATCCAAACTGGATAGTCCAGGGACTACGAACGGACTTTTGAAAGTCCAGGGACTATCTGTCACCAAGTGCGATAGTCCAGGGATGAGTTACTGTTCAAAGCCTGAAGAAGTAGATATATCCCAATCAGATTGTGTGGGAGATTTTTCAACAGAATCCGATGTGTTCATCAACTGCTTATCCCGATGTTCCTTCTTTGCACCTATGTGAGCCTTTGGATATTGATCACTTTCCTCTTGTTTGTGATTGTTGTGTGACTCATCTATAACAACACATCCCGTAACAAACTTCCCTTTTACTTTTATTTTCGTTTGCCTTTGGGCCCTTAAAGCATCAATTGTAGACCTCAGCTGATCACGATCGTCTTGCATGATCTATCTTTCCTCAGTATTATGATTAACATGTGATATAGTAGTATGCTCATTTTTACCTATTATCCCCTCATTTTCAAGAGGGGAACTTCTTGCATATCGAGATCCATGCCTCAAAAAATTCCAAAGGGGAATCCACTACTGAGGTACGATCCACAACTATGGTTTTGAATAAAGTTATTCAAGTACCTCATGTTCCCACTGTGGTCACCAATCTGATGAAGGTAAAAACTGATTGAGGGGTATTTTTGGAATGTATTAGATTTGTTATGGAATGTAGAGAGAGAAAATATGTGCTATATTTAATGTATTTAAGAAAGAGAATTTTGTCATCCCATTAAATGCTATTCTTGATCATATTTATAAGATTTAAAAAACCTATGAGCTAATGGGGTCGGTTCATATATTCAGGGTATGTAGGTGGGATTGGAGGCCCAAAATAAGATGGATCAAGCACTTAGCTTACTGTTCCAGGGACACAACCTATTCATTAGTATGTTAGTTAATAGTCGGAACTAACATTCCAAAGAAATTCAAAATGCTCTCCAAAACCTACTTCCAATATATTCTGATTCTATCAGTTGTAGCACATACTTTAATGGAAAATAAGTTTGAACAACAATGGTATGCGCCTTAAAATAAAGATACATTTTTCTAGCAACCACCACTAAAGCCAAGACCAATTTCTCAAGGCTGAAACATCGTTTCTCTGATGCAAACAAACTTTTCCAAACATAATAAACTAGTTTAGAAGTTCCCGTTTCCTCTCTTATCAAAACATCGGTAAGAACAAAATCCGACACCACTACATACAAAAATAGTTGTTCTTCTATTCGAGGCTTGAACAAAATTTTAGGTGACAACAAATGTTCTTTAATATTCAAAAATTCAATTTCACACTCTGGTGTCTACGTAAACTCTTTTGGTCTTCAGACGACTTTGAAAAAAAGAACACAATTATGAGATATCGGTAAATAAATCGATTAAGAGCAACTAACCTTCTTGTCAAAATTTGCACCTCTTTGAAGTTTTGAGGTGACGTCATTGATACTAAAGACTTTAATTAATCAAGATTAGCCTCCATACCCTTTTCACTTATTATATATCATAGAAACTTACTAGACCTTACACCAAAAGTACATTTTTCTGAATTTAACTTTAATTGAATGATTCTTAAATTCAAAAAGATCTCCTCCAACTCTTTTAAGTGTAAACTTTCTGTTGAACTTTTAACAAGCATATCATCAATGTAAACTTCCATGTTTCTCCTAGTATGAGAAGAAAATGCTTTATTCACCAATATTTCGTATGTCGCCCCTACATTCTTTAGACCAAATGACATAACACTATAACAATGTAATCCTCGATCAGTTATAAACATGGTACTCTCCTAATCCTTTAGATCCATCTGAATCTGGTTGTAACCTGCAAATGCATCGATAAAAGAAATAATTTTATTCTGAAGTGGAATCAATCAGTTGATCTATTCGAAGAACATGAAATGGGTCTTTGGGACATGCATGATTCAAATCTGTAAAGTCAACACACATTCACAATTTCTCGTTCTTTTTTTAACTAGTATTGGGTTGACATTCCAAACTGGGTATTATGCCTCCCAAATATTTCCAACCTTGGATAAATGATCCACCTCTACGACAATAGCCCCGGTTATTTCCACAAAATAGCTCGCCACTTTTGAATAATAGGCCTAACCTTTGGATTTAAAGCTAAGCTATGGCATATCACCTCGGATGGAACCCCTACTACGTCCTATCCAAACAAAAACATTCGAGTTATCAAACAAAAACTACAACAACTAATAACGCAAAGTATGTGACAGTAATGTCCCTATTCGCAGATATTTCTCATTAATAAATGTGTCTTTCTCGACATTTTCGCCTACTGCTAAAAGACTTGGGGTTTCCCTTGGATCATCCACCTCATCTTCATCCAAGGTTAACCCCCTGATTTCTATTCAGTCATCTGGTCGTTAAAAATAGGTCTTCGAGGATGAAGAGTTGTTGTATAACACGTCTTGGTTACTTATTGATCGTTTCGAACCACCCCGACACGATCCTCAATAACATATTTCAAAGACCGGTGGACAATGAAGACAAAAATATACATTCGCGATAGCCAAGATCTCTCAAAGATATCATTAATCCTAATTGGACATTCGATCACCGTAAACAAGACTTGGACCTTCTTTTTGAAAGGGTCTTTTCCCAAACATACTTCTCATTCGAATTCCCTGATCACTTGAGTTGTCACTCCTGTAAACCCAATAATGGTACGATCAGATCGAAGAATCTTAGGTGAATTAGGCATCTGATCATACGTGGATTTAAATAATATATTTGCTGAACTTCTTGTATCTATCAAAATACGCCGAATTTCAACCCCGGCAATGTTTGCCTCTATAACCATTGTATCTTCATGAGGTCCTACTATTCTCATTTGATTATCCTCTTCGAAAAAGATAAAAGGCGTTTCCATATTTGCATATAAATAAGTAGAAATTCTACTTTCTAATTGAGTAGACAAACTTGCTATATGTATTTTCCTAGAAGTGTTTGTAGTTTCAGCCGTACTATCTCCCACAAAAATCGTTAGAGATTCAAAATTTTCACACAAGCTTTGAACTCGTCCATGAATAATTGGTTCACCCACTGATAAAAAAACCAAATAATATGGGTCCAAATCCAGATATTTCGATGTTGTATCAAACTTTTTAAAATTTGAATTCATGATTATCAACGTATTATCTGGCTTCGAATTTGTATTAACAACATGCGGTGCTGACGTGCTTGGAGGTTTCTGCCCACTGCTTTGTCCTTTAACCAAAGCTGTTAACTTGCCATTCTCTATCAAAATTTGTATCTCTTTCTTTGACGCTAAACGGTCTGTAGTGTAATGCCCAATATTAGAGTGATACTTGCAAAACATATTATTGCGTTCTTTCCTTGGCCTGTTTATGAGAGCTAGAATTCTAAAGTAAACATAACCTTTAGATTTCTCAAAAAATGCAGCAACATTCTCAGTTAATTCCGCAAAATATTCTAGTCTTATCTACTGATTTGGCCTCGGTCTATGAGGTTGATAGGTAGTAACTTTAGTTGGAGCCCCTCATCTCGAGGAGGTAACTAATTGTTCACCCTCACACGAGATAGTGCTTGTGAATTTGATGTATTATCTTGATTTACTTAGGTAGTATATGCATGCCCCAAACTTCTTTGAATAGAACTAGACCCTCCTAGAACTCTAGTTGATTCATATACTTTAATCTATTCTTTAACCTGAGCTATCAAATCTCTTCTTCTAGTAGTCTCATTTACCAAATATCCTAGAAGCAATCCTTATCAGAAAGCTGAAATAACAACTAGTTCTTCATAGTCATTCAATTCTGTCTTCGTTAATACGAACCGTCTAGTATAGTCTTTTACCGTTTCCTCCACTTCCTGTTTGCATTGTATGATTGTATCAACAGTGGCTCAGATTTCATTGCTTCCTCAAAATTATCATCAGAAAGCAGTGTAAAAGATTCTAAAGTTGGTAATGGATCCCATTAGAATCCGATTATACCACTTTAAAGCAGCACCCTTAAAAGTCTGAAAAATGCTATGTAAACCAGCCTATGACCATCCTCGAAATTCATCACATAATTCTTGAACTGTTCAATGTGTACATCATGATCTTGCGTTCCATCAAACTTTTCTATCTTTGAAATATCAGAATGCCTCAGAAGCGATATTGACCTAATGTCATAAGATAAAGGAGAATTCCTCCAATATACTCATTGCATATATAGATCATCTCCCCAAATTCCCATTACTACATACAAGTTTTGATTTGCTGTGTTAACGTACAAGTCAGACGTATTTCCTTCATACCATAAATTATCCCTTACATTTTGAGGGCTATTTTCTTTATTTGTTTTATATTCTTTGTGTGACTTTCGATGTCGACTTTCTTCTCCATTTGACGGATTTCGGTTCCTCCATTGCTTAAACAAATTGCCTTCAAAATTTGAGCTAGATAATTCGATATCATTGGATGAAATATATCGATGTGTATCCTTCTTGTCTTTCCACGAAAAACGGTGTTGTCTATCTGATTGAAAATACGTTTTTTATGAGCACCTCTTATTTAGTGAGCTGTGTAAGACTCATCAGATTGGTTTCCCAATTCATCTTTTTCCTGAACGGGACGTACTTTGGATTTTAATCTACCAGATTGAATTTGTTGCTCTCTTCAAACGTACTCATCATTTAAAACACTTATCTTTTCCAATAATTGATTCATTCGATTTTTTATGTCAGATTATCATGTTGTTTGGGAACCTGACTATTACCTCGACTTTCTTACATGTGTAAATCTGATTTAATAGCCTCTATTGCATCACAATCTAGAGGATCAGTTCTTGTCTTGTCTGGTCCCATTACGATTAATACTATTAGTTGTGAATTTTTTTTATTTTATGGTTTTAAATTGCAATCTAGATCCTTTGCTAGCTCCCACTCTGATCGCCAATGTTAAGTATAATAGATTTCTAATATAAAAGTTGAATTGTATCCATAATTCTAGAGCGAGAATGTGAATGATTGAATTGTCGTGAGAGAAGTAAAAAGTAAGAGTCAGTTCAAGAAGCTAAAGTCGCATCCTTTTATTCATAGTCTCCAAACCAATTTATAAGAACGTTAGGAGATTAACTAAAGCAGTTATACAAAAAGACATATTGCATTTTTGTCCTTTATATCTACAACTAATACTAATCTCATTTGATAACTTTACAAAACCATTTAATACTACTTTTCTCCAATTGTATTAAGTCAATAATAATTTGTATTCTTATCAGTTATGACCAAAAAAGATTCATAAGCAACTCATTCAAGGATAAACCAATAAACCTCAATGACTGCACCAACTAATTCAGAAAATACTACAAGCAACACTGCCCCTCCTCAACTTCGAGATGAAGCTTCCGAGGAATATGCTCAGTCAAATTCGAGGACATCGACTAACTCTAATATTAAAAATTCAAAAAGTAATGCTCCCTCAGAATCTGTGGATAACATTTCAAAGAAACCAGATCCAAAGAAAAAAGGAAGGAAGAAGAAAGAGCCAGCCGAGTTACCCGAGGACATTGTTTCGAGCTTGAGCTCAAACCTAAAGAACGTTGTCCCCGAGTACCTTATTGCACTAAAAAGTATGTAATACGAATACTACAATCAATCTGAGGAATATCATTTAAAAAGACAATGGGGCCTTCCAGATAATGTAACGTTTCGTCTACCGGAAATGGGAGAGACTTTACTCTCTTGTGTTGAAAACGAACTCGTGGTCTACCATAAGATCATAAATTGGGGCCTTCGATTTCTGTTAGACTCAATGATAGTAGAATACTTTGAGATCATTGACTTGTGTCCGATGCAAGGAAGCCCAAACATGTAGATCACTCCCTTGTCCAACATATGGCTTCCAGACTTGGCCAAATTCCCTTATCAATCAAAAAATTCATTGCGCTTACTATCCTTTCCAAAAATCTGGTGCTTCCGTTTTACTATCTGACGCTCGGAGATTCCTTCAAGATAACTGACGATCTCCTTAAAGCTGAAAAATTCTAGAACCATAGATTTTTCTTTATCTCTGGAGCATAGGAAAATGGGAAGGAGATTTCCGATGAGAACCTTTCGGAGCTCAATCTTAAATGGAAAACAACCAGTAAGTAATTTAACATCATTTGCTCTCATACATTATATTTATGTTTCAAGTCTTTTATGTATTACTGTATATAGAAATTCCGAGTCGATATAAGATCCACCAAACCGCTTCGAAATATACTATCGCCAAACTTACAAGTATGAGCAGAAAAAGCGTGTGGTAATGAATTCCACAGTGATTTTTTTTCCTCTGAATTTTATCAACAACCATCTATAGAGGATCTCGAAGACCCTAACGCATGTGTCATACTGTCGGTTCGGAACAGATCACAGAGCCACTTGCCTCCAAATAAAAAAGAAAAAAGAAAAAAGCACAAGCCAGATCTTCCACCATTCCAAAGCCAATGAAAACACAATGGAAGCCCAAAACGAGGCTTTGAATAGTAACTCGTCCCTGGACTATTGACTTTGGTGACAGATAGTCCTTGGACTTTCAAAAGTCCGTTCGTAGTCCCTGGACTATCCAGTTTGGTGGCATATAATCCCTGGACTTTCAAAAGTTCGTTGGTAGTCCCTGGACTATCCAGTTTGGATAAAGTTAGTCCCATCCGCATGTTTATTAAGGGGACTAACTTTATCAAAAATAGAAAGTCAAAGGACTAAATTTATTGAAAATGAAAAGTTGAAGGACTATCTGTCATAAAAATTGATAGTCAACACATGCAAGAGGATTAACTTTATCTAAACTGGATAGTCCAGGGACTACGAATGGACTTTTGAAAGTCCAGGGACTATCTGTCACCAAGTGCGATAGTCGAGGGACGAGTTACCGTTCAAAGCCCCCAAAACGAAAACCAGTGAGATTAACCCCCCAAACGCTGAAGAAGGAGCTCAAGCTGAACCTTCAAGAAAAAGAAAAAAGACTGTCGCTTTGAAGAAGAAGAAGAAGAAGAAGAAGAAGAAAAGTTCTTCAAAAACCCCTCAAACAATAAGGTCAGAAATTAGTAGTGATGTGCCTCCTCCAAATCTGACTTCAGATATCGTGGAGACAGAGGAAAGAAAATAAGTTGTTGAAACAGACAGCCAAAGAAATGAGAATGTGATTGGCAAAAACGTCATTGGTGAAGATGAGATTCAAGATATATATAGGGACAAAGACCCTGAAATTCAAAACCCAAGACGATATAGCACAAATTGGCAATCAAATTACAGCAACCAATTTTCCTTAAAGTCTAAGTTTGAATCCTCCACACACTTTCTTGTCAGCTTCTCTTTATCTTTATGAAAACTATCCTCCTCATCTGTAGGAGAATCCTCCAAAGACACGTTAAATACGCTTCGACCATTCTCTAGGCTTGAAGATGAAGCAAAGCACTTATATGAGAAAGTCGAGTATGCTCGAAGCAAATTGGAGGATCGTGCAAAAGATGTCATCTGGTGAAAGAAAAAAGGTGATTATAGTAATATATTGAGAGATATTTGTTGTCAAAATCTCCTCGAACAATTCCAAGCCTTCCAAGTTGACATATCAGAAGAGTCATCCAGATCAAATATCGTTTGAATACAATCAATGATCAAGAAAAAAAGAAATTGGAATCTACGCATCAAACTGATCTGGATGAACCAATAAACCTCAATGACTGCACCAACTAATTCAGAAAATACTACAAGCAACACTGCCCCTCCTCAACTTCGAGATGAAGCTTCCGAGGAATATGCTCAGTCAAATTCGAGGACATCGACTAACTCTAATATTAAAAATTCAAAAAGTAATGCTCCCTCAGAATCTGTGGATAACATTTCAAAGAAACCAGGTCCAAAGAAAAAAGGAAGGAAGAAGAAAGAGCCAGCCGAGTTACCCGAGGACATTGTTTCGAGCTTGAGCTCAAACCTAAAGAACGTTGTCCCCGAGTACCTTATTGCACTAAAAAGTATGTAATACGAATACTGGAGTTTCCCTCGGATCGTCAACCCTTTCCTCAGAATCTGAGGTCAACCCCCCTAACTACTATTCATTTATTATATCACCACTGCTAGATCCTCGAATCCAAAAAGCAGTGGTGTAACATTCTCTGGAAACCTTTTGGTCACTTCGGACGACCCTTACACAGTCTCCGATGACTTACTTGAAACATTGATGGATTGTTGATACAACACCATACATCTTTGAAAACCATGATCTTCCAAAAATAGCATTATAGCTTGTTGGGCAGTCCACCACCATAAAAAAACACTTGAACCTTCTACTTAAAAGGTCCCCTTTCCAGACTTACCTCCCCCTCAAATTCCCCAATTACTCATGTCGTTACTCCAGTAAAACCGATGATAGTACGCTCTGATTGGGAAATCCGAGGAGGATTGTGCATCTTGTCATAAGTCGCTTTAAAAAGAAAGTTCGTAGAACTCCCAGTATCTATCAACACACGTCGAATCTCAACGCCAACAATCTCTGCCCCTATGACCACGGCATCCTCATATGGCCCTATAGTACCCCATAAATCATCTTCATCGAAAAGGATAAAGAGAATGTCTCTCTTGCCGTACAAATGGGTAGATATTTTTCCCTCTATCTGAGTAACCAGACTCACTATGTGCCTTTTTCTTGAACTATCAGTGTTACTAGTCATAAAGTAGCTTCAGAAAATTGCCAAGGACTCAAAATACTCGCAAAGGCTTTGAACGTCGCCTTGCTATACTGGTTCCTCCACTGCCATCAATATTAACCGATCTTGATCCATATCTAAGTATTCTGATGGAGCATAAAAATCATCAACTTTCGAATCTAAAATCATCAAATTTTCAGCATGTGCATTTGGATTGGTTGGTTGTGAATTCGATGCGATGAAATTCTTCGATGCGCTACTCTGCACTTTCACATAAGTCAATAATTTCCCATTTTCAATTAGAGTTTGAACTTTCTTTGTCAAGGCGATGCAACCTGCGGTATCATGTCCGAATGTCGTTGTGATACCTGCAAAACCTTTTATTTAGCTCCGCCCTATGCCTATTGATTGGAGCAGGCTTCCTGAAATTCACATATCCTTTTAGCTTTGTCAGAGATTGTAGCCACACTCTCAGTCATGTCTGCATAATACTCGGGTCTAATCCATTGATTGGGCCTCATCCTATTAAATTGGTAAGGTGGTGATTGGTTCGAATACCCTCTAGTTCGAGGTGGTAGGTTGTTCCTCGGACGTGCTTCTTGAGTAGAATTCGAAGGTTGCCCCTAGTTATTTGGAACTCGCCCATAATTATTTTGACCAGTACCAGCTACCCCTCGAACCCTGGTCGATTCTTCCACCTTGATTTGGTCATCTATTTGAGTCATCAAAGCTCCAAAAGTTAAGGTTCTTCTTTTTGTTGTTTAATTACCCAGATCCCCTAGTAGCAATCCTTGGAGAAAGGTTGTCATTGCCACCAGTTCTTCACAGTTATCCATACTCGCTTTAGTTAAGACAAACAACTTTGTATAATTTTTTAGCTTTTCTCCAACTGCCTACTTGCATTGGATTATTGTATCTCCATTTTCCCTCATTTGATCCTTCTTTTCTAGAAGAGCCTCGATATCTTTTAAAATCAGATCCACAACTTTCAACTTCTTCCTCACTAGATGTGACATACCTATGTTTATCTTTCTTTTTCTTTCGAGAATAATGGCGCTCTTTTGGGGCTTGCAACCGCCCCTTTTTATGTTCGCTTCTTATTTGACAATCAGTGCAAGATCGATTAAATTGATCACCGGTATCATTTTGGTCATTCACTTCTCTAACCTTGGAAATTTCAGCCTGGTTGACTGAATCTCATGTTCTCTATGGTCGTATTTTTTGTTCAGAGCTGTTATTTTGTCCAAAATCTACTTCATCCACAACTCTATATCAGGTTGAGTTTGACGAATCAAGATAGACTCTTCTTATCTATCATCATTTCTTTGCAAATCCCTTTTCAGTGTTTCAACAGTTGATCACACTAGCGAACCATTCTCTGGATTCATTGTCAAGCTTAAAATCAGTTTTCAAGCTTTGAAAAGGAGAAAATTCGAACTACTAAACTAGGCACCAATCGATGATTAGGTCCCCAGTGAAGTCACCAATTTGGTGAGTTGGATACTTGGATTGTCTAAGTAAACTAAGAGAAGTTAGTTAGTAGAGAGGAAAATAGGTTTTAGAGATAGAAAGTTGAGTTGCAAGGGTGATCTCTCTCAAAAAGTCAACCCCTTTAATAGATCAGCCTTGGCCTTTATATAAAGGCACAATGACTTAGCTTTTAACTTAAACAGTTACATAAAAGGGATCATTACACGCTAGTCCCTGACTAAAATACAAAGTTTTAATTCCCTCCTCTAATTTTACAATCTGTCATAAGAAGTTCTATTTTTTACATTTTACTCCTCGAAGTTCAATTTCCTTATCACTAATGAAAAAGTAAGAAGAGCAGACCTTGATTAAATTGAAGAAGAGAGGGTTAGAGCGCATCTGAATTCAACTCACTATCAAACTTTAATGAGGAGTCGTTATTCAAGGGTAAGATGAAGAGATTTTAATGTGGGAGACAAGGTATTACTGAAGGTATTCTTGCACACAAAGGATAAAAGCCTAGGAAAAATGGCTCCAAACTGGGAAAGTCCTTATTCAGTGATAGAGCGAGTTAAACCAGGTATGCACCGCCTCTAGGATAAAGAGGAGAGACTTCTACAACACCCATGAAACATTGAGCATTTGAAATTGTATTACGAGTAATTTTTTCTCTTTTCTGATTTGATATTATAGTTTTATTGATTGTATAAGTGGCATATCCTCTTCTGGTGGCGCAGGAAAGTTTTAATGAGGTGCCACATTCACATTTGTAAATATCAATGATGATAAACTCCTCCTAGAATCGACACTCTGTAATGGGATATGGATAACTTTGCAACCAGGAACCCAAAAGGATTCAAGGATCAAAGGATGTGGATCGATAGGTCACACAAAGTTTGCGGAAAGGCCTTTGATATTCCAACTGATCTTCCTTTAGATATGACGCACCAAATGAAGAACAGGTTTTCTTGTGGATATTACACACCAACAAGAGAAGAGTAAAACTTAAGAGTTTTTTTTCAGAATCAAAGATAGTCTAACCATTAGAATTCTGAGTACATAGTTTTTATAGGAGAAAGAACTAGCTTTGAACACAATTAAGGCTGTTCTTGGAAACATAATGCATGCCTCTAAAACAATTAAGGATTTTCTTGGAAACAAAATGCTTTAATATTGAAAATACAAAATATTAATGATATAAGGTGGAAATCAGACCCTTCCCTCCTCCAAGGACGTGGCTTTTGGTGTAGATGGGCGTTGGGCTTTTATTTCAACAAATGGGCAATGGTGATGTGAAACAATTGCCTCATTAAAAACCTTGTCAAGAAAACCCATTGGGACAAAACTTGAACAAGAGAAAAAGAGTACAATCGAGACACTTTCTCATTTGTTGAAATCAATTAGCTTGAATCAAGACCAAAGTGGTTTGACAAGATTTTCCACCAGATTAGTTACCCGAAGATGAACACCCTATCGTACCCGGGTGATAAAGGGGGGTTCCCCCAAACAAGTACGAGCACAAGTAGGAGGACCGCCGATTTGGATTATGGAAAGCAATGAAGAAAATGACGAGCTCTACAACATTGATGAGCTCAAAGGCAGATCGACCTCGATGGCAGATCGACCTCGAAGACATTAGGAGAGATGAGTTGATCGACCAGATTACGGACGCGATGAACGCGTGATCAAGACTGAGTGCAAACTCAAAGAAGATAAGTTGACCATATGATCAGTGAGCTCGAGCTCTGCACACTAGAACATGTGTGATCGCGCTTGAGGAATGGCCCAACTCGATTTAAAGTGCAGATCAGACAAGAAGTATCCTTATTTATTGTATAACGCACGTTTTGACTCTTAAGTCAAACCATTTTAAGTACTTCTTCCGAAATTATAGGAATAGTGACGTTAGTGAGTTAGTGGAGCATTAAGTGTATACATGTGTAACTACACACTGACTTAGAGTATTATAAATAGGGAGAACCTATCGATGAATACGAGGATCCTTTTTACCTTATCTCTTTCTTGACTAAAATCATAAAGACTTAACTGTGGTAAAACTTATTATTCTCGTAACACCGGGTTCGTTGCCAATATGTATCCGGAAAACCATTTGGGGGAAGAGTGTGATCCCGAAAGTCAAGATGTGGACTACTCTAATATGTCACCCTTGTTTGGGAGCAAGGATGAAGACACGAATATGCCGATGACGTCTACGAGTAAGGATAAATATCATAATACGCTGCCGCCGTCTGGGAGCGAGGATGACTATCCTAGAGAAGATTATGACCGGAAAAAAGATACCAGGAGCAATGATGAAAATAAGGAAGACTATAATCGAAGAAAATGTAACATAATATTTATTAGAGGAGTTAGCAGAAGAGGAAACACAGTTGGAGGTAGTATCGAAGGGAAGTAGTACTAGAGGAGGACTTACCCGAAGCCGATGACATACCCGATAAGCATTTCCCAGAGCACCACTACCCGGATTACATACCCAGAGATGAGCACCCTGTCATACCCGGGTTAGGTGCCAATGTGTATGCGATAAACAATTAGGGGGAAAATCCTAATCCATAATTTTAAGAGGTTGAGTACACTAATATACCCAAAGATGACCACCCTATCAGACCTGGGTTCGCTGCCAATTTGTATCCGAGAAACCACTAGGGGGAAGAGCCTGTTCTAGAAAGTTAAGAGGTTCGAGGATGACCTAATATGTCGTTTTCGTCTAGGAGCGAGGATGACTACCAAAATACGCTTTCGCCACTTGGGAATGAGGATGACGACCCTGTAGAAGACTATGACCGAAGAAAAGGTAAGATGAGACACAATGAAAATGAGGAAAAATATGACCAAAGAAAAGGTAACATAATATTTACTATATAACGAAATTGAAGAAGAAACACAGTTGGAGGTAGTACCAAATGAGGTAGCACCGGACGAATTAGTATTGGAGGAAGACTTATACAGAACAATGATATAACCGATTGGAAATTCCTGGAGCATCACTACCCAGATTACATACCCAAAGATGAGCACCCTATCATACTCGGGTTTGTTGCCAATTTGTATCTTGAAAACCACTAGGGGAAGAGCGTGATCTGGAAAGTCAAGAGATTGACTACACTAATACGCCCGCACCATCTGGAAGCGCAGATGACTACCATAATACGTCGTTGCGGGCTAGGATCGAGGATAAATACCCTAATACATTGTTGCCCCCTCGAAGCGAGGATGACTACCCTATAAAAGACTACTACTGAAGAAAATATAACAGGAGAGACGATGCAAATGAAGAAGACTACTACCTTCAACACAGTTGGAGGTAGTACCAGACGGAGTAGTATCGAACGGTGTAGTACAGGAGGATGTAGTACCAGATGAGGACTTACCCGAACCTAATGACATGCGCGACCAACACTTCGTAAAGATCCACTACTTAGATTACATACCTGAAGGCGAGCACCACATCGTACCCGGGTTCACAGCCAATTTGTATCCGGAAAACCATTGGGAGAAAGAGCAACATCCGGAAAGTTAAGAGGTTGACTACGCTAACATACCACCAACATCTATGAGCGAGGATGACTACCCTAATATATCGCTGTCGTCTGGAGCGAAGATGAAAATGAAGAAGACTATGACCGAAGAAAAGGTAATAGAATATTTACTAGTGGAGGTAGTAGTAGAAGAAACATAGTTGGAACCAGTACCTGAGGAGGACTTACCGGAACCCGATGACATAGCCGGTCAGCAATCTCGGAGGACCACTACCCGAATTATATATCGAAAGACGAGCACCCTATCTTACCCGGATTCGCTACCAATGTGTACCCAAAAAACTAGTAAGGGGAAGAGCCTGATGCGGAAAGTCAAGAGGTTGACTACGCTAATACACCGCCACCGTCTGGGAGCGAGGATTACTACCATAATACATCGTTGCCATCTAGGAGCGAGGATGACTACCAAAATACACTTTCGCCACTTGGGAATGAGGATGACGACCCTGTAGAAGACTATGACCGAAGAAAAGGTAACATGAGACACAATAAAAATGAGGAAAAATATGACCAAAGAAAAGGTAACATAATATTTACTATATAACGAAATTGAATAAGAAATATAGTTGGAGGTAGTACCAAATGAGGTATCACCGGACGAGTTAGTATTGGAGGAAGACTTATACAGAACAATGATATAACCGACTAGAAATTCTTGGAGCATCACTACCCAGATTACATACCCAAAGATGAGCACCCTATCATACTCGGGTTTGTTGCCAATGTGTATCTTGAAAACCACTAGGGGAAGAGCGTGATCTGGAAAGTCAAGAGATTGACTACACTAATACGCCCGCATCATCTGGAAGCGCAGATGACTACCATAATACGTCGTTACGGGCTAGGATCGAGGATAAATACCCTAATACATTGTTGCCCCCTCGAAGCGAGGATGACTACCCTATAAAAGACTACTACTGAAGAAAATATAACAGGAGAGACGATGAAAATGAAGAAGACTACTACCTTCAACACAGTTGGAGGTAGTACCAGACGGAGTAGTACCGAACGGTGTAGTACAGGAGGATGTAGTACCAGATGAGGACTTACCCGAACCTAATGACATGCGCGACCAACACCTCGTAAAGATCCACTACTTAGATTACATACCTGAAGGCGAGCACCACATCGTACCCGGGTTCGCAGCCAATTTGTATCCGGAAAACCATTGGGAGAAAGAGCAACATCCGGAAAGTTAAGAGGTTGACTACGCTAACATACCACCAACATCTATGAGCGAGGATGACTACCCTAATATATCGCTGTCGTCTGGAGCGAAGATGAAAATGAAGAAGACTATGACCGAAGAAAAGGTAATAAAATATTTACTAGTGGAGGTAGTAGTAGAAGAAACATAGTTGGAGCCAGTACCTGAGGAGGACTTACCGGAACCCGATGACATAGCCGGTCAGCAATCTCGGAGGACCACTACCCGAATTATATATCGAAAGACGAGCACCCTATCTTACCCGGATTCGCTACCAATGTGTACCCAAAAAACTAGTAAGGGGAAGAGCCTGATGAGGAAGTCAAGAGGTTGACTACGCTAATACGCCGCCACCGTCTGGGAGCGAGGATTACTACCATAATACGTCGTTGCCATCTAGGAGCGGGGATGCCTACCCTAATATGTTGTCATCGCCTGGGAGCGACGATGACTATACTAGAGAAGACTAAACAATAGCGAATAAGTAAATGAAAAAGACTATGATCGAAGAAAATGTAATATAATATTTACTATAGGAGGTAGTAAAAGAAAAAACACAGTCGGAGGTAGTACCAGAGGAGCTAGTACCGGAGGAGGACTTACCTGAACCCGATGACATATCCGATCAGTAATTGTTGCAGCACCATAGCCCGGATTACATACCCGAAGACAAGCACCGTTTAGGAGCATGGATGATTACCCGAATACGTCGCGGTCGTCTAAGAGCGAGGATAACTACCCTGGAGAAGACAACGACCGTAGATATGGTAATGGGAACGACGATGAAAATAAAGAAAACTATGACCAAAAAAGGTAATAGGAGCACCGCTTACAAATCATATTTTATAAATTAATAAAAGTTTCTTTTGTCTAATTAGAAAACTGCAAATTCAAATATTTACTATGCATTTCAAAAATACATCAAAGGTACGACATTAACAAAAATATCTTAATTTAAATATGGGTTCACATTTATTTATTTTTATTATAAAAAAAACTCGTGTTACATTTTTTTAAAATGTACTAATATAAATAAATTTTAATTTAAATATGTTTGATAAATTTATTAATGAATAATAAAATATACTACTTTAAATGCATTTTACTTACTATATTAGTTTTTCCTGTCATTAGTACAATAAATATATATGGACACTCTCTATTTACTTTTTTATTTTATTTGTTTTTCCTTTTCATAGTCTCATTCAATATAACCAAAATCAAGTACTTTATTTGGTGTACTATCTGTGAGGTATATGTTCATACTCGCCCCAGAAAATATTACAACCAATAACACCCACACATAGATTATACCGGATAATAAGAAACATAGTCAGAGGAGGAGGTAGTAGAAAATGAAACACAATCAGAGGTATTACCATTGGAGGACTTACATAAACCCAATGACATACCTCATCAACACTTCCACGAGCACCACTACTTAAATAACATACCCGAAGACGAGCACCTTGTCGTACCTAGGTTCGCTGACAATGTGGACTCGGAAAACAACTAGGGGAAGAGCCTTATACAGGAAGTCAAAAGGTTGACAACGCTAATACTCTGCCATCGTCTCAGAGACAGGATGACTACCCTAATACTCCAATGCCGTCTGAGAGGGTGGATGACTACCCTAATAAGGTGCCACCAGCTGGGAGTGAAGATGACTACCTTGGAGAAGACTATAAAAGAAGAAAATGTAACTGGAACGAACATGAAAATGACGAAGACTATGACTGGAAAAAATGTGCATAATATTTACTAGAGGAGGTATTAGAATAAGAAATACAATCGGTGGTAGTACTAGAGGAGGAATTACCCGATCTGCACTTCCTGGAGCACCACTAACCAGATTACATATCCGAAGACGGGCACTTTATCATACTCGGGTTTACTGCCAATGTGTATCCAGAACACCACTGGGAGAACAAGCTTGATCCGGAAAGTCAAGAGGTTGACTCGCTAATACACCACTACCGTCTGGAAGCGATGATGACTACCTTAATACGTCGCTACCGTATGAGAGCGAGGATGACTATTTTAATACGTATTTTAGAAAATGTAACAAGAGTGGCGATGAAAATAAAGAAGACTATAACAAGAAAAGGTAACATAATATTTACTAGACGAGGTGGTAGAAGAAGAAACACACTCAGAGGTAGAACCGCATGAGGTAGTACCGGAGTACGACTTACTCGAACCGATGGCATACTCGTTTATCACTTCCCGGAGAACCACTACCCGGATTACATAACCAAAAACGAGCACACTATCGTACCGGGGTTCGCTGCCAATGTCTATCCGAAAACCCACTAGGGGGAAGAATTTTATCCGGAAAGCCAAGAGGTTGAGTATGCTAATACGGTGAAACCGTCTGGGAGCGAGGATGACTACCTTAATACATTGCTGCAATCTAGGAGCGAAGATGGCTACCCTAATACACTGCCACTACCTGGGAGGGAGGATGACTACCCTTGAAAAGACTATAAACAAAGCAAATATAATAGGAGTGACGATGAAAATGAAGAATACTATGACTGAAGAAAATGTAACATAATATATACTATTGGAGGGAGTAGAACAAGAAACACAATCGGTGATAGTACCGGAGGAGGTAGTACGTGAGGAAGACTTATCTGAACCCGATGACATACCCGATCTAAACTTCTTGGAGCACCACTACCCAGATTACATACCCGAAGATGAGCACCGTACCGTACCAGAGTTTGCTACCAATGTGTATCCGGAAAACCACTAGAAGGAAGATCAAGATCCAAAAAGTCAAGAGGTTGACTATACTAATATATCGTCACTGTCTTGGAGCAAGGATGACTACCATCATATGCCGGTACCGTTTGGGAGTGAGGATCACTACCCTAATACGCTGTCGCCGTCTGAGAGCGAGAATGAATACCCTTCAGAAGACTATAAATGAAGAAAAAGTAAGAGGAACGACGATGAAAATGAATAAAACTATGACTAAAGCAAAATGTAACATAATATTTACTATATGAGGTAGTAGAAGAAGAAACACAGTTGGAGGTAGTACCAGAGGAGAACTAATCATAACCGAATTATAAGAGGAGGTAGTAGAAGAAGAAACACTGTCGGAGGTAGTACCGGAGGAGAACTTACCCGATTAGCACTTCTAGGAGCACCGTTACCTAGATTCCATACCCAAAACATGCACTCTATCGTTCCCGAATCAGATGACCTACCCGATCAAAACTTTTTGGAGTACCACTATCTGGATTACATACCTAAATATAAGCACCCTATCGTAACCGGGTTGGCTACCAATGTGTATCCGAAAAACCACTAGGAGGAAGAGACTGCTCCAGAAAGTCAAGAGGTTGACTATGCTCATATGCCGCCACCGTTTGGGAGCGAGTATGACTACCCTAATTCGCCACTGTCGTCTGGGAGCGAGGATGACTACCCTAATACGCTAGCGCCGTTGGAGAGCGAGGATGACTACCCTAGATAAGACTATGACCGAAGAAAAGGTAATAGGAGCGACTGTGCAAATGAGGAATACTGTGATTGAATAAATTGTAACATAATATTACGAGATGAGGTAGTAGAAGACGAAATGTAGTCAGAGGTAGTATCAGAGGAGATACTACCAAAGGAGCATCTTCCTGAACCCGATGATAGACTCGATTAACACTTCTCAGAGAACCACTATCCGGATTACATACCTAAAGATGAGCAACCTATCGTACCCGGGTTGGCTACCAATGTTCATCCGGAAAACCACTAAGGGGAAGAGCCTGATCTAGAGAGTCAAGAGGTTGACTACCCTAATACGCCACTACCGTCTGGGAGTGATAATGACAACCCTAATACGTTGCCGCCGCTTGAGAGCGAGGATGACTACCCTACACAAGACTACGACTAAGGAAAAGGTAATAGGAGCGACAATGAAATTGAAGAAAACTATGAAAAAAGAAAATGTTACATAATATTTACTAGATGAGGTAGTGGAAGAAGAAACACAGTCGAAGGTAGTACCATACGAGGACTTACCCGAACCAATGACATATCCAATCAACACTTCTCGGAGCACCACTACCCAGATTACATACCCGAAGACCAGCTCCCTATCGTACCCGGGTTCACTGACAATGTGTATCCAGAAAACCACTACGGAAAAGAGCCAGATCTAGAAAGTCAAAAGGTTAACTACGCTAAAACACTTCCACCGTTTGGGAGCGAGGATGACTATCCTAATATGGCGCTACCGTATGGGAGCGAGGATGACTACTTTAATACAATGTCGTCCTCTGGGAGTGAGGATGACTACCCTAAAGAAAACTATGACCAAAGAAAAGGTAACAGGAGCGATGACGCAAATGAGGAAAACTATGAAAGAAGAAAATTAAGATAATATTTACTATCAGAGGTAGTAGAAGAAGAAACACAATCGGAGGTAGTATCGGAGGAGGATATACTTGAACCCGATGACATACTCGATCAACACTTTGCAATATACCAATATTCGGATTACATACCTAAAGACGAGCACCCTATCGTACCCAGTTTGACTACCAATGTATATTCAGAAAACCAATACAAGGAAGAGCCTGATGCAAAAACTCAAGAGGTTGACTATACTAATCTGCCGCCACCGACTAGGAGGGAATGACTACCCTAATACGCACTGCCGTCTGGGAGCGAGGATGAATGCCGTAATACGTTGCCGCTGCCTGGGAGCGAGGATGGCTACCCTGTATAAGATTACTACCGAACAAAAGGTAATATGAGCGACGATGAAAATGAAGAAAACTATGACCAAAGAAAAGGTAACATAGTATTTACTAGATGAGGTAGTAGAGGAAAAAATACAGTGGAAAGTAGTACTATAGGAGGACATACCCGAACCTATGACATACCCGATCAACACTTCCCGGAGCACCACTACCGGGATTACATACCTGAAGACGAGCACCCTATCGTACCCGGGTTCGTTGTCAATGTGTATGCGGAAACCATTGGGGGAAAGAGACAGATCCAGAAATTCAAGAGGTTGACTACGCTAATACGCCACCACCGTCTGGAAGCAAGGATGATTATCCCAATACGGCGCTGCCATATGGGAGCGAGGATGATTACTCTAATACAATATCGTCCTCTAGGAGCGAATATGACTACCATAGAGAAGGATTTGACCGAAGAAAAGGTAACAGGAGCGACGACGCAAATGAAGAAGACTATGACTGAAGAAAACGTAATATAATATTTACTAGAGGAGGTAGTAGAAGAGGATACACAGTTGGAGGTAGTACCGGAGGAGATAGTATTGGTAGAGGACCTAACCGAACCCGATGATATACCCGATCAACACTTCACGCAGTACCACTATCCGTATTCCATACCTAAAGACGAGTTCCCTATCGTACCCAGGTTAATTACCAATGTGTACCATAAAAACCACTAGGCGGAAGAGCCTGATCCAGAAAGTTAAGAGGTTAACTACGTTAATATGCCACTACCGTCTCGCAGCGAGGATGACTACCCTAATACACCACTGTCGTCTGGGAGCGATGATGACTACCCTAATATGCTGCCACCTCCTAAGAGTGAGGAAGACTACCCTACAAAAGACTATGATCAAAGAAAAGATAACATGAGCGATGATAAAATTGAAGAAGACTATGAAGAAAATATAACATAATATTTACTATATGAGGTAGTAGAAGAAGAAACACAGGCAGATAGAGGACCGGAGGACGAGTTACCCGAACCGATGACATACCAGATCAACACTTCCCGGAGCACCACTACCCGGATTATATATCCGAAGATGAGCACCCTATCGTACATGGGTTCGCTGCCAATGTGTACCCGGAAACCCAAGGGGCGAAATAGCCTTATTTAGAAAGACAAGATTTTGACTACACTAGTACGTCGCCATAGTCTACGAACGATGATGAAGTACCCTTACATGTCACTGTCGTATGAGAGTGAGGATGACTACCTTAATACACTTCCAACACCTGAAACGATGATGACTACCCTAGAGAAGACTATGACCGAAGAAACGGTATGATGAGCGATGATGAAAATGAAGAAGACTTTGAACGAAGAAAATTAACATAATATTTACTAGAGGAGGTAGTAGAATAAGAAATGCAGTCGGAGGTAGTATTGGAGGAGGACTTACCCAAAATCGATGACATACCCGATCAGCACTTCCCGGAGTACCATTACTAGGATTACATACCCGAAGACGAGCAGCCTATCAAACCCGGGTTCGCTGCAAATGTGTATCTGGAAAACCACTAGGAGCAAGAGCTTGATCCGGAAAGTGAGGAGGTTGACTACGCTAATATGTCGTCACGATCTGGGTACGAGGATGACTACCCTAACTAGCTGATGCTTTCAGAGAGCAAGGATGACTTCCCTAATACGCGGTCGTCGCCTGGTAGCGAGGATGACTACCCTATAGAAGACCATGACCAAAGAAAAGTTAACAGGAACGACGATGAAAATAAAAAAGACTATGACCAAGGAAAATGTAACATAATTTTTGCTAGAGGAGGTAGTGGATGAAGAAACAAAGTCGGAGGAGGTTGTATCGGAGGAGGTAGGACCATAGGAGGACTTACTCGAACTGATGACATACCCGATCAGCATTTCTCGGAGCACCACTACCCGGATTACATACTCGAAGATGACCACCCTATCGTAACCATGCTCGTTGCTAATGTGTATCTAGAAAACTGTTAGGAGGAAGAGCCTCATCTAGAAAGTCAAAAGGTTGACTATGCTAATACACCACCACTTCCTGGGAGCGAAGCTAATACGGTGTCACCGCCTAAGAGCAAGGATGATTACCCTAGAGAAGACTATGTTCGTAGAAAAGGTAACATGAACAACAATGCAAATGATGAAGACTATGACTGAAGAAAAGGTAATATAATATTTTGTAGAGGTAGTAGAAGAAGAAACACAGACGGTGGTAGTACCGGAAGAGGTAATACCGGAGTAGGACTTACTCGAGCACGATGACATGTAGGATCAACACTTCCCGGAGCACCACTATCTGGATTACATATCTGAAGACAAGCACCCTAAAACGCCACTACCATTTTGGAGCGAGGAGAACTACGCTAATACGCTGCCGTCGCCTTGGAGTGAGGATGACCAACCTGGAGAAGACTATGATCGAAGAAAAGGTAACCAGAACGATGATGAAAACAAAGAAGAGTATAACCGAAGAAAAGGTAACATAATATTTACTATAGGAGGTAGTAGAAGAATTAATACTGTCGGAGATAGTACTAGTTTAGGTAGTACCGGAGGAGGTAGTATCGGACGAGGACTTACCTGAATTATTCTAGAAGTACCACGACCCATATTGCATACCTGAAGACGAGCACCCTATCATACCCGGGTTCGCTGCCAATGTGCATCCAGACAACCAATAGGTTTGTTACAATAATATGCCGCCACCATCTAGGAGCGAGGATGACTACCCTAATACGTCGTTTCCATCTGGGAGTAAGGATGACTACCCTAATACCCTTTCGCCCGCTAGGAGCAAGGATAACTACCCTAGAGAAGACTATTACCTTGGAAAAGGTAACAGGAGCGACGATGAAAATGAAATAAATTAAGACCGAAGAAAAGGTAACATAATATTTACCGTAGGAGGTAATAGAAAAAGAAACACAGTCTGAGGTAGTACCAGAGGAGAACTTACCCAAACCAAATTACATACCCGAAGACGAGCACCCTATCGTATCCAGGTTCGCTGCCAATGTGTATCAAGAAAACCACTAAGGAAAGTGCATGGTCTAGAAAGTCAATGGGCTGACTATTCTAATACGCCACCATCGTCTGATAGCAAAGACGACTATCCTAATATGTTGTTGTCGTCTCGGAGCGAGTATGATTACCATAATATGATGTCGTCCTCTGGGAGCAAGGATAACTATCCTAGAGAAGAATATGACCGAAGAAAAGTTAATATGAGCGACGATGCAAATGAGGAAGACTATGACTGAAGAAACATATCTTAATTTATATATGGTTTCACATTTATTTATTTTTATGAATTAAATATATTTGATAAATATATTAATGAATACTAAAATTTACTACTTTAAATATATTTGGACAATGTTATATATTAGTTTTTCTTTTCATTAGTACAATATTTCTGAACCTAATGATTATACCGTAAAAGAAAAAACACAGTCGGAGAAGGAGGTAGTAGCAGATGAGGACTTACCCGAACCTAATGACATACCCGATCATCACTTTTAGGAGCACCACTACCCGAATTACATACCCCAACACCGTCTGGGAGCGAGGATGACGAGCCTAATACACCACTATCGTCTAAGAGGAAAGATGACTAATCTAATACGTTGCCGCCACTTGGGACCGATGATGACTACATTGGAGAAGACTATGACCGAAGAAAAGGTAAGAGAAATGACGATGAAAATGAAAAGACTATGACCGAAGAAAAGGTACCATACTATTTACTAGAGGAGGTAATAGAAGAAGAAACACAATCAAAGGTAGTACCAGAAGAGTTACCAGAACTCGATAAGATATCCCATCAGCACTTCTAGGAGCACCACTACCCGGATTACATACCCGAAGACGAGCACCTATCGTATCCAGGTTCCCTGCCAATATGTATGCGGAAAACCATTAAGAGGAAGAGCCTCATCCAGAAAGTCAAGAGATTAACTACGGTAGTACAAAGCTACAGTCTAAGAGCGATGATGGCTACCCTAGTACACCAGTGCCATTTGGGAGCGAGAATGACTACCCTAATACGCTACCGCCGCCTGGGAGCGAGGATGATAACCTTCCAGAATACTATGACCGAATAAAATGTAATATGAGCAACGATAAAAATGAATAAGACTATGATCGAAGAAAAAGTAACATAATATTAGTAGAGGATGTAGTAGAAGAATAAACACAGTCGAAGATAGTACCAGAGGGGCTAGTATTAAAGGAGGACTTACTCGAACCTGATGACATAGATGATCAACACTTTCTTGAGTATTACTACACGGATTACATACACTTTCTTGAGTATTGTTTATCCGGAAATCACTAGGGGGAAGAGCCTAAGCCATAAATTCAAGAAGTTTACTATTCTAATACGTCGATGTAGTCTAGGAGCGAGGGTGACTACCCTAATATGCTACTATAGTCTGAGAGCGAGGATGACTACCCTAATACGTTGCAGCTGCCTAGGAGCGATGATGATTACCCTTGAGAGGACTATGTCCGAATAAAAGGTAACAGGAGCACCGATGAAAATGAAGCAGACTATGACCGAAAAAAATGTAATATAGTATTTACAAGAGGAGGTAGTAGAAGAAGAAACATAGTCGGAGGTAGTATCGGAGGAGGTAGTACTGGAGGAGGAGTAACCTAAACCCGTTGACATACTTGATCTGCACTTCCCGGAGCACCACTACCCTGATTACATATCCGAATTCGAGCACCTTATCGTACCCGGTTTGCTGCCAATGTGTATCTAGAAAATAATTTGGAGGAACAGTGTGATCTAAAAAGTCAAGAGGTTGATAACTTTAATACGCCGACACCATCTTGGAGTGAGGATGATACGCGGTTCGATACCCAAAAATGCGCACCCTATCTTACCTGGGTTCGTTGCCAATGTGTATCCGAAAAACCACTAGGGGGAAGATCTTGATCGGGTATGTCAAGAGGTTGACTATGCTAATATGCCGCCACCGTCTGGGAGCGGGGATGACTACCCTAATACACCACTACCGTCTGAGAGCAAGAATTACTACCGTAATATGACCGAAAAAGGTAAGAAAAGCGACGATGATAATAAAGAAGACTATGACAGAAGAAAAGGTAACATAATATTTACCAGAGGAGTTAGTAGAAAAAGAAACATAGTCTGAGGTAGTATCGGAGGAGGAGTTATCTGAACTCGTTGATATACTTGATCAGCACTTCCCGGAGCACCACTACCCGGATTAAATATCCAAAGTCAAGCACCTTATCGTACTCGGGTTCGCTGCCAATGTATATCCATTAAACCATTGGAGGAAGAGCTTGATCCAAAAAGTCAGGAGGTTGACTACGCTACTACGCCGCCATCGTGTGGGAGCGCGGATGACTACCCTAATACACTTCCGTCTGGTAGCGATGATGACGACCCTAATACAATGTCGCCGCCTTAGAGCAAGGATGACTACCCTTAACAAGATTGTGACCGAAGAAAAGATAATAGGAGTGACGATGAAAATGAAGACGAGTATAACCGAAAAAATGTAAGATAATATTTAATAGAGGAGCTAGTAGAAGAAGAAACACAGTCGGGGGTAGTACTAGATGAGGTATACATGAGGGGTTGGTACCGGAGGAGGTAGTACAGGAGGAGGACTTTTCTAAACATGACGATATACCTGATCAGTACTTCTCGAAGTTCCATTACATGGATTACATACCGGAAAATGAGCACCCTATCATACGCGGATCGTTGCCAATGTTTATCCAGAAAATCACAAGAGGGAAGAGCCGAAATTACGGACTTGCAAAGGTGATGGTAACAAAAACAAATCTAGAGTACCGTTTAATCTCCAGAATTTATATTTTTCAACATTAGTTAAAAAATACCAAAAAATTATTATCACGTAGATATCGAAAAAACTCATATGATTCTAAAATCTGAGGCCAAAGTTACAGACTTGCAAAAGTGATGGTAACAAAAACAAATCGTGAGTATCCGTTCATTTCCAAAAGTCATATTTTTCGACATTAGTTAAAAACAGAAACTTTACCATCACCTAGATATCAAAAAATATAATGGTATTAAAAAAAATCATATCATTCCGACATCTGAGATCAAAGTTACGGACTTGCAAAGCTAAAGGTAACACAAGAAATCATGAGTTCATCTCCAGGATTCCTTTTTTTCGAGTTTAGTTAAAAATAACGAACCTTTACCATCACGTAGATATCGAATAATAACATGGAATTAAGAAAATCAGATTATTTCGGCATCCAAAGCCAAAGCAACAGACTTGCAAAGCTGATCGCAAAAAAATAATATTGAGTACCAGCTCATGTCCAAAATTCTTATTTTTCGACATTATTAAAAAAATATTAAAACTTTAACATCGAGTAGATAACAAAAATACTGTGGAATTAAAAACAAATAATATAATTCTGACATCTGAAGCCAAAGTTACGGACTTGCAAAGGCAATAGTAACAAAAACAAATCGTGAGTACCGATTCATCTCGAGAATTCATGTTTTCCAATGTTTAATAAAACATACTCAAACTTTTTCATCCCGAAAAATAATACGAAATTAATAAAAAAATCATATGATTTTGACATCCGAAGCCAAAGTTACGTTCATCTCCAAAAGTCTTATTTTTCAAAATTAGTTAAAAAATCTAAAACTTTAGCATCACGTGGATATCGATATATAATTTTGATTTAAAAAATCCGATGATGTCGACATCCGAAACCGAAGTTAGAGATTTGCAATGGTGATGGCAAAAGAAATCGTGAGTACCAGTTCATCTCCAGAATTCCTACATTAGTGAAAAAATATTGAAACTTTAACATCGAGTAGATATCAAAATATATTGTGGAATGAAAAATAAATCATATGATTCCAACATCTGAGGCAAAAGTTACACACTTGCAAAGGTGATGGTTACAATAACAAATCGTGAGTACCGATTCATCTCCAGAATTCCTATTTTTCAACATTAGTTAAAAATACAAAAACTTTACCATCACGTAGATATCGAAAAATAATGTAGAATTTTAAAAATTATATGATGGTGACATCTGAAGCCAAAGTTACGGAATTGCAAAAGTGATGGTAACAAAAACAAATCGTGAGCATCGAATCGGTTCATCTCCAAGATTTCCTATTTTTCAACATTATTTAAAAATAACAAAAAAAAAATTCATCATTTAGATATCGAAAAATAATGTAGAATTAATTAAAAAAATCGTTAGTAGGTGTTCTTCTCTAAAAGTCTTATTTTTCGAAATTAGTTAAAAACCCCGAAATTTTACCATCACGTAGATATCGATAACTAATGTTGATTTAAAAAAATCTAATGATTCCGACATCCATTGTCAAAGTTAGGGACTTGCAAAGGTGATGGTAACAAAAACAAGTGTATCGGTTCATTTCCAAAAGTCATGTTTTTTTACATTAATTAAAAATCTTGAAACTTTACCATCACATCGATATAAAAAATAATAAGGAATAAATAAATATCATATGATTCCGACATCCGAGATTAAAGTTACGGACTTGTAATGGTGATGGTTCATCTCCAGAATTTCTATTTTCGACATTAGTTAAAAAATACCAAATTTTTACTATTAGGTATATATCGAAAAATATTATAGAATTAAAAAAATCATATGATTCCAATAACTGAAGCCAAACTTATGGACTTGCAAATGTGATGGTAAAAACAATCGTGAGTACCGTTCATCTCCAGAGTTCCTATTTTTCGACACTAGTTAAGAAAACCTGAATCTTTACCATTACGTAGATATCGAAAAATAATGTAGAATTAAAACAAATCATATGATTCCATAATATGAAGCAAAACTTACGGACTTGCAAAAGTGATGGTAACAAACACATCCAGAATTCCTATTTTTCAATATTAATTAAAAAATACCGAAACGTTGTTTATATATCAAAAAATAATGTTGAATTGATAAAATATCATATGATTATAGCATCTGAATCCAAAGTGATGGACTTGGGAAAGTGATGGTAACAATTAAATATAGATATCTAAAATTAATGTAGAATTAGAAAAACAATTCATAAGATTCCAACATCTAAAGCCAAACTTACGAACTTGCCAAATGATGGGAACAAAAATAAATCGTGAGTACATGTTCATTTCCGAAAGTCATATTTTTCGATATTAGTTAAAAAAAAACCCAAAACTTTAAGATCTCGTAGATAACGAAAAATATTGAGGAATAAAAAAAATCATATGATTCCAACATCCGAGATAAAAGTTACGGACTTGTAAAGGTCATGGTTCATCTCCAAAATTCCTATTTTTCGATATTAGTTAAAAAATACCGAAACTTTACCATTAGGTAGATATTAAAAAAATAATGATGATTTAAAAAAAATCATATGATTCCAACATCGGAGGCCAAACTTATGGACTTGCAAAGGTGATGGTAAAAAAAATCGTGAGTACCGGTTTATTTCTAGAATTCCTATTTTTCTACACTAGTTAAAAAACATGAAACTTTACCATTATGTAGATATCGAAAAATAATGAAGAATTAAGAAAATCATATGATTCCAACATTTGAAGCCAAACTTACGTACTTGCAAAAGTGATGGTAACAAAAATAAATCGTGAATACCGGTTCATCTCCAGAATTCCTATTTTTTTACATTAGTTCAAAAATACCGAAACTTTACTATCACGTAGATACCAAAAAATAATGTCAAATTAAAAGAAATAAGATTATTCACAAATCCGAAGCCAAAGTTACGAACTTGCAAAGGTGACGGTAAAAAAAACAAATCATGAGTACCGGTTCATCTCCAAAATTTCTATTTTTCGACATTAATTAAAAAATATCGAAATTTTACCATCAAGTAGATATAAAAAAATAATGTTGAATGAAAACAATAAGATTATTCCGACATCTGAAGCCAAAGTTACGGACTTGCAAAGGTGATGATAACAATAACAAATCATTAGTAGGTGTTCATCTCCAAAAGTTCTGTTGAAATTAGTTACAAAATACCAAAACTTTACCATCATGTAGATATCCAACATTAATGCGGAATTAAAAAAAGATATTATTCTGCCATTCGAAGCCAAAGTTACTTACTTGCAGGGAATATTAACAAAAAAAATCGTGAGTACGGGGTCAACTCCAGAATTCTAATTTTTTGCAATAGTTAAAAAATACCGAAACTTTACCATCACATTTGCAAGAGGAGAAATGAGGAAAGGAAAGAGATAAATATAGAGGGTTGAGAAAACTAATATAGCTTCGTTAAAAATATATTTAAACTAGCAAATTTTATTATTCATTAATAAATTTGTAAAACATATTTTATTATATTTTATTTATCTTACTAAAATTCTAAAAAGACATAACACCGTGTTTTTTTTATTTGATCTTTTATAATAAAAATAAATAAATGTGAATTCATATTAAAAATATAAAATCAGTAAATTATTGTTTTTTTCAAAGGATGGTTTACTACTGCAATACTAATTTTAATACATAACAAAATTAAGGGTTCAAAAAGTAAATAAATTAAATATATTTTTGTTAATGTTACGGTTTAAATGTATTTTTGAAATGCACGATGTTTTCTAATTCGACAAAAATAGTTTTTATTAATTTATAAAATATAATTTGTAATAAGTAATTAATTTTAAATTTATTTAGTATAAATTTAAAATTACATTTTTAATAGTTCAATAACGATTATTTAAACAAAACATTATCGGATAAATTTTATTTTTTCAATTTTTAAAAAGAGATTTTACGACCTAAGTTTTTATATATAAAAAAATTAGAGACAAAAAACAAAATTTAATTTTTTTAATATAAATTTTAACTATAAATATCATATGGATCCATAGAAGATTATTATTATCTATTTTTATACTATAAGTTAGAACTACAAAAATATTAATTATATTTCTAATTTATATTAATATTTCTATTTTTTGAAATATTAGATGATCCTTCTGGAAGAGGGAGTTACATCAATTTTTTACTTTCTTCTGTCGAACAAGATAATCAGACGAAATGAAAGTAGGATCATAAAAAAATAAAAACACATTAATATAAGTTATACCAACATTCATGATGTGATCCTAGATGACACAAGGAGCTTAGAACATGGAAATGTGCAGGAACCAGATGAACAACTTGAAAAAGAAGATGAGCTTGAAATTGAAGATATTCGTATATTACCGGCTGGTCCAACAACTCGATCAAGAGCAAAACAATTTAACAAATCTGTTGGAGGATTGCTTAATCAACTAGAGAATCCACGTGATCAAAACAGCAAGTATGGTGGAAAAGCTTGTCAAACCACGTTGGTCTTGATTCAAGCTAATTGATTTCAACAAATGAGAAAGTGTCTCGATTGTACTCTTTTTCCCTTATTCAAGTTTTGTCCCAATGGGTTTTCTTGACAAGGTTTTTAATGAGGCAATTGTTTCACTTCACCAATGCCGATTTGTTGAAATAAAAGCCCAAGGCCCATCTACACCAGAACCCACGTCCTTGGAAGAGGGAAGGGTCTGATTTCCAGCTTAAATCATTAATACATTGTATTTTCAATATTAAAGCATTTTGTTTCCAAGAAAAGCCTTAATTGTTTTAGAGGCATGCATTATGTTTCCAAGAGCAGCCTTAATTGTGCTAAAGGCTAGTTCTTTCTCCTATAAAAACTATGTACTCAGAATTCTAATGGTTAGACTATCTATGATTCTAAAAAAACTTCTTAAGTTTTACTCTTCTCTTGTTGGTGTGTAATATCCACAAGAAAACCTGTTCTCCATTTGGTGCGTCATATCCAAAGGAAGATCAGTTGGAATATCAAAGGCCTTTCCACAACCTTTGTGTGACCAATCGATCCACATCCTTTGATCCTTGAATCTTTTTGGTTCCTGGTTGCAAAGTTATCCCTATCCCATTTCAGAGTGCCGATTCTAGGAGGAGTTTATCAAGTGGTATCAGAGCAACATTCTGAAAGTTGGGTATTCTCTTTCTCATTAATTTTTCTTCATCTATTTTATATTATCAGTTTGTTTGTGAAGATTTGAGTGTTAGTGTGATGATTTCATTTTGAATCACGAAATCTTGATCTGTTTCACCCTAGTTATAGTTGTTTGAGATTTAAAATCGTAGAAAATCGTTTTTAGGTGCTGTTGTGAAACTTATCTCTTAATATTCTTAGGAAAACAGATTTGGATATGTTTTATGGTTTTAAATAAATTGAAGAACTTTCCAAGGACTTGTTGCTGGTGATTTGTTTTTGTTTTGTTTTGTAGAAAAGGATGTCTAATTCAAATGATGCAGAAAAACATAATTTCAATAACAACAAGCTTCTAATTGAAGCTATGACAAAGTTGATAGACACCAAGATAGATGCCTTTCGCGAAGAGCTTCAATCAAACACTGACCACAAGCGGAAACGTTCACGACAAACCAGTCCAAGAAGAAACCATGAACTACCTGAACAATTCAGAAATGAAGCCGCTGATGAATATTATGAACGCATGAGCAATTCGTCTCGAAACAGCCATAAAAGGCACCATAGACGTACAAGAGAGGGCAACGAACGTATGCGTGAAAATTTTGGAGGTCTCAAGATTAAGATTCCACCATTCCATGGAAAAAACGATCCAGATGCCTATTTGGAATGGGAAAAGAAGATTGAACTCGTTTTCAACGTTCAACACTACACGGAGACCAATCGAGTAAGAATTGATGCTACTGAATTTTATGATTATGCTCTTAGTTGGTGGGATCAACTAGTTACCTCAAGAAGGCGTAATGGGGAACATCATATAGAATCATGGGCAGAAATGAAAGCCATTATGCGGAAGAGGTTTGTTCCTAGTCATTACCACCGTGAGCTGCATCTAAAGCTGAGGAGATTAACACAAGGAAGGAAAACAACTCTAGTTCCCATGACTCCACGAGAAGTTTACCAAGATCAAAAGCATACGCAGAACAAGGAAAGTTGGGAATTTGAAGATGCATTCCCTGAAGACAATCCAAAGGGGCTTCCACCAATTAGAGGCATCGAACGCCAAATAGATTTTGTACCTGGAGCCTCCCTTCCTAACAGACCTGCTTATAGAACTAATCCATTGGAGACAAAAGAATTTCAAAGGAAAATCAGTGAACTGATGGAAAAAGGACATATCCGTGAAAGCATGAGTCCTTGTGCGGTACCAGTTCTACTTGTGCCCAAGAAAGATGGAAGCTGGAGAATGTGTGTTGATTGCAGAGCCATCAACAACATAACAGTAAAGTATCGTCATCCTATACCTAGATTAGATGATATGTTAGATGAATCGCATGGTTCTAGCATTTTTTCTAAGATTGATCTTAAAAGTGGTTATCACCAAATTAGGATGAAAGAAGGGGATGAGTGGAAAACTGCATTTAAAACTAAGCATGGACTATATGAATGGTTAGTAATGCCATTTGGGCTGACTAATGCACCTAGTACATTCATGCGGTTAATAAATCATGTTCTAAGGGCTTATATAGGAGTTTTTGTTGTAGTATATTTCGATGACATCTTAATTTACAGCAAGTGCTTAGAAGAACATGTTCACCATCTGAAATTGATTTTAAGTGTACTTAGGAAGGAAAAACTATGCTAATCTTAAGAAATGCACTTTTTGTACCGATAATCTTGTCTTTTTAGGTTTTGTTATAAGTGCAGATGGTATTAAGGTGGATGAGGAAAAGGTTAAGGCAATCCACGAATGGCCAAGTACAAAAACAGTTGGAGAAGTGAGAAGCTTCCACGGCCTTGCAGAATTTTATAGGCGTTTTGTCAAAGATTTCAGCACCTTAGCTGCACCACTCGCTGAAATAATAAAGAAGGACGTTGGTTTCAAGTGGGAACAAGCTCAAGAAGAAGCATTTCAATCCTTAAAAGAGAAGCGTACTCATGCTCATGATAAAAAGCCCATAGCTTATTTCAGTGAAAAGCTTGGAGGAGCTACACAAAACTATCCTACTTATGACAAGGAGTTGTATGCCTTAGTTCGAGCTTTGCAAACATGGCAGCATTACTTGTGGCCAAAGGTTCAATCCCACTGTTTGTATACTCCTTTACCTATTCCTACGCATCCTTGGAATGATATATCTATGGACTTTGTAGTTGGATTGCCTAGGACTAGAACTGGTAAGGATTCCATTTTTGTGGTTGTTGATCGACTCTCTAAAATGGCACACTTTGTTGCTTGTCACAAAACTGATGATGCGTTGCACATTGCTAATCTGTTCTTAAAGAGATAGTTCGTTTGCATGGCATGCCTATGACGATAGTTTCAAATAGGGACACTAAGTTTCTAAGTTACTTTTGGAAAACTTTGTGGTCTAAGTTAGGGACTAAGTTTTTATTTTCTACTACCTGTCACCCACAAACTGATGGACAAACAGAAGTAGTAAATAGGACTTTGTCCACTCTTCTACGTGCAATAATTAAAAAGAACTTGAAAACTTGGGAAGAATGTTTGCGGCATGTTGAATTTGCATACAATCATTCTATGCATTCTGCTTCTAAGCACTCTCCTTTTCAAATTGTTTATGGATTTAACCCAATATCTCCTTTAGATCTAATTCCTTTGCCTTTGAGTGAAAGAACTAGCATAGATGGGAAAAATAAAGCTGAACTTTTAAAACAGATCCATGATGATGCAAGGAAAAACATAGAAAAGAAAACTGAGCAATATGTCAAACAAGCAAACAAGGGAAGACGTGAGAAAGTTTTTGAGGTTGGAGATCAAGTATGGGTGCACTTAAGAAAGGAAAGATTTCCAGAAGAGAGGAAGTCAAAATTGATGCCTAGAATTGATGGAACATTTGAAGTAACAAAAAAGATCAACAATAATGCGTATCAACTTGACCTACGAGGTAAGTATAAAGTGAGTCCTACCTGTAATGTTTCTGCTTTGGTTCCTTTTATCGCAGATGAAATGGATTCGAGGTCAAATCCTTTTCAAGTGGGAGAGGATGATGTGATTCTAGATGACACAAGGAGCTTAGAACATGGAAATGTGCAAGAACCAGATGAAAAACTTGAAAAAGAAGATGAGCTTGAAGTTGAAGATATTATTAGTTTACCGGCTGGTCCAACAACTCGATCAAGAGCAAAAAAATTTAACAAAGCTGTTGGAGGATTTCTTAATCAACTAGAGAATCCATGTGATCAAAACAGCAAGTATGGTGGAAAAGCTTGTCAAACCACGTTGGTCTTGATTCAAGCTAATTGATTTCAACAAATGAGAAAGTGTCTCGATTGTACTCTTTTTCCCTTATTCAAGTTTTGTCCCAATGGGTTTTCTTGACAAGGTTTTTAATGAGGCAATTGTTTCACTTCACCAATGCCGATTTGTTGAAATAAAAGCCCAAGGCCCATCTACACCAGAACCCACGTCCTTGGAAGAGGGAAGGGTCTGATTTCCAGCTTAAATCATTAATACATTGTATTTTCAATATTAAAGCATTTTGTTTCCAAGAAAAGCCTTAATTGTTTTAGAGGCATGCATTATGTTTCCAAGAGCAGCCTTAATTGTGCTAAAGGCTAGTTCTTTCTCCTATAAAAACTATGTACTCAGAATTCTAATGGTTAGACTATCTATGATTCTGAAAAAACTTCTTAAGTTTTACTCTTCTCTTGTTGGTGTGTAATATCCACAAGAAAACCTGTTCTCCATTTGGTGCGTCATATCCAAAGGAAGATCAGTTGGAATATCAAAGGCCTTTCCACAACCTTTGTGTGACCAATCGATCCACATCCTTTGATCCTTGAATCTTTTTGGGTTCCTGGTTGCAAAGTTATCCCTATCCCATTTCAGAGTGCCGATTCTAGGAGGAGTTTATCAAGTGGTATCAGAGCAACATTCTGAAAGTTGGGTATTCTCTTTCTCATTAATTTTTCTTCATCTATTTTATATTATCAGTTTGTTTGTGAAGATTTGAGTGTTAGTGTGATGATTTCATTTTGAATCACGAAATCTTGATCTGTTTCACCCTAGTTATAGTTGTTTGAGATTTAAAATCGTAGAAAATCGTTTTTAGGTGTTGTTGTGAAACTTATCTCTTAATATTCTTAGGAAAACAGATTTGGATATGTTTTATGGTTTTAAATAAATTGAAGAACTTTCCAAGGACTTGTTGCTGGTGATTTGTTTTTGTTTTGTTTTGTAGAAAAGGATGTCTAATTCAAATGATGCAGAAAACAATAATTTCAATAACAACAAGCTTCTAATTGAAGCTATGAAAAATTTGATAGACACCAAGATAGATGCCTTTCGCGAAGAGCTTCAATCAAACACTGACCACAAGCGGAACCGTTCACGACAAACAAGTCCAAGAAGAAACCATGAACTATCTGAACAATTCAGAAATGAAGCCGCTGATGAATATTATGAACGCATGACCAATTCGTCTCGAAACAGCCATAGAAGGCACCATAGACGTACAAGAGAGGGCAACGAACGCATGCGTGACAATTTTGGAGGTCTCAAGATTAAGATTCCACCATTCCATGGAAAAAACGATCCAGATGCCTATTTGGAATTACGAAAAGAAAATTGAACTCGTTTTAACGTTCAACACTACACGGAGACCAATCGAGTAAGAATTAATGCTACTGAATTTTATGATTATGCTGTTAGTTGGTGGGATCAACTAGTTACCTCAAGAAGGCGTAATGGGGAACATCATATAGAATCATGGGCAGAAATGAAAGCCATTATGCGGAAGAGGTTTGTTCCTAGTCATTACCACCGTGAGCTGCATCTAAAGCTGAGGAGATTAACACAAGGAAGGAAAACCACTCTAGTTCCCATGACTCCACGAGAAGTTTACCAAGATCAAAAGCATATGCAGAACAAGGAAAGTCGGGAATTTGAAGATGCATTCCCTGAAGACAATCCAAAGGGGCTTCCACCAATTAGAGGCATCGAACACCAAATAGATTTTGTACCTGGAGCCTCCCTTCCTAACAGACCTGCTTATAGAACTAATCCATTGGAGACAAAAGAATTGCAAAGGCAAATCAGTGAACTGATGGAAAAAGGACATATCCGTGAAAGCATGAGTCCTTGTGCGGTACCAGTTCTACTTGTGCCCAAGAAAAATGGAAGTTGGAGAATGTGTGTTGATTGCAGAGCCATCAACAACATAACAGTAAAGTATCGTCATCCTATACCTAGATTAGATGATATGTTAGATGAATCGCATGGTTCTAGCATTTTTTCTAAGATTGATCTTAAAAGTGGTTATCACCAAATTAGGATGAAAGAAGGGGATGAGTGGAAAACTGCATTTAAAACTAAGCATGGACTATATGAATGGTTAGTAATGCCATTTGGGCTGACCAATGCACCTAGTACATTCATGCGGTTAATAAATCATGTTCTAAGGGATTATATAGGAGTTTTTGTTGTAGTATATTTCGATGACATCTTAATTTACAGCAAGTGCTTAGAAGAACATGTTCACCATTTGAAATTGATTTTAAGTGTACTTAGGAAGGAAAATCTATGCTAATCTTAAGAAATGCACTTTTGGTACCGATAATGTTGTCTTTTTAGGTTTTGTTATAATTGCAGATGGTATTAAGGTGGATGAGGAAAAGGTTAAGGCAAACCGCGAATGGCCAAGTCCAAAAACAGTTGGAGAAGTGAGAAGCTTCCACGGCCTTGCAGGATTTTATAGGCGTTTTGTCAAAGATTTCAGCACCTTAGCTGCACCACTCGCTGAAATAATAAAGAAGGACGTTGGTTTCAAGTGGGAACAAGCTCAAGAAGAAGCATTTCAATCTTTAAAAGAGAAGCTTACTCATGCTCCTGATAAAAAGCCCATAGCTTATTTCAGTGAAAAGCTTGGAGGAGCTACACAAAACTATCCAACTTATGACAAGGAGTTGTATGCCTTAGTTCGAGCTTTGCAAACATGGCAGCATTACTTGTGGCCAAAGGTTCAATCCCACGGTTCGTATACTCCTTTACCTATTCCTACGCATCCTTGGAATGATATATCTATGGACTTTGTAGTTGGATTTCCAAGGACTAGAACTGGTAAGAATTCCATTTTTGTGGTTGTTGATCGACTCTCTAAAATGGAACACTTTGTTTCTTGTCACAAAACTGATGATGCGTTGCACATTTCTAATCTGTTCTTTAAAGAGATGGTTCGTTTGCATGGCATGCCTAGGACGATAGTTTCAGATAGGGACACTAAGTTTCTAAATTACTTTTGGAAAACTTTGTGGTCTAAGTTAGGGAGTAAGTTTTTATTTTCTACTACATGTCACCCACAAACTGATGGACAAACAGAAGTAGTAAATAGGACTTTGTCCACTCATCTACGTGCAATAATTAAAAAGAACTTGAAAACTTGGGAAGAATGTTTGTTGCATGTTGAATTTGCATACAATCATTCTACGCATTCTGCTTCTAAGCACTCTCATTTTCAAATTGTTTATGGATTTAACCCAATATCTCCTTTGGATCTAATTCCTTTGCCTTTGAGTGAAAGAACTAGCATAGATGGGAAAAATAAAGCTGAACTTGTAAAACAGATCCATGATGATGCAAGGAAAAACATAGAAAAGAAAACTGAGCAATATGTCAAACAAGCAAACAAGGAAAGACGTGAGAAAGTTTTTGAGGTTGGAGATCAAGTATGGGTGCACTTAAGAAAGGAAAGATTTCCAGAAGAGAGGAAGTCAAAATTGATGCCTAGAATTGATGGACCATTTGAAGTAAAAAAAAAAAGATCAACAATAATGCGTATCAACTTGACCTACGAGGTAAGTATAAAGTGAGTCCTACCTTTAATATTCAATGGGAAGGGATATAGATAACTTTGCAACCAGGAACCCAACAGGATTCAAGGATCAAAGGATGTGGATCGATAGGTCACACAATGGTTGCGGAAAGGCCTTTGATATTCCAACTGATCTTCCTTTGGATATGACGCACCAAATGGAGAACATGTTTTCTTGTGGATATTACACACCAACAAGAGAAGAGTAAAACTTAAGAAGTTTTTTTTAGAATCAAAGATAGTCTAACCATTAGAATTCTGAGCTGCCTCCCTCACTCTCCCCTTTGTGGTTGAATTGCCTAAATCGAAAGGCGGGGTGGATTCCAGAGCTGCCTCCCTCACTCTCCCCTTTGTGGTTGCTCTCTCCATTTTATTTCTTTAAAAAAAACTTTAGTTTAACCAGTTGTTTCAAGCAATTGGTACGTAATGTCGAGCAACATGCTTCTCTCTGGATTATTAATAGAATAATAATAGTCTTACTAGTACTGGTCAATTCATGATTGGAAAAGACACATATCTATCAAATAGTTGCCTCGCTAATCTAGCTTAGGAATAGCGAAAAATACAAAGAGAGGTTTTTTGAAAAGATTGTGAAAGATGCAAACCATGAAATGAGAGGATAAGGTTAGGCCACTTTGATTCTCATTGGCAATGGGTCACCTCCCTGTTGGCTCACCATCAACAGTGCCACGAATCTTAGGGCGCTTAAAGGCCTAACATTTTTTAGCTGAGCTCACATTTGAACCCACCTCGAATCATAGTCATAGGTTTTAGGAGATGCAGTCTGGTTCCACCGCGGATGAGGCTGCTGACACGGAAGCGAAAGAAGTGGATGCGGACCCCATTGGCCCACAATAGGAGATATAGGCATTGTAGCGAGCCTCACTAATATGCGTAGGGAAGGACTACTCATTGATAATGGACTCTCACGAACGGAGTAAGGGTAGGAATCTGGATCATAAGCCATAGACGTGCAGACAGAAAGACACTAAGAGAGAGTCACGACCTTTTTTAATCAATCTTATACCTCTGATCCTTTGGCAAAAGAGAAGTTGTCCAGTCCGAGATAGCATTCCGGTCCAGATCCAAAAGAGGTATTTGAATAAAGTACTTGCTAAGGATTGGCTGGCGGGTTTCAGAAATATGCTTAACCAGAGAGAAGTCGTAGACCCACTCGTTTGAGAGAGCAGAGCGAGTCGTAGTTTCTATGTTGTCCTCCGTCTGTACAGGTGCTTGAGCTAAGGCTTTAAAGAGAGATCTTTTCTGGGCGTTCACTTAGCATACTTTTTTAGGATCGCCCCCCTTAACAAGTAAGCAAGTCAACTACCTTCTCTTATTCTTCTTTTCCAAAGTCATAACAGAACCGCTAAAAGATTTCCATGTCTACAAAAAGAAAGGAATACTATTCCGAGGGAGGCTATACCGAATCCTAAAACTATGAAGAATAAGAGAAAGCCCAAGCAGGTGCTGAAGTGAAGCCTAAGTCAAGGTATTTTTAACCACCGTAGTAATCTTAGCAGTCGGCATCAAGTCCCGATTGAAATCCAGATAGGCTTCCACGACGAGTAGAAATATGAAAGATTGAAACATACAAAACGGGTGAATCCATTCATTGTCCTAAACGCTTTCCCTCCCCGAAAGGGGCCACACACCCATTTTGTATCCTTCTACTTCCCCCTCGCCATCATTATCACATGTCCATAATTCTAGGGTCCTGCGAGCAGATGTATGATTTGTTGAAGCTGAAGCCACGTATGAGAATAGATTGTTCGCAGATTCCGAGCTTTCGTGATAAACTCCTCCTAGAATCGGCACTCTGAAATGGGATAGGGATAACTTTGCAACCAGGAACCCAAAAGGATTCAAGGATCAAAGGATGTGGATCGATAGGTCACACAAAGGTTGTGGAAAGGCCTTTGATATTCCAACTGATCTTCCTTTGGATATGACGCACCAAATGAAGAACAGGTTTTCTTGTGGATATTACACACCAACAAGAGAAGAGTAAAACTTAAGAAGTTTTTTTTTAGAATCAAAGATAGTCTAACCATTAGAATTCTGAGTACATAGTTTTTATAGGAGAAAGAACTAGCTTTGAACACAATTAAGGCTGTTCTTGGAAACATAATGCATGCCTCTAAAATAATTATGGCTTTTCTTGGAAACAAAATGCTTTAATATTGAAAATACAAAGTATTAATGATATAAGCTGGAAATCAGACCCTTCTCTCCTCCAAGGATGTGGCTTTTGGTGTAGATGGGCCTTGGTTTTTTATTTCATCAAATGGGCAATGGTGAAGTGAAACAATTGCCTCATTAAAAACCTTGTCAAGAAAACTCATTGGGACAAAACTTGAACAAGGGAAAAAGAGTACAATCGAGACACTTTCTCATTTGTTGAAATCAATTAGCTTGAATCAAGGCCAAAGTGGTTTGACAAGCTTTTCCACCATACTTGCTGTTTTGATCACGTAGATTCTCTAGTTGATTAAGCAATCCTCCAACAACTTTGCTAAATTGTTTTGCTCTTGATCGAGTTGTTGGACCAGTCGGTAAAATAAGAATATCTTCAACTTCAAGCTCATCTTCTTTTTCAAGTTGTTCATCTGGTTCTTGCACATTTCCATGTTCTAAGCTCCATGTGTCATCTAGGATCACATCATCCTCTCCTACTTGAAAAGGATTTGACCTCAAATCCATTTCATCTGCGATAAAAGGAACCAAATTAGAAACATTAAAGGTAGGACTCACTTTATACTTACCTCGTAGGTCAAGTTGATACGCATTATTGTTGATCTTTTTTGTTACTTCAAATGGTCCATCAATTCTAGGCATCAATTTTGACTTCCTCTCTTCTGATAATCTTTCCTTTCTTAAGTGCACCCATACTTGATCTCCAACCTCAAAAACTTTCTCACGTCTTCCCTTGTTTGCTTGTGTGACATATTGCTCAGTTTTCTTTTCTATGTTTTTCCTTGCATCATCATGGATCTGTTTTACAAGTTCAGCTTTCTTTTTCCCATCTATGCTAGTTCTTTCACTCAAAGGCAAAGGAATTAGATCCAAAGCAGATATTGGGTTAAATCCATAAACAATTTGAAAAGGAGAGTACTTAGAAGCAGAATGCATAGAATGATTGTATGCAAATTCAACATGCGGCATACATTCTTCCCAAGTTTTCAAGTTCTTTTTAATTAATGCACGTAGAAGAGTGGACAAAGTCCTATTTACTACTTATGTTTGTCCATCAGTTTGTGGGTGACAAGTAGTAGAAAATAAAAGCTTAGTCCCTAACTTAGACCACAAAGTTTTCCAAAAGTAACTTAGAAACTTAGTGTCCCTATCTGAAACTATCGTCCTAGGCATGCCATGCAAACGAACTATCTCTTTAAAGAACAGATTAGCAATGTTCAACGCATCATCAGTTTTGTGACAAGCAACAAAGTGTGCCATTTTAGAGAATCGATCAACAACCACAAAAATGGAATCCTTACCAGTTCTAGTCCTAGGCAATCCAACTACAAAGTCCATAGATATATCATTCTAAGGATGCATAGGAATAGGTAAAGGAGTATACAAACTGTGGGATTGAACCTTAGATTTGGCTTGTTTGCAAGTAGCACATCTGTCACAGATTCTTTCAACATCCCTCCTCATATGTGGCCAATGGAAGTGATCCAGCATTACCCTGAGAGTTTTAGCTATTCCAAAATGTCCCATTAAGCCTCCTCCATGGGCTTCTCTAACAAGTAAATCTCTCATGGAACAATTAGGCACACATAAACGTTTATCAAAGAATAAGAATCCTTCATGCCTATAGAACCACCCTGAAGCAAACTTTTCACATGCTTGATACATCTGTCCAAAATCAGAATCATTTTCATATAAACTCTTAAGATGATCAAATCCTAAAATCTTAGCTTCATGAGTACTGATTAAGGCATGCCTTCGGGACAATGCATCAGCAACAATATTTTCTTTACCTTGTTTGTATTTGATGACATATGGAAATGTCTCAATAAATTCTATCCACCTTGCATGTCTTTTGTTAAGTTTTTGCTGACCTTTTAGGTGTTTGAGAGATTCATGGTCAGTGTGTATGACAAACTCCTTTGGCCACAAGTAATGCTGCCATGGCCTTCCTAACAGTATGTGACTAGCCTCCATTGGTAAAACATCACATAAAACTTCATCTTCGTACTTACCAATGGCTAAGGGAACTTCTACTTGGTGGCTAACTTTCATTTCTCCATTGTCATTAAGCCATTGAAGCTTGTAAGGTGCTGGATGCTTTTTCATTTTTAAACCAAGCTTCTTTACCATAGATTCACTTGCCACATTGGTACAATTGCCTCCATCGATAATAAGGCTACAAACTTTCCCTTGAACAAGACACCTAGTGTGAAACAGATTCTCCCTTTGCTCTTGTTCTTCTTCTTTTGTTTGAACGCTTAAAGACCTTCTGGCTACCAATAAATCTCCTTTAGCAGGTCGCTCTAAGTGTTCTTCGGAAGAATCAGAGACAATTTCTTCTTCCTCTAAAATTATTTATCCATTATCTAGAATTGTCATAATCTTCTTATTAGAACACTCATTAGCATAGTGTCCCATCCCTTTGCACTTGAAACACTTAATATCACGAGTTCTGATTGCAACCTCTTTAGGTTTCCCCTTGTTATCAATAGACAATGGTGTTCCAGATTTTTGGTTCACCTCTACATAGCTTCCTTTCTGATAATTGGTCTTCTCATCTTTTGAATAACTTGGCATAATTGTTACTGCCCCTGAACCGTAACTTGATCTTGAGGAGTTCATTCTTTAACTTGTTGTTCAAATAGCAAAGCTTTGTGTAGCATCTCTTCTAGTTCAACATAATACTGAGTTTCCAATCTGTCATGAATTTCTCTATTTAAACCCCCAAGAAACCTTGACATTGTTGCCTCTCTATCTTCTGAATTATCAGCTCGCAAAATTAAGGTCTCCATTTCTTGATAATACTCTTCAACAGATCGGCTTCCTTGTGTTAAACTCCTCAGCTTTAGATGCAGCTCACGGTGGTAATGACTAGGCACAAACCTATTCCGCATAATGGCTTTCATTTCTGCCCATGATTCTATAGGATGTTCCCCATTATGCCTTCTTGAGGTAAACATGCGGCAAACATTCTTCCCAACTTTTCAAGTTCTTTTTAATTAATGCACGTAGAAGAGTGGACAAAGTCCTATTTACTACTTCTGTTTGTCCATCAGTTTGTGGGTGACAGGTAGTAGAAAATAAAAGCTTAGTCCCTAACTTAGACCACAAAGTTTTCCAAAAGTAACTTAGAAACTTAGTGTCCATATCTGAAACTATCGTCCTAGGCATGCCATGCAAACGAACTATCTCTTTAAAGAACAGATTAGCAATGTGCAACGCATCATCAGTTTTGTGACAAGCAACAGAGTGTGCCATTTTAGAGAATCGATCAACAACCACAAAAATGGAATCCTTACCAGTTCTAGTCCTAGGCAATCCAACTACAAAGTCCATAGATATATCATTCCAAGAATGCGTAGGAATAGGTAAAGGAGTATAAAACCGTGGGATTGAACCTTAGATTTGGCTTGTTTGGAAGTAGCACATCTGTCACAGATTCTTTCAACATCCCTCCTTATATGTGGCCAATGGAAGTGATCCAGCATTACCTTGAGAGTTTTAGCTATTCCAAAATGTCCCATTAAGCCTCCTCCATGGGCTTCTCTAACAAGTAATTCTCTTATGGAAAAATTAGGCGCACATAAACGTTTATCAAAGAATAAGAATCCTCCATGCCTATAGAACCGCCCTGAAGCAAACTTTTCACATGCTTGATACATCTTTCCAAAATCAGAATAATTTTCATATAAACTCTTAAGATGATCAAATCCTAAAATCTTAGCTTCAAGAGCAGTGATTAAGGCATACCTTCGGGACAATGCATCAGCAACAATATTTTCTTTACCTTGAAACTCAAATGTATGGCGATTAGTGAATCCATCATGGATAACCTTTCGATCAGATTGCCATGGCCTTCCTAACAGTATGTGACTAGCCTCCATTGGTAGAACATCACATAAAATTTCATCTTCGTACTTACCAATGACTAAGGGAACTTCTACTTGGTGGCTAACTTTCATTTCTCCATTGTCGTTAAACCATTGAAGCTTCTAAGGTGTTGGATGCTTTTTCGTTTTTAAACCAAGATTCTTTACCATAAATTCACTTTCGACATTGGTACAACTGCCTCCATCGATAATAAGGCTACAAACTTTCCCTTGAACAACACACCTAGTGTGAAACAGATTCTCCCTTTGCTCTTGTTCTTCTTCTTTTGTTTGAATGCTTAAAGACCTTATGGCTACCAATAAATCTCCTTTAGCAGGTCGTTCTAAGTGTTCTTCGGAAGAATTAGAGACAATTTCTTCTTCCTCTGAAATTATCTCTCCATTATCTAGAATTTTCATAATCTTCTTATTAGAACACTCATTAGCATAATGTCTCATCCCTTTGCACTTGAAACACTTAACATCACGAGTTCTGATTGCAACATCTTTAGGTTTGCCCTTGTTATCAATAGACAATGGTGTTCCAGATTTTTGGTTCACCTCTACATAGCTTCCTTTCTGATAATTGGTCTTCTCATCTTTTGAATAACTTGGCTTAATTGTTACTGCCCCTGAACCGTAACTTGATCTTGAGGAGTTCTTTCTTTTAACTTGTTGTTCAAATAGCAAAGCTTTGTGTAGCATCGCTTCTAGTTCAACATAATACTGAGTTTCCAATCTGTCTTGAATTTCTCTATTTAAACCCCCAAGAAACCTTGACATTGTTGCCTCTCTATCTTCTGAAATATCAGCTCGCAACATTAAGGTCTCTATTTCTTGATAATACTCTTCAACAGATCGGCTTCCTTGTGTTAATCTCCTCAGCTTTAGATGCAGCTCATGGTGGTAATGACTAGGCACAAACCTCTTCCGCATAATGGCTTTCATTTCTGCCCATGATTCTATAGGATGTTCCCCATTACGCCTTCTTGAGGTAACTAGTTGATCCCACCAACTAAGAGCATAATCATAAAATTTAGTAGCAGCAATTCTTACTCGATCGGTCTCTGTGTAGTGTTGAACGTTGAAAACGAGTTCAATCTTCTTTTCCCATTCCAAATAGGCATCTGGATCGTTTTTTCCATGGAATGGTGGAATCTTAATCTTGAGACCTCCAAGATTGTCACGCATACGTTCGTTGCCCTCTCTTGTACGTCTATGGTGCCTTCTATGGCTGTTTCGAGACGAATTGCTCATGCGTTCATAATATTCATCAGCGGCTTCATTTCTGAATTATTCAGGTAGTTCATGGTTTCTTCTTGGATTGGTTTGTCGTGAACGGTTCCGCTCGTGGTCAGTGTTTGATTGAAGCTCTTCGCGAAAGGCACCTATCTTGGTGTCTATCAACTTTGTCATAGCTTCAATTAGAAGCTTGTTGTTATTGAAATTACTATTTTCTGCATCATTTGAATTAGACATCTTTTTCTACAAAACAAAACAAAAACAAATCACCAGCAACAAGTCCTTGGAAAGTTCTTCAATTTATTTAAAACCATAAAACATATCCAAATTTGTTTTCCTAAGAATATTAAGAGATAAGTTTCACAACAGCACCTAAAAAAGATTTCTACGATTTTAAATCTCAAACAACTATAACTAGGGTGAAACAAATCAAAATTTTGTGATTCAAAATGAAATCATCACACTAAACACTCAATCATCACAAATATAGTGAGAATACAAAATAGATGATAAACAAATTAATACAACAGATCAGAATTTCGTGATTCAAAATGAAATCATCACACTAACACTCAAATCTTCACAAACAAACTGATAATATAAAATAGACGAAGAAAAATTAATGAGAAAGAGAATACCCAACTTTCAGAATGTTGCTCTGATACCACTTGATAAATTCCTGCTAGAATCGGCAATCTGAAATGGGATAGGGATAACTTTGCAACCAGGAACCCAAAAGGATTCAAGGATCAAAGGATGTGGATCGATAGGTCACACAAAGGTTGTGGAAAGGCCTTTGATATTCTAACTGATCTTCCTTTGGATATAACGCACCAAATAAAGAACATGTTTTCTTGTGGATATTACACACCAACAAGAGAAGAGTAAAACTTAAGAAGTTTGTCAGAATCAAAGATAGTCTAACCATTAGAATTCTGAGTACATAGTTTTTATAGGAGAAAGAACTAGCCTTGAACATAATTAAGGTTGTTCTTGGAAACATAATGCATGCCTCTAAAACAATTAAGGCTTTTCTTGGAAACAAAATGCTTTAATATTGAAAATACAAAGTATTAATGATATAAGCTGGAAATCAGACCCTTCCCTCCTCCAAGGATGTGGCTTTAAAACTGACTTTTAGGATCTCTTTTACTTTCTTTTCATTTTAAAAGTATCTGCGGAGGGATGTAACTGCAAGTTAACTGGATCAGGCTGTCGTACCGTACAGGGTATCTTCGACGGAAAGTGGAAAGGACAGACTCGTGTGAAAATATGAAAGTTACTGGAAAAGGAAAGATGTTTTTTCTTCTTATAGGCTTGCCTTGGAACCGTGTAACAAAACCAAAACAACCCTAACCCTAAACTTGTAGGCTAGGCTTCTTATTTCCTTTCAATATGCTTTCAATTAGGACTAAGAAACTATTTCCTAATGAGGTTGTGATAGAGTGTTCCAAACAAAGAGCTTCCTTGGCATGGTAAGGCAAGGCTAAAAAGAATGGGTGCGTGTATTTACATGGTAGGGCTAAGATAAAGGAAAAAACCTGGGTTTGAGTTCTCGTTGGAGTGTGCCCGTACCAGTCTTTTCACTTTTTCCTTCAACTGAATTAAGCTTTTTTAGGGAGTGCCCTCTAATTGGAGTGCTACTTTCTTCTTGCCGAGGGGCGTAGCTTATCGCTTTTCATGATTCTTTGATCCTGTGAGACTTATGTATGAGGTATGAGGATAGGATCGATCTTAAAAGCGGGATTTTGCTAATTTGACTATGCCCGCTCCACAGTCAAGCGAAGTTTTTTTGATGGGCCGATGGGGAATCCAATTTAGGAGTTGTGAAAAGGACTGAAGATACTATGTATCAAGACTCGCGATAGGATCAGACTGCTTAGTCATTCAATATTTGATGGGTTTTTTTATTATAGAAAAAAATTGATGTGCTCCGGGAAAGCAATTGTGCTACTCTATTGAATGGATCAGGAACAATCGTAAAAAGCCAGACCATTACGGTGTCTCTTTGAATCCTGAATATGGTGATACCCCCGATTGTACTAACCTACATATGTCTCTCCTCTTCACAGAAAATGGAGAGATGAATTGATTGATTCATCAGATCCTAGGTCGGGACTGACGGGGCTCGAACCCGCAGCTTCCGCCTTGACAGGGCGGTGCTCTGACCGATTGAACTACAATCCCGGGAAAATGAGGTGTACAAAATCAAAAAAATGCTAATAATATTTTGATTATTGGATTTCATTCGAACCATTTCATTTTCTTTCGCCGTTTTGTAACAGAGACATGAATTCTATATCTATATTATTGTTCTATATATAAATAAATGCAGTAAATTCATAGTGGGCGCTAATTCATGAATTGAATCAAATGGGCTCTTTAACTAAGCGATAGAGTCACGCTCTTTAAACGCCCTAAGAAATAGGTGTAAGTCATCGGTTCAAATCCGATAAAGGACTTCTCTATTTTTTTTACGAAACTCCTGTCTTAATCTTCATTTTCTTTTTCAGCAGAGAATATATATATGAAAAAAGGTAACCACCTGGCGAGTTTTTATTAAAGTAGAATGTTCATTATAATATAATGAAACGTAGTCGATTGGGAGAACAGCTATGTCACTTCAGGGTATACTCCTCCCCATCCTCATGTTTTATTATTCATATTTGATGTTTTAGGACATAGATATTCTAGATACCCATTATAAATTGAGAAAGTCTTCCTACTTCTCCATTGTTCCAATCAGATTCGAAAAATAAGAAATCAAAAGTCTGTGGACCTAAATTGAATCTTGACTATATAAGTTATTCTGATATTAAGATTCGATATAGATGAAATCGTGGAAGCGGATCTTTTATTTCCTTGGACCACATAAGAATTCGTCGTCTGATTTCATCTTCTTGTTCTCCATAGGAATTTGTCGCTATTCCTTTCATCCACCGAGAAAGGTTCATTCCGAATCACAAGAGTCATTTATATATATAGCTTTTTTCTTTTTATTATGGTAATGCAATGCAAGAGGTCGGAAATCAGGCTGTTTCTGATGATGAAAAGCATTTTTTTATGTTATGTGAAATTGATAAAAACTCGAGATTTAAAGGTCGGTAATGTTAGAAGACGACTATCGGTATCTTATGGTAAGATACCTATGGCCGGTATATCAAAGTTGAGACGAAGAGAATAAACAGACTCCTCGAGGGCTACTTAAGGCACTTTAGTGCAAACCAGAAGGACCAGAGCTGTTGGATGTTGCTCAGTGCTGCTATAACTTAACAACCAAAAAGCTCTGCGTCGAACTTCCGCCCCTTCGAGTTGGCCACAGGGCAACAGCCTCTGACGCCCCACACCATTGCGAAAAGAGGGGGCTCGCCCATCAACTTTGCCAAGAGGTGGCAGGCAGGATCGCTACGACCTAGCCCAAACCTACTTAAACAAAAGGCTTGGCCCGCTCTGGAAAGTAGTTCCTCTAGAGAAGCGGATAGAAGAGGTAGCCTATAGACTCAAGCGATCAGCTCGGTGAAAACTCACCCCGTATTCCATGTGAATAAGTTGACTTTGATTAGACCAGACCGACCCAGAGAGGAACGTGCCACGAGGGCACCACCAGATGTTGTAGATGAACCTACTATAGAAGAAGTTGAGTATATCATAGCTGACCGAACCATGGGCTAGCCCATACACCCACTGCACGAGTGAAAGACTACTTAGTCAAGTGGAAGGGCCAACTGAGAACGAGGCAAGCTGGGAATGGGCTGAAACTTACGATTTGAAGTCTAAGTCAGAGACTACTGGACCTTTCGCAGAGCGACGCTCAACGAGGACGTTGATACTAAACGAGGAAAATAATGTCAAGTAGAAGCAGGTCTTACGGCACACGATCACTATATCTTTTCTTTTTTTTCTATAGAAAGAGGGGATGATACGTGGCGTGGTATACCTAATCGTTTGGTCAACGAGACGTAAGTCGACATAGCTCCATGTATATGTTCTTTGGAGCTAGAATCCAAAAATGAAATGAAATAATGGTGAGCCTAGGGCGACGAATATGGCTCAAGGGTGTCTATATAAAGCGTTCTCTTCTTCATTTAAAGAGGAAATGCACTCTTTTGAATGGTACTTGTGATTCATAAAGAATGAATCTTTTTGTTAGAAGTTATACAGATTCTAGAAAAGGAAATGCCATGCGGAGCGTGTCGCGAGATATAGGGCGTTCTAATTGAAGGGTCATACCTCTCGGCCCTGTTACGGTAAGGCCAATGCACCAGCCAGGCGGTGTGGTGGCGAACACGCTGTGCTGTAAGCTAAGCTGTTCCCCATGTAGACGGAGGTGTTATAGAAAGTGTGCCGTGCGTGATTCATAAGATTCTATAGTAGAACTGTAGATTATTTCGTTTCACTTAGCCTGCCTCTCCCATGACTTTCTCGACCAACCTACCTGGATCTGCCCTCGCTAGTCTCTCTATTTTGGGAGCTGAGCATGCAAAATATAGCATTAGCAATGGATGGATCTTAGAAGAATTCCACTTTGAACGGCAGGCACGACTCTTTCCATTTTTACGCTGGCATTTGAGTTCTCTCCCCTCCTCTTTCAATCGACACACTCGACGCAGATAGCTCCGGTGGCCCACCCCGGCTTCTGCCTCTATCAGGCGCAGCCCCCACCCCCACAGCCACAGCATGGAGGAGCAGCTCCTTAATGCGCGCTCAAACCAATCACAATTATTTCCGGATCGATATCTGATGATGCTAAACCGAGACCGAGATAGAGAAAGAAGGCTGCCCCTTTCCTTTGTTGGCTCTTTAAGACAATAACACTCATTGGAATTGTGCTAATTCCCATGTTCCTTCTAGTCTCGTTTGGTTTCGAGAGCCTCCCCCTCCCCGTCTCTTACTCGTCTTTTGAAAGCTGTCATTCTGGATTTTTTTGTGTATGCCGGGAAAAGTGCCTCACCTTTCTACAAAAATGATTATTCAAATTTCGGGTGTCTCTATAAAACAGAATGAAAAGCCCGGGTCAAGAAAGCACAAACAAAAGGAAATAGGAAAAGTTGAAAGGGGGAAGAAGTCTAGGGCTAGTTCTTACTGAAACTTCTTTATCTAACTTTCTTGAATGGTTTCTTTGTTCTCTTATTTGGATTGAAAGAAAGACAAAAAAAACTTCTTTTTTTTTCTTCGACGAATTTCGGTTATGACCAATGCCCCACTAGCTGAATAGGCGTAACAAAGCTACCTGAAAAAAGGCAAGGTCCACCTTGGGATTGAAATCGACGAATTACGTTTTGCCATAGATCTTTTTCTAGAAAGATTCTCCATTGGAGAAAGAATTCAAAAAGAGAAAGAATCTCCAGAAAGGCGCATACACGGTAAGGGGGCCCCACAACTTCCAGGGGGAGACTAGCCTCGTTACTTCTTTTCTTACTGGGTAAGAGGTGCACCTAACCCACCTCACCTACCCACTCATCAATCGTGGTATTCAGCTGACTTGCACTGATAGACCCCTATTGTATTGGAATTAGGCGCTCATCTTTTTATTGTTGTCAACTAATCTCTTCAATGTTCGATTCTACTCTATGTTAGAACATTTCTGTGAATGCTATTCTGATCTAAGCGGTCCTATTCGGTGTCCCGTGCTAGGAAGCATTACTCCTCTTTTCATTCCAAATTCAAGAATACGACCGATACGATTATTTGGTCTGTGTGCCTCTCTTATTACATTTTTGTATTCTCATGTTCCTCAGATACAATTCAACCCTTCCACGGCCAAATCTCAATTTGTGGAAAGCCTTCGATGGCTTCCTTATGAAAGATCAATTTTTTTTTGTATACGGTATCTCTTTATTCTTCGTGATATTGACCACTTTTCTGATCCTTATTTGCATTTTAGTGGGTTGGTTTGGTATGAGAAGTTATGGGAAAAAAGTATATTACAGCATCTTTAATTGGTGAATTTCTAATGATCGTCGTGTTCCGCATGCTAGATCTTCTACTATTCTATGTTTTTCCCGAAAGCGTGCCAATCCCTATGTTATGCGGAGCTGAGCATCTTATATTCGCTAGGATAAAGCTTTCCCTCTGCAGGGGGCTTGTGCAGTAAACCCCCTACGGGTGATCGCCCGTCGTCGTAAAGTACTCCCCGCGAAGCTTTCGGGAAGAGGGGTAGTCTTGTGTGTAAGCATAGCATTTCGGGTCGAACCCGCCCAGTCCAACTAAGAAGAACCGAACCTGACAGACACATCTTTTTCCTTTTGGGAGGGTACTCCGAGTAGTAGGTACCTCGTAGGACCTCGACCCGCCTACTCGGGTCTTGGATGGATATGCAGGAAGGGGTGCTCCTTGGTGTGTGTAGGGGTTGTGTTTGTTCGCGAGAATGGATTCCTCGTCAAGTAAGTTTGGGGGTGTGGACACACTTGCGCGAATTCGGGTAACAGCTACAAGGGAGAAATAGAAAGGAAACTATACCCGACCAGGGATGGACGTAAACTCGTAAGCTACCGAGGTTAGGGATAATCGTCCATGTCTTATTGTGAAACAAAAAAGCCGCCTCGCCGCAGCAGGCGGGTTGATTCCTCTGTCGTCGCCGGGGAGCTCTTAGCGAGGAGACCTTAGGATAAGTTGCTAAAACAAACGGGAGGATTGACCCATTCAGTATAATTCCGAAGACTGTTGTCAGCTGGTGGAGACATTTCTTTTACCCCGAAATGCGGGCAGGATTAAGCTCGACAGAGGGTTCGAGAATAGGGTAGGGTCCTGCCTCTCAGATAAGAAAAGAGTTCCAAACCTTTATGCGTGCACCTCCATATAACTAATGCGTACAAGTTCCGGCCAGGATAATTGGGAAAGATCAAACCAATTTGAACCGCTCACATCACAGTAGTAGTAGCGTAAAGGACGTAAGTCGGGGGGCGGCCATAAGATAAGGCTATTACTGATAAACTCCTCCTAGAATCGGCACTCTGAAATGAGATAGGGATAAATTTGCAACCAGCAATCCAAAAGGATTCAAGGATCAAAGGATGTGGATCGATAGGTCACACAAAGGTTGTGGAAAGGCCTTTGATATTCCAAATGATCTTCCTTTGGATATGACGCACCAAATGAATAACAGGTTTTCTTGTGGATATTACACACCATCAAGAGAAGAGTAAAACTTAAGAAGTTTTTTCAGAATCAAATATAGTCTAACCATTAGAATTCTGAGTACATAGTTTTTATAGGAGAAAGAACTAGCCTTGAACACAATTAAGGCTGTTCTTGGAAACATAATGCATGCCTCTAAAACAATTAAGGTTTTTCTTGGAAACAAAATGCTTTAATATTGAAAATACAAAGTATTAATGATATAAGCTGGAAATCAGACCCTTCCCTCCTCCAAGGACGTGGCTTTTGGTGTAGATGGGCCTTGGGCTTTTATTTCAACAAATGGGCAATGGTGAAGTGAAACAATTGCCTCATTAAAAACATTGTCAAGAAAACCCATTGGGACAAAACTTGAACAAGGGAAAAAGAGTACAATCGAGACACTTTCTCATGTGTTGAAATCAATTAGCTTGAATCAAGACCAAAGTGGGTTGACAAGATTTTCCACCATACTTGCTCTTTCGATCACGTGGATTCTCTAGTTGATTAAGCAATCCTCCAACAGCTTTGTTAAATTGGTTTGCTCTTGATCGAGTTGTTGGAGCAGCCGGTAAAATAACTGGTTCTTGCACATTTCCATGTTCAAACATGAAGTTTATTCGGCAACGCTTTTTTCCAAGTAGGATGCAAGAGGAGCCGAGTGTGCTCAGCACTTAGACAATATGGATAAAATTCTCAAAACATTTATAGCAGTAAGAGTAAAAATGACCGATCGTGATCAGTGACCGGGAAGTCTGCTGAAGTCGTTTGAGTCTTTGACAACCACTCTCTCCCGTGAAACTCCTTCTTTCACTATGATTGATCTGACCATTTTCTTTAGGCAGAAGCTAAAAAGATATTTAAAAAGCAGTCTTAAAAGACTAATGCTACGCAAAAGAATATGTTTAAAATCAAAAGAAGAATAATGAAGGACCTGAAATAGAGTGTTAGTCCTTCAAGAAGAAAGGTCACTTGAGTTTTGAGTGCCCATAAAAAAAGAAGGGCAAAGGGAAAAAGCCATGATGATGAATAAAAGGTAGTGTTAGTCACTACTATGGCCCTGTTTGCTAACATTTCAGATAGTTGGTGGATCGGGTCCTCGCATCATATTTTCTTCCGAAAGGCAGAATTTGGTGCAGATATGATTCAAGAACTAGGTTCCTATGGGCAATGGCACTTCGACTGTAATCAGAGGGCGAGGGAATGTGTAATTGCTATTATAAAATGGACAGTCAGAAGAGGTATCAAATGTTGATTTTTTTTTTGTATCTGAAAAGAACCTACTCTCGATAAGAAGAGCATTTACTTGATATTAGTAAAGCGCTAGCACGCTACTTCTAGCAGCTTGTTTGCAAGGGGCTGCTTCTTAGCGCTCCAGGAAATGAGATTCCGATCAAGAACAAAAGCCTGAGGTAGAGCATCGGTCGTCAGGACAGCCTGCCTTTATTTTATAAGAGTAGGGGTGGATAGCTTGGCACCTGGAGATATAGGCATAGCGCAGGGCAGGATAGACGAGATAAAAATTCAAGAAGTATACTTTTTTTGGGTTAGGCGAAGTCCAGAGGTGGAGCGAGAGACTTCCAGGCCGAGAAAGTAATGCATCGGATGAAAGAGACAAATTGGTTGCCAAGCTCCTTGATGAAATCGAAGAAAAGAGAAGAATCATTCCTGGTGAGAATGTTGTCGTCAACACATAAAAGAAGGATGATGCAACAACCATGACGTCGACGAACAAACATGGAAGAATCCGCACGGCTACAGTGGAACCCTTTCTAAAAAAATGAAACAGTGAGAAACGAGCTCAATTTCTGAAACCAGGCCCCTTCTTAGCTCTTGGTACCTGCTTTAGCTTGTCGGAGGCCGTAAGGTAAATCGCTTTCTTGAGCTTGCATACCAAGTTAGGATTCTTAGGAGAAGAGAAGCCTGGAGTTGGAAATGCATGCCTCTAAAACAATTAAGGCTTTTCTTGGAAACAAAATGCTTTAATATTGAAAATACAAAGTATTAATGATATAAGCTGGAAATCAGACCCTTCCCTCCTCCAAGGACGTGGCGTTTAATGTAGATGGGCCTTGGGCTTTTATTTCAACAAATGGGCAATGGTGAAGTGAAACTATTGCCTCATTAAAAACCTTGTCAAGAAAACCCCTTGGGACAAAACTTGAACCAGGGAAAAAAGTACAATCGAGATACTTTCTCATTTGTTGAAATCAATTAGCTTGAATCAAGACCAAACTGGTTTGACAAGCTTTTCCACCATACTTGCTGTTTTGATCACGTGGATTCTCTAGTTGATTAAGCAATCCTCCAACAGCTTTGTTAAATTGTTTTGCTCTTGATCGAGTTGTTGGACCAGCTGGTAAAATAAGAATATCTTCAACTTCAAGCTCATCTTCTTTTTTAAGTTGTTCATCTGGTTCTTGCACATTTCCATGTTCTAAGCTCCTTGTGTCATCTAGGACCACATCTCCCACTTGAAAAGGATTTGACCTCAAATCCATTTCATCTGCGATAAAAGGAACCAAATCAGAAACATTAAAGGTAGGACTCACTTTATACTTACCTCGTAGGTCAAGTTGATACGCATTATTGTTGATCTTTTTTATTACTTCAAATGGTCCATCAATTCTAGGCATCAATTTTGACTTCCTCTCTTCTGGAAATCTTTCCTTTCTTAAGTGCACCCATACTTGATCTCCAACCTCAAAAACTTTCTCACGTCTTCCATTGTTTGCTTGTTTGACATATTGCTCAGTTTTCTTTTCTATGTTTTTCCTTGCATCATCATGGATCTGTTTTACAAGTTCAGCTTTCTTTTTCCCATATATGCTAGCTCTTTCACTCAAAGGCAAATGAATTAGATCCAAAGGAGATATTGGGTGAACTCCATAAACAATTTGAAAAGGAGAGTGCTTAGAAGCAGAATGCATAGGATGATTGTATGCAAATTCAACATGCAGCAAGCATTATTCCCAAGTTTTCAAGTTCTTTTTAATTAATGTGCGTAGAAGAGTGGACAAAGTCCTATTTACTACTTCTGTTTGTCCATCAGTTTGTGGGTGACAGGTAGTAGAAAATAAAAGCTTAGTCCCTAACTTAGACCACAAAGTTTTCCAAAAGTAACTTAGAAACTTAGTGTCCCTATCTGAAACTATCGTCCGAGGCATGCCATGCAAACGAACTATCTCTTTAAAGAACAGATTAGCAATGTGCAACGCATCATTAGTTTTGTGACAAGCAACAAAGTGTGCCATTTTAGATAATCGATCAACAACCACAAAATTGGAATCCTTACCAGTTCTAGTCCTAGGCAATCCAACTACAAAGTCCATAGATATATCATTCTAAGGATGCGTAGGAATAGGTAAAGGAGTATACAAACCGTGGGATTGAACCTTAGATTTGGCTTGTTTGCAAGTAGCACATCTGTCACAGATTCTTTCAACATCCCTCCTCATATGTGGCCAATGGAAGTGATCCAGCATTACCTTGAGAGTTTTAGCTATTCCAAAATGTCCCATTAAGCCTCCTCCATGGGCTTCTCTAACAAGGATTAGATTAGGCACACATAAACGTTTATCAAAGAATAAGAATCCTTCATGCCTATAGAACCGCCCTGAAGCAAACTTTTCACATGCTTGATTCATCTTTCCAAAATCAGAATCATTTTCATATAAACTCTTAAGATGATCAAATCCTAAAATCTTAGCATCAAGAGTAGTGATTAAGGCATACCTTCGGGAAAATGCACCAGCAACAATATTTTCTTGACCTTGTTTGTATTTGATGACATATGGAAATGTCTCAATAAATTCTATCCACCTTGCATGTCTTTTGTTAAGTTTTTGCTGACCTTTTAGGTGTTTGAGAGATTCATGGTCAGTGTGTATGACAAACTCCTTTGGCCACAAGTAATGCTGACATGGCCTTCCTAACAGTATGTGACTAGCCTCCGTTGGTAGAACATCACATAAAACTTCATCTTCGTACTAACCAATGGCTAAGGAAACTTCTACTTGGTGGCTAACTTTCATTTCTCCATTGTCGTTAAGCCATTGAAGCTTGTAAGGTGCTGGATGCGTTTTCGTTTTTAAACCAAGCTTCTTTACCATAGATTCACTTGCCACATTGGTACAACTGCCTCAATCGATAATAAGGCTACAAACTTTCCCTTGAACAAAACACCTAGTGTGAAACAGATTCTCCCTTTGCTCTTGTTCTTCTTCTTTTGTTTGAACGCTTAAAGACCTTCTAACTACCAATAAATCTCCCTTAGCAGGTCGCTCTAAGTGTTCTTCGGAAGAATCAGAGACAATTTCTTCTTCCTCTGAAATTATTTCTCCATTATCTAGAATTGTCATAATCTTCTTATTAGAACACTCATTAGCATAATGTCCCATCCCTTTGCACTTGAAACACTTAACACCACGAGTTCTGATTGCAACCTCTTTAGGTTTGCCCTTGTTATCAATAGACAATGGTGTTCCAGATTTTTGGTTCACCTCTACATAGCTTCCTTTCTGATAATTGGTCTTCTCATCGTTTGAATAACTTGGCTTAATTGTTACTGCCCCTGAACCGTAACTTGATCTTGAGGAGTTCTTTCTTTTAACTTGTTGTTCAAATAGCAAAGCTTTGTGTAGCATCTCTTCTAGTTCAACATAATACTAAGTTTCCAATCTGTCTTGAATTTCTCTATGTAAACCCCCAAGAAACCTTGACATTGTTGCCTCTCTATCTTTTGAAATATCAGCTCGCAACATTAAGGTCTCCATTTCTTGATAATACTCTTCAACAGATCGGCTTCCTTGTGTTAATCTCCTCAGCTTTAGATGCAGCTCACGGTGGTAATGACTAGGCACAAACCTCTTCCGCATAATGGCTTTCATTTCTACCCATGATTCTATAGGATGTTCCCCATTACGCCTTCTTGAGGTAACTAGTTGATCCCACCAACTAAGAGCATAATCATAAAATTCAGTAGCAGCAATTCTTACTCGATTGGTCTCCGTGTAGTGTTGAACGTGGACAACGAGTTCAATCTTCTTTTCCCATTCCAAATAGGCATCTGGATCGTTTTTCCCATGGAATGGTGGAATCTTAATCTTGAGACCTCCATGATTGTCACACATACGTTCGTTGCCCTCTCTTGTACGTATATGGTTCCTTCTATGGTTGTTTCGAGACGAATTGCTCATGCATTCATAATATTCATCAGCGGCTTCATTTCTGAATTGTTCAGGTAGTTCATGGTTTCTTCTTGGATTGGTTTGTTGTATACGGTGCCGCTCCTGGTTAGTGTTTGATTGAAGCTCTTCGCGAAAGGAACCTATCTTGGTGTCTATCAACTTTGTCATAGCTTCAATTAGAAGCTTGTTGTTATTGAAATTACTGTTTTCTGCATCATTTGAATTAGACATCCTTTTCTACAAAACAAAACAAAAACAAGTCACCAGCAACAAGTCCTTGGAAAGTTCTTCAATTTATTTAAAACCATAAAACATATCCAAATCTGTTTTCCTAAGAATATTAAGAGATAAGTTTCACAACAGCACCTAAAAACGATTTTCTACGATTTTAAATCTCAAACAACTATAACTAGGGTGAAACAGATCAGAATTTCGTGATTCAAAATGAAATCATCACACTAACACTCAAATCTTCACAAACAAACTGATAATATAAAATAGATGAAGAAAAATTAATGAGAAAGAGTATACCCAACCTTCAGAATGTTGCTCTGATACCACTTGATAAACTCCTCCTAGAATCGGCACTCTGAAATGGGATAGGGATAACTTTGCAACCAGGAACCCAAAAAGATTCAAGGATCAAAGGATGTGGATCGATAGGTCACACAAAGGTTGTGGAAAGGCCTTTGATATTCCAACTGATCTTCCTTTGGATATGACGCACCAAATGAAGAACATGTTTTCTTGTGGATATTACACACCAACAAGAGAAAAGTAAAACTTAAGAAGTTTTTTTAGAATCAAAGATAGTCTAACCATTAGAATTCTGAGTACATAGTTTTTATAGGAGAAAGAACTAGCCTTGAACACAATTAAGGCTGTTCTTGGAAACATAATGCATGCCTCTAAAATAATTAAGGCTTTTCTTGGAAACAAAATGCTTTAATATTGAAAATACAAAGTATTAATGATATAAGCTGGAAATCAGACCCTTCCCTCCTCCAAGGACGTGGCTTTTGGTGTAGATGGGCCTTGGGCTTTTATTTCAACAAATGGGCAATGGTGAAGTGAAACAATTGCCTCATTAAAAACCTTGTCAAGAAAACCCATTGGGACAAAACTTGAACAAGGGAAAAAGAGTACAATCGAGACACTTTCTCATTTGTTGAAATCAATTAGCTTGAATCAAGACCAAAGTGGTTTGACAAGCTTTTCCACCATACTTGCTGTTTTGATCACGTGGATTCTCTAGTTGATTAATCAATCCTCCAACAGCTTTGTTAAATTGTTTTGCTCTTGATCGAGTTGTTGGACCAGCCGGTAAAATAAGAATATCTTCAACTTCAAGCTCATCTTCTTTTTCAAGTTGTTCATCTGGTTCTTGCACATTTCCATGTTCTAAGCTCCTTGTGTCATCTAGGATCACATCAATTACTTTCACATCTCTATCTATAGATAGAGAGAGACATCCGCTGCGTTAGCAACCCGACTGTGCGTTACATGTGCTCTATAGGCCGCACTCCATCTTTCTTTCCAACGAGCCCATTTCTCTTTTGATTTGGAAGACAGACGTTGCGTTCGGTTCGAAAGGTATGGTTTTCAGTATGTCTCCAGATAGGCCCCCACTAGTCCGGCTAGCTAGTGAGCGGTTCTTTCGGGCGAGAAGCAGGCCGGGCCCACGGGCGGGCATCTCCCGCAACGCGAGCTGCATTGTGCGCCACCATAGAAAAGCAAAAGATTCGAGAGTCCAGGCTGAAAATACATGCATAGATAGTGGTCTAATGACAAGAGCCGACGACGGAAGCTCGGGACGGAGCCGTATGATGCAGAAGTCTCACGTACGGTTCCCTGAGAAGGGAGTGGCTACTGGAGCTTCGACCAACCACGACCGGTCAATTCCGCTTTGGGGCTACCCCTTACTCTACCATTATTATAGGGGTATGGGGTTCGAGACAAAGAAAGATCAAGGCAGCATATCAGTTTTTCCTTTATACTTTACTTGGATCTGTTTTTATGCTATTAGCTATTCTGTTGATTCTTCTCCAAACAGGAACCACCGATTTACCAATCTCATTAACCACAGAATTTAGTGAGCGGCGCCAAAATTTTCTATGGATTGCTTCTTTCGCCTCTTTCGCCGTCAAAGTGCCTATGGTGCCAGTTCATATTTGGTTACCCGAAGGTCATGTAGAGGCACCTACGGCAAGATCCGTCATCTTGGCAGGAATTCCTTCAAAATTGGGATCCCACGGGTTTTTAAGATTTGTAATACCCATGTTTCCCGAAGCGACACTTTGTTCTACTCTTTTTATTTATACTTTAAGCGCGATTGCTATAATATACACTTCCTTGACCACTTCAAGACAGAACGATCGTAAGAAGATCATTGCTTACTCCTCAGTAGCCCATATGAATCTGGTGACTATTGGTATGTTTAGTCGGACGGCGGCCGTTAGGTCACCTATTTTGAGTTATGGAGACACAAGGCCAAAACATGTGTGCCGGGCGTGCGACCCATCAACCTACTAGCAATGGGGGAGAAAGTATAGCATGTCGCAACAAAATCTTGATTCGAGGCGTCAGCAAAACACTGTCGTCTATTCCAAAAACTCAAGCCCCTTAGCGCCCCGGGACGGGAGTGGGGGACGGCTCTACGCGTAGGCAACAGCAACACCGGCTCCACGAAGTCATAATAAAATCTTTCTGTTGGCTTTCCCAATTCCATTCGTAAATAATAATTCAAGGGCTATAAGCACTCGCTTCTAGCTGCTTCTTATTATGGCGGCTATGTTGGCGTGGCGAAAATGAACGAAAGGCGAGATGAACATGCTATTTGAAAATAGATTGATAGATAGCATGATCTATTCTGATAGATCGAAAGATGAGTAGGAATAGATAGAGAGGGAATCTATCAATAATAAGGCCCTCTATTTCTATCTATTGATGAGACAACTATCTATTCTTAATCCATCAGAAATAAATCAATATGTATCTAATTGAGTCTAAATCGTACGTAGAGCGCCCAAACACTTTTTGGGCCAGCTCAGTTCTCTTATCCATCGGTCCAATGCACTCATGGAGGGAAAATCAAAAGTGTGGTTGTGTTGTTTTGTTGTTCGCCGCCTTGACGCATTCCCTTCTCTCCCCGACAATTGTCCCACACAGAAAGAAAGAGCGCAGAGCCCTGACCCGACCTGTAGGTCCGCTAACGTAAAGCCAGGAGTTGAGCCTGAACTGGCAAACTGAAGTCACTTTCGGAACCATACTTCCTAGCCTAACACGTGTCCAGTCCAACGGAAACGCGCAGTGCAAACAAACGTGAGTTGCTATATCGAATTCCTCGCCGGCCATCGGGGACCGAGTGGTAAGGCCATGATCTGGAGGGGAACAGATCACTCTTCTTCCATTGAGGACAGGTGCACGAACGACAACTCCAAACGTCACACATCTGCCGCCTACCTACCGTTTAGGTGGCACCATCGAGATCCAGCTAAGGAAAAAGAGTGTCGCGGCTGCTCCACTCGCCGTAGTCTCATGAACTAAACTTTGTTGCCTTCCCGCGCGCGAAGCGAATGGGCGTTGTCATGTGGGTCAGTTTCAATATAAACATAAATATTTACAGCTCATGTTAAGGATGGAGCCATGTTCCTAAAATAAAAGGAACATGGCTCGTTCATTCACGTATCACAAATGGAATCAAAATCAGGATCAAACCCTTGAGATATCTTTAAATTTCGTTCGGCAAAAAAAGTTTATGAAGCCATCCTCGGAGATAAGAGATCTTTCGATTCGGGAGAGTAAGCAAGAAGCTCAAGATCTCATTTGTGATCTTCTTCTTCGCGAACCTAATCCCAAGCTCCAATTTCTTATTGAGTTGTAAATTGAAATACCCAAAAACCTGGCTTTCTTTTTATTGAGGAGAAAACCGCCCCGCCCCCCATTTGAGCGAAGTCTCCGGCCTTCTCCGTTATGACTTAGAGCATCTCTCACGTCTTATAAGTGACTTAAAAATGGAATGGGCCGGAATAAGACACGTATAAATCCTTTCTTCATTTTTTATGTTAGCTAAAACGAGAGTAACCACTTTCCGAAAATTTGAAACGATTGGTTTTTTTTTAAGATTAGATGCAGTTATTAATTCATGATTGGCATGTACAAAATGTTCCTCTTATTCTCTCTCCTTCGGGTAAAGTCTCCTTAAAGTAAAAGAGAGGGGAGGCGCACCGACCAGAAGTGAGGAGCCAGAAAGCATAGATTAGATTTTCAGGTCTATCTATTATACGTTATTTCACCGATGCGAGGATCGGAGTAGTCCCATTTGATTGATCGATTCAGGGTTCCGAACCGAAGCTCATACTATGATAATGAGTTCGAACCTAAGATCATGGGTTTTTCAGTCCCATCCCATCCTAAGAGAGATGGTGAAGTGGGCTTCTTTCACGACCGAATCATAGAAGAGAAGGGCGAGATTCTATTATACTCGGCTTCTGCTCTAGTGGTTGAACGCTTCTCCCTTTCATTGGCTTCCACCGGCCTGTCCTAGTCTGAACTCTTTCACCTCGTCAACTCGGACTCGGGCAAGCGGGTTCACTCGTCTCCTCTTTTCCTAGTTACTGCCCCATCCCTTTCATTGCCTTGGGCCCGGCCTTCAAAGAAAGATCTGAACATTTGCGTAGATAAACCAAGACAATTCACATCCTCTGATCTTGGTCTTCGAGTGCTGGGAGAAATCCCTATCTTCTCTCGCTACTTGCCTTTTGACAGAAGTCAACTCCGTATCAAAGAATGAATTCTAGAACTAGTGGTAGGTGGTCCCGTGGAGCTTTCAAAGGTAGTTTACTTACTTTAGTTTAGCTTTCATTTAGTTAGTCGGGTACTAACGGTTGGCAACCTCTATCCAGCCCCTTAAGACTTTGTTGGAGCCCTTGCTCCATCAGCTAGAGCTTGAATCTCTGATCACCATTTGTTTCGTTACCTAGTGATTAGCTTGACGGTCCGATCTGGAAAAGCTGGCTCAACGTATGCTCTTTAGCTCTAAGATTTTGCTCTTATTGCTAGCTCTTTGACCTTTTTTTGAAGAAGAAAGATCTTTCTCACTTCTACGCTTTTGCAGCTTTCTTAGATGCTTAAAAAAGGAAGTCTTTAGACTGACTTACTTTCGGATTGGATGAATCCACTTTTGAACTCCTGACCAATAAGAGTAAGGGTTAAGCCTATTCTGCTTTTCATAAGGCGCGAGAGTGAAGAAGCAGAGTCTTGTATTCAACGTCGCCAGCGCGTACGTGAGGAAAGCCTCCAGAGCCGATAAGACGAAAGAGAAAGCGGATTTTTTGGTCAAGTTATATCGTTCGTTCTTTACCCTTTGTCGAGTTATTAAACTCGCAAAACGGCTAAAGAATTGAGTAGTTGACTCGATCATTTATCCGTCTGAGTCTCCTACTCTTATGGATACGTTCTATGATATATTCATGGAGTGGCGGCCTCTGATTGATAGATACCTGCCTTTGATTGGCTCCACTCCTTTGTGTCAAGGAATTACGTGGAGTCCGTCATGGAAAGCTCTTCCGTCTAAGAAAGCTGATGACAGATAGAAGGATAGTAGTATTTTGACTACTTTCCAAGTTGAACTATACTGGGCCATTCACTTTGGTTTAGGTTTCAAACCTATTCCTTGGAGTGCTTTGGTCTCACTTTATCAGGTATCCTTTTGATTCATCTCAAAAAATGAGATCGGATGAATCATATAAGGAATCGCTGCGCTTCGTTCGCGATACTGTAACGGAACCCGCTATTCTGACTGCCCGAGGCAATAAGGAAGATTGACTTATTCCACTAATGTAGGCGCTGGCAAGAGGCGAATATTCGCCATTGGGAGTTTCGTTTTACAGACACTCCTCCGACCTTTGCATGTCTCATTTCTTAATGAAGCAGCTTCGGTCCATACCTATGGATGGAACTTATCATCAGCTCCGTCCATTAGATCGGTTGCGAGGATCTAACCATGTGTTCTCTTATGACTTTACGTCTGCCACAGATAGGTGGCCTCTTTCTCTTCAAATGGGAATATTAGGAAGGATGTTTGATGAACAATTAGGGAAATACGTTTCCCACGTATTCTCTAAATACTCATTTGATGTCCCATTCCTAAAGAAACCTCCTGCTCTGCTAGCCCGTTGGTTTTCAAAACGGGCCAGCCGCTTGGCTATTACGCCTCTTGGCCGCTCTTCACACTATCGCATCATCTAGTGGTGTGGTGGTTCGACCGCTCCAGCAGGAACTCTTGGGGAAGATTACCAGTGAAAATGCCAGCTCCAAAAGGGACTCATAGCAGAATTGCTCGAAATCGAACAAGCTGGTGCTCACCTTCCTCGAAGTATTTCGAATGATGCAGTGTTACCCCTAGACCTTGCAGTGCATCTAAACTTCTAAAGTCTCCTGAGCTCTTCAAGCGTATCCCCCTCTCCTACAGATAAATTTCATATGGGTCATTGATAGCCTGCATTGCAAGGGCCTTATGGGGCCTCTATTTTTCGTAAAGTCCTCGGGATGACTCCAAAAGGCACAATCAGACTATGTTCGGACAAACTACTCAAATTTGAATAGGAAAATTTTCACACCCTTATCAAAATGACCCTAAGGGCATGGCTTAACGAAATGGCAGAACTCCACTCAGGGCTTCCTCAGAAGCAAGCTTTCCGGCAGGAATTCGCTTCAAAGAAAGAGGATTTTGTTCGCTCCGCAGTAACGAACTGATCAAGATGTGGTGTCCAGTCCACATTGGTACGGGATTCGCGATGCCATCTGTACGGTCTTGTGTTCTTTCCTCACATTGGGAGTGCTGCCCTGGCACGGCAAACCTCTAGATCGATCTCAGCACGTTACTCACATTGCCTTGTCAAGGAAGCCGAGATCGATGTCGGATGATATGATAGAAGCGAGGGCTAAAGGTGGGTGTAGTAAGGGAGAAGCAAAACCGGGCGTCATAGTAGCACTTCTTCCTGTAGATCATGTCAAATTCCCTCGTGAAACTTATTGTATATCCGCCCTGATGCTTTCTATTCTGATCGGTATACTGATATTGAGGCTGTGGCTGCGGTTTCAGAGTCTATTTCATCCACTGCAAAAATGATCTATAGTGATTTCCACACTCAAATGCAAAAGAAAGCCTTCCTTACCGTCTGTAAAGACTGAACTCTCTTTTCCCTATTCAGACACTATAGAGTCTCCGCCTCAACGGAACCCCGACAACCCAACCTCGACTCCTGAATGGTGGCTTAAGGAAGCAAGGAGGCTCGCGGAACACAGTAAGATAATGCGACATATATCACAAGACATACAACAGGAAAACAAAACTAATCAGATGGGTAGACAGACGGTTGTGAGAAGAGATCAATACTCTACTAATGCAGCTATACAGACCACAAGAACAACAACTACTGCGCTACGCTCATTCCTAATCGATTTGTACCATACCAACAAGAAAGGCTTATTGACTTATAATACCCCAGCATGATAGAGTCATTTAGTAGAGGAAGGACGTAGCTGGCACAATCAGGGAAATGAAGGCACCATCAGATGCTGTTTTTGGAGAAGAAGTAGTCGTTTTCCTATTTCTGGGGCATTAGTCGACGAAAAAGTTCCCTCTAGTCCTAGAATAATTACCTCTTTAAACCTTTGATGATAAATTTGTAGGCGAAAGCGGGCGTTTCACCCATACAAATGAAAAATGGGAGAGCCTACTTATACATTTCGAGATAGTTGCTACCTATATGTTCTGATTCATATACTACAAGAAATCCACTATTCCAAGCACGGTCCCGTACTTTTTTGATTAATCGCCTGCTTCACTTAAAATCTCGGGGAAACCCTATTTAGCTTGTTAAACGGCTAAAGAGCTGCTACGGTGGAGGAATCAGACTTACCCATGGTTAGTCAACATAATTGCATAGGCCCAGAAGCCTAGGTAGCTCGGCATGGGAGGAAAGGAATATCTCTGAACTAATGGCCGGCCGCTTACTCTATAATGCTAAGTTAAGCCCCTTCCCCGATACTCCAACATCGTCCTACCCACCGTTATGGATGTTCACCCGGCTATCCAAGAAGTCCAAAGTAAATAAGCCTGCTCCTCGATAAAGCCTTGCTCATCCTCTTGTTCGATAGTCCCTTGCCGGTTCTATTCCTTCCCCATCTTTAGCCCTCCCTCTCCGCCAGTACTTTCTTCTCCGGGGAAGCAATCTAATCTGTCTCCAAATATATCTCCTGGTGGTGACGGGCGATGAACCAGGAACAAAGTCCAATCTATCTTTTGAACCAAGTAGTTAATCGGTACAAAATGTAATCGATTCATCGGCGAAGGAAAGCCCAATTCCCCGATCAAAGCTATCCCCTCCCCAATGGGAGCTAATCAGCTGACGAAAACTCATATCTATCTACCTCCGCTCCTCGATCGAACACCGTCCTATATAGCCTGGACCCGCGTATTTATCGTGGTCGTCCCTCAGCCTCACGCACCCATATTCCTAACCTGGATCCCCCTTCTCTTATTTTGTTTGCTTACCATGAGGTCTTTGTGTCGATCGAGCCCAATATTGGTCTTTTCAATTTTAGAAATGAAATCATATCTGCCCATGCCCGTCAATAGTCATCTTGGTAGTAGTCATCATAGTGCCGATCTTTCTTCACTTGGGATCATATTCCTCAGAAACACGGTTTTTGGACTCTGATTGGCTTGCTCTGTACACCCAACCGCTCATGATGCTACGATGATCATTATCCCTCAGATGAGATCTCTCAGAGCGGCCTGTAAGAGGCGTTGTAGTGGTTTCCCTTTCCGGATTATAACCCAAAACCAGGATCTACTTTACGATGTATTAGTCGAACCCCTAGGATACGACGCCTTGCTCCTTGAGTATCATGGGATTGAATACCCCGACCTCCCAGAGGCTCCCGAGAAAGCTATTTCAGCCTTCCGGACAGTTAAGGGCCATTCCTACGTCCCTCATCGGTATGACTCCCCACCCCCCGCAGACTCCCTAACTACCGTTTGCGTTGAGAGTGAGGACCGAAGGATGGAAGAGGCACGTAACTGCTTAACTAAAGCAGTTAGATGAAGGGCGGTGGATGGGATAAGAAAGTAGGCAGGGCAGTCGGCCAAGCATGGCCAGCCAAAGAAGGCTTCTGTGCTAGCAAGAAGCCTTCCAATTCCCTACGGTGTCCTTGGTTCCAGTGTTCTGAACGATCTTTTGAGACTGAGCACGAACCTCCGGCTTCGAACGTGAGTGACTTCTCGGTGCTCCGATTATTAGCTCAATACGATTAATGGAGATGCTATATTGGGAAAGTCTGGGTTTCCCTTATTCATTCATCGTCGTCGACAAAACCTGGTAATAGATTTTCTTCTTCCATTTTAGCAACTCCGGCAATATCGACCTGCTTAGGAAACGTCTACTTGTCGATCTGCATCGGCCTCTTGGACTCCGGGAAGGCAAGCAACATCCCTTTCTCGATGAAGTGACGCACGATTTGGTTAGTTTAGAAGTCAGCCTGAACTTCATTTTTTTCTTTGCTCAGCCCGAACATTTCTACCTTGCCTCGAGCGCTAGGGAATTTTCCAAAGGATGGGATGAGGCTTCACTTCAAACCCGGCATCAAAGCCTTTTCGGCAATTAATGTATAGACCAATAATTGCATAGTAAGTCAAGATCAAAGCAAGCACAACATCACTGTCAAGGGCATTCTTATGAGGCAAAAAGCAGACCTTCGGATCGGAGGTGAATTTCTTTCTTAGATGCTATGTGCAGCTGCCTTCCAACTATCGGAAATCCGCTCCAGTACGGACGCTGGTACACTTAGTTGCGACTAGCGAAGTCATACTTCGTTATGTTATTCCGATCCGTCAGTATGGTTGAGTAACCTATCCTGTTGAGCTAGATCCAAGATTTCTATCACCATACCATATTGTTGATCTCATCAAGGCATTCTCCATTTCTGCTATTGTGTAGCCACAAGTAGTGGGGAGCACACCCAGAGGAGCCAAGCCCATGACCACCACTTTTCTAACATCAGCATTGTACGAGCATGATTACAGATCTCACTCTGTTGTCAAATCAGAGGCCGCAGAACGTTCTCTTCTAATGGTTACAATTTTGAGAACCTGTCCACTTTTAAGACAAAAAGCCAACAAACAGGCCAAAAACATGTGGTGTCAAGCCCTTTCTCCCTTCTCCTAATCTTCTTAAAGTTAAAAGACTCTCTTACCCTCATTTCATAGAGAAGTTTAGCTTTGCTTGTCATTACATAGCTAACCGCTCTGAATGAGCTAATGTATATCACTTGCATGCATTTTACATAATGAATAAGAAAACATGAAATCTATACAGCACAAGAAAATGAAATCAAAGTATGTGGGTACATGTGATTCTCTTCCAGCTGCAGGAGCTGGTTAAAATTGAAATTCTGCGATTCTTATTTGACTCGATATCAAGTATTGGACCAGAGAATAAAGAATTCCCAACAATCCCAAAACCCTAATGGTGACTATATCTGTCATTCTAATTAACGGTAAGGTAAATTGAGGGCATGGTCAACAACAACACTGCATCTGTCTGCTTAGTAAAGTCCCGCATTAATCGATTAAAAAAAGAGGATTGCGGGGGAAGAGCCCTTCGTTCATCTTCGATAGATCTTTGCACCTCCCTAGACGAAAAAAGAAAGCAAAGCTTTACTCACAACAAAATATTCACGAAAAGGCGAGGTGATAAGTTACGAAATCTATTTTATCACTTGAAATGGGTGATGGTACGGTGCGCATCCCACTTGGCAGGAAAGAGCTTGGGAACTTTGATTCAAAGGGTTCTTAGAGCCATTATTTAATTCATTGTATCGGGGGCTCCTTCCCCAGCCTCACTCTCTGGTTCAAAGCATGCTAAGCCCACTCCACCCCTGTAGCTTATCAATATTGGTATTTCTCTCCCCTGCCATCATCTTCCAAAGCATTTCAATCGAGTGGATCAAAGGGGCCGGAGCAACAAGTAAAAGCTTACCCGCGGCTCTGCCCTTCGCTGAGGATTGGTTTGGATTAGATCGTTTGTATTAGGTTTTGTTAAGTTAAGGGTTGGAAGCATCCTTGTCCCCAAGAATGAGGAAGAGTTGCTCAGGAGTTTATTAACCAAGTGGAGTAGAGAATCAAGTTATTGTCAATCCTCAACTAGAAATCTCGATGATACTGCAAGGTTTGAAGCAGGAAAACCTACTTTAGAACCTGTTCTAGGGTCCATATAGAAGAACATGCCTTTGAAGCAAGTTAACTACCTTCTTTTTGTGTGCAACGAAGCAAAGGTAGATTGGTTCGTTTTCATGCTTAGGTGTCTCTCATTCTCGGTGTGCTCGATTCGGATTGAGAGGAAGATAAGTACTTAAATAATATAATATATGATATGCAATTTTTCGTAATATGAGTTTCACTTCCACCCGTCAAGACAAGGAAAAATGATCTAAGGCGACTGAAAGGGTTCGCTCATGGAAAACCAGATTAGAGGCAATGTGAGTTGCTGCTTAATTATAAAAGAATATTCTCATAGGATGAGAGACCTCAACTCCAAGCTCACTTTGTAAGGTTTTCAGCCAAATAAACTCACAAGCTATTGCTCTATACTCTGCTTATGCATTCGACCGTGCAACAACTCTTTGCTTCTTACTCTTCCATGTCACAAGATTAGATTTCTATCTAAAAACTAAAAATAAAAATGTGTTGTATCCAGTCTATCTGTCTGTTGGCGAGCCGGCCCAATCCGCATCCGCATCTTCGATGTCTATTAAAAGCATATCAAATAACTTTTCCAGGAGACACTTAAGATACCGAATCATTCTTTTTTCAACTTAGAGATGTGGACATAGACATCCAAAGGCCCGGAGAGATGAATAAGCTGGTGGAGCATCATGTTTCATAAGGAGACCTGTGATTTAGAAGTAGTGTAGGTTGGTTATTGATAACAGTAATAGCCGTATGAAAAGCTTCTTGTCCAAAGATACATGGGAACCGCGGAATGAAAAAACATAGAAAGGCCTGACCCTCCTTAATTCAAGTCCAGTTGGAGAGGGCATCCGTTCCAGAACAGAAGTAGCAGATAAATGGAAGGCTTAAATACAAAAAACCATGGAGGCATGATCTACTAAAAAAATGAATGGGTAAGCCCGGTGGTTCAAGTCGAGCCTAGCCAACAACCAAAATCAGCTTCTAGGGATACTAAGAGCTTCAGTTGCTCCTTCTAGTAGACCGGTCGAGGCCAGCAGTATCGACAGAGCCAGTGGCGGTTGTGCGAAGGCGGCAGATCGAGATCGAAGAGCAGTTGTTTAGCAGAGGTATGAGCCCGACATCCCATTATCTTCCTTTTCAGAGTCCAGCATCCGATCCTTTATTGGAAAGACCTCACGATTACACCTCACTAATCAATCATCTAGCTAACTGAACCGAATAACTTCTCGGGACACTAACTCCTTAACATTCAACTCAGCGAAATCAAGATATTTGAGGGTGACCTATCTCTACTATACTTGGCTCTGGATGACAAACGAACTAATCCCCCGAGCCCAGCCCCCCCCCCCCCCCCCCCCCGACCTCTAGACTTTCATTTTCAATCTAGACCTAATTATCGATCCGAATGAAATAATCCGGTCGGGACAGGCCACTCACTGATCGTACGAACTACTCTTAAACGGGCACCTGAGCAAACCGAGAAAGCTGGAAACGCACTATGTTTACTTTACCCCCAGCTCTATATCTTGTTTGGGCCACATGGATCAATCAAAGCAGGGAAGGATTCAGGAAATAACGCACGCTATCGACTGAATCGAAGGTGCTTTTTCTCGGGGACAGGGGGGAGCTAAGAAGCCCATTCTATTCTACGCTTAGCAATACATAAAATGTCCACGCATGGGGACATTGCCACGAGCAGAACATGGAATCTCGTATCATGTACTCCTACGCTCCATTTAGTTCATGGCGGGGAAGGCCACCATCGCATTCAGCAATCTTTGTTTGTACCCCATAGCCGGACAACTCACTTGTATCTCCTCTCCAGCCAGGGCTTGGTAAGAATGGAAGGGTAGAAGACCTTATTCGAACGGAGCCCAAGTCGAATCCGCCCCCTAGTTTCCTTTTTTTAACTATGTATGACCTTCTCATCAACAGACCTTTCCCGAATAACCTTTTTTTTTAAAAAAAACCAACGCTTGTTAGCAGCTGAATCACTCTCTCCTCTCGCAGTGGCCCTCTTTTCTTTCCCCCGCTGGCATGAAGAAAGGGTCCATTTCACTAGCTCTTCTTCTTGTGAGAATAAATAGAGAGGTGCGCTTTCCCTTTGAAAGAGTAGATCATCCCGCCCCCGTTCCCCCCTTTACTCAATGCTCCTGAAGTCCGAAAAGAAGACTGAGTGGACAGGGAAGTTAAGTTACAAAAATGGTAGTCGTGGACTGGTACCGCGGTGCCTACTTTGGTTACTCCTTATTGTGATCCCTCACTCTGGGCTAACATAGTCACTTAAGTGCTAGCGTAGCGGGAGAGCAAATAGCAATGAACCTTATCTACAATATTAATTCCCTCCTACCAAGAACTACTATACCTCTCTATGCGAGGAAAAGGGTACAAATAGGGGGGTTAGAAGCAAGAAAACGGCCGGCTAGCTCGTGCAATCAACGAAAAAATCATTCGCCTTAGTAAGCTAGCTTTGGTTGCTAAGGTTCTCCGGGCACTACGGTAGGACGTGGATCCATCATGACGAGAATGGACTTCTCCGTAATGTAATAGAAGAGTCACAGTCCGGAAAAATCTCGACAAAGGAAATAGAATTCCATTCAGGCGGGTAAGGGTTTGGCTTGATCCTGTCCTGTCTTCTCACCTGGTCGGGTCGGAGGCGAAGATAGGCTGGCAAAGTTCATCATTCAGTGGTGGGGTGTTCATAGAAAGGAAGACATCGCCAACGAGTGGAAATTTTTTATTTTTTGTTGGGGAGATCTGGAGAGAGTCTCGCTCATAGATAGAGGAAGAGTATGCGTGCTAGCGCGCTACGGCTTACGCAGTTGATCGGATCAGATAGCTCTTCGGGCAACCAACCGCACAAAAAATTCTGATCAACAACTTGGAGGGATGGCTGAGTGGCTTAAGGCATTGGTTTGCTAAATCGAGATACAATAAGTTGGTATCATGAGTTCGAATCCCATTTCCGCCAGCGCAGAAGTGGAACGGGCGGGCGAAATTACGTCAGAGAAAGAACCTTTTGGTAGAGTCCCCCGAAGGGGAGAAAAAAATAGCAAGCATTACTTAGTGACTAGGAGCGGAGAGCCTGTTGCGCGTTGTTTTTGTTTGACCGACCTATCTTATTTCTATAAGTAAGCTCCATATGGCTGTCCAGTCCCTGCTCTTGGTTCTTGAGCATGTTAGGAGATTAGGCGACAGTTGAAAGAGCTGCTTGAAAGCTTGACGAACAAGCGAGCCTTATGAATTTGATTAGTAAAGTAAAGGGTTTTCCCCTTACTAGTCAAGTGAAGTGGTAAGGTAGGGCGCTATTCGATGAAGAAAACATACTTTAGGAAAGTGGTTCAGGTAGCTCAGCTGGTTAGAGCAAAGGACTGAAAATCCTTGTGTAAGTGGTTCGAATCCACTTCTAAGCGGGCGAAGGGTCAAAGGACACGTAGCCGAGAGCGAGCCGGTCAAATTCAAATTCAAGTGAAAGAAGAAGGCAAAAAGTCGTGTAGTGCAGGAGGCTTATTTTCTAAAAAAACAGTTGATTGCCCCCTGTGCCCAAAAGGATGGGCGAGTTCGGTTCGAGTGTTTATTGATCGGGTGGGTGGATCTATATGCTTCGGGGGGTGGGGTGAGACGAGGTGTAGCGTAGTCTAGTCAGCGCATCTGTTTTGGGTACAGAGGGCCATAGGTTCGAATCCTCTCACCTTGATGTGGCGAAATAAAGAAAAGTTGACTGAGTGTTCATTAATGTCCAAAGAATCCCATGCTTTCCGTTGGTCAACAACAAACCACAACTCTCTTTAGTTCTTCACTACTCGTACAGACTTGACGGAGTCAAGCTGTCTGGAGGGAATCATTTTTCTCAATCAAGCAAGAATGCCTCAACTGGACAAATTCACTTATTTTTCACAATTCTTCTGGTCATGCCTTTTCCTCTTTACTTTCTATATTCCCATATGCAATGATGGAGATGGAGTACTTGGGATCAGCAGAATTCTAAAACTACGGAACCAACTCGTTTCACAACGGGGGAACAACATCCGGAGCAACGACCCCAACAGTTTGGAAGATATCTTGAGAAAAGGTTTGAGCACTGGTGTATCCTTTATGTACTCTAGTTTATTCGAAGTCTCCCAATGGTGTAACGCCGTCGACTTTTTTGGAAAAGGGAGGAAAATGACTTTGATCTCTTGTTTCGGAGAAATAAGTGGCTCACGAGGAATGGAAAGAAACATATTCTATTTAATCTCGAAGTCCTCATACAGCACTTCTTCCAATCCTGGATGGGGGATCACTTGTAGGAATGACATAATGCTAATCCATGTTCTACACGACCAAAGAAGCATTCTTTTTTAATCTCATTATGACTTGGACGTTTGGAAGATATTCTTTCTCGATCAGAATAGTGGAATGGAAGGCACTATAAGAAAGATATTCTATTTTTCAAATCGCCCTGCGAAGACGGACGTTCAGAAAGGTTATCGAGATTCTCAATCGCTCTTTCTAGTGGGGAGGAATAGTGTGGGAAGGGAGCGAGACCAAGCCGAGCCACTACGAGAGTAAGTCCTTCCTACGTGTTAAATTGAATAAATAAATGCAGCCTCAACCAGAGAGATCAACCAGCGCCTTTTATTTTATGCCACCGGCGGCGCAGAACGCACTAATCTGAGATCGGAAAGTTTTCCGAAACCTCACTTTCTGAATGGAATTGTTATTTTACAAAAAAAGCTTGCTGAAAATCAAAGAAAGAAGGTCCATTTTACCATGTAGTTCGTCGGTCAAACCAACGATTTTCTTTTCAAAGTAATAGAGAGATCTTTTTCTAGTTAGACTTCTATCAATGAAAGAGCCATCCCTTACTTTTTGTCCTGTGAGATAGAAATAGAAAGAAAATTAGACCCAAAAGAGCCCGGTGGGGGTGAAGGGGGGGGGGGGGGGGTTTACATACAACCGAGTCAAAGTTGTTTATGATTGAATCTCAGAGGCATTCTTATCATTTGGGAGATCCAAGTCCATGGCCTATTTTGGGTTCACTCAGAGCTTTGGCAACCACCGTAGGAGGTGTGATGTACATGCACCCATTTCAAGGAGGTGCAACACTTCTCAATTTGTGCCTCATATTTCTCCTATATACCATGTTCGTATGGTGGCGCGATGCTCTACGTGAATCCACGTTGGAAGGACATCATACCAAAATCGTACAATTAGTACCTCGATATGGTTCTATTCTTTTGCTCTTTTTTGGGCTTCTTCTCATTTTTCTTTGGCACCTGCGGTAGAGATCAGAGGTATTTGGCCCCCAAAAGGCATTGGGGTTTTAGATCCTTAGGAAATACCTTTTCTTAATACCCCTATTCTCCCTTCATCTGGAGCTGCCGTAACTTGGGCTCATCATGCTATACTCGCGGGGAAGGAAAAACAAGCAGTTTATGCTTTAGTAGCTACCGTATTACTGGCTCTAGTATTTACTGGCTTTCAAGGAATGGAATATTATCAAGCACCCTTCACTATTTCGGATAGTATTTATGGTTCTACCTTTTTCTTAGCAACCGGCTTTTATGGTTTTCATGTGATTATAGGTACTCTTTTCTTGATCATATGTAGTATTCGGCGATATCTTGGTCATCTGACCAAGGAGCATCACGTTGGCTTTGAAGCAGCTGCATGGTACTGGCATTTTGTAGACGTGGTTCGGTTATTCCCATTTGTCTCTATCTATTAGTGGGGAGGTATATAAAGGAACGAAAGAGTGGATTAAAAAATGAAAGCTCGAAGACAAAGAGAACCGGGCTTTTCCAAAGAATTATTGCAGCTTTCCCATTCCCTTTGATTATCATATAAAAAAAAGTCTCTTCCACTTTTCTACCAAATCTCTCTGTATTCTGGCACATAAATGAAGGCATCGAAGAGATTATGGCAGATCATGTTCACTAAGAAATGACCCGAAATTTGATCTTGGTCTATTTGGGATTGTTCCTTTTAATCGTAATCAAAGATGTTTTCTTGTCTCTCATTTCTTTTCTGAACAAATTGAAGAACTTAATGGATCAAACTCATCCTTAGTTGCTACGAAACATATTGGCGTTGCGGAAGGAACATTCTGCTCTTTTTTGAGTCTTTATTCAATAAAGATTTGACACCCTCGTTTTGCCGTTTTCCTCACGGCAGGGCCCCGTCTCCCCGGATTTAGATTCCTGCCCGGGTAGGTTGAGGTGGGGTGAATTGGAAGGCGTAAGATACTCCATGTGAGCTAGGGGAATTGTCGAGTTTGGGGGTATCACATAATATAAGAAGGCAGGAGTTTACCCTTCTCTACCAGTCTCATTGCAAGTAGCTCCAAGAGCCGACGGTTTATTAAAAAAGGTTAGATTCAAAAGTCAGTTACCATGGTTGGCAGGTGGATATGAATCACGACAGCTTTTCACTCCACCATTGGTATGGACGGAGCACCCTATAATGGTATATATACCACCCGACATACCAGAACATCGGCCAATAATTGTTTTGAAGTTCCGGTGGAATCGATCTAGAACCATTCTGAGTAGATCTGTTGGGAAATTTATATCGCTATAGATCTTTGAACCGTTTCTGGGCACTGCACTTGAACCACTGATGCACGAACCTGGTACTCTTCTTTGTTGTTAGTCACAAAGTTACAATTGTTGTGAGAGTAATGTGGCAGGGAGCACACTTGACAGGAGGGAGATAGACACAGGCGGTAGAGATAGAAAGAGGCAAGCCTCTAATTCAAAAAATATAGTGTGAGGGGGCAGAGCTGCCATTTCCAGGTACAATCCTCCGCCTCAAGGCGTTCTTTTTTTCCAGGACTCTGTCGAGCGCAACCAAGTTTAAAACCTCAAAGCCATACAAGGGATGTGAAGCCCCCCTTCTCAATGTCTTCCACTCGCCTAGTGGATCTAGGAGGCAAGGGGAATTCATATATTGAATCTAATCCCATCCAGCATAGGCGGGTAGAGTTGGTAGCGAGGAGAAGATGAACAATGAAGCTATAGCTTCTCACCTTTCCGCTATCTGCCTTTAAGTGATAGGGGGAACGAACAGCCCTGCAACCAATCTTTCTTTCTATTTTGAATTATTGCTCTTTGGTGCCAGTGGAGCAAAGGAAGCGGGGGACGCTCTATCTACCCGCAAAATGGGTTAGATCTATTAAATGAGATCTTGGAGAAATAATGAAAGGTTTTTTTATTTGAAATCGTCTTAGGTCTAATTTCTATTCCTTTGGCTAGATTATTCGTAACTGCATATTTACAATACAGACGTGGTGATCAGTTGGACCTTTGATTAATTAACATCTTTTTTTTACTAACCCCTCCTTTCTTTAATTTTATCCGCGGGAGGTCAAATTCTGATTGCTATTCAATTATCTGAGTTTTGTGTCATTTTCGACCTAACAAGAGCGGAATCACGCTCTGTAGGATTTGAACCTACGACATTGGGTTTTGGAGACCCACGTTCTACCGAACTGAACTAAGACCGCTTTCTTCTCACAATTGATAAGACTGTAAAGATGAGGATTCTTTTTTAACCCCAATAGATCTTGCACGCTTATACTATCATATATAATATCATAACATGAAATGAAAAATTATGTATGTCCAATTGGAATCGATCTAAAATTGATCCACTAAAAGGATAAATAATAGGCAGGGATGACAGGATTGGAACTTGTGACATTATGTACCCGCGCTACCAAGCTGCACTACATCCCCTTCAATTTGTCTACGGTGTCATTGTAGAGAATCCCAGCCCTGTTTTCCACATCCTTTTTTCTCCTCCATCGATATCCAATGTATCTTGCCATTTATTCTTTTTGATTTTTCTTGATTTAAATACTCATCATCATCCCACCGCTCCTACAAACACTTACTTATGAGCAGGATTCTTAATAATAAGCCCTTCGAATTAAATAAGCGAGGCTTTCCCGATATAAATAGTTGCATGCGAGAGAGATGATATCCCAATTCCATGTAGCTTATTTCAGTGAAAAGCCTGGAGGAGCTACTCAAAACTATCCTACTTATGACAGGGAGTTATATGCCTTAGTTCGAGCTTTGCAAACATGGCGGCATTACTTGTGGCCAAAGGAGTTTGTGATACACACTGACCATGAATCTCTCAAACACCTAAAAGGTCAGCAAAAACTTAACAAAAGACATGTAAGGTGGATAGAATTTATTGAGACATTTCCATATGTCATCAAATATAAACAAGGTAAAGAAAATATTGTTGCTGATGCATTGTCCCGAAGGTATGCCTTAATACTCTTGAAGCTAAGATTTTAGGATTTGATCATCTTAAGAGCTTATATGAAAATGACTCTGATTTTGGAAAGATGTATCAAGCATGTGAAAAGTTTGCTTTAGGGCAGTTCTATCGGCATGAAGGATTCTTATTCTTTGATAAACGTTTATGTGTGCCTAATTGTTCCATGATAGATTTACTTGTTAGAGAAGCCCATGGAGGAGGCTTAATGGGACATTTTGGAATAGCTAAAACTCTCAAGGTAATGCTTGATCACTTCCATTGGCCACATATGAGGAGGGATGTTGAAAGAATCTGTGACAGATGTGCTACTTGCAAACAAGCCAAATCTAAGGTTCAATCCCACGGTATGTATACTCCTTTACCTATTCCTACGCATCCTTGGAATGATATATCTATGGACTTTGTAGTTGGATTGCCTAGGACTAGAACTGGTAAGGATTCCATTTTTGTGGTTGTTGATCGATTCTCTAAAATGGCACACTTTGTTGCTTGTCACAAAACTGACGATGCGTTGCACATTGCTAATCTGTTCTTTAAAGAGATAGTTCGTTTGCATGGCATGCCTAGGACGATAGTTTCAGATAGGGACACTAAGTTTCTAAGTTACTTTTGGAAAACTTTGTGGTCTAATTTAGGGACTAAGCTTTTATTTTATACTACCTATCACCCACAAACTGATGGACAAATAGAAGTAGTAAATAGGACTTTGTCCACTCTTCTACGTGCATTATTTAAAAAGAACTTGAAAACTTGGGAAGAATGTTTGCCGCATGTTGAATTTGCATACAATCATTCTATGCATTCTGCTTCTAAGTACTCTTCTTTTCAAATTGTTTATGGATTTAACGCAATATCTTCTTTGGATCTAATTCATTTGCCTTTGAGTGAAAGAACTAGCATAGATGGGAAAAAGAAAGTTAAACTTGTAAAACAGATCCATGATGATGCAAGGAAAGACATAGAAAAGAAAACTGAGCAATATGTCAAACAAGCAAACAAGGGAAGACGTGAGAAAGTTTTTGAGGTTGGAGATCAAGTATGGGTGCACTTAAGAAAGGAAAGATTTCCAGAAGAGAGGAAGTCAAAATTGATGCCTAGAATTGATGGACCATTTAAAGTAACAAAAAAGATCAACAATAATGCGTATCAACTTGACGTACGCGGTAAGTATAAAGGGAGTCCTACCTTTAATGTTTCTGATTTGGTTCCTTTTATCGCAGATGAAATGGATTTGAGGTCAAATCCTTTTCAAGTGGGAGAGGATGATGTGATCCTAGATGACACAAGGAGCTTAGAATATGGAATGTGCAAGAACCAGAAGAACAACTTGAAAAAGAAGATGAGCTTGAAGTTGAAGATATTCTTATTTTACCGGCTGGTCTAACAACTCGATCAAGAGCAAAACAATTTAACAAAGCTGTTGGAGGATTGCTTAATCAACTAGAGAATCCACGTGATCAAAACAACAAGTATGGTGGAAAAGCTTGTCAAACCACTTTGGCCTTGATTCAAGCTAATTGATTTCAACAAATGAGAAAGTGTCTCGATTGTACTCTTTTTCCCTTGTTCAAGTTTTGTCCCAATGGGTTTTCTTGACAAGGTTTTTAATGAGGCAATTGTTTCACTTCACCATTGCCCAATGGTTGAAATAAAAGCCCAAGGCCCATCTACACCAAAAGCCACGTCCTTGGAGGAGAGAAGGGTCTGATTTCCAGCTTATATCATTAATACTTTGTATTTTCAACATTAAAGCATTTTGTTTCCAAGAAAAGCCTTAATTGTTTTAGAGGCATGCATTATGTTTCCAAGAACAGCCTTAATTGTGTTCAAGGCTAGTTCTTTCTCCTATAAAAACTATGTACTCAAAACTCGAATGGTTAGACTATCTTTGATTCTGAAAAAAACTTCTTAAGTTTTACTCTTCTCTTGTTGGTGTGTAATATCCACAAGAAAACATGTTCTTCATTTGGTGCTTCATATATAAAGGAAGATCAGTTGGAATATCAAAGGCCTTTCCACAACCTTTGTGTGACCTATCGATCCACATCCTTTGATCCTTAAATTCTTTTGGGTTCCTAGTTGCAAAGTTATCCCTATCCCATTTCAGAGTGCCAATTCTAGGAGGAGTTTATCAGATAGGCACGACTAATCCAAATGAAATTGATTCAACAAGCGCGATCACAGCTTCAGCCGAGGGGAGACAACTTAGTAGGTAGGCTATCTATCCCTGTCCGAAACTAGGGAAAGTAGCAAGAGCTCATACCCGTAAATGATTTCATTTCGTTTCTGGCTTGTGGCTTTTTTGAAGAAAGTTCAAGGTAAGCGAATAGGGGAAAAAATGAATAGGGTTTGGATAAATACGGTTTTCACAATTCCATTTATAATAGAATGTTGTCTTTAGCAAAAGTAAAGGAGGAATGATCTACGAATGCCGGGCATGATGTATTACCCGAGCTAAGTGCGTTGTATTCTAAACAAATGCACAGTGAATCTACGAAGTCTTCCCCTTAATGTCCTAGAGCAGGAGAGAGTTAATCAACGAGTAGCCCTCTGTTAATCTCTGATGGCATCAAATCCGCAAAGTGACAAATACAAATATGAGAATCAACATCAGTCTCAGTAAGAGTAGCACGTTTTCGACCAGGCTTGGGATAACCGATTCTTATTTCTCAAGCCCTTCTGTAACAGAACTAGCACCGCTTACTTTTACAACAGGGGATGATTTCATAGTTACTTTATCTGTAACATCGACAATGAACTCACTAGAAAGTAAAGTCATCTGCCCCAGAGCCTATGATTGCAAAGAATGCATTCCTCCTAACCAACATATCGTTTCTCTCGAACTAACACAACATATCATTCAGCTTCTATCGAACCAACGGCTCCGGGTTCTCCCGAAACAAGAGATCCCGATCCTTTTGCATACGCATAAGCCTTCACCGAAGCATCAGTCTCAAGATCCGAATCCTATGAATCAACTGGATCAATATTCGCAACCGATGCAACATCTGATTCTTTTATGGTTTTGGTTACTGGACCTTTCTCCGCTACAAAAGTTGGGGATCTCTAATCATGAAACCTACTGGGGATAAGAAGACATTCATATTGATTGAAAGGTTTGGTATTTACAAAGACGAGAATGAATAGCTCTGTTTCGCCATACTGAAGCTACGTGCAGCCTGGCTTCTCATCTCTGGGTTCTGAGAGTGCAGCTGTGCTATCTGGTTGAGTGAAGGTGCGATTGAGCGACCGTCGGGAGGGAGCGGTTTGAAGCCAGATGATTGAACCTTGTCCACTGGAACAAAGAAATTTCATTAGGCAAGTTCCATTCCGTTGTGACCCGGACAGGACGTTAGAGCGAGTTCGTGAGCGCCCCTAAGTCAATAAAATATTGGCAGGTACGAGGTTTGGAAGCTTCCATGTTTAGGACGGGGGCCCATATTCTTCCCGAAAGAATGACCAAGAGAAGGGTAGTTAGCTTGTAAGCCACTACCTTCTTTCTAGTCCCTCTACCAAATTATCTCATAGAATAACGAAGAGATTGGGTACGTCGGGGGACTGACTCCTAAGGCTGATCCCTCTACTTCTGCTGCAGCTATTGTAATTGATTCTAAGGCTCTTCGAGTTTACCGACTCTTCGGGTAAACCCCTACGAGTCTAAGGACTCTTCGGTCACCGGAAAGTAAAAAGACTTTCTTGCTTTCTATCTTCTATCCTTCTCGATGGGGCTGATGAGGCCTGCTCTGAAAAGGGATAGATACTCATTACCCCTAACCGGGTACTCCTATGTATAGAGATATACATGCCCTCTAGATACGACCCAAGAATCAACCCTTATCTATCTTCCTAGTCCCCTTGTCTAGGGGTATAGTAAGATGAGATAGATTCTCTGGGCCTAAGTCGATCCAAAAAGAGTCTCTTCGATCTAGCTCCATCTAAGTAGAGATAAAGATGTAATCTCCCAGCGAGGGCAAGAAAAAAGAGGTGATGACATGGTATATAAGAGGCAAGTGTAACCGTTCCATCAAGTGCTTAGCTAGCTTAAGCTCGTTACTACTAGTTCGACGGAAAGGCACTCCCGGCCACCGTTACATAGGTACTCCCAAACGGAAATGTGAGACCGACCGTGGTCGTTATCGATCACAAGGTTATCGCCTTAAGTGAGATGAGCTGAGTCGGGTTCACTGGAGCTAGTGGACGACACATAAGGGCGCCGCCGACAAGCAGGAAGACGTATCCTGATGTCAATTTCCTGGTGTCCGGTCACCCAGCGTAATCGGAGTTCGAATATCCGACGATCTCCAGTATATCGGATCACCATTATGTGATCATTTAGTCTCTGGTCCCCTCAAGATACCTCATGACTTTGAAGGCAGCTTTCCAATGCTCCATGCCTAGGTTACTTTGGTATCTACCTAGTAAACCCACATCATAGGCAATATCCGGCCGTGTACGCGTCTGGGCGTACATCAAGCTTCCAACAGCGGAAGCAAAGTATATGGAATGCCCTTCATTTGATCTTTTTCTATATCGCTCCTCGGGCAATGCGAAGCACTGAGCCTGTCTCCCTTCTATAAGGTGCCATACTGGGTTTGCTGTGCTGTATACCATATCTCTCTAAGAATTTTTTTTGGCCTTCTGAGATAAGGATACCTCTGGAAATGTCTTTATGAATCTTAATGCCAATGACATATGAGGCTCACCCATATTCTCTAAATCTCAAAATTCCTTATGAGGAATGCATTCGTATCGTGGAACAGCCTTAGATCACTACTAGCAAGCAGTATGTCGTTATAGAACTAGAAAGAGAAACTTGCTCCCACAGGCCTTTAGGTATATACACTGATCAACACTGTTCTCCTTAAACCCATAGGGAATTCTCACCTCATGGAATTTGAGGTACCACTGATTGGAAGACTCGTCCGTAGTATATCGACTTCCTTAACCTACACACTAAATGCTCGTTGCCCTCCTGCGAGAAGCCAAAAGGTTGGTCCATGTCCTGTAGATCCCCATTGAGGAAAGCCATCTTCACATCCATCTCGTGAAGCTCTAAGTAAAAATGAGCCACCAAAGCCATGATTATCCTGAGTGAGTCCTTCTTAGAAACCGGAGAGAAGGTCTTAGTGTAGTCGATGCCAAAGTGAACCCCTTGGCGACAAGCCTCGCCTTGTATGTCTCAATCTTGCCTTTGGAATCCCTATTGGTCTTATCAATTTAAACCCTACGGGCTTGGCTCCTTAGAGTTCATATCCTCCAACATACCACCTCGAGGAATCCGTTCCACCTATGGCTTGTGAAAACGTGACTGGTCATCCACAAGTGTACCGTCCTCATGCAGATACACAACGTAATCATAAGAAATGGCAGGTCTACTCTCTCTTTTTGATCTCCTCAATGCCACTTTACCTCCCACAGGTGGTGCCTGATGTGGGTCATCAACGGTTGGAAAAGGTTCCTGTTTGGGATTTCCCTGTCCCTTATGTCCCCCGGGATATGGACGCGAAATGAAATACACTGCTTTTTACTGTACTGATATGTGTAAAGAAACTAATAAGTAAGGGGTCTGCCCACTTCTTTCTTGGTTGGGGTGAGGGGAGATAGGCACTTCGGGTTTCGAGCCTTTATAGGCCTTAACGTCCTGCTTCAACCCTAGCAAAGCGTGCTTATTTACTACCGGGGATGGAGAGGAAGTCGAACTCGAGAAGAACTTCTTTTCCACGGTCTGAACTCCAATCCCGAAAGAAGCCTTCCTAAAGCGAGCGAAAGGAAGGAAAGTCCGCTTGCTGCTTACCGGGCTGCTTTTCCTTTATAGTAAATAGTGAATAAGTCAAGCCTTCCGACTTGATTGATCCTCTGAAAGGAAGTGAGCTACTAGAATAAGAACTCTATTAGAACTGGGCGTAGAAGAAAGCTAAGAATGAATAT